>CP053459.1:84835134-86199139 GCA_022644695.1 Cenchrus purpureus
AGTTTTTTGAAAATTCACACCTTCAATTTCCTGGTCTATTAGAGAACATAAAGCGAAGAGAAATGAAACCTCAGGAACCTTTTGCATGCATGGTCGTCCCATATGTTCTGCCGGTCTACCCAGTGCATGTGCATTGTTCTGACGAACATGTGATTCTGGCGTTCTTCCCACAGTAACATGTGGTTCTGCAATCTGCATCTGCATGCCCAGTGCTGATGAGCACGTACAGCATTGCTCTTTTGCATGCTCCATCCAAATCGATCACTACTACTAGGAAGACTGTCTCCAGCAGTGTCCCTGTCCCTTCCCTCAACCTCACAAAAAAGATGCAACCGTCACTATTCACACTCCAGCAGCTGCTGCATCGCTTGCCGCAAACTGCAGATCCCCCTTCCGCGACCCGCTCCTTCCTCTTTCCTGGGATTTCTCTCTCCTTTCCCTTCTCCAACCGCTCTTCCTGCCACGGTCCCTCCCCGCTTCCTCCTGCTCACTGGCGCACGGCCCCTCCCTCTCCTCCGCCCGCACGGCCACCGTCTCCTCCTCATTCGCCACCGCGGCAGTGGTCCTCCGGCATGGCGGCGACCTCCCTCTTCTCTCCGCCGGCCCGGATCCGCGGGCGTTGACTTGCTGGCCGACACGACGAGCTGCAGATTCAGGCGCGGCGGCCGCTCCCTCCGCTGTCCCTCCGCGGCGCGACCTCGAGCTCGGAGGTGAAGCTCCCTGGCGGAGCTCGATTCGGGCCCCGACGGCGGCACCGCCTCCTCCGCCTCCCGGTGAGGTGGGCGGCGGGCCGGCCGACGGAGAAGGGCAGAGGAGGGCCGCCGCCTCTGCCCCCGACGAATCCGCCTCCAAGCCGCCGCCGCCTTTGCCCCGACGAGTCCACCTCCAAGCCGCCGCCGCCTCTGCCCCCGACGAGTCCGCTTCCTTCCCCGCGCGGTCGTCCCTGCCGCGTCCGCTTCCTCCCCGGCTCGAGGTGCAGGCCCGCTGTGGCGCGGAGCAGGGCCCAAAGCCGAAGGTGGAGGATCCGGAGCCGCGGGCGCGAGCGGAGGCGGAGGATCCGGAGGCGCCGGCCTTCTTCCTCCCTCCGCATCCACATCCCGTCGAGCCCGCACCACGCCCTGCCCTCCACCCCCACGCCGCTGCCAAGCACCTCCGCCTGCGCATCCTCTCCACGGCGGAGGAGCAAGGAGCAGGGCCGGCGACGACGAGCTGGTGGCCGGCAACGCCCGCGGCCTTCTCCCTCCTGGCGGGAGGCAACTGCCCCCGCGGATGCGCGAAGGTTGCGCGGTTGCTGCTGGAGCGACTTGCTTTTGCGTGTGGGATTTCCCCTCTCCCGTGCTGCATATGGCAGGATTTTGCAGATGCGGAGAGGGTAACTGCTGGAGACAGTCTAATGCAGTTACCCAAGGCGACATGCGTGTTGTGTCCGTTTGCCAAGTTCGCCACTTTGCTATACATATACAGCATATATATTCCTACAGCTTTTGCTCAACCAAACACTGCTGATCCATTCCATGGCCGTGGAGGGGGTACTGCGTTCTTCTTCTCTTGCCGCTCTCCTCTTCCTCACGCTTGTACTCGTTGCTGCCAGCGCCAGCGCCAGCTGTGTCGGAGATGAGCCAGATTCGCGTCGCCGGCGAATCTCGAAGAACACGCACTTAAGAACAGAGTATGAAAAAACAGAGTATTTGGTGCTGCTAAGAACAGAGCAGCTTTTCTGATTGTTGCTGATGAATATAAAGGGAAACATTAGCAAAACAGGGAGCTAATCTCCAAGAACGTGCGGTGAGCACGTCGCTAGTTGGACGCACCATCCCGCAGCCTCTGCACCACCGCACGACATCCCTAAGACGCGGACACGCCCCGCATGAACGCAGCATGCGTCGGGCTTAAGACCATGCACGCACCTTGAAGTTATGTACATGACGGTGATCGATTGAGGATTAATTTCTACATCCCCCCTAAGTCTTGATCAAATCACCTTGAAGTTCCTTGACGCCGATCGTAGCGCGCAGCTCCTGGAAGCTGACGCGCCCAAGCGCCTTGGTGAGGATGTCTGCGAGCTCACCTCTATCGTGATGTAGTCAATGACAATCCTGCCTCGCTCGATGCACTTCCTAATGTAGTGGTAGCGGACGTCGATGTGCTTCGAGCGGTCATGAAACACTGGGTTCTTTGCGAGGGCAATGGCAGACATGTTGTCCACCCTGATCTCTAGCGCTACAGACTCTACCCCGACGAGGTCGCTGAGGAGACGAGCAAGCCAGACGCCTTGGCATGTGGCAACCACCGCTGCGATGTACTCTGCCTCACATGAAGACAGAGCAATGACCTTCTGCTTAGCAGATTTCCATGTGATTGGGTTGTAACCGAGGAGGAAAATGATGTCGCTCGTGCTTTTCCGGGTGTCAATGTCCCCGGCTATTAGAGTGGCGCAGCGGAATCCGGCCTGGCCCGACCCACGAGTCGGCGCCTCACCAGGCCTCAAGTCCACCGTAGCCCACAACAACAAGGCTCTAGGCCTAACTCAACCCAAAAGACTAGCCTCATGGGTGAGGACTGCCCCCACCTATATGTTGTGCTTCCCCACCATTAATTTCCGATGTGGGACTAAACCCAACAATCTCCCCTGTCACACATTGGGTCCAACTGTTCCATCACAACCATCCGTGTGATCTTCCGAAGACGTTCACGGGCTCTCCTGTCACCATGTGACCCTGGAGATGTTTTCCCAGGTTTTTCGAGCTTCGGCTCTGATACCACTTGTTAGAGTGGCGTGAGATCCGACCCGCCAGCTATACCCGAGCAGCGCCACTGGGCCTTAGGTCCATTGGAGCCCACAACAACAAGGTCATGGGCCTAAGTCAACCCAAAAGACTATCCTGATGGGTGAGGACTGCTCCCACTTATATATTGTGCTCCCCCACCATTAATTTCCGATGTGGGACTAAACCCAATCGGAAATTGATGGGTTTAGTCCCACATCGGAAATTGATGGTGGGAAAGCACAACATATAGGTGGGGAAGTCCTCACCCATGAGGCTAGTCTTTTGGGTTGAGTTAGGCCCAAGGATTTGTTGTTGTGGGCTCGATGAACCTAAGGCAGTGGGCTCGTCAGGTAGGCCGCGATTCCGTTGCCACTCTAACAAGTATTGTTGGGTTTAGTCCCACATCGAAAATTGATGGTGAGGAAGCACAACATATAGGTGGGGGCAGTCCTCACCCATGAGGCTAGTCTTCTGGGTTGAGTTAGGCCCAGAGCCTTGTTGTTCTGGGCTTCGGTGGACCTGAGGCCTGGTGAGGTGCCGACTCGTGGGTATAGCGGGCCAGGTCGGATTCTGCTGCGCCACTCTAACAAGTGGTATCAGAACCGATGGTCGGAAAAACCTGGGAAAACATCTCCGGGGTCACATGGTGACGAGGGAGCCGTAAACGTCTCCGAAGGGTCACACGGATGCTTGTGACTAGAGAGTTGGACTCGGGGCCTGGATAACGTTTTCGGGAGATCACACGGATGGTTGTGATGGAAGAGTTGGGCCCAATGTGTGACGGGGGAAATTGTTGGGTTTAGTCCCACATCGGAAATTGATAGTGGGGGAGCGCAACACTTGTTAGAGTGGCGCAGCGGAAATCCAGCCTGACCCGCTATACCCACGAGTCCGCGCCTCACCAGGCCTCAGGTCCACCGGAGCCCAAAACAACAAGTCTCTGGGCCTAACTCAACCCAAAAGACTAGCCTCATGGGTGAGGACTACCCCCACCTATATGTTGTGCTTCCCCACCATCAATTTCCGATGTAGGACTAAACCCAACAATATCCCCCGTCACACATTGGGCCCAACTCTTCCATCACAACCATCAGTGTGATCTTCCGAAGACGTTATCCAGGTCCCGAGTCCAACTCTCCAGTCACAACCATCCATGTGACCCTCCGGAGACGTTCACGGGCTCCCCCGTCACCATGTGACCCCGGAAATGTTTTCCTAGATTTTTCGAGCTTCGGCTCTGATACCACTTGTTAGAGTGGTGTAGTGGAATCCGGTCCGACCCTCTATACCCACGAGCCAGCGCCCCACCAAGCCTTAGATCCACTGGAGCCCACAACAACAAGGCCTTTGGCCTAACTCAACCCAAAAGACTAGCCTGATGGGTGAGGACTGCTCCCACCTATATGTTGTGCTTCCCCACCATCAATTTCTTATGTGGGACTAAACCCAACAATCTCCCAAGGCCCAATTTCCGATGTGGACCTGAGGCCTGGTGGGGCACCGGCTCGTGGGTATAGCGGATCGGGCCGGATTCCACTGCGCCACTCTAACATGTGGTATCAGAGCCGAAGGTCGGAAAACCTGGGAAAACATTTCTGGGGTCACATGGTGACGGGGGAGCCTGTGAACGTCTCCGAAGGGTCACACGGATGGTTGTGACTGGAGAGTTGGACTCGGGGCCTGGATAACGTCTTCGGGAGATCACACGGATGGTTGTGATGGAAGAGTTGGGCCCAATGTGTAACAGAGGAGATTGTTGGGTTTAGTCCCACATCAGAAATTGATGGTGGGGGAGTACAATATAAAGGTGGGGGCAGTCCTCGCCCATCAGGACTTGTCTTTTGGGTTGAGTTAGGCCCAGGGCCTATTGGTGTGGGCTTCGGTAGACCTAGGTCTGGTGAGGCGCCGGCTCGTGGGTATAGCGGGCCGGGCTGGATTCCGCTGCGCCACTCTAACACCGGCCATGTCGGCGTCGCTGTAGCCGATCAACTTTAGTGGGTCGCTCTTCCTCATGCTGTAGTGCAGCCCGTAGCCGCGTGAAGAGCAGCACTTGACTGACAAACTGCTCACACATTATTTATAAAAGCTGAATGATTTCTGATCTGAGGCCATGTTTAGTTCGTGGGAAAATTTGTCTTTTCAACGTTTTGAACTCCTGTAGTACACTATAGCACTTTCGTTTGTTTGTGGTAAATATTATCCTACCATGGCCTAACTAGGCTCAAAAGATTCGTGTCGCGAAGTACATCAAAACTGTGTAATTAGTTATTTTTTTACCTATATTTAATAGGAAAAAGTCCATTTTTGACCATCTAACTTTTGCCTCAGTTTAGTTTTGGCCATCGAACTTCAAAATCGGACATCTTTGACCATCCAACTCTTAAAACCGTTCACAATTGGCGGTTTGATGGGTGGTTTTAACTTTTATTTACAATTTAGTCCTTAGAACTTGAAATGATCATTACTTTTTGCTCGTAGCTCCGATTTAGGTGATTCTTGCGGTCACGTGTTCATAACGGTGAGCTTTATCTTTTAGAATGTTTTTATACAACTTTTATAACTATTCGTTATATTATTTTTCTGTTGTTGTGTAAAAATAATAATATAAGAAACGTAAAACAAGCGAAAATAATATGAGCAACATTTTGAACGATAAAGTTCTCATCTTATGAACACATGACCGCAAGAATCACTTAAATTGGAGATACGAGAAAAAAATAGTAATCATTTTAAGGTTCAAGGACTTAGTCCTTAGATCTTAAAATGATTACTATTTTTTTCTTGTATCTCTAATTTAAGTGATTCTTGTAATCATACGTTAATATGCGAGCTTTATCTTCAAAATGTGTTCATATTATTCTCGTAAATGTTTGTTTTATTTTTCTTATATTGTTGTTTTTACACAACAACATAAGGATAATATAACAAATTGTGATAAAATAGTATAAAAAACATTTTAGAAGATAAAGCTCATTGTTATGAACACGTGACCGTAAGAATCACCTAAATCGGAGCTACAAGCAAAAATTAATGATCATTTCAAGTTCTAAGGACTAAATTGTAAATAAAAATGTTAAAACCTTTTAAGAGTTGGATGGTCAAAGATGTCCGTTTTGAAGTTCACAAAACTAAACTGAGGCAAAAGTTGGATGGTCAAAAATGGACTTTTTCCTATTTAATACTCCGAACTTATGTCTTTTGGCGTATTTAATGTGATGTGATGGAGAGAGAGTGGAGAAAACGTTAGAATTTTTAGCAAACTAAACAAGGCCTGAGCCCATAATTTATCTTGATGAAGAGTGCCTCAAGGAACAATTGTGAAGTGTATCGCTGGTGTTGCAAGGGAAGGAGCTCTATCATTCAATTAAGAACAGCATGGCTTTCAAATTCATGGCCACTTCAGTTACATGCATGGCATCATGCCATCATTTGTGGGTAAGGCACAGCTAGGAGCAACGCATTTCAGGTGAGGGTTGTAGTTACCCAGGACCCTTTCTCTCTGATCTGAACAGTTTCTTTCATTTGAAAGTTTGGCACGAAAAAGGGGTGCACTGTTCGCATTTTTTCTGGTTTATATACAAATTGCTTTGTTTTAAATATCCATCAGCATGAAAAGCTAGCAGGCATGATATGCTTATTGCCCTACTGTCCTAAATTTTAGGAGTCACCCAGGGTCCCAGGCTAATTTCTTTTGAGATGGGTCGGTGGCAGTTCCTTTTGAAGCTTCATCTATGGCTTGGGATTTTGCAAAGAGCAGCAGGAGGGTTGGATTGGGTACCCTGGTCGGGGTGCAAATTGATTATAATGTGGTGCACCTCCGAACCTCTTTAGTTTAATTATTTGTACTATTACTTCAAAATTTTTTGAAGTAATAGTACAAATATTAAATAAAGAGAGGAATACACTAATAGTTGCCTTGGTGGCTTGGTCCTCGTGTGTGCTCTTGCTCTGCTTTGCTCTGCTCTGATATTGGAAGTGGCAAGGCGAGAGGCGAGATGCCAGATGGGCCACATCGCAGAGTAAAAAGCCACGTGGTGCAGAGGTGAGGGCACACAAGAGAGTTCAAGCACTAATTAGTCACTTCCTAGCAGATGGCACAAATCAGCCCTAACAGCAACCAATCTAGCAATATACACTTCCTACCATGCAGGACCTTGAAAGAGAGTTCAAGCACTAATTAATCACTACACTCCGGAAAAGCTTCCTTGACAGGGCCGTCTCGGTAAAAATGAAGGCCTGTACGAAACTTTAAAATAGGAGGCACAGTAAATTAGTAAAACAGTTAGAACCTTAACATCTGCATTATAGGTAGGTAACATATCCCATGCAAACCAGGTTCGTATGCAACCTATGCAAATCCTAACCATAATCACTGAATCTCCATCCGATAGCCAGATTAAGAGGTGTGATTTTTTTCGCTTAAACCCTCCCACCAATACACCTCCTAATAAAAAAACCCCTAATCCTACCCCCGGACGCTGTCATGGCGTTAGACGCCGTGCGTCCATCTTCGTCATCGCAAGACACCAACCATCTCGCCGCCCCTTGCTGCTCCGCGCAGAGGACCCCGACGGCCCACTCCGCCCAGCAGCGGACGCCTTCCCGTTCAGGAGCGGCGCGCCGCCGGTTCGGTCGCACGCGAGGCTCCTCCGCCGGGTGGCCACAGTTGGAAAACCTTTGGCTTCCCTCGATGGCCGATGGCCGTTGCCATCTCTTCCTTCGTTTTTACCTGCGATCTACTGCCAACTGCCCAACCAACCTGCGTCATCTTTGCTCTACTAGCGACGTATCTCATAATTCAACGGCAGAGCAACTTAAAGAACAGATGTGCCACCTGCTGCCTGCCTGATAACCGATCCAACTCAACTCCCGCAAGAGAACAACAGTGCTTCGAGATTAAGAAATGGACAAAGCCACCAGATAGAACAATTACCTTTCTAGCGCCATTGACATTCATGGTCAGCATTACAGAAAGAGGCAGCGATCCGTCCTGAACGGCGGCGCGCCGCTCCTGAACGGGAAGGCGTTCGCTACTGGACGGAGCGGGGCGTCGGGGTCCTCCGCGCGGAGCAGCAAGGGGCGGCGAGACGGTTGGTGTCTCGCGGCGACGAAGATGGACGCACGGCGTCTAACGCCGTGACAGCGTCCAGGGTAGGATTAGGGGCTTTTTTATCAGCAGGTGTATTGGTGGGAGGGTTTAAGTGAAAAAAATCTCACCTCTTAATCTGACCATCGGATGGAGATCCGGTGATTGTGGTTAGGGTTTGCATAGGTTGCATACGAACATGGTTTGCATATGATATGTTGCCTTATAAGTATTCAAATTATCAACAATATTATTCATTTGCACATTTGTGTTGTCAATAAAATCATAATGACCCTCAAAGTATATTTTGGCGTCTGTACGCACGTACAACGCCTGTCTGTGAGCCGTCTGCAAGTGCAAGCCGACGATTTTACAAAAACCCCCCGCCCCCGCCTGGCAACGACCGCACCGTCCTCTTGCGAAAGGACGGCGGGGGGCTCGTGCTCCCAGGCTTTATCATCGAGCCTCGACACTGTTGTGCGTTCGGTCGACGCCGCACGTCGATCCTGTGCGGAAAAATGGCGCCAAAATCGATCCATCCGTGGTGTGAGAGCAGAAGAGGCCAGCATCGACAAACCTGCGCGAGGGCGGCGTCGGTGTCGACAAAGATGCGGAGCAGAAAGGCGCCGTAGGGAAGGGGAACTGAGGCGCGACGGCGACGGAGGAGCAGAGGGAGCCCGCGAGGAGGAGAAGAAGGCCAGGCCGCTCCCCGACGGAGGAGCATCAAAGGAGGGGCCGTGCGTCCCCACGGCTCACCGGTGGAGGAGTAGCAAGTGAGGGGCCGCGCGCCCCGCGGCTCTCTCCGGATCCGCCCCTGCCAACGGAGGCTGGGCGGCCTTCGCGCCGAATTGAGCTCTGCTGCGCCATGGAGCAGGGAGGTTCACCGCCGTCGCCGCGAGCAGGGAGGAGTTAGGGAGGAAGTGGTGACCGGGGTGGGAGAAGCTTGCCGGAGTGGCCAAGCAGCGGCGGAGCTCGTACTCCCGCGTGTGCCCGCTCGCCTCGGAGGGTTGGCCGGAGTGGACCGGAGGGAGCGAGGAGCGCGCAGGGGAGATCGAGATGCTTCCTGCCGCACGGGAGAGAGTCCCTGATATTTTTCATAGCACTTTTCATTTCAGCTCTTTCCAAATATGTTTTTCACGTATAGGTTCTTTGGATAGGCAAATTAGACATGAAATAGGTCCTTTAGATAGACAAATCTCACATATAGGGTCCTTGATCATAGATATATATGTATCAAAATAGCAACAATAATAATACAATGGTATTACAATTTCTAACTTAGCACCAAAATGGCTACAATGATCAAATATGCACATGATCACCATGATTTATGAGTTAATGGACGAATTAAATGACTTGCAGACAGACAAACAGTTGAATCATTGTACGGGTTGTCTATTTAACTGTCTGTTTGTGTCAAATAGACAACAACCTCTCACACCTTTGCTGTACTTGAAACATTGCTATCAATTACATAATAATGATCAAGTGTTTTATCGGATAGCACTTATGATTCTTCTATAACAATAAACATATATGTAAGTTGTAGTCTTTTTCTGAGACCGAGCTGAGACAAAATTAAATACTCAAATCTTTATCGGGATCAAGAGATGAATAGGGTTTAGAGTAGAGCACTTGGGTTGTTCAGGAGAGCACTATCAATAACGAAAATAGCGCTTGGGATGTTCAGATGTTCAGGAGAACGCCAACAATAAGAAAAATAAGGTTTAGAGACCAATAATTGATGAATCAGATGTCTCTAACACTGGAAATTGGAGGCCTAAAAAATGGAGGCTCTGTACGGTTGCAAAGCCGGCACACCCCTAGGGACGGGCCTGTTCCTTGATAGCACAGAGTCTGGCGCACACATCTTGCATTCCAGGCCTATCTTTCGGAGACTCCATGGAGCATGACAGGCCAAGTGCAACCAGCGGGATAATGTAGCTTTGCATCAATACTTGGGCACACAGTTGGTGTTCTTCATCATGCGTCATATGGGGATCTAGAATTTCTGCAATTCTATTTGGGAACAGGGAGCTGACAGCATTGTGAAGGTTAAGGCCATCCACAAACATGTCATCAGTCGGACGTTTTCCTGTAAGCATCTCTAGGAGAAGCACTCCAAAGCTATACACATCACCCCGTGTGGTGATTCCACAGCCCATGCCATACTCTGCAAAAGTAGTAATGCACTTAGTATTAGATAAGTCACATAAGCTGATAATGAAAAATAACATCGGGCTCACCAGGTGCCAAGTATCCAATTGTTCCCTGGATACTGACCAAGCGTTTCAAGCCACTAGAATCCTGGGACAGAAACTTGGCTGAACCAAAGTCGCCAACACGTGCAGTCATATCATAATCTAAAAGAACATTGCTTGGCTTCAAATCACAATGCACTAAAGGAGGTGTCAGTTGGTTGTGAAGATAATCCAGAGCACAAGCCACATCCGTGACTATGCATATCCTCTGGCCTAAGCTTAGTGTTCTATTTAGTTTGTCGCCATTCTGTTGTTTACTAGGATGAAGCCACCTTTCAAGACTACCATTAGGCATGAACTGGAAAACTAGTGCCTTGAAGTCGTTGTTTTCTGTATCCCATGTTGAACATGAGGTCTCACATTTAAGAATGTTTCGATGGCGTACACTTCTTAGCACCCCACACTCTGTTAAGTAACTCTCATGTGCACCATGTTCATTCGAGTTAAATACTTTGATTGCAACAAGATCACTGTCAAACTCGAACCTACCAACATAAACTGATCCGGTACGAGTTGAGCTGATTCTGTGGAAAGGTGAGAACCATTCAGTAGCTTTAACTATATCACCATAGCATACCTTCTTTAGTGTTTCCTTGTAGGTAGGAAATATTTCCACTTCTCTTCTCCTCCCGAGAGTGAAAAAATGCAACACATTCCTCATCATACCATGCTCTGGACATATACAAACTTGTCTGCTCCTATGTGTGACAAAGTGAAACACATTCCACCTCCTAATGAACTCTAGAAACGTACACACGTGTCCAATGCTCCAATCAGTAACAAACTTCAGCAGAGACCATATGTTACTGTGCAGTGTGACAATAAGCTCTGCCATTTTTCTCCAAACGAGGAACATACAAATCAACAATAGCAGGAAAGCTACAGTGTATATGGGTACCAGCAATTGCAGAAAAGGCAGGTTCTTATGGTTCTTTGCTTTAGTATCTGAGGTATCATGACAACGTGGTAGTGCTAGCATGGAGGAACTTGAACACAGCATCTTGTTGCCATCCAAATGCACCATAGTAGAATTTGCAAAGATACCTCTTGTTGGAATTGGTCCTTCAAAGTTGTTGTAAGACAGATCAAGTTGGTCCAGCACAGTGAAGTTCTCCAAGAATTTCGGCACATTACCGGACAACTCATTTCGAGAAAGATTTATATATTGGATGGACCTTAACCCGTCAAGACTTGCAGGAATCTCCCCTTGAAGCTTGTTTCGTTCCATGCTAAGTGATACTAGATCAACACATTGTCCAAGACTTGTAGGAATTCCTCCAGAAAGCAGATTGTTGGAAACATTCAGGAGAACAAGACCTGTTTCTTTGGAAAACATTGGTATTTCACCCATAAGATTGTTGTGTGACAAGTCAATACTCAAAGGAAGGGGAGGACGTTTAGAAACAAGTTCTGCTGGTATGACTCCACTAAGGCTGTTAGCAGAGAGGTTTAGCTGAGACAGCCCCATGCACCGATCCAAACTGCTAGGTATGTTTCCCCTCAAATTGTTGTCATCAAGAAAAAGCTCTCCCAATTGGATAATGTCACCAACTGTGGAAGGGATCTCTCCTGATAATTTGTTCTTGGATAGGTCTAGGATATATAAGTAGCGCATCTCCCCAACTGTAACAGGTATGCTTCCTGACAGCAAATTGTTTTCCATCCTAAGCTCAGTGAGGTTAACAAGATTGCTTATCTCCACAGGTATGGATCCTGATATTTGGTTCGACCTGAGCAACAAACTTTCTAGGCTTGTGGACAGATTACAAACTGATCTCGGCAGGCTCCCTTTCAGCATATTTTCTTCCAATGACAATTGTTTCAGCTTGGAACAATTTGTCAGAGAAGTAAAGAATGTCCAATCATGCCCTTCTAGCCGATTCCTCCCTAGAAGCATTTTACTGAAATTGGTCAAAGACCCAAGAGAAGGAATATAGCCATGCAGGGAGTTATCTGAAAGATCAAGCACTTGGAGATTCGACATGTTTCGTAGCGAAGTAGGGATCCAACCCTCCAGATTGTTGCTTTGTATGCTTAGGACTTGGAGATTTGGTAGTAAGTAACCAATGCCAAATGGTAACTTTCCAACAAGACTATTGTTGCCTAAGCTAAAGTAGTTGAGTGAAGACATATTGTAAAGAGATAATGGAACATGCCCAGACAAGCTATTGAAACTCATATCCAGTTTAAAAAGTTTCGGAATGCGACCCAAACTTTCTGGAATTGACCCTGTAAATTTGTTTTGGCTTAGCTGTAGAGAGCGGAGGGAATGCTTCCAGATAGGAAGTTCTCAGTAACGCAAAGATCCTTGAGAGTTGTGACCTTACCAAAAGGGGGGATAACACCTGTCAGAGAATTCTGTTGGAGATCGACCTTAGTGAGAACAGATGAGTTAGCAAACAAAGCATCGGGGATGTCTCCAGTGAGGTTATTACGTGACAGGATTATCGTGCTAATTGAGGAGCTACTGGCCAACGAGACAGGAAAACGACCAGTGAGACTATTGTTTGCGAGGTCGACATAGCTGAGAGACATGATAGAGCCAAATGAATCAGGGATGTTACCTTGTAGATTGTTGCCAGCAAGCATCAGAGTTTGGAGACAAGGAAGCCTGCCCACCTCATCAGGGATGGATCCGGAAAGGCTATTGCCTGAAAGGAGTATCTGTGATAGAGATGTCAGATTTCCTATGCAACCATATATCTGCCCACCAAGAAGCACAGAAATGAGATTAAGAGAGACAACACGGGCAGGAAGCTTTGTGCTGCATGAGATCCCTGCCCAGCTGCAGAAGTTGAGCGATGTGTCGCGCCATGCGCTCAGGATGTCGAGGGGGTCAGAGTGGATGCCGGACTTGAAGCAAAGCAGGCTTTGTCTGTCGATCTCGGACTCGTTTCTATGTGCTGCTGTGAGGATTGCACTGTCGGAGCACAAAAAGATAAGCAGGAAACAGAGCAGAGACAAGATCGAGGCCATGTTTGCAAAAGACAGGACGCTAGTGAACCAAGAACAGCAACAATACTAAGGATATGTTAGGATCCACCCATTCACCATCTGGACGGAGGCACCGTTTTTTATGGCTCTGGGAAGTTTTTGTGTTCATGGATGTTTGAAGAAATTTGGATACTCCGCTGGACAGAGGGATACTGTGGACTGGTTTCATTGCGAGACTAACTATTGACTTGCACCTGTTTTGAGAGGGACTGGAGAAGACTCAGAAGAGTACAAGAAAACGCGTAATGGACCAGTGGAGCTGGCGGTATACTAGACTCAGTTAATGGAATAAAGACATTTTTGCGGGTTAGAATAAAGACTAAATTAATGGAATAAAGACTAGTTTAGTCGATCACGGATTCGTTTGCATATGCTACATCAGAACAGCAGTGCTGGAGTGGAGTACAAAAGTATATGCAAACTTTTAACAAAGCAGAGACAAAATTGAGACGGCAACACAAGGCTCCCTTTGTATCCCTTCATTTTGAAGGAATCGAAATCTACTTACAGTAGACTATTTATATTGAAACATGGTTGAATTCGTCAACTTTCTAAATTTTAGATATAATCTATGTTAAATTCATAAGGGTGAGAGATGAAAATTGGTTCTTTAGGTCCTCTTGTTATGGTTCTAATGTGCAACATATAGCAACCTTCTCCGGAATGGAGACAACAAATCCAAAATAAAAGAAGCAAAAGGAAGGCAGAATAAAAACAACCGGTTAACTGAGTGTAGCTCAACTGGTAAGGTTCGAGTCCGAAACTCGCACTAGTGCTTGCATTTTTCTAAAGTTATTTTAGAATCTAATCGGTGCAATTCTCTTGGTGGTAGGCTTCGAGGCGACAGCGGTGCCTTCGTCAATCACGAGGATTTGCCAACTCAGTCTTTGGATATGTTCATACAAACGTAGGGGCAGAAGATTTGCCAGCCCAGTAAGCACATCCTGATTCAGTTTCTTCCCACAGACTCCTGATTCAGTTTCTTCCCATAGATTGCGATAATGAAACTAACCTTTAGTAATTCATTTTGTACCACCAAACAAATCTACAAACAACTTTTTAGAGAATTAACTATGTTGTCTCGGGTTGCACAAATATTCATTTTGTATGTTGTTGCATGCATTTTTTTTAACCACTGTCTATGTGTGTATATATTATGAGCCGATTGCTTTGCCAAAAAATGGAAAAAAAAATCTTGTTGCTCCTCTATGTCATGACATCTAATACATGGCACTACAAAAAATTTTTGGATCTAATATCATTTGCCAATTTAGAGTGATTTCAACTAGCATTTATGGTTGTCACTTAACACGACACTCGACACCCCAAGAGGTCAAATCCTAACTACGCCCCTGTTCAAGTGAGTATGCATGTGTGTATGTGATCGTCTGTGTTTGTATTGTGTGATTCATTAAAAAAATAAAACAACCGAGCTGAATGCTAAATAACTTTAGGTAAGCCAAATGGTAGTTCTCCCTACGTTCTGAATGCGGGCGTGGATGCCGCATGGCGGAGGCTGCGCGCGAGGAGGCGGCTCGGTCGGGGATGCGTCGGGGCCCTCACAACTAGGGAGAGTCGACCCAAAGGTGTTGCCGACTGCGGTGGTCGACCGATGTCGATTCAACTTTAGCTTGCGGCAGCAACAGCTCCGAGAGGTTCCTTGAGCTTGGGCTCGTAACAAGCCTTGCAGGTTTGGCCACAAGAACGTCGTAGATTTCCTGTTGCGGTTGATGTTATGGTTGTGCAGAGAGCTGCGAGCGAAAGTCTTACCCGAGTGGTGTCGGCGTCAACAACGATGACGTTCGTTTCCCTCCATGAAGGCGTTTGTTGTGATGCTTTTTGCAAGGTCAATTGGCTTCTAGGTGATAACTTTACTTCGGCTCACCGGATGGGCGGCGATGGCATATTCAAAGTCATGTCCTTCATGGAGACGTCTCTTTGGAAGTCCTTTGGCCCGACTATTATCATCGAAGCAGAGTATATTGTGCATCGATAGAAGATGAGTATGCAAATTCGACATCTAGTTTCTAAGCATACGAAAGATGTGTTGATTGGCGGTGCATAAAGACATCTAGTTTCTAAGCATACGTTTGGGCGGAGGCAGGGTGAGTGGCGGCTCGCCGTCGCGCAGAGCTCCGCCTCCACGCGGCCGCCGCGGTGGAAGGAGGGGCGCGCCGCTGCCGGCCAACCCCAGCTGTTCGCGCCGCCACCGTGCCCCAGATCCGGATGTGGCCTCCTCCTGCGACAAGCTCGAGGCTGGATCGCCGCGGCCTCAGGGGCTTCCGCTGCAGTCACGAGGAGAGGGGTGTGCCGCGACCGGCGCAGGGAGGGAAGTCCGCGCCACGGCCGGCGCAGGGAGGGAGAGAGAGGTGGCCCATCCTCCGGCCGCAGAGAGGGAGGGAGAGGCCGCCGCCCGTGGAGGTTGAGGGAGAGGACGGATCCGGCCACCGCCACCGAAGAGGACCCCACCGCGAGGCCGTCCTTCTCCTCTGCGTCCGGCCACCGCGGATGGAGGACGCCGCCGCGCGTGCCTGCTTTGCTCCTCGAGCAGGGGAGCACGCCGGCGGATGTCCGTCGGGCGTGTCCCCTGCTCCTTCCCCGCGGCGGCACACCCTAGTCTCTCTACCGCCGCCGCGCCACGCCACGACCGGAGGAGTGGCTGGAGGTCGACTCCTGATCTCTGCCGGAGCACAAGGAGGAGGGAGTGGAGCTTGGGAGAGCTCGATCCACTGGGGAGGAAGGCGGTGGAGGCCGGCCGGTGAGGGAGGGGGCCGCCGGCGCGGCAATGAAGGGATCATCGGCCACGGGCAGAGCAAACGAGGAGGGAGGGAGGAGAGAGAGAGAGTGTGGGAGGCGGCCGGTGGGTGGGGGAGGGTTGGGGGTTAATATGACAGGTGGGTCCGGATGCGGGTAGTTGGGATAAGGTGAAGAAATGAAGGATGATGAGTGTGGGAGAAGTGGATATGAAGGAGAGAATATTCATGATTAGGATGGAATATTATGTTTTGAAGGAGAAAATGAAGGAACACCAATGTGGATGGTCTAAGACCATCCACACCGGGGACGGTATCCGGTCCTTGGAGGAGAAAGATAAAGGAAAAGCGCCTGCAGCGACTCACTGGGAAAGCAACAGAAAAAAAAAGTCCCCTCCAGTTTCCTTGAGATCTAGCGCGATGGAGGAGCTCCTCAAGGAGGCAACAGGCCCACCACGGTCCCGCTGCCGCGGGCCCACCCAACGACCTCGCGCGTGTCGAGCAGCTGCGTCGGGAGCCGCCGCCCTGCTCATCTTCCACCTCGCGCGAGACCCCGCGGCCGCCCCTGGCCCCGCCTGCCGGTGGCCGTCCCGTCCTCCACCGCCTAAACCGAGGCGAGCGCCGCGCAGGAACCGAGGCACGGGAGCGGGAGGAAGCCGGCACCGCCTGTCGCGGAGGAAGAGCGGGGAAGGAGAGTCGCAGAGGTCGCCAACCTGCTCCCCGTCCTCGTCCTCGTCACGGAGCCCGTCGAGATTTGAAGCTCGATTCGTCGATTCCTCCGCCCCGCACTTTGATTTGAGCTCGCTGAGAGGTTGAGGCCGGCCGTCGCCAGAGATGGCAACGGGTAGTATCCGCACGACATCGCCACGTAAACTGCGCGCTCGCATGCCGGAACCCGTGTTGCGTTCGCGCCCGCTATCCGCAACGGGCACATAGCCACGCCCGTACCTGCAATCCGCGGATAGCGGATACCCGCGGGCACGCCCGTGTGCTCGCAAAATCAAAACAGACAAGCAACTCAAGCGGAAGTTCAACACACATGTCAAGACAAAATAATTGGCAGATAACATGTTCCAAGTATGCAAATGCAAGGGAGGGAGAGGGGATTTGGCAGGGAGTCATGTCCCACGGCCTCCGTCATCAGGCTGCACCGCTGCAGACAATAAGCGGCGGGAGAGGGAGGCGGCGGGCCGGCGGCGCAGGCAAGCAAATGGAGAGGGAGGGCGGCGGCGCAGGGAAGTAAAGGGAGAGGGACGGCGGCGACCCTGGATTCGAGGGGAAGGGGAGGCTAGGCACGCAGAGAGAGACGGACGGGAGGGCGAGCGCGGCGGCGGTGGTGTGGCTGATTTTCTCGATCTGGATCGAGATGTCGAGAGGGGCGGCCGGTGGAGTCAGATCGGGAGGGGCTGGTTGTCTCCAAACCCTAGTGCATTCCTTTATATACTTCAAACAATTGGGTCCACATGTCAGCCGTGTTAACGGGTTTAGCGGATTTGCGGGCGCGGATAGCATTTTTTCAAATCCGTTAGCAGATATCCGTTGGGTTTAGGGTCATACCCGCGCCT
Source organism: Cenchrus purpureus (assembly GCA_022644695.1). Taxonomy (NCBI): domain Eukaryota; kingdom Viridiplantae; phylum Streptophyta; class Magnoliopsida; order Poales; family Poaceae; genus Cenchrus; species Cenchrus purpureus. The sequence continues at coordinate 84,852,562 of CP053459.1, forward strand.
GCAGGCACAGACTCATATCCTCATCCGCGCCCATCGGGTTTGGCATCCGCGGGTACGCGGATATTTCGTGCCCGTTGCCATCTCTGGCCGCCGCCTCGCTTTCTCGCCCGGAGCTCGGCGGTGAGGGCTCGGCTGCCCCGCCGGTCTTCACCTCCCTCACTCCGCCGACCTTGCCCGGAGTAGGGGAAGGCCCCACGGCCCCGAGGCGCGCCGCCGCCCCTGCCGCGCCCGTCGTGCCCACGACCGGCGGGGAGGGAGATGCGTCGGGGCTCGCGTCGCAGACTCCGGGGAGGGAGGAGAGGCGCGTCGCGGACTCCGCCCGCCCACCTTTCGCATGAGGCAGGGATTGCCGCCGTGAGGAGGCGCGAGGCGCGCGCGGCGTCTGTGGGGAAGAAGGGGGGAGGCGGAGGAGTCTGGAGAGAAAAGGAAGAGGAGGAGGAGAGAAGAAAAGGAAAGGGAGAGGGTAGATAGAAGATGGTTGAATAAAATATGATGAAGGATGGGATATAAAGGATGATGAGTGTAGGAGAAGTGGAAATGAAGGAGAGAATCTCGATGACCAGGATAGAATATTCCATTTTGAAGGAGTAAATAAAGGATGACGAGTGTGAACGGTCTAAGAACTCTTTGTAATATTATATATCCACCACGTGGATATAAAGTTTGTATTTTATACCCCATCTAAAAAATGTTCCAAATGTCCTGTTTCCATTCCTCACGGTCATGTTTTTTAGGACCGTAAGTTTTACACTTCACAATCCTTCACCCTGCTTTATCACTTATGCAGGCATAATTGAGGGTACGTATTATAACAGGATCACATCATTTCAAACACATACCTTACAGCTAAGCCTTTGTGGACCACTTGACGAAGACTTCGCGTCCACTTCGCATGTCATCATGCTCTTGAGTCCTACTGAAGCCCATCCTTAACGTCAAAAGTCTTCGCCTCCGTCTTTCGCTCGAAGACTTTTCGCTCCTACAATGTTGTCGAGACCACTGGACGCCCTAGGAAGGACGCCCAACTCCCAAACGAAGTTTTCAACTTCGCTCATGAGACCCAAGGAGAAGTGATTGACATCATGATTAATTTAGGGTTAGAGTTAGAGTTAGTTTCTAACTCTAGTAACTCTAGCCAAGTTAGAGTATCCAAACACGGTCAATGAATTGAATGAATGATGAAAATAAAATAGAGTTAGTTTAGGGTTAGAGTTAGAGTTAGTTTCTAACTCTAAGTAACTCTAGCCAAGTTACAGTATCCAAACACCATCAATGAATGAATGATGGAAATAAAAGGTATCGTTGCAGTACAATGTCATGTGGAGAGTGTAATATTTTTTTTTAAAAAGTAGTGAAATATTTTCATTTAGAGGGTCGCGTTGCGAAAAGGCTTGGCGGAGGAGGCCCACCGGTTGAACGGATACGATGATTAATTAATTTGGGCTGATTAGCTACGAGCTAAGAGCTATAACCTAAACTTAATTAAAATCTTAAATTAAATCTAGAGTTTTAAAAGACATGTAAAAAATAGAGAGCTATATAAATCACAGGATAAACCAACAGTCTCTCTAAAACTAAACTCTTCATATCTCAAAATCAATGAACCCCACATGTCATAATCTTTCTCCCTACCTTTGCTTGGTCCCTGACTGCGCCGCCACAACCCGCACGCACACAACAGCGAGGAGCCGAGCACGCGGCAAGACGGCGGCGGCGGCGGGGACCCCGGCCCGCTGCTCTACAACTCCTGCCTCCCAGTCTCCCGTTGTCCTACTCCACTCAACCAGCGCGCGCAACGGCGGTGGTGAGCAGGCGGCCCCTCCCTGGAAGCTGAAGCCCCCACGTGCTGTCGTGCTGCGACGCTAGGCCTAGGCTGAAGATGTCCAGCTGCAGGACCTCCTCAGCTCGAGCCATCTCTATCTTACATCGATTAAATTTTGTTTGTTGTTCTTTCCTTCTCGTGTTGTACATGGAGGCTGATTGGATTTGGATGGATTGCATAATTGCATATGTGGTGGTTTGAATATATACAATCTTTGCACACCGGCGGAGGGCTGAGGCTGCGAGGTCGCGAGTCGGCGAGGCCGCGAGCGGCTCCGGAGGTGCGGCCGAGGGTCCGTGCTGACGAAAGGAGCGAGGCAGCGACAGACTCCCTGCCCCGTGCGGCTAGCTCCTCCCCGTCGGTCAACCGCGGAGGACGAGGAGCATCTGTCACGCCGGCCTTCTCCCTGCCCGCATCGACCACTGAAGGAGGGCGAGCGAGGTGGTGGTGCGTGCGGGGAACTGGGGAAGCGGGCCAGGAGCCGCGGAAAACGCGCGAAGGCGAAGTTGGCGAGCGGAAATCGCTAGCCATCTTTGGCTAGCGGCACCGACGGGATTCCGAGTGAGATCGCGAGCGACGGCTATAGCGAGGCTGTTGGAACGAGAAAATATCGATATTTTCTTTTTTTAGCAATACAAAATGATTTACAATAGCTGTTGGAGTTACTCTAACACAATTTATTTACTTTATTGAGATTTGACAATGCCTACTATTCTATTCGATTCTACTGAAGCACCAAAACTCTTCTTCCAAAACTATGTTTCAGAAGTTAAGAAACGAGGACGCGCCCCGAAGAGAATCGATCTTCATCGACCCTGGCAGCCGTGGCAGCGGGTCGAACACCACCGCGCTCGCGGCGCGCATCATCTCCTTGGGAGACGCATAGCCGTCTCCCTCCATGTAGAACAAGTGAACCACCTTGCTCATGTTCCAGTACAGCATCTTGCACGGCCGTGGCACCGCGCTCCCATCCTCTCCAACCACCAGCCTCAGCAGCTCCCTCCTCGACGCCTCGATGGCGCGCCTGACCTCCCTCTTCGCAGCATCGATGTCGCCGCCGCCGGCGGCCAGCAGCAGGACGCTGTTGACCTTCCCCTGCGCTGCCTCCCTCTCGTACGACCGGAGGTCGTTCACGAGGCGGCCGCACACGCTCATGTGGTGGAAGAGCTCGCCGTACTCCGGGCACCGGATGACTTCCTCCGGCAGCTCCGGCCCGACGAGGTAGGCCGACACGGGGACAATCGGGCCCAGGATGAACGACGGCAGCGCGACCGCCATGTACTCGTCCATGGATGGGTGGTGCCCGGTCATCCTCCACTCCGCCTCCGCCATCATCGCCCTCGCCGCCTCCGCCCACTGCAATTCAAGGATCCATGCGGCGACGACATCGTCAGCTCGGGACACAGCTGGTTAGGCCAGCAGACCGGAAAGGTAGAAATTGGGTAGAAGACTCACGAGCTCGGCGATGTGGCCGATGACGCTGCGGTTCTGCACCACCGCGGCCTGCGCTCCGACCTGGTTGCTCGTGTCGTAAATGGCGCGAAAGACGATCTCCACGCGCTCCGAGCAGAAGCCAGCTTCTTCGTGCGCGTCCCACCTGCAACAACATTTTTATATATAATCTTACTATTACTGATCAGAGGTTTTTTTTAAAGCCTTCACGTGAAGCCAGACGCTTAAAAAAGAGAAACCTCCACATTAGTCACCTAGTAATTCTATATAGACACTCTAAAAAATTATCTTCGATTTTAATGGCCACCTAATAATCTAGCCTAAAAGATGTCTAGCTAATACAACTGATAAATTAGATATGTACGTGCATAGATGCATGTTGATCAGATATCTCTTCCCTAGAATTTCTCTTTAATATGTTAATCATAAAAATAATTAATCATAAAGGGTTGTTCGACTAATACAACAAGTTATATGCTCTTCCTGTGCATATATAAAAAGAGAGCTACCGTCTTTCAAGAAACTTTTCTTTTGTGTAGTGCTTCCATCAACTAGGGCATGCTGCTACTTTCATCAATGTAACTAGGCCCCCTTGTTGTTGTTCAACATAAAGGTACAATTAACCTAAGTATTCTTCTACGGCCTCGAGCGAATCACATTTACTCTTAGTTGTTAATTATTCGTTGACAAATCATGAACGGACTCTTAGTTGTTAATTATTCATTTACAAATCATGAACTAACCAATCACATTTTAAATGCAGATATTTACGTGGTTGAGTTCCAAAAGACAGGCCTCGAGCGCACCCATGTACTCAAATTGTCTCAATAACTATTACTCCCAACTTTGACCAACAATAGCTTTTAAAATAATGTATTCTGAATAGGAAAGATTACATATTTTGATAGTTTGTTTCATGTTAAATCTACCAAAATTATTTTTATGTTGCGAGACTTTATGATTATTTCGCTATTTACGTTCAAAGTTGAAAAGTTTGGCTTTGAAAAAGTCTAAACATAACTATATTTTGCTGACCAAATTATATGGATCTCTCTTCTCAATTATGCTGACCAAATACTAATTAATATATTAGATTTACAGTCCATGTAGCAAAATTGAGTGAATCTTAATACGATGCTCCTAATAAAACTAAATAACTTCTAATAATTAAAATAAATTGCTAACCCGTTCATAGGCCTGGGTTGATGGACTAGTTTATATATTGATTATGTACCAGTCGATGTGGATCAGTGGAATTAGTGAACTGCAGGTGTGCAGGCCATCACTTGGCCACTTACATGTGGATCAATGTGACGAGGTTCTCGAGCTCCTCCTTGGATCCTACAGTGTCGAAGAGGTCGTCCATGGCGGTCGTCAGCACGCACATCTTGCTCCACGCCATGCGAGCCTCGGATAGCTCGGCGGGGAACATGGTGGCAGCACCAGAGAAGAGGGTGTGCAGCGGAAATATTCGTGCGAACTCCAGCTCGTCCAACCTCACCTCTTTCACCCAGCTGTTAGTTGCAACGTTTAATGAGCTACATATTGTTTCGAAACAACAGAAGTTAAATAAGGTATGTTAGTTATTTCGAACCTCTCGAGGTGCTGAAGCTCTTGTTGGTACACAGCCTGGGAGGAATGGAAGCCCTCGGCAGCTAGAGCTACAATTTCTTCATCTGCCTGATTAGCACTAATGATCCGATGGATGGACGTTTTAGAATTTTTTCAGTTCTTAAGCCGAAATAATCTATAGATTCTCTAATGTGACAAAGGACCTCACCGGTATGCTGATTTCAGTATCTGGAAGCCCCCAGCCTTGAAATGTTCAATGTTCCACCTGTGCTCCAGCCGCTCTAGGGTGGCGTAGGAGGGGATTTTTAGCACATGTTCTACCTGGGATTAAAGTATTGTTACTATATATGTCAAATGCACTGTAAATTAAAAGGTGATGGTATTAAGTAGTATAGCAAAGTACCTCTGCAGGGTCCACTACAGATCTTGATATCTTGTTGGAACATAATTGTTGCTTCAGGAGTTGAGCTGACCAAGAACCGATGCTTTCAAGGATCAACTCCTCATGGATCTGAACCTGTGAAGCTTTGTACAATTCCAGCAACGCCTCGGTATCTTTCAGATGCCCTTGGACAGATTGGTGGAAACTAATTTCTTCGCTGAACTGGGCTAACCCTTCTGCGCAAGACATTATTCAGGTAATGCTCAGACAGAAACAAAAGACATGACGCGTTGACGTTTAGTGTCCCTCGCTTACCGGAAGCGACATCATATCCGTGTAAACGGAGGAGGCGGAACGCCATTGCGCACGTCGTCATGTCCAGCATTATCTCCTCGTCATTGGCCAGCCAGGATCTGCAAATTTGATTGCAGTTAAGATACATCAATTCAATTAACAAAGTAGCAAACAGCAAATTTGTACCTGTATATCATGTCAAGTATGCTGTTTATTTCACTGGAAAAGCTCGGAGAGATCCCCATCTTCTCCAAAGTGTCTACCAAGCGAAGCTGGGCGTACATGTTCCGCGGATACAGAGTCGGCACTAAAAAAATCACCATCATTGGCACATGTCAGAAACCTCTCTGTCTGCTTGGGATTCTTTCATGGTGAGTTGTGCTAGCTAGCCACCTGAGCTGCCGAACTTGCTGATGAGCGAATCCAAGTACTTGACTGCTCTCCCGTTGTGGTTGTGGATCGCAGCCGCGGCCGTGGTTGCAGGTGAGTTGAAGAAGGATCCGTTCTTCCTCTGGTACGCCATCGCCTGATCCCAGTCTAGCAAGCTCCCCAAACCTTCAGCTACATAGGCCATGAAAGCTTTACTTCCAGAACCCATCCTGTTGAGTTGAGTTGAGGAAGGTGGTGGTTCAATGACAGAGATAGAAGAGCAACGAGAATTCTGAATAAACGTAATCCACGTCCACGAGGGACAAAACAAAACAAGACATGGAATGGTGACACGAACCTCTTTAGCTCCGTGTCACGCAGTCGGAGGATGCTGTCAACGTCTCCAGGGGCTAGAGGGACCTCCAGCCCCATGCCGATGCCGCACGCGAGCATGCCGGGGAAGATGACGTTGAACCCTGCCGGCGTGTCGCACCTGTCGTCCTTCACAAAGGACGAGTTCTGCCCGACGAAACGGAGGCCTGCAATGCCATTTTAGCTTGAGACACCGAACATCTATCGCTGACGGCGAGCAATGGAATCCATATCTAGGCATCTAGCTACCTATTGATCAATAATCGCCATGAAACAATTAAACAGACCTTTCCCGACGAGCTCGTCGCCGACGCCCCACGTCCTGAGAGCGAGGACGCACGCCATCGTCGACGAGAGCGCGTCCTTGCCAAGCGAGGGATCGCCGGAGCAGCCACCCGGGCCCCACGACCCGTCAGCGTTCTGGTTCCGCAGGATCCAGTCCACGCACCGCGGGAAGCGCGAGGACGACCCCTCCGGCGCCGGCACCATGGCGACCCATGCTGTGTCGTACGACGATGGCGACTGCGACGGCTCGCCGGCGTTGAGGAGTTCCTCCTTGATCCTGTCCTCCAGCAGCTTCTCCCTTCCTGTCGCGCCGCTGCTACGCGCGGCAAGTGCCGCCGGTCGCGTTCGTGATCGCAAGCACAACTGCGACTCGTGGAAATGAACGTTATTGGAGGATTGGTGGGTAAGGAGAAGGGACCGATGAGGTGAGGTCTGCCTCAACGACGCCATGGCGACAGCTTTAGGTGGCCACAAGTTTAGACGCTTATAGTAGGGATCAAAGGATATAGCTAGTACGTACTGCCAATAAACGGGTCACTGCAGGTTGTATATGTACAAACCAATAACCTATTGTGGAAAAGAAATTGACAGTTTTGTCACTCATGGTGTACCTTTTGATTTGCCTGACTAGTACGTCGATCCAACAGTGAGGTCAAAAAGTCTCTGTAAAGCATGTGATCTACAAAACAAGGTCACATCACGTGTAATCTACAAGTCTTCTCAGACATACATGTGCGTCTGCGAATCCAGCAATTACCTAGTACATAATCCTATGCTGCGTTGAAGTCTAAGCACTCACGCAGCGTGTGTCAATCCATGTGCATGGAATGTGGCGCTTCATGTCATGTCGTCGAAGACTGAATGTATCCAGAAGTCAAAAAATTGAATTCTTTTTTTTAGAAATAGGATTAACCGGGACAAAAACAAATCTAATTCCGCATGATAGAACAGTTGGTCAACACTTGAAGACGTAATCTTGACCGGGCAACTGGAAACTAGAATTTCCATGCTTCTGTTTATGCAATTTTAAGTAGGAAGGAGGGCGGATTCATCCTGACAAAAGTTTGCATACTAAGAGCAATTTCAGTGGAGGCCTGCAAATTAAAGCCCCAAAATCTATTTGCTGGCCGGATTGTAAACACTTGTACAAAACACACATTTGTACCGGGTGGGAATTACCCCCATTTTTACCGGTTTCAGAACCGGTATTGTCCATCCGGTACAAATGTGAGGTCACATTAGTACCAGGTGGTCCCACAGATGCATCTATATGGAGCTCCTTTTCTTTTTCTTTTTCTTTTTGTTTTCTTTTATTTTCTCATCTAATCTATCTCTCTCTTTTTTGAAGGGCAAACTGTGGGGGAGTTCCCCACAGCACTTCAATTTTGTATTAATAAGGGTTAGGGTCCAGCAAGAAGAAAATACTTACAAGGGGAAACAAGCTATGAACAAAGAGAAAGGAGAAAGAAAAGAAGAAAAAGCACAGCAACATATTACAAAATCGAGTTAATCCAAAGAGTTTGAGCTGTTCTGTGGTCTTCCTTGAAACGTATAAGTTGTAGGAGGAGCTGGTCTTTGAACCTCAAGGTCCAGAGAGATGTTGAGGGCTGCACACCATCGAAAATGACTGTTCCTTATCTTCCAGAGTTCCCATGCTGCGATGGCGAAGATATCCATGAAGCGAGAACTGATAAATGCTTGCTTTGCCAGATCAATTTTCTCATGTATGTCTACTGTGTGTGTCCAAAAAATTCCGATTGCTGCCCAACATTGCTTAGCAAAATCACAGCCAAAGAAGAGATGATCTCTATCTTCATAACTTGCCTCATCACAGAGAACACATGAATCACCTGCCCTCGAGTTATAGTGCTTCCTTCTCCTGATATCTTGGGTATTTAGCCGGTCGACAAGTAGGAGCCATACAAAAAATTTGACTCTGGGAGTGCATTCAGCTTTCCATAACCAAGAGAAGGTTGGCTTGGCCTGGAATCCAGAAAACACATATTTGTAGAATCTTCTGGAAATGTAATTTGCATTCCCCCAAATGAAGGACCACTGATCAAAAGAATTGTTGTCATAGGGTACATCCTCCAGGAAGGTTTGCAACTGCAAGAATTCCTGATATGCTTCCTGAGACAGCGGTAATGCAAAGAGGGAGTCCAGATCAGGGGCATTTAGCACTTCTTTTACTGAAACTGAAGTGTTTTTGGCAAAAGAATAAAGCCTGGGGAATGCATCTGCAATAACTTGTGAACTCCAGACATCCTCCCAAAAAAGAACTGTTGAACCATTCCCCAAAGTACAAATTGCAACCCCCCTGTACAGAGTATTAAGACGGAGGATATCTCTCCACCAAAATGAGCCAATCTCTCTTGTGCCATTGGGGGCCTTAATAGCGTAGTAGGAACTCCAAATCAGACTAACCCAGGGTATGTCTTGCCGGCTATAGAATTTGTGCAGATGTTTTAATAAAAGGGCATCATTCTGTAGGCTTAGATTTAAAACCCCTAAACCACCTTTGTCTTTGGGAAGTGTTACCATTTGCCAGGCCGCCAAATTCCCACCTTTTTTGCTTTCATTATTGCCTCGCCAAAGGCATTGCTTGCGGGCTCGATCAATATTGTCTATGGCACCTTTGTGTAATTTCAGAGTACACATTGCATAGAGACAGGAGGAAGTGATAACTGAATTCACCATTTGCAGCCTACCCGAGTATGAAATGAGGGATGAACATGCTGTCAAACGTCTCTCAATGCGATCCATAATTGGTGAAAGATCCTCAATCTTTGGTTTAGTTGTACCCATTGGTAGGCCTAAATATGTGAATGGCATGGAGCCAACTTGGTAGCCAAAGCATTCTGCAAGGTACGAAACCTTTTCCTCAGAAACATTAATCGGGATCATTGAAGATTTACCGTAGTTGACCTTAAGTCCTGTCGATTCTGAGAAAGTGTGAAGGAGATCTTTCAAATGCTGTAATTGCACCTAATCAGCCTGCAGAATCAGTATTGTGTCGTCGGCATATTGCACTATGGGAAAATCCTCAAGTCCTTTTGGAATTGGTTCTAATAAAACTCCATCCGAATAAGCCTTGTTCGCCACCACTTGAAGGAGTTCAGCACCCAAAACAAACAAGAGTGGTGACAGGGGGTCACCTTGTCTAACTCCTCTTTTACACTTAAACTACTTCCCTGGAACACCATTTAGTAGAACTGAGGAGTGGCCAGAAGATAAGAGAAGACTAATCCAAGTGAGCCATCTGTCTGGGAACCCCATACGCTTCATAATTTGTAGCATGGCAGAGTGTTCTATTGTATCAAAAGCTTTTGCAAAGTCAAGCTTGAGGATGATGGTCTCTCTTGGATTGGTGGCACTGATGAATATACTCAAAACACCATGCAAGGCAGTCTTGGATTGACCTGGATCTTAGGAAGCCATATTGGTTTTTATGCAAAAGCTGCAAGATTAGCAACTGAAGTCTATCTGCCAGGATTTTGGTAAAAATCTTGATGCTGCAATTCAACAAGGAGATTGGTCTAAAGTCATTAATCGCTCGGATTGTTCACCTAGGGATAAGAGTGATAAAGGAGGTATTAATTGATTCTAGATCAATGTTGCCATCATAAAAAGCTTGACATAACTTGTAAAAGTCATCTTTAATAATATTCTAGCATTTCTTGATGAATAGGCCATTAAAACCATCTGGCCCGGGTGCTTTATCCAAAGGCATATGTTTAACCACATTATCAATTTCTTCAGTGGTAATCGGTGAGACTAGAGAACTTAAGTCAATCACTGGAAAAGGGAGGGATCAGAGATCAAATAGCATTGTAGGGTTCGAAGACACCCCCATTCTATTTTTGAAGGCTGTCCAGATTAAAGCTGCTTTTCCTTCATGGTCATAGACTTCACAGCCAGCATCATTTCTCAGTTGGGAAATCAGATTCTTGCGGTAAGACACTGTGGCCATTGCGTGAAAGAATTTCGTGCATTCATCTCCGAATTTAATCTTGTTGGTTGTATATCGTTTCCTCCAATAGATGTTTCTGCATCTCAGCAAGGTCAGGAGTTGTCCCTTAATTAACTGTCTGAAGTTCCATTCCAGGAGATAGAGAGGTCTACATTCCTCCAAGCTGTCAAAGAAAAGAATGATCTTATTGCATTTGGCAATTAAATTCTGAAGGTTGGAAACTGTCTGGCCCACACTTTCAAGGAGTGTCTCAAGGATTTGAATTTTGCAGCTAGGATTCCTGAAGGGTCTTTCTTTTTCCTAGGTTCAGTCAACCATGAGGATTGAACCACATCCAAAAAACCATTAATCTCAGGCCAAAAATTCTCAAACCTGAAGATATGAGACCTAGGAATTTTTGTGCTAATCACCACCTTGACAGGCACATGATCTGAAATAGGCTTTGCAAGTGGAATTTTTTCAAAATAGCCCTTCCGAAAAACTATTTCTACAAATAGATCTTTAGGAAAACTATTTTCAAAAATGGACCCTTTCTTTCGGCGCTCTTCCCCAACACGCCGAGGTAACACTACTAGGCATGACCGAGGTCGCCACTTCGGCCCAACAGTTCCCACCGCGGTCCCCGACCTTATCTCACCCGGCCCTCCTCTGGTCTCTTCTCTCATTTCTTCCTTTCCTCCTCCTCTCTCTCTTTCTCTCACACACACACCGGTGAGGCGGAGCAAGCGGCGGTCGGCGGCCGATCCAGCCGAGCGAGGTCGGGCGCAGCCACCGCGGCCGGATCTACAGCCGCGTGGGGAGTCGGCGCGAGGGGCATGGCGGCCGCGGTGCCCCTCCCCGCCAACACGTGTTCCCGAGGCCTTGACGGCCGGATCTAGTGACGCAGCACGCCACACCGGGCATGCTCAAGCTCGCGGTGCGGTCATGGTGGCGGGCGATGCCGACCGAGGTGGCAGATCCGGCGTCAGGCCGACCTCGACGCCTAACCATCGCTCCGCCGCGATCCGCCATCGGAGGCCGTCTGCGGCATGCGGCGTCCGGCGAGGAGCGAGGACAAGGCGCCACGGTGCGAATCAAGCGGATCTGAAGCTTCTCCTGACTTCTTCGCCGATTCCAAGCGGCGCGGCCGGTCCTCGCACATGCTCGCAGGTACCGGGCCGCCATGCTGCCGACGCCAACCCGGTAGTCCAGGGCAAGACGGGAGCGATGGCGGGCGTCGGGACCACGGAGCGACAGAGGTCGGCGCCGAGGAAGATGCCGAGGTCGTCGCTGCTGGCTGATGTGCGACCCCAAGATCCAAGGTAAGATGGCCTTCCTTGCATCCTCGCTCCTCGCTCATCCTCCTAGGCCTCCTCTCGCACCGCAGGTTTCCCACCCTCTGCTCCTCCTCGCCTAACTCTCTATGGCTTAGCTTCTTTCTCAGTTGCAAGCTCTGGAGGGGTGCGTCCATTGAAGGAACATTGTGGCTAGTGTTGGGAAAAATGTGAAGAAATGACGACGCAGCACAGAAGATGATTAAGAGCCATGCCTAAAAAAAGAAATCACTTTATGATTGACTGTCCGTATAGTAGCTAGAGCTTCTTGCATTGTGTTGTAATGTAACATGTGATTTGAGAAGTTTAAACTCTGGATTAGAACCTTATTTATGATTCACATGCCTTGTTCTACATGCTCTCTCAGCTGTATCTTTGATTCAAAATCATTTGGTGGAGATAGGAACTGCTGTTTTTTGTTGATGATATGGGCAAATGGATGGCTATGCATTGAGATGAGTTACTTTTACTTCTACTTCCTCTCTAAGTTTGTCACCATGTTGATGATATGGGCAAATGAATGCACAGGCACAAAAACGAATGCTCTTAGCTTGTATTTGTCACCTTGGTGTGTGTACACATGACGCCGAGGTTCATGACCTCGGCGTTACCCCAGAGCTTGAGCCGTGGTGCCACAAAAATGTATATCTCCTACCTCGGTGCTAGAGCCGGCGACGCCGAGGTCTGAGGCTCGGCGCTAAATGCCCTAGCGCCGAGGTCCCCACCACGCAGCGGTGGAGGTGCCGGCTGCGGCGTAGCGGTCGGCGCTAGAGCCCTTAGGGCCGAGCAACTGACCTCGGCGCTCGTACCCCTCACGCCGAGCTTCGGGTCCATTTTCGGAAATAGTTTCCACAGGGGTCTATCTGTAGAAATAGTTTGCGCGAGGGGCTATTTTGAAAAAACTCCACGGCTTTGCAAGGGATAGCACCACTGTGTTAGGATAGCTGGTAGTCCAATTCACAGAAGTAAAAAACCAGTCAAGTTGCTCCAAAAGTGGATCTGCCTGCATATTGCTCCAGGTGAAGGCACCCCTTTAATGGGGAGTTCCAAGAGACCAAGATATCCAATAACATCATTAAAGATGAAGGTGTCAACAATATTCCCACCCGGTTTATTCCTGTCCTCTAGAGACCTATAGAAGTTGAAGTCACCCAAAAACAGCCAATTATCCAGAGGGAGGATTTGCTGATTCTTGAGCCAATTAACAAAAGAGGATCTAGCTGGTTCAGCACAAGGGTCATAGACTACTGTTAGTTTCCAACTCTCACGATTATGACTTGAGGTCAGCTACAGGGTTATGGCAAAACTTTGCTTTTCCAGAGTGATACCCTGGAAAACTGAACTACACCACAAAACAAGAATACCACCCGAGGCTCCACAAGAGGGGATATAATCAAAATTATCAAATCGCTTAGGGGCAAATTTTCTGATGTAGGGAGTATCAAAAGTCTGATGTTTTGTCTCTTGTAAGCAAACCACTGAGCAAGCACTTTCCTCGATTTTATTCCAGATAGAATCCCATTTTCCCTGACTATTGATTCCCCTAATGTTCCAGCATAAAATATTCCAACTTCGATTCATTGATGCACAGGTCAGAGGGAAGGGCCAAGCCTCTATAAATAATATAGAAGAAAAAATAACCTAGAAGGTCCAGCTCGCATGATGCGGAAGGACCAGAGGAGACACACATCAGACCAGATAGTCATCAAACTGATAAACATAAACCAGAGATAAACCAACGACAATCCATTGCAGAGGACACACCAAGAGTTCATAGCTAGAGAAAAGACTGATAAAAGTTCAAAAGTAAGCAAACACGAGGTACTATTGGCGTCTTGAACTTCCAGAAACCTGTTCACCTCAAGGTTATGGAGATCTTGTTGGGCTTCCATTAAATATCTTGAGTTGACTTGCTCTTGCATAGAGCTTCTTCAGTGAGCTCCTCAGGAGCCACATTGCATTCTAAACCCCAACTCTTCAGAATCTCAATTGGGATTTGTGCTGGGATTGGCACTGTCCTTCTTTCTGACAGGTACTTCTGCCCAAACTCTTTGCTTCTTCCTTGGATGAGTCTCCAGTTGGTAGTGCTGATATCCATCTTTGTCTTTGCTCAGTCTGCTGCTGCGACGAACTAAAGATTCCTCCAAAGCTAGCAGAGGGTTGGACTGAGAAACAGTCAGAGGAAGTGAAACATGAGACTGAGACCCAGTATCCAGAGAAACAGTTGTCCCTGAATGTGAAGCATCCATCAATACAGTATTCTGCTGAGCAATCTTATTTTGGACCACCTCATAAGTAGATTCTGCCCAGAATCTCAGAAGAGCTGCAGCAGGAGTGATTTCGTAAGGAACCAAAGCCATTTGATCCCCAATAACAGCATTTTCAGCACCCATCAATCCTCCTGGAGTTACAGAAGTCCTTGTTGTAGGATCTGAGGTGGTGTTGTACAACAAAAGAGGAGAGGAAGCAGGGATACATGGCGACATCAGCAAGTTAAAAGCTCTCTCTTCAACTATCCTGATATTACCAGGCAGGTCTGTCAACTGTGTTGTGCAAGGCAAGCTGGAAACAGAGTCATCACTGGAAGATGAGGAGTCAGACACAGAGCCACCCTGAAAGATATCTTCAACATTCAAAACAATATCTGGACCATGAGCTCTCAAGTATTGGGCTGTAGAGCCAGACAAATCTATCCCATTTCATCACAACACAAATCACAACATAAGACTCATCTCATCTCATCTCATTCACAACACAAGTCACAACACAAAATTCACAATATTTACAACACTGAGTCTCGATTCACAGCACCATTCACTATTCACATAATCAAAACAAAAATGAAGATTCACATCTATCTCACAGGAACAAAAACACAAACACAAAGAACACACATTGTCACAAGAACAAGAAAGAAGATCTGCGGTCCTCTGGCGGCAACCTCCGCCCTCTGCTTGCGGCCAGGCGGCCGCCTCCCACGCACGCAGGAGCCTCGCATGCGGCCACGTCGGCCTCTCCCGCGCCGCTGCGGGGGCGCCCACGCGGCTGGCGCCGCGCCTCGCCCTCCATCCAAAGGCCGCCTTGGGCCTCCACACCATCTGGATCTCAATGGTGTGAGAAGAAAGAGGGTTGGAGTAGATAAGGGAGAGGGGGTGGGTTGGGGCTTGGGAGATGGCAGCAGGGTGGGTGCTTGCGGTCCTCGCGCGGGCAGTAAATAAAAATGCGACGGTAACATATAGTACCGAGGCTCGCCTCCACCCGATACTAATGTAACACATTAGTACCGAGGCTAGCCTCCACCCGGTACTAATGGTCCTTCACGGGGGACGTGTTGGGAGCCTCCCTCTCCACCCGGTACTAATGTGCACATTAGTACTTGGTGCCAATATACCCGGTATTAATGGGTTTTTTTGGCTCAAGACAAATGTTCTATTCTCTAGTAGTGAAAAGTATGGATCTTAGATTAGCTCTCAACTCCAGTGAAAAATCAACTCAGGCCCCTATTTTCCTGTGGGCCCGTCTGTCAGCAAGAGAGAGGCTCCCAGCTTTGGCTGCTCCATCACCTTCCCGCTCAGCCTGGCGCGCTCCTCCAAGCCCTGCGTCACCGCCGCCTACCACGTCCGCTCCATCAGCCTCCCCTGCCACTCCCACCCGCTACCCGCCAACCTCCACAACCACATCGCTGTTGCCTGCGCCTGGGCACTCAACGCCCAACACCCCTCCCCCTCTTCTTCCTCCCGAGAAGTATCATCATTGACGCTGCCCCCCCACCATGCTTCCACGGTGGCGACCTCGACGATGGCCGACAGCAGCGGACACACCCGCGCGCACCGTGAGGCTCCTCGTCGACAGCCCCGGGAGGCACGTGCTCCTCGCAGAGGCCGGTGAGGATGTTGTCTCCTTCTTCTCCTCCCTCCTCGCCGACCCCATCTACACCCCGTCTACACCGCGATCAAGCGCCGGTGCAGGAGGACTGTGTCCACCGTCGAGGGTTGCTTCCACAACCTCATCGCTGCTGAAGCCCTCCTGCCGCGTGGTGACGCCTCCACCACCACTACCTCCTCCTCCTCCTCCTCCTCCTCCCGCACGTTGCACCTGCAGGCCTGCGCATCATGGCGCGCCACCTCTTCAGGTGCGCCCACCTCAACTGTTGTTGTAGTGACGTCGGCGTCGCTAGAGGTCGGCTCTGTGTGCTCTTGTGGCTCTCCGTCCCACGATGTCTGTTGATGGTTGAAACGTGTAACGAATTTCAATCCGCAAGCGTATGGACCACTAGCAGTCTTTTTCACCACGGGGATTCCCTAGGTTCTTGTCAATCCGCGGAGCAAGGGGATTACAAGCGTTTGATCTAGCACTAATCTAGTTAACTAAGCAAACCTTAAACTAGAGACTATAACTACTCTACACTAGAGAGGGGTGTGAGGTGCACAAGATATAAAAGACATTTTCCCATAGGGTCTACGGATACTTGATCATGCAACCGCCAAAATATACAAAACCAATCTAATTTATCAGAGGGTGTGACCACGGTTTTGCCATTTCCCTCCCATCGTACTGTCACTACGCGAAGGTATTCATGACTAGACCTATGATAATCATGGTGTGTTGAAGGGGTCTACGGGAGTAGTGAGATCTATACTCCCGAAAAGCACGGTAGCTAGCCTTAAGCATCAAAGAATCATCAACACTAGATTGATATATTGAAACCATAAAAGAGTAGGTGATTACAGAACAAGATCGTTTACAACCCCATGGACAAATGAGAAGTTTACCCCATCAAGGCGCTAAGCATGGTGCCGTTGATCATGGTGATGCTTCCGACGGTATCCTGCTTCTCCTCTAGGGGTGTCGTGGCAGGGCATCGACGTCCTCCTCCACTTGTGGTCGCCTCCTTGGACTCGATCAATCTTTCTCGTGAATGATCTCTCTCGTCCAACCTCTCTGCCTTGTGGACCTCTCGGGTATCTCACTTTGTCTCCTCCGAATGGCGGCGCCCACCGTGACTTAGGGTTGAACCATCTTCACACTCAAGAAAAGGGGGACCGAACCGACACACAAATGGGGTGGCCCCGCCGGCCTGGGCCGACCGACCTAGGCCCACTTCGGCCCGGTTCGGTCGCCCCTTCCTCCATGTGGGTCATCTCGTCATTTTGGACTTAAACCCCTTTAATTGTGTCATTTTGGCGTCGTCATCCCCGCGATCAAGATACGGGGTCTTCTCGCATGAAGTCCGATCTTTACACCTTAGTCCTCGGGGATGATCCGTCGTAGCACTTTGGTCCTTGCCACCTTTGGGAGTGATTTCGCCTTACTCTTGAACACGAACGGAACTCCTCATTTGCTCCCTTAAACTTGTTGTGATTTCGTCCCTCTAGTCCATGTTTTCATGCAAAAATACAACACTTCCAAATGCACATACAAAGTTGAACTTGTCATATCATTAGTGTGCCTAGTGGCAGGTTAGTTCCATAATCAAGCTCAAACCAAAGTATAACGAATATGTTTGGGGCACCAAACTTCACTCAACACTGCCCACCGCCACCTCTAGGCACGATGCGAGCTCCACTTCCTTGAGGCTCGCTTCATCGCCACCCCAATGGGTCCGCTACGATCGGGGACCGCCACGGCACTGGGCGGAGCGGGGACACCTTCTACCGCTGCCGTGTGTGCAACAAGAGGCGCGTCGGCGCTGCTCATGACATCTTCCCGTGTTGGTTCCGCGTCACGGATGAGCGCGGCGTCGAATGCCCACTTTGCGGTGGCGGTCGGGAGGCTGCCGTGGTGGGAGGTCGATGTGTCGCTCGAGGCCACCGCGCTCGCGGGAGGCGAGGTCCAACGCGGCTTCGTGGGTTGAGGCGGCGTGGCCATAGCGATATGGATTATGTTTTCATTGTCGTTTATGTGTAGGGTTTTTTTCTGTTTCTTTTTAGTTTATTTTCCAAGATGTAGTGATCAGAATCAGAGTGTTGCTGTTGTAACCGTGTTTCTTTTTGTGATCAGAAATGTTACGGTTGTGTGAAAGTGATTTAATGTGGATGAGTAGTGCCTTAATTAGACATCCATGGTTAAGTTGTGTGTTGAATATAAATGGTGACACTACTACTAAACCGGCAATTTTTCTTGACGGCAACAAGCCATTAGCTAGGAAAGACACAACTATTAGGAAAGTATGGCAGAGGCTGCTGCCTTAGCTGTGGTGGCAACCATCCTTAACAGACTGCAAGCAAGAGATGCTCATTTTTTGGTGGACAACCAACTTCTTGTGAACTTCATCAATGGTCATGATCTCTTTGATCCACCGGATTGGAGGATCACACCATTTACACAACTTGTCAAAACTTTTCTTGCAGGATCCTCTTCATCACTTCACAGAATTCGACGAGAACAAAACCAGATGGCTGACTCCCTTGCAAGGCAAAGTGTTGCAATGTTACAAGCAAATCAAATAGATTTTTCAGGATTATGTGTTAATCCTTCTCATGCTCATGAGTGCCTCCTTATAAAGGAACTCCAAAATGTAAACATTTCTGATGTACTGGTTTTAACAACTTCTTGTTGTTAATCAATGAATGAAATGTTTGTTGTCAAAAAAAAACTATTAGGAAAGTTTCAGGCAGAGGGAACAGTGGAACACGAACACGCAAGTCGTCAAGTCGTTCTGGATTCGGCCGTTCATAATATATACCCATCACCATTTCTCTGCTCATACGCAAATTCCTCTGCTCTTCTCTTAGCTTATCCCCATTTACGGTTTGCACTAAGCAAAGTTTAGATCTCATTTTTATTAAATACATAGTACTATGCAGACACCCAACATGCATGCACATTTACCCCTATGAACACACGTACGCAAACTCTAACCTATGAGCACCTTTGAAGGACTGAGTCGGAAGATCTTGAAATTCATGAAGTCGCCACAGACGTCTCGCTGTTGACGAGGACATCGCTTACCACTTAATGCATAGCGCCGGAAAATACTGAAATAAATCCAGGAAAATGTAAGCACTAGTGCCAAGTCGAGGACTTAAATTGGTGGGCAGGTTCCACCACGAGGAACCCAACCAGCTGACCTATGATCAATTTGGGTTTAGATCTCAATTGAAGCATCGATCAAATCCAGCGATCCCTGGCTTTCTCTCTCTAACTATTGTTTTCTTTCCTAACTCTCTTGGCTGGTTTTACCTCAGGAGGGGTATTTCCCTTGTTTTCCTAACTTATATTAGGGAATATATCAGGTGCAAACTTGAAAACTTTCAATCAAGGTTACAAAATGCTCATGCAAGAGTAGAGAAGGGGGTTATTTTGCACGTAACCGCCCGCCACTAGCATCTCCAATGAAATTTTGCGATGCCCCCCCCCCTCCTCCGCCCTTGAGCATTTTGCACATAACCCCCCACCACCGGCATCTCTAATGAAATTTTACGATAACCCCCTCCCCCTTGGATAAGCAACTTGTGATGTATGATTGAAAGTTTTCAAATATGCGCAGGGTGTCTAGTTTGCACATGATATGTTCCCTTTATGTTATGCACCTAAATGCAAAACAAATGACAATGCACCATATAACAGAAGACATAATTTTGAAGGTGAGGAAAAGAAAAAACGGTTCGGCCCTCTTGTGTCGTCCCTTGCGAGGGCGGCCGAGCGGTGCTCAAACCCTAGCTGCCGCCCGCCTCTGCTACGCCTCCTCCCGCCGCGCCGCCACCCGAGTGGGTCCGGCAACACGGGCGGCCCACGGAGAAGGTGGTGGCGGGGCTCTCCCCCATTTTCTCCGGCGGCTCGGGCGTGCTCGTGGCGGCGGAGGTTGGGGCCCCCTGATCTGGTGTTGCCTTGGCCGGATCTGGTGGCGGCGCGGCAGGGGCGCTCGTCTCTGTGGTGGGGCGCAGTGCAGGGCCTGATGGCGGTGGAGGGCACTAGAAGACAACGGCGGTGGCGGCCTTGACCGGCACAAACGACGCTGGTGGTTTCCGGCGGATGCAGCGTAGCGGCTTTGGTGGTGCCTGACGCCGGCACGAGACGAAGACGGCCGGCGACACAGGGGCCAAGCCGCACCAGTGCGGCCCTGCCTAGGGACGGCGGCGGCGACAACCGCGGTAGTCTGCACAGGGTGCGGCAGTTCAATGCCGCGAGAGGCCTTGTGTGGGGGCGACTGAGTGGATGGCAGCTCCTGGCCATGGTGGTCGGGACGTGGTGTCGGCGGACATTTGTGTGTGGGCAATGGGGGCGGAGGTGAGTTGGTGATGCTCCCTTCTCTTCTCCTCGACGGTGCGGATTCGGCATCGCTTTGGTGGTTGGGTCGGGTGGCTTGTGCTGTGTTTTGTGGTGTGTGGCGGTATTGTTGGATGCATCGTGCCATCTTTCCAGCTGTGGAGATGTGGAGGCGGCAGGGAGCTGGTTTGCTTCTGCTTGTTTGAGAGTGTGTGTAAGGTGCGGTGTTAGTTCGGGCGAAAGCCTTCATCGACACTCCTGCTAGGGGTGGTGGCGGCGGTGTCCGTGGGGCGTCGTTCTTCCCGTTGTGGACATCACTATGGGCCATCGGCGTCGCATCCTCCTTGGAGACGCCGCTTAGGACCCATGGGTGCTGGAGATCTTGAGTTGGTGCGCAAGGTGCAGTGCTGATCTCGGTGACTGCTGGGCAGAAGTGGTGCTCTCAAAGCAGTTTTCACATATGAGTCCTTGGCAGAAGAGTGTGATGCGATGGAAGAGGCGAGGCCCCCACGTATTGTGGCCAGAATCAATGTCTTTTAACGACGTTGCGACGGGAAGTTTTTGTTGACGTAACACTGGAGCAAGAGGAACGACGACCTTTCGTGTGCGGCTTAAGGGAGATAGTCCCATAGTGCAGGAGTTCCGGTTAGTTACTCAAGCTTGTAGCGAGTTGCGGCTTTTGGCACATCACATCGTTGGTGATGACAGCACAGCTCGACAGCCTACTTTGAGCTCCTATACCAGGTGTTGGTGGTGTAGCATTGAGTTGTGTTCGTTTGTTTGTGTGATGTATACGCTTCGGCACGTTATGTACCAATGTTTCTTCTTATATGACATAGTAGTGCTCATGACCTTAATTTCAAAAAAAAAATAATTTTGAAAAGAAAACAAATATTGAAAAACTGAAGAGCAACTGTTCAACCTCTTGAGGAACATGCATTTCGGACTAAACAAAAATAAATATAACCCATTTTAAGCAGAGGCTGAGCACCTCATCTCAGGATTGAAATATTCCGATTTTATATATCTATCTGAGGCTTCGCTAACACAACTTATTAAACAAAAGATGATCCCATCCAGTCAATCAAAATAATTAGCTAAAAACCCTAATTGAGTTAGGGCCCTGGTGTACTTGCCAGGTAATGTACATGGAACAACATTGATCAGGCTGGCCAGTAACCAGATGAAGCTTGTGATTCAGGAACTGATCACATAACCATACAGAATTTAACAATTTTGTAGAATAGATGAGCTCAAGAAGTGCACAAACTGCAAAGGGGATCCTCCAAGTTTGCCCATTGTCTCTAGTCCGCTGCCATGAATGGGTCGACCTCGCCAAGATCAGCAATGAGGGGCTCCAAGTCTTCAGGCTCACCTTCTTGCGTGAAATACGTAGGGAACGGTAGCAAAGCTGTGTCAGGTTCCTTGAATATAGAATCCTTCACGAAAACAAAGCTTCCTTGAGGGCCAGGAACCTGCAAAAAGGGTAACGAGAGATACATAAAAATACATATCAGAACTTCTACGGTTGAGCAAAATAAGCTGTGGCGTCAGAAATTATAAGTCACCTGGCCCTTCAGATATAGTAAGTTCCTGGCTGGGTCTATTTGGTAAACCCATACATTTTTCACTGTTCGTTGCACACCACCCATGCGTCCAGGCATCTTCCTATTTTTGAAAACCTGAAAGTTTCCAATTGCTACGTCATTATATACACACAACAGATATTATAATGTTGTTTTCAACTGAGGAGAATACTAAAGATGACCTCACTTCCATCCAAAGAAACTTATGAGAAGGAAGATATTCGTGGTGTATGCACAATCCATGGAAAGCACCAAAGAAGTACTTTGTAAAACAAATGAAACATGGGGCTAAATGAATAAAGCAGCTGCTGCCTTGACAAGTTGACATTCCACCATGCAAGCATATCCCAGTACCAGTTTTTAACCAATGAGAATTGTTCCTAAATTCCGATTCTCCAAAAGCACTTTGGCAGCATATATTTTACTACACAGAAAGCAATAGTTCATGGGCATTGTAGATGTAAACACACATCTCCATTCTCCCAAGAATGCCCAGATCTGAATAAACAACATACTTCAGTTTTCATTTAAAACTTTTAAATGCAACGATCATATCATTTAACAGGCTCGTTTTCATAGCACACCCCGAGTATTTTTCTCAAACACCCAGAGACCTGTGTATCAATATATTAGAAGAAGAAAAGGGGCAAGAGTCTATACAAACACCCATGTTGACCAACAATATGGTCTTATCAGCTTATGAATCAAGGAACACAAAACAATCTGCAAGCAATACTTAAAATCCATTATTAATCTTGCTAAAGGCATGTGTGATTTGTAGCAAAACTTCACTGCTTCCTATGCTAATGGAAAGTACAGTGCCACTGTTCTTAGAAGGGAGATGTATAACATTTTTCCAGTAAAAAAATGTGATGCCGTTAGTAACATACCCTTCCAGGAGCATCTCTTTGACCAGTAGAACCAATACTGCGATGTGACAAAGATGCACCATGTGATGCAGGCATTCCTTTAAAACCATGTCTTTTCATTCCACCCTACAAGAATCACAGAAGGTCAAATTGTTGAACATTGATAATGTAGACATTATTGTTTTGTTCTAAAAGGATTGCCATTTTAAAAAACGGCAATATAAGAGTCGTAATACCCCTGTAATCGCAATGCCTTAATGTGGAATTGTAAAGTTTTGCCAAGTTTCGGTAACATCAACACATTTCCTCAAGGAAATTAATCCAGGATCTTGAAAATATGAGAACTTGCACTATCACAAGAGATATTATAAGAATTGGCCATTTACCATATACTGGTCCTCTGAGTTTCTCAAACCTCAATGCCCCTTTTGCTTTGTGGATTAAGGTGACACAGAAAACAGGATCACTAATACTATCTACCCCTCTCGCATACCCAGCCCAATTCTGCTCTTTTATGTGCTAAGATTTTACAGAAGAGTTACTCAAGAACCGAAAAGGCACTGAACCCAAAATAACACTAAGGATAACCAATATAGTTACTAAGATGCACATGATTTTTGGACATTATTGCCTTTCACTCTCAGAGAATCAGGACAGAATATACTATTTGAAAAGTTGAACATTTCCTTGTCCTCTTTGGTCTCTCATATAACATTATTGTGATTTATAATTGCCACTGGTCACATTTTGACGCTATAGCACTATGTTTGCATATTCCCCCAATTGTAAGAAATGCATACACCGTTTGCTTTTATTATCATAAATACTTAAATAGGTCACACATTAGTTGCAAGAGAAAAATATATGCTTGAAATGGAACAACTTAAATTCCAGGCATAAACTGGATACTTAGCTGGCTTACATAAATGTGGTGTTCTGTCACAAGAAATCAAATCACAGGAAATAGTAGACATGGATAGAAAAGATTACGTACTGCAAATCCTTTGCCCTTCGTGATTCCAGTGACATCAACAAATTGTCCAGGCACAAAATGGCGAACTGTGATGGTTGTACCAACTGGAAGAAGTGCATCCTCTGTAACAGGAAATTCCCTTAACTTTCTCTTCAAAGGCACACCCTGTGCTCTAAAGTGGCCAACTTCTGGCTTTGTTAGGTGTTTTTCCTTCTTTTGACCTGCCCCAAGCTAACAAACACAAGGCCAAGAATTTTGAAGTTAGCTTTTTTTTTTGCAGAAGGAATGTAAATGGAGCAAGCAAATAAATAAATATAGGAGTGATCACTCTGCAATTCATTAGATTGATAAAATTAGAAAATTAAGACATGACTGTTCTCAGTAGTTTCTTATTCATGGTGCAAGTGCATGATATGCATCGTGGTTACCAAAACCGTATGCTCTCCAGTTATATTGTACAATTGACTTATGAACCCCTTTAGAAGGAAACTTAGTCAAAGACTAAGGTTGATAGGATAACTTGCATACAACTATATTATGTTCCTGAAGAATGAATAGTAAAAAAAACAAGAAATTTGGCACAAAAAAGAACTATCATTGTTCTACTCATTTATCTTCCCTTAATTTTCTATACTTCTTTCTGTAGGCACTGAAGAGGCGTTGCCAGAACACTGCTACATGGGTTCAGAAATAAACCAACTTACCGCTAAACAGGAGGAAATACTGAGATCTAATTACTCAACAACCAGATGTTACTGACCCAACAATATTTTACAACATTTCACTGCAAAGTCATTATCATCTTGGTTTAAACGATCTGATTGCTTTCGATTCTAGCGAGCTAGTTAAACTAACAGTCGTCCAGTACTTCAACTTGTTTTTGGAACCCTGTAGTATTTAGCGAATCGCGATCCCTACCTAACACTGACCACGTTCCGCAGAGAGAATCAGGAAAATTACGCGGCACCTGTAGGGCGAAGAATCCCTCCTTCTCGGTAGTCTTAACCTGGGTGACGATGTTGTCGTCGACCCATAGGACGGTGATGGGCACCTTAGCGCCCCACTTGTCCCACATCGCCGACATCCCGCACTTGACGCCGATCACGCCGGTTCGCCGCGAGGTGGGGCCCATCGCCCCGGCCCGCGCCTCGATGATCCGGCCCCCACCGCCGCCCTCGCCCCCAGCGTCGTCGTCGGAGTGGGAGACGAAGGGCTCCGCGGAGAAGAGGCGGGAAGGGGGCAGGAGGGGGAGGCGCTGGCCACCGCCGGCGGAGAGGGAGAGGCCGCGGAGGCGCGCGAGCAGGCCCCTCGAGGCGGCCGCCATGGCTGCGCCTGGAGACGGGCGGCGAGATGGATGGTGCGGGGTTTACGCGGCGGCGCGGCGAGATGGGTGGGTGCTGGCTACCCGTGCTTGGCTGGGCAGTAGGGTTTAGTGAGCTGGGAGCCCGTGGGGGAAATGGCCCAATAGCGCCGGAGCGACCACGCGCGCGGGCTCACTTTCAAATGGGCCTCAACTATTGCGAAGAAACTAATTTACATTTATCTAATTTCAAGAAATAAGAAAAATTGGTCTCCAACAGTTTAGCAAACCAACTTGGCAAAAATAGAAACTTGGCAAAACTCAACCCCACACACACACGGAAATCAGCGTGGCCAAATCAGGTGGAAGTGTGTAAAAAAAATAAAGAATATAGAAGAATTCCTAATACAAGTTTTCAATAAGCGGAAGTGTATAAACATAATTTTATTTCTCTCTCAAAGTTCCTGATATAAGTTAGATCTAGGTTTGACAAGTGAATTATGGCAAATTGTTGGAGATGAACTCATTTTTTACTTGGCATATCTTTTTAGAAGTTGGCAAAACACAAGATTTGTCAAGTAAAATTTAGCAAACTCTTGGAGATGGAGTAACTCCAACAGTTTGCCAAATTTTACTTGGCAAATCTTGCGTTTTGGCAACTTGTAAAAAGATATGTCAAGTAAAAAAAAAAGTTCATCTCCAACAGTTTGGCATAATCCACTTGCCAAATCCAGATCTAACTTACATCACACGAGATAAACAAAATTATGTTTCTACCCTTCCGCCTCGAAAACTTAAATCAGGAATCCTGAGAAAAAACAAAATTATTTTTATACACTTCCACATCTTCTAATACGGGAGGATGCGTCGCGGATCGCTGCGCGGAGTCAGTTTTTTCCAACTTGGGATAATGGCAACCTGAGATGGGGAACTGTTGGAGAATGTTTTTTCTGTTTTTGCCAAAAAAATAACAATGACAACTTAGAGCAACTCCAACAGTTTGGCAAATCAACTTGGCATCCATCTAATTTTGGCAAAACGAGAAAAATTGGCCTCCAACAGTTTGGCAAACCAACTTGGCAAAAATAGAAACTTGGCAAAACTCACCTCCCCACACGCATATATGCGCGCGCGGATCGTGGTTGCCATCGGCGTTTCCCTCTAGGTGGAAGGGTGAAAAAAGAAATAAAGAATAGAGAATGGTTCCTGATGTAAGTTTCCAAGAGGTGGAAGAGCATAAACATAATTTTGTTTCTTTCAGATTCCTGATGTAAGTTAGATCTGGATTTGGCAAGTGAATTATGCCAAATTGTTGGAGATGAACTCTTTTTTTACTTGGCATACCTTTTTAGAAGTTGGCAAAACACAAGATTTATCAAGTAAAATTTGGCAAAACAGTTTGGCATATGAACTTAGCACCCATCTATTTTTGGCAAAACAGAGAAAATAACCTCCAATAGATCGAAACAACTTAGCATCAATTGAAATATACGGCGAACTCGTTGCCCATCCGGTTTGCATCGCGTTTTTTCCGCCGCCTCTCTTGCGCGAGTAGAGTTGGCGCACCTTCCTTCTCCCGCGGCCCTCGCTCGCTCCTTTTTCCGCGCTAGGGCCTCGCGATTCTGTTTTCTTAGCGAGCAAGATCGATCGCCAGGGCAGGCCTCATCGATCAGGGCGTACTGGATCGCCACGGTCGCCAGGGCAAGATCAGTTATGTTCCCAACGATTCTATGCTTGATCGGTAGGGTTTAGGCCCCTAGGGCAAGGCAAGGTCGTCGCTGCTAGAGCGCGGTGGTGTGGGCAGCGTCTTGCTGGGGAGGCGGGAGACCACGCCGCTGAGCACGTAGTCGAGGCGAGGCCCGATGCGGTCGGCCGCCGCTGCCGACGTAGCCGGCATGCGCGTGTTGTTGTCCATGGGCGTGCCATCCACGCCGTCGTTGCTGGGGACGTCGGGCCGGCGAGGGTTTTGGTGGCTTTTATCGAAACTTTGCCTCCTCATTGCCTGATACACGTGTATCATAATTTGCAAACTATGATATCAAAGTGATGCAACAGATCGTGTTCCCTCGCAGCAGGGCGACCACCATGGGGGGCGGTGGAGGGTCGGAGCCCCCTACCCCATGAACTCCATGGAAGTCCCCCATACAAATTCCATACATAGGTGAAGAGGAGGAAGAAGAAAAGAATATGCCTGCGAAGGGTTCGGATCGACCCGTTTATGAAGTCGCTCCGCTCCTCGTTTCAGGCCACGGATCGAAGCGGGTCGACCCACGAAGAAAAAGGAGCGAGAGGATGGCGATCCTGTTGACCCACGGTGACCCTCGGGTCGAACCGACGTCCTGCGGCGCAGCTCTCCTCCTGCCTCCTCACGATGGCTCCCATCGTGACGCCCGCCTCCTCCCGGTCCTACCTCCTCTGCACCGTTGTCAAGAAGGTGCCCGCCCTCTGATTTGGTCGTCGCACGGGGGCCTCCCGCCCAGATCGGCAGTCAAATCGCCTCCCGCAGCCGTGTTGCCTTGTCGCCGTCGAAGGGGCTTTCAATGGCCGGATCCCCATCATTCTTGCCTCCTGCCGATATGGCCTCGGACAGATCACCTTGCTGCAATCACGAGCTCCATGGAAGCGGGGAGTCAAGTGTCAACCCCTCTCCCCCAGCATCCTGATCTATGGTGAGATAAAGTTGAGCCTCTTCCTCTTCTCTCCTCTGTTCTTGTTCCTGTTCCTGTGATGTGTGAGCATTTAGAGAGTGATGTGTCGATCTGTTCCTACACTACCTGCAGCTCCCGTCCAATCGATTGGTGGATACAAATTTTGCTATTTGGTGGTGGGTCCGTCGATGCATGATCACAACAAGCAAGTCGAATCCTCGGTGTAAAGAGCGAGCTCATCTTTGCAGCCACCATGAGTTTGTGAAACTCTGTTCTTGCAGTTGCAAAGGCAGTGATGATGCAATGAAAACGAAACTTCCTGAATTTCTCTCTCAACAGATCTAGTGCTTGAGAATGCTTATTATTAGATGTTCCTCGAATAAATATGTTGGATGAATGTTCGCATGTAAAGTTGACTCATCATAACTTTTACCATCACTTCGGAAGCAAGTCAAGTGTTAAAGTAGTCATTGTTAGAATGTGTTCATAGTAGCAACCTTGTGTTGCTGGCAGCTGAATAATTCTGTAACCATGACGCCCCATTAGTGTATACTATTACAATTTTGTTGAGTGTATGCGAGTGTCACCTTTGTAATACACCTTTCTTGTAAACTTAATTATGGAATCAACTAGAGATGACTGTCGATCCATGATCCCGCTTTTTGTGCGAACGGGCAGGGTCGCGTTTAGGTGCGCATCGAACCGCACCGAATCAGCTTAAAGTGGCTTTGAAGATGTCTTGTCTTGGACAACCTTTTGATTCACCTTTGGGTCTTATCCACCCACTGTAATTATCTTGAAGGGGTTATAAATGTGTGGAAAAGTTTCTGACACAATAAACATGCTTTTATGAAAACTCACTGTAATTATCCACCCACTTAGACCTGAGCATTTCACGGGCCGAGCCGGGTTCGGTAAAAACCCGGGTTTTTGGTGAGAAAATCTCGCCATGACCGTCCCATGGGACGTGTCGCCTCGACTGGGACTCGGCCGAGCGGCGGGCTGCCGCGCATTTTATAGTGTAAAGTAACTAAAAACAAGATTTCGGGCTCGGGCCAAAAAAAATTTCGCGGGCTTCAAGATCTCGCCCATCGAAGAAAGTCCGTGGGGCGGGCTGGCGGGCCGAGGCCGCCGGCGCCAGTCCGGCCAAAAATGCTCGTATACACCCACCGAAATATCTTACATGTTTTGCTTGTGTTGCAGTGCCATGGCAAAGACTTGCTTCATCCAAAGAGGTGGAATGCAATGAGGTCGAGGTTAGCTAACATATTGACAAGCTGTTATTAGTCTACATTCAAATTTCGATACCTTCCCTTCGTATCTTCATTGTTATGCTTTTGCACTTTTTGCGATGTGATGTCTTGTTTGTACTACATAATGAAAATAAAGCTTGATGAATTTCTATTGAGTTAAATGACCAAAACTTGCATGGAAATTTGTAGCTATTTAGTAGAACAGTTCTACTAGAACCTAGAGATGCTACCGAAAATTCTCCATTCTAAGCTGTGTAGAATAACTTCCTTCTAGGAAATGCAATTTACAATAAGAGAACTTTTACTGCCTGTGAATTCTCTGTTGTTGGTGTTTGTGTGCGTGTGTGTGTGGGTGTGTGGATGTGGTTTGTGTGGGTGTCGTGTGGTGTAGGCTATTTTGGCCATCTCTCCTTCTATTAATGCAATGATATGCGCCTCTCCGCATATTCGAGACTTGATGTCGTTTCACCATACAATAAAAAAGTACATATATCATATAATCAACTGAATGTTTGGTTGTTTCACTGAGTGTGCTAGCTAATATTGTGATCCTCTTTGCCATGTAGGCTATGATTTGGTGGCCCTGTCGTCTATGATTTGGTGGATACAAATTCATGCATAAGATCTTGGATGCATGGCCTCTGCAAGCCTGATTTCTCAGTGTAAAGATTTACATAGATCTTGAAATGTATTGGTGTTGTCATGTTTAGGTGCCAGACTTTGGTTACCGGGGTCTTATCATTTTAGCTCTTGTGCCTGAGACCTAGATTATATTGTTCATTTTCGGAGTCAGTTCTTTCTGAAACTTAATTTTGTGCTCCTCCAATCACCGCTTTGTCATGAATTTTGGTCCGGGTAAGTAATATTCTCGAACCGATTTGTTGGAGGCTCTGTAATTTAAGTAGTATTTAACTTTGTTACTTATTTTAGAATTTGTCTTCTGTTTCCCATCAGACTAAGAACCATTATGAATGTGTACTTGTTTAGACCATTACTATGACTGTATGAGCTAACTTTGGAATTTTATTAGCATTTGTTTGAATGAGTTGTTCTTAGACACAAGTGGTGACGTAGAAGCGAGTGGTGATGTGCGTGTCAAGCAGCAAGCTGCAGCAAGCGGTCATTTATTCAGTATTCACGTATGTGTGCAGCAGCGTGGCAGGTGCAAAGAGCGGCAGGTCACCAGGCACTAGCTAGCTTGGTTCGACCCTCGGTGCACCGCGGAGCATCCAGGTTCATTTGACTTTAGGGGCGGTTCACCCGTGATCCTCTTTTTTACCAGACGGGGCAGAGGGTCAGCTACAGGGGCACTTCGAACCACACCGTTTGCAGGTTTAGAAAAGAAGGAGGAAGAAGAAGGAAAAGAGAAGAAAGAGGAGGAGGAAGAAGTTGAGCCCCCCCACCATTAGATCCGCCACTGCGTGCAGGGCAACAACGGCGGCCTCCTGCCGGCCTCGTAAACATCCTGTTGTGTTCCCTCGTGCAGATCGTACGAGCTCGTGAAAAAAAAATGGAAAAACACCAGGGCACAAAAGTGAAATCAACGAGTTTCTCACCTTGATCTTGATGGGCGGCGACTTGATGGCCGGCGGCCAACCACGACCTGGCCGCCAGGGAACGGCGACGATGCCGCCGCCGGTACGAGTTCGCCACGGAGAAAAGAAACACGCGAAAATGAAAGGCCCGCGCGACTAGAGTTGATCTCCCGCATTTCTTTTCCCCAGGGTCCACCAATTCAGTTTTTGCCAAGTTAGATTTGCTAAACTATTGGAGAGAGGCTATTTTTTTACTTGCCATATGTTTTTGGGAGTTACTAAATCTTAAGATTTGTCAAGTAAAATATGTCAAACTGCTGGAGTTGCTCTTAAGATGGGAAACTGTTGGAGTTGCTCTCATATCTTTTCAGAAGTTGGCAAAACACAAGATTTGCCAAGTAAAATTTGGCAAACTATTAGAGATGCTCCTACCACTTACCTAATCTAAAAGAACATAGTAATTTGAACTTGAGTTGCACCAATTCAAAGTTTTGAAGGGCAAATCAGAATAATGAACAAAATATATGAATTTACTTTAAGATAACAAATTAACAAGGCTGGGAGCATCTCGTATGAAGGATCACAAATTCTTTTTAACGCGAAGGATTACAAATTCATACTCATGGCAACGGAAAGGTATGGCAAGAACTCCCTAAAAAAGGGATCGAAGATAGTTGATGCTACAATGGCCAAGGAGAATAGCATGGAATCATTTCAAATGACGAACAAATAGATGTCTCAAAAAGGTATTACTTTTGTACACCGAGACATAATCAGAAACATTCCCCTCAAAACATATACATATTTTCACACAGGTTCACCTAAAAGCTGCACTACTCTAAAGTCGAAAATGAACTCTTTCCTTGACGCCGAGAACAGCACAAGTTATACATAGCTTGATGCACAAAACTAATGACTCAGCTAGTAAATGCAGAGCGCATCTCTAATAGTTGATTGGCTTGACGATTGCAGGATCAACCGTTTATATGATCAGATTCAAGTCACATCAGTGATCAGTGATTCGGACATTCAGTGTGACCTATCCTGGAATTATTTCATATGGCATTTGTGGCAAGATGAAGTCTTCAGGCTTCGAAAAAACGGAGCTCCACCATGGCCTCCTGATGTTTGGGGGAATACCATGCTGTAGCCTTTGCAGAACCTAGGACCTTCAGAGCCCAATCGATTGCAAAGATCGAATCATCCACTCGAACAAAATGGTCCTGGCTTCTGGGGTCAATGGAAATAGAGGATTCAACACGAAAACTGAAAGGCCCACCTATCTGCAACAAGAAAAAAAGGAAGGCTTTATTAAATAAGAAATTATACTAAAATAGCTTCCACACGCCATCTTGTTTATCTGCTCTGAATTTGTTGAAAAATGCAGGTAATAAGAGAGAAATGGCACAAAAGGTACTAATAAACTTATGTCTATTGACACAACAGGTGAATATTATTGGCTATGCAAAATGCATCATAACATGTTTATCCCCTGACACAGTAGATGAAATTTGTTTCCTAAAAACAGAGCAATTGGTGGTTGAAATCATAACTCATAAGCACTAGGAATTGCACCTAACTGTAACTAATAAGACATAATTTAGCCATAGTTTACATCATGACATAGAAGAGAAAGAGTTAAAGTGTTTCTATATCTAAGCATAGCCTATCCTTTGCAAGATAAGATTAAGATCTGCAATACATTCATTGGTATTATTAATATATGCTTTCCTGAATTATTGTACTTAGTCCCTAGTACCTCAGTAACTGAAACATGCACAATAAATCAAAATCTTTGTGCACAATAAAACTTGCATCTTGCAAGCAGGAACTGAAACCATAGGAAAGATGCCAATGACCCAATTGGTGGTAAGAATTGTGTTCTTGTTAACAAGTATCAGAGCACACACTGAAACAAAAAACAAAGAATTAATTTACCTGTTGTTGAAGAGAAACAGTCACATCTGGACAAACATCACAGAATGTCTGTATATCAGGTCGTCTAGAGAAGAAGAAATCTTGTGCAAGGCAAGAAGCACCACGTAAGAACAATGAACCTGAGGCAATATCAAATCGGGCACTTGCCTTTGTCAAGTCCAGAAAAAGCCTCTGAAAATTCCCATATTGAGAAGTAAAAGTAACAGAAGCAAAGACGTCTGCAAAGGCAGCAAATTTATTCCTCTCATCAAACATCCTAAAAGCATTACTCCTTTGTGTGTCATCTCGTATAGACACTCTCCTTGAACAATCCCCCAAATATCCACTTGCTACTGCACCTGAACAAAGAAACAAAGAAAATGTGAAATATCTGGTGCATTGCTGATGACCTATAAATATAATAGATTGCTACAAACTCAAAGGACAATAATTTCACATAGCTATGCAGAGATGCACTAATTGTCTTCTGTCTCATCACTCATTAGTGGAGAACCAGGCAGTAAAGCATATAGGGAAACATTGTCGTTAATGATACTGTGCAGCAGTACCATATGAAATAACAAGAAAATCTTGAGATACATCACAACAAAATTTTAAAAAAAGGCGTAAGGCACTAGTCAGACTCAGGCAGCAAAGTGCTGTGACGCCTCCTAGGCAGTCTTGGAGGCAACTAGACACTAGAAGCAAGGAGGTGCCTAGCATTTAGGTGCCACCTAGGCGAGGGCTAGGTGGCCAATTTTGGAACAGTGAGCTCGGCAGCAGGAAACAGATGAACCAAATTATCATTAGGTTGTATTCTGGATATCTGAAGATTGAGAAAAATCACAGCATGGTGTGAATGAAAAGGTTTCAAAAGCAGGTTGAGGGGAAATAACAGAACCTCTAGGAAAGTGGATGAAGATTTTCATTAAAAGGAGCATGCACAATACATTGCAGCAGTTCAGGGCTGCTTTGACTGGCAAAAGGCTGTGATCATCATCAAATGAAAAGTGTATACTTACCAACAATACCAGTAAACGAAACATGTGGATCCGAGAGGAATATATCATATGGCTGAACTTTTCTTAGCTTATCTTCTTTTTTCCTCCAAGCATCAATGCTTTTCTTGATGGAAACAGCTGCTTTAGCACATAAGCCAGGTAGCAAAGCAATAGGAACATCATTGGTCCCATCACCACCAAAACATTTTGGTTCCCCACTATTCTGTTGCAACAATAGATGATAACTCAATCCAGAACTGGAGCCAACTGAAGCAAGGTCAGCTGATAATGACAATGGCACATCCCAATACACTCCCTTTTTATCAACAAATAACCCAGGCCAAGATGCTTGGAATGTAACATTTTGATGAGGAAGCTGCAATTGGTAAAGAGGCATCCATTCAATCCAAATGTTTAGAATAGTAACAACAGAAACAGTTAAGTAAAGTAAATATCCCCAAAAAGAAAAAAAAGGAGAAAGGGATGATAAAATTTCCAGAAACCATTATCGAGAACTGGATGTTCTAATCAACATATTGAAACAGCTTTTTTTTGGTTGAAAATTGTAGCAAAAGCAACAAGAGTACCCACAAATAACTAACTGTATACCGAACAGCTTAAGAGCATCCAGATTTTTTGCCTTGTGGTGAAATATCGCTTTTCCTCGATCTCCCTTCTTGATATCATATAACTCTAGCAACAGAGTGGTGTTTGGTGTGATCAGGAGTTCTGTGCCTACACCTAATGACATAATATCATGTAAGTGTTTCTTCAAATCTTTGGCCCATGAGGCCTCTTCATATCGATTTGCTAATTTCTCTTCACCACGACAGACACGAGCTTCTGGACATGAATTTTCTCCAAGATGGTAAAAGACCTAAACAGATCACATCAGGTTGTTATTAACATGAGTAATGAGTCTGGTCAGAAGCTTGTTGAACATTAAGTATAATCTCTACTACTGTAGATATGTACATTGAGCAGGCTAGTATGTCCATTAGGTTAACCTGGGAGAAGAAAATTCAGACTGTCTTCCCCCTCTCACTCAACACTAACATAGTAAACAAGAGAATAAAATGATAGCCACACTTAAAATCAACTATTAAACAAATCTACTAAACATTATTACCAACATATATTGACGAGAGATATGCATACTCTTTCGAATCGACACTGATGTGTACAAACAGTCAATGCTAAGATAAGGATCCCAAAATTAAACAATCGACATAAATGTCAATCAGAATATATCGTCACAGTTAAAACAATATGTCACCGTTTTCAATTTGATGCAAGGAAAGGATTATTTCAATCAGACTATGCACGACCAAATCTATATCGTCTTTGGCGCCTTAAACTAAGATTGCAAGCAGAAATGTTGATATGCTACTACTCCATATCCGAGCCGTAGTATCCTCGGAGCAGCACATATACGTTACCAGTTGTCCGTGAGGTAGAGGAGGTGGGCGTGGTGGACGGAAATCCGTCGCCGGCGGAGAAAGTTGGGACGAGGGGACGCCATAAACCGGTGGAAGAAGTCGAGGGGGCGGGTGACGCGGGGCCCGGACAGGCCGAGCGGCAGGTCCCTGGGACGCGCGTCCCATCCATCGTCACCGGCGTCTCCGCGTCCAGCTCCCAACGCCCGTCCCCTCCGACATCCATCGCATCCGCCGCAGCCGCAGCCGCCGCCGCTTCGCGCTTTTTTTGGAGTAGTCTCGCTTTCGCGTCGGCGTCGGAGTGTGCAGTTGGTGTGAGAGGAGACGATAGGGGTGACGTCACCAGGTCGGGTGGAATGACAAAATTTTGGGTTGTGAAGTACTCCGTCCGTCCCTAAATGATTGTGTTTATAAAACTGAGTTTCCCTCGCAAACACACTTTCCGGATGATCATCATATAGGGACGGAGGGAGTAGTAGTTTTAGGCCATAGAGGGATTCAAAACACACGCACAAAAAAAATGCTGATGTTATACTTCGGAAATTGTATATTGGCATATACAAAATGAAGTTCAAATTCATTTCCAATTGAGAGTAAAAAAATCTCTGACAGATGATACATTAGAATTAGAAGAAATAATAATACAATAATATTAAAATAAAGCAACAGTTTTACTTTTAGTTTTTTTCAGATTTAAATATTTGTCAGTTGTTTTCACAACTTGACCATTCGTCTTATTCAAAAATTATTGCAAATATGTAAAAGGATAAGTCGAGCTGAAAATACCTACAATACTAAAACATGTTGCGAACAAAATAATTGGTATTTGTATAATTTTTTGAATAAAAAGAATGGTCAAAGTTGTAGAAAAAAAATCAATGACGACAAGTATTTCGATACGGAAGGAGTACATATTTTGGACTTATAAAAGATGATAAATCATCCATAGGATATATTTTGGTTCATTTGAAAGCCTCTGTGCATGCCATTGCCATGTGAAGCTTGTACCTGTGTGTACTATGCACCAAATGAGAATTGTCGACATGATATTTACCCCTTAACGGCTAACAAGGACCATTTAGGTAAGGCTACACCCTCCATTCTAAAACGTGGGTCATTCAAGTTGTTCTAAATCAAACATCCCTAGAAAATGCACTAACATCTACAACATTTAGTTTTATTAAGCACCAGAAGTTATTTGTGTTTTGATTTTCCCACCAACTGATTTAATGAAAATTACAAAATAGATAGATAAAATTGGTTGTTGGTCCACCAAATTGATACTTTGATCTCACTAATAAATAGATATAAAGTACCACTATTTTGGTACTTGATCTCACCAAATTGATACACTTCCGTATTTCCTGATATTTCCACCAGATAAATAATTACATTAATTTCAAACACTCTAAAATTTCTCGAATAGATAAACAATGTTACCTGTTGCAAAAGAAGCAAACACAAAAAAGAAAGCATACGAACTTTTATTTGCACAGCGGTCAAATGGTGTGATCTATTGATCTTCATCTTTGTCATATTGATACTCCGTACTTCGCAATTTACACATACAATGCAAGTTTTAGGTATACACAAAAATAGGTCGTTGTGCCTCACCAAATACAACCTTTTTAGTTGGCTACGACAATACAACCACTACATGGTTTATTGAGCACATTATGAACTATATGACGTTATTCAGCATACTATGAGCTACTCCTCTGTTTTATATACTTGACGTTCGCTAGTTCAAACTTGTGCTATCCAGCGTCAAATAAAAGAGAACGGAGGTAGTAATAATTTTACTTGTACATGCATACGATTATACAAGATTCTCTGGTCATCTGTCCAAAACTCCAAATCGACAATTCTTGCAGCCTAGCCACCATAGTCATATTCAAAATCATTTGTTTCTCTTTCCTGTCTTCCACATTGACTTGAACGCTCATTGACCTTAATGTTTTCTTCACGAGCATAAGAGTGGCCATCATGGGCTAATGTCTGAAATATGTTTCAAGGATTGGCAAGTCAACTGTTAAAAAGCAAAATATGTTTCAAGGATTGGCAAGTCAAGTTAATTTGTACACAGGATACTTATAAAATGCACCCTGTTTTCAGGACTCTTGATTTTACAATATCTCTACTCCTAAAAAGAATGAAGTGGAGACAAAACTTGTTCCTACTTTTTTCCGCTCGCCATGCCCCGCCTGCGGCCCGCCTCGGCCGCTGCTCACCCCACCGCACGCCGCCCGCCACCTCCCCACCCCACCGCCGCGCTTTCCCCAATCCCGGCGCCACTCGCCTCGCCGCCTCCTCCTGCACTCCTAACCACCGCTGCCGCCTCCGCCTCACGCCGTTGCCGCCGCCTGCCGCCCACCGCCACCCATCAAGCCGCCACTTATCCAACCACGGCGCCGCCGCTCCACCTCCGAAACCCGCCACGGCCGACCTCGTGTCGCCCGCCTGTAATCCGGCCGCCCGACCGCCCACTCTCATCGCCACTTTTCCGAATGAGGCCGGGTCCGCCAGCCGTTTCGCGTGGAGTGTTTCTCCGCCATGGCCCGACGCTGAGCACCACATCTCGCTGTATGAAGGATCAAACTCGACTTCTTTCCGCTTCGCTTTTCGCCCACGACGGAATGACTTGTTTTGCCTCGTGGACGACGGATCTTCCGGTACCGCCATACCAGTGATCGGGCCGGATTGCCCTCATTTGAACTGTCAGCACCAAGCGCCTCCGCCGCCGCCTTTGTGATGCACGAAACCCCAGCCCTTGCGCCTTGATCCTCTCTTCGCCCAGACAAGGACCTCTCTTCGCCTGTAGCAGATGGATTGACGACTTGCTCTTGTTTGCTCAGGGACGATCTCGCCGCGAAGCTGGACAGCAAGGCTCAAAGCCGCTTGAGGGGGTCTCCCAGCAGACATCATGACTAAACTCACCACCGCATCAAGGGATTACCGGATGCCCCGCACCAATGCCACACTTGCCAAGGTACACTTTGGTTCCAGACAGCCTGCTAAGCCCGTCGTATGAACTTTTGATGCTATGGGAACCAAATCCATAGGATGTTTTCTTCTTGTTTTCTGAATGCCCATGTTATGAAACATGGGCCTGGCCTGCATCCATCCGACCGCATTTAATCTCGTATATCCGTGTGGCGCTTGTGTTGACTTGAATCATGTTGTTGTGTTGACTTGAATCGCTTGCTCTAGATGCTCGCTTTCAGATATGCAAACCAGTTTCAATTTCAGTGTTGGTTGGAATAGTATGGCTGATTTATTTATTTAAAAAATATTGTCTATGCAAATGGTACCTGTGAATTCAATTTGGTGCGTGTTTGGCTTAAATCGGCTAGCTGCAGGAGTTGGAAGTTTTTGATTGTATGTTTGATACCGCTATCAAATGAAACTGCATTGGTCCCAAGAAGAATCTTGTGCTGCAAATTGGTTTTGTCTGTTCAGATAGAATAGGTTGCTTGCTCTATCTGTTCATAATGCGGCAAGATTTTGGAAATGGTACTGGAATTTCACTCTTAATGAATTTCAGTATATTAGTATGCTAGCTTTTTGGGTTGGTTTGATGCGTGTTCTCTCATTTGTGCCTGTTATGCAAATGCTACTAATGCATACCACACTTGGCATCAACTGGATGCATCGCTGGTCCATATTCCATCTTTGCCTTTGGTTATAGTATCTTCGATTGGCTTTTGAGCTATCAGAATTCAGAAATGAAAATGTATCAGTTTTGTACTTAGGTGCTCTGAATTTGGCATTTGTTATTTTATTTGTATATGATGTTATAATGCACTTTTAGCTGTAATTGTTAAAAGAGCAATTTCATCCTGTCCAGCACTGGCATGTCCAATAGTTCTGTAGATCCGTTGTGACATTTGGGTCAAATGGCCCATTAGATTCCTGCTTGCAGAACTGAATTTCACTAATTTCAGTGTTGCTTGATGAATGCTTTTATCTGAGTTTGGTAGTTGCAGGGCGTGGGCACGATCTGGAGTAGTATAAACGATTTAAAAATCATGTCTATGCAAATGGTACTAATGTATAACTGGCTGTCCTTTCTAATTTTATGTTACATAGTTTTGTTGTAGACACTGCTGGTGACAATAGCAGCATGGTTTCATATATATTTGTCCATTTCTTATGCTGCTGATTTTGTCTATTCAGAGGATTGTACTGTTTGGCTTTATGTGGTAGTATTCTAAAAAGAGATAAACTGATGAGTGATGACAACAGCCAATGAATTGATGATTAGCTTTCCTCACATCCTGTGCTCCTTTTGGTTGGCATATGTTAAATCTGTCGGTTTTTACTATCACATCTGTTTTTAAAGTGAGCAGTGTGTTACATTTTATCTTGCATTTTGTCTATCATATGCATCTCTTGGAGTTCATTGTGAAAATCACAATTATTTTGAGCTGAATCATGGTTGGAGCTCTAATTTAGGAGTTAATATAAGGATTTTTAGTTGCATAGACAACTGCTAATTTGAAATTGTAGGCCGTGTGTGTTATGATTTTGTGAGGTTCAATCACTTGTAATTGTGGAAATAATTAAAATACTTTTGTTTTGGTACCCATGAGAATGACAGTTTGGTATGCGGAGCTGAAAACCTGAAATGTTGATCTTGATGTATATACGGCTGATGACTAATTCCTGACGGTATCATAAGCAGGTGATGGTCACTATTTGTTTGGTATGTGGAATATCTGAAAGTTGGATCCTTTCCGTTGATCTTTCAGCTGAGCTCATGTCTCAACATATTTCGTTATTGGATAGCTGGAGCACTGGATCTTGCTCTGCAAGGTACCATTATAATTGGAATCGTTCCAAATTTGATGTTAATCATATCAAATTGTTACTTCTGAATGTCTACTATCTAGAATCATGTATATTGCATAATCATTATTAGAATATGTTGGGGGGGTGTTACTATTACATGCTCAATGCCTATTAAACTTAGTAATTTCTTAGACAGCTGCATATAGTTAGATACTAATTTCAGTTTTGCCTAATTTGTATTTCAATAGGGGTTAACAAGCTCTGATTATTTAGTTTCCCCTCTCTTCACTCCTTTTTCCTACGATTTTGTAATATGTTGCTCCTTATTGTTTTACTCCAAATGCTTACTATGAAGTATGCCTGTGTTGGTTTGCTGGGAGTACAAAATCTGGAATGATATTTAAATGTTGAAATTTCATAGGGATCAATTTCATTGATCAGGCATGATGCTACCATCAAAGATGAAAGGGCTCAAGATCTCAAAAGAAAGGAGATAAGTGCATTGTCCTGCAAGGAGAATGCCCAGATTATGAGAAATGTCCTGTCGCTGCATTTACAGATGGAAAATATGGAATCAAAGGGAGATCAATGGAATGTTTGAAGGCATGATGGACAAGTGGTACAATTTTAAATCAGCGTATAGTTTTAGGTGGATCATCCATATGAGTGAAGTGAATCAATGGTTTGAAGATAAACAAAGTAGTGCCATGTTATTTACCTTACATTGTTCTTTGCCACGGATTGCTATTTTTCTTAGTGAATTACATCAGTAATTAAAAATGATGCTTGTATGTGGTCTGTTCAGTGAGTAAAACTGCAAGAAACCAACTCTGATGGTGTCCTTATGGTTTTCGAAGTGCGAATGATTCCACTCGTTGCAGGTTTACTTTGCAGTTTTTCATTTCAAATTAGTTAATCTGGTGTAATTTATCGAATTATGATGTAAGCCCGTAGCAACGCACGGGCACGATCCTAGTCTAGTGTCCTATGAACAAAAGATGATTATCCTGCAGCCAAGGATTTTTTTTTAGCAATGTGATGCAACCAATGAACAAAAATAATAATAGTGTTCCCTAGACCAATTTTCCAAATAATTTGGTTAGTTGGTAAAATCAATTCTCACATGCCAATTTCAGTAATTCAGTCTCATATCAAACAATTGTACATAACATTAACAACATACTCTATCCATCCCAAACTATAGTTCGTTTTGGAGAAAAGCCAAAGCGACCTATAATTTGGAATGGAGGGCTGAGGGAGTTCTTTATACTGACGTAGTAATACTATTTCAATTTTCAACACAAGAGAAACACCCTACACCCTTACTCATATGTATGCTTGCATCACTCTCTTTCATTCTACCTCTACTTGGATGATGGATACTTTTAAGGTAATTCCACCATAATAAACACTATGAGCACGGGGTGTTGACACCGGACACCCCCAGGCTGGATACAAAACTCGCTTAAACCAGTTATTAGAAAAAAGGTACCCACATTTGTAAGCACCCCAATTTGAGCCCAGATGGGTGACGGTGACCCCCTTGATGTCTCGATGGGAGACACTACCAACCAAGCTATCGCTCAGTTTTCATATCCACCTTAATAGAAAAATGTGACCACAATAGTCCTAAGTAGCATGTCTAATATTCTTTTCACAAGCTCCAAGGTAGCCAAAACAATA
Source organism: Cenchrus purpureus (assembly GCA_022644695.1). Classification (NCBI taxonomy): domain Eukaryota; kingdom Viridiplantae; phylum Streptophyta; class Magnoliopsida; order Poales; family Poaceae; genus Cenchrus; species Cenchrus purpureus. The sequence continues at coordinate 84,893,593 of CP053459.1, forward strand.
ATTTTATTGATTTAATTAGTATTATGTCATTATATAAGAAAAATGGAATTTTCGAGCCTGAACCAATAAACTTGACAATAGAAAATAGAAAAAGGGCAGCAGATTGTATAGATCTGTGTATTTACCTGTTCTTGAGATTGGAAGTACATGAATGGAGTATAGTGTAGAAAATTTGAAACCCTTGATGTATATATATCAGCATATCTACAACAAACATAAAATTAGTTTTATTCAGTTTGGGGTCCATACAATATTTTTCTCGCCGTTACAACAATCATAGCCACTCACTTTTCAATTTGCCTGGTCAGATGACTCTTATCCCATAGGCCAGCACGTGATAGCCACCCCCATCTTAAGAGGAAAAAGTACTTGCTTAGCTTACTTTTGTAACAATTGAAGAGATATTTAGCAAGAGATCTATGTATAAGAACGAAAATTTGATTTCACAGACATGGAAATTTGAATCATAGTCATATGCATTAGAAATCAGAAGCAGAAAGTAGGTTCAGTGAGGCTCAAAGCAATTAAATTTATCAAAAAATTCCTGCAAGAAGATATCAGATAATAGATCTGAACACCCAAATTTTAAGGATTCCCCAATATCCCTAGCAGATAAGATATGTACCTTTTATTAAAAGTTCTCCATCTGATTCAAGCATAGGTCCAATCTTTTCATCTAATCTTTGCATAACAATGAGCAGCTTTTGCATGCTTTCTGTAAGCTCCTGGTCATCCATACAAGTTGCGGCAAGAGTCTGACAAAGTGACAAATGTGCATATCAGTACAGGTATATCATATCAAGTACCTGAACAAATTTTGTTTGGACCTAGAAGAAAATTATGTGAAGCTGTGCACACAAAAGCAGATATCCATAATATCATAATGTTAATGATGGAAATTGTTGTCTCCCTCGAGGCCTGAAAAATAAGCTAAACTACAGAGAATACCTTAATTCTTGGCTAAGATGTAGCAAAATTCATACATATAAAGGTCAAATTTTCAAGCATATAAAAAGAAAGAATTGAACACTAAAGTTGGGCTTCACTCTATTACCTGTGCGGGACGTGAATTAGAGCGCCTCTGCTGAGCCAGCCGAAGCTGGTTGAAAAGATCCCCCACGATTTCTTTTTGTTGTATAAGTGTTACAAGCTCTTCTTTCTGACCATGGCTTTGGACAAGTGCATCAAACTGCAAACAGGGAAGAGAAATTGGTTAGTGAACAAGAAAGTACAGCTTAATCTGTAACATAGTGCATACACCATAACCAATTATTGTCCTATCTAGGTCTGCTTCCAGATGACTTCAGAATTAAATGGTGCAAAAATGCTTCGAATTTGTTGTATAAGTGGATTGCCTACCTTCTCCCGTTTTCTTAAGCTTTTGGGTTTATCTGGTTAGTGCGTTCACTCTAACATGGTACCGGGGCTAGAGGTCTCTGAGTTCGAATCCTGGCAGTGGGTGCTATTAAATAAAAATAATTGCCCCTTTATTGTGCCCCTTTATTTCTACGTTTGCACCTTCATCTATGGCTGCACATGAGTGGGGGTGTTGAAGTGTATAAGTGGATTGCCTACCTTCTCCCATTGGCTTAAGCTTTTGGGTTTATCTGGTTAGTGCGTTCACTAACAGAATTAACTCAGGAAACGGTCAGTGTAAGTGCATCGGAGGCATATTGGAATTAAATTATATAAATGGTACAAACCCTTCATGTAATTTTACCATCACATCACCAGTAGATAGTGGTATTATTATGAGTATAGGCACCAACCAAACTAAAGCAACCTTATTACCCATGTGACAAGGAAAGTTTAAGGAATTTTTCTGCAATACTCAAAATTAAATGAATTGTGCAAAAAAGGTTTTCTGAAAATCAGAAATAAATTATATGGTATGAAAAATATCGCAAGCAGAATTAGTGAGAGAAGGTAAGCAGACAAACCTCATCTTCTAGTTCTCTACAGATTAATGCTGTCCTCCAACGTAAATGAACTTTTGACTGGCTTACGTCTGTGTAAATATGGTCTCCAACATATAATATCTCATCCCCATGAATGTCTAGTGACTTCTCAACCATCTGAGCACTGCCACCAGAGTATAGGCCACCTAAAATACACAATTGATAAAAGGTATAGCAAGTCAGGCACAGAACAAAAATTGTATCATCCAAGCTGGCAGCGCAAAATAGATAATAGCATATAGAGTAAGAAAACAAAGTAGCAGGATATAGTGACACAAACAGAGAAAGGCCGCAGAGCAGAAAAGGAAGGTAGCACTCTTGTTTTTTTCCCAAACCAAACTCCCCTCGTCATTAGAAAAACCAAGTGTGCATTTGAAAATTAAAATTAGAGAGACAACATGGTGCCTGCACCTTAGAGAACCTAAACATCTGGCACAACAAAAGAAAACAGATGGCTCCATTCTTGATGGGCAATGCAACAACTATAAATCTTAATGTGGAAGCTTTTGCAGGGCATATATATCATACGAATGTAAAATGCTCCTTTGTGTACATGAAATTTCAACATGCTACAAACCAAATGGAAAAAAAGCTCACGTCCAATTTCAAGAATCAAATTTATGCTACGATACCAAATGAAAAAAATGCTCAGACCCAAGTGCACATGCATGTGCCTCTTGTGCAATCTCATACATGACTGATAAAAGTTATGGCGTATATACCCACCTAGGCAACAGGATTCAAATCAGGTCGCATAGTACTCTATGCTGTAATATGTTGGACGATAGCTATGAAGCTGTAAGCTACCAAAGTATTGTAGTAGGAATTGATATTCTAAATACTTCTATATTCCACTATTACCATGAAAGAAAAGAGATCTTGTCCTTTACCCGAAAGTTTGTCTCGTGCATATATTCCGATTTCCATCCATTGAAGTTTTGAACAATAATAAACACAAAGCTAGAGCATGATACATATTTGCAATTTGAAAGGAACATGTTCATACTTCATTCACATCAACAAAAAGAAGAATTACTAGGTATTCTATTGGTTCAAAATACCAACAGCATGAAGAATTCAACCTGAATTTGCTTTAAAACAGGGGCGCATCAATCCATCGTCTGTTACAATCTCGTATAATGGATGTGAAAGTTGGAAAAACTCTGGCTTCCTTGCAGAGACTATGACCTACAGCAAGAAAGAATCAAATGATTTAATGGTTGCTAGTATGTTCAGTGATCAACGACTGACAAACAGTCACTTCAACATAGCTGGCATAAGGAGAGATGTACTTTACCATTTCAAAAAGATCTCTCCATCCCACATCATTAGGAAGAAACCGATTGAATGCATGATTCATCATTTTGTTTGTATAGTGGTAATCCGAATTAGTAATAAGAAGTAACTTTTTTCCAGCCTGATAGGTTTGAAGGGAAAAGTTAGAATAGCAGTACAATGCTTCTATTACTTCTAGTTGACCATGAGCTCATAAGGTGGCAGTGTGCTAACCTCTTTTGATCAAGAAGAGCTAAAGGCAGTTCTGGATCAGGCTCTACAAACCGCTCAGGCTCAGCCATTATTTCTCTCTACATATCAACCAGCTAAAGAAATTTTCAGAAACAATAGACATATATCATAAATAATAAACCAAATAGTACCTTAAGTTGACCTTCTACATGTGCTCGAAAAAGTGCTTTGGAAACAGCCTGGGAAAAAATGACTCAAGTTCATAACATAGCAAAAGTGATCAAGAACAAAAGTTCTACAACAAGTCGGCAGCATTGTTTGGTGGCTGTTACATTACTTTTCTCTTGCTGTATAGATTGATGCACTTTTACTTATTTCCTTTATTTTTTAACATATATTACTAACAGCAGGTTTCCACCCTAATGTATTCCCTTCATAAAAAAAGGAAGGCAGCAGTGCTCATTACATTGTATAGCCCTTTGTAATCCAATGGTCCAAGTTCAGCTGGCACCAACCCCTGATCTAACTTGTCAACCATCTGAAAAAGGCCAATAATCATATTAAGATGGTACAATTCAAACTTGAGAAATGTTAAGTGTGAGAGCACATTTAAGATTTAGAAGGTCTACATAATCATTTCAAAAGCACTGCAACTATTCCCTGAATGAATCAAAACAGGGTTGATTGTGTTAATGCATATGGATAATAAATAATCAGACTTCTCAGCAAACAGCATGTTTGTTAGATGAACTTTTCAGTTGTGATTTATTCTGCTCAGGACAAGCCAAATGCTAGTGTACCACTAAGTAATCCAATCTGATGCTACTACAAACCTCACTACTACCAAACAGAATGATCATAATCTGGTTGTTACATCCTCAATAACCATCATACCTACTTACTAAATTAATATCCAATACAAGGTAAAATATGAACAAACTCCAAGTCCTTGGAAGAAAAAGGCATAGTATTCAAGGATAAAATAGAAGAGAACATCAGCCAAATAACAGAATTTCAGCTGGCTCACTTAGCATAGTATTTTATCTGAGCTTTTACCATTTCTGTAACTCGCTTTCCAAGTTTTTCATTAATATGGACAAACACTTAGCTTCAAGAGAAGTTATATAACTCAATAACTTAGAAATATAAATGAATAAAGAAATCATTAGCTCCCCAGATACACGAATGAGAAAGATGAACGTGGATTAAATAATCTACAGATATTAAGTGACATACACATTGAAATGACTATCACATGAAAGGAAAAGGTAAGGAACCTGCATGAACATGACAGCTTCAGAAACAGAGAAAAAGGTATTAAGAAACTCCCATCGACTTTCTTTCCGCAGGTCCACCAGTTCTCTTCCATATATTTCACTATTCGAAAACATGAATTAGGATTCTCGTCTATGGAGTCTGAAACTTTGACAAATGTGCTACTTCTACCTCACAGAAGGAGTGGAAAGCATCTGGGTACCATGCATAGCCCTCTTAATGTAGCCAAAACGATCAGGTTTGACCAAGTTTCCTTTTTCTTTATCAATAATAAGACCTCTTATGACCTGTGATAGAGTAACGGCATCAATAGATGTGATGATGTGCTTCAAAGTATTACAGATGAATTACACAACAGAGCACTACCAGATCAGGATCAAATTTAAGGTCATCAACTGGGAAACCCATGCTCTTAAGGTTGTCCATCCCATAATCATATGCACGCCCTTCCCAGGCCTGCATAAATATTTTGTAACTACATAGAAATTGTAGAAGAAAAACATTACATGTATATTCAGATAAAGCTACATTAGAAATCACATTGAAAACAACTTATTTTTGAAATGAGACTTTATGAACAGAAAATGTAGAAATATCAACTTTAATACACACTTGAGACTTAAGATCGCACATACATTTTACATTGGAGTAACCAGTCATATCAATTAACATATTTACGGAATTTTCTATAATCGCAAACCCCTAGTATCAGAAACAGTTTATAGGCGAATGAAGAAAATGGACAATGAAGTACCATCACGTTGTAATGAATTAATGTATAATCCATATCATAGCCAATCACACTGATAGATCGAAGATTCAGTGTCCTGGTGCAGAAAATTCCACGAGGAGAGTGCCTTACAGAAAATGGATCCTGCATTGTTAGGAAATTGACATTAGTTTGTTTGAAAGCTGACTGGTTTTGCATCATGATGATACTCAATCAAGATATAATTGGAGAAGAGGCAACCAAAAAGGGAAGCTGTGGAGCAAAATGTTAGGCTGTTAGAAGGCATAACTGCAAAGTTAATTACTTAATTCTGCTTTTGCAATATAGAAAGTATGTGAAAGTTCGATTACAACTTGTCTTTCAACATATTATGATTGTTTTCTATTCCTCATTTCCTTGGATTTTTTTGGCATTTCCACAAATATCCACTAAAGCTAATATCACTGAACATTGGGGCTTATGTTGCTACAAAGGCATGTAACTTGTAGGTTATTCACAAAAGGGAATGCCTTCTCAAGAACCATCATGCAATAACTTTTATCAAAACCATTTTAATACAGTTATGTTGGGATGCATTTTACAGTAAATGAGATTTGTCTCAGAATAGTAATAAAAAGCCTAAAGTTTTGTTCGAGTCCTTTGAAAATACAAAACAATTACAAAGCTATGGTGCAACTATTTATTTTGTAAACTTAAATCCTTATCAATAGCCATCATGCAAAAAAAATATTATGAAGCTATTTACAACAGTTATGTTGGGATGCATTTTACAGTAAATGAGATTTGTCTCAAAATAGTGATAAAAACCTAACAGTCTTGTTTGGGTCCTTTCCCAAGAAAAAAGGCACAAAAGAATTTCAAAGCTATGAAACGACTATTGATTTTGTAAGCTCAAATGCCAGCGCAAGAGAAAAACATTCTTTCACCAAGAAGAGAAGCCTTATTCTCTCTTCTGACAGAAAACCCAAAAAAAAATTACCATTGTTGCTTCACAACTTTCTACAACCATCTCTTTCCTTTTTCCATTACTTGATGGTCAAACTCAACTAGCATGTTAGTGTTTCGACAAATACTAAAGGACCCATGTTTGGCTGTGCCAGAGTGTGAGAACACTGACTTCAATGGTAATGACTGCTTCTGCTACAAGACAACTCTTTAATTCTTACCCAACAGAGGAAAATAATGTCAATACGAGAAGAGGTTATTCAGCAGGCATGAAAGAGTGCAATGATTTACTGATTTCTTTGCTCCACCTTCTGCGGAGGACAAATGACTCTTAGTGAACAAAAGTATAAAGCCATGGGTGATCAAACATCATTGGTTCATGGAATTCTTGCAGAGATGGCAAAAAGAAACAAGTGTCTAACAGAGACTGTGGGTGAAAAGTTATTACGGCGACAGTATAATAGGAAATAATGATTCCTTAGGTGGGAAATCTTACAATTTTTCTAACTCCAAGCACATAACTGTGGTAACTAAGCTGGTGGTCATGCTGGAATCAGACTGACGCTGAGTACAGATTTACGACACAACAACAGTGGTTTCTCTAAAAGAGCACGAATCAATATTAAATAGAAACAAAAGATGCATACTACCAAACATCAATGAGGACAATGCCAAGAAAAGGGTAGAATCTTTACCGCAATTCCCAAGTTATGAAGCAACGTTTCAGCTTCCTCCGCTTCTTTCCAAGCAATCTCCTCAATAGGGCCATGCAGTGTTGACTCGCCATTCCCACCTAAAATCAAAGGGCGTGGGAGCAATCACAATTCACAACGAAGTTATTATAGTACAGTAAATTTGGTGCTATTGCATAGTCATTACAAAAAGGCATTTTTACTTAATCACATAAGAATATATAGTTACGATTTTGTTTTTTGTCGCACATTGCACTACTACTAAAAACTCATCAATGAACCAACATCAAGTACCGTATGGGTTAAAATTAATGAGATTGAGCTCACCAAGCGCCTCGAGGCGCTCCCTCCGCACGTTCAGATCACCCCTGGTGCTCTGCCCGAGGTAGTCCACCTGCGAGAGCCCCGAAGAGGTGACCGAGAAGTAGGACTCCTCCTCGTCCTCGAACACGTCCTCCTCGCCACGCTTCCCCTCCACCGCCGCCGGCCTGCTGGCGTCGAGCGCGCGGCAACGGAGCGAGAGGGGAGGGCGGCGGCGGGGGAGAGATCTGAGAAGGCGCTGCGGCCGCGTGGGCGGTCTGGAGCGCTGCGGAGCCGATGGCCGCGGCGCGGCTAGGGGGTGGAGGAGGCGCACGAGCTCCGCGGCGTCCGCCATTGCTGGTGCGCGGCGGCGGCGGGTCTAGCCAGCCGTTTGGTTGGGAGCTTTGCGCGAGGACCGGATGGGGAAGTGGGGGAGTGGGGCCGGTTAAAATGACGACGAAAAGTAAACTGGGTCCCATGCGTCATGTCTTTTGCGAAATTTGTCTCGGATCTTGACCCCATGTTTTGTGCTGACGAAAAGGAGATTAAGATCATCGTTAAACGTAAAATCTCTTTTTTTTAATATAAACCATATGGACATCACGAAAAAATAGATATTTGGAATTGCTACATTGTTTAATCGACATTTAATTTGGACTATGGAGTAATAGTGTGTTTTGCTCATCTACTGTTAAATTTTGTTTCACTCGATCTTCACCCTCTCGTTACTTGATAATATATACAGCCACACCCATCTCCTTTAAGACTGGCTTATTTGATTGATATTTGCGGATCTTAGAAGTTTAGGATGATGACAGACTAAGGTTATTTGATTGACAGACTGTTAAATCTCTTGGAATCTGCTTAGTTCCTACTATCTAAAACATACTCCTCCGTATCGCAAAGAAGTCGCTTTGAAGTTGTTCTGATTAAAAATAAATAAATTTTGCCTGCAAATATTGTTATTTAGATGTTAAGTTTAGAAATGTGAAATTGTATGAGTAGATTCGTATTGAAATATCATTTCATAAAAGTATTCTCTAAATATATTTTTTAAATAGCAAAAGTATCAATCAAAATATCTTTCGAAGACCGTGTCAATGCCTTAAACGACTTCTTTTGGGAGGAAGTATTCCCTCCGTCTTTATTGTTGGTCGCTAAAAAAACGTGGAGTATGCTACTGTACATGAACATTCGTATCGATGTGAATAAGCATGGTCCAGCAAGCCACGAGTCTCACTCGTCTTTGGACACGTGCAGCTCTAGCCGATTCCACCGCCAGAGCGTTGACACGCTTTACGCACGCAGAACATCGGACATATGCTATGCCGTGAGCATACGCATCGATTCGAGATGACAGACGGATAGGTATTGGGCAGTCTTGTATCTGATCGTAACTCGCAGGCACGGATCAACAAATTATTCCTTTTTTCACATCCGATTCAAATATACTGCTACTCCAAACGGCCAAGGAGTAGACAAGTGGCAGATCAGCGTTGAAGAGCATCCTCTGTTCGTGTTCTCTCTTCTTTTTTTTATTGGTAGCCACTGAACCACCTAATTTAAATATATGTACAGAGAAATTTAAGAGAATTTGAAAAAGAAAAAAGAGCCATCTATCTCCAAAAACTCGTGCAGTGAAAATAAATGAAGTACATAAATAGAAGTACCAAAAATACCAATTTGACGATAATGAAAAATTAGGGGAAATTGGATCAATAACATCCAAAGAATAACACCATCCCCCTCGTCGATTGGTGCCACTCCTTGGCTATGTAATCTTTGTGTTCGCCTGCCGCTGGATGCGGTCTACTCCTCTTCCGGCTCCCCGAGCCTATCTTCTTCCTGTTGTAACCTGTTATTGCGTTTTGGGAATGAATTTCGTTCAGGTGTTACCCCGTTGCTTTCTAAAAAAATCACTCTTTAGATATATACCATAAAAAGATTCTTGTTCAGATATTTACCACTAATGTCATACTCCATCAGCTTCTGTGCTCCTGCCGTTGCCATTGCCGCCGTTATCAACGAGTGCCACCAGTTCATCACCCTCTACTGCTTCTTCTCAATGGTCGTGCTGCCACCGTTGGCAGCAGGCAGCGGCGACCCAGCCACAGTGAGTTCCGACCGCAACGCCCCCGCCTGCTCCCTACTTCTCCTTCTGCACCTTCATGTCGTTGCTTCTCTCTATTTCCCACCTTGCATGTCGGTCTCTTTTTTTTAAGACGTACATATCACGTTATTCATTAAGAAAAAAGAAATGGTTACAATGACGTAACTTTAGGAGAAACCTCAAAGCGTCTGTCAGTCTCCGATCCTGCTCATGTCGCCCTGTTGATTCGCACCTGCATGGTAGCATCTCCCTAGTCGTGAGTGCCTCTTGCATCATCGCTAGCAAGATTGACTCTTTTGCTTGCTGGTTGTATTTTAGTTTTTCTTTTGATCTTGTAATTGTTCGTCTAGATTATCAGTCACAAACTAGCAGTACTTCTCTTAGAACAAATTTGTACCGCCTACCAGTGAGTGACTTCTCTCGAATAAATCAACACCAACCACCAACCAACCGAACTGGCTCGATGATCCTTCATGCTCTTCCTCACTGCCTTCCCCTTGTCGCCTGGTGTGGTGCCCTGGCCCCCGGTCCCTGTTCTCTTGCGAGTTGCGAGCAATTGAGCAAGCACGCAGCAAGCCACCACCAATCCTCTGTGCTAAATCTGTCCTCACGCAACGCAAGCATCAATCTCCTTCCGGCGAGATGCAAAGAAGCTGCAAGCCGTGTGAGGAGCGCAAGACAGTCAGATAGCGACGACGGCAGCAAAGCTAACGGGACACAAAACAGAGTGATAGATAGCTATAACGGGGCATCATTTGATGGTAAATGTCTACACAACAACCTTTTGATGGTATAGATCTAAAGGTAGGTTCTTCAGATGCTATGAATCTAATTTTTCTAAAAAGAAATACTATAATGTCACTTTAATTATGTATACATATATTAAATTTCTTTTTTTTAAAAAAGAAAAATACATGCAAGTAAGCGATTTCTTAGTTACAAAGCTAGTAGGTACATTGTTTTCCCAAATAAGTGATTCCTTAGTTTGAAGGAGAACGATAATCTACGATTCACAAAACTTCATTTTTCATGTTTCCCAAATAAGCGCACAAGCAAAAGAGTTTCTTTAGGAATCACAAGCGAAAGAGTTATGAGGATCATAATCCATAAAACTTCTTTCATGATATTTCATACACTTCCCGATTGATGAACTAACAGTGGCATATAGTTATTTAAACTCGATTCTTCCTAATAGCTTTGAAATTTGGAAGTCCTAGCTATATATAGTGCTTTCGGAGCTGTTAATTTTTCTTCACGAATTGTGAACCAGTAATAAGCAACAAACATCGCAGGAAGGGGAATTGGTATGTACATGCATGACACGTTTGATTTCCTGCATTGAACCTTCCAATTCGGAATCATTTCATCCATGAACCATCTCATACATGATCAATTTGGTTCACATACATCTGAAGTTCCTCTAACACACATCATTGATGGACAGCTGCCTTAGCTGCTGTGTCATGCCTCCATAAGTCACAGGCGGCTGCCCGGTCTCCGGATCGAGGCGGCGAGGATCGTGGTACACCGTTTTTGAAAATTATTTGGGACGACGAGTATCGGTACAGACGAAACTAACTGGATCGTGATCCAGTTAGTCCGGACGATGTTCCGGAACGATGGGCAGGCGAGGTCGATTAATGGAGTCTAACTAACTTAATTGCCGACACTCAAAGCTAGGAAAAATAGCAGGTCCATGACTGAAAACATACACCGATACGTAATACATATTGCAGGATCGAGCAGATCGACGCGGCCTCACCTAATAAAGCCGGGCAGCATGGAGTCCATGAGCGCGGTCCCTCGTGCCCTCGCACCGCACGCCGCTGCTTGGCCTTCACGCGCCTCGACCGGTCGATCCCAACGCGGTCGATTTCCCGGTCTCGCGGTGGTCGTGGTTCGCGGCGGCGCGACGAGGCGGGCGGGCGGGCAGGGCGTGTTCCGCGTTCGCGCGTCCGCGCCCGTTCCGCTCGACGTCGTCCCACGGAACAAGGTTCGCGGGATCCTGCGTTCCCGTGACTGTGGTCATGCGATAAGCCAGAGCGGCGTGCCTAGCCTCCCGGCGGCGGCGGCGCTCCTGGTTTCCCGGTACTGCGTCTGGTTACAGAGGTCGGAGCAGAACGTGCTGGGCAGCCGGGGACGGCGGCGCTGGCATCTCAAGCAGTTGCCGTGCTCGAACCTCACCACGGGGAGCAGCTCGTAGTACTGCCCCCGCTCGTCCTCGCCCGCGTGCACCGGGTCACCGAGGGCGCCGTCCATGAGCGCGGTCCACCACTCGGTGCCCGCGCACCGGACGCAGTGCCGGCCGCCGCGCTCGACGCGCACGACGGCGTCGGGAGGCCTCGCTGCGGTGGTCGTGGTGCGAGCAGACGCCGGCGCAGAAGGCCCGCAGTGGAGGCAGAAGGCGTCCCTGGCGAGCCGCGACGTGTAGTCCTCGGCCGCGATCTCCTCCGCGATGAACCGCGGGATCCTGCGCCCGTCCGTGGTGTGCGTGGGGAAGACGGGCCGGCCGCCGGCGTCCAAGCCGACCCTGACGATCATGTTGCGGCCCCAGTTGGTGTGGCCGTGGTGGAAACCGCAGCAGTGAGAGCAGAAGGCGCGCTGGCACTTGATGCAGTAGTGGTCCCTTCGGCATGTCTCGGAGAAGAGATCCTCGACTTGCAGGATCCGCCGCGCGACGCGCACCATCCCCAGAGGCGGCGGCGGCACGGCCTCGGGCGCCGGCGGTGAGAACGACATCGATCTTGTTGAGTTGTTCGCTGGATTTGTTTTGACCGGTAGTCGCATACTGGTGGGGCTGACGAACCTTCTTTCTTTGCCGTTCTACTGGTTTTGGGCAACAACATTTATGGAGTAGAAAAGTTCCCGGCCGCTAGCGTCGGTCAAAAGCTGGTGCGTGGCCTCTCCGACTCCGACAGTTCCACGTTTCCGAATTCGATCGGAACTAGCTATAACGTTTTTTCAATATGTCAGTATAAGTGTATATGTATTTCTAGAATAGAAAATACATGCGTTATTATTTAAAATATGGCAAAATAGTCAATTTGACCTCTGAACTTTGCACTAAAGGTCAAGTTCCTCCCTCTACTTTGAGATAGGCTAATAATTTAGTCCTTATGATAATAATGTGATCTATTTTAGCATGAGGCTAATGACAAAGTTTGTTTTACCCTTGACTCCTTCACATTCTCAATGTGCACTATCGTAGTATCGTGTCACTGTGATCAATCAATCAATCAAAGGTTGTATCTCTCACGGGTGTTCATTCATGTTTAATTTGAACTAGAGATATTTTGCATGCTCGCTTTATTTGCCCCAACATTCTCTACGGTAGTAGATATTTTTGCAACAAGCAGTTTAATTGTACTATCCACACGTCTACATGACAGTGCGATGCATGGGTAAATAAGTTTCTACCTTCCAAATTAAACACAATTTTGATGTATAACTCCTAAGTGTGCATGCTACTACACCGATTTGGTTGCATTGGCCAACTATTATTTTTAAACTAAGGCTGCGTTTGGATGTAGATATTGAAGCCCTTGGCACTGAATTAGTCTCAATATCAAATCCATTATGGTATTGCATTGGACCAAATTCGAATTCTGTAGTTTGGATGCCTTTGCATTGCCTTTTAGAATCCTTGAAATAAGTCCAATTCAGTTTCCAGTTTGGGTGTGCAAAAGGATGAACTCGAATTTTGGTCACTCTGCCTCCGTCTACTACACCGATTTGGTGATGACCACCCCTAGATCTGGATCCTTGAAGAACCGTTGGCCATGGAGATGAAGAGAGGCAGGGAGGGCAGTACTACGGATGGAGCCTTGAGGACGGCGAGCCGGACAAAGCTCGGGAGTGGCGGTAATTTGCTAGAGTGATTTGAGTGGTGAGGGCGGCACTGCACTCCTGAGGGCGCGATCAGCGGCCGGAGGAGGCTGGGCGGCTTTCACCGGGCGGACGCCGAGGCGTGGAGGGTGGCTAGTTGATCACATTATAGCTTGGGAGTTGCCGGGCCGGATGGACGGAGGCATGGAGGTGCGCCCGCCGCCGGCGATTGGGGCTCGAAGGAGGCGGGCGCCACGTGGATGAGAGGTTGAGGTGAGGAATGCCGATCGGCTATCAATGCCAACATACATCCAAACTAATGATTGTTTAGCATAGCAAGATTATGTGTGCTACTTTTATAACGATCATTTTTTTCGGGGATCTTTTATAACGATCATGTGTCCATAAATAGAAAATGAGGACGTGAGAAGGAACCAAGGGTAAAAATGACTTTTCATATTTGTTTAATGGTAGTGTTGAGGATCATATCAGAACAAGGATAAGTTTAACTCAAAAATAAAAGTTGAGAGACAAAATTGACCGATTTGAGAGCTGAGAACTGAACTTGATCCTTGGGATAAAGTTGAGGGACCAAAACTAGCAACATAAGGACCAACATTTTTTGGTTTTTTGACTTTTTTGAAGATGTTCACAAATACACCTTTCGTGGAAAGTCTTAAAAAGGACCAGGTTCTAAGGGAGGTTCTAAGGGTTTGCGACCACAAACGTATGGTCCATGGATATGCTTTCGGATCCTAGAACGCTACGTGCACATTATTGGTAGGAGTAGCTAGATAGTAGAATTAGAAATCGACAAGTTGGACACGTAAAGCGTGCCAATCACGACGGGTAAATTCGTTACACCAACCTACCCCGACCAGCTTACGACTGGAACGTACCGGCCACCTTCCCGTACACGGACGCGCAGGCGAGAGCGAACCACGCGCCTGCCCCGACGCCGCCGCCGTCGGGCGCCGGTGCCACCACCACCTCCTGCTCCGCCGCGAGCGTCGTGGCCTTGGCCTCCCCTCCCCCTCCCGCGCGCGGCGCGGCGCCGCCGTCGCCCCTGAACAGCCCCCGCGGTACGTGCGGCGGCTCCGAGACCGGCAGCTCCTCGTAGCCGCCGTCCTCAACGCAGTCCGCGCGCAGCGGCGGCGGCGCCGCCGCCCCCGGCGGGCAGAAGATGCTGCGCACGCACAGCATGCGCTCCATCGTCGCAGCGGCTAGCAGAGGATCCTCCCCGTACGCACCTGGAACGTAGACCGTTGCGCTGCGCTGACACGACCGACGATAGGAAGTACTCCGTACACGACTATATTGCCTGCCAAGTGTAGTTGTATTGTAACCGGCCTCAGACGCAAATCCTTTGTGCTCTACAAATTGAACTCACTCACAATAGTGCGTGCTATTCGAACTTGGAATCGTATTCTATTCTGACCGTTTATATTTATTTTGTTTCAAACAACATTTGCCCACACAATCCCTCTTTATCAATGAAATAGGTACAATCTGATGTCGTTCGTTCAGAAAAAAAAATGCACATACAACAAGCATTGAGTCAATTTCCAAAACAAAAATAAGAGTGACAGATTATCAGAATACACGGCCATACTACAGGTGAGATTATTTTCCGAGGGACAGCGATGGAGTTGTGCACCACCATTCCACGAAAGTACCAAACATGCATGGAAACAAGTATCCCCTAGACAGAATCGGTAAACCACATAATCTGACAGGGAAGAGTGCAGTGGCCTGAATTCCGTTGATGCATGCTATTTAGTCTCGTGTTCTGGTTTGTCAAAAGCTGCTATATTCTGCGGCTCGCACTCCGGGTCCGAGCTGAAGAGCCGCGCGAGCAGGGCTGATGTCGAGCCCATTGTGATTGCTTCGCACGACGCCCACCTGAGGATCAGTTGGCAAAATGGTTACGACTTTGGTTTTTGCTCAAATTACTTGAACTCAGTACACTAAGGTGATGAGCTTTATTGGCTTTGCAGTATATGTATAGAATGGCACTACAAAGATACTGAAAAGGAGAATTGGATGAGTAGTATGTAGATAATGGCAGATACTGAAAAGAAGAGAATTGGGTGTGTAGGAATTCTAGGTTTAGGCGCTGCCAGTAGTTTTGTGTTTTTCTTATGTTGATGTTCCTATGACTATGTTGGTTGTCGTCGTTGTTCACCTTTTTTAGTTGTGTCCTTGGTTAACTCCACGCCTTAGGGGTTCTCCTAAGATTGCTTAATTGTATTATTTCTCTTCTTCCTAATGAAAAGCGCCGTAATGCAGGCGGCAGAGCACCCAGAAAGCAAGGGTGCCACCAACGGTGAAGATGCCAGCAGTCTGTCGCATCAACCGCGAGCAGGGCTTTGACTCATGCCATCCCAGGCCTTGTTTAGTTGGTAGGAAAATTTGCCTTTTTAACGTTTTGAACTCCGTGCACATCAGTAGACGCTTCGCTTGTTTGTGGTAAATATTATCCTACCATAGCCTAACTAGGTTCAAAAGATTCGTGTCGCAAAGTACATCAAAACTGTGTAATTAATTATTTTTTTACCTATATTTAATACTCCGAACATATGTCTTTTGACGTATTTATTGTGATGTGATGGAGAGAGAGTAAAAACGTTAGAATTTCTAGCAAACTAAACAAGGCCCCAGTGCTCGCCGAAGTGCCATCACGCTATGCTTTTGTTTCTGGTTTCTTAACCAAAAGCGTGCACCGACGTGGACGCCGAAGGTGGTCAAGATCGACCTGGACGCCCGCGGCCTGCCCGTGTTCCCCACGCATACCGACGAGGGGCACAGGATCATGCAGTGCATGGTGGAGGAGATGGCCGCCGAGGACTTCACGTCGCGGCTGCCCAGGGATGCGTTCTGCCTCCACTGCGGGGAGGCCTTCTGCGCCGACGTCTGCCCGCACCACGAGCACCGCGGCCAGGGCCTCCCCGGCGACGCCGTCGTCCACGTCGAGGAGCGTGGCGGCCGGCGCTGCGTGCGGTGTACGGGCACGGAGTGGTGGACCTCGCACATGGACGTGGCCCTCGGCGACCCAGTCCACGTTGGCGAGGACGACCAGGGCAGGTACTACGAGCTGCGGCCGGTGCTGCGGGCTAAGCCCGTGTGCATGCGCGGCGGCGTCGGCCTTCGCTGGCATCTCGCCACGCACTGCTCCGACCACTGTGCCCAAACCCACCTCCGGGAAACCGACGAGCGGCGTCACCGCCGGGAGGCCACAGGCACGCTGCTCTAGCGCTGCGAAACAACTAAGGCAGCGTATCAACTAATGCGTTTTTTCTTTCACGTTTACTATCTTCTTTTTAAGCACTACTTCCGAAATAATTTGTTAAATTGTTGCTGAATTTACATCTATCATGAATAAAAGGGCTGCCTGTTTGTCAGCCGAAACTTGGTCATGATCCACGCAATTAGTGCTGTACTTCTTTTCTCTTAGTTTATCATATCTACACAAGAGGACCATTATTTAGGAATGAGAATTTAGTCTCACTAGCAATTATGCTCGTGGGTTACAACGGTAGAAAACTTTGTTTGTCTTGTTAGTTGTTTTCGCTTCGGCCCCATCACCCCATATAGCCTCCCAACATCGCTATATATCATCCCCGTCACATCCACACCACCCTAACCTCGCCTTCGTCGCCCGCACCTCCCGAACCTCACCGTCTCTGCTCTAACCTTGCCTTCTCCAACCGTGTCATCGTTCCCATATATCGCGCACGTGCCACCCGACTTCGCTTGTTGTCATCCGCACCTTCCAGCCTCGCTGACATTTGCCCCAGCCACGCCGTCATCCCAAACTCGCTGGCCTCATCGTCTCGCCCACCATCGTCAACATCGTTGTCACCCTATCGCACCCGCACCGCCCTAATCTCACCTGGCATTTTTCGTGCCTCACGAACCTCACTGTCGTCTGTAATTCGAACTTTGGACCGAAACTCCTCTAGTCTAGTACTGGTTAGAGGGGTTGAAAGTGCATCTACTAGCCACCTAAGTGGATTTTCGTGAATTGAATGACAAAGTGATTAAAGAACTAATTTTTTTAAGATTGCGAGTAGGATGTAATTATAATATCTATGATGTAATGTGGTTTCAAATGAATGGATGAATAATATATGACTCACATTGAAGATAGCAAGCAAGTGTGTGATCCTGCAATACAAATGATGATCAAAGTCAAGCCTAAATGAAGATAATGTTGGGAACATATTTCAAGTGTGAATTCAAGTCTCCAGTACATGTGATAGCTTGGTTACAAATGAAAGGGATCATATAAGGGGACATAGTATTTTTCACTAGAAAGACTTTGCAAGGCTTCATGTGGTTACTACAAAGGACACAAGGTTGTTTCTAAATACATGATGGTCCTTAAATGGAAGTTTGCAAGTCATGGAGATATTCTTTATCAATCAATAACAAGTATTTGAAGTGGTTTTTAAATGAGAACTAAATGTTGGTGAAGCAAGCCAAACTCAATGTAGCAAAGGTAATTGATGAAGAGATCATCCGAGATGACTAGAGCGAGGTACTAAGCAAATCTATGGTCAAGCGTGACTACCATGGGTGATTTGCTAGGGTGAAGTGACTAGTGTCCGTGGGATTTCGAAGAATCATATCCAAGCCTTACGGAGGGAAGTAATGCAACTCATCTACGTGTTAGTTGGCAATATGGAGTGACTCAAAGATTCAAGTGTGCATTCTTATGTTTGATGGAAGGATATTAAGTCACTAGCTCAAGTATGGATATACTAAGATAGGTAGCAATCAATGTTGCAAATCGTGGGCTACAGAGTTTAGTGGAGTCCTTTCGAAAAAGCTATAAGAGCTATAGCCTTTAGCGGTATGCAAAAAAGTAGCAGAACTTAGACCTAAACATTATTAATTTCATAAATTTCAACTCATATTTCATACATATATGTAGGCATTAGTGAAAACATAAGTAAACTAGTCGCGATGCACAAGATAAGTCATAAATCATAACTCATAGTTCATAAATCTCAAGTATATCTCAAGTATATAAGTTCGTAGCTCAAACATAGCAGTGTTAGCGGTGCTAGGCTATTAAATTTAGCGGAGCTATTTCATGATATAGCGGAGATAGCGCTAGCGGTAAAATTTGCAATATCGTAGTGGAATCTGTCTCAAAAAGCTAGAGCTGGCTATTTGCATCACTGGTAGCAATGTTGGAAGCCCTCAAGTGGATATTGACCAAAGTATGGTAAGGATGAAGATATACAAGCTCAAGAGGTTGACATAGTATTTACTTTTGTTCTTGAGTATAAGAATGACGTACTATCAAAAGGATGCAACATTAGCTTTATGTTAACATCAAAAGTGCTCCTAGTTGACCTATGTGAGAAATGACCATGAGAGAGTTCCTGAGTGATCTAACAAACCCTTTCAATCCATCCTAAGCAACTTCATCACTTCGGTGAAGTGTTGGTGAGAAGAGCAGGGTTAGTGGACTTTCTCTGCCCAGAGAGGTCTAACCGGCCGTGAAGGGGCGGTCTAATCGGCATGGGAGCTAACGTCTAGTTTTTCAAATAGACCGGTCTGACCGGCTTGTGCCTATTTCTGACGGCTAGTTTTCTTGGAGTGGGGTATTTATACCCCGACCTCTTCAGTGGAGAGGTGTTGTTCCTGGTGACATTGCTGAGCTTCTAAGCCATCCTTTGACAAGCCAAAGCCTTTGCGGCTCTCCCCGACCATCTCTTTGTGAGATTTGTGTGATTCAAGTAATATCTTTTAGTTGGGTTGAGAGAGTGATCTTGGAGTGAGCATTTCTGAGTTGAGAAAGAGCATTAATTCATAGCTTGAGCACTTGTGGTTCGCGTCTAATTTGAAGCATTTGTTACTCTTGGAGGTGTGCCTCCTAGACGGCTAGACGGCGCCGACTAGCTCCCAAGGTGTCGTGAGCAGCGGTAAGTTTGTGAAGGTTGTGATATTGCCTCTTCGTGAGAAAGATCGACCTAGTGGATCAAGGAAAATGGTCGAAAGAGACCCGACTTGTTGAGAAAGGGTAGAAAACTCGGATCTCAAACAAGCTCCTCAACGGGGACGTATGATTCACACGGTGGTGAATTTGAACTTTGGGAAACAAATCATCATGTCTCCTTGTGGTTTGCCTCACGAGTTGCTTTCTAGCATATTTACTCTGCTTCTGCTTTGATATACTTGAGTGTGTTTATTTTTGTGTGCAGGGATCATTACTCTGCTTGTGATCATCTATTGAAGGCACTCAACAAGTTTGGTTCGTGCTAGAAGTCAAGAGGAGTTTGAGCTGGTTTTGACGGGTTCACTGCACACCGATCTAACCAGTGTAGGGAGGCGTGACCGGCCTCTCCTGGTGTGGTGAGCAAGGCCGGTCTGACCTGCCTGCTCACCTTTTATGACCTTTGGGAGGGAAAAGATTTAATTGATCGTCTCGCCTATTCACCTCCCTCTAGGTGACATCAAAGTCCTCTCAACCCCTGAGGTAGGTACTCCTTTACTTTAGTTGTTTATTAGATGGATTGAGATATAGTTGCGTAAGTGACCTAGGTTCAATTTCTCGTTGGAACTGGTTCTAAAAAAATCCCCTCACCAGCGAGTTACTTCTTGTCCCTTCACCCCACCGGGCTGATGAATTTCTTCTGTTCGAACTTTGGCAATCGTACTTTGGCTGGTTCTAAAAAAACAACATGGCCAAAACACATACTGCAGGCATGGAGTCAATTTCTAAAAAAACAATCAGAGTGACAGATTGTGAAGCCGTGCTACAGGTGAGATTTTCTGAGAGAGAGCGATGGAGTTCTGCATACCAAGCATACATGGAAGTAGGACATAAAAGATATCTCCTAGACTGAATCTGTAATAAACCACATAATCTGATAGGGAAGAGTGCAATGGCCTGAATTCCGATGATGCTATTCAGTCTCATGTTCTGGTTTGTCATAAGCTGCTATATTCTGCGGTTCGCACTCCAGGCTGAAGAGCAGCACAAGCAGGGCTGATGTCGAGCTCACTGTGATTGCTCCGCACGACGCCCACCTGAGGCTCCTTGGGACTGTTATCCTTGGACCTACAAGAGAAGCATTGGATCAGGCAGCAAAATGGTTACAGCTTCGGTTTGCTCAAATTACTTGAACTCAGTACACTGAGGTGATGAGCTTTATCGGCTTGCACTATGTATAGAATGGAACTACCAAGATACCGAAAAGGAGAAATTGGATGAGTAGGAATTCTGACCGTAATGCATGCGGCCGAGCACCCAGAAAGCAAGGGCGCCACCAACGGTGAAGATGCCAGCAGTCTGTCGCATCAACCGCGAGCAAGGCTTCGACTCAGGCCGCATCACCTCCCCTTCCGACCATCCCAGTGCTTGCCCGAGTGCCATCACGCTATCCTTGATTTCCCTGGTGAGAGGATTCAGCTTGTTTGCTGGTTCTGATAAAAGCTTTAGCTGTTCTCAATCTGGAGACCTTTATTTGCTGCCCTTCCTCGTATTCCTGCTTCCTGACAAAAGTACGGAAGCCCTGAATTTATCTTAACAGCGAAAGTCTCACAGGGAAATCAACATACACTAACATATGTATTCATCCCATTTACTGATCATATTTATGCGGGTGAAACAAGATAGCACAACTACTTATAGAAAATACAGTAAAGTGGATATGTATACAGATGTAATGATAGACATAGCAGCGAGAGGTTACAACTACATGCATGTGATTTACATAAACAAGAATTACATTTTAGTGACTATTCTAACATAAAGGGAATCTCAAAGCAACAAATCAATTTGCTAACGGAATCCCCAAAGTAGTGTCCTTGTGTTTCTAGTAGGTAAAGAAAAGAGAGGAAAGGCACAGCAAAAAGGTCATGCAGAACACTTGTAAATTGTTGCTTTCAGAAACAGTGAAACTCCTATTGTTCTAGAGCATTTATTCAGGAGAATAGAACACGTTGGCAAGGCTGCAAATGATAGCTCTCAATCTATCATGGTTGTGCATGATCAAGGAAACATGAATGACAGTTGACAATAACTGGATGTACCATATTTCAGAGTCGAAAATCAACATATGAGCAACATGCTATCTCCTAGTTCATTATACAACTGAGAGGAGTTATCAAGACACTGCAGCAAAATGTAGGGAGGAAATTAAGCACTATGTAGGAGGAAAATGGCCGTCTTAGAACACTGCCTATTTGCAAAACTGTTTTCTGCTGATATATGTGTACCGTGTGAACGTTATCCTGATATAAATGTGGAACATAATGCAAGTCAAATCACATGTTTCTGGACTTCATACTAGAGTTGGAGCACCGCACCTTGGGATTTAGGCTATCATTTATCATTAATTGAGGTTCCGATCCATCAAGAGGTCAACATAAGTAAACTTATGCATTTGTACCATTTACTGGTTGTATATTTTCTATATACCTATAATTAAGAAAACTCCAAACCAACTGGACAGTTTTCCAAAAGAAAAATCCACAAAGGAATTCCAACCTCTTGTTTTCCAGGAAAAATAATGGGGTCTTTGGTTTGAGGAACACTTCGTTCTAGATGAGATGATCCACCATGAGTCCATTCCATGAATTTTAGTGGGCTGACCCCATTCCTCATGCTTATATTGATTATGAGCTTTCGATTAGGAGTGAGAAGATGGAACACACCATTCCTCAAAGCAAATACCCCCTAACAGAGAAGGTGACAGCAAATAGTCATACAGATAAATCACATTTTAAAATCTTGGCAATTGACATGAAAAAAAAAATGATCCTACAACTTTTATTTGATCTCTTTCATAGCCATCACAGTGCATGATCAAGAAATATGATTGACAATTGATAACCTCTGACTGTACCAAGTCTCCAAGCAGAAAATCAATATTGAGCCAACATGTCATATACCTCCTAAGTGCATTAGATGAAAAATGTTGCCGTGTCAAGTCACTAGGCAGCTAAATAATCGCAGACGAAGGCTTCAGGAGCTCAGTACAAGGTTTTCTGCCTAGGCGTCGTGTCAAGCGCCCACTGGCCACTGCGGGTGACAGCAACGCCAGTGCGCTCACAGTGGCTTGTTCAGACATTCCGTCGAACAGCTTATGGGCGGGACGGCTACAAAGCCTCCTCAGCAGCAAAATTCGCATGCGTTTTACAATTCGAAAACTACGGACTGCAATCGCAGAGAGCCAATAATCTCCAGAGTCTATGATCCTCAGCAGCAAAATTCGCATGCATTTTACAATTCGAAAACTACGGACTGCAATCGCAGAAAGCCAATAATCTCCAGAGTCTATGAACAGGCTCTACCTGTGTTGATATGGTGATTGCCTACGCTGGAACGCGCGGTTCGCTCCACCTCTCCGCGCCACGCCCGTGGATGAGCCAGGGTTCACCTTACCGGTCCGGCCTCCCTAACCGCCGTCCGCCGGTAACGGTTTACCGAGCGGTTAGCCGCGGTAACCGCTGGTTACCGAACAAATTCAAATTTTCAATTCAAACGCCAGTTCATTCGGTTTTGGATCGGTAAGCCGATCGGTTAGGACCGGTTACCGATCGGTAAGGGCGGTAAACCGAAGCTGAAGATAGGAAAACCGACCGTGTGCTTCTGGTTCTCCAGTGATGAATTAATGAAAATATTAGCATGATCTATGCATAACTTAATGTAAAGGACATCACAAAACCTCACCAAATGAATAATAACATAGTTTTGCATACAAACAATGTCATAGTAATAATTGTGCATACAATACCATAATGATAGTGATAATCGTGCATACAAATACAATACCATAGTCATAGACTCATAGTAATAAAAGATCAACGCTGTAGAAATTGGAAGACCCCCATTTGGGTCGCCATCCGTACTCAGTGGACATGACATTCAAACCTTGCACTCTAAGCAACTCATGTAAACACCTGAGTCAAATCATATCCGCATCCTAAATCAAAATGTTCTACACTTGTATATCAAAACATATTGAAAACTAGATAAATCAAAAGGGAGGAAGGTACTGGCCGGCGGATCGACCACTGCATTACCGCGCTTCAGGGTCGTAGCCGTCCAAGCGCGGTTAGATCCCGTGGCTAATCAGCCGTCGATAAGCTCTCCCGGACGTTAGCGATGCCGGACAGTGGACTGGGAGGCGGACGAGGAAGGAGGCGCTTATCGATGGTCCGCTCGGGTGGATTGTGGGGAGCTGCGGTAGGGTTATTTTGACCCCCCCATGGTTGGGCCTAAGTGGGCCGAAATGGGCCATTTTTTTCCTCTTTTGGTTTAACTTCTTTTGGTTGGAATTTATACTAAATGAACTAAGTTTGCAACAAATTTGACACCATTGGACTCAATAAATCACAAAGTATTTTTAGAGATTTTTTCCACAATTTTCAATTTTTGGAATTCAAATTCAAAATTTTTTAAACCTAACGGTTGGTAACCGGCCGGTACCGTAACCGGTCCAGGCCGGTAAGGCCGGTTACCGCGGTAACCGGGCCGGTTACCAACGGTTAGGCAAACCCTGGGATGAGCCGCTGGCCAGAGTTGAGCTCTCCTCGCGTGGGGCCGTGGTGGTGGTGTCGCATCCACCGACCGACCTGATTCCCCCCACAACAAAATCGAGCAGCCTGAGGCAGTGCCAATGCCCAATAGGGCCGTCTCCGTCGTTTCCTCGCCTGAGCCTGCGGCTCCTTCAGATAGTAGAACGGCTGCCTATGGCAATTTTCTCTGAATTTTTTGAGTTCGATCGAATTTTGAAGAAAAATAGGACTGTTGGCCTCACTAACAAAAAAAAAAGTTTGTAGCCCCGTTCGTAGCCTTGGATTGCATCCAAATGGAGGCTAGAACCGAGCAGCATATGCATCTTGCCAGTTGGACATAGCCGCTGCAAAAACATAAGGATTTCGAAGTGA
This sequence comes from Cenchrus purpureus, assembly GCA_022644695.1. Lineage (NCBI taxonomy): Eukaryota > Viridiplantae > Streptophyta > Magnoliopsida > Poales > Poaceae > Cenchrus > Cenchrus purpureus. The sequence goes on from CP053459.1 coordinate 84,917,806, forward strand.
TAATTGCTCAAAACTTCCTCTTACCTGTCAGGATAGGGACTGGTTGAACGACCTGACTCACAAAATCATGGTCAAAGCAACCAAAATGTAAATCCGTACATATAAATGAATACCCGACATCTGGTAACAAAAATCAACCATACAAGGTCGACAGGCACTTGCCATTCCACATTCAAGACCAGAAGCAGCAACCACGTCTCCAGTCAGTCACAGTACAAGCACACCGCGACATTACCTACCAAGGGAATACATTCACTAGGGAATTTATAAAAAAAACAAAGCCTAGATTGGAGACCGTTGTAGGTTGTAACATTCAGATTGTCGCACAAATAACACAGGTCCCAGTTGCTTAGGGGCTCAAAAAGCACCCCAAACGTAATGAAAACACACCCGTGAACCATCATGGTACACCCCCTGCAACTGGGGAAAACATGCACACCCTAATTCGAAGATTCATGTGTGCAGTTACATCCTGTCCTCTTCTGGGGGAGCACAGGTTATGATCTCATCGACCCTGAGGATCATCTCCGCAGCCTCTGTTGCAGACAGAAGGATGGCCTGCTTCACCTTGAATGACTCCTGAATCCCCAGCTTCTGCATGTCCCCAACCTGTGTTTACACATCACACGGGTAGTATGAGAGACTGCATGAATTTAGATGAGTGAATAATAGTTTTCTGTCTCAGTGAACTTACAGTGCCCGTGATGACATCAATTCCAGCAGTGCAGTTCTCCTTGTGGTGCTCAGCTCGGAGCTGAGAGATCAACTCAGCACTATCCAAACCGGCATTGTCAGCAATGGTTGTTGGGATGGCTTGCAGGGCACGGGAGAAAGCATCGATAGCATGAGATTTCTTCCCAGGGGTCTTCCTTGCAAGCTCATCAACTTCTTTGGCCATCACCATTTCGGGCCATCCTCCACCAAACAAGACACGGGTGTCATTTACTGTCTGTGACAGCACACATAGGGCATCATGCAAGGACCTCTCAGCCTCATCAAGCACATGCTCACTGCAGACAAGGACATAAATATTTAACATACAGCAAATAGAAATGCATAAATACAAGAAATTATTCCTACTTGATCAGAAGTTACAGAAACAGAAATACCTCGCTCCCCTCAGGACGATGGTGCAGGCTTGCCCCATCTCAACCCCGGAGAAATGAATTAGCCTATCCTCCCCAATCATAATCTCTTCAATAACCTTGCAGTGCCCAAGCTTAACAGACTCCGGATTATCAAAAGTTGACGCAATCTCACCACCGGTGACGAGCTAGCCGCTCAATGCCCTCAAAATCAGCATGCTCAATTGCGAGTATGCCAGCATCAGCAAAGAGTTCTTCAGGGAAGTTATAGATTAATTGCCTGTTGACAAAACAGTTGATCCCGTGACCTATGATCTTCTGCACCTTCTCTCTCATTTTCTGCTTTTCAGCAGCTTCAATATCTGCAACCTTAGACATCGAATCCACCCGGACACGTGCCCCATAGATCTTAACTTTGTCTGTGTCCATTGCAGTGTTTGCAACCAAAATTTTGGCATTCTCCATTCGCTTCCGTTGCCCAATGCCAATTTTCTTGTCAAGAATGAACCTAGAAAACAGAAATCAGCTAGAGATAGGAAAAGCAGCTTGGTAAACTATTCCGTATTTGCATATTAGTGTGCAATGTTCATCATTGAACTACTTAGAAGATACAACTAAGTAGCGTAAGGCAGTAACAGCCATTGAATTGTAGTGATAAGGATGTGAAGGAAAAATAACAACATGGTTCCATAATAAACATACCCTTCATCCAAAAGGAGTCCTTAAGTGATCCGCCAGGTTTCTTTAGAATTTGAATGGCTTCCAAGTTGGTGCTACCCTGTGACAATTTACAGACATAACAATGAATTTCCTAAGAATCATATTGTGACAACGTGACTGAATAGCATCATCCTAGGAATAATAGAATTTCAACAATATTTTGGATACCTTAAGCCTTAGGACAGCATCAACTGCAAGTTCAGCAAAATACTCCTTGTCCTGGGAAAGGATTTTTGAACTAAGGGTAGTCATAGCAATATTCATGAGATCAGCTCTGAACTTATCTGCAGCACAAAAAGAGGCTATAGTAAGATCAATGTGGCCAATGACATATACGAGGTAACATTACATGAAAAAGGAAAAACCAATAGACTACATTTCAATGATGTTATATCCTATGTGTTGCAGCCTAAAGTTTTGTGTAGTGCAGAAGGTGACAAGTTTTGTGTAGTGGAGAAGGTGACAAGTTATATCATGATAAGAAAAAAACTGGATATGCACCACAAAAAAATGTTCCAATTTAAACACAAACATAGGCTTGACACGGCAATGCAATTTCAAACGCAGATATAAAACCACAAGTGAGAAAACAGTTCACCTGTATTTTCTTTGTTGTCCATGGTCCTTTGTAGCAAAGCATTTCTGGCACACTCAGCAGCCATTCTGAAACCTGATGTATAGGGAAGAAGTAACAATTAGAGATGTGTAACGTCAATAATGCCTGCTTTCTCCCAGAATATAGACATCATAGAAACCAGGAAAACCAAAAGCGGTTAGAATGAAAGCACAGAAATGTAAACAATGAAGTCCATCATGATACAATGAAGACACAGAAATGTAAAAAATGAAGCCCATTCATCAGATACTTGGGAAATAATAATTTCAGAAGTAATGTAAGGCGAGCGAACTGCACCTCATATTTCAAATCCAATATTTAGTTATTTACCGATAGAATTCATTTTCACTCCTTATATGTCTAAATGATTTGATATTTACTATGGCACTATTGATGGCAGGATGTGAAAGTTGTTGAGTAACAAAGCTTGTTGATTTAGTAATGGAAACAAACCATGCTTAATCAAAACATTTGTTTGAACACACGTTATCCCTCTAGCAATTATAATTACCTGCGATAATAGTCATGGGATGAATTTTCATGTTAACCAACTTCTCAGCCTCCCTCAACAGCTCTCCAGCCAAAACAACAACAGAAGTTGTTCCATCACCAACTTCATCGTCTTGAACTTTTGATATGTCTGATACTAATTAAGGAATAGCTCTTTTTTCGCATCAGAAAGAGTATACACACAGATCAAATGGCGTAAGAAGTAGATATGAAGAATAATATCTTGCTAGAGCAGGAGAAATTATTGAACTTCAACAGTGATTTAAATATCATAATTGTAAGACTATCATTGAGGAGCATGTCAATTGAAAGGATACCAACAAGGACCTTTGCAGCAGGATTATCAATGTGAAGCGACTTCAATATGGTAGCCCCATCATTTGTAACAGTAACGCTCCTGCCTCTGCCAGTTGATTGCAGGATCTTATCCTGGACATAAGAAGGATGACTTGTCAACATTAGTATACAAGAGACGACGCTCTAAAAAGTGAATGACTGGCATCATCATTCATCTAAAATTCAAAGTTTTCTGTGTTAACACATTTGCACCAGAAATGTATTTCACAGGTATAGGATTTGAAGCATACCATTCCCTTTGGTCCCAGTGTGGTCTTCACCAAATCTGCAATCGCCATGGCTCCGATAAAAGAAGCCTACAAGGAAATGGCATTACAAAGTGGGCACACAAGTGAAGTGTCATAAGGGCAGAGAACTCAAATTGTCATTTTTTTGTTGTATGAACCATGACCAACGATCTTAAGTTTTTAGCAGGTCTTGGCCTCAGAGAGTGTAAGTCAGATTAGTTCATTCCTCTGCAGTCCAGTATGCGAGCACACCGTATGACATTACGAAATCAGTATTAGTGATTTAACAGACTCGCATCAACATAACTGATAAGTTTGTCCGATATTCACATCGAGAAATCTCGAAACTAACTGAACAAGCTGAAAATTACTGGAGCACTTGTGCAACCACAGCAAGTTAATAGATCCATAAGAAAACTACACTACTACACGCAGCTAGCAGGCATTCGATTCGGTGCTTCCCGCAAACTACCACTGCTCAGAAGGGGCGAGCACCAGGAAACCAGAAAAACATAACCCGACATAGAAACTGAGCGGATCAGAGGGCTGAACACACTCACCATCCGGGCGCGCTCGCCCTTCTCCTCGACGGCGTCATCCTTGAGCACCCTCTCCATCTGCGCAGACACGAGCACAAGCTGAAGTGAGTAAACACATCGAACGAACACATGGGCTCCAGCACCAGCGGCGGCGCTAGCAGGGTCGCATCACAGGGGAAGAAGGGCAGGCACCGAGACCAGTGGACCTAGAAAGGTCGGATCACAAGGAACGAAGGCGGGTACCTAGACGAGATGGAGCGCGGGTGGGCGCAGATCCGGAGCGGCGGCGACGCTGGGACTCAGGGGAGAGGGCAAGGGTTTCTCCTTTCTCTTCCTCGCTCCGGCGCAGGCTTTCGAGCCTTCGAGATGTGAGAGGGGAACAGGCAGGCAAGCTGCTGGGGGGCCTCCTATATGCTCACGTTCTGAAGCCCACACACGGCCCATAGAAGCCCACCAGTAGGCACTCTGCCCAAATTTCAGCTTCTGAACGGGTGGCTAGGGCTTACCGCATCTGTCAGGCTATTCCCGCAGCCGAACAAAGATTTGTACCTCCGCTGCCAGCAACGTGTTTGACAAAATGTTCAGCTCCTAAATCGAACATTGCGCCTATCACCCAGGTTGCTTTCTTTAATCTGTGATAGAGATATTGTCTCGTTGTTCTGTGTTTGTCTAATACTCCGTATTTGTTATTCTGTGGTATGCAATGGATTTGCATAGCAGGTGATACTAGTCACCCTGTTTCATCTTCTTCCTCATTTCCCCTTTCCTCTTACTGCCCATCAATCAATGCTTAGAGATTGTTGTAAATACTCTTTGGAGAAACTTTCTGCTAAAAAATTATAAGCAGTTTAATGTGCATCACCTTAGATTGACTCCAACAAGGAGTTGCATTTTTTAAGGCAAATATGGGTTTGCCTCGTATACACAATGCTTTTCCTTTCCTTCTCGAAGTGTCACCTCCAACAGCAAGTCAGCAATTGCATATGCATTTCCCCGTCTCCTGTTGCATGTGCCGCCCGCCTCCCTCACCGGCGAGAGCGCGCCTACCTTCCTCTCTGCCGAGGCGCCGAACTGCAGGGGAGAGGAGTAGCCCCGCCGTCGGGGAGGAGCTTGACGGGCACAAGGCCCCGCCGGCGTGGTGGCCTCCCCTGCTCTGGCTGCGACGTCGGGGAGGAAGACGATGAGGAGGGGGGAGGCAGCAGCTCCGCCCACCTCGCTTGGCCACGCCGAGATTCACTGCAAGATCGGCGCGACGACGCCGCTGAGGTGAGGAGGCCTGCGAAGGTGAACCGACCTGTGCATCTTTGTCTGCTCCCTCTGTCGGCGCGGTGGACCCGAGGTGGAGCTCGATTCGACGATGCCGCTGCAAGATCGTGGCGACGACGGGCTCGAGCGGCGGCGCCTTCTTCGCCGGCGAGCCCCTACCCCGCGGCCACGAGGCCTCCTCCGCCGGCGAGCCCCTGCACCTCGCATCTCCCTGGTGAGGACGCGTGGCCTCTTCGATCCCCTGCACCTCGGGCCGGCGGCGCGCATCGAGCGACTCCCTCGCCAATGAGAGGAGGGAGGCCTTCGTGCTCGAATTCGCCGGTGAGGGGCTCACCGCGGGCGTCCTCATCAACAACGCCGGCATTCCTCCTCCGCGCTTGCCTCCCTCCTCTGCGTCGCGCCGCCCTTGCCCGCCCCCGCGCTCGCCTCCCTCTTCTCCATGCGTGGCCGGCTCTCCCCTTCTCCCCTGCGCGCGGATGCCTTCGAGGAGAGAGGGAATGCAATTTTGCATGATTGCATCCCCTCTCTCCTCCATTAGCATTTTGCCTCACCCTTTGCCTCTTCTATTGGAGAGAGATTAGGTCATGCACAGTGCAAACTCGTGATGCAAAAATGGAAATGCCTGAGTTGTTGGACTCAGTCTGGATTATGAGTAGTCAATGAGAAAAAAAAAACCACCTCGGTGAAAAAAAGTGGCACAATCAACTGAGAACCATTCTATATGGGGATATAATAAGCTATTGCTGCCTCATGGTCTCTTGAGAACTCAAAGAGATATAGTAAAATTAGTAGACAGCTTGCCCAAACAACCTCAACAGGTCATGCACTCTTTACAAGTTATAGTCCTGCACAGCAAAAATTATGCCTCACATGTTAATTACGACATCCATCACTCTAACCTTCGTATTTCTGTTCGTATGAATTTAATAAGTGTATCCCCCTAAAATATAACAGGGCCATTTCAAGAGCATGATGCGACGACGATGTGTGGTTTACTTACACACATACTGACCTAGTACTTGCTCGCGATATTGAAATCGTGCCCAATTTGATCCCAGATTTGGAGCTTGACAAGGCTCGAATAAAACAAGCACAGAAGGGCTGGTTCACTCAAACTGAGAGCGGCAATATAAATTCCCAAGGATCGATCTTTCACTCAAACAAGTGCAGAAGGGCTGGTTCACTCATCAGCATCAGCATCAGCATCATACAGTTCGGTCTGGGCTGCTGGGCTGGAATTGTCTGCAGGCTGGCTGAGGCCCGTCGACTCTGTTGGTCCTCCTCATTTGCTGATTTCTTCTTTTCCATGAAAGTTAGGGCGCTTAATCAGTAAACATTGTTGTCCCCACCCCCACCCACCAGAAAAAAGAATGTTGTGATCGTACTTAATACACAGGTGTCCCTAAAAACAAACTACACACAACATAATTTCATATTTACTTGTGAAGGAGAGAGAAGGTGATCGAACATTTTCCTTACGAACATTTTCCTTACAGATCGCCTTACCCCTTCCGATTTCCCAAATCCCTCGGAGGATACCTTATGCAACACTTTATTTACTCTTTGGTATTTATGGAAAGCTCGTAATGATAACCGCTTTCAGAAGAAAAGATGGACCTCTTTTCGTGCACGAAGGCGCTCACATGCATATTTATGCACAACCACCGAGGAGAATAATCAGAGGATGAGACACAATCTCGGCGGCAACATTATTCTCTTGCAACTGAATCTATTCCTCCGTGAAGCATGCACAATAGGGATCCAGGCCTTTCTCAACCTTGCATTCGCATTATATGCTATGTTGATGCATCCACCTCTGATCTCCATCATCCATCTCCAAGAAGAGGTTTGGGAATTTTCATTGTGAATTTGCAGGGTACAACCGGCTAACACATTCTACATCGAGCAAGTCCGGAGAAATACACACAGTTCTCTCTGCGAGGCGGCCATGGCTCTTGCAAATGACCTACTCCACAAGATGGACTTCAAAGATGTCACCTTCCTTTCGGATTGTGCTCGGTGGTAGCTTTTCTTAAATCACAGATCACTCCAATCCTCTGGCGGATGAAGATTCACACTCGCAGTTGTTTGATGATGCCACTCTCAACCGGATGCCCAAGTTATTAACATAGATAGGAACCTAAATAGTACCCATACTTTAGCTACTTTAGCTTTTCATCTCCTGATGTACAACATCAAAATTATGTTCCTAGCTGCTCCTATGAGCACCTTGATCATCAGTGCCCACTTTTGGATGCACTAACCTCTGTATCCCTTGTTCACACAAGGATTCTAGCAGCTTCTTGCTGCTAAGTTAATGAAAGTTTGTTGTCAAAAAAAAAGGCCGAGGAGTGTGGCCACGTCGCCAGCTTTTCCCGGGCTTCGGATCGGCTAGCGGATGGACCAGGTCGAACGAGTAACGACCATTTTGAAAAAGCTCTTCATCTATACTATAAGGAGCGAAAACAATTAAAAATGTTTCCCACTCAATTGGGCCCGCCTTACCCTCACGCCGGACCCACCGTCAGTTATAGGAGGACCGAGAAGGTGGAACAATTATAAAAATCGCAATTTAGAGAGCGTTTCTGTCAAAACGTAATGTTTTTCTCACTCACCACGAGCATACCCACCGTGCACGTACCCACTGATATATCTGCCGGAGCCACGTCCACCCAATTGTGTGTCTTCGCCCATGCGCCATGGCGTCCGAACCAATTATGACGCGGCTTCCGCGTCCCACCGTTCCAAAACTCGGAACGGGATGGATCGGGGGACGTCACTTGGATCCGTGTGTTTGGTTGGAGAGCCATGGGAGCGGAGCGGAGCCGACCCACGTTTGGGGACCGGCCCAACCCTCCCAAGTTTGGTTCATGTTTCTGGGTTGGGGATGAGTTCGTTCCAACTTTTGTTTGGATGGAGGAACTGAAAATCTGGGATGGATGACAATATAACACCGTTAGTGTGGACCCCATCTGTCACCAATGGACCCCACCTGTCATTCTCTTACTCCTTTTCTTTTTTTCCCTGCCTTATCTTCTTCCTCGGTAGGCGAGATCTGCCGGCCGCCGCCCGGGCTCCCTCGCGGGCGAGCTCGCACGGGCGGACTCCGGCACGCAGGCGGGCTCTGCCGGCGCGGGCGTCTGGGCGCGACCTCCGCCTGACGCAGCGAATGGGCGCGAGCGCCGGCCACGGCGGGCTCGAGCGCGGCGCGGTGGCGCGAGCTTCGCCGCCACCTGTGCTTGAGCTCCGCCACCGCCTCCAGTAGCACACGAGCGAGAGAGGAGAGACGGGAAGGAGACGGAGAGGAGAAATGGGAGCCGCCGCTCCGTCCCTCAAAATTCAGCAGACGACACCGCATCTGGTGAGCATATTCCTCTCGGAGCCGCTCCGCTCCCACCGCTCCCCATCCAAACAGCGGGAGCGGATCGGCTCCGCTCCGCTCCCACGGCTCTCCAACCAAACACACCGTTGGATCATGTCTAAGACGGTTGGGAAATAGGCTTTTGGGTATCCATCGATGCAGTGGCAGCAAATATGCATATAGCTACACATTATAGCCCATGGTCCTGTCCACACGTGACTCTATATTGTTTTGTCAATTTGTTATACGAACTCTAAATTATTTTAGCTAGCATATATGCAGATAAGTAAATGTTTCGTGTTACCTCTCACGTCGGACCCACCATTATCTATTTGAGAAGTGGGTAGGGTGGAAGACCCATAAAAATTGTAATTTGGAGCATGATTACGTCAAAAACGAATTGTTTTTCTCACCCACGCCCCACATACCCGCCTGCACATACCCGTTGGGGCCACCCAAGTTCGCGTCGACAAAAAAAAAGCATGGCCGCCCGTTGTTTCTCTTCCACTTCGCTGCATGCCCCCCCGAGGTACCGCCCCGCGATGCGCCCATGGCGTCCTCTCTCTCTCTGTCCCTTCCGCTCCACCACCTCCTCACCGGCGGCCTCCATGCTTCACCCGACGGCCCAACAGCGGCACGGCTGGTCAAACCTATGGCGGCGCGCTGCAATGGTAGGGTACGGACCGAGAGATAGAATGAGAGACAGAAAGACTAGGAGGCTGAGAGGGAGGGGAAGGGGGAAGAGATAAGGTTTGCTTTTTTTTGCCCCTTTTAATTTCTAATCATTATATTTTAGTCCCTAAAACTTTTATCTTCTCACATTCTAATCCCTAAAGCTCTTATTTCCTCACATTTTAGTCCATAGAAAGGTACTAGATGAATCTTTAATTAAAGATGATAGTTGGAGGTGGATTAATAAAATATATAGTTGTTTGAATATAGAGTGGGAAATAATTGATGTAGAGTAAAGAATATTGATGATGTGGTTAGAATATTTCTATTAGAGTAAAGATATAGAGTAACAAAGTGCGAATAGTCTTCGACCGTCCGTAGCGGTGGTTGTTCTCCAATTGTGTTCCATTTTTTCTTTGTTGGCTTGATGGGTTGGGTTGCGACACGCACAATTTCTAGAGGAGTTGCTGCGGGGTTGCATCGCGTGCTGTGACAACCCGCCCAGAAAATACCGTACTATCGCCTAAACCAATCCACTTTGGTCATTAAGCAATAATAAAGTATCATCCTGTTAGTTGTCGGGTTAACGAGTAAATCACTTACAAAGCAACAAGGATCGACATATATGCATTAAAACTCACGCGAAGACGAGTCCAGAGAACAACATATGATTAACATCCAAACTTACCCCGAAGGGATTAATTATTACAAACCGAAGTTTTTGACATGATAACGGAGTTCAGAGTTTTGAAAACAATGAATTAAACTAAACGGCACGAGGAAACATCACGGAGGCCCGCCATGATGCCTTCATTCATCGCCTTCAACCCACTCCAGCTCCTAGCAGCGATCTCTCCGTGCCACACATCGGCCAAAGGCATTACCTGAAGCAACAGATTATAGCAAGGCTGAGTATGCTAATACTCAGCAAGACTTACCCGTCGGTTTTAGTACTAACAAAGGGTTGAAGTTTTTAATAAGTGCAGATTCGTCTATTCACCCCCCCTCTAGACGACATCAAGATCTTTTCAATTAGCATCAGAGCAAGGAACTCCGATTCGAGCTTAACCGCTTGGAGAAAAGATGTCGACAACATATGAGGTATCTTTTGAGCCATTGACTCTAGGTGACTCAAACTACAATTCTTGGTCAGCTCATGTACTTAATAGAATTAGGACCTTTGGTTCACTTGCTGAGCAGGTTGTAGTTGCTAGTATTCTTCCTCCTCACACTAGAGTCGACAACATTGACTTGTCGAACTTATCTCTAGAGGAGTTAGAATGTTGGGAACTCAACTCTCAAGTTACTAACTACATTCGTAGTACCTTGAGTTGTGATGTGCAGGAATTAATTTGTGATGACATAATTGATGCACATGATATTTGGGAAATTTTTCAAGATCTTTATGATGTACCCAAATGCAAAGACCAAGATCAAAGAACAAGCATGCAAAGTGAAGCCACAGCTGCAAACCACTCATCTTCATGTGCTCATGATAACATCTCGGCCAAGAATGATGAGAGAAGAGAAATTGAAAGCCAAAATGAAGATTTGAAGTTTGAGCAAGACAAGCGTCAACAAGTGAGGATCAAGTAGCAAGTGTGCCTTCGTAAGAATGCTCAACCTCGAAGCACACTGATCCTCTAGTGACCACACCCATGGATCAACAAGGCAAGAAAAGCAAGTCGGGTGACTGGGGAAACCGGTCCAACGGTTTCAAAACCGGCCTGACCGATTTTCACAGGATGAACACAATGAAGAGTAACAAGTGTTCAAGAAGGCGATCAAGACAAGCATCGGCGGTTTCTAGGTCCTCAACTCCCAGTGTTGATGATCACAAGTGCTTGATGGCTAAAAGGAGCAAGGAAACCAAGGAAGATCAAATGGCAAAGAGAGTTGAAGATCAAGTTGACACCATAAAGTCCTTAACTCAAAAGCTTGAAGCCTTCAAACTTTCACACTCTACCTTGGTCAATAAATATGATGTCTTGCTTAATAAAGTTGCTTGTGCTACTAACTTGTCTACATGTGTAGCATCTTTGGAGCAAGAAAAGAAGGTGCTCAATGATAAGCTTGAAAAGCTCACTAGCGAGCATGTGACGTTACAAGCATGTCACAAGGAGCTTGAGTGCTCTCATGACAAGCTTGTAGAATCATATACTTGTCTAGAAGTAGCTCACGAGGTTGTGCTTTCATCGCATCCACTCAACCTCTCACACACACATGCACATGCTCACATGTCAATATTGAATTGTCTTATACTAAACCTTATTGTTCTCAAGCAAGCCAATCTAGTATTGAGCATGTATTTGTAGAGACTTGTGATGACCTCATAGCGAAAAATGATCAACTCATGCAAGAGGTTGAAAAGCTTAAAGAAGACTTGAGTAAGTTGAAGGAAAGAGTCAAGTGCAACCTTCTCAAGATAACCGTGACAACATGGTGAAGAAGCTTGAGAAGGGTTCAAACCGTGCTAGCTCAACCCTCCAACCGAAGAAGCAAGGAAATAATCACAAGGCTCAAGAAATCAAGAAAAAGAAGCTTGATCACATACAATGCTTCAAGTGCTCAAAGATGGGGCACTATGCATCCATGTGCTCTCCTCAGCTCAAAGGTAGCAAGAAAAGGCAAAGGAAGCTAAGGAGAAGGATATGCTACAAATGCAAGCAACATGGACACTTCATTGAGACTTGTCCACAAGTGATCGGGTCTTTATCACCAAACCTCGACGGTTTGGGAAACCATAGACCGGTTTTGGCAATTGCAGTGCCTCAAGAGCATATCAAGCGCAATCAAGCTTCTACAGCAAGTCACAAGACCAAGAAGCAACAAGTGAGCAAAAACAAGAGCAAGACTTCAGCAAGCAAGATCAAAAGCCGTATTTGCTACACTTGTCGGTCAAAGGGACATGAGAGTAATGATTGTCCAAATGGTAACATTCCTAAGTCAAAACTTGTCGATTATGCATTTTCTAGACTTAGGGATGACAAGAACGGTATCTATGCTACTAGAGTGATTAGTTCACCTCAAACTAGCATAAGAGCCACTTGGATTCCCAAATCTCTTGTGACTAACCCTAAAGGACCCAACATGGTTTGGGTACCAAAAAGAGCTTGCTAGAATCGTAGGAGCATGGAGATGCATTGGAGACTTGGCAAAACTCAAGAAATGGTCCATGAGCTAGAATAATGCCAAGTGTCAAGAATAAACTTTTAATCTCTATTCCAATGACATCTCGGTAACATAAGCTTCAACTTTCATCTTAGTCGATTGATCCTAAGTGGATACTTGTGCTCAAGACCTTGGTTTTGTGCACTTGACTAAGTATTTTGGTGTACATATATGCTCCTCTTACCATATGATGCTTGTAACCGCTCTCTAGTAGAGCATATTGGTTTAAATGGTGCAGTTGAAAGAAGAAGTAAAATTGTAAGTCAATCAGCGTCCCCGGCCATAGGCAATGTTAGACCAAGTTGAAGCATAAGAAAAGATGAAGAAAATTTCCAAGCTTCAACACCAACTCCAAGGGCCAAACATTCCTGTCTCTCTAGAAGTGCGGATCTCAAGGTTGGAAATTCTCCCGGAGGTTCCGAGAATTGTGGAACTCAACCTCCCGAATTTCTTCGAGGTTGGATCTAGAATTCAGACCTATAGAACTTCGGGATCGGGGTGATTGTCAAGAATTGAAGATACATGAAGATACACACACGGGAGTCGATGGAGTCTTGAAGAAAAGCTTGATTGATGGCCGGCAAAACCTGCTCGACCGGTTTGCCAAACCTTTGGATGTACTTCAAGATTAACTCAAGAAATTCAAATATATATCCTCAGCTCTTGCTTAGCATCAGACAAACACTATCTTGGTGATGGTTGGGTGCACGACTTGGTGATTTGTGTGGCTGCAACTGGTGCCCGTCATTCCACCTTGCATCGTTTTGTCCCGACTCGCGAGGGAAGGTGGAGATGAGATGATGGAGTCGTCCTGGATGGTGGCGGTAAAGAGAATGAGTGGATACAAGTAAATCATGCGAGGAAGGAAACTAATCAAACATCATTGGCACTATATTGTCCCGGATGGCCCTTTGCACCGTCCCGTCAGGGCAATCAATCACCCCTAGTGAAGAGATAAGGCAGCAGCGGGCCCTACCATGTCCCAATGGAGTGCTTTGGCATTTGCTGGGTGCCTGGTCAGATCCTAAATTCAGCTCCACACATAGAGCAAAGAAATGCGAAGTTAGGGGACCGGGCGCTCATACCCTTTTGTGTTTGAAGAATTTTCAGTTTTGATTTTTCTTTCTTCATCTTTGTCAACAAGTAATGAAATATGTTTTAAAGTCACTTTCTTAAGTTTTTGTTCAAGTCACTAATCATTACGCTTAAATCACTATGTTAACAAGTAATATGTCAAAAATACTACATTGATCATCAGGGTCGTTTGGAAGTCCGGTATTTGGCCCAAAACCTCTCTAGATTACAGATCAGGAAGTTCTCCCAACGTGGTTCGAATTTGCTGCTTGGATGACCGGTGAACTCACTATTTTTACTCATGTTTTGTGCCCAAACCGCCAGAAATAAAAAAACACCTCCTCCACCTCGAGTAAAAAAAATGACAAGTATCGAGAAATCCTATATATCTTCTGTAAGGTGAGAAGGTGTTGAAACTTCCAATGTTTGAGATTTGTGCAACCATCTTCATCCATTGGATCAACACGTCAAACCCTAACCTCACCTCCTCCCTCCTCTCACCTCCGTGCTCACGGTGCCACCAGGAGGGGCCCACTCGCGCCCAACCACCGGGCTGCCTGCCTGCCAGCGCCGGCCATCCACAGCCCACGCCCGTCAAACTCCCCGCCGTCGGACGCCGCCTCACGCCTCCCACGCACGCCCGGCCGTGGACTCGTTGGCATGCGGTGGCCATTGCGCTTGGACTTGTGCGTCGCGCGGCTCTGGGAGGAGGAAGAAGGTTCTAAAATGTCGGTCCCACAAATGTTGACGAAAAAATAACGAAAAATGTTGACGAAAAAATGTTGACAACATTTCTGAAAAATATTGCAACATTTTTTAATTAATAGTCATAAGGTGGGATGATTGGAAACTACTAACTAGCAATATTAGGTAGGTTTTAGTAGGCTAGAAGTTTCAATCCTTATCTAGCTTCCGGTAGCCATATAGGAGCCCAGACGGCGCCTCACTCTGGCGGCGGCCACCTCCTTCTCCTCGCAACTAGCCCGCTCCCCCGTCGGGGATATGTTGGAGCCGCCCACTTCTGCCCGATTCGAGGGCGTCGGCGAAGCTCCCGCCGCCTCCTGTCGAACGCAAGCGGCCGAACCAATATGGTTATTTTAACTTTTGTTTTTTATAAACAAATCCTGCTAGGGTCGAGGGCCTTTCCAATTGTCATGGTCTTCAATCTTGACTCCAAAATGGGAAATTAAAAGGAACCAAAGATGTCCAAGAAGAAGCAATCGCATTCATCGGTCATTCACATAACACTATCCTCAGGTCAAACCTTCAAGAGGAATGCGATTCTGTGGTCGAACGATCAGAGACTTACATATGGGTCCCGCGCATATGTAGGCACGCAAATTATCCACCACAACCACATCATTCGACGGCACCCTGTGACGCCGCCGTGTCTGCACCTGTTCCGCGCTCTGCTACTCAATGACGAGTGGCCCCAGAAATGCGTCGGACCTACCCATCAGTGTAAGAGGACCGAGCCAAACCCTTCAGCCCGGCGGCGGCGCGCGACGCCACGCACCCGGGCCCAGTCCTATCCGGCAACCGATTCCAACCAAACCCCTCCCCATCCAATCCCGACCCCGAACCCAACCCAGCCATGGCCGACGACCCCACCACCTCGCCGCCGCGGCCTCATCCTCCGCCGGACGACGACGAGGGTACGGACACCGACGCTTCCAACTCCGACCTCGCCAACCACCGGGACCACCGCCCCTCACCGACGCGACCTCGGCCCCGCCTCCTCCCTCCGCCTCCGCCTCCGCCCCGAACCCGCCGGCGATGTTCCGGCACCCGCCGCCGCCGCCTCCGCCGCAGGGCGCGGGTGGCGCGGAGGACTCCCGGCGTCTGTTCCAGCGGCTGTGGACGGACGAGGAGGAGCTCCTCATCCTGCGCGGCTTCCTCGACTTCACGGCGCGCCGGGGCACCACGTTCGCGTCGCATCAGTACGACACTGGCCCTTCTACGAGGAGATCCGCCGCCGCCTCCTTCGACTTCACCAAGAGCCAGCTCATCGAGAAGCTGCGCCGCCTCAAGAAGAAGTACCGCGTCTGCGCGGCCCGCGTGGCGGCGCAGGGCGCCGCGTTCGCGTTCCGGAGCGCGCACGAGGGCGCCATCCACGACGTCGCGCGCCACATCTGGCGACCTGCGTTCAGGCGCGGGGAGGGCGCCGCCGCGGGCGACGCCTCCGACGAGGACGACATCAACCCGGCCGCTGCATCAGCGGCGGCTGCCACGGCATTGCCTAATGCGACGGAGGATGGCGGTGGCGGGAGCGCGTCCGCGCCCACGCCGAGGGGCAGGGGAGGCCGGCGCGTGCGGAGGAGGACGGCGCAGGAGCTGGAGACGCCCGCATTGCCTGCCACGTCCGCGCTGGTGTCAAACCACGTGGTTCAGGAGCCGCTTGTTGTCTCTGTCGAGAATTTGACGCCGGCATTTGCACCGCCACATCCGGTGCAAGCACCAATTGTCTCACCAATGGCGGCGACACCTTCGCCCATGACAGCTACTGCCGGTGGCGCTGCTGAAGAGGTTGTCCGGACCATCCTCTCGCCATTGCTGAGGGAGGTCATCAGCTCTGTCGCTGTTGCTGGCCAGGCTGGACTCGGATTGGGGTTCGGCATGGGATTTGGTGGCATTGGTGGCTTCGACATTCTTGGTCTTGGTTTTGGGGCTGCCGGAACCCTGCAATGCCCGGTGATGAGAAATGGAGGCAGCAGCAGATTCTGGAGCTTGAGGTTTATCTGAAGAGGATCGAGCTTGTCCGGGAGCAGGTGACCGCTGCTCTACAAGAGCTCAGATCATCAGAAAGTTGATTGGCTATCTTCTGTTCTCCATAGTTTTTCTTGCCAGAGCGTCGTAGATTACCTTATTCTAATTGTACTTAATTTGAAGTTAGGTACTTGTAGTTGTCATAAGATTAGAGGCACGAAGCATTGATTTGTAGATGGAACGATGACGAATTATTTACCTGGTACCCACATCATTGTCAGACTTGTTTATTCCCACATTTAATAGAATGCAGTGAATAGTTGCCATGATAATTTGCTAATCTTGTTATCTTTGAATTGGGAAGTTTGTGTTCCTTTTTTATCATTTTCATATCGTGTAGTCCTGATAAGTTGCTCAATGGTACATTATTGAGTGAGCAGTGACCATAATTGTGATGTTCACTTCATTGATGTTGGCATCTGCTTTGGTGGTTGCTGTTTTATTTTGCTTGAAATGCACCTGCAACAGTGTGATATTTGGGGATATTGCTGTTGGTGTTTGTTGTTGATTCGCTTCTATTCTTCCTTGGCGACATTTGATATT
This sequence comes from Cenchrus purpureus, assembly GCA_022644695.1. Classification (NCBI taxonomy): domain Eukaryota; kingdom Viridiplantae; phylum Streptophyta; class Magnoliopsida; order Poales; family Poaceae; genus Cenchrus; species Cenchrus purpureus. The sequence continues at coordinate 84,934,713 of CP053459.1, forward strand.
CACTGTTCTAGTGTCCTCATTAATAACTAATCTAAAAAGTACATCTTACCTCTCTCCCTCTTTTTTTTTTTTTTGAGAATCATGTTACCTCATTTCTTTTTTCTGAACCTATCACATTTGGTTGGTAACGGAACGACCTGATAATGTTTCTGCTTCCGATTTACAATTTTTGTGAGCATCGGGTAGGATGGTGAAAACTGTTTTCTTGTAGAAGGAACTCTTTCATTCGAGTCAGTCGCAAGACTGATGTGATTCACTGTCCTACACCAGTCTCACTGGATTGCCCATGGTCTTTGCTTCTTCAAAGAGGAAACTGACTAACACATTATTTTACATGTAGTACACAGCAAATCCACAAGCAACAATGCATAATATTGACCTAATCACCCCAGAGTCTCAGGTGACATGTGCATAGTGAAAAGGAAACCAAAAGCAGTGAAAAGTGAAAACGCACTAGAAGGCGCATGGTGAAATCCATTGACGATCATAGCAGAATACTGGAACTCCTGAAGAAATCACCACAGTGATGGCCTGATGGAGATGGTCCGATGGTGCCTTCTGGTTTCTGACCTTCTCCTCCCGGCGACCTCTCTCTTCCTAGCAGCCGAAGGGCCCTGGCCAGCCGCCGCCGCCGCCGCAGCCACGCCCGCACCGGCACCCGTAGTAGGGGTAGCCGGGCGTGTAGCAGAAGCCCGGGCTCGGGCTGCAGCAGCGGCTGCAGGAGCAGGAGCACCCCTCGATCCACGCCTTGCAGCGGCTCTCGCACCCCTCCTTGCACGCCTTCTCGCACTTCTCCTTGCACTCCTTGCAGCAGGGCAGCTTGTCGCACCTCTCCTTGCAGAGCTTCTCGCACACCTCCTTGCAGGTGTCCTTCTTGGGCTCCTCCTTGGGCTTGGGCTTGTCGTCGGCGACGCTGATGATGGTCGCCGCGAAGCACTTCTTCTTGAGCCGCTGCGCGATGCGCACCGGGTCGGCGGTGCCGACCACCGTCAGCGTGCACTTGTCGGCGTCGATGTCCATCGACTTGATGCCCTGGAGCACCGCCACCGCCGACAGGATGTCGCTCATGCAGGCCTTGCCGACGAGGTCGGCCTTGATCACTATCTTCTGCAGTGAGTAATGGACATCAGAGCAAATGATCAGAGAGTCAGAATCAACATCTAGGCAGTAACAAGGAATGGTGAGGACTGAGGAACCTTCGACATTGGTGTGAGCTGATGACACCTTGGTAGATGCAGATTTTTGTGTGGCCGCTGGAGCAGGGGACTCTTTTTTGAGGGCCTGGAGCAGGGGACTCTGCTGCTGGAACTGAATGTCTTGCAGGATCCCTGCCCAATTCCAAGCTATTCATTTCATATAAAGGTGCCCTGGCCAGTGGCCAACCCACCCTGAAGTCAACTCGGCAACGGCAAGGCAGCGACTCTGCCGGTGTCCCATTGGCTGGGACCACGGTCCTAGGAACATACTGACACCTTGCCGTCCACACATAATCACATATACTAGCATTAAACTTGCCGCGGTTGAACTGTCACGAGTTGATGGCTTAATTAGCTCTGGGACTCCGAGACTTAGCTCACCGGGATTAGCCGGTTTTGGCTGCTGGTGAACATGTTTTAGTTAGGGTGGGGGGTTTTGATTAAGGGATGAGGATTTGTATATGGTTGCCGCGCGCATATCAAACCGGGTTGTTGGTTTGTTTCGATCGTGGAAACTTCTGCCCGGCCGATCGAGCAGAAGTTTTCAGTAATCAGGAGTTGGGGCATGCATGCACATATGATTGTTTCAGCTCACTGATTAAAGTACGTGATCAGGATGATGACAACACCTTCCCCAGCAGAATAGTACTTGGGAACAGTTTGGAGGTGGAGCAAATACCTTTGTGTGCTCATCACTTTTTGTCTCTGTTTGCTGCGACCGTTTACTAGATGGACTTGTTTACAAGGACGGCACGGTTCACAAGCAAAGATTGTAATCATAAAAGGTTTAGGACATGTACAACAGTTTAGACAGCTGCTGTCTATTTGATACACACAGATAGTTAAACAGACAGCTAGTATAACAAGTTGTCTATTTAGTTGTCTGTAATGTATTTAATTCATCATTTAACGTATAGATTTTGGTGATCTAGTACACAGTTTGATCTTTGTAGCTAGTTTTGTGCTCACATGAGAATGCTCAATGTATTCAAATAATTTGCATGTATATATAATTTATATTGATTTGAATAGGTACTCATCAATATATGATATATATTAACTTGAAAAGAACCATGAGTCCTTGAAGAACGGATGAAAGGACAACTCTACCCCTTATCCATTCCCATCCTATCCTTTCCCTGTGGTGTCCTCATCCGTTCCTCTTGACCAAATCCTCCTGATGTGCATCTTCGATCTTGCCTTTATTATCTACCCACGCGTGAGAGGGTAAGCAGCAGGAGCTTGGCGTGTAGCAATTTCCGCCGACCTGACACCACGAGGCCGGCATTGGGGACTTGGGGCAAACATGAATAGTCCTCGGTGGCGGTCGCGACCTCGACTGGCTCACAGGCGGCGCTGCCGCCGGCGGTGATGGAAGAGCGAGAAGGTCAGCCCCATCCTTCCGCTTCCACGCATCCCTTGTATCTTCGCTTCCTCGGCCCGTTCTCATGCTCCACGTTGGTTGATGGGGCCACCGGCGAGCTCATCGTAGCTCGCCTCTTCTTCGACGGTTCAACCCCGTTGCAGAGCACGCTCGGGATGAAGAAGCATGGACGAGAGGAATCGAGGGCGGGGATGGAGATGGTTGGCGCACAAAAATACCGCGCGCTTCGTCAGTTGGTGTCCGTACGGGATCCGAGCTTGTGGTCGATCCTCGAAGATTGGTTGTACAACGGTGCTGCTGCGTCTATTTCTACATCGGAGCACGGGACACGGCCGTCCTCTCACGGCGACGCGCGCCGTCGTCTGGATGAGAGGAGGATGTATTTGCAAAAATACCGGCTTGTAGACGGCTCGGCAACGCCCGTTGTACGTGCCCTTAGTAGTAGTAGTAAAAGGATCCCAACAAGGCCTTGTTCGGCGGTTACATCCCCAAGAGGATATAACCGGAGAGTTGGGTGGATCCCTTGGTGTCACCCAATCCCAGATTAATCTCCCCTCTAATCCCCTATCCCCTCTTGTTCGGATGGCAGGGATTAATACAGGGATCAAGCACAAAGATGCAAGGCTAAAAGCGCAGTACAGTTCAGCACCCGTTCAGAAGTAGCGTACATAAGATTCTTATCGAAGTTTGCCCAAGTGCATCACAAAGTGCACAAATCCAAATACAAAGGCTGATAGGAGATAGATGACCGAGTGAGATACTACCATATTTTGATAGCAAAATGGAAACTAAAAAAAGAAAAAAAAATCCTTGACACATTAGCACAACACTTTGAACCACGGTTCTGGGCTTTCCCAAAAAGAAGACAATGTTTGTAATTAACCACCACCCTAATCCAAAATGAAAGCTTTGGTAAACTATCATATTCACTGTCAGTTGACTTCTCCATGAGACCTGAAAAATAGAATGTGGAGTACCAGTGATGTGCTTGAGAATAGAGAACGGGTAAAATGGTGAGAACTATTTTCTAGGTTCAACATAATACCAACCATTATGTTGAACCTATGTTAACACCAACTATTATCTCGTGGCAAGCGTGGTTAGCCCTCTTTCTCAAACATAATACCAACTATTGATCACACTATTATATCCACCTAGTCACTTATTCATGTTCTATTTATTCACTTATTCAGGATCTATTATGAAATGGCAAGCTTTCCAGGCTGAATGACACCACTTGTTGTTTGCACTTAATCATTTTTGTAGGTTGAGAAAATAGAAAAACACGCAGATTAAATGCCTACCATTGAACAAAAAATGAGTGTTATCATAGGCACTAATCAGTCATTTACTATGGCAAGGCTTTAATTGGTAGGAGAGCAGGTGAAAGAAAATGACAATAACTAGGGAATCCTATATCTTTCTATTTAAGAAACAATGGCACCCTAATTCTATTAGAGAAGACAGTTCGAATAAGAGATGTCATTTTGACAGGTTGAGTAATGCAGTACATGCAACTGCAAGGAATAACACTGGATATACAAACTTATAATGGATCATATAAGAAGCATAAGTGGAGGGACAGAGTGCCCAAAGATAACCTGGTAGACTTATGAACGAACCAGAATATAGGATTTGAGCTAGCACATCAAATTGCATAGATGTTGAATAGTACAGGAACAGGTAGGAGAGGAGAGGAGAGGAGAGGGGAAGGGAGCATACCTCCTAAGCCATCTCGCTTTTCAATCAGTAAGCAAAAGGAAAACTTGCAGCATTTACAAACGCATTCAAGCTCAGCATTGCAACATTTCAATCAAAAACCATCCACCCAACATTAACAAGTTTGCCATGCGCGAGTCTGAAGGCGTAGTCACTTGATTGTATGACAGTTGAACAAACAATCTGATTATAAATAACATAAGTAAAAAACAATCAAAACTTGTGTAGTCAATGTCTGAGATCATGGTCTTGTAACATTCCATGCCTCCTAAAAATCATACATTGGTCAGTAAGGACTACTTCAGCTGAAATTGACAGTTTCAGATATTACTGAAATTCAATTACCCAAATTCACATACTTGAAAGGACTACTTCCAATAACACATACTTGAAAGGACTACTTCCAAACAAAACTGATGCTGCACTATTACACTACTTATAACACATACTGTTTCATTTTCCGTATTCGGTACAGATTCTTGCCAGCAATAATATATGTATCTCATTGAAACACATGAGAAACTGACTATCCACAGAAAAAACTACTGTTGTATCAATCACTACTGTTGATTCAAGTATCAATCTCAGTACACTTCCAAAAACAACTATCTGCATGAGTTAAAAGCAAAGAAGTGATACAACTGTACACTTCTTATTACAATTTTCATGTATTCTTGCAAGCAGCTTGTGATCATCTTGAGTTGTCAGTCAAACAAAATGAATAAAGATACTGTGATCAAACATAAAGGTAATTTGCAAGATGAGATTCTAAACTCAATTTAGAACCTACATTCAAAGCTTGCCTGCAACTCCAGTACAACCAAGAAGCAAAATAATTGAACATGAACACTAATCACTCACTTGTACAACCACTAATCACCAATTTGCAGAGATTAACCGAGAAGGGGTGTCTACACTAGATCAAGAACTTGTAAATCAAGAAATACTACATCTACAAGGTTGTTCTTCATGAATTAAGAAACCCTAGCAAGTATGGTAGAAGAGGAGAAAGGCGTGGATGGTTGACTCACCGGCGAGAAGACAACGACCGATGGGGATGGGCGCTTGAGGGAAGAAGACCGCGTCGGCGTTGCCATGCCGACCGCCTTGCCTGCCGCCCCGCCTCGCGAGATCCACCGCTCGGTGAGCTCGCCGTCGGGAGAGGGAGGAGAAGTCGCCGGTGGGAGGAGGAAGGGAGGGCTCGGCGACGGGAGCGAGAGAGGAGAGGAGGGGTCACGGTGGGAAGGGAGCCGCCCCGTGGAGTCGCGGGAGGGCCACGACGCTAGGATTTTTCCACGCCGAGTGAGTCGAGGAATTTTACCGACGATTGAGGGGCACGAGTGGTTTTGGGTCGGGATTGGGGTGGGGTTTGAAACATAGGGGGGTTAAGCGAACATCGACTTTTTTGGGGGGCGGTATTGATCTCGGGCCGGGGTACCCCGTGGGTCAGGTCGTGATCCTACCCGGGGAGGGTGTAACTGAACAAGGCCCAAAAGGTTTTATTCATGTGCGGAGTATGGGAGCTGACCAGTTGACCGTATGTAGTACAAGGAGAGGCGGTGCAGTGTGTGGCTACTCATGACTAGAACGTGCATAGCACGTATTTCATTGCGGAGAGAGAGTTGTAATCAAGTTACAAGATCAAGGTACAACAAAACAAGCTACAAACAAATAAAGAGGAGAAAACTTAGGCAGTCGATCTCATCAGGAGAGCCATCCCTGGGAAGCCCGTAGTCCCCCACACTCGGGCCTCGTCCAGGATGAGGGAGCAAGAGCGGCCGGCATCAACGTAGTAACGGTCATGAACCCTGCGATTGCGTTCACGCCAAAGCGACTAGACGACCAGCCAGGCCAAGGAATCGAACCCCTTCCTGGAAGTCTTGTGAATCTTCTTCCTGCCCGCACCACCAAGCGTGAATGGCTCCTCCGCCAAAGGGCGACGATGAAGGCCAAAACCGCGAAGCACCCGAAACCATACCTCACGACTATAGGAGCAGCCAGTGAGGAGGTGGTCTAAGGTCTCGACCTCACAGGCACGCAGCGTCGTCATCATATCCTTGACCATGCGTCCAAAGGCGGTTAGAGGTCCAACAACAACCATGGAGGACCAACTAACCAAAGAACTTGCACTTTCCAAAGCTACCTCGCACCCTGCAGCCTAGTCCTGCCAAAAAATAGGGCAGGATAGGCTGAGGCGACAGAGAAACTACCATTCGGCAACCAGGACCAAACGAATCTGTCAGGCAGCTGAGACATAGGCCAATTGTGGACCAGGTGTCAGATCCTTAGGTACCGCACCAGTACCTGCACGGTGAGGGCGTGCCTGATATCATGAATCCAGTGACCTGACGTGAGACCCTCAACAACCGTCCGTTTGTTTCTAACTCTCGCAGGGACTGCCAGCCAAAAATTTGGAGCTAGTATTTTGATGGAGGCACCATTGATCCATCGATCCGACCAGAAGAGGGTGGTGCAACCATCACCAACGACGACCGTAACCGAAGCCTAAAAAAAGCCTTCTCCAGCGAGGAGGCCTATAGGCGAAAAGTTGTCTAAGTCCTCGTAGAATTCGTGCGTCCAACCACAGCCAACGAAGACGGAGAGCAAACCCCATAAGACGGAGGTTCGGAATTCCTAGCTCTCCATAGTCAGTGGGGCACGTGACCCTGGTCCAAGTAACCGAGCATTTACCTCCAGATGCGACCTCCGTACCACACCACAGGAAGCCTCAGATAAGGGTTTCGATAGTGCTAATCACCCACGGGGATATGGCAATGGCCATCGAAATGTGGACCGGGATCGCTCATAGCGTGGACCTCACCAGCGTTAGCCTCTCGCTTCAGTTCAATAACCGACCCTTCCATGCAGGGATGCGTCTAGCGGCCTTATCGTCCAAGGGTTGAAGCACCGCCTTTGGGAGCCTCGAGATAGATAGCGGAACTCCGAGGTACGTGCAAGGGATTCCGCTGAGCGACACCGCAAAGCGGAAGTGACGAGCGCGACCTCAGAATCCGAGCAATTAATCAGGAAGATCTGACTCTTAGAGTAGTTGGTAGAAAGCCCGGTAGCACGCTCGAAGAGGCCCAAGATCTCCCAAACAGACAAAATCTCCCTGTCGACCGTCGCAAGAAAGAGAACCACGTCATCGGCATAAAGAGAAGTCTGATGCGGGATGTTTTAACCAAGTGGCTGGAAGAGGCCACTATCCTCCGCCAACCTAATCATAGCATGGAGACACTCCATGACTAAAACAAACAACATGGGAGAGAGCGGATCTCCCTGGCGCAAGCCCCGATCATGACAAATCCTGTGACCCAGTACTCCATTAAGGAGCACCTTTGTGCTTGCCGTAGAGAGAATAACAGAGATCCAATCTATCCAGCGTGTTGGGCATCCAACGCAAGAAGCTCTAGGAGGAAAACCCGAGGCCGAGTCGAAAGCCCTAGCCAAGTCAATTTTCAGCATCGGTGAGGGACTTAGTAGAGGCCAAAGTCTCCTCACCGCCACCTCTGCCGAGCATCCCTCTAACTCTAGTGACCATTGGAGCCCCCTGCACCCAGAAACCCCAAACCCTAAAGCTCTGCCACCTCGACCACCCGTCACGGCCACCGGCGACCTTGCCATCGAGCCGCCCCACCCACCACCCACCCGGTGCCATTGTCACTTATAGGTGGAGCCCACCCCCACGATGGGACGTGAACTATCGTTGAAGTGACGTATAGTCGCGGCGGGCGGTGCGGGTGTCTTTCTTTGTAACCGCCAAAAAAATGTATGGTTTCGAGAATTGATGTACTACTCTGATTGGATTTTTTTAACCACACACAAAAAAAAACTAGTTTAGTTTCTGACACGTCAGGGTTAAGAAAACTAAATATGGAGTATAAAAACAATCAAAATTATTTAAAATCTAGAAAAGCTGTAGGAGAAAACAGTATTTCCAAACAGACCCTTAGCGTTTGCATGCGAAATGTGGCAAAGTTGATCAAATATAGTAATCTTGTCGGTCAGCTGGGCTATGATCCTAATGCATTCTTCACAATCCAACCAAGCCCTACTACTTTTTAGCTCAAAATTATACATTATTATGGCCCGGCCCTTATATGACCTGATCCTTAAATTTGCTAGGCTAAATTGGAGGGTCCTTTACCACCCCTAGCTGTACTCCTAAGTCTCAAACGAAGTTAATGAAGATCTCCAATGGGACTATGTGCTGAGACAACAACTGCGCCTATGCGCTGGATCACTAATCCACTATGGCTCGTCGACGCTGCTGCTGCTCCACGTCTTCCCCAACACGACGCCGTCAGCGTAGCTCGCGCTGGTGTCGCATGATAACACCTAGGAATGAAAGTGAATCGGATCGGATAATACCTTTTGCACATCCATATCCATATTTTTCCGTCGGATGCGGAGTGGAGCGAATATTACACGGATGCAATTTTTTTCGGATGTCGGAAATGGTGCGGAGTCGGATCGGTGTCGAAGTGGACGCGGATTAAAATAGTCGGATAATACATGCTTATGTTCAGCTTCTTATAGTGATCAATAATTTTTAAAACAAAGATGTAAAGTAGTAACATACTCCCTCCGTTTTAAAATACTTGTCATTCTGACTTTTCTAGATACAATCCCTTTGTTATGCACCTAGATATATATTATGTCCACATACATAATAAAGGGAATGTATGTAGAAAAGACAGAATGATAAGTATTTTGAAACGGAGGGAGTATACAAACAAAAGAAAAACACTTTGTGGTTCGGAAATAATGAAAGTGATCCTCACCGTCGAGAATGACACTTCCCACTCATCATCGAACAAAAATTATTACAGGCCGTAGTGTATTGGTCGTGTATTGGACTTGTCATAATAGTCAGATATCCTATTATGAGCCTCACATCGTTCAATTATCAGATAATCCATATCCGTCGGATTACGCTAACACCATATACTACTCCGCATCCGCACACAATCGGATTCAGATTATCCATATTCTCATAGATATAAAAACTCTTCTCCATTCCGTAAAATTCGGATCGGATCGGATGCGGAAATTATCCGCACAACTGTCACCCCTAATAACACCTCTAAAACTGCTCCGCGAGCCTGCTGTTCAACGAGCCTCAGGCTTTTTTTTGAGCCAGATCTGGGTTGGGCCGGGTTGAAAATACTCATGTCCACCTCTCTCTTTCGGTCCTTGCACTTACTATTTCTTCGTATATATGGAGATATCCCGCCAGAGGTTTTCTGATCCTTTTCTTTTTTTATTTCACTTGAGTAATCTTTATGGGCTGTTGAGTGAACCGAAGCGCAAAAGCAACAAATCAAATCATTAACTATGCAGGGAAGAAATTTGCCTATAACCTTCTTTAATTAAGGTCACCTCACAGTGTTTGCTCTTTAGTTGGTATTTTATTTTGATCGAAGACTAGTGTTACCTGGAAGTGATGCTTTTGGCTGTGTTGGGTTGATGATAATTGATGCTTAGCTTCCACTATCATCGTTGATGGTGACATTTGGTATTGCATTGTTTGCATTGACTCGTTTAAAGAAAACACCTTACCTTGCGTTTGTGGATCCATAGAAAGTTGCTTCTCATGGCTTTCCTTTTCGCATTGGTTTTCTATAATTTGGTTTATTTTTATCGAACACGTAGAAGAGCTAAATATGAGCCAGATCTTGTGACGACCCATTATCTTGACAGAGGAAGGTTGCTAAGCAAGCCACAGCATTCAGACCATAGTATTCTACCTTCAGTGAGAGGGAACCACCCAAAGTCTCAAACAACATGCACATAACAGTATAGTACAACGGAAAAAAAGCAATGAACAAAACTAGAAGTACAGAGTGAGATCCATAAACGTGCCATATAGCAAGCAAGCTAGACACAACTCCTGTGGAGACGATTTTTCAGTGCACATTACTGGATGGTGCATGCTCCATCAGGCGACCTCTCCTCAGGCGTAGTAGCTGGGGTAGCTGCTGGGGTACCCCTGGTGGTAGGGGTAGTAGCAGCTGCGCACGGCGCCGTGGCTGTCGCAGCAGCTGGTTGCGGCGGGGCTCGGCTTGCAGCTGCCGCAGGAGCAGAGCCACGCCTCGCAGGCCTTCTCGCACTTGTCCTTGCACTCCTTCTCGCACTTCTCCTTGCACTCCTTGCAGCAGGTGATCTTGTCGCACTTCTCCTTGCAGATCTTCTCGCACGCCTCCTTGCAGGGATCCTTCTTCTTGGGCTTGTCGTCCTCCACGCTGACGATCGCCGCCGCGAAGCACTTCTTCTTGAGCCGCATCACGACGCACACCGGGTCCACGGTGCCCACCACCGTCAGCGTGCACTTCTCGGCGTCGATGTCCATGGACTTGATGCCTTGGAGCTTGGAAACGGCCGCCAGGATCTCGCTCTTGCACTTCGAGCCGACGAGGTCAGCTTTGATCACTATCTTCTGCAATAATGGGCAGTCGATCGACAACACAGGCGTTCAGCATATACAAATGGTTATAAGTTCATGCATGGTCAGAGGATCGGATTTCAGAGTTAATTAACCTGCAGAAGGAAAAAGGCATGATCACGAACCTTAGACATTGTGAGCTGATGATGAAGTGTTGACACCCCTGGGTTGGACAGCAGAGACTGCAAGTGTGTCGGGAGGAGGTGTCTGCGCTGCTGGAACTGAATGTTCTGCAGAATCTCTGTCCAATTCCAAGTGTACATATAGGCGGCAACTTGGAAGTCAACTCGGCAAGGCAGCAGCAACTGCCATTTCGCCATTGGCTGGGACCTGGTCGTAGGAATATGCACACACTTGTGCTCCACATGCATATGTAAACTTGCCCTGGTGGGGTTAACATAATCCTGCTTCTGAAGGCAGGAGGTTGCAACTGTCGTCTGCACTGCTTAGTCAATTCCCAAGCCCTGAGATGTCACTGACTTAGCACATAAGGATTGGCCGGGCTTTGCTGGTACACATGTTTGGTTAGGATGGGAATTTTTAGGGAGTGATTGAGGGATAATAGTATATACTTGTAGTATGTGGGTTCCCTCATCAAACCGGTCTACTCGTTGTTTGTTGGTGTTTCATTCATGGAAAATGTCATCTCAGAGGTTTGTTTTAGTTTGAATTCACCAAACACTCCAGCAAATATTTTCAGTAATCAGCAAGCTGGGGAACACATATATATTTATATCCTCCGGTTTGCTAAAATACGTGATCCTGATCTCAACACCTTTCCTGGAACCATACCAGGGCCGGGAAACTGAAAACAATTTCTATACTTGTTCACTTTGTCACAGTTTGCTATGAATCTTTACTCGACATACTTGTTTTTTTAATAATAAAAATGACTAATAATTTTTTCCTGAAGAGGTAACCATATAACTTTTTTTTTTGGATTTTTCGGACAACCAAACTAAGTTGTTTTAGCTAGTACTAATTCCTCTTTCAGGTTAACTAAATGGATCAGAATCTCGAATCCAAAGAGGTTGACATGAATCTTTTAGTCACTCTGTACAACCTCAAAGATTGCATCAAGTTTTCCAAAAAAAAAAAGATTGCATCAAGTGCAACATAAGAAACAAGATCTACCCTAGCACACCCCAGCCCTATCATATAGGCAGACATATCATGTGATTTACCTAACTAAACCCCTGCCTGGCATCAATGATTGGGCTGGAAGATGACGGAATTCACTGGCAAACCGTGCTAATTTGAAGACAGTATTCATATGAATATTAATAAATTACTCATTAGTTGCTTGTGGAATGTGGCAAAAGTGACGTGCAGCATTCTTGTCGTTCAACTCCAGTAAAAATATCTCGAAAAGGAATCACTCCATATATGCTGATGGCAACAACAGCGGGATTTGCTGAATAAATTCAACATATTCAAGCAGAAAGTCATGATTAGAATGCACAATGAATCAAGCGACACAAAATGAAAAGGAATTCAAACAAAGCTGAATTAAATAATAAAATCACGTACGGGGGCATGACAAGTTACTCCCACTTTGTACATTCTCGGGGGGAAAGCTAAATAAGGATCGACCAAACTTGTGTGGACTAGATTTTATTGCGAAAGTGTAGAACCATATGAAGAACTGCATGAACTGGTTTCTTGGCTTTAGTGTTTGTCCCCTTTGTCTCCACCTAATGGCCATGTTTAGTGTTTGTCTTAGTTGTTTTTGGCCTTCTTTTGAGTGGTTTTTTTGCTTTTTTCATGTTCGGAAGTTGAGGAGGAGCTGGTAGTTGTGACTCTCTCCTTTTTATTTTGTACTTTCTTTCCTTCTAATAAAAATTACGGCAAATCTCTTGCCGTTCCTTTCAAAAAAAAAAAAACTGGTTTCTTGGCTGAGGTTTTCTTGACCCTTAGGTTCGTCAAATGTGTTGTTGTAAGCTTTCCGCTCGATCTCCCGCGGTGTCAACATGACATCTGATGCACTTGATCCTTGCACGTAAGCATACCCATAACGCGGGAGTACTCTAGTTGAAAATTTGGTGACAGTTCAAAATACAGCAGTAGTCGTCCAGCATTTCTGCCTATGAGATCAGGCCTAGTCAGTCACTACTGTGTATTCTGCATACCTCCAAGAGAAGCCAATAAGTTCAGCGGTAATTAGTCGTGGACATGATTGATCAGTTACTTAACCGAGAATTATCCCTTTATTTTTTTCTTTGGCAGAGGTATAAATAATCTTTACTGCATCAGACATTCTGTCTTGACTCTTGAGCAAGTCTGAACCCATCGGGTGAATGCAGGAGACCTTGTTAGGAACCGAGAAACAGGTACGGATCCGAGAAGTCAACTTGAGCACCAAATGTAACATCGGGTGGGAACTAGTCATATGATTGACTAAGAATAATGCTTGTGTTTACTTTGATGTACCGAGATGACGATTTAGATATCGATGACGTATGATTAACCCACTCTTCTTCATTATTTTCAGGAGATATTACAGTAACGTAGAATAATGGAAACTGAAACTTGAAAGGAATGCTGTCTTAATTACTGCTTTTGCGGTTTTGCCATAGTTGACTGCACTAGCTATTAACTTCTGCAAGTAGGAAATGCTAACGAAATACAATGACAGACCGGGTAAACCAAGCCTTTTGTTCAGTTGTTTTGCACAAAACAAAAGGGAATTAACACGAAATTTTTAGTGGCTTCTTAAACGGTTGTTTGGAGTATGATTGCTGTTTTCTTGAAAGGAAATATTCCATGCAAAGACACTCGTGGAATCATGAAACCCCTAAAAAGACATACCACTTGAAGTTTGGAGAAGTCTAAAAAATCCATACACATGTTACTAACCATTTACTCATGTGGGGGACGAGGACGATGTGGCAACAGTGGCATAGCAACCTCTCGGTCAACTGTGTTCCGGTAAAGATCTAGAAGAAAAAGTAATCCATGCTGACTGAGGACAGCAACTAACTGAAGAAAAGATTTGATTAATTCTCCTACTCTTCGTATGCATCTTACATGATACTCCCTCCGTTTCATATTATTTGTCATTCTACCTTTTTCTAGATACATGTATTTAGAAATAGTATATATCTAGATGCATATACCTTTTCTAGATACATGTATTTAGAAATAGTATATATCTAGATGCATAACACAAAATATATCTGAAAAGTCAGAATGACAACATGAAACAGAGGAGTACAACCTATCGTCATGTAATAGCAAATGAAAAATCAACATGATGTTCAATCAAAGTAAAATCAGATTATAAAGATGATGACTGGAAGCAGTTCGTAGATGACATGCATTTGGCTCCTTTCTGCAGAGAAGAAACAAACATTTGTAGATATATAAAACCAAACCAAACCAAATCAAATAAAGAATATGAGTGACTTCACTAAACGTACGCGCGCGTACGTACTGGGTGCTGTCACTCCGGGTGACTGGAGAAGAAAGCGACCCCCCTTGTCCCAAAGGAAACAAAAGGCTCGTGCACACAGCTGCCAACCCTAGAGGTCGGTCGGCTCAACCGCCGAGAGAGGTGCCATTTCTCGGTGCTGGCGATACAACGTTGAACGGCTGAGATCGAGGACGTGGTCGCACTGTCCTGCTGTAGTTGGTCACTTGGTCTTCCAGTCGGCATCAAGTTGTTGGCCTGGTATGCAAATTGCAAGACGACGAATGCATGGGCATGGACACTGAATTGGTAAACCAGCAAGTACGTATTCTAATGTTATTAGCCCTAGTTCTAGGAGACTTCTTATTAGTCTGTTTAATTTTCGACAAAGGACTGCCGACTTCACAAGTTGACAAAGAGTTTTGTCGATGGCATATGCATATAAAAAGTTATGGATGTCAGAAAATTAAAGGATGCCACAGGACAGTCCTTTATATGTATATATAAAAAGTTATGGAAAAAATGCACAATGTAGTTCATGGTGGGGGTGCAGTGAGTTGACTAAAAAAATGTGAGTAGCTAGGTCAATACTCGATGCCTGGGAGGTGCAGAGCTTCCGCTCAAAGCTTCGAAGACTTTTAGATAGAAGGCTAAATTGGCCCGGTTTTACTTTAAAAGCACAAAGGTTACCGGTTTACAAGAAAGGCACTTAATAAGTGCAGCATTACAAGCCAACAAAAGGAAGCAAGGTCCAACATGCTTGCATACCACCCCACTCTAACCCTCTCTAACTCCATGATTATAACCGAAAGCTAACACAACCACATAGTTAACCGAGTTTACATCAACATGTTACAAAAGAAATTATTCTAGATTCGCTTCATTCTTCAAATCGCAAAGACGAGAGTCGAAGTTTGAGCTTGGTTATCATTGCGTCGATCCAGGGTTGGTCCTTTTCCTTGCTCAAAATCTTCCATTTCTGCATAAAAGAGATAGTGCGAAATATTCCAACATAAGGTGACGAAATTATCACTTCATTAAAAACAAAGTCATTTCTGATTAGCCAAAGACTCCATGCTAAACAGCCAAACACGAAGATAAAAATTCTATTAGTTATGTTGGTTCCCTCTATCAATTTTCCTATCAAATCTTCCATATAAACCGGAAGTCCTGACCACTCTAACACATCTCTTATTATACTCAAGCATAATCTTGCTACCACACATTGCACAAAAATATGCAGACCATTCCAACTTACATTCAATCAGACCATTCCAATTTCTTTTCTTTAATTGCTCAGCACATTGCAAATTTGCCACAGAAAAATCTTAATTTTTAGAGGCAAGTTAGCTTTCCAAATATTCATCATCCATCTATTCACAATTCCTGGAAAAGTAAGTGTATTGTATAAGGAAGACGTAGAGTATTCTTTGTATTTCTCCAGCACCCACATAGCTGAATCATCTTGTTGATTCAGAGTTATCCCATCTAGTATATTTGTAAGAGATTCCCATTCTGTTTCCTCTCTAAGCCCAAAACTTCTTCTAAAAGTCAAATTTACATCATTATTCCTCATAGCTTTGAATACATACCACTCTTTTTGGTTACAAATTTCAAACAAATTAGAGAAGACTAACATCAAAGGACAGTTACCATGCCAAGTGTCTAGCCAGAATCTTATTTTATTTCCATTTCCCACAATGTATATCAAGCCTCTAGCAGCATCCTCTCTAACTAGCATTAATCCTTTCCAAAATTGAGAGCCATTCTTCTTTTTATAACTGAATGTTCCTGACTCTCCTAGATACTTGTTCCTCAGCAAATTGAAACATAGACTGTTATCCCCTCTCTCTATTTCGAAATCTATTTTGCTAGAAGGCATTTGTTTATCACTCTAGTATTAGTAAATCCTACTCCTCCTGCTTTTTTAGGTGTAGCCATTAACTCCCATTTGGCCATGTGATATTTCCTCTTCATATTTGGTCCATGCCTAAAGAAGTTAGCTCTAACAGTGTCCATTTTATGATGTATCTCCTCCTGTAGGAGATACACTCCCATTGAATAATTAGGAACTGAACTCAAGCAAGATTCTATAAGAATCATTTTTCCTCCAGATGACACACTCTGCCAGGTTGGTATTCGCTTCTCTAGTTTTTGTGAAACATAGCTTAACTCAGATGTTGTCATATGTCTATTATGAACCATCACTCCCAAATATTTTAATGGTAGCTGACCGATAATGCAATTAAACATTCCTGCAATCCTTGCAGCTTCTACTTCATCACTTCCATGACGAACACCTCACTCATTTGATAATTAATCTTTAAACCTGACATATTCTCAAAGCAGTATAGAAGGAATTTTGTGTTGATAATTATCTGATCATCCAATTCTAAGAAGATTATCGTATCATCCGCATAAAATGCTTAGAAGACTTAGCACAGGGAAAATACAGCCAAATATTTGCATCAGAAACCGTCAGCAGCAGCTGTGATGAATGATCACTTGCGTTCATTATCATTTTTCAGTACATTTCAACGACAGCATACGAGCTCTAGCTTGGGAGGCGCTGGCAAGTCAGAGCTCGATCGCGCAATGGTGTCTTTCTGCTAATCGTCAGAAATTAGAGCAAACCATGCTTACTGTATTTAATTAAACCGCTGCAAACTAAATTTTATGGTATTTTGGGACAAAATTTATGGTTTAGTAATGCCCCTTCGTACTAGGGATACTTTTCGAGACAGACAAAGTGACTACAACTCTACAAGCCTGACGCCACCTCTTTCTGGGCCGGGCCGGGCCGGGCTACAATGACAACTGTTCCTTCACGTTTTGCTCAAAATTCACAAAAAAAAAAAACAAATGTTCCATGTTTTTTTCGTACTACCAATCACGCCATCGGCACAAGAAGAAATGCAACTGGTGTTTGATCAAATATGATCTCACACGTACAATCAGAACGAAAGTTTGCTCGACAGAACAGGCAGGCACGAACAATTGCAGAAAGGTGGCTTGGCTACTCTTCTCATGGCAGCACAAGGCTACCAGTACCAGCCATAGCCGTACGGCGCAGGCCTGAATGCTCCGTAGTAGCAGCAGTAGCATCCAGGCACGCACACCTTCTCGCAGTCGCAGGCCTCGACGCAGTGGCAGGGATCGTCCTCCTCCGGTTCCTTCTCCTTCTCCGGTTCCGGCTTCGTCTCGGGATCCTTGGGCTTGTCGTCCTCGACGCCGATGATCGCCGCCGCCAGGCACGCCTTCTTGAGCCCCAGCACGATGGCCACCGGGTCCACCGTGCCGACCACCGTCAGCGTGCAGCTCTCGGCGTCGATGTCCATGGACTTGATCCCTGATGAGGGAATAGCTCGGTCAGTTAGTGGCTGACATGTGGGCCCCATTTTGAGAAGTTCGCTGTTCACAAATTTCACACCGATTTCAGAGGTTACCTTCCAGCTTGGCGACGGTGGACAAGATGGCCGTGTTGCAGCTGCTGCCAATGAGATCAGCTCTGATCACTATCTTCTGAAAATACACGCCCAAGTGCGGCGGATGGGATAAAAAAAAAGAAGAATCATCAGTTTCTTGGTAAGTTCTTTGGCCTGGAAAAAAATTAGAATATACTTACACAATCAAGCAAAATGAAATGCATGACTAACCTTAGACATACTGGTCACCCTTGGGATCGATTTCAAGTCTGGGAAACCCTGGGTGACCGGAGACGAAAGCTACTCTGCTGAAAGCTCTGAAAAATGCTTGTCTAACTCTAGGCCGTTTTATACTGACAACAGAGAACTAACCAAAGAGGCCAGTTCTCAAGATTAGTAAGGAATTGGTCCATCATTAAAACTAAACAAATGTCGAGATGACCAATTCCTTGTGGCGCTGGAACTTTATTTTCCAGTAGCGCTGGAACGATTTGCCATTTTTCAGTGGCACTCTTGCAGCACTGATAAGCTAGGATTGGCCAGTCCTGCAACTAGGCACGTCTGTATGAGATAATGCAGGGACAATGCATCGACAGAAAGTACGCAACTGCTGGTAAACCAAGTGTTTGTTTTTTGCCTAATCAAGTACTATATCCAGTCTATCCCTAAGGTATAGTAAAGTGGTTGCTCCTTTGTTTTTTATCAGTTTTTGACATGAACATAATAATTGCAAAATCCGCTGTTTTCAGGAAAAAGGAGCCTTTGCAGTGGTTTCCATGCACTTGATCTTGCATAGTAGCGAGTAGCGTTTTGGGGCAAACAAAGTATAGCCTATAGACATACATACAGTTCTGCTCCATGAAAATTTCTCTGCTTCAAATTATTTTTGGTGTCAATCTGGTTCGTACCAAAGACTCTGAAATCTGAATAAGGCTCCGTGCATCTGCTGTGCAAAATGCTGCAGCTTTACCCTTTGTTTCCCAAAGATAACTTTGCTTTATCTTTGAATTCAAAGAAATGCTTGGAGATGGCGATAACTTTCTTGTTTATTTTCTTTAGGAGATAAAGCCTTGCTTTCTATTTTACTTCTCGCAAAACAGCTTTCTAATGCGTTTGATTTAGGATGTTAGTTAGCACTTGAGACTTGCTGGTTTGCACCAGACATTCCCTCGTTCATCCCACGTCGATCGTGAGCATTCCATCCATCCACGCGACCACGCCCTCGGCTTGGGTCTGCTAGTGGAGAAAAAGAAATCGGTTTGACTTGGAAATGTCTGCAACTAAGGCAGCAAGACACCACGAGAAGTCGAGAAGATAGGTCGCATTCCAGGGTTCTGCGAATATGCCGGGTCGTCCTTGATGCCGAGAGCTATTTCAAATGAAGCTCCCAAATGATTCCATTGGAAACCGTCAGCAGACAGCACAGTGGTTTCGCATGCTAACACGTATCCTATCCAATTGGGCCAGGCCCGGCCTTTGGGAATGCCCATGGGCCATGGGTAACACAATTGCAGTGAGCCTCCTCTATCCAAGCCAGCTTCCTGTCTGCCTGATGGTCCTGCTGCATTCAGGAAACATGGATCAATCAGAGGTAGGTTGAGTTGGACTTGAGAGAGGGAGATTTTCCTTGGAAGTAGGTGTGGGGGTTGTCTTGCTGTCCAATCTCAGTCTCATCGATGGTTCCTTTCCAATTGCCGTTTCGTTTTCCCTTAGGTCGTGACTCGTGACCTAGCTAGCTGCCCTGTGATCCCCCCACTCACATTTTCTGAATCAGGTGACTGCATATTCCGTAGAAACAAGTACTGCGAAATAGCTAACAAAACCACGATTTTCTGCTCCCCCTTTTTTTTGTTTATCACAGTAATCTTTTTTAATAGATGCCGCGTCAGTCTTGCATTTAGAAGTCTCTATCTTGCCTTTCCTTAGTTGTTAATCCTCAGCGTTTTATAGCATTTTCTAGTAGGAGCATAAAGCTTTGCTGGGCAGAGCCAAAAAGCAGACTAGTGATGACTGATGAAGCGAAGAGTGACCTCCCAGCTAACTGTCTTTTTACGAATAGTCTTCCTCCGACCAACCACTCAGGTGAAGCGGAAACCGGAGGCCGATGATCAGCGGATCCAGCAGTGGGTCGGGGGCCTACTACTGGATCCCATGGTATACCTCTAATTTTTCATAAAATTTTGAGGAGAAAGAAGAGAAGAGGAAGAAGAGGAAGGAAGGAGTCCTCTACTACTCAATCCTGTATTCGCCACTGCCGACGATGCTTGCACAGTCCTAGTGGTCAATGCTTCCGTTACATTTTTCCTTGTTTCGAGAGAACAGATCTTGCATCGTGTCCTTGTGTAAGCAGCAACTGATCAGGGAGACCTGAAACTGAATCGCTGACGTGTGCCTGAGCTGACAATCCGTGCATTTTACTAGCTTTAGTGTCCAATAATTCTCATACTTGCATGCAGTCAAACAAAGATTGCTCGGAGATCCTCTCACTGCATTTTTCATCCCAGGTGCTTGCACTTGCACGCCAGTTCAAGATAGGAAAACCAGCGGTTTCCATTCCTTGCAGGAACAAACACCTCTCTCAGGAAAGACTTGTTTGTTATAATATCCTTATGCTTGACGTAAAGTGACTTGAGGTCTTTTACGGCGCACAATACAACGTGTACTACCGACTGAAAAAAGACTCGTATGTACTAGAAAAGAATCTATATGTAAGGATCCGACGGTTGAGATTAATTATATACTACCGGTTTTTAAAGTTGTAGTACGGTAGTATTCATAGGTTGTATGAGTAATATAAGGGTATTATCGGAAATGTAATACATGAATTGGGTGCGTCTCAACTGAATGGGTCGGGAGGGATTTTTCCAAATAATATATTTTGAGAAAATTATCATTTTACTCATAGTAAAAATCTGATAATACTATACTACCGCAGGGTCGTATTGGGCGCTGTAAAAGACCTCTAGCGACTTAAGAGAGAGCTCGCAATTGCCGTGAATAGATGGAACAGCAAGCGAGCAGCTCTTTTCCAACAAGGTCCGGCGTCGGCGTCTTCTCGAGCTGACGCTACCGTTTTCCCAGGTGATCACACATCCGCTGTGATCTGCCCCGGCCCGCAGCTGCTCAGCTACTCCAGTCTCCACTTTGCATGGGTCGAAAGAATCCCAGCGACAATGCTTAGAAAGCGTTGCTGTTTTGCCTTCTCGCAAGGATTAGTCGCGAATCACGATGGCGAGTTCACGAACAAAGCTATCGATCGGGTCGCGTCGACACACGACCTGCGTGCGTACCCCGGCGGGCCACTGGTGACGACCCACCAACCTCTCTGCGTCCGTCGCTTTGCTTGAGCTGAAAGTATTCGCAAGCAACGCAGCACGCATTGACGACGCCGGGCGCGCGCGCACCGGCTCCGCTTCCGCCCCAATCTTTTCCCTCCCCGTCCGTCTCGCTGCTTGGTTTCCCCCCGGCACCGTACCCCACGGCCAGCTATAAGTAGCTGCCTGGCTCCGTTCCGCCTGCCCAGCAGCGCATCCGGCGACGAAGCCAACGTACGGAGACCACCGCCTTCGTCAGTTCGTGAGTGAGCGGCGCACGACGCGACCATGGCCCGGCCTTCCTCGTCCATGTTCCTTGGAGCGGCGGTAGCGGTGGTGGTTGCGGTCCTCGCCGCCGCGCCGTCGGCGCTCGCCGGCGACCCGGACTACCTCCAGGACCTCTGCGTCGCCGACCTCAACTCCGGTAAGCTTCCATCCCGGCCGGCTTCAATTTGCCCAGCAGCACCTTGCCGCGCGGCGCGTGCGACACCGGCATTTCTTTGCGTAGCTGTTCTCTGTGTTAGCCATGAGCATAGTATGGTCGATTTCCACGGAAATTTCCAAGGAAGGGCAGAGCCACACAGTACACAGACGTGAGCAGCTCCCTTTGCCTTTTCCATGAGTGACAGACAGCGAATCCACGTGACCGCGTCAATGATTGGATTTGGAGAGCAGATCCACAATTCCGTTAACACAATGTAATTTTATTTTTTCTCAGAAGAACGTGCTTCGTGCGGTGCCTGACCAGTTGTTAAAACAGGGCAAAACAATGTAGTGGTGATTTCTCAGTCCGTTTGGAACTTCCTTTTAGGCTACGTACAATGCTGCACGCACAATGAAAATCCGTTTCAAATCTCACAGTTTGGATTGCAAGCCGTTGCTAAGCGCCCTGATTAGCTCTGCAAAGTGTTCTTTTACCGGTAGATGGCAAACAGAACCCTACACAGAGCATACTGGTTCTCGCATAAGGCCAGAGCTTGCACATCTTTTCACGTGCCTCCAATCCAATATCATACTATATACCGGAGCACCAGAGCCTGTCTGATCTGGCGCGCGCACGCATGGAACCGCCACACGCCATGTGCCCCATGTCCTGACACACCGCGCGACGCAATGCGCCACGCCCACGGCCATGCATACTCTGACGCAACCGACGCCGGCGCGCTCGCATGTTGCAGAGGTGAAGGTGAACGGGTTCCCGTGCAAGGCGAACGCCACCGCCGACGACTTCTTCTCCAGCGTCCTCGCCAAGCCGGGCGCCACCAACAACTCCGTGGGCTCCGTCGTCACGGGCGCCAACGTCGAGAAGGTCCCGGGGCTTAACACGCTGGGCGTGTCGCTCTCCGCATCGACTACGCCCCGGAGGGCTCAACCCGCCGCACACGCACCCGCGCGCCACCGAGCTCGTCTTCGTCCTCTACGGCACGCTCGACGTCGGCTTCATCACCACCGCCAACAAGCTCGTCGCCAAGACCATCTCCCAGGGCGACGTCTTCGCGTTCCCGCGGGCTCGTGCACTTCCAGAGGAACGCCGGCGACGTGCCCGCCGCCGTCATCTCGGCCTTCAACAGCCAGCTCCCGGCACGCAGTCCATCGCCATGACGCTCTTCGGGGCCTCGCCTGAGGTGCCCGACGAAGTGCTCGCCAAGGCCTTCCAGATCGGCGCAGAGGAGGTGGACAAGATCAAGGCCAAGTTCGAGCCCAAGAGCTGAGGATCCGGGGGAAATTTTGTCAGAGACCAATCATTCATTGGTGATGAACTGGTGATATGCGTTGGTTGGTTCGATTATTTTGCTGGTGCTTTCCGTTTGTGTGATTGGGGAGGCCATGCAATCGTACGTGCCGTTGGGTTTGTGATATGATCGTTCATCGGTTAAGTGTGATCTGTAGCATGAGTTAGTAGGTCTCTCTGGTAATAAGCTGCAGGTCTCTGCTGGAGAACATTCTGTTCATCTTATTTTAATATAGCCCAATCATTTGTAAACCATTCGATATTACCATGACACATGTTTTTTTTTAATTATTTACCGATCCTAGCACAGATCCGGTAATCGTTGCATATGATCTGCTGACACCGGAGTGACCTCTGAATTAACTAGTGTGAAGTCTGAAGTCTGAACTGGAGCACGAACGATGATCGAATCAACTCACACCGCAAATGGTTTAGCTTAGCAAAATGATTGATGTCAAAGCCTCCAAATCAGCTAGGAACTTATGTCGAATGGAAAATTGAGTTGTAAGAAGATTTTTTTTGAAGTGTTGGTTTTATAAATAGTCGCCCAATCATTTGGGAGATTCTGTCCATAAACCACGTGATATTACTACAACTACTACCTTTATATTTTACTCCCATCTTAGCATGATTTGGCCACCGCTTACTTGATTTTAGCATGTTGCCTATGATCTGCCCTTTACCATGCCCCTAACTGCACTAGAAGATCTCGTCTACAACACGGGGGAGTGCGTGTCTGAATTAACTAGTAGTCTGAGCTCAAGCATGAAGGATCATAATTCACGACGGCAAATCTCTTATCTCCAGCATATGGTTGAGATCAAACTCTCCCAATCAGCTGGGAACATGATGGTTAACTGAGAACCTTCGAAGAAAAATTTCAGTTGTAAATAGAACAAACAAGTCATTAGCTGGTATAGTCCGAGCATCTTTTCGTTTCTGAACTGTCGCGGAAGGAATGCAGACTTGCACACTGTTGAAGTCAAAGTGTGAACAATGCGGAGAAAGAAAGAGAATCATTGGCAAAACAAAAATAGGCAGACTTCACTTCAAATCTGACCAAACATTTGTTGCGCAGAAAGAATTAAGTGAACAACAGAGAGTTCAGAAGTTCAGATTCAGATAATTTCTTGATCTCACAGAGGGCCATTCGGCAACCTGAAAAGGACCGGATCACGGACACAGTGTTGTTCTACTTCAACATGAGCACACGAGATGAAACTCTCCTTGCAAGGAACAACTACTGGCCACTGGGTGTCAAACGAAACATATAATTCAGGCACAGGATTGATCATGTCAAATCATCAAGATTCATCGGTTGAATTATTTGGCCATTGCCTGTAGTCTTCCGTGATGATCATCCAACGGCAGCACGTATACTAATGCATCAGCGTGATCCGTGACCCATGATTGACCCGATAAGAAACAGGGAAGCCACATGCAGCGTGCGTATGATCACCTCGTCGTCGTCGTCAGCCAACCGTTCGCCCGCCGGCAGTTGCAGGCTGCTTATAAGTTATAAGTAGTAGCAGAGAAGACAGGGTTGTTTACTCGCAAAAGATTGCAACTTGCAAGTGATCTGGTCAGTCTCAGGCAGCGTCTTGGTGAGAGACGATGGAGAAGGCGATCCTGCTTTTGCTGCTGAGCTTATGCGCCGCCCGGATCGACGGCGCGGCAGCGCAGCAGTACTGGACGCCGGCCACTGCCACGTTCTACGGCGGGAGCGACGCGTCCGGCACCATGGGTTAGTCCGTAAGTGTAACACATCCACGCCGACTACCATTTCTTGTGGACAGCAGCTCCGATGACCCATGCCGCCATGCGTTCGTGGAATTGATATGCGCGTCCTTGTTGTGCAGGCGGGTCGTGCGGGTACGGCAACATGTACGACGCCGGGTACGGGACGCAGACGACGGCGCTGAGCACGGCGCTGTACGGCGACGGCGCCTCCTGCGGCGCGTGCTTCCTCGTCACCTGCGACGCGTCGCGGACGCAGTACTGCAAGCCGGGGTCGCCGTCGGTGACCGTCACGGCGACCAACTTCTGCCCGCCAAACTACGGCGACCCCAGCGGGTGGTGCAACTCGCCGCGGCAGCACTTCGACATGTCGCAGCCGGCGTGGGAGACCATCGGCGTGTACCAGGCCGGCATCGTCCCCGTCAACTACCGGAGGGTCACGTGCGTCCGGTCCGGCGGGATCAGGTTCGGGATCAGCGGGCACGACTACTTCGAGCTCGTGCTCATCACCAACGTCGGCGGCGCCGGCGCGCTGAAGGCGGCGTGGGTCAAGGGGACCGACACCGACTGGCTGCCGATGAGCCGCAACTGGGGGGCCAACTGGCAGAGCGGCGCGTACCTCACCGGGAAGAGCCTGTCGTTCAAGGTGCAGACGGACGACGGCAGCAACGCTGTCATCGCGTCCGATGTGGCGCCGGCGAACTGGCAGTTTGGCTGCACCTACCAGGCCTCGGTCAACTTCTACTAGAAAGTGCGAACTACTTGGGCCAGACCCATGGATGTAAAGGGAGGCCTCAAAGAAAGACTCGACTCAATGGGTCATGTTAAGTAACGTTTGACACTCAAAATTGGCAGGTCTGGTAGACCGGTCTATGGCATACCCGGTTAGACCGTCCTGGTTAAAGTTCTCAAAATGTAATTTGGACTTCACCATTGGATAGGACTCGTCGAGTAGATCAAGATTCATATATAGAACGTCTAATTCGGAATCCGGATTAGAGAGATATGGCTTCGAGAAGGTCTGCACGTTGGGCATGCGGTTAGACCGCTTCCCTAGGGCAGTTAGACCGTCATATCCTGCCAAATACGAGTTAGGAGTTGTATTTTACAACGGCTTTGTAAGGGTTTCGACTCCTAATGGGGCAAGACCTCCCCTTCCTATAAATATAAAGGGCCATGGCCGATTTAAGAGATCCACAATCGAATTTATCAATTACACTTTTATCTTTTTACCTTTCTTTCCCTTTACTTTTTCCAACCCCATGTTCTGTTCCTCTACTACCTCCGCGGCATGAGAGGACGTCCTAGCTGGCCTGCCGAGACTAGGACAACCCAAGGTGCGCTTGCCCAGGGTCCCTCCCAGGCGGGCGTTCGTTGGTTTCTCGCCGGTGAACCCGGCGATCCCGGTCCGACCGCCCCTCCAATGCGGTTTGACCGCCCTACGCAGAGGTGCGGCAAGGAGCTCCTCCGCATACTTGTTGGCTCCGGAAAGGCGTCAACAAATTGACGACTTCGCCGGGGAACGAGAAATCTGGCTATCATGGCCGATCTATCAAGCTCCAGCAATTTGATGGCACTTGAAGGACTACCTGAAGATCTACGCAAGGACATCATCAAGAGCATCGTCGTTCAAGTATCAAATAATGAACAAGGTGTCATCATGATGAAGATTGATTCCATCAATGAGTTGAGGATGTACGATCTACCAAAGCCTAGTAAGTCCACAGCTAATCTTATAAGTGGTTTGCTTAATTTTGTGGATGATTTACTTAATAAGAAAAATAGTCTAGATCTGATTCCTTTTAATCGAGAGTCGGTTTATGAAGAGCCGGCTATTGTTATGTCTAATCCTTGCAATGTTTTGCCTAATTGTGATGTTGTTGGTCAAGAAATAAGTCGCCCGTCTCTAGCCGAAATTGTTAACCCAAAATCCCCTAGCAAGAGCACAGAGGCTACATCTAGTGCTTACGCCGGGGCAACAAAACAAAGGCGCTGGTTGCACTGAGGCCGGTCTAACCGGGGCAACCCACTAACCGCTTTCTCCCAAAATAAATCTAAACCAAAGATGGTTAAGCCTAAAAAACCTGAAATTGGTGTTTGGAAAACCGTTGAATCCAAAAGCCGTCATAAGCATCAAAGAGAAAAGCCGAAGTCCAATGAAAAACTTTCGGCTAAGTCTCAAAGACAAAATAATGTCAATGGTGCTAGTCTGTCTAAAAATTCCAAACGTACAAAATCTTCTCCTAGGGAGAAGTTCCATAACCAGAATCGGCAGTGGAGTAACTCTCACGAATCAACGCTGTTCCCTCCAAATGGATCATTAATGCCTATGCCATGGGAATCTTACTTTAATATGCATTATTTTTGTCCTCCATGGTATTATAATTCATATATGTCATCTGCTCCTAGTTACTTCCATCCTAATTGTATTACTTATAGAGAGCCGATGATTGATGTGCCATCACCTATGCGTAATGACCGTTTTGATCATGAGAATCGGTCAACACAAAAAAATAAACGCAAGGTGATCAAACAAGTCTACCGTGTCAAAAAGGATGGTAGATTAAATAAAAATTCAGATTTGACATTAGACATAGAAAAGCCGAATATTGAAGAATTATCGGCTAGTTCTACTGATCAAATTGTCCCCAATAATAAGCATGCCGCATATAATATAGTTGAACAACAATCATGTTCGGCTGGGGGGCAACATGATCTCAAAGTGGCTGGTTCTCAAGGCACCGGTCTAACCGGTGTCCCAACCGGTACCGGTCTCGCTAGAAAATTTGGTGGAGCTGCAAATTTCATGCCAAAGAGCAAGGTGATGAGAAGAAGCCAAGCTTTGCTGATTTGTTGCATAAGTATCAAAAGATAGCCGAGCAAAAACAAAACAATCCGTTAAGAGATGAGCAAAGTAGGAATTCTTCATCGCCAAGAGCAAAGAAGCATCAATGATCCTCTCATTGGTCTTCATCATTCATTCCGTCGATGCATGTGCCATGGGATGCTTATTCATGTATAAACAATTTCAATCCATGGTTTTGGTATGACCCTTGGTCTTCTTTTTACAATTATCAATATTATGCTTGTGATGCACCAAGGGGCTATGGTTGGCCTCCATGGCCACACCAGGACTTAAATTGTTAGAGATGTTGTGTAAAAGCCGAAATAGCAGTTTTGTATATATTGTAGTTACTATGATTTTGTTTCGGCTACAATGACATTCATATATGCTTTAGAAACCGTCACATGGGCGATATGGTGTTAGTCATTGTGTTTAGTCAATTTTGATCATTGTGAATGTTTTCTAGCACGCAAGCTTTTCCATAAAATAGGGGGGTATATGTTGACACCCAAAATTGGCAGGTCTGGGTAGGCCGGTCTAACCGGTATGGCATGCCCAGTTAGACTGCCTTGGTTAAAGTCCTCAAAAGGCAATTTGGACTTCACCATTGGATAGTACTCGTCGAGTAGATCAATATTCATATTTAGAACGTCCAATTCGGAGTCCGGATGAGAGAAATATGGCTTCGAGAAGGTCTGCACGTTGGGCACGTGGTTAGACCGCGTCCCTACCCTACCAAATACGAGTTAGGAGTTGTATTTTGACACGGCTTTGTAAGGGTTTCGACTCCTAATGGGGCAAGACCTCCCCTCCCTATAAATATAACACAGATTCTACAGTGCGCTCGGGTATCCACGTGTCCCCCCAAAACAACATTGCGGAGCCTTCTCCGTCTCCCTCCCTGTAAATACTTTACTCTGCTGCATAAAGCTTTACACAGGGGCAACGCGGTCATTTATCCATAGCGTAACCCAATACCGAAGGATACTGTCGCCATGCCATGGATTACGCACTTCTCCGTTGAGTTACGCAAAACGTTTTTCGCGATTGGGTTCATTGCACCACCGTGTTTATCCCGGAGAAGGCGGTGCAAAGTGCCATGGATTACGCCGTCTCCGGTGAGTTACGCCAAAAGCGTTTTTTCGCGATTGGGTTCGTTACACAGCCACCATGTTTATCCCCGGAGAAGAGAGCTGGTGCAAAGTGCCATGGATTACGCACCACGCCGGTGAGTTACTCAAAACGTTTTCTCGCGACATATGCCGTGCTATCTATTCCACCGCAACATGCGCATAGAGCCGTTTACATTATTTGCGTGCTCGATTACGTAGCGGTTACCCGCACCATCGTGCAAGTGGTCACAGAAGATCTTCAAGGATTCGTTTACTCTTTTGACAAGTCGTAGTATCGTGGGTTACATGCATCGGATCATTATGTATATATATATATATATATATATATATATATATATATATATATATATATATATATATATATATATATAACCACGAAGATCAAGCATAATTCCAAAGGTTACGATCATGGGTTCCCTTGCATGTGGGCCAACGTGATTAAGGCCCAAATTAATCAGTGAGCGACCATGTTGCATCTTGGCGGCCTTGTCTACCGTATACGGTGCCTCTTTTGTTGATGAGCCCTTAGTGTACACTATAATTCAGTAAACGTTGGATCACGTTTTTACTGTGTTGACCACAATGTTTTGTACAATAAGGATCCAAGGACAAAGTATTTACATTAATATCCTTCCACTTTTTTTTTCTGAGGCAGCCTGATTGTTTCGGATGTACATGGGCTTGATGGGCTTGGAGTCTAGGGTCAGGTTGTTTGTGGGGTGGGGGTGGTTCAAAACTTTGCGGATGACTTCTCTGAACGTGATTGGTCCCAAAAAATCTATAAACATGATGAAATTCTTTTGCATCCGTGCTTGACCCTATAACCGGTGCTCACAATTAGGTCCATTCATCACCATTATACGTACAAACGGTGGTGGTAACCCAATCGCCTTTGATGTCTCGTGCGTAGTGACCGAGTCACGCTGTGATTCTGCGATTCGTGACCATCTAGGCGAGGCAAAGAGGAGGTATATACTAATAGTCGAACCCAAGTGATAGGTTACGCGTGCCTCGAGATTAGATGGCTCGTGCGGCGGTGGTCTAGGTTCACGAAGATCATAGAGAGAGGTAGATACAGATGCGAGATACACACATTTGGCATGACTCCACATGTGTTTTATGAATGCGTGTCAATAAATGTCCAATGGCGGTGGCACAACTACAATTTCTTCTCATGTTGTAGTGGCTTGTTCAGTTTGGGACATCGTCTGTAATGACATGTCTTGTGGCCGGGTGGTGGCAAGTCGTGGTATGGAACTTATCTCGGGTGGTAGATCTGTGGTGTATGTGTGTTTTGTTTTGTTTTGGTTGATTTGAGCCGATTGGAGTGATGAAAGCATCGAGCACTACCACGGTATGATGAACACATCCAATCCACGCAAAGCACGCAAATCAAAAATTTTGGCGGAAGCAATCATGCAGTATATATAAACGAGTGTACGTACATATCCATTTATACTGCATGAAATGATGTGTACTTACATTGGTACCTTTCTGTAGTGATAACAACCAATCACCCAAAAACAACTGTGTGACTTGCTGCTACATATTACAGTGCTAAAGACCAAGGTAGATAGAAGTAGAAGATCATATGTCACCTCCAGAGGACGCTCAACAAGTGAAGGTAGGGCACATACAAAGCACCACCCATTGGTCTTGCAGACTCCGGATGCCAACCGCGCGGGCGTCGAAGCATGAGATGCTCCAAGCGCCCAGCGTGGAGCCGAGACACCAGACCCGACCCAACCATGTGACGGGTCGGATTGTTGGCCAGAAACTGATGGGTCGGGCGTGGTCACGTGAAAGGACCCGACCCGCCGAACAGGAACTTTTCGATGGACCGGTTATTCGTTCGAACGGTGGATGACTTTTCGAATGGCTTTTCGGTTTTCCGGGTTTACTTGGTTCGGTATTAATGCTCACCCCGTCGGTTCCGCCATGCAATCGGGCGGCTAGCGAGGAGGAGTCGAGCCTTCACTCCTTTGTTGGGTTGAATGCCATGGCCCATTTCTTTTATTTATTGAATGAAGTATAGTAGATTGTTCGGCCTTTTTTACTCGATTGGCGGCCGGCGGATTAGGGTTGAAACTTCCAACCCATCAAAGCCCATCTTAACTTGCTGTTATTACTCACTCCATCCATTGATCCAAGGCCCATTTGTACTCTACTAAAAACAAGAAAAATAAATCAAGTCTCGATCTCCCGGTATTTGCAGATTCAACGTGGCGGCTTCAAACATGGGTGTGTGACCCATGCGGTTACGCACCATCCATGCTGCATTCGATCGTTTCGAGACTAGCATGAACCACGCATACGTTTTATAAAATATTTATTATCCAAGTATTTAAATAAGAAGTTTTTTAATTGTGAATTGAAAAGTTATGAGAAAGTAACTATTTGGCACCATGGTGTCCTCTCACGAGTTGAAAATGTCCATGATAGGTAGTTTGGTGTATGTAGTCACACGAATGACCATTCATGTGCTCACTTCAATGTAAAATTTCAGGGTGTCTAATGTCGAATGTGAGGTGTCATGTATCTGACATTAAATGTTTGTGTATATTTGTGAGTTTTTATTATAAATTAGGTTTGCCAAGCATAAAAAATTGAATAACGGCAAAACCAATCCAGCCGACCAACAAAATAAAAATCGAAAATGGAAAGAATAAAAGCGCATTTGAAAAAATTGATTAACGACAATACCAATCCAGCCTGGGTTTCGACGCATCATGATTGCTTGAACACGTGGTCATGCATAACATGGGGATGGTGAAAGCATACAAACACAAAATCCGTTGTGAGTATTCCGTGCGGCCAGATTCGCTCTAAGAGAGACATGCACTTCTCCTGCAATTGGGTGCAACTAGTCTCAATTGCCCATTGTAGAAATGCGCTCACATTTTGCTCGCTTGCCATGTCCCACATCTTTGACGCACAGTGCAGCTTCAACCTTTCGACGCCGGTACATGTCGGGAGTAACACAGCCGGCGTTGGCGGTGTCCCATAAATCGGCCTCCTCTGGGAGTGATCCTTCACTGGCATATTTGATCAGAAGCGAGAAGCCGTCAGGGTGTGTGTCTTGGATTTGAACAGTTTCAGAGTTCGACTCCACTCCGCCACCGTAGAGCATTGCCTTCATCACACAAGATACTGCAGCCACATCGGCACGTATCGCTCGTATCACACGGCTGCTTATGGCGAAGACAGCATCCATAGGGGCTTGGGTTGCAAGTGTTGCGCATATGCTTCTGCGTATTTATGGAGGAGGAACATCAATGCGATCGTCCTCAAGTACTGTAACAACACACGATATGTTTATGTGACCTCCGTTGGAGCTCACGCGCTCAATGTCACGATGCTCCACCAGGCATTCGAAGCCTCGTTGTCCTAGATCCCTATTCCTGAATTCAACATCTTTTGTAGCTTGAACTCGAAATGTGTCATCGTCATCGGTTGGGTCTCCAGCCAGCGCTCGCAACAATACTCGCACCTACGTGGAACAACCATGCGGTGTCGTCAAAGGCTTGACAACAATGCGAGCATATATGCATGTGTGAATGTGTGTATTCATTAATAGCAACGAGAAACAGACCTTTTGGGCAATGTAGGAACGAGGAGGACGGCAATGCCGTCTGGTACATCCATCCACTGATGATCATTCATACCTGTAGGATAGCAACGTAGCCTCCATTGACGGCCTCCAAGCATGAATATGTCAGTTCCTTGTCTTGCCGCGGTTCCTTTTGCTTCGCTTTCGCTCGCTCGAGAAGTCGACTTGCTTGGAAGGATACATGTTAGTGTCTAGTAGAGCCATGATCAAAAATGGCAATGATTGACTCGTGGATAAACTGACCGATCGTCGACATGAGTTACCACTACTTATTACCCAGTACATCGAGCGGACCGTCCCTTGATGTGGGTGTGCCTACGTTGGGTCCCTTCGCTTTACCACGCCGTGCATAAGCGGATCATCGGTTCGGTTCGGTTCGACACCACTCGCCGTGTTCGCGGCAAGCCGCGATCTTGGCGCATAACACGGTTATCACATAACACGCCGCCTTGCTATTCTAGTGGGCGCCTCCGGCGTTCGGCCGTCTTTGCTGGCTCGATGGTGCACCCTCGCCATGATCAAAGGCATATGCTATTCTAGCCATGTTGAACCACGCACCATGGCCCTACGCCATGCTGTGTGGGTAACCCAGGTGGTTGCGACGCGAGTAGGTTGAACCAGTAGCTAGCCGCATGGATTGTGCGTATCCATACCTCTGCGTAACCAAGAGGGTGCAAGTTACGCGCAGAATATTGAGTGAGGGCATGACCTAGAGATCAACTAGAGCTTGAGAGGAATGCGTAACCTTCAAGGTCTTTATTACAAGTTCAGGTTTACAGTGCCCATCGGCCGATTTCAAGTACACTACTCCTAGGAGAGATGGGACCGAGTGGAATCAGCAGCTGAGGCGTCATCACGTCGGCGATGCGGATCTTGGCGAGACGCTAGAATGCCCCATTCAAGATCCGGCATGAATAGGAACCGCTTTGTAGCCGTCTAGCGAGCGGATGCAGGCCGTCCCGCGACGGCGGCGGGCTCGCTACCACGTACCTCCATCTCATAGTTGATCTCGATGTTCCCCTCGGGGCACGGGTCGGCGAGACGATGTGATGACCGCCCGGTCGGGGCGCTCGCCGTTGAGCGGCGGGAACACGCTGCCCATGCGGCGTGCACCGGCGAATGGCTCACCTGCGGGCGTCACCATCGTGGCACGGAGGTTGGTGATGGGCGGCGCGTCCTTGTGGTCGTCAAGGGCGTGCACGTAAAAGCATGCCGTGGTAGCTGCAGCCTCGGCGGGGCAGCGCGGCGCGGGCACATCTCCTCGTGGCGGCGCTTGTCAATGAACTTGATGACCTCGCGGCGGCTGCTTGCTGAACTTGCGGACGCTTTTCATATCGGCAAGCATCTTCTCCAATGAGCAGCACCGGAGGTCGCCGATGGGCTCTTCGCAGCACCAGCACTTGCGGTTGATGCGAACACGACATTAGCGCCGCCGGCGTGTCCATTTTGCACCGCAGTGAATAGAACACAGTAAAAATTAGGATACATGGAACACCGTATGAATCATAGTTGAATTGTAACATCACAGTAGTAGCTGTGGTACTAGAGTGTGCCGGTGTGCTTACCATGAACACCTGGGACTCGAAGGGCATGAAGTAGATGACGCAATAGACGGAGCGAGCATCCGAATCTAACCACATGGTCTTCACCATCTCGTCGCCATCGCATTTCCTCGCCGTGGTGGCGATTTTCCTGGCGAAGACTTGATGGTGCGCGGCGGTGTCACCTTGTTCTTCCTGGCGGTCCTACTGTTCATCTCAGATATGATCCAAAACAGTTCCACATATGCATAAACTAATTACTGGTCTATTGACGGTGGTGATGGGAAACGACTACTCTAGCGAATCACCAAATAAAATTGCAAGCGAGTAGCAGATCATGGATTCTTACCACTAGACGCGAAGCGCAGTGGCAGATGGGTCACGTGAAGCGCAGTGGAAGTAGTCGATCGGATCGTCTCCTCCTCGTCCTTGCCTCGGTCACCACCACCTCGGTCACCGTAGATCAGCGCGGCAAGTAGCGATGCCTCCACAGTCCACTTGTCCACCCAGTCTCGGAAGAGGCAGCGTGAGCACACCGCGCGTGGCGGGGAGGCGGGCGGCCAGGGGCGGCGGAGTGTGACGGACCCCGGACCTTCATATATATATATAGAGCAAACGAGCAAGGCATACTACAGTACGTAGTTGGTGGCCTCAAGGATGAATTATCATTTGGGCCGGACACCACCATTCACCACAGTGTGGCCGAAGCAAATAACTCGTGGTGCATAGGAGAAGGGCCATGAATGGATAGTTAGTGTCAGTTACCATTTTAAATCGGCTACATACGGTCCACACGTGCGTCGTGTCATGTGTCTGACCTCGGCCGGTGCACGGGGCCGGGCTGTGGCGTTCGGGAGAGAAGCAAGCTGCGGGCGGCGTGCGTGGGCGTGGGGGGATGAGATCCTCTGCCATTGCCCCCTCTACCATTGAGTGACGCCATGTGGGCACGAGGCGTGGGTCCCACATGGCGGTGACACAAAGGTAGAGGCTAAATGTTAGAGGATGCCTTGGGGGAGGGTGGGGGCGGCGAGCCCATCCGTCAAAAGGCTCTTGTACACACGACACGCAGGATCGTGCGTAACCTTGGCTTGGCAGCAAGCGCGTAACGGCGGAAGCCCCGCGTGGCACCTCGTCCCGTCGTCCATCGTAATAATGATGGTGCACACGGCTCCAGCGCCTGACCTGCCCTCGCCCGCAGTTTAGAATTCTACAGTGCGCCTTTGAGCAACGCGGCACTGCGTGTCGAGTTCGTGTGGTTACGCATTCCTCTCAAGCTCTGTGCTGTTGCAAGTTGGTAATTACTACTACCAGTTGATTTAAAGTACAATATTACTAGATGATACCCCGAGCGTTGCTGCGGAAATTTATTAAACAAAATTTCAAGGTGAAATTTTTAAAAGACACTAAGCTGATTAATTGCATGCCAACATTCGTTCAAAATGATTTTGGGAGCTTTGCACGGTTTAGTGTATAAGTGTACAACCGTGGTGCAAGTGCAAATGGAATTGTTTTGTTTGGTTTGTTGATCCAGAATCTTACCGTGTCATAATTGGTGCTCAATGTAGTATAGGTGCGCCATTTCATCAGTGTCTGAAAACACCAATTGACCTCGGGTACGCAGGTTCGACACGACCCGCCGTGTTCCGTGTAAAGGGCAGCCACGATGCCGAGTGCGTAACCCGTGGCGACCAGCAGGTTGCGCATGTCCGCGGGCGCACTATCCCGGGACCGGGAGGTTGCACCATGCGTAACTCAAGCTGACTTGTTTGCCGTGTGGCCCATTGATGATTCATTGATGCCTACATGGGCTCAGCCGCATAAGGAGTTAGGCACGCAGGCCCAGTACAAAAACCAGATAGCTATCTCTATAATAATAAATGAGTACATAAGTGTTTTATGCATCTGGGAAGTGTGGTCATAAAATTGCCCATTTGCATCGGAGTATTAATGTTTTTTGTTGCATGGTAAAGCAATGTGGTCTCTTTGATTTAGGCTATAATGGACATGCTTATACATGGACAAATAAAAGAACTAACAGGCCTAGTACAAAACCTAGATAGCTATTTCTATAATAAATGAGTACATAAGTGTTTATTTTTAATGATAAGTGTTCAAAAAATGCAACAAATGGCATAGAGCACATCAAAAAATACAACCAATGGCATAGAGCTCAAGTCCTAATTACCAATGGCATAGAGCACATCAGTTGCATTTCCCAATGGCATACAGAGAATTTTCTCTTATTTAATCAATGTGCCATCTCACGAAGAAGAGAAAGTCGAAGAACAAGCGAGGAGGCAGAGAGGCGAAGAGGATGTACTCATTGAGATGTCATCATCTTCCTTGTACATCGCACCAATTGCGGCTAGAACATCCAAAAGTTCCTTCTCCAACTCACTCATCAACTGCCGCTCTACAGTGAATGGAAGCATGTTTGTTTGCTTTTCTCCATCAAATTTCTTGATGCCAACAAAATCTTAGTATGTTTATACATAACTCTGAGATCCAGAAAGAAGAGAGGTTTGTCCATCCTTAAAAACCTTAACATGGCAGAGTGTTCCTCCAGTTTCATCTTCAAAAGTGATCTTTCTTTGTTTCCTTGGCACTTCAGGATGTGAAACAGCATTCTTCTTTGCTAGGCTTTGCAATTGAAAACATAGTCATGAAAGAAGCATCAGGCCAGATTTCAAATTTGTATATAAAAAAGTTAGTAGTCTTAAAAGTTGATAGGGACGGACCAATATTTTACAAAAGCGATTGCAGTCTTTGTTCATTATCGACAACCATTTCCTTGTAGCCTTCTCCACTTCTAATGCATCCTCAGAGGCTGCTCTGATCTGTCCATCGAAACAATACACCACATCAAACATATGCCAAGATTGGAGTTGTTTTGTTTTTAAAGTTCTAACCAGTATGTGTCAGTAAATGGACAAGTAAATATTTTTTCTGAAATAAAAACGTATAAATGATCCATTCTGCATCATCTACTTTACTTTTCATTGAAATAATATTTTGAATAAAAGCATTTGGAATCCAATATTCGCCCCACATCAACTGGTCAGTTTAGGTATTTAACTTCAAACAGATCCAACAGTATCATAGGCATTTCATAGCACTTGATCCTTATTCGTGGGTAGTCTCCTAGGGGAAACACTTTCAACAATTAAAATAACGAGAAAATCTGCATCTGACCATCTGTACTAACAAAGTAACAGGTACTAATGGTACAAAATAGTGCAAGTATGTAAACCTGACCAGCAAATAAACTGCTGTTAGGGTTCCCTCAAAGTACATCTTTTCATGCTAACAATTGACTTCCATGAAAATATCATCAAAGAATTAATTGAAAATAAATTTGTCTTGGAAAATATCATCAAAGAAATGAAGACAATAAAATCAATGCAGGGTATCGAAGCAACAATCTTGGGAATTATATTAAGCTTCTATCTTCAACCATGTTACTGGATTTACTTTTTTTAGCAAACAATGTAAAAAATGGTGAAACTTCAACAAGCAGAAGTGATTATCTATTCGTTGTGAGAGCAGCGAACTCTACTATAATTTAGAATTTAACAATGTCTCACCTCAGCAATTTTAAAATTAGGAAGTAGAGAATATCCTTCTGATGACAAACTTTCATCCACTATACTTCTCATGTGCTTCAAGCTCCTTGTGAGTTTTGCAGCTATGTTTTCTATATCATGCATCATCTTTGAGAAAACTCAAGCTTTCTCAAAGGTTCTAAGACCACCGTTGAATTTATCACGCAAGACCAAGTTGTCTGTTGATGATTGGGGGATCCTATTGACTTGAGAAATCCTTTGCTTGTTGGGGAGACATCAGTCCTGCCCTTAAGTCTTCTATCTGTGCTGAACATTGATCGGTCTTGCTTTTGTGCTTGCTGAGGTAATGATATTCTAGTTTTGTCACAATCTTCAGTAACAATTTTCCTCTCTGCAACAATAAGAAAGAGTATGATTTTAACTGATTTTTGTACAAATATTAAAAAATATTAGCAGAAAATATTGCTTACTCAGTCTTTGGACTCCATCACAGAAATCAACACCAGTTAGAGCATTGCAAAGTTTCTCCTGAGACGTTGGTGACATAATCTGAAAACAAAAAACAGGAGGAGAAATATGTTAGTATGGCTATCTTGTTCATCATTTGTACTGTAACATTATTGAAGGAATGGTTCACACCTTTCTCTTGAAAATAATTTCTTTGGACCATGTTCTTGATTGATTCGTGGTCAATGAGAAGTTCTGACTTCTTAATTTGCCTATCAGTTTCCCGAGAGGTAACAGAGGAATTTGGAGCTCCAGCAGATAATTTATGTGATTCTTCAGCATTACAGATCTCCGGCGTGACACCTGTAGGGTTTAACTTATCAGTACAAAACTGGAGTAACTGATGTTGAAGCACTAATTCTTACGGTCCTTCATTATTAATGAGACCTACAAAATCATCATCTATTGTAGAATGTAACTTATCCTTGATGACCACTCCACATTATCCAAGTGAGATTTTATTATCTAAAGCATTTTAAGTAGTACACTCCCGATTATTTCTTGATGCGATCGGAAGTGCAATAGCGATTACCCACATGATTGCAAGGGAATGTTTATTTCAAAAGTATTCTTGAAATAAGAAGGAAAAATTTGTAGACATTCATCTGAGAAATTTAGACAAATAAGAAATGTATTTCGTGTGAACAGGCTAGTTACTCACTAATAGCAATTTCAAACTGCTCCAGATCGTCAGCTCTCCTTCCAAGCTCCTCCAATGTTGGGTCATCTGTTGTCGCTTTGAATGGGGAGCTATGTGTGGGGCTAAGAGTATCATCTCTCATTGATGTTGTATCTTCCACTTCTGACACGTGGAGAAGATGTTAATACTTCCATCTTTCTATTAGCTTTAGCAGGAGATGTTTTTGGCCTCTTCTGCTTCAATGCAATAAGTGGCTTATCAAGATCAGATTCCTCCCAGTCAGAATCTTCATCATAAATTACGTGGATCTTCTTAAACCTAGGAGATCTTCTGGGAGTACCCAAATCATTTTTTTGGAAGCAGAAGTAGGCATGTTTTCTGTAGAAATGCAGAAAATCAAGTATTATCACCAGGTGCATGCCCCATAGATTCATGAATATCATCACTTAAAATGCGTATACTGCTAAAAAATGTAAATCACATCCAACAAGAGCGTCAAACTCTTCAATAAAAAAACAGTGAAACTTAATGTAACCATGAAAATGATGTTGACAAATAACAGGATCATAATATGTGATATAAGAGAAAAGGAAACATGAGTACCCGAAACGAACACCTTTTCTCCATAAACTAATCTGCGATGCCCACCACCCCGTGGAAATGCCGGATAAACATACCAGATACAACAGCCCGTAGATACAGCTAACTAAGTACCGAGAGGGGGTGGTGGCGCGTGATCAATGGGAGGTACTGACCTTGGACGGCAGCGAATGATGGCTCTTTGAGAGAGGGGACGGGAGACAACGCTGGATCGACTTCTTGGCAACGCACCTCCCAAAACAGATCAACTTTATATGGCACTCCCTCCATTCTCTTTTGATAGGAATATTTCCAAAAATCAGATTTACAAATGATAGTCCTATTTGCCATTGGTGTGGGCCGTCCGGCCGTGGCGATAAATAGCACAGATAACAATGAGTCATTAAGACAAACA
Source organism: Cenchrus purpureus (assembly GCA_022644695.1). Classification (NCBI taxonomy): domain Eukaryota; kingdom Viridiplantae; phylum Streptophyta; class Magnoliopsida; order Poales; family Poaceae; genus Cenchrus; species Cenchrus purpureus. The sequence continues at coordinate 84,973,907 of CP053459.1, forward strand.
CTAGAGGGCTAACAGGTTGTTTTTCTTGGTCATTGTGTCAAGATGAAATGTCCCTATCAAAAGAGAATAGAGGAGCTTCAACCCTCGATGAAATGAATGCCTTTCACGAGTCAATTTGAGTGAAGTTCAAATTTGACATAGTAACAGCATAGTGTAGGTTACTCAGACTTGACACGATAAGTTCGTGTTTCGTAGTCAAGAACATCCTTCCTCTTATTGCGCCTATGTTTACGTATTGATTCGCACAATCTATTACGTATGCGTGTCTCCTGCAATACCCATTCGCATTACGTGCATCCGGTCGTGTCGATTACGCACGCACCTGCACCATTACGTACGCGTCCGTCCTTTGCACGGCTTCTGCACCCGGTCAGTGGGATACACACCATCTATGCTGCTCGGTTTGCATTTGGTAGTGTCCATGCTGGAATTGTTTCAATGGTTTTGAATATCATGAGTAGAATGCCACTTCAAGAGTCAACTTGACAGAAGACAAGTTTAATGCAAATTCGACATAACAACAGGACACTCCACACGTTTTCCCCGGGCATTCAGGACCATTGCGGTTTGGGTGCGCGTATCCCAGGCGGTTGTACCACGAGTTGGCCAGCCATGCCCAGCGTTTTTTGCGAATTGGCTTGTAATCCAATGGTAGGGGCGGTCGAGTCGATTATGCGCGTAACCTACACGCTTTTCGGTTGCACACGCGATTCGCACTATCCCCCAATTTGCAAAAAAAAGAAAAGGAAATGAATGAATACACAGGACCAGACAGACTCCGAGGCGCTTGACGCGCGGGCATCGTAGGTATTCATGACCCAAACAACCCGACAAGCCCGACCCGACCGAACCACGTGACGGGTCGGAGTTTTGTCCCAAATCTCAAAATCTGGGGCTGAGGCCCAACAATCGATGGGTCGGGCGTGAAACCGAAAAGACCGAGGAACTTTTGATCGTTATTTCGACTTTTTCGGATCGGCATTTCGGTTAGTTTATACGAGTACCTCAGTTCACACGCGTTTTTCCATCTTCTATGCACCGTTCAGTAATTTTGCTATAACTCCTAGCTCGGAAGTCCAAATGATGCCTTTGTTCATGTTCATGTTGCATTGGAATCTTGACTTGAAGGAGCTTCAAACTACTTGTTAGATGTATAGGAATTTTCTGACATATTTTAATTATAGATTCCTAGAAGTATTTCAACAATATGATCGTACAGTCTTGTGTGATTAATCCTTCTTAGCTTAGGTAGCGAACTTGGTGTCGTCCATGTAACCCTATGTGTCTTCCATGTGACCCAGTGGGAAGCCTCTTGTAAACCTGACTAGGAGTAAAGTATATGACTAGTTAGGTAGTATATGACTCTCATCAATATTGCAATGTAACACAGAGAGGAACTTAAATAATTCACTGATTAACCTCTTGTTGGAGTTTCTCAGCATAGCTGCTTGTAACATGTCCTTCATACACATGTGCTTGTGTATCCAATGCTTATTCCTGCGTAACCGCTTGCGTTTAATTCTTTAATCTTCATGCGTAACCCAAGGTGGACTTGGTGTAATTTGCGATGCATCTTGTATAACCAAGGGAGCTGGGTTACGTAGGGCTGGGATGTCCTCATCATCTCCGGTGCTCTTAAATGGCGAGCGGCAGGGGAAGAATTCGTTCTTGCGTCAGGCGTCCCCCGCCTCCATCCGTCTTGAGTTTGGGAGGACTCTTTCCTAACACAATGTAGTCTTTGACGGCATCAGCGGCAGCGGAGGATACAAGATTATACTGGTACCAAGTCAAATAGTATGTAAGTTCATGTATTTATTAAGAAGAATGAGGTCATACCAGTAAAACCATTTTTTAACTGTATACCTAATTATTATCAGTACAAAGGGCTCATTAGCAATACAGACACCAAATACATGTGCCAACTATGTGGGCCGTACTAGATGGCCCAGGCCCATCATATTATCACTTGATTTACTAATGACGTATAGACACAGGAGATCTTCTGTGCTCATATGCTAGGAATTTGTTTCGACGACGTCGTATGTAACCAGTAGAGTTTTCTTGTAACCTGGTAATTTTGGATCTTCTGTGATGAGGTGTTGTATCATTCACTATTCCAATGGATTACACATCGTATACGTAAGCCATCAGTGTTTTCGTGTAACCAAGAATTTGGATAAATCTTCCACATGCACACAGTGTTTCAGCCATAACCGTTCGAATCCATTATTTACGCACGTAAGGCACGAGACCGACAATGTAACCAATGCTATTAAGAGTGAAATTGACACCCTCCGGCGGCGGCGCACGACCAACAACCTTACCCTTACGGCTCCTTCATTGATGTATCGTAACTCAGCGGCGTGATGCGTAATCCATGGCACCCGCCGTACCGACTCTCTTCTCTGAGGATAAAACCGTGGCTGTGCAAGGAACCCAATAAACCACGGCTGTAAAATGACGGTACTACCCTCAGCGTTCTCTCCGCGCCTTTACGCGTGCCCAAAAATATGGTGCCACCTATCTCAACATGATTGGCTTAACCAACCTTTACGTCACTTTATGCTGACCGCACTAAAGAAAGTCTCTAAATATAAAGGGTCATGGCCGATTGAAGAGATCCACAATCGAATCTATCAATTACACTTTTATCTTTTTACCTTTCTTTCCCTTTACTTTTTCCAACCCCATGTTCTGTTCCTCTACTACCTCCGCGGCATGAGAGGACGTCCTAGCTGGCCTGTCGAGCCTAGGACAACCCAAGGTACGCTGCCCCAACGGGGTCCCTCCCGGGCGGGCGTTCGTTGGTTTCTCGCCGGTGAACCCGGTGATCCCGGTCTGACCGCCCCTCCAACGCAGTCTGACCGCCCTACATAGACGTGAGGCAAGGAGCTCCTCCGCATGCTTGTTGGCTCCGGAAAGGCGTCAACAGTAACGGCCCATGAGCTATGGAGAAAATCCTTAACTAGTGCATATTGTTATGAATCAAGACAATGATGGTGGCCAATTATCAATGGCCTATAAAGCGGCTGAGATAGTGGAGTGCATAGTGGCCTGGAAAGTGACCGGGGGAGTGGAGGAAAAGGTCTTAATACTGTAGCAACTTGTTTGATAGTCGTTGTGCTCATTCTCTTTGTGTCACTATAAATAAGAGGTCACTCTCACCATTGTACAAGGTTGGTCATCCAGTAAATGAATACAAGAAAGGACTTCTCCCTCTCTAAGAGCATCTCCAGCAGTTTGGAAACACTAACTTGGCATCCATCTAATTTTGGCAAAACAAGAAAAATTGACCTCCAACAGTTTGGCAAACCAACTTAGCAAAAATAGAAACTTGGGAAAACTCACCTCCCTACGTGGAAATATATGCGCGCCGATCCGGGTTGGCATCAGCGTGGCCAAGTGTTGACGGCTGTTAAGTGCTTACTTTAGCCGTCAATTTACTCATGAATAAAGGAGCAAGAGGCATTTCTTACACGCATTTTAGTTAAGAATAATGTAGTTCCACTTGTCCTTGGAGATTATGTGATTGCAGGAAAATAAGCGTAAAGAAGTGGCAAACTCACCTTCTATGATTCATGCCACGTCACCTCAAGGAGTGGCTGCCACCTCAGGTGCCATGCATGCAAGCTAAGCCACCTCAGGTGCCATGCATGCATGCCATGTCACCAATCCAAGAGAGGCATGCCCCAGATCGAGGCGTGACATGTGGACTTCACATGGATCCATGGGCCCACTAGAGCGCCTAAACCGCCTCAAGAACACATGTACACCAAGGACCGACCTAAGGGCCCAGGGACAGACCACCTCGAGGAAGCACACCCGAGTGGGGCCACACAGGTCGGCTGAGCCCTAGGATCGGCCGACCGAGGCCTTGGGTCGGTGATCCTGCTTCCACGTGGCGCTTGTCCATTGGTCCTAGAGGCCATTCCGGTGTTTCACTCCTTCTTGCGGTGCTGGCCTATAAATAGAAGGGAGGGTTCATTTCTTACCAACACACCTTACTCCTCCTCTCTCACTTTTGGTTTCTAAGGCTAGGAGGTAGGCTAGAGTAGTTCTACTTCAGGTTCCAAGTCTACTTTGGGATCTAGGTATGAGTTCTCTTGTATCTTTATTTTATTGTATGACTTTGATCTACTTTAGTTATTGACTAATTCATATAAAGTTGTGCTTGTATACATGGGTGATTTGTTCATGTGTTCTTCGCTTGTTCATCATTTAGAGGCTCATGTTCTTGATGAACAAGGCCTTTTAATCTGATTGACGAGTGACTTACACATGTTTTCGGTGTTTGTTCATAAGTTAGAGGCTCGTGTTCTTGAACATGACCCTTTGATCTTGTTGAATAGACATAGGAAAGCACAAATCCGTTTGTGTACTTAGCCTAGTTTGATCTAGTTAGATCCCATGTTCGTGTTGCAGTTCATGCTCAAGCTACGGTATTTTCGGTGTAATTGGCTGGTTTATCGCAGCTCGACTGGGTCACAATAGCTTGGGCGGTCGGTCCTGCTAACAACGTAAGCGTGGTGCTTGGGTTGCGTAGCTACGTTGCTTATGAGTGTATCCCACGGTTTGTCTTGGGGTAGGCCGTGGTGGTGACGGCCGTTGGACCCTTACGGAATCCACCACGTTCGGATCTGTTGTAGAGTCTAAAGTCTAACAAGCTGAGTCGTGCGTGGCGGCAGGAGGTTAGCTCCCGTTTGTACAGGTGCTTGAGCCGGCGATCATGCAATGCTAGTGTGTGTCTAACTCGTCTGACTGACTTTATGTGTTTAGTACCTTAGAACCTAGAACTAACTCGTATGTTGCCTCCGAAGCCTAGGACCTTTAGAGAGTGTGTCTGTGTGTTCACACTACTATCTTATCTATCATATCTTACCCCTGTACTTGAGTGTCTAGTTCGTTCCCATCTATGATTTATACTCCTTGCAATAGTGTTGAACTTGTTAATCCGCCCAGCCTTCCTTGGATTCGATACCCTTTGGAATACTCCTTTAGGGAAATGCTACAATGGTACTTCCGTGCACTTGCGGACTCTTGTAATCGTTAGGATTACCATTTGGATATTTCTAGCATCGTTGCTAGGAACTCATAACTTAGCATCGAGGTTAAGAAATACCAACACCAAGCTAGGTGGGAGGGTGAAAAAAATAAAGAACATAGAAGGATTCTTGATACAAGATTTTAAGAGGTGGAAGGACATAAACATAATTTTGTTTCTCTCTCAGGGTTCCTGATGTAATTAGATCTGGGTTTGGCAACTGATGAATTATGCCAAACTGTTGGAGATGAGCTCATTTTTTACTTGGCATATATCTTTAGTAGTTGGTAAAACACAAGATTTGCCAAGTAAAATTCTTCATGTGTTCTTGTGTGACTCGTGTATTCCTAAGTGCTCTAGAGAACTTGATTTCTAACACGTTATCAGCCCGAGTTCTACCGAGCTAAGAAGGTAAGAAGAAATCAGTTTCTACTGAGCACATACACAGATGTATCACAACACGAATCTGTCTGGAGTCATTGGCGCCTCGACAACACCCGGTGACATGTAGGCGGCTTAGCCGCCATCACCGTCCACCGTCGGAGACGACCCGAGCGATGCAAGGAAGGCTCTGCCTCCGCTTACCAAAAAATGGCCCTCGAGCCAAATCACCGCCGTCCTGAAGACGAGCACGCATATCAGGTCACCACCACCCTGAAGACGGGTGAACAGCCTTGAAGTGCTGAAGCAACACTGTCCTGAAGATGTGCACATAGCCCGGCCACCGGAAGCTCACCCACGAGCAGACCAGGCGGGCAACCTTGTAGGCTAGCCACCGTGACGTCGGTCCTACAGATCGTACGCGTAGCCACGATGCCAATCCTGAAGACCGTGCGCCATGCGGCCACGCCGGCGCGGACACGGCCCCGAGGCCATGTTGATGGTATCCCCCAAGGTTAATCAATCCATGGAACAAGTGGATTGCTACGCTCAACTAAGCATTATTTGTTGTTTTAAACCTCTTTATCAAGTGTGTATAAGTAAGGAACTTAATCTAATCTAATCTAATCTAATCTAGATTAAAGAAATCAAAGTAGAGAGCGATGGTATAGAGATCACAATAATGTGGAATGCTTGTCCAAGGGATGTAGGATCACTTGGAGATGTAACCACCTAGCAAGAACTACCTGATCTAATCTATCAAAAGTAAAGGTGCACCGAGTCCAATCCTTTCCCTCTCGCATACTAGTCATTACACGAGGGTAATCTGTGATCGAACGACAAGTGCACAAGATGTTGATGTGTTCTAGGTATGCAAGACTAAGTGTGTGAACCAAGTTCAACATGTTTTCCCTCTCGTGCACTATCACTACACGACTGTAATCACATAAAGAACAAAAGGAACATGATACGTGAGACAACGAGCGATGCATCCCCAAAGCAAGCCAGCCGGCCATTAAGAGTGAAGCACCATCAACATGAATATGATAGCAAATAGATCCAAAACATAGGTTCGGTGATTACATATCAAGACCCCCCTTCAACCCCAAGGACAAACAAGGATTTTACCCCATAATGTTACACATTGAAGTGCTAGACATGGTGTAGAAACCTCTGAAGTAGATGAAGGTTGACGAGTGCTCCCTTGTCGATCCAATCTCCTTCTTCTTCCCGGTCTTGTTGTGGTGAATGACGAATTAATCCCCCCGTGGATCTTCGCGTCCAAACTCCTAATAGCCCTAGGGGGTACTAGGTCAAAGGGGGCGGCGAACCGGGCCTGGAATGGGATGTGCCGACCAGCCTAGGCCCATTTCGACCCGTTTCGCCCCCATCTTTCTTCCCGAAGCTTCTCGTGCAATTGCTGATTTACACCCTCCTGCATGTGGGTCCTTGACGCCGTTTTCTCCGCGGTTTAGATAAGGGTACTTGTCGTGCAAGCCCTGCATCTTCTGTTCAGGTCCCTGGAGTTTTACGGCTTCATGCCTTGGTCTTTGGGTCATTTGGAGTCATGTTCACTTCGAGTCTTGACTTGTGCCGGGCTTCATTATCTTCTCATAAAGTGCTTGATGAACTTTTTTTGGAAGTACTTATATATGTGCTTAAATCCGGCGTAAACAACATACTCCAAAAACCACATGCAAGAGCGAACTTGTAATATCAAGGGGGTTAGTACCATTAGATCAGATATCAAACCAATGCTATTTGTTTGTATATGCTCCTTCTAGCTTCTTTGACCAATCTTTTCCTTCTTGAGTCACCGTCTTCGTGAGGATGCCTTTGAGTTGCTTGTTCGATGTTTCCGCTTAGCCATTTGTTTGTGGATGATAGGCCGTAGACACCCTATGCTCGATTCCCAACTTTGCCAAGCATACTTTAAAAGTCCTTGCCAATAATGTGTGATCCACCACCACTTATTAAAATTCTAGGAACACCATACTGAGGGAATATCACCGTCTTGATCATTTGAATAGCTTCTTTCGTAGATGCTTTCCGACATGGAATTTGCTTCAACCCATTTTGATACATAGTCAACTATGACCAAGATGTGTTCATATCCATGCGAGTTTACGAATGGTCCCATAAAGTCAATGCCCCAAACATCAAATAGATCAATTTGCAAATTATAATTCAGTGGCATTGCATTCCTTTTTGATATATTTCGACTCATTTGACATTCTGGGCAAGTTGCAACAAACCTTTTAGCATCCTCGTGCATCTCAGGCCAATAGAATCCGCTTGCCCATACCTTTGCTTGTGTTCTAAGATGTCCATAGTGTCTTCCATATTCCAATGAGTGGCATTTTCTTAGAATTTCTTCTCTTTCTTCCCACGGTACACATCTTCTTAGCACTCCATCATTTCAACATCTATATAGGTATGGTGCATCCCAATAAAATTTTCTGCTCTCGGCAATTACCCTTCTTTTAGCATTTTTGTCCAAGTGATCTAATGGCATCTTCCGTAGGCATCTTATAATATCGTGCATCCATCTTCTCCTATCAAGTATTCGATATAGATGGTCATCTCTCATTCTATCTTCAATTAGTTCCATCCCATCATCTCCATGATGCATCCTTGATAGGTGGTCGGCTACAACATTATCCGACCCTTTCTTGTCTCTAATTTCCATATCAAACTCTTGTAATAATAGGATCCATCTAATGAAACATGGATTAGCATCTTTCTTGGACAAAAGGTACTTGATTGCAGCATGGTCCGTATACACGATCACCTTCGAGTTCACAATATAAGATCTGATTTTTTCAAATGCGAACACTACGACAAGCAATTCCTTCTCCGTAGTTGCATAATTCATTTGAGCTTCATTTAGAGTCTTACTTGCATAATAAATTGTGTGTACCTTCCCTTCCTTCCTTTGTCCAAGAATGGCTCCAACGGCATAATCACTTGCGTTGCACATTATCTCAAATGGTAGATTCCAATCGGGAGGTTGCATAATTCAGGCGCTTATGAGAGATTGCTTCAATGTCCGGAAAGCATGCAAGCGTTCTTCATCAAAGTCGTATTCCACATCTTTTTGGAGAAGTCATGTCAATGGCTTGGTGATCTTTGAGAAATCCTTTATAAATCTTCTATAAAATCCGGCATGCCCGAGAAAGCTTCTTAACGATTTGATATTCGTCGGAGGTGGCAACTTTTCAACCGTTTCAATCTTAGCTTTGTCCACCTCTATTCCTCTCTTGGAGATTACATGTCCCAAGACTATCCCTTGTTTCACCATAAAGTGACACTTCTCCCAATTAAGCACAAGGTCAATTTCTCCACACCTTTTGAGAACCTTTTCCAATTTTCCAAGCAACTTTCAAAACACATACCATGCACCGAGAAGTCGTCCATGAATACCTACATAATTTCTATAATAAAATCCAAGAATATAGCCGTCATGCATCTTTGAAAGGTAGCTGGTGCATTACATATATATGCGAAAGTTACATACGGACATGTGAAGGTTGTCTTTTGTTGATCATCCGGATGGATGAGAATTTGCATGAACCCCGAGTATCCATCAAGGAAACAAAAGTAAGAATGTTTAGCTAACCTTACAAGCATCTCGTCGATAAATGGTAATGGAAAGTGATCCTTCCTTGTTGCCTTGTTCAACTTCCTATAGTCGATGCACATTCTCCATTCAGTCACGATCCGTTGCGGTATCAACTCATCCTTCTCATTCTTCACAACCGTTATTCGTCCCTTCTTTGGTACATAATGCACCGGGCTCACTCCACTCACTATGTGGCACGGGGTATATTATTCTGGCATCCAACAATTTGATCACTTCCTTCTTCACCACCTCGCGCATGGCATGACTCAATCTTCTTTGATGCTCGACAACGGGCTTGCATTGTTCCTCAAGTGGTACGCGGTGGGTGCAAAAGGCTGGACTAATACCCTTCAAGTCACTTATTGAGTACCCTATCACCTTCTTATGTTTTCTTAATAAATTCAGCAACTTATCCATCTCTTTTGAACTCAATTCATCACTCATGATGACCGGGTACGTCTTATCATCTCCCAAAAATTCATACTTTAATCCCTTGGGGAAGTGGATTTGACTCAATATCGGGTGCTTCGGGTTCTTATTGTTGCAAGTCTCCAATGTCTCAATAATTTTCGTCATCCAAGCTTCCATCTTGTGCCTTCAACCCCTCGGTTGCTTCCGCTAGTTCTTTGTCCCTGAAAGTATCAACAAAACAAAGATCCTCTACCTCTTCGTTATCAAGAGGTAGAGGTAAAGCAATACGAGAAGCGGGTAGAAAATCATATGTGAATTTATTTCCATCTAGATCAATAGTAACTCTACCCTTTCCGACATCAAGAACGACATTGACCAATTTAAGAAAAGGCCTACCAAGAATTATATCATCATGTTCATCATGGCAAGCATCGATTACGAAAAAGTCAGTTGGAATAATTTTACCCGAGATAGCAACATCTAAATATCTAAGCACACCCAAAGGTCTTATTGTTCTACCATCTCCCATGATCAATTTTATTTGTGTTGGAGCAAGATTTAAAGTTTTACTAAAAAGCTAATAATAAATCTTGGAAGTCATGACACTAACATGGGCTCCGATGTCACATAAGGCTTTGCAAATTTTCTCCCCTTTAATGGTGCAACTTATGTGAGGTGTCGGTAGAGAGGTACCTTCGACATGATCGGCTCCTATTGTGTACACTTTGGCTAGGTGTGCATATGGCGAGTCCTCCACCTTCACTCCCATAATTTTCTTTTCTTCGGCAATGTGATCTGGATCTACCTCTTCTTCCTCATTGAAAAGTCTTTGGATAATCTCTCCGGCCGATTCCTGGTCCAACTCGTACCCCGAGTGCCTCTCCTTTGGAAAGTAGATTCTATAGCTCTCGCCGACTCTTTTTGGTTCGTGTCTGGTCTCCTCTTGTTGAATATTTCTTCGAAGTCAATCGGGATCCAATCCATTTGTTCGAACTCCTTTAGCGGCTTTGCATTCACCAAACTTCTTCCTTGTACCTTTTCGAGCTTGCAAATTTTGTTGCCTTGGATTGGTTCTCCTCCATTGTGGGTTGCTCCTTCAATCTTTTCTTGCCTTGCTTCTTCTTTCTTCACTTTTGAGGCCTCTTTTCTAGAAATTCCAGCAAGTACCTCCGCACGAGTTTCTTGCTCAACACTTCCCGAAATATGTTCTTCCCATTCTCTTTGCATGGCCACCCCTTGCTTATTCTTTGTAGTAATTGGGTGGCCTCTGTGAGTGTTTTCTCCATGATATTTCCGCCTGCACACATTTGAACATACCGCATGCATTCGAGGGTTAGGGAAAAATAAAAAGTATGCAAGAGTACATAGGTTCGGTGATTACATCTCAAGATCCCCCTTCAACCCAAGGACAAATAAGGATTTTACCCCATAATGTTACACATGTGCTGGACATGGGATAGAAACCTCTGAAGTAGATGAAGGCTGACGAGTGCTCCCTTGTCGATCCAATCTCCTTCTTCTTCTCGGTTTTGTGACGGTGAATGACGAATCAATCCCCTCGTGGATCTTTGCGTCCAAACTCCTAATAGCCAGAGGGGGTACTAGGTCAAAGGGGGTGGTGAACCGGGCCCGGAATGGGCTGGGTCGACCGACCTAGGCCCATTTCGCCCCCATCTTTCTTCCCGAAGCTTCTCATGCAATTGCTGATTTACACCCTTCTGCATGTGGGCCCTTGACGTCGTTTTCTCCACGGTTTAGATAAGGGTACTTGTCGCGCAAGCTCTTGCATCTTTTATTCAGGTCCCTGGAGTTTTACGGCTTCATGCTTTGGTCCTTGGGTCATTTGGAGTCATGTTCACTTCGAGTCTTGACTTGTGTCGGGCTTCATTATCTTCTCATAAAGTGCTTGATGAACTTTTCCCGGAAGTACTTATTTATGTGCTTAAATCCTGCGTAAACAACACACTCCAAAAACCACATGCAAGAGCGAACTTGTTATATCAAGGGGGTTAGTACCATTAGATCGGATATCAAATCAATGCCAACATTGAAGGTAAACTCTTGGCTTGGAGTGTTAAAGTCGACCGTCAACACGCCTCAAGGGGCGGGCGCAGACCCGCCACAGGGAGTGGCCATAGGCGCATCCCCGTCAAGTGTCGCTGGAGCAGCCGTCCACCACCGAGCATGACTAAGTGCTGCAGCCACTGCCACGCCTGCCGAGCGAGCACGGCCCCAAAGCTGCCGCTACCCAAGCACGGGCGCAGCCACCACCGGCCGCCGAAGGCTTCTACGCGGACGCTAAGGCCACAGAGCCCGGCCCCTGGCCGCCGGGCATTACTGCTGCCCCGGCGAGAGAGCGTGGCCCCGAAGGCCACCATCTCCACCGTCGCCTGGCAGCGTGCGGCCGGCCACCGGCCCGTGGATCCGCTTTGCTCCGTCGGGACGCAGGCGTGCCACAGCGGAGGCATGAGTCGTGGCTCGCTGCAACCGTGCGGGCGTGGCCCCACACAGGTGCGACTCGACCAACGGCGGAGGAACCCGTGGCCACCCCTCCCGATCTTCCAGCTGTGTGTGATGCGCTATGGATAAGGATGGAGATTAGGGTTTGCCCCCCTATTTATATGCGTGGCCAACGATGAACGTGTACCGTTAATCTTGATGAACGGCCACGGTGGATTGGGCTTGATAGGCCTAACAGGTCGGCCCAAATAAGCGCCAAAATGGACCCCGAAGGCCCATTTCGAGTTTGGTTGCATAAAACCTTTTGTTTTATGCGAATATAGTGGCCCGAAGCCCACTATAATACCCAAATACACGACCTAAAGTCCGTAAAAATATTAGTGGCCTGAAGCCCACCATATTATTTTATATATATTGCATTTATTTATTTCTTGTAATTTATTTATCTATTTATTGCCCTATTTAAATTCTTGCATATTTACTTTATTGCAATGATTTATTTAATATTGAAGTAATCCTGAAGATTACACTTGAGAAATCATTGTATAGTCTCGAAGACTATGCAAAGTCGTAATCCTGAAGATTACGCTCCGACATTGACTCCCCTGTACATTCATTGTGCAGGCTTGTCGGACCTCGCAAAGAGGAAGTTCGAGGTGCTTGCCGTGGATGACAACAACTACCTCACTTGGGCTACCGACGTCGAGATCAAACTCGATGGTATGAGCCTCGATCATACCATCGTCCAGCCTGAAGCTGGCAAGGATGAACACACAAAACCTAATAAAGCAAGAGCATTGCATTTTCTGCGACACCATCTCCACCCAGACCTGAAGTCTAAGTATATGACAGAGAGGGATCCACTTGTTCTATGGTAGTCCCTAAAGGACCACTTGACCGATGGACGATTGTGCTCCCAGGCACAAAATTGGATCACCCTGCGCTTCCAAGACTACAAGTTTGTGGCAGCGTACAACTCTGCTTTACACCTGATTGTGACTAAGATGTGTCTATGTGGCCAAAAGATCACTAACGCTGATTTGATCAAGAAGACTCTATTCACCTTCCACCCCGGTAACATAGTACTACAACAACAATACAGAAACTCAAAGTACACGAAGTACTCTGAGCTAAGTGAAGTACTATCAGCTGCTGAACAACAAAACGAGGTGTTCATGAGTGTGAGACATGGGTACCCCTGGGTCCCCACCGACCAGGCTCATGGCTGTCCCTGACAAGTGGGTCCGGCCCACCAGAAGACCCCCGACTGTCGGTGGGCCTGCCCGACGACATGTGGGCGACGAGAAGATAGCTTGGCGTGCAAGCCAAGGCGGTCGTAGCTCGGATAAGCCTTCCATGTTGTAAATTGACTAGAGATAGGTTTCCCTCTTGTAACCGACTTGGACTCCGGTCCATCGACCTTGTCCGTCGCCCAATATAAGGTGGGCAAGGGTGTCCTTCTGAGGACCATGTACCATCGTGACCTTGCCAGCAATACAAACCGAAGAACTGGACGTAGGGTTTTACTATCCGGAGGCCCGAACCAGTATAAAATCGCTTCGTCCCTTATGTCTCGTCGTGATTTTCGTGTGCTATGCTAGCATAACCATCGCTTTCTTAGCTCCGGATCTCCCCGCCGAACAAATAAACCACCGGGGTTGACCCCCCTGTGGACTGTTAAGACCTAAACCTCTGACAGTTGGCGCGCCAGGTAGGGGTGATCGGGAGTTCTTCGTGCAGTGTGATGGCAGTTCGCCGATCGACAACCATTCTGCCCGGCCTACTGGTTTTAAAGCTGCGCCTGAAGCACATGCTAATGTTGCTGAGAGTTCTCACAACCGAAAATGGGGTCGTGGAAAGGGAAAGCGGAAGGGGAAAAGAGGTGCCTTGTTCAAAGGCAACAGAAAAAGAAAGCTCAAGGGTAGATTCGAACCTGAGAAGGAAAGAGGTGATCATAGTGGGGAAGAGCGGGGTGAGTGCTATAGATATGGAGCAAAGGGACATTGGTCCCGCAGATTCTGTTGACGGTTCAAAACCGTGCTCAAGTTCACCGCAAGCCTACGGGTGACTTGGTGCCTTTTTCACCAAGGAGGGTCCTCCCTAGATTTGTCAATCCAAGGATCGGAAGCAAACTCCTAAGGCTATCCATCTAATCTAATGATCTAACCTATCATTGATTGCATAAAGGTAACATACAAACATGGTAGATTGTATGGATCTCATCCACCTTGCCATAAAGGCAAACACCAAAGGGTAACCCTAGCCTATCGTCTTCTTGTTGCTGTTCCGGCCAAGGTGACAAACCAATTGAAGGACCGATTAGGCGAACCGAGAGGGGAGTGAATGGGGCCGATAAAAATTCTTCTCGAAGGAGATGAGAACTCCAACAAGGCGAACACGGCTTCCAACTCTCGCCTCCGACTCAACTACCCAAGTTGGTCAAGACCACCACGACCACTGAAGTGCTACTCTTGGTCCTAGGAACCAACACTCAACCTTCCGAGCCAAAACTCACCAAACCACACGGAAACTTGCGACTTGCGCCTCCGCTACACCGGTCGAGGCCGTAGCTGCGCCCGGTCGGCCGTGACACCGGTGACCGTGAGCCGAGTCGGTCAGGCGGTGGCTCGGCGCCGAACGTTCGGGAAGCCTCGTGACTCCTCTAGGCCACTGGAACAAAAACCACCACGAAACATAACACTGAGGAAGAAGAACCCTCACAAAACCTAGCAAGACAACTCCAAACACGCTAAGAACTGATCAGCAGGACCACGGGACAAAACCACACGGACAAGGCTATTCCCCGAGAAAAACCCACCAAGGGCTAGCACCGGTCGAGACCAGTCAAGAACACCGGCCGTCGGCCGCCGGTGGCAAAGGATGATGAACAGCAGTCAACTCCCAAATCCAACTCCGATCTCCGATTCGCTCCACGGTTTTGCACAAGACTTTGGGGATAGTAGGAACACCTCATGGGTACTCCATAGCCAAGATTTGGTCCACCAAAACTTGTCAAATCAAGAGGAATCGAAGGATTTCCGCCAAGAACACCACGAACCCTAGAACCACGAAAACCCCAAAATTGAGCCCCTTTACTCACGGAGTTTGGGAGGGAATCAAAGGAAAAGAACCACGAAGGGTTCATGCATACATCCCCACCAAATCCCAAGAGAAAGGTCTCAAAACCGCTCAAGAAAATTCCCCAAGAAAAGCCTCCGAAAATCACCAAAAAGGAGAAAGCAGGAAAGACACATCCAAGCCTTGAGGAACCACGCGAATCATCTATACATACCAAAGAGGTTCATACAAGGTCTAGCTTGATCATCCTTCCTCTCACAAGATCTCACCATGAAGCTCTCAAGCTAGTCCTACGAAAATCCTAAGGAAAATAGGTAGGAAAATAGGAAAACCAAATGAGCTAGGGTTCCAAGAGATGGCTGCCATCCTCTCACCCCTTGGGTTATATGGAGCAACGAAGACTAAAATACCCTTACTAGCTAACTAGGGATACATGCCCTCGAGGCGAAATTGGAAGTCTTTGTCTTCGCACCATCGGACGGATGCCCGACCGCAAACTTGCTTAGCCTCGGCGCAAGCCTTGCGATCCGGCGTGTCCTCCGCTTGAAGATTCGGGCTGCGTCGTCGCTGCCGGTCGGCCGGTGCTCCTCACCGATCGGCCGGTGCTCCTCGAGCCGTCGAGGTCTTGGTTCTTGGTCTTGGCTTTGTGGATCAACCAAGGAACCCAATGGTTTTCGGTGAACCACCGGAAACCCCGCGAACTCGGTGTAGCCTCCGCCAATCACCACTCATGACTCGGCTCCCACGTAGTCCGGCTCGACCTTGGTTTTGAGGCTCAACCAAGAAAGCCGGTCCATGACTTCATCTTGCCGTTCTTGCGACCATCGACCCATGACGGCCAACCAAGCCTACTTGTCTTCTCCACACACGGAGGCCTCTCACAACGACCTTTCACGCTTGTTCTTCACACACTTTGCACCAAGCCGCAACCTGCACCGCAATACTTAGCCAAGAATCGGTCCACACCGTTGTCAATCACTCATCACACCGAGGCGATCATCCACGGTCCTCAAACCACACGGCTCTCAATCTCCCCTTGATGAGTGCATTGACAACACACATTTTGGTAACCAAGAGAAAAGGAAGAAAAGCGACTAAAGAAACTCCAACAAGCGATCGAAAGCCAAAGAAAGGCAAAGAGCAAGATCACTTGAAGAAGACAAGTCTCGGACCCCTTAGGCAAGAACAGCGGCTCGAAACATCCGAGACAAAACATGCTCAAGTAAAGAGCACAAACCATCAAACCAAAGCTCGAAAACCACAAAGAGCTCCCCCGCACACATGCAAGCTCTCCACTGAACCAATGCAACTCCCACGGACAAATGCATGCGAACCACTTCACGAAAGCAGGCAGCTGCAACATTTCAGCTCGACCGGTCGACGGTCGACACCACCGGTCGGGGCCGGTGCGCAACATGTGAACAGGACCAGCACTCGGCCGGTCGGACCGGTGACCTCAACCGGTCGGCCGGTGCACTGAAACCCAAATGGCTCGAAACCACCTGAAAACCTTCCAAATGCATTCGGTAGGCCAAAACATGCTCAAACTTCTCCCCCTTGTTGACAATGCATGAATCAAGCCAAAAATGCAAAAATGCAACCTAGAGCTTCTCAAATAGACAAAATTCAACATAGGATGCTACACATGTCCAAACGAGCAAGTTAGATACTCTATAGCTTCGTAATGACATAAACTTCATGATCACCAAGTTTCACAACCATTGGGAGCTAAGATAGAATTTAGCAATTTTGCGAAAATCACCCTCTCATGAGCAAAGTCCTAAACATGAGCAAAACATGTCAAAATGGCAAAGCCACACAAACTTCATGCTAGGACAACCATTCTAAGCATAAGACCATCATAAACACCCACAAGCACCTCATGTCATGTCAAAGCCATGAGCCATGTGCCTACTTCTATATATGAGACTTCTCATTGGTAGGCATCATGCAACGATTTAACACCCAAAGCAAACTTAAAATTAGCACATATGACATGGGAGCACATTTTTCAAGCAATTTACATTTCATTTTCAGATTTATAATTGGTACATGAAATGTCTTTGCGACAAAAAGGAACTTATGCCCCTCCACAAGATGAAGCATGGGGCTAAACATTCATGATGGCAAATGAGCCTTTGGCCCCCATATGATCAAAATAAGCTATCCAACCACAAATTAAGCATAGCCAAGCCACAACAACATGTCAAGATCATGTAAAGGCATTTACTCACAAGAGAGCATACATATGAAATTTTCAAAAACATAGCCATCAACCATGGATACAAACCAAGATTATCAAGAGCTAAGCCAAACTAACCATAGCTTACCAAATTAGCTCACAAAGACATATATCATTCCATGGTGAACAATGTATATAGGAGAAGCCTTTCCTAAACAATGCATATGATACAAAATGCATGCAACCTAAGATACAAAGATGCCTATACATCATGTTACATATGCCATGCCAAATGCAAGAAATGCACAAAGGAAAGCTATACATATGCTACAAAGGAGCTCCCACACAACTCAAGAAATCAAACAAACACCAAGCTCCCCCATAAGCGAGTGAAAGTTGCTTGATCTAGGGGTTTGGTGAAAATATCGGCTAGTTGTTCATGTGTGGGTACATGGATCAAAGCTATCTTCCCTTTCTCTACGTTGTCTCTCAGAAAATGATACCTCACTTCTATGTGCTTGGTTTTGGAATGGAGCCTTTGGGTTCTTTGCCACGCTTATGGCACTGGTGCTATCACATTGAAGTGGGACATGGGTATACTCCTCACCAAAGTCACTCATGGTGTATGTGATCCAAAGGAGCCTGAGAGCAACAACTAGCTGCCACATACTACTGCCTCGGTAGTGGATTGAGCAACACTCATTGTTCTTGGGAAGACCAAGACACCAAGAAGAACCCAAGCTGGCAAGTCCCAGTGGACTTCCTATCCAACCGACACCGGCAAAGTCCGCGTCGAAAATCCATGAGCGCCAAAGAAGAAGGCAGTACCAAAGGCGAAGTCGGGAGTGTGTCGCAAATACAAAATGCGCTTGACCTTGCCGATCACGAAGTCCTCGGAGACGCGAAAACGAGCGCATGACACAGGTGGATGTCCGGCCTCGTCGCCGTCAAGTAGAGGAGTGACCCGATCATGCTCGGTACTCCTTACGGTCACGTGTTCACCTTCCTCGTCGCATCAAGAGCTGTAGTCGTACTCATAAGGCGTCGCCATGGCCTTGGAGTCCTCCATCTTGAACTTCCTCACAATGTCCTTGGTGTACTTAGCTTGGTGCACAAATGTTCCTTCCTTTGATTGCTTGATTTGTAGCCCGAGGAAGAAGCGCAACTCGCCCATCATGCTCATCTCAAATTCCAGCTCATGTCTTGCAAACCTTGCAACAAGAGAGTTAGGCGAGCCACCAAAAACAATATCATCCATGTATACACGCATAATCGGGATATCTACCTGCTGAGGAGAAACAAGGTCCAGTCGACCTTCCCCATCTCAAACCCTCTCTCAAACAGAACCCCTCAACCTACCATACCAAGCTCTAGGCGCTGCTTCAACCCATACAGGCGCCTTCCTCAACTTGTACACCCGGTGAGTACTTCTCACTCTCAAACCCCGGTGGTTGCCTCACAAACACCTCTTCCTCCAACACACCGTTAGAAAGCACTCTTCACATCCATCTGGTACAACTTGAACCCTTTAGCCACGGAAAAGCTAGAAGGATCCGATCGCCTCCAAAGCGAGCTACAGGCGAAAGTCTCCTCGTAGTCGATCCCTCTTCGATCAGACACGAGCAACAAGTCTCGACTTGTTCCTCACCACTTCTCCTTTCTCTCCTCTTTATTTTTCCACACCCATTTTGTCCCAATCGGCTTACACCACAGGGAGGGTCAACCAACACCCAAACTTGGTTCCTCTCAAAATTCTCCAACTCCTCATGCATCGAGTTAACCCAATTATGATCGGATAACGCGTGTCCAATGTCTTTGGGCTCAAAGGAGGCAACAAAAGCAGCATGAGCGAAATGAGAATTGTTAGAACCCTCGGCAGTGTGTAGCGTTCATTCATGTCGCCGATGATTCTCGGTGGGTGATCCACTTGCACTTGCCGGGAGGTTCTCGCCTTGATGCTACCTCCCCTCAAGCAGCCTTCGCCTTGATCCGGGTTTGTCGTTGTAGGTGTGGGAGAGGGTCCATTCTCGATCGTCGTTGAAGTAGTAGGTACATGTTCGTAGCGGGCATCACACCGCCATCTTCATCATCTCCATGTTCATGCTCCTCCTCACGAAAGATCTCCTCGCCAAGTTGTCGTCACTGCACACTCAAAAACAAGCGACTACGTGGGTGTGTCTCGTCGAAGGTTACCTGCAAGTCTCCACGATTTGGTTAGTTTCAAGATTGAGCACACGAAATGCTCTAGAATGAGATGCATAACCAAAGAAAATGCCATCGAGACCTAGCCTCGAACTTGTCCAACTTCTTCCCTTTCTTCAGAATGAAGCATTTACAACCAAAGACATGGAAGTGACTCACCTTGGGTGTGCGACGTGCATCAACTCGTGATGTGTTTTCTTCTTATGGACCACGAGGTAGATCTGTTCGACACATAGCACGCGGTATTGACCGCCTCGGAACCTTCTCGAGTCCTATGCTCGTCGAGCATCGTCAAAACCATCTCGCACAAGGTCCTGTTTTCCTTTCCACCACGCCATTACGGGAGGCGTATACGGACTCAGCGATGTTCAAGACCCAAGTCATGGCAAAGGTTTGAGCGAGAGTTTTTGAATTCGAGCCATTGTCACTGCGGATCGCTCGTATGGCATCTCCGTGCCTCTCGTTTCTTAACCTCAAGACAAGATCACGAACAAAACCAAACGTCTCCCCTTTCTCCTCAAGAAAGAACACCCACGCATCAGAGTAGTTGTCCACCACAACAAGGACATACCACTTCCCACCGCGGATCGCGCAGTGGGCCAACAAGGTCCATATGGAGCAGCTCGCATGGGCCTCGGTCATCACATCGGTGAGGCGGGTGAGAAGAGGCTACCATCTTGGCATGCCTACACGGCGCACAAACCAACTCTTTCTCAAACCTCAACCGTGGCAATCCTCGGACCAAATTGAGTTTACTCAAGCGAGACAAAGGTCAAAGCTCAAGTGACCCAACTTCCTATGCCACTTCCACAACTCACTCGAAGAACCGGCCAAGCAACGCTCCACACGGAAGGCCGAGAAAAATCAGCTCGGAACACTTGACCCTCGGGAGCGACCATGCAAACAAGATCCCAGGAATTTAAAATCCGAGAACCACCGGTCGAAACAACACCTCAAAACCCTCATCCAACAAGCTGGGACACGAAAGCAAATTGTATCCAAGCGATTGAACAAGAGCAACACGCTGAGTGATCTTGTCACTTACCTTAATCTCACCTTGACTGCGCCCTCGCCCATTGTCCCCAAAGGTGATGTACTTCTTTGTCACCAAGGGCGAGACTTGAGAACCACCCCTTGTCTCGGTCATATGCCTCGAGCAACGAGTCAATCAACCAAATGTTCTTCAAGTCTCCCACCTGAAATTCAAAAGCGAGCACGTGAGTGAACAAGCGACTCGACAGGGTTAGTACCAAAAGAGTAAAACCGAGTCTTGAGCCATTTGCTCCAAAGTGGGGTTAGCACAAACCAAATCATCACGCCTATCAAAGCTACCACCACGGTAACCACCACGAGGGAACCAACCTCTCTAGCGGAGGAGGATGAAAGCCACGAAAGGGAAACCGTGGATCGTTCCTCCTCTCCATCTCAAAGCTACGACTCCTCACCCCGTATTGAGCACGAGGTGGAGAACGCCTAACAACCGACCACACCGCAAACTTTCCGGACCAACCACGGAACCACGACCTCCGGAACCAAACCGAGCATCCTCACGAGCACGAAACCCGACTCAGTGCGCCCGGACCTGCACCGGTCGACCGGTGTAGCTCGGCCAGCCAGACACACTGCGACCTTCCGGTCTCCCCAAGCCGAACCTCCTCACAATCGCCTTGGCCACAGGCATCTGCATACGAGGCTCGGGTACACCATTAGAGGGGTGGTACTGTCCTTGTTAGCCCACTCTCTAGCCATTCTCTCCTCACGCTTCCTCTTGAAGCAAAACTCATCCTTGTGACCATCTCCCACAATACCCACAATGGAACTTTATGGGCATGGCTTAGGCTTAGGCTTGGGTTGGGGCTGCCTCGGCTTCTCACCCTTCTTCTCTCCTTCCTCACCTCCCTTTGGGCTCACAAACTTCACGGTTTGGAAATCATTTGTTGGGTGAGGAATATGGGTGATCTGGAGTAGTGTCAAGTTTGTTTACGAGATGGTTAGGCTTGGGCTCAAACTTGTTCTTGTGTCTGCATTTGGTGGTGGGATAGGAATCTCTCCAACTCTCTCAACTCCCTCACCCTTCTCTCCAAGCTTGTCGCCCCAAGTGCTTGACCATCATAGCATTTGAAAGCCGCTATCATGATACCAAGTCGAGGCTCCGACCGACAACCAGCTCATACATTTTCTCGACTCATCATTCTCATCCCGCAAGCGATCAACATAATGTGCAAGCTCCAAATTCTTAACCGCATGCAATTCACAAGTAGAGCAAGAAGTGGGAATAGGCTCTTTCAACTTAGCCTCAAAGCGAAAAGTGTAAGCATGCATCTCATCAATCTTTCCATGCAAAAGCAGGGCAAGAAGTGCAAGCACCTAGCAAAGCAGGTCTAGACTTAAGCTCGGACCACTTCAACCCTAAGCATATCTAGTTCATCACAAGTAGAAGCATGCTTATCCTTAAGAGCGATGAAGATCAGCTAGGTACACGAGCAATCACAGCAATCAATCTCATCGAAACCACGGAGAAGCCTTAAGCGAATCAATCTCAAGCTTAGCATCTAGGTTACGGGTTTCTAGCTCGACCCACAGTTCCTATCATCTTCTAGTGAGGCCTAAGCTCTTTCCTCATCTTCTTGGCCTCTCTAAGCATGTGATCGCGGTTATCAAGCAAGTCAACCAACTCATCATTCTCCTTGCGCAAAGAGAGCTCATCACATACCTCATCCCTCGGGTCGAGTCCGAGTCACTCCGTGGCTCTTCTTGTGCCGGAGCTACGGGCCATGCCGCAGCCATCTCCCACGGCAGCTCAACCCGCTCAAGTTCTGGATGACTTCTTGTTTTTGCGCCGATCACCTTCATCTTCACCGCTACTCGAGCTCGAGGAAGAGTAGGCGGAGTGGAGTCGACGCCGCTCGCTCAGGCCATTGCTCGGGCCTTCCGCGCGCCATCCTTCTTCCTCGGACCGTCGCTCGTCCTTGTGCTTGTTCTTGTGCTTGTGATCGCGCCTCGATCGGTACTTGCCATCCTTGCTCGATCGGTGCTGTGCACGTCCTTGTTCTCCGTCTTCTCGCGGGCGATCGGCGGCGAAGTGTCCGGCTTGCCGCCTTGAAAGCTGCGTCTGTCTTGTCCTCCTCGTGTTCACCCGGTTCTCGTGCAGCCTCTCGAACCGCACAGTCGACGCCACTCGTCCTCTCCAAGCACGTCGAACTCCTCGTCGCAAAGACATCAAAGAAGACAGAGAATACATCCGGAGGATGCGTTAGCGTTAGGCTTAGCTCCTTTGCCACTAACGAGGCGAGACTATGAGAATCGGTCGGGCTCTCGATCTTGGCTACCACGGTCCAACTCGGTGACTTGAGCTTGAGCGGCTCGTTCACCGTCAAGGTGTCATACTTCTCGGACTCAACAATAGCCTCAAACTTCCCGTCCCATACAGTGCGATCCAACGAGTGCAAGAGCTTCACGGCTCTATCATGATCATTGTATGGGAGGACGTCACATTGGCTCTCATGTTGTTCACAACCGCAGTAAATCTGGAAAAGGGCATCGACGGACTCGCCGGGAGATGAGTGAAGTTCTCGTACTCTCTCCGGTAAGTCAGCGTACATCCGAGCGAACACGAGCATTCCCGGCATGAGCATCCTTCAACCGCGCTCCCAAATCCTACAAGCTAAGTCCTCTCTGAACCCGATCGAATTCGGTGACCGAGCGAAACAAGTAGTCGGCGACCTTGTTGTTGGCTTCAACATATCCTCGATCCGGAGCAAGGAAGTTCATCGGATGAACATAAGTGTTCACCGTGACATCCCAAAGGATTTGACCCTTTCCGCGGAGGAACGCCATCCGCCTTTGCCACATCTGGTAGTTCTTCCCATCCAGTGCGGAGGACACGAACCCGTTCTGACGCGCCATCTTTGGATCTTAGAGTGGTAAGAGTCAATAAAGACCCGAACGGCTCGATACCAATTGAAGGACCGATTAGGCGAACCGAGAGGGGGGAGTGAATGGGAGGATAAAATTCTTCTCGAAGGAGATGAGAACTCCAACAAGACGAACACGGCTTCCAACTCTGTCTCGACTCAACTACCCAAGTTGGTCAAGACCACATAGCCAGCTGAAGTGCTACGTCCTAGGAACCAACACTCAACCTTCCGAGCCAAAACTCACCAAACCACACAGGCGGAAACTTGCACGGCTTGCGCCTCCGCTACACCGGTCGACCGATGGCTGCGCGGTCGGACCCGTGACACCGGTCGGGGCGGTGGAGCGAGGCCGGTCGGGAGTGGTGGCTACTGACAGCCGCCTGACAAACGTTCGAGAAGCCTCATAACTCCTCTAGGCCTCCCGGAACAAAAACCACGAAACACAACACAGGAGGAAGAAGAACCCCTCACAAAACCTAGCAAGACAACTCCAAACACGCTAAGAAGCATCAGCAGGACCACGGGACAAAACCACACGGACAAGGCTATTCCCGAGACAAAAACCCACTAAGAGCTAGCACCGGTCGACGGTCAAGAACACCGGTCGAGACGGTCGCGCTGGCAGCTCGGGATGAACAGCGCATGAGTCAACTCCCCAAATCCAACTCCCGATCTCCCGATTCGCTCCACGGTTTTGCACAAGACTTTGGGGATAGTAGGAACACCTCATGGGTACTCCATAGCCAAGATTTGGTCCACCAAAACTTGTCAAATCAAGAGGAATCAAGGATTTCCGCCAAGAACACCACGAACCCTAGAACCCGAAAACCCCAAAATTGAGCCTTTACTCACGGATTTGGGAGGGAGATCAAAGAGAAAATAACCACGAGGGGTTCATGCATACATCCCCCACCAAATCCCAAAGAGAAAGGTCTCAAAACCGCCACAAGAAATTCCCCAAGAAAAGCCTCCGAAAATCACCAAAAGGAGAAAGCAGGAAAGACACATCCAAGCCTTGAGGAACCACGCCGAATCATCTATACATAGCAAAGAGGTTCATACAAGGTCTAGCTTGCTTGATCATCCTTCCTCTCACAAGATCTCACCATGAAGCTCTCAAGCTAGTCCCTCCTACGAAAATCCTAAGGAAAATAGGTAGGAAAAATAGGAAAACCAAATGAGCTAGGGTTCAAAGAGATGGCTGCCATCCTCTCACCCCTTGGGTTATATGGAGGCAACCGAAGACTAAAATACCCTTACTAGCTAACTAGGGATACATGCCCTCGAGGGTGAAATTGGAAGTCTTTGTCTTCGCACCATCGACGGATGCCCAGTGACCGCAAACTTGCTTAGCCTCGACGCAAGCCTTGCGATCCCGGCGTGTGTCCTCCGCAAGATTCGGATGCGTCGTCGACACACCGGTCGAACCGGTGCTCCTCACCGATCGGCCGGTCGAGAGTCTGGGCTGCTGCACCTCCGTCTTCGGTTCTTGGTCTTGGCTTTGTGGATCAACCAAGGAACCCAATGGTTTTCCGGTGAACCCGAAACCCGCTAACTCGGTGTAGCCTCCGCCAATCACCACTCATGACTCGGCTCCCACGTAGTCCCGGCTCAACCTTGGTTTTGAGGCTCAACCAAGAAACCGTCCATGACTTCATCTTACCTGTTCTTGCGACCATGCGGCACTTGACCCGGCCCGGCCAGTCCCTCGAACCAAGCCTACTTGTCTTCTCCACACGAGGCCTCACGCAACGACCTTTCACGCTTGTTCTTCACACACACCGGTCAAGCCGCAACCTGCACCTGCAATACTTAGCCAAGAATCAGTCCACACCACGTTGTCAATCACTCATCACACCAGGAAGCGACCATCCACCGGTCCTCGAACCACACCTGGCTCTCACCAATCTAAACCTATACTATGATAAGGAGTACACTCGATATGGAGTAACCCGATATGGAGTGGTCTGATACACGTTCATTTGCCGCTTTCTCCTCCTCTGTCACTACGCAGGATAATCATCACCGAAGCGACAACCTCGGTCCGTGCACTACAACGATGTATCCGCAAGACAAGACTAATCACCATGATTCGATCTAATCCTACTAAAAGCATATGGTAGCTACACATATGAATAAGCACAACTTGTAGTAGATCAAAGTAAAGACAAGGATTGATTTATGTCACCATCGAATGTCGAAAGTACAAATGCCTTGATGGATCCAAGGCATGGCTAACTCCACCATGGCTTCACCACAGGCCAACCATGGCGGCTGGGGCATGGCCTAAGCCATCTCCTAAGCAACTCGAGGACTTGCGGCGGCCATCGGCTTCCTCCCGGTGCTTCTCCTTCGTGTCGGTGGCTCTCTGATGAATGGATGGATGTGGCGGCCGGAGGCGAGGCAATATATGAAGCACCTAGGTCAAAGGCGTCATGCGAAGCCCGATGGGCCGGGCCGGCACCTGGCTGTTTGTCCCGGTTCGCTCCCCGACGCTTCTCGGTCAATTGTTGACTTGCCCCCTTATGCATGTGGGCCCTTGACGTCGTCTTCTCCACGGTTTAGATAGAGCTCCTTGTCACGCAAGCTTCAAAGATCTTACTCGGATCCACAGTTTAACGACTTCATGCTTCGGTCCTTGGGCCATTTGGAGTCATGTTCATCATGTGTCTTGACTTGTGTCGGGCTTTATGATCTTCTCTTGAAGTGCTTGATGAACTTATCCCGAAAGTCTCCCTTTAAGCACTAGTTTCCTACATAAACAACAAACTCCAAAATCGATATGCAAGAGTGAACTTGATACCTCCGGGGGGTTAGTACCATTAGTTAGAATATCAAATACGTGCGAATGTTGACGATAAACTTATAGCTAGGTGTACCAAAATCGACCGTCAACATACCCCCATGCTTAAACCTTGCTCGTCCTCGAGCAAGTCCAAGATCTTTGCTTAACTTGGAAATCAGCGTTGCCCTTCAATGTCTTCCCTGCACTTAGTTATACACAACAAGACATATTGCTCTCTCAAGTATTTAGCATTTAAGGTTCAAGTGTTGACCGGCTAATTCATCATGGAAGATAGACTATCATTAAAGAACATGCCATAATAAAACAAATATGGTGCTCTCAAACTTAAGCAAACTTTAAACCTTTACCTTGTTGCATCGTGAAGAGTTTTCAAAAAATTACACATCTAACATAAGTGAGGTTCTCTTGCAAAACCTCATGGAAACACTCATCTCGTCAATTCACTCAAGCCTACACTAGATTACTCTCAACCTATTCTACTCATATATGAAAGTGGAAAGCTTATGAGGAGCTTGGTAGGTAAAAACAATCCTAGCAAAACATTATACTTGAAATATTGTCAAACTAAGAGAGAGATCTATTGGAATTACCGAGACTAGTCAAAAAGGCCATGGAAAATAAATGTTGGAAAGAGAGAGATGGAACACACGCATTTTAGAAAGGTGGACATGTGCAAGTGGCAAATGGGTGATCCCGAGACACAAATGAAGTTCTTGTCATCGGATTGCACATGGTTGGAAAAGATTGAGTATGGACTTGTCTTCAAAGCTCTCTAAGATTTAAATGAAGCTAAAAAGAACCGAGGAGCATTTTTATTTTTCTCTCTTTTGTTTTTTTCTTTCTTCTTCTTTTTTTCTTTCTTTCTTTCCTTCATTTTTTTCGTCTCTCTTTCTTTATTTTTTTATTCATCCTTTCTTTATGCTCCTCCAAACTTTTAAGCAACATAGTACTTGCTATAGCAGTCCTCCCCCATGCTTAAATGATTGCTCGTCCTCGAGCATAGAAGTGAGGGGACCTATGGCTGCTAGAGAAGTACGAAATCCTTGTATTCCTTCATAAATCTTTTGAAATCTTCAAGGGCATCCTCCATGTCGAAACTCGCATGATCTTTGATGAGTCTCTCCATATGTTATATGTCTTGAAATCTTGCCAGAAAATCTTCAGAAAATTCGTCGAAAGATCATCCATACTCAATTTGGGTTGTGGTCAAGGAGGTAATCACAAAAAGATGTTTTGGGTTTAGGGTGGATGCCCAGCGAAGTTTGTGAAATCTCTAATGTAGAAACTCACAATGCATGGACAAAAATGGCTAGCATGAAAAAGATACACAAAGGAATGACCAGCTTCTTAGTCTCGTACCACAGAAATCAATCCTAATCCAACTCATCAAGATATAAGTTTGCAAACTAAAGGTTACATCATAAAAGTACTTGTATGTGTATAGCCTTTGGTAGGTAGAACTTTGCAAGAGATTCACAAATGTAGATAGCATAATAAGTTTAAATAAAACAAGAGCAAGGCATAAGTCATCGGTAAACTTAAATCAAAGAGCAACATAGAGTATGTGGGTCTAAAAAATTAGTCATTTACCCTCCACAAAAGAAAGAGCCGGTATTTAGTCAATTTAATTTCCTTTTAATAGAGAGCAAAAAGTCATGTCATATAAAACATCATGCAAGTAAAACAAAGCGGCAACTTTCATCATTTTTCCATAAGCAAGGCATACAAATGATATCATCGTGGTAAGCTCAAAAGAGATGGTGATTCATTGAAAAATAAAACTAACAAACCTAGGTTGTCCTCCTAGTAGCCATGTTATTGATCGAGAGATAAATACAAAGGTTGTTTATGGTTGAAAGTATATATGTGCAAGCATTTAGAAGGAGATGAACAAAGATAAAGTTAAGGGCAAGTTACCGTCCTCTTCGATGCTCGTAATGAAGTGCAGCGATGCCTCCCCCATGCTTAAGCATTGTGCTTAGCATGGAAAAAGAATGATGAGCATCTTGTGGTGAAGGTGATCCTTGTACCTCGTGGCCTTGTTCCCTTTCGTCCTTCAAATCCTCCCCCAAGCTTAGCATGTTGCTAAGTGTGGAAGAACTTGAATCGCTCCCTATTGCCATGTGTTCAAGAATCATCTTCACTTCTTGCCTTTGTTACTCACTTGTCCTTCAACTTCTTCTTATTATCGTCAAGCCATGGTTCCAATCCTTCATCATATCGTCATCACCGACTTCCATCCCGTCCTTGTCGCCGCCTCATCTTCCACAGATTTTCTTTTACTTCTTGAACAGAACATATACTGAAACACCCCTCCAAGTTGAAGTTCATGAAATTATCTTTCCAATGAGCCATCATTCGCATGAAACGGGTTCCGAACAAGAGAGTTGTGCCTATTTTACTCCGGCGATGCAATCTGTCCAAAGCTGATTTCAGACGCGCAGCGCTCAATGTTTCTGCCATATCTCCTTGTACGGGTCTTCAAAATTGATGATCCTTGATGCGTTGGAAAGAGGGTTTGAAGGAGCTTCTGAATATTAAATTTTCTTCCATTGTACATCTCTGAACACGTGCTCAAATCTTGATGGAAACAGCGACTTCCTTCTCAAGCCTTGTGATGACTAACGATCTTGATTGCAATTGGTCAAGAACTCATGGGAACACTTCGTCATGCCTGCAAAACAAATCAAATGCACACTCTACCCCCGGGGTGATGGTCGGGAGTAGAAACAATTGCCAACAAACCAAATACATCCCTAAGATCTTAACTTGTGGCAAAGCTTACCTAGTAAGAAGAAAAGAAGAATCTAATGGGTGTACGTATGCAGTAGGTGAAAATGCAAATGAAAGGAAGGGATATAAATAATGACAATGTTTGCACCAAGTTCTAAACACCATGTTTACAACTAGATTGCTTTATTTCTATATAACCATAAAGATTTAACCAAGGTCAAAACACCATGTTCATTTCAAGGTTAATAATTCTTTATGCCGCAAGAAAATTAAAGCGCATTGCAAAGTTTATAAATCAACCTAATGAAATATGATAGCAAGGTTTATAAAACTGAATGATGGTGGTCTCCAATCATGTCTAAACACCATGTTTACACGAGATTGCAAAAGAAAATGCCTCGTGCACGAAGCACCATTATAGGAATAAAGCATTCATCAAAAAGTTTCGCAAAGAAACCAAGCTAACCTATGCATGATAGAACAAAGGGGTTGATGTAAAATGCAAATGCAAAGGAGTTAGTAAAAAGGGTCAGCAATGTTTGAAAAAGGCTTTCGATGTTGTTCCTCAATAATGACAAGCAAGTCACTTTATGAGAGGTAGAGTCTTGTCAACAAAAGTTTTATCAAAAGACCTAAAACATGCTAACAAGGTTTTAAGGTAAGGCTTGTGGGTATCCTATATTTTTGGCTTAAGATAAGAATTTTGAAAAGATAAGTCGGGTGAAGAAATTCTATCTAAGGTGGTTTTGGAAGAGAAGAAAAGCAAGGGTTAGATTTTCGGATGAAAAACAAACCTATGGTTTTAGGATTACTAAAGGTATGAGGGGTTTTCCTAAGGGTTTAGGATGAGGCTAGTCAAAATTTTAATTAGACAAAGGGTTAGAGATAGACTTGGTCTTGTCACAAGTCGATCCTTCCTTTGTTGGCTTGGGTTATAGGTGTGGTTTGATAGGAGGGTTTAGGCAAAGATGAGATTTTTTTCACAAAAAGGTTTTAAATATGGTATGCATCATGCAACAAAATGCAAGGGTGGAGAACAAAGTGGAATGAAGTGCAACATGATATGAATGAACAAAATGACATAACATGATATGGTGGTGATCTAAACCAAAAGCAAAAGTTAGCCTAAGTTAACTAGCCACAAGTTTAGAATCAAAAGGGATCATGCTTCATATTTCTCTCTAAAAAGACACAAATAAAAAGACTCTAAACACAAAAAGGTGGTCTACAAGTTTTCCAAAATCAAGTAGCATAGTGCTCACTCAATATCTATTAAAGCATACAACAAGTGGTTGTGACATTTATTAGAGCATTGGTACGATGTTACTTGAAGTTTTCAAATAAAGAACACAATGTAGACTTGTCATAGTTTATATAGATATATAAAAAGATCGGGTTGCCTCCCACAAAGCGCTTCATTTAAAGTCACAGAGCTCGACTTTCTCACGTACCTTTTTATCATCGTGAAGCCATGGTTACTTGTGCGAGAATCCAAAGTAGCCATGCAGCTTGATGTTGCCTTATGAAATCGGTCGTGGTTCGCTTCCAACATAATCATGTGTTGAGTGGTGCCTCCTGTGTCTTCATTCATCCATGCTCTGGAGGGTTTGTTTTAGTCCTTAGCTTCTGAATTTCACCATGTACTTGTTGTGGAACCGTTGCCCCATCCTCTCTTTATTGTCATCGTGTACATCTCCTCTATCTTGTTGTCATCGCCTTGTTGCTGCCTCTTCCTCATGGATTTACCCCTGAATATAGAACAGAACATATACCAAAATATAGTTCTATTGAAAAATTTATAAAATTACCTTTCCAATGGGTACTCATTCGTCTTGATCGGAGTCCGAATGAGGGAGCTATGGCTGTTTCACTTCAGCATTGCTTGCTGTCCAGAATTTCAGCATGTGCAACCTTCGGTGATTCGGCCATATCCGCTTGTAGGAACCTCCGATTGCCTTGCCTCTTGATTCGTTGGAACGTAGACTTCATGGGTCTTTTGAAAATCCAAATATATCTAATTCTTTCTGCTGAGGCTCATGCAAACGTCGTGATGACATCGTTATCCTTTCGTCCATCGATCCGGAGATGTAAGCGTGGTCTTTATCTTTAAGTCCTTTAGGGCACCATGTCACGCATCCCTTGGCTTCAAAAATCATTACCATCGCTGCATGAGCATGATGGTAATGGAATCCTTCTACATCATGCTTGACATGGTCGTTTCCGAAACCTATAGCTTGAACAAACAATCCTCCAAAAGACATTAGTCTAAAAACTTAATCGACACATAGGCATACCTTGTTCATCTTTGTTTGTTTTGGGTGGGGGCTCGATAGCGGATGTTGGGCCACTAACCAAGGTTAGCACCTACCACTAAAGAGCAATTCATTGCGTAGCGATCAAATTGGTTGAGCGAGGTTGGACTTGTCGAAGTCCGAATGTTGAAAACTTCTCGATCGCTTTGTGTCTAGGGTTTTACCTGCATTCAAGGACACAAACAAGAAACACAGGGTATATGCAATAATAAAATTAGGGTTAGTTAAAAGAAAGATAGATCGCCCTAGGGTTCGAGTTGCCGATCCCCAGCACTTGAAAAAGGGCTTGTTGACGGTTCAAAACCGTGCTCAAGTTCACCGCAAGCCTACGGGTGACTTGGTGCCTTTTTCACCAAGGAGGGTCCTCCCTAGATTTGTCAATCCAAGGATCGGAAGCAAACTCCTAA
Organism: Cenchrus purpureus; assembly: GCA_022644695.1. NCBI lineage: Eukaryota > Viridiplantae > Streptophyta > Magnoliopsida > Poales > Poaceae > Cenchrus > Cenchrus purpureus. Next base: position 85,005,459 of record CP053459.1, read on the forward strand.
GGCTATCCATCTAATCTAATGATCTAACCTATCATGAAGCGTTGATTGTATAAAGGTAACATACAAACATGGTAGATTGTATGGATCTCATCCACCTTGCCATAAAGGCAAACACCAAAGGGTAACCCTAGCCTATCGTCTTCTTGTTGCCATTCCGGCCAAGGTGACAAACCAATCTAAACCTATACTATGATAAGGAGTACACTCGATATGGAGTAACCTGATATGGAGTGGTCCGATACACGTTCATTCGCCGCTTTCTCCTCCACCGTACTGTCACTACGCAAGGATAATCATCACCGAACGACAACCTCGGTCCGTGCACTACAACGATGTATCCGCAAGAAAAGACTAATCACCATGATTCGATCTAATCCTACTAAAAGCATATGGTAGCTACACATATGAATAAGCACAACTCGTAGTAGATCAAAGTAAAGACAAGGATTGATTTATATCACCATCGAATGTCGAAAGTACAAATGCCTTGATGGATCCAAGGCATGGCTCCGGAACTCCACCATGGCTTCACCACGCAGGGCCAACCATGGCGGCTAGGGCATGGCCTAAGCCATCTCCTAAGCAACTCGAGGACTTGACTTGCGGCCGTCGGCTTCCTCCGGTGCTTCTCCTTCGTGTCGGCGGCTCTCTAATGAATGGATGGATGTGGCGGCCGACGGAGGCAGAGGCAATATATAGAGAAGCACCTAGGTCAAAGGGCATCATGAACCAGACGAAATGGGCGGCCGGCTTGGCCAGTTCGCTTTCTCGCCCGGTCGGTCAATTGTTGACTTGCCCCCTTATGCATGTGGCCCTTGACGTCATCTTCTCCACGGTTTAGATAAAGCTCCTTGTCGCGCAAGCTTCAGCATCTTCTGTTAAGGTCCCTGGAGTTTAACGACTTCATGCTTCGGTCCTTGGGCCATTTGGAGTCATGTTCATCATGTGTCTTGACTTGTGCCGGGCTTTATGATCTTCTCTTGAAGTGCTTGATGAACTTATCCCGAAAGTCTCCCTTTAAGCGCTAGTTTCCTACGTAAACAACAAACTCCAAAATCGACATGCAAGAGTGAACTTGATACCTCCGGGGGGTTAGTACCATTAGTTAGAATATCAAATACGTGCGAATGTTGACGGTAAACTTATAGCTAGGTGTACCAAAATCGACCGTCAACAGATTCCGCACCCCCAAATACCTCGTTGACCTTTACCAGCAGAGCAAGAATAAAGTGAAAGGTCAACATGAGTCCCACTTCATCACTGAGCCTGAAGCTCAGAAGCGTGACGACATAGTCATTGACGCAAGTGATGAAAACGTCCATATGGACGGAAGTAAGGACAACCTTCTCGATGACAATAATATTTTTGGGGACCTGCAGTAATCTACAAAATATCATGTCAATGCGATGTAGAGTTTGGCCATGCATGCTCCTGAAGAGCATTTGTAACGAGGTCCAAACTTATGTAATATTTCTCGGGAATAATGTAATGTTGTTTTATTTATGTTATATACTTTATGTTAAATACTTGTTTTTGTTATTATGGTATTTAACAAAGCCAGTGGGAACCGAATGGCCGAAGCGGAAATCTGTCTTGTAGATAGTGGGACCACCAATACAATTTTAAAGGAAACTAGATATTTCCAAACATTAACAAAGAAAAGTGGAAATATTATGACCATTGCCGGAGGCAATGCTCATATTGTGGGCACCGGAAGTGCCACACTGGTTCTCCCTATGGGTACCCAAATTTTTGTGAAGGATGCATTGTTGTATCTTGACACGCTTTTGAGTTTCAAAGATATCCATGCGAATGGTTTCAATGTAGAAACTGATATCGAGCATGGTACTGAATACCTGCTCATCACAAATTCGACGGGTACCAAAAGAGAGTGGTGGAAAAACTCCCTTCATCGCCATCGGGTTTGTACTATACGTACATAAAACCCACAGAAGAATATGTTGTGATGAAGACCATATTCCGAAACATAGAATTGTTTCGAATATGGCATGACTTTTTGGGTCATCCTGGGTTGAGCATGATGAGAAGAATCATCAACAATTCTGCCGGCCATGATGTTAGAAGCTTCCCAAATCCTGAAGATTTTATTTGCACTGCATGTGCAAAGGGAAAGCTAATCACTAGATCATCCCTCCTGAAGATTAGGGATGAATCACCTGAGTTCCTACAAAGGATACAAGGTGACATTTGTGAACCTATTCAACCCCTGTCGAGCCTGTTTAGGTACTTCATGGTGCTGATTGATGCATCTACCATATGGAGCTATGTGGACATGTTATCCACAAGAAACCATGTTTTCTCCAAGCTCATCGCCCAAATAATCAGGCTAAAAGCTGGTTTCCCTGATAACCGCATCTAGTCCATTCGAATGGATAATGCTGGTGAGTTCAGGTCGAAAGCTTTTGATGATTATTACTTAGCCATGGGCATTAAGGTAGAACATTCAGTACCACATGTCTACACACAAAATGTTCTAGCTGAATCCTTGATCAAAAGGATCAAGTGGATTTCCCAGCCATTGTTGCAGAATTGTAGGTTGCCAACCAGTTGTTGGGGCCATGCAGTGCTACATGCTGCAACACTCATTCAACTCAGGCCAACTGCATATCATGAAACCTCCCCCTTACAGCTGGTGCATGGGAAAGAACCAAGTATTTCCCATCTGCGTATGTTTGGCGGCGTTGTGTACGTGCCAATACCATCGCCTCAGCGTACATCAATGGGACCCCACCAAAAGTTGGGGATCTATGTTGGTTATGAGACTCTGTCATAATCAAGTACTTAGAGCCTATGACTAGGGATCTTCATACGACTCGGTACACTGATTGTGTCTTCGATGAAGACCATTTCCCAGCATTAGGGGGAGAGAGGCATCCTGAAGAATGTCGGGATATTGAATGGAATGCAATTGGGATGCAATCTTTAGACCCACACACCAGTGAACCCGAATTGAAAGATCGGAGGATAATACATTTGTAAAGTCTTGCAAATGAACTGCTAGATGCCTTCATTGATCATAAAAGAGTGACAAGGTCGCATATACATGCAGTAAATGTGCCCGAGAGGGTTCAGGTACCCCAGAAGGCTACCAACTCAATTGTCTCCCCTAATCCTAGGAAGAGGGTGAGACCTCTGGGTGCTCAGGACAAGGTCCCGCGGAGACGTCCGCAACGACGATGACCTGAGCTCCTTGCATCACTTAAGGAATCAATTGAAGAAGTTCAACCTGAAGCTGAAAATGCCCCAGAAGTGGCAACTCAACCTAAAGTTGAGGAAGTCCCTAAAGGAATCCATCCTGAAGATGGAAACCCCAATGCATCACACGTAAAATATCACATGGGGAGATCGGAACGCCCCCACTCAGTCGTTATGGGAAATCACGATGAGTGGGTGGACGACCATGAGGAGATTGCCACTAATTATGTGGAATCAGGAGAGTCATATCATAGAAAGACCACTGTTGTCGACATATATTTTGCCTCAAAAATTGTTGGCTGATTGTATCTGGATCCAGAACCAAAGTCCATGACAGAGTGCCGGAAGCGCTCAGATTGGGACAAATGGAAAGCAACAATTGAGGCAGAATTGCGCTTGCTTTGTAAAAGAGAGGTTTTTGGGCCTGCAATCCCAACACCTCCTAAAGTCATCCCTATAGGATGCAAATGGATCTTCCTTCGGAAGAGGAATGAACATGCCAGGTGATAACATACAAAGCGAGGCTAGTGGCACAAGGGTTCACGCAGAGACCAGACATCAATTATGATGAGACATACTCTCCTATTATGAGTGGCATAACGTTCCAATATCTCATTTCTATGGTAGCTAACTTGAATTTGAAAATGTAGTTGATGGATGTTATGACCGCAAACTTGTATGGGTCACTTGATTCGAAGATCCACATGAGAGTCCCTGAAGGACTCAAGATCCCTAGACCGAATCAGAACCACAACATGTTCAGCGTCCGCCTGCAGCGGTCGTTGTATGGGTTGAAACAATCTGGAAGGATGTGGTTCAACCGGTTGAGTAACTTTCCCCTGCAGAGATGTTACATCAACAATGATGATTGTCCCTGTGTCTTCATAAAGAAATCCAGCAATAGATTTTTCATCATCTCCATTTATGATGATGATTTGAACATCATCGGGACGACTAGGGACATTGAGGAAGCAATGGCTTACCTCAAGACGGAGTTTGAGATGAAAGACTTGGGTAAAACCAAGTTTTGTTTGGGCCTGCAGCCCGAACACCTCCCTGAAGGAGTGTTTGTTCACCAGTCCACTTATACAAAGAGGGTACTTGAAAAGTTCAATATGAACGAGTGCCACCCTCTGAAAACCCCTATGATCGTCCGATCATTGGAAGCGGATAAGGATCCGCTCCGACCCAAGGAAGAGGATGAACAAGGTTTGGGACCTAAAGTTCCATACCTTAGTGCCATTGGGGCACTGATGTACCTTGCAAAATGCACACGACCAGATATTGCATTTGTAGTAAATTTGTTGGCCAAGGTACAGCGCCGCACCCACTAGAAGACATTGGGTTGGCGTGAAAATCATCCTCAGATATTTGAAAGGCACTCAGGACCTTGGGTTGTGGTTTCCAAGAAGGGGGGATCTGACTATGGTGGGTTATGTGGATGCTGACTATATGTCCGACCCCCATAATGCTAGATCACAGACTGGTTTTGTGTTTCTCTGTGGTTCTGCAGCCATCTCATGGCGATCTGTAAAGCAAACCTTGGTTGCCACATCGACCAACCACTCTGAGATAATGGCCCTATACGAAGCCACATGAGAGTGTGTTTGGCTATGATGGATGATTAACCACATCCAGAAGTCATGTGGTAAGGGCGTTATCGACATCCCCACCATTATCTATGAAGATAATGCTGCTTGCATTGCACGGATGCATATGGGCTAAGTGAAGAGCAATCTCACGAAGCATATTGATCCAAAATTCTTTTATCCCCATGAGCTCCAGAAGAGCTGGGAGATTAAGATCCTGCAAGCAAGGTCATGTGAGAACCTTGCAGATTTATTCACAAAATCTCTGCCTGCCTCCAGCTTCTACAAGTGTATTCATGAAATTGGCATGAGGCGGCTTAGAGATTTGCAGGATTCGGGGGAGACCAACCCTGAAAGCCATAGCTCATGATTGTGATCCTAATGATCACAAGTCGGTCTTCAAGACATGACCTGAGCATCAACTATTGTACTCTTTTTCACTTGATGAGTTTTTCCCACTGAGTTTTATCATGCAAGGTTTTTAACGAGGCAACAGGTGTGACATAAGCAAATCTTGTGATGCACACTTTTCTCCTACCCTTCTTTCCCACTGGGTTTTTGGGGAGAGTTTTTAACCACATGACATATAATTGGCCAAGGGGGGGTGTTATGAATCAAGGCAATGATGGTGGCCAATTATCAATGGCTTAGAAAGCGACCGAGATAGTGGAGGGGATAGTGGCCTGGAAAGTGACCGGGGGAGTGGAGGAAAAGGTCTCCAATATTGTAGCAACTTGTTTGATAGTCATTGTGCTCATCCTCTTTGTCCCCCTATAAATAAGAGGTCACTCTCACCATTGTACAAGGTTGGTCATCCAGTAAATGAATACAAGAAAGGACTTCTCCCTCTCTAACTCTTCTTGTGTTCTTGTGTGACTCGTGTGTTCCTAAGTGCTCTAGAGAACTTGATTTCTAACACATACTTATATCATCTTCGCAAAAAGGGAAGAACACTCGTTTTTTTTTTGAATTACACAGTACATCGAAGACACTTACAACACATGCACCCTCATCTTTATGAACACACGTGCACAAACCCTATCCCTAGGAGTATCTTTGAAGACTGGGTCAGCAAATCTTCAAGATTGACGAAGTCACCACAGACGCCTCGCTGTCGACAGGAACATCGTCTACCACTGAAAGCACAAACGCCATTAAATCCTGAGAAATTCGCTCCCACGGGGAGTCGAACCCAGAACCTAAGGTGCTACCGGGGCTTTTATAACCACCAGACTTTTTTTTCGAATTTATAACCACCAGACTAAAGGCCCTTTCGCAGAACACCCGTAAACTTGAGTCCCCCACATTCTTTTAAGTGTGCATTTAACATGGTTAATTATATTAAATACACTCTTTGTGGATGTGGATGTGAAGATATTAAACACACATGATGTGAGAGCACTCATGCATTCTCAATGGGAGTTTTCATTGAGAATTTCATAAGCATTAATTACCATGTCACATCACCAATTTTGCTTATGTGGCCATCTCTATGAAACTCATATGACACAATTACCTAATTAACTGTGAAATGAAACTCTGCATTGAGACCGGTCTCCCCGGGTGGAAGAACAGAGGAGAGAGGAAACTGCTGAGAAGTGGGAGAGGGATTTGCACACCAACGTTCTTTTTTAATTATGAAATAATGCAGCTGAACTCCGCTCCTTCCAAATGTTTGATGTAGCCGAGGTTGTGACCTGGACCACCATTTTTTCATACTGGTCTGTAGAGCTTCACTTCGATCGGTGACGTTCTGGAAGGCCTGACCAGGCCACGGCCAGGTAGCAACTTGTTCTAGACGGCGACCGTGTAGCCAACAGTGTGCATTCTCTTGTTCAACGGTTAGAATGGAGTAGAAAAGGATGTAACTTGACCAGCCAAAGGCCACATGACTTGTAGAGTGAGTACTCTCCCTCCGTCCGTGACTGTCGTTTTCGCATTTGGAGAAATACTTTAACTAAATATATATATAAATACCCTATTAATATTTATTATACAAAATTGATATCATTAGATAGATATTTGAATCTAGTTTTCTAACAAAATTATTTAGAGATACAAATATTGCATATATTTTCTACAAATCCGGTTAAACTTGTAACACGAACACAAAAACGACTAACATTATGGGACGGAGGGAATAGACTACAACTATAGCCACCAATCTCCGAAAACTCACGAGAGTACAAATGAGTTTTCATTAAGAAGAAATAACCTTTTCCCGGTCTAGAAAATTCTCGAACCCCGGTTTCACTGGAGAGGATTTTTTTAAAAAAAAAACCAGCTTCATAATTCGCTTCAATAAGGAATCGAATTTAGGCCTTCTGGTTGCGACTATACCTCAACCCTTCTACCCAACTAGACTAGAGGAACTTTGGTAAAACTCATAAGGGTACACAAGTTGGCACGCACCGTATGTACGTGAGAGTAGACTTTGAGCAACACCATGAGAGAAATCACCCTCCTCGGTATTTCTCCTGCTCGCCTCGTTGCCTTCCGCTGCGCTTATTTCAACGAGCGGAAGCCGGAGGAGATTTGTGCCGTGATTTTCCGTTCATCTGTCCAATTAGTTTTTTTAAATCCTCCTAATAGAACTTGTCTTAGAGCAATTCTAGGAGCCTCTAAAAAAATCATTAGCTAAAATCTTGATTTAACTAGTATGTAAAATGAAATAGATAGCAAAAAGTTGTTGAAATCCAACCGCCTCTCTAAATTGAACTCTCTATACACTCCATCGCCAGTAGGTCCCGCCTGTCATATCAAATTCTACTCTCTCCAACTCAATGGGACGTGGACCCCACCCACAAGGCCACAACCTTATCTTCTCCTCCCTGTTCCTTCTTCTCCCATCCATGGCGGCCAGAGGACCTGCTCCAGCCTCGCCTCCGCTCCGGCAGGCTGCCCCACCTCCGCGCCGGCCGCCCTACCCGCGCGAGGGAGGTGGGGCTGCGGGGGATAGCTAGCAGAGGGCGCTAGACATCTTTGAGTAGCGAAGGCCTATGTTTAGCTAGCGGGGATAGCTAGCGGGGTGTTTGGCTCGTCTGTTGGAATATTATTTTTGTTGATTTTTTCATTTCCTAGCTAGTAAGTCAAGATAGTTAGTCTCTTGGAGTTGCTCTTAGAGCTCAAAAATTTCTCTATATAAATTTCTCCGACCTAAACGCGTCTCGAGAGTACAAAAGTTGCCATGCACCTGAGAGTAGACTTGCAACACCATGAGAGAGAACATTCTCCTCACCTCGGTATTTCTCCTGCTCGCCTCGTTGCCTTCCACAGCGCTTTCAGCAAGTGGACGCCGGAGGAGCACTCTATGGCGCGGTGACTCGATCGCCGTGGACAATGCCTCCGCCAACCTCCTTGTGTCTCGCAGCGGCAACTTCTCCTGTGGCTTCTACAAGGTGGCCACCAACGCCTACACGTTCGCCATATGGTTCACCCGCTCCGCCGGCGCCACCGTGGCGTGGACGGCCAACCGCGACGCCCCCGTCAACGGCAGGGGCTCGCGCGCCGTGTTCCGCAAGGACGGGTCGCTGGTGCTGCAGGACTTTGACGGCCGCGTGGCGTGGAGGACCAACACCACCAGCGTCACGCTGGCCGACCGCGCGCAGCTCCTCGACACCGGCAACCTCGTCGTGGCCGACGCCGCCGGGAGCACGCTTTGGCAGAGCTTCGACTGGCCGACGGACACGCTCCTCCCCGAGCAGCCCATCACCCGGTACAAGCGGCTGGTGTCGGCGTCGGCGAGGGGCTTGCCGTACTCCGGCTACTACAACTTCTACTTCGACAGCAACAACATCCTCAACCTCATCTACGACGGCCCGGAGATCAGCAGCAACTACTGGCCGGACCCCTTCAAGCAGTGGTGGGAGAACGGCCGGACGGCCTACAACAGCAGCCGGTACGGCAGCCTCGACCGGTACGGCGCCTTCTCGGCGAGCGACCACACGCGGTTCAACTCCTCCGACATGGGCGAGGAGGGCGTCACGAGGCGGCTCACAATGGACTACGACGGCAACCTCCGGCTGTACAGCCTCGACGACGGCGACGGGAGCTGGCGCGTCACGTGGGCCGCGCTCCCACGGCAGTGCGACGTGCACGCGCTCTGCGGAAGCTACGGCGTGTGCGCTGCCGGCGCTGGCGTGCTCGTGCCCGGAGGGTTCGCCGCCAGCGACGCGAGCGACTGGAGCAAGGGCTGCCGGCGCGAGTTCGACGTCCGGTGCGGCGAGCCCGTCTACTTCGCAGAGATGCCGCAGTTAGATTTCTGGGGGTTCGACTTCAACTACACCCGCGGGCTCACGTTCGAGGCGTGCCGGCAGATATGCCTGGACGACTGCAACTGCGAAGCGTTCGGGTACAAGATGGGCACTGGTGAGTGCTACCCGAAGATCTCTTTGTGGAACGGCGGCCAGGCTTCGGACACCATTATGCAAAACATCTTCCTCAAGGTTCCGACGCGTGTCAAGAACCTGGACCCGGCTGTGCTGGGCTTCCATGGCCATGCCTGCACCGTGCACGAACAGAACGCCAGCGTAAGCTCCTCCTACTTCCATGTCAGGGGAAGCAAGCAGATGAACTTCACCTACTTGTATTGGTTCCTCGGGGTGGTGTTCGTCGTGGAAGCCATTTTCATCCTTGTAGGGTCTCTGTACGTCTTTCGAGCTGACCCGGCTGCAGGAGGGGTCGTCCGTGATGAAGAAGGGTACGCATTGCTGTTTAGCCAGTTCAGGAGGTTCACCTACGACGAGCTATCAGACGTGACCGGCAGGTTCGCCGACATGATTGGAAGGGGTGCGTTAGGGACCGTGTACAAGGGCGTGCTGCACGACGGCCGCAGCGTCGCGGTCAAGCGACTAGACGACCTTACACAGGCCGGCGAGGTTTTCCGATCTGAGCTGAGCGTGATCGGACGGATCAACCACATGAACCTTGTGAGGATGTGGGGGTTCTGCTCCGAGCGCTCGCACCGGCTCCTGGTCTCCGAGTTCGTGGAGAATGGCTCGCTCGACAGGGCCCTCTTCGGCGACGGCGAGAGCGTGCTGGGGTGGCGCTCGAGGTACAAGATTGCCGTCGGTGTCGCCAAGGGGCTGGCCTACCTCCACCACGAGTGCCTGGAGTGGATCGTGCACTGCGACGTGAAGCCCGAGAACATCCTGCTGGACGCCGAGCTTGAACCCAAGATTACCGACTTCGGGCTGGTGAAGCTCCTCACCCGGGACGCGTGCGGCCGGTTATTGGTGCTGTCCAGGGCGCAGGGTACTAGGGGATACATCGCGCCGGAGTGGACGATGGGCCTTCCGATCACGGGGAAGGCCGACGTGTACAGCTTCGGCGTCGTTCTCCTGGAGCTGATCCGGGGGCAGAGGGCCTGCGACTGGGCGGTGATGGACGGCAGGGAGGAGGACATGCGCATGGATTTCCAGTGGCTGGTTGCCTGGCTGAGGGATAAGATGAAGCGTGACGATGAGAGTTCTTCCTGGATGGAAGACGAGTTCGTCGATCCCCGGTTGCGCGGTGATTTCAGCCACTTGCAGGCGGCGGCAATGCTGGAGATGGCGGTGTCATGCGTGGAGGGCGATCCCAATAACAGGCCGAGCATGGACGCTCTTCTACACAAGCTCCTCCCGCTGGAAGAAGATGCTGCGCCTGTGCGCTATGCAAGTTCATCTCGGTCAACCTAAGTTCTTTCAATCCCGAGCACGAGCCTCCACTTTTTGGATCGGACCATACGAACATCTACTACCTCCGTATCAACAAGGGGCTTTGCTATGGTTAGTTCCAAGTAAATGTAAACCGTAATTTAATAACATATTACTTCATATATTATATATATAAAGTAATAATTTTTAAAAAAAATCAAAAATAGGAAAAAATATTTTCAGATCTAACTTCCACACATGATTCTGATAGAAATGTGTATGTTCATAGTAAATGTCAAACGTAGTTTTTTTTTTTGAGAATTACACAGTACAACGCAGACGCTCACAACACACACGCACACTCACCCCTATGAATACACGTACGCAAACCCTACCCAACAACGTATTACCTCATAGAAGGACGTGTCACCATCCATGTATCTAACTTCCCCTCTCACACATGAACATGGATGGTCATTCCGGTTAAAAAAGAGAGAGGAGAAGAACGTGTCACCTTTGTGTCATGGATCTTTTTAAAAAAAAAAGAGGAATGCAATATATATTAAGTAAACGTGTTGCATAGAGAAATGTGTGTGTTCATATTTTTTCCTCCATGCAGTGATGCAGATGCAGAGGTTTCATTTTTTTTAAAATGTAGATATTCCTTTACAAAGAAGGATGTGGATGCAGATGTCAAAATGCAGATATTCCGTAAAACAATTCGTCACCTGGTGTGTTTGACATAGCTTGGGCTCCAGCTCCGTGGATGGCAGAAGCTGAAGTTGCGCCAAACGACACAGTAATGATCAGCTCCGACATCGGAGCCCCCACAATCCCGCTCTCTGGAACCATTCAGAGGAGGGGGGAGCTGACAAAAGTTGCTCCCCACAGCTCTTACGTGCCCTTTGCCAACCCTTTCCCTGGTGGGGTCTGCCGGGGCGCAGCCCGTGGGAAGGTGACTAGCGGTGGTCACAGGGGCGGCGGCCGTAGCACGACCCGTGGGAAGGAGATGGCCGGCGACCGCCATGGGAAGGGGATGGCTGGCGACAAAGGGGAGGTGGCCGACAAGCGGCTGACGAGCGGAGGACGATAATGGTGTCAGTGTGGACGAGACGAGGTATGGGCCTGGGAGAGCTAGACGACGGCGGTTGTAGGGGTTTGATACCGCCGACAAGTAAATTTTGGTATGTTCGTGCGTCTGATCCGGATGGTTGGGCTTAGAGACACATGGGTTATATCGGTCGACGCGGGTGCTCTCTACGTCCGGTTGGGAGAGTGTTCTATATGCCACGGGGCTTGTAGTAGGGGTACAAGCTTAGGTCGAGAGAGGAGCGTGTCCTGGTCTCGAGTGTGGTGATGAGGTACGAGCTCGGTGGAAGTGCGATCGTGTATGATCTAGGAATGTAGTGGTGTGTTTGTTGTGGATTGTGTTCGCTGTTGTTCTATGTCTCTTTTCTGGACGGTGCCCGTTATAGTCCAAGGGGGGCTAGCATACAAGGGTTAAGATGGTAAAACGCCGTCCTGCTACAGTGCTGTAACAGTTTCGGAATAGTGCTGGAACAGCTGCCACGTCGCCTGCCTCGTCTTGATTGGTGCCAGCCGTCTGGCTAGCGCGTAGTCCTCGTAGGCGGCGCATAGCTGGTGGCTCTGTTCCAAGATTGCTCCTCCCGACTTAGGGCTTCCGTGCAGTGGGTCGAGGCTTCTCGTGCAAGCCCCGTCCTTCCCTCTGATAGCCGCTGGGTCGGGTCTCGTCGTCTGATGCCTTATACGCGAAGGATTCGCCTGTCCTTCGCCACTGTTGGATATCCAGATGATGGGACGCCGGGACAGTCCGCTTTCTGCACGTCTCGGACGGTGCGGGGCCGCCCATGCCACGTTGCGGCCCTCGTTCGGGGGTCGCCGGTGGGCTGCGAGCGAAGGAACCTTAGGTCGTGCGGGACGGAGCCTTCTTCTGAGGTAGCCAGCGGTGGGCGCCCCTAGGTCACGCGGGGTGAACGCTTGAGTCGGAGGCGGTCCCATGGATGATGTCGAGCCGCCGTCTTTGGGGAATGCTGGGCCTATCTTGCTAGCATCGGTGTTGGGCCGCTGCGGATGTGGGCCGCCTTTAGCCTTCATGATTTGGGGATTTAGGAGCTAAGATGATTACCCCTGGTTTATCCCCTCATTAGTAGCCCCCGGGCCTAAGGGGGAAATGGTGAGTTTCACCCTTAGGATCAGTGATGTTAGCGCTTTTCTTCTGATCTTCATTTCGGTGGGGGCGTGTGAGCGCACCCGCCGGTTGTAGCCCCCGAGCCCGTGGCAGAGCCAAGGGCTCTGCTGCGGGGTGTTTATTTTTGCCGCGGCGAGTATCGGCTCGCCTTTTGAGGCCAACGTGCGGTGAGGATTTGACCCGCGTCACGGGAAGGCTGTGGCCGTCCCGGTGATGTGATGGCGGCGCTCGGTAGGTCATTGATTCCCTGCCACGCCGCCTGGTGGGGCGGGTGGCCATTTAAGCTTGTTTCATAAGCTAGCCCACGCTGGTTGCAGCTCTTCTTGTGTGGTTGGGCAGGCGCTGCCCTATAAAAGGAGCTCCACTTCGCCTTGGTGAGACTCCATGGTAGCCATATGGAGAGGGAAAGAAACCTGTTGCTTCTTCCATCATGGGGTGTTCGCCCCCCTGAGTGTAGTGCCACCCCTTGACTCTTCTGATGTTTGTGGGAGTTCAGTGAATGGAGAGGCGTTCGCGAGTCAGGCGTTCAGCTTCACGGGGCGGTTCGACCTGTTATAGGCCAGGCACATTCCCTTGGGAGAGGAACTTCCATGCTGCGTTACGGGGCGTGAATCCCCGAGTTTCGTCAAGTGTTCTTTTTCCGTTCGAGGAGGATGCTTCATCGTCAATGTCGTGAGCGCGCCGACGACTTCCCGCTTTTGGGAGTCGGTGGCCTACCTGGCGACGGCCACGAGGTTTGCGGTAGGCATTGGATCTCTGAGAGTCCTGAGCTGCCACTTAGTGCCCGGTCTACTCTTGGGCAATCGCCCTTCCCACGCCTCTGGTGGTGCTTTGTTCAAAAACTGGGACGTCGTTTGTCGCGGCATCCTGCTCGTCTTGTTTTTAATTTTTTTTGGCCATTCCGGCTTCTCCATGTATCTTACGCGGAAGTGACTCACAGTTGGGAGATTTATGTTTGGTAAGCTTCCGCGTCTGTCCCTACGGGCGAGTTATAGTGCCGGTCGAGCTATCAGCATGTTAACCCGATTTAGACCGGGTTTCGATCGCGGGATGAATTGGGGTAGGGCTTTATTGAGCCCTTCGAATGGCTTATTTATTTATTTGTTCGGGGTCGTTCGATTGGCCCCGACGGCTCGTCGCCTGTTTGGTTCTTGGCCTCACGCATCCCTTACGTTAGGGAAGGAGGGGTGAGCATTACCATGTCTTACCTCGACGGCCGAGTCATGGCGCTCATCGAGCTACTATCGGGTTGGTTCGAGTAAGACCCGGGTCCCGTTCGCGGGGTCCCGACTGGATCAGGTGGTGATAGATCTCATTAACCCCTCTGAACATCTCATTTATCTCTGGGGTCGTTCGATTGACCCTGGCGGCTCGTTGCCTCCCCTCCGGTGGGGATTTCATGAGATTTTTCGTTTGGGGATCGAACACGAGCCGGGATGCCCATAGCACTCGTGTGCCTGGGTCTCGACCGCTTGTGGGCCTATCCCTTTTCATCCCTTGCTCCGGTGATGGCGGCGGCTGTTCGGAACCCTTCGTTGGGCCAGCCTTCGAACCGTGCGTCAATTTTAGATCTGCGGGGTCTAGTGATGGTTTGCATCCCGGTAATTATCTTACCCTTGGGGGGTGTTGGTCAGCGCGGACGGTTGCCCTCCTGGCTGCGGTGGGTCTGTCGATCGTGGTGATCATGGAGGGAGAGGATCGGTCGTGTCCTCTTGGTCGTCGCCCCTTTAAATTCCCCCTTCTCCGGGCGGGGTTTTCGCCTTAGTCTCTCCGCCAGTTCCTGCAGCATTACTTGCAGCGAAGGAGAAAGACTTAGGCGGGGGCTCGAAAGGTGTTACCTCGGCTTCCCTGTCGGCGATGGAGGGGAAAAGCGCGCTGCATCGGGGGAAGCGTCGCGTCCGTCGTCGCCGCGTCGTCGGAGGTTGGTTCCGTCATTTGAAGGGCAGCGGTGGTTCTGCTCTAACCCTTCGTGCTTCTCATTGTCTTCGCCATCTTTCCGCGCATGCAGGGTCCTTGGTGATGCGGCTGCTCCAGGCATCAGGCCTCTTCTTGGCGACGCTCCTCTGGCCAGCGAATCCGTGGTCGGGGTGTATTGGGAGGACATCCTTCACTTGATGACGCAGGTGGCGGAGATGGGGAGCCATTTGGAGGAGGCTCTGTGCGCTCACCGTCAGCTTGAAGAGGCCTTAGAAGCTGTCCGAGCGGTGCTCGAGGTCACCGAGGCGGAGGTCGAGGCGGCTCGTCTTGCTGCTGACGAAGCAGAGGCTCGCCGTGTTGGTAGCTGCCCTAGTCAATTGATGTCCCTCCGATTGCTTTCTTGAGAGATTCTTCCTCATTTCCTTCATCTTGTAGACACGGATGAGAGGATGCTCGGCCTTTGCCGAGAGATGGGGGACCTTCGGCGCCGGGAGTTCAACGCGGACACGCGTCTCAACATCCTCACGACCGCGGCGCAGGCGGCAGTCAAGGTTGTGGCATCCTCCTACTTTGGTTGACCGTCTTGCGCTACCCAACCGAGTTCAAGGCGGTCTGGGGGGGCTTCGGATGCTTTGGCTGTACGACGCCACCGGACGTAACCGCGGGTTTCCAAACAAGGTCACGGGTGGCCGGTGGTGCCATGACACGTATCTTCGCCGCCTTTGCTCGCTAGAGTTCATCGAGCCACCAACGCCCGCCGATGGAGTTGATGTCACGATCCTTCGCGGTGATGATGTTGGTGGAGCCGGTGAAGGAGATGGCGCCGGTCATGGTCATGACCGCTTCTTTTTGTCTTGGCAATGTTCCTCGTCGAGGGTTTTGTTTTGAATGAACTCAATCGCTTTGCCTTCTTGCTATCCATTTTCTCTGTGGGTTGGCTCGAATCGTGGGTGATGGGTTATGAGCGTTTCCTCGAGTTCTGGGAAAAAGAAGACAATGTCTCTTCCCTGGGTGGGGCCCCGAGCGACGAGGGATTTTTGGGGCGAGGAAAATGGCTTGTTGCTAGGAAAGAAAAACCAGGCCATTTTTTTGCGAGAGCACGAAAGCTTGTCTCAAGGGTAGAAACGACGTAGCTGTTCGATGTTCCATGCGTTGGTGATGGGTTGACCATCTTCGTCCTTGAGCTTGTAAGTGTCGGGGCGTAGGACTTTATTGATGATGAAGGGCCCCTCCCATGGCGGCGACAGCTTGTGGCGGTCCTTGTTACTCTGGATTCGACAGAGTACCAGATCTCCGACTTGGAAAGCCCTTTCTCGAATGGTGCGGCTGTGGTAGCGTCGCATGGCCTGCTTGTACCGAGCGGAGTGGAGCAGGGTGATGTCCCGTGCCTCATCGAGTTGGTCGATGGCGTCTTTGAGGGAAACTTGATTCCCCTCGTCGGTGTAGGCCCGTACTCTTGGGCTTCCGTAGTCGATGTCGGTCGGGAGGACCGCTTTCATCCCATGGACCATGAAGAATGGTGTGTGGCTGGTGCCACATGTCGGGGTGGTTCGCAGGCTCCAAAGCACCGAGGGTAGCTCGGCCACCCACTTTGCCATGAATTTTTCGAGCCTCTTCAACATGCGCAGCTTCAGCCCCTGCAAAAAGCCATCCCATTTGCCCTTTCGACCTACCCATTGGTCTTTGGGTGACTGACGGCAGCCCA
This sequence comes from Cenchrus purpureus, assembly GCA_022644695.1. Lineage (NCBI taxonomy): Eukaryota > Viridiplantae > Streptophyta > Magnoliopsida > Poales > Poaceae > Cenchrus > Cenchrus purpureus. The sequence continues at coordinate 85,021,731 of CP053459.1, forward strand.
GTCTATCCGGATGTTATTATTCGCAGAAGCGGAGGAACTTCTTGCCAGTGAAATTCGATCCATTGTCGGTGATGATGGCATTCGGGATCCCGAAGCAGTAGATGATGTCAGTGAAGAACTCGACGGCTGTTGGTATTTCTTAAGTCACCGCTAACGATGCCTTGCTAGCGTGAGCGTAAGATCCACCTGGGTACACCTATGAGTACGAACGAGTCCGCAAGCGCACGGATATACTGCTGTAGCACTTTGCTTAAGAAGTATTCCAAAGGGTATCGAATCCAAGGAACGGTGAGCGCTACCTCCTAGCCTAGCTATGGTCCAAGGACACCACTCTATAGGATGAGATGGGAGATGGAAAGGATCCGATAGCGCATGAAAGTTAAAAATAGTCTCTCAATTAGGAACTCGCTTTGCACCGCCCCTCCTCGGCTATAACAGCCGGTTCGCCGAAAGCTCATCCGAACGTGGGGGAGTACAAAGGGTCAAACGGCTGCCACTACCGTGGTCTACCCCTATCAATCTGTGGGATACGGGGCAAACGAAGGATAACCCGCAGTCTAGACACCACGTCTACACCACCGATCACTACTATAGCACGGCTACGTCTGAGCTCCCGTAGCAACACTATAGCACTTTGTATAAATACGAAGCGACGAACCCACGAGGGAGAGACTAGAACTCACTCAGGTATTAGCTATCTCATGCAAGGGATCACGGAAGGACTTTGGTCTAATTAGAACATACGAAGCACCCACTTTACTCTAGTTAGACTAACTAGCATACAAACAGAATTAGTAACTTATGAACTACACCAGAAGATCAGAGGGTTGGGTTCATGAAGAACATAAGCCTCTAAATCAAATGTATGAAGAACACAAGAACTATTCAATAATGCAAGAAACCACTTTAGTCTAAATAGAGAATGTCGGAATACTCACTTTAGTCTAAATGAAGAACAAAGACATCCGTAGAGGTTCGTTCTTGGGGAAAGATGCCAAAACACCATGACACGTCCCCAAGTCACCCCCTCACCTTCCTTCTAATCTCTAAGCACTAGCAAGCCAGCACTAATCATATGCAAAGGCACTCCTCCCCTAGAGAGGTAGGAGCCCAAAGGCCAAATGAGGAGGAGAAGTGTGTGTCCTATTCTAAACCCCCTCACTCTATTTATAGGGGTTGGACAACTTCGTGAGAACAGGACCAATCACCGAGCACCACGTGGAAGCAGATGGCGAACCGTGGCAAGGTCGGTTCGGCCGATCCAAGGGGTCGGCCGACCTGGGCTCACCACGTCTCGCATTGTTCTTTCTCCCAGTGACTGATATGTGGTACCTTATGACGGTTCCAGGTGCCTGGGTTATTTTGAGGCGGTTTGCTCGGGTTGTGGGCCCTTGAATCCTTGTGTTGAACACGTGGTGGCGTTTGATTTGTCGGGAAGTGCTTCTCTTGGATTGATGAGGTGTCATGGACACATGGCACCCTGTGTGCCAGCACGTCGCCACGTGGCCTGGTGTGGGTCCCACCGGGCCCACATGATGTCTTGTGCATATCTCTCTCATCCGGGCTCCGATATGCAAATGATATATCCATTTCGATCATCTCGACGAGCCCATCTCAATGGTGCAGACCAATTTGGCATTTGAGGTTGTTTATGATGATGCCATATCTATGCCATTGGTTTACTTGCTCTCAATTGTATCATTCTATGTGCATTTCGATGTGTCCTGCAACAAAAGATAGAAATACCAACACTTATGAAAATTGTCAGTATAAACCCCTATTCTAGTGTTGATCACTTTCCATTTATTTTATGCAGGTATTGACGGCCTAAAAGTGGTACTTAACAACCGTCAACAATGGCTTCCTTCCGACCTGACGCTGCAGATGGGGAGCGCTTCGATCCACTTGGAGAACTTGTCGACTGCCACGAGCAAGTGCGTGAAGCCCCCGGGCACCTTTTTCAACAGCCCCACCATGTCGAGCCCCACACAGGCAAGGGCGGAGTGAGGATGGTGAGCGCTGCGCCCAGAGGTGCGTTTGCCGCACGTAGAACTGACAGCCTTCGCAGCTGTGCACGATATTCTTAGCGTCTGCGACTGCTGTGGGCCAGTAGAAGCCTTGCCAGAAGGTGCTGCCAACGATGGCCCTGGGGGCGGCATGATGGCGCAGCCCAGGTGGATGTCCGCGAGCCGTTCCGTCCTTGGTCGGCGAGGATGCAGCGCATGAGTATTCCGGTCGCGCCTCGCCGGTAGAGGTCCCCATCGATGAGTCTGAATGACTTGGCTTGATGTGCAATGCGTCGTGCTTCAGTGTTGTCGGTCGGGAGCTTCCCTTCCACCATCCATTCCAAAACGGGATCCTCCAGTCGGGGTCCTCGGATTGGGCTCGGAAGCCTCTCCGAGTGCCATGACCTCATAGGGCTCCGACTCGGGCGGGTGGTCGTTGTCATTGTATCAGACGGAAGGCTCACGTAGGTCACTCGCGAACACGCCGTTGGGGACCAGCATTCGATTTGAGGCTGCCTTGGCGAGAGTGTCGGCCGCCTCGTTGTACCTCCGCAGCACATGCTTGAGCTAGAGCCCATGGAACTTGTCCTCCAATTCTCTGACGGCTCTGCAATAAGCCGCCATCTTGGGGTTGACGCAGTTTGCTTCTTTCATCACCTGATTGACGACAAGTTCGGAGTCCCCTCGGACTTCGAGGCGTCGGACGCCTATCTCCAGGGCGATCTTGAGTCCGTTGAGAAGGGCCTCATACTCAGCGATGTTGTTGGATACCGGGAAGTGGAGTCGGATCATGTATTCCATGCGTACGCCCTAGAGGCAAAATGAAAATGACTCCGGCCCCACCTCCCTCTTTTGTGAGGGATCCGTCGAAGTACATGGCCCACGTCTCGTGTTCGATCGACGCCGCGGACATCTGGACCTCCGTCCACTCGGCGACAAAGTCAGCGAGGACCTGCGACTTGATGGAGGTACGAGGGGCGTAGGTGATGCTCGCCCCATTAACTCCAGGGCCCATTTTGCGATCCTTCCTTCCGCCTCGGGCTCTGGATTACCTCTTTGAGTGGGTACTTTGAAACCACCTTGATGGGGTGGGCAACGAAGTAATGTTTGAGTTTTCTCTTGGAGATCAGCATGGCGTAGATCAGCTTCTGGATCTGGGGGTAGCGTGTCTTGGAGTCAAAGAGCACCTCGCTGATGAAGTATACAGGTCGCTGCACCTTCAACGCCTTGTCCGGCTCGTCTCACTCGACCACCAAGGCCGCGCTCATGACCTGGGTCGTGGCGGCGACGTATAGCAACATAGGCTCCCCAGGTGCTGGCGTCGTGAGGACGGGTGGCTTCTCGAGCGACTTCTTGAGCGACTCCAGTGCCTCCTGAGCCTCGGGGCTCCAAGTGAAGTGCTCGACTTCTTCAAGAGCTGGTAGAGAGGCAAACTTCGCTCGCCCAGCCGGGTGATGAACCGGCTAAGCGCTGCTAAGCATCCAGTCACCCGCTAGACTCCCTTGATGTTTTGAATTAGCCCCATGCTGGTGATGGCTGAGATCTTCTCCTGGATGAGTTCGCCGATATCGTTGCCTTGACTTCACGACGATATCGTTGACGTATGCCTCGACTAGCTGCCCGATGAGTTCGCCGAAGATGCGCTGCATGCACCTTTGGAATGTGGCGCCCGCATTCTTCAACCCGAATGGCATGGAAGAGTAACAAAAATAGCCAAAGGGGGTGATGAACGTGGTGGCTAGCTGGTCATCAGAATCCATCGCGATCTGATGGTATCCCGAGTAGGCGTCGAGGAAACAGAGGGTTTCGCACCCTGCGGTTGAATCCACAACCTGGTCTATGCATGGCAGAGGGAACGGATCCTTCGGGCATGCTTTGTTTAGACTGGTGTAATCAACGCACATCCTCCATTTTCCATTCTTCTTTTTTACCAACATAGGGTTGGTCAGCCACTCGGGGTGGTACACTTCTATTATCAAACCCACCGCGAGGAGCTTCTTGATCTCTTCCCGGATGGCTTTGCACTTTTCGCCATTGAAGCGCCGCAACTTCTGTTTGACCGGCTTGGGGCTTAGCTTGATGTTAAGTTTGTGCTCCGCGACATCCCTCAAGATGCCCGACATGTTAGAGGGCTTCCATGCGAAAATGTCGAGATTCGTCCGCAGGAAAAGGACGAGTGCTTCTTCTTGCTCAGGCACGAGCGTCGAACCAATGCGGATGGTGCGCTCATCGTCAGTCACCGACACCTCTTTGGCGTCTTTTGTGGGCTCGAAGGAGCATGTCGCCCGCTTGGAGGTTTCCGGGATGTCGAGTACCTCGGGAATTGGCTCTGCAGTGAGCTCGTCGGTGCGGACGAGAGCATCCGCGAAGTGGAAGCACTCGGCGTCGCACTCGTAGGCGTGTCGGAACTTGGTGTCGATGGTGAGCACCCCCTTCGGCTCGGGCATCTTCAGCTTGAGGTAGGTGTAGTTGGGGACCGCCATGAACTTGGCGTATGCTGGTCTTCTGAGGATCGCATGATATGTTCTCGGGAAGCCGACCACCTTGAAGGTGAGCGTCTCCTTGCGGAAGTTTCCCTCGGTACCGAAGGTGACCGGTAGGTCGATCTGCCCGAGCGGGACTGCCTCCATCCCAGGTACCACCCGTGAAATGGAGTTGATGATGGGTGGAGTTGGGATCGCTGGATCCCCATGTTGTCGAGGGTGGACATGTAAACGATGTTGAGGCCCCTGCCCCCATCCATGAGCACCTTGTGCACCTGCTTGGTGCCGAATAGTGGTGCCACCACGAGGGGGTAAGCCCCCGGCTTTGGAATGTGGTCAGGATAGTCAGCTCGATCGTACGTGACGGCCGTCTCGGACCACCGGAGGTATGAGGGCACGACCGGCTCGGTGTGGTAGATCTCTTGCAGGATGTGCTTGTGCTTGTGCCTCGAGAGGCGAGCAGGCGTCCCGCCGAAGATCATCATGACAACACCGTCTTCCTTGGGGAAATCGTCGTGGTCGGCGTTCTTGGTGGCGCCGGCTTTGGCCGCGTCCCGCGGCTTGTTCTTCGCGGCTCCGCCGAGGTAACTCTTCATGAGATTGCAGTCCTTCAAGGCGTGCTTGACCGGCCCCTCGTGATAAGGGTAGGGGGCTTCTAGCATCTTCTCGAAATGGTCCCTCGGTGGGGCCATCTTTGACTTGGGCGGCCGCTTGCCCCACCAAGTTGTTGTTGAGCATGAGCTCCTTCTTCTTCTTCTTCTCTAGCTGGGTGGTCGGAGCCTCGCCGTGCTCCTCCTCGGGCTTCCTTTTGCTGAAGGCGACGGCCTCCTCCCTGTTGGCGTGGTTTGTAGCTAGGTCGAGGAGCTTCCAGATGGTTTTCGGCTTGACTCGCCCTATCTGACGGACAAGGGTCTCGCACGTGGTACCATCCTGGAAGGATGTGATGACCTGGTTGTCCGCCGTATCGGGGAGCTCGGCGCAACACTTGGAGAAGCGACGAATGTAGTCATGGAGACTCTCACCCTTCTTCTGCCGGCAATGGCGCAACTCGCAAGCATTGCCGGGTCGGGCGTAGGTGCCCAGGAAGTGCCCTGTGAAGGTGTCTCGGATCTGAGCCCAACTGCTGATCCTCCCCCAGGGGAGGTGCTCGAGCCAGGTTCGCGCCGAGTCGGCAAGGTACAGAGGGATGCTCTTAATGATGAACAGTTCGTTGCTCGCTCCGCCGTTGTGGCAGGCGAGGCGGTAGTCTTCGAGCCAGACGCTCGGGTTGGTCTCTCCATCGTACTTCGCGACCGTGGTCGGGGCACAATATCGAGCTGGAGAGGCTGCAGCGAGGATGTTGGCGCCAAAGGCTCGGGGACCTCGGGGTCGCGTCGAGCTCGGCTGCGGTCTTCATCGCCGTAGCGGCTCCGCGCCCGATTGTACTCTTCGTGGCGCTCGCCACCGGAACCGCTGCTGGTCATGATCCTTTCACGTGCCAAGGATGCCCCTCGAGCGCCGCGGTCAGAGCCGACCTTCTGCTTGGCGGGCGAGTGAACGCTCTGCGGCTGCCGCGCGTGGCGGGCACGAGGACCCACGGCGGTGGTGGCGCTCCGGAGCTTGGGCTCGCGTTTCCCGCCGCCCGGGGCCTTGCTCACCTGCGCTGATTTTCGCGTCACAGCCCGGTCACGAAGGTCTTGTGAGACTTCTTTTCCTCGGGGTTCTTGGCTCGGGCGGGCCGGAGGTCTGACCGCCCGCAGACGAGGTTACAGGAGGCCCGTTTGGCAACAGGGGTCCTATGAACGTCGTCGATGATGCGTGAGGCACTTCAGCCTTGCAGCGTTCGCGTCGGCCCCATCACCGAGCTCGTGGCGGAGTATCGCCTGCTCCTCCTCGAGGGCCCTCCGAGCCTCGTTGAGCTCGTCGAGGCGGGCACGCTGGCGTTCGTGATCATCCCCGACTGCGGGGCTCCTCACTAAGCCAGGCGTCGGTGCGCTCACCGTCTGCGGAGCTCTCGTCAGAGCGAGTGGAGTGGACCGCGTCGACTTGCTTCTGGAGGACGAAGCACTCACGTGTCGTCGTGGGCGTCGGCCGACGCCTTCTTTGAAGGCGCCTGCTTTCGACCTTATCGCAGCTCGGCCGGGATGCTTCCGACGGGACTGGACGGGGGTCTGCCACTGCGGTGAGGGCATCCGTCCCACCGCAGGGCAGCCATGTCATCCTCGGGGTACATGGTCGTAGCGTGAGCTTAAACTCGTCCCAAGACAGCGCCTCCTCCCCCTGCAAGCCAAAGACGAGCATCGAGGTGGCGTACACCGCGAAGCGGAAAAGCTCTTGAGACGGGTTCGGCCCAAGGGCGACTGCCATATCGCGACCAACCAGGTCCCAGACCCGGTCGGTGGCGGACTTCGTCGACCGTGGCTCCTCAGGCAACTGGCCCTGAGGAAGCATGGGAGCGTCGGGTTGGGACCGCGAGAACACGGCCCCAGCAGGTGGGACTCAACTGGACCGTCGAAGACGAAGTCCAGTGAGCCAAAGCGCAACGCGGTGCTGCGCACCGGTTGTTCGTCGGAGTGGACCATCCGGACCCTTGGTGGCATCGTGACACACAAAGTGCCCCTACAGCGGCATGCAGCCGGCGTTTGATCTGGTATGTTCATGCGTCGATCCGGATGGTTGGGCTTAGAGACACGGGGTTATCTTTGGTTTAGGCACGTGGGTGCCCTCGTCGATTCGGAGAGTGTTCTATATGCCCACGGGGGCTTGTAGTAGGGGGTACAAGCTTAGGTCAAGAGAGGGAGCGTGTCCCAGGTCTCTGAGTGTGGTGATGAGGTACGAGAGCTTGGTGGAAGTGCAATCGTGTATGATCTAGGAATGTAGTGGTGTGTTTGTGGTGGATTGTGTTCAGTTGTTCTATGTTTCTTTTACGTGATGCACCGCCTCCTTTTATAGTCTAAGGGGAGCTGGCATACAAGGGTTAAGATGGTAAGACGACATCCTGCTACAGTGTTGTAACAGTGCCGGAATAGTGCTGGAACAGTGTTGCGTCGTGGGCCTCCGTCTTCGGTTGGCGCCATACGCTGTGCTAGGCGCGGTAGTCCTCGTAGGGCGGCATAGCTAGTGGCTCCTGTTCCAAGATTGCTCCTCCCGACTTAGGGCTTCACAGGTCTGGTGGGTCAAGGCTTCTCGTGCAAGCCCCGACCTTCCCTCTGATAGCCGTTGGGTCGGGTCTCGCCATCTGATGCCTTATACGCGAAGGATTCGCCTGTCCTTCGCCACTGTTCGATATCCAGATGATGGGACGTCGGGGCAGTCCGCTTCCCACGTCGGGGAAAATCTCATCATGGCCTGACCACCTAACAACATGGATCCGCCCGCCCTGCGGCTCCTGCACGTCCCGGACGGTGCGGGGCCGCCCGTGCCACGTTGCGGGCCTCGTGGGGGGGGCGCTGGTGGGCTGCAAGCGAAGGAACCTTAGGTCGTGCGAGACGGACCCTTCTTCCGAGGTAGCCGCAAGGCCGGGGCGCTCCCTTAGGTCGCGGGCGAACGCTTGACTCGGGGCGGTCCCATGGATGACACCGGGCCGTCGTCTTTGGGGAATGCTGGGCCTATCTTGCTGGCGTCGGTGTTGGGCCGCTGCGGATGTGGGCTGCCTTTAGCCTTCATGATTTGAGGATTTAGAAGGTAAGATGATTACGTCTGGTTTATCCCATCATCAGCAGTGGGGTTGGAGGTTGGCGGCGCGGGTCAGGGGGAGCTGAAGGACGTCAACGGTGTTGAAGGCTGGTGGCGCAGACACGAGGGAGATGAAGACCAGGGACGAAAGGGAGTGAGGCAGCTGGCGAGTGGATAGTGAGAAGCAAACAAAAAAGGAAAAAGAAAAAAAACATCATGGACATTCACATTTTCCCATCCTAAAAAAATTATAATCAACCACACAAGAAGAAACAGATACAATGCATGTCTCCCGCTACACATTGCCGACTACTAAAAGGCTAGCGAAAGAATAAACAGTGTCAAACCTTTGGTGCATCATGAAGTAGGAGTCATATATCTTCTTGATCCGTGGGGTCGGCTCGACCCAGAGCATGAAAATGTCGTACATCCTCTTGAGGAACACCACCGCGCCGTCCTCATCGACGCCGACGATACGCGCACAGGGAATCGTCTCACGGTCCTCGAGCGCCAGCGCCAGTGCCAGCGAACGTACCTCGCCGAACTTAGGGCAGCGCGGTCTCCACGCACGGGGGAGCAACGCGTCGACATGGACTGTCCTACGAAGTGCCCAGGACACGGCGCCGTGGCCGTCGGCCTCCTGCAGCGTCCACAAGCGCAGCGTGTCGCCCGTCACGGCGGCGAGGCCGAGCTCGCCGTCGGGCGTCCTCATGAGCTTCACGTTGCGCCCGTGGACTCTCGAGGTGTTCGTCGGCTCCAGGACGACGAGGACGTGTTCGCCGGCACGCAGCTTGAGCAAGAGGACGCGGTCGTCGTCCAGCAGCCAGTACACGGAGTCTCCGACGGCGACGCCGGGCGTCTGTGCCCAAGGAACCGCGCGAGGGGCCGGGCGGCTTTGCGCGGTGACGATCGCCCCACGCGCCCATGTTAGACGCGTGAACCGCAGCAACGTGCGCCGCGTCCCGCTGACGAACGCGACGGCGACGCTGAAGCCGCCGCTGCTCGCGGCTGCATCGTCGTCGTCGCCGCGAGAAGCACCGCGCCGAATCCGTACCGAGGCGTCGCAGTTGCGACGGCGGCGGCCGGCACGAGGCGCTCGCCGGCTCACGGGTCCCAGGATGATGAAGCGGGCGCCCGGCGTCCGCAGCAGCACGCGTGCGCTTGAGCTGCGGCGAGCTAGCCGAGTGGCGGGCATTGAAGCGCGCGCCGACGCGGTCGGGTGGGTCGCCGCGGGACGAAGATGGTGCTAGCGGGTGGGTTGTTGAGGAAGACGCCAGCGGGCGCGGCGCTGGCGGAGGAAGCGGGTCGGTGACGAGGCCGCCGCCGCTGTAGACCGTGAGGCGCGACGTGCACGGCCGCGCGGGAGGCGAGTAGTATCGAGGACGATGTCTTCTAGCAGCAACGGCGCCATGCGAGATCCCGACGTACATCGACTTGCGGCGTCTCTATTGTTCGAGGAAACTAGCAAGTTGGCCCGCGCTAATAGCGCGGCTAGATTTGATAAACCATATGCTATGTTAGCATTGTATTTTCTTTATCCATCTTAATTCATTATCCATCCTTTTGAAAATCACTAATACCGATGTAAATATTGGAGCTCAAAATTCAGAAGTGATATTGATACACTCAAATTTTGTTATTTAGATAGTGTTTTAATTGGTGGATGGAACCTGACCTAATAACGAATGTCATTCGACGCTCTGTTGCACCCCTGCATATAGTGTCAACTCCGAGCTTTGTATTGATTGGAAATTGTTGTTCACCCTCTCATCACTTAGTCCCCGCCTCAACCGACTGAGCCTCTTACTCCCCACTCTCGATGGTCAAACTCTGCCTTGTTGATTCTATGGCTCCTGAGTTTGGCTCGGTTGTTGACCTCACGCAGAGTCCGGTTCTCCACTTTCGATGCAGATCCAACTCCTCCAATCGAGCTCTTCAGACTCGTGGCACCTGGTTGTTGATGTAGGTGACCTTGAAGCTTGATCCGGGTGGGCTCAAGCAACGGTAGCGTAGTCCTCTCTTTCCATATGGGTGCACCCCCTTCTTCATCTCATCCAATGGTGCCTTCTTCCTCTCGTCCGAAAGTCTCTCTTCCTTACAATCGACGGTCGATGCCCCTTTCTTTTTCTTCTTCCTGCTCATCGATGGCCCCTACTTCGTTGATGGTGCATGGCGGCCGGTTCTCTCTCTCCTAACTTGTGATCCCGACAAATACATAGGATGTTTCTTATATATACATATTGTATCATGTCTCTCAGGATATATATTTATTGCTTGAAATGCTATGTCCTTAGTCGTTGTTGAATATACCTTATGTCTTCTAAAATGTAACCATTATGTTTGACAATACTTTTATAACTTCCAAGATAACTACTGATCATCAATAGTATGTAACATTATTCATTGTGGGCATACTTGTGTTCATCATCATGTTCATTGTGTTGTTTGGTTCTTCACGCATCACATACCAATCTAATTCCAAAAGTTTCCAAAAGATTAGAAGATATACGACAAACAAACTTGATCTCATCATTTTTATTCTTGTTTGGAAGCTAACTATGCTTATAGATATGTGTAGTCGAAAAATTGTTTCTCTTTATTTATTATAGAGGATCTCATGTCACTAATAGGTGGCTTATTCGCAAGCAAGTCCATGTTCTAGAGACACAAAGTCCCTCTACTGCAGAGCATGCTTATTCTAAATGGTGACATCATATTGATAATTCAATTTATCTCCCTCATGTCTATTGTGCAAGATAGATATTTGCATTGGGTAGCTTAAATTTCTCCGCATATCGTGCTAGCTTCTCGGATGTATCACAATATTTGTTCATATCACAATGCTTATGTTTTCTCTTGTTGTCTTCCCTCTTTTGTCAACCTTACACCTTCTTATTTTTTTCGAGCATTTTACCAATTTGTTGTAGCCATTTATGACCACCTGCTTTGTCCACCATTGTCGTCTACTACCTCAGTTCTTCTCTGACCAAAGCAGTCGTATCGCGTTGGTCGCTATCTAGGAAGCCATTGTCTCGCTTTTGGTCTCCAAACCCCATATGGTTGATGTCAAACCATACTTAACATCTTCTTTGTCAAATCACTGCTATGCAAACCTACATGAATTACTCATCAAATCTATCTTATCTTATCATCTCCTGTGGCATCCATTTTTTTGTCTCCATCACGGTTGTAGGTTTGTATGTGCCAGAATTAAGTATTTCCTCTCCCTAGCCTTCTACCCATGTTGTATTTTCCAGTGCCTATCAAAAAAATCGAAGAGACTTAGAGCATGCTTGGTACACTTGTTGCCGCTTGTACGCCTTGTCTGCTTGCCTCGTGTTGCTAGGCAAATCAAGGTGAGCTCCCATGGGAGTGCTTGCTTTCCTTGCTGTTGCTCGCCTTGTAGCTCGATCCAGTAGTGTCATAGACGCTCGATCGATAGCAGCAAATGTCCATCCGACCATGGTGGAGGTTAATCCAACAACAGTGGAGGTCGCATCGACGATATTAGATGTCAAATTGACTGTAGTGGAGGACGATTCAGTGGCCGAAGAGTTTGATTCAGTAGTTAAAGAGCTTGATTTGGTTCTCGTGCACCCAATGTTACCGTAAACAGTCGTGTAGGCCGTTTACACGGCGTTTAAATGCTACTCGATGGAACTGTGTTGGTCGTATTTGCCGTTTAATCCCTTGCAATCCATTTTTGCCCGTTTAATCAACCTTATAGTTCGACTATTCGCTAAATGAATGGTGACCGACTGTGTACCGTGCACCGTGTAGGGCAACATTGCGTGCACCTGAATTTTACGACGACAAAGCTTGTTTCGGCAGATGCGGTGTTGATTCGACGGTCAGTCCATGTCAGTTACAATCTGAAGTATATCTAGATCGGATTACAAACAGTATCCCGTGATATCCGGACTGATTGGCTCGTCTGTGTCTTGACTTTTGCACGCCAAATCTCCTATCGTCTCGGGCTCGCTTGTCAGGATGGGCGGGCCCACCATCAAGACTTAACTTCAACCCTTTGAACAAAATTCCCTCATCTTTATGTCCTTGAGCGACGACCCAATTAAACAATAGCTAATGTGCAATTGACTGTGTATATAAACAAATCTCCCATCTTCGTCTTCCTGAGCGATTGCACAGTCTATTGTCGCTATCTCTCCATGCCCATGGTTACTTTCTCTAAATAGTCTACCTAGTTCGTGCTTTAAACATCTCTTGTCGCGCTTTATCCTCTGCTCATGTCTTCTTCTCTGACTTTCGGTATTGAGTGAATTAAACTACTGGATGAAAATATATAAACAAAGCAGTACATCAATTACGCTTATAGATGTCCAACGGGCGCCAGCTGCCTTAACCCGGCGGTGGCCGCTCAACTTAAATGTCGTGCCTAGCCCGGCCCCTCGTCCCACCGTGCCGTGCGGGGCAGCCCACGGGCTGCGGCCGGCCCAAGCGGCCGCGGTCGGTTTCGTGTCATGCTAACGATATAGCGGCCCTCACTGCGCCGCAGGCGGCTCAAGCAGCGGCTGCTCGTTCAGCTCCCGGTGATCCAAAGTGGAGGAGGAGAAGGGGTGGCGCCATGCCGGCGGTGGAAAGGAGGGCGCGAGCGCAGCGCGACGGCTTCGCGGGCTCCTCGCAGGCGGCGGCGGCGGAGGAGGGCGACGGCGGCCGCGCGCGCCTGCAGTGCGGTCGGAGAGGAGGGCGGCGGCTCCTCCGCAGACAGGCGACAACCGCTTTTGCCGCGGGCCGACCGGCGGCAGGCTGCGGCCCTCCTCCGCGGCGGCGTCGGCGCGCGCAGCGCGTTGACCCCGATGAGCGGATCTGCAGGGGGCTAGAGGAGATGCCGAGAATCCGAGATGCAAGGAGGGCCGGAGGGGGGTGGGCGGCGGCTACAGGGGGAGGAGATGCCCAGACAGCAGGGGAGAGGGCTAGGGTTTGGAGATTTTTGAGTCTGTTATATATGGTCAGTGAGATTAACGGGCCACCACCTGCCGGCACCTGCTAAGTCGTGCTTGGTCGGGCAGCCTGCCGTGCTGGGGTGGCGGCCCGCGCCCGGCCCGAGGCACCCAAGCCCGGGCCCGAAGAATAACGTGTCGTGCCGGGTTCGGACCGGGCCAAAATGGCGTGCTTTCGTGCGGGCTGTCGGGCTGCGGGCTTTTTGGACATCTATAATTACGCTCTGTCCTCCTTGCACCCTCTTTTTCGCATGAAGATGTTGCCGATTAGATTATTTGATCGCCTGCTCGAGAGCACCGCACTATAATCCCTTACTTTGGGAGGGAACAACGAACTATATCCAACTCTCGTATGTATTTTCATCTGGCGGTTTTTTACATATATATGTTGTTTTCTACGAAATATAGTTTAGGGAAGAGTTTTTTGGTTGTCACTAAAGTCATCATGATGTCAAACTTGGGGTCACGATTCCTCTCTTGTTTATTTGAGAAACAATTTTATTTCCATCTCATATATATATTAGAGTCATGTGAGGCTCAACAAAGAGATTGATTTTTTATTTCCTAACAGAAATTTATTTTCATCATGTGCCATGTCTTATCAATGTTGGCATTTAGAGCCTTGCAAGGCTACATGCCTATGTGGATAAATATTTAATGAGCTTCCTAATTAGTATTTTAGCAGGGACAGAGAACTAATTTAATGCTCATAGTGTAAAACTTTCTAAATTATAATTGTATTTGTTATTTACTCTTCAATTAGTTATTTTTTTGCTTTCCCAATCTGTGTAAACATTAACTACTATTTTTCTTATTTTTAATTCCGAATTTATGTATTTATTAATTGTATTTTTATTGAATATGGACTCTTTGGATTTTCTTATTTTAATTCCGAATTTATGTATTCTTTGGATTAATCTAGACCTTCAGATCTTCATAAAATCCAACGGTGTATATTCCTCTCTTTTTTGGATTAACGTGGGAATTTCTATACCCTCTCGACAAACGTGGTGGCTTCTTTTTAACACTCAAGTATAAAGATAATAGATAACCAAAAAACTATATATAATATATCAGTGCAGTGCCAGAATCGAACACGGAGAGGACATTTTAAGTCCGAAACGGGTTGATATTGACCTGTTAGTTTGAGCCGGCTGATCTGCTAATTAAAAGTAATCCTGTTACCTTTTGAAACCTTCAGTGAAGCCATCTTGGATTCTAATGTACATAGAAAAAGAGAGAAATCCTACGAATTCTAAAAAAACAAAATATCTAGTCGCTAATAGGTAAACTCAAATCATTGTAGTCGTTGGATCAATTATATTGTCTAAAAAATACCAATCTATGCAATTATGAAAATAAGTTAAAGTAACCATTAAATCTATATCTAAATTATCCACATACTCCGTATGCCATAAACTAAAGTAACCACTAATCCTCATCAAAAGTACCCCACTTATACCATAATAAACAATATTAAAAATAACTCTCTAAATTTGCAACTAAATTTCCTACCACTAATGCTTAAAAAGTAACTTAAAGTAGCCATTTAAATTTGCATCTATATTGCCCAAATATGCTACTAACAAGAATAACATGAGGTAAACCTACATTTGTACTCAAATCACCATAGTTAAAATTATACACCAATATATGATTTTAAATAATATATTTTTAAACTATCAGTATATAATGTAATAATTAAAGTATATAAGCATGATGTGTGTCACCATTTTGAAAAGATATAGAGAAAGTTATGGGAATATAAATTTCTATTTTAAAATTACATTTTAAACTTAGGGTCAATTAAAAAAATTCAAATGCATATTTACAATGCAAAGTGATAAGTTAAAGATTATAAACGTGGATGAAAATACAGTAATTACTAACTAATAAAATCCATCACAATCAGATGAAAAAATAAGTATATATCTATATATGTATTGTGTTCCAACATTATTTAACAAATGAGAAGTAGCTCAAGGTAACATTTTGTTTTAGCAATGTGGCTTCATTTTTTTCATTGGAGACTTCCATTAGTTCTCGTCACGAGAAACGCTAGGAACAAAACACAAATCCTAGAAACTTTCAATAAAATCAAGAATATCAAATATCAATCCTATAAACATTAATAATCATAGTCATTGCTCTATTAGAATTTCGGAAAAAGTTACCCACCATATCATTATAACAATATTTTAAAATAAACTATAAAACTATATCTAAATTACGAAGTAACCCATAATTATCATATAGTTTATGTGTGTGTATGATTATAAAACATAACTTAAATTGCCATTCTAAATCTGTGTCTAAGTTAGCCAATGTATGTCGTTACTAAAAAAAGTAAAGTACACCTAAATCTCTATCTAATTATCTTCGTAAGCATCAAACAAAAATATCTAAAGGTAAACTAATATATGATTCTAAGTTACCTATTTATGTCATTATTTATGTAGAAATACTAAGTTGAGGTATATAGGCATTATTAGCATCACTGTGTAGACCATCTTTACGTGTATGTGAGGTAGTGACGAAAATGTTGATTTTATGTTACACATAATGTATAAAGGTGCGAGGCAAAATGACAAAAGTGTAAACGTGGGTGAAAAGGTATGTAGAGTAATTACTGTTTAAAATTCAATCTCAACTGAACAAGGAGATAAGGACACATTTATGTGAGTATTATGTTGAAAAATGAGAAAATAATAGGTAAACAATTTTGATTATTAGATAGGAGTTTAATTTCTAAGTAATTTTCAAATACAATAGTTTTTAAAAAATATTGGTGTGTTTCTTTGTCCGCACTAACACAAATAGAACTCCTGCCGGATGTATACGGTTACTATTCTTCAACGTCTTACCATTATCGATCACATGACGCGGTGAAACTAAATCTCTGAAATTTTCATAAAAGTTATAAACATTTGAATATAGACTCCATGGGGAAGACCACGTCCACATCGGGGTGTTTAATTTGGATTCCAAGTGCTAAAGCAAACTGCCTAAACTTTAGACAGTTTAGAAACTAAAGTTTCCAAAAAAAAAACGCAATAGTGCAACCAATGCAAACATGCTTTTATAACATGGGAACATACCTTCATAAAAATTCGTGCAAACCACGACAAAAAAAGTCTTCTAAATTCACCAAAAATAATCACAAATGTAGATTATGATGATACACAACCTTGTATCTTTTTCAAACTCAACTTCGTTTGTGAGATATAAAATAACAAATCATCCAGACGAAGTCGGGTTTAGACAAGATATTTTATAAGGTTGTGTATCATCATATTATCCTACATGTGTGATTTTTCTAGTGAATTTAGACAATTTTTTTGTCGTGGTTTGCACAGGTTTTCACGAAGGTTGTAGTTTTCACCATATGTTCCCTTATAACTATCCCTCCACATCTGCTTTTGCAAAAACCACAATCCAATCAAACAAACACACCCTTAGCGACCAACCCCAACAGTGAGTATGGTGGGCAATGCTTGGCTAATATGACCCCATGAACGACCCTACACTACCATTGGAGATAAGAAGGATGGGTAAGCGGGGAGGGAGGTTTGAAGAATTCGAGTGTTAGCGGTTAGCCACATTAGAGCATCTCCAAGTGACTAGGTAAATCCACTCAACTAGGTAAATTTAGATCAGTAGTGGTAAAAAATCCAATCCAACAAACTCTCTTTTTTTCCCACTAGCAAACTTGCTCGTCATATCCTCCCCTCCGCTAGCTTTTTAACTTGAGCACCTCCCCTCGCTAAGTCGCTATTCCATCTTCTCCCGTGGACACGCGCCCCTGCTCCCCCTCCTCACGCGCCCCTGCCATCTCCCGCGCCCCTGCTCCACCTCCCGTGCCTCTTCTCCCTCGCTCTATCATCTCACCAGCGCCGCCACGTCGCAGGGTCGTCGGTGGGCGGACGGTGGTGACTCCCTCCACAGCCTACGCCCGGCCACGACGACGGCGCGCGGTACTCTCAAGCGGCAGGCGGCGGCGAGCAGGCGGACCAGCGCATGGCTCTCCACGCCAGTTCGCGGCAGCAGGCGGCGAAATTCCAGCGGCGCACCCCTCCCTCACCTTTTGCGCCATGTGCTCCCGCCCTCTGCTCTATTAATCGTCTGTTCCAGCAGCTCTAACTCCGAGTAGCGTTGGTGCTCCGAGGCAGCCCAGGCACGTTGGGTGGCGGCAGTGTAGCCGCGTAGAGCTCCGGCGTGCGCATGGGAAAGAAGCGAGAGTCACCGTCCGTGGGCGCCCCCACCGCCGCTCCAAGCTAACCCCGACTCCGTCGAGCCCCCACCCGCCGGAGCGCCGCCGTCCGTGGGCACTGCCACCGCCGCTTCGAGCTCCCTCTCGATGATGGCGCCAAGCTGCCCACGGTGGCTCACTATGATGGGTCAGGTCACTGAGGCCAAGGAGCTCGACAGGACACCGGTCGGATACGAGCGTTGGCGGGAGGTGGAAGAAGGCCCTGACGGGCGGCCCCTAGCTCGGCCTTCCTGTGCCCTACGTCCCCCGTCGTCCCTAGCGCCCCCCATTGCTCCCGTAGTGGGAGGACCGAGCTCCGGCTTGGCGTGCGAGGCCGAGCTCCCGTGGCGGGAGGGCCACTGTTGCAGCACTGGGAGGCTGAGCGCCCGTTGTCGCGGATCGCCCAAAGCGGAGGCGGAGGCGCCGACGCTGACCGCGAGCAGCAACGGCTCGGCTCGACTCAGCGGCAGGGACGGGAGGCCTGTTGATGCTTGCTGCCATCGTAGATGGGGAGCAGCAGGAGGGGAGTAATTTTGCGGGACCCACGCGTTAGTGAGCAGGAGAGAGGAGAGGAGAGGAGAGGAGAGGAGAGTTGGATGTGAAGAGGATATTTTACTAGTCACTAGCAAAAAGCTACGTGCGCTGCTACGGTGAAATATTAATAATATGTTTGAAACTTATATATTTTTTCTATTTCTATCACTATATTATTATTGCACTCAGTGTATCTCTAAACATTTGCTAGGATAAATACAAGTTTGACTTAACATATTTCCTTGTACCCAAATATATAATCGTTCTTTTATATACTTTTTTATTTATGCAAGAGATTTGCTAGAGACAAAAGTGATATTATATTGCACCATACAAGTTAATTAGGGTTATATTTCACATATGATCCTAAATAATATAGTGTTCATGCATCGTTAGTAGACGTGGACTTGTTTCTCAGTGCAAGCAAGTAGCGCGTGACTATTTTGCAACGACATAGCTTAGCATTTGACATTTCTATCATCTCAAACAAATGATCCTAAACATCTAGCTAGTCCTTTTTTTAAAAAAAATAACTAAGTTATGCGTGGATACATGTGCATAATTTATTATCCAAAAACTTTTTAAATATCATGATAATAAAATGAATGTAGCTTTTTTTTTGCGGGAAAATGTAACTATATTATGATCACATATGACATAGTGATTGGCTTCAGGGTGACCTCCATCCTAGGCATGAACATTCAAATTTGATCAAATATGGCATTCATCCTACGACGCCGTTGGAACCCCCTACCTGCAGACCGCAGACATCCATTTGGACTTTTGTTTATGCTTGTGCGCATTTAACAATTAAAAGAAACTAAAACGTGTCGAAAAAGTGACCAGTCCAATCGGCTGGTGTCACTCCCTCGTCCCTCCGAAGTCGAAGATCCCAGTTCGGGCTCCTTTTTCTACAATTTTATTAAAGATTTTTTTAGCACAATTGTTTAGGCCTTCAGGGGGGTTCGGTTCGGATGCGTGGGCGGTTACACGTGGGGTTCGGTTTCCTGGTTCACGCGAGGCGGGCGGTTTTCCTCCGGTTCGTGCGTTATTTGAGGCGGTTCACGTGTTTTTCCCTCGGTTTCCTACCCTATAGTCCGGTTTTGCATGGTTTTTTCCTCGGTTCTCTTGACGGACGAAAATTAGGGGCAGAAGCAATCCTTGCTTTATTATTATTATTATTATATATATATTATTATTATTATTATTATTATTATTATTATTATTAGGTAGAGATAGAGATTTGGTTCTCCGCCTCTTGAAAAGCTAAATTGTTAGATAAATGACTAGCTAAATGTGGATTTAGCTAGTATGATTTGGATAAGCTCTTGGAGATGCTCTTACATTGTGCACTTTTTTCATTGTAAAATAGCGACCTTCCAAATCATAGAAACTATGGTAATTTCACATGTCGAGATTACTTTATATGAATATAACGTAAGATTATCTCCAGCGGCCCCTTCATCCGGTTCTGCAGCCACAAAATGGGGTGACTGGAGTCCCTGTAGCGCCTCCAGCAGTCCCTTCATCTTGTTCTGCAGTATAGGTGAACGGCCTCCCATACCTCAAACTCAGGGTTTCTATCTCCTTACCGCATCTCCGAAGACAACGACATCTTCCTCTCGCTCCATCCCACGGAAGGAGGAGGAAGGGACGCGGAGCACCGGAGGAGGGAGGAGAAGGAACATGAAGCACCGGAGAAGAAGGGCGTCGGCGAGGAGGGAGCCTACCGCGCCACTAGGGAGGAGGCGGCCGGACTCGCTCCTCGAGGCCGGGGAGGAGCTCACGCCCGGGGGAGGAGGCCGGATCTCGCGCCTCGAGGTCGAGGACGAGCTCACACCCAGGGGAGAGGAGGTCGGATCTCGGGAGGGGAGCAGGAGGAGGAGGCGCCCCGAGAGAAGGAGGCCGCGCCGCCGGGGAGGAGGTCGCGCCGCCGGCCACACCACCGGAGAGGAGGAGCTCGCGCCTGGGAAGAGGGAGGAGGAGGCGGTAGGGAGGAGTCGTTGGGATGAAGAGGATGCGTCACGACTGCTGGAATACCCTCCTCCCCGGTCTTCTCTCTTTCTCTCATATCACGATTTTGCAGAAGGGGAAGCGATTTGTTGTTGGAGTCGGTCTAAGGCTTTATTTTGTGGGCTTTGGTTCTTCAACCACTGATGCCCATTTTCATTTTCAAGTGCCCCCTCTGAGTCTACCCTGTGGACCCATCTATCGTTCACCGCCCATTTCACTTTCTCATCGCAACTGACAGTGACATGACAGCCGTTTCACTTTCACTTTTCTACCGCATGCACGCACTGAGCCATCACCGCCGCTGCAACAAAACTTGCACATAACACAAATCCATCACACAAGCCGAGGCCAGACGCCCACCACCACCAGCACCAGGCCTTCCTCCTCCCCTGTTCCCCCCTTCTCCTCTCTCAGGCGTAGATCTACGAGAGTGCTTTGCAAAAACCCCTTTTCACCCCGCCGCCGCCGTGCGCTCCGCCCGGCCACCATGTCGTTGGAACCAGAGCCAGAGGGGCCGTGGGTTATCCTCTCTCACATCCCGGTGGTCGTCGACGACGCCGACCATGACAACATCCCGCGGGGCAGGGACGTCGGCATCCTCTTTGTTAGCGCGTGTAATTAGGCCACTGACCTATTCTTCAGGATAGCTAGATTAGCACAGACTCCTTCTCTTTCAGTTAGAGACGTTGGCCGCGATCCCCTTTTTTCGGACGCTCAACAGTCTCTGCACTTGTATAAAACCGGCTGAGATGATCAATGGAATTCGTCGATCGTTTTCTCATCCTCTTACATGGTATCAGCTTAACTTCGATCCTATTCTTCCGCTACCTCCTGCTCCGTGCCAATGGCGCACAGCCCCTCTGCTTCTTCTTCTGATTCCTCTGCTCCCACCGTTCACAACATCAACCCATTCCATGTCGCTGCTCCGGTGTTGCCTGTCGCCGCCTCCACCATCCCATTGCTGAACATCCGCCATGATGTGCCGGAGACGCTCGATCTCCACGACTCCAACTATGCCTCGTGGAGCTCCCTGTTCGAGCTCACGTTCCGCAAGCTCGGGCTCCTGGAGCACGTCGACAGCACTGTCGACGCGCAGCTCCGTCTGCACGACGCTGAGTGGACCCAGATCGACCACTGTATTGTGTTGTGGATCTACCTTACCGTCTCCAAGACCATCCGCGACATGATCTTCCAGCGCCGCGCCACGACGTTCTCCGCGTGGACAAGCGTCCGCGGCCTCTTCCTCAACAATGCGACACAACGCGCCGTGTACGCCCTCCAGGACTTCCATAGTCTGCAGCAGGGCGACCTTTCCATCCATGACTACTGCTGCCGTCTTAAGCGCTTGGCGGACACTCTCACCGACGTCGGCCACCCCATCACTGATCCAGACCTCGTCGTCAACGCCATGGGGGGCATCAGCTCCAAGTTCACCAATGCTCTCGGCGTCATCAACGCCATGAACCCGCTGCCATCCTTCTTGTGGGTACATTCTTATCTCCTGCAGGAAGAGACGCGCATCGATCGCACACACAAGATGGAGGCTGCCAACAGTCTTCTTGCAGCCGGTTCATCCCCTGGCGCTGGCGCTCCGTCCGGCGCGGCGGCGGCCACCCTTGTCGCCACCGGTTCCTCCACTGGCGCATCCAAGTCGCCAGCCACGCCGCCGGCTTCCTCGCCCACCAAAGGCGGGGAACGCAAGAAGAAGCGGAAGCAGTCCGACGGCAAGCCTCGCTACAACTCCGGATCTGCCCCGCATAATCCGGCGCCACCGACCAACAACTGGGGGGTGCCCTACCCCTGGAACGGCATGGTCCAGGCCTGGCAGGTCCCTCCCGCTAATTGGCGTCCGCCGTCCGCCGGGGGATTCCACAACAAGCCATCCACCCTGCCGCAGGCCATGCTCGCACAGGCGCCGCAGCAACAACAGCAGTTCTCCTTCGGTGCGCCGCCCAACCTCTACACCGCGCTCCATGGTCAGCCGTCCTCCACCTCCGCGTACACCGGCGGCGGCAATTGGTTCCTCGACACCGGCGCCTCGTCTCATATGACGGGCAATCCTGGTGTACCCCATGCTCATCCTGTTCTTCCCAGTTCTGCTCATGTCATTGTTGGCAACGGTGCTTCTCTTCCGGTCACTCACACTGGCGCGGTCTCTGTTCCCACCTCTGCCGCTCCCCTCAAATTGCACAATGTTCTCGAGGTGCTTCTTCGCGCCACTGATGAACACCACAGCCTCGCCGCCACCACCTCGTCCAAGCTATGGCATGCTCGCCTCGGTCACCTCAGCGACAGCTCCTTTGTCGCTCCTTCACCAGCTTGCTGCGTTCTTTTCCCTTTTCATGCTCTCGGTTGGACAGCCACACTTGTCATGCCTGTCATCTTGGCAAGCACGTACGGCTGCCTTTTGCTAGTTCAAATAAGATTGCCAGTAGAGATTTGTGGACCTCGCCGGTGATTAGCAACTCTGGTTACAAGTATTATCTTGTGATTCTTGATGATCATACCCATTTTGTCTGGACGTTTCCTTTGCGCAACAAGTCTGATGTTCTCCCCACCATCATTTGTTTTCACGCTTTTGTTCGCACTCAGTTCAACAGCACGATCGCTAGCTTACAAACCGATAATGGCCGGGAGTTTGATAATCACGCCTTGCGTTCATTCCTTTCCTCCAATGGTATGATACTCAGGCTTACTTGCCCATACACGTCACAACAAAACGGCCGGGCCGAGTGCGTCCTCCGCACACTGAAAGAGAGCGTACGTGCTCTCATGTTCCACGCCGACGTGCCCGCATCATTTTGGCCGGAAGCTCTCGCCACCGCCACACACACTCTCAATCGTCATCCCTGCCGGCCGCGCAACAATAACACTCCTTTCGAGCTGCTACACGGCCGCCAGCCCACCTACAACCACCTGCGCGTGTTCGGGTGTCTATGTTATCCTAACCTTGCAGCGATGGCTGCCAACAAACTCTCACCGCGCTCGACGACGTGAATCTTCCTGGGTTATCCGGCGGACACCAAGGGCTACCGCTGCTACGACCCAGATACTAACCGTATTATTGTCTCTCGCCACGTTTATTTCGACGAAGACGTGTTCCCATTCCGGTCCAGGTCGACGGCCACGCCCACGACACCGACAGCTTCGCCGCCCGACGAGCTCCTTCCAGTCCCGCATGCACGCCTTGTTGCGCAGCGTCGCGACGTCGCTCCGCCTGTGGTGACTCCGTCCACGTCGGGTGCTGCTGCTCCGTCCTCCATCCCGACGCCGTCACCGCGTTCACCCCACGACGCCGCTTCGCCGTCCGGCGCCGAGCTGTCCCCTGCAACACCGCTTCCAACATCTGGGGCGTCCTCGCCGCACGACGCCCGCGACGTGACACCGCCCCTCTCGACACCCGTCTACGACACCACGCCTGCCTCGACACCGGAGTCCGCCCGTGCCATGGCGTCATCCTCGTCGTCTGCATCCTCGCCTCTAGAGGTGCCCTCGCCAGTTTCAGCCTCGCCGCCGTCGCCTGTCAGTACGTCGCCACCACCGCCGCCGCCACCCATGCCGCGGCACCCAATGGTGACACGGGCGCGTGTGGGCGTGTTCAAGCCCCATCCACGCTACGCCAACATTGCCACGGTCCCGGAACCTCCGGACGTTCCACCGTCCATCCGTGCGGCGCTCCGTGACGAGGATTGGCGACGGGCGATGCAAGAAGAACACGATGCTCTCCTACGCAACAAGACGTGGCGCCTCGTGCCTCGCCCGCCCGGCGTGCGTGTTATCGCTGGCAAGTGGGTGCTCAAGAATAAGCTCCATCCCGACGGCTCCCTTGAACGCCGCAAAGCCCGTTGGGTGGTGCGCGGCGACGTGCAGCGCCCCGGCGTCGACTTCGACCAAACGTTCTCCCCGTCGTCAAGCCGGAAACCATTCGTACCGTGCTCACGCTCGCCGCGTCGTACCAGTGGCCGGTCCATCAACCAGACGTGAGCAACGCATTCCTACACGGCCAACTGAAGGAGACCGTCTACGTTCAGCAGCCCACTGGTTTCGTCGACGCTGAGCATCCGGATCATGTCTGACTCCTCGACAAATCCTTGTACGGCCTCCGTCAAACTCCACGCGCGTGGTACCAGCGTTCGCGGTGCACCTCCGGTCTCTCGGCTTCGTGACGACAGGCTCCGACACATCACTGTTCGTGCTTCGTTGTGGCACCGACACGGCCTGGCTGCTCCTCTACGTCGACGGCATTGTGCTTACGGCGTCCTCGACGGTACTGCTGCAGCAGATCGTCCGTGACCTGCGCGGTGCTTTCGCCATGAAGGATCTCGGCCCCTTGAATTATTTTCTTGGCATCCAGGTCCGGCGAACGGCGGAGGGCTTCTTTCTTCATCAACAACAACAGAATGCGATGGTGCCTTGAGAAGTCTGGAAAATACACTACCAAGTCCATGTACAGAGCCCTTTCGCATAGAGGGGTTGTCAATATCCGGATGCGAAAAATATGGGGGTCAAAGCTGCCAATGAAGCTGAAAATATTCATGTGGCAAGCCTGTCAGGGCAGGTTGCAAACTGGGGTGGTGCTGAAGAGGAAAAAATGGAAAGGCAGCATGCACTGTGTTGTCTGCGGTGCGCCGGAATCAGGAGATCACCTTTTTTTCTCCTGTGTCTTGGCTAAATTCATCTGGACATCTTTCAAAGAGGCCTTGGGATGGGACAGAGCTCCTTATAGTCTCCAAGATTTTTTCGATAACTGGAGTCCGCTAGGATGTGGCAACTACAATCTCAAATTGTTCTTGCTGGGGTTGTCTTATGGGTTCTATGGATTACTAGGAACAAATTAGCTATAGAGGGGGTGCCGCCAAAATCTCCGTCTGACTTGTTCTACAAAATTCATTCCTTTTTGCAGAGGTGGCGTGTGCTATCAGGGGGCGCTGACCAACACAAAATGGACGAATTAATGTCGCAAGTGCAAGAATGGGTGTCAAGCTTTCAGGAAGATGTTAAAGCCAGACCGCCGCTAGAAGATTTCTTTTGAGCCGTGGCCTCAAAAGCCTGGAGAGAAGCATTCCTTTTTTTTCAGTCTCTTTTGTGTCCTCATTGTGCCTAGTAATGGCCTCTTTTGTTACTCTTTCCTGGACTGCTTGTAAGCTGGCAACCCCAGCATGGTTTGGCGTCTGTACCGAAACTCAATTTGCTTTCAATAAAAAGCAGGGTGATCCTTTGTCAAAAAAAAAATAACAACAGTACGCCGAGGACATCCTCGACCGTGTCGGCATGCTGAACTGCAAGCCAGCCGCAACACCGGTGGACACCAAGGCCAAAGTCTCAGCTGCTGCTGGCGTTCCCATGAAAGACAAGACGTTCTATCGCAGTATCGCCGGCGCTCTCCAATATCTGACGCTCACTAGGCCGGAATTGACGTATGCTGTGCAGCAGGCGTGTCTGCATATGCACGATCCTCACGACGTCCACTGGAGCATCATCAAGCGCATTTTGCGGTATGTCCGCGGCACCTCCGGCTATGGCGTTCTGCTCCAAGCGTCTCCGTCCACAGCTTTGACGGCCTATACCGACGCCGACTGGGCTGGTTGCCCGGACACGCGCCGGTCTACTTCCGGTACTGCATCTTCCTCGGGGACGCGCTCGTCTCATGGTTGTCCAAGCGACAGGCCGTGGTCTCGCGTTCATCTGCTGAGGCTGAGTACCGCGGGGTTGCCAACGCCGCCGAGTGTTGCTGGTTGAGGAATCTTCTGTGCGAGCTCAATGTCAGCGTGAACAAGGCCAGCATCATCTTCTGCGATAATGTGAGCGCGGTGTACCTCTCTGACAATCCTGTTCATCACAAGCGAACTAAACACGTCGAGCTGGACATCCATTTTGTTCGGGAACGCACTGCCTTGGGCCAGCTTCGAGTTCTACACGTGCCTACTCGCCACCAATTTGCAGACATCATGACCAAAGGATTGCCTACGGTGTTGTTTGAAGAATTCCGGAACAGCCTTTGCGTCCGGCCATGCGACGCAAGGACTGGGGGTGTTAGCGCGTGTAATTAGGCCACTGACCTATTCTTCAGGATAGCTACATTAGCCACTCCTTCTCTTTCAGTTAGAGACGTTGGCCGCGATCCCCTTTTTTCGGACGCTTAACAGTCTCTGCACTTGTATAAAACCGGCTGAGATGATCAATGGAATTCGTCGATCGTTTTCTCATCCTCTTACACTCTTCAACCACCCCCCGCGCGTCTCCGTCCTCATGGCGCCCAAATGCATCGCTCGCCATGGGACGAGCGCCGTCGACTACCCCTACATCGCCGCGTCGGACCAGTCGTGCCGCTTCATCCTCCTCTGCACCCGACGCCATTCAGACATGGCCGAGTACTTGCTGTGGCTTGGCACCAAGGCACACGACGAGGAAGCCTTCCGCCCCAGCGTCCCCACCGGCGCCAAGATCGAGAGCGAGTTCTACATCTGCGACACGATCACCGGAATAACCGGAAAGGCGTCATGCCTCCCCGTCTATCCCGGCAGCGGCACCCCTGACCCCCGCAGCGTGGGGATGATCCGCTTCGGTGATGACGTGATGGTGTTAGAGCTGCAGACCACCGACTCCCCAAAGCTCTGGTGCTACGCTTCTGCCACCGGCCAGTGGACAGCAAAGGAGGTCGCCTTCGACGACGCGTCGGTCCCGACGAAGTGGTCCAACAATGGCACCATCTCCCATGCCGGAAGACTTTGGTGGATTGATCTGTGTGTCGGCCTCTTCACGTGCGACCCGTTCGATGCCAAGCCACGGCTGCGCCATGTCGCGTTCCCGAGCGGATGCAAGGTGCCCGGAACCTCATACACGCTCGACGAAGTCCACGTCCTGCTCAAGACACGGTGCGTGGACATCACAGCGGCAACCAGGTGCGCCTCTGCCAGATCGATGGGGCGGGCACGGTTGGGATGTGGAAGCTGAGGGATACGCGCGTCGATCATCTGGTTGGGGGTCCTGACGACCATTGGACGCTGGAGCACGAGGTGCCCCTTGCTGCCATCTGGGCCGACGATGGCTACAAGGCAGCCGACCTTCAGGAAGCCACACCTGTTATCGCACTGCTTCATCCCTGGAATCCTAACACTGTGTATTTCATCGATAGCTCCAAAGTATTCTCGGTGGATCTTCGCGTGAGGAAGTTGCTTGATTGCAAACCAATCACCATGGCTCAAATGTCACCAGAGCACCCCTCTTCCGAGTTCCTTATGGCTTGGCGGCTGCCGCAGATGCCCCATTCTCCAGGTATAGTATGCATGCGTGTGAAACTGTGAACTGGTAATGTTCAACAGGTGCAATTGCATTATGCACTGCTGATAATTGCTGCTAATTAATTGCCTGCTTTTTTAAGGTATTTTTGGTCGCTTGAGCTCAGTGGCGTCGGCCGTGCTGATGAAGGAGGTGTCGCATGCACCGGTGATGATTGGGCTAGGACTCTCTCTGGCCTTTGTCCTCTGGTGCGGCAGTCGAAGGGGACACGTGTGATGTGATACTGAAGGATTTCAGCGAACTTAACTACGAGTGAATTGTTTGCTCTAGACTTCTCACAAGTAGACAACAAAACCATTTGGCCCAAATACGAAATGATAAAACACAGTGTCATGCTAAAATTTTGTTATTGATCAGAGACATATATGTTCACAGATTCTTTTCCGCAACAAAATTTGTCAGATTGGATTTGAGCCAACCTGATTTTGCTTTGTGATGTGCGCTTTATTGTTTTTTCACACAGCTTAATTGTTTAAAATTAATGTAACTTTATCTGTTTAGATTTGGTATGTCAATCTCATGATTTGCTTTTTATATTTGAAGATTCATTTGACCACGCGCATTGTTTTAATTTACATTAGAGCCGTGGCGGAGCTTGCAGCTAAATACATCATTGTTCAATAGTAAAGAACAATAGAAGAAGCGCTTAGTTTCAAAATTTATCTAAGCTGCTACAGGCCTTGCATGGGAGACGGCAAGCTGCTGGAAATTAAAAGCATATATTGTAATGTAGAGTGCTCATGTGAACTCAAATAGTCATATTGATAATTGTTCTACTTCCAGTATTGTGATCGAGATAGCTCTATTTGGATATTGTCCTATTGATGATCACAATAGTCATGTTAATATTGAGCTTTCGAAGAGGTGTGTGCTCAACTTCATTCTCCTAGACAGAGAATTTTGAACACAAGAGAGACACCTGTAGGTATCTGGACTGTGGTGCGCTTTGTTCTTCCAAGTTTTAATTTAGCCTTTGTAGTAACTTAGCATGATCCTGATCCTTATTGCAGAGTTATTTTACGATATTCCACTTTTCATAGAAATTGTACTCGCTGCTTTATTTATAGTTAACACATTTACAATCATTTATGCAAGGTTCTTCCTTGCAATTCCTGGCTACATGCTTTGGTTTCCTATCAATTTTCCCTACACATTTTGCACTATGCATGCACAAGCAGTCGATTCTGTTGAAGCTGGCCATCACGACTGTCTCTGATGGGAACCGCTGCTCCCCTCAAAGCACCGGCGGTCCGCGAGCAGGTGGCCGCAGGCCGGAGCTGCTGCTCCCCTCCTTCAACTCTGCAGCGAACGCGGGGGCGCTAGGCGGAGCTACTGGTCAACGCTTGGAGACAAGGGGATGTGGAGAAGAGTGAATGTGGGAGTCCATGAGATAATAAGCTTGGTTGTACACATGTTCAATGATGTACATTGGAGTATATATGTTCGATAATTTTGTATATGTGGGACCCAATTCAAACCCATACTTAGTATTTTCAGACAAAGGTTTGAGTTGAAATCATTTCCTAATGAACAAGCCGCGGGGAATAATTGCTTTTTACATTTTATAGTGAGCACTTTTAAAATGATAGAAGCATGTCTTTTTTATAAAATTGAATAATTTATATATTTCTCAAAAATGCATCTACATCTTTGCCACAAAATAAAATTATAATGCAAACAATTCTTTTACGATGTGATATTCAAAATGTGTGTGTGTCGCACGTACATCTATGCTAATTGTTTAAAATTAATGTAACTTTATCTGTTTAGAATTTGTAAGTATTATTTATTTTGGTGTTTTTTGGTTTACTACTTCGTTTCATATTGTAAATCTAGTGTCTGAACTCTGAAACAACAGTAATTAACTTGATCTTGGAAGGAAATATGGTTGCGAATCTTTGAATTGTTGTAATTGGCAGGCTTCTAAGCTTGTGCATGGTTTCAAGCTCGCTCATGCATCTCGGGGACGGGGAGCCACGTCCTTCTGGCATGATACTTGGTCGGAGGCCGGGGTCCTGCAGCACGCCCTCCCGACCCTGTACTCACATTGCCTCGACACCGACGTCACAGTGGCGGAGATGATGGCTGTGGGTGGCTTCACCGCTGGGAACCTCCAGCCTCGACTCACGACAACGGCCAGCGCCGACCTTGCCCTCCTCGAGGACGCTCTTGCAACTATGGCCCTACAACCGCGTCCTGACGAACGCTGGCTACAGGGACACCGCTCCACCAAGGTTCGGGCCGGCGATCTTTATGCCGCCCTTCGGACGCCGGTTGCGGCTCCACCACTCTCAGAGATGAATTGGGATTGCTTTGCGTCAAATAAGGTCAAGGTGTTCTTCTGGATCCTTCGACACGGCCGAACACACACCCGAGCATCGCTCCATCACCACAGTGTCCTCGACGCCCGGACCGCCGCTTCGCACCGGGCACAGAGCGAAGACCACTTGTTCGCGACGTACCCCCGCTTGGGGCAACTCTGGGCTCGTCTGTTGCCAGGAAAGGCACCACCCACCACTGCGGGACACGCCACTAAGGCTCTGGGGGTGTTGTTCCCTACTCTTCCCCAGGGTTCAAAATACCGTTGCTACCAGACCAGAATTCCGCGGTAACCGGTAAAACCGGTCCGGTCCGGTAGCAAAATCGCTCGGTTAACCGGGGTTTTACCGCGTATGACCGAACCTAAAAAACCCTACCTCGGTTAACCGGTTGGTTTTGCCGGTTAACCGGGCCGGTTCTTTGGGTTCGAAAAACCGCTTGGTAGCGGTTTGTAAAATTTTAGAATTAAATCTCTTGTCATGATTTTTTTTTACTTAGAAATTTGAAAAGAGGGGCGAAACGTCGCCACGTTCGATGATGAGACGTGTCATTGAGTGAAAAAAAAAAACTAAAAGCACTAGCACATGGTCTTCCTCCATAGTTGCAGCTCCGTTTGCCTCCATAATCTTGCATGTTTGGAAACCGCAGAGTACAGTAGCTGTTGGCGTCGACGATCTCCAGGATGACCCATGGCCACGGTGCTTCCGACGGTATGTCTGGCCGCTGCGGACGGTCGCAGCAAGTCGAGGCGGCTGTGCTCCAACGGCGACGGCGACGGCGTGGCGCTGGGCCGCCTGGGCGTGCTCTGCCTCCCCCTTCTCTGCTCTGCTTGGCCGCCGCCGAGGTGCGCCCGCGGTATAAAAAAGTGAAAGCAGACACGTGCAGTGGAGTTCAGGTAATCAGGTGGTTTGCCGGCTCTGCCTGCGCGCAGCGCGTCCGCCGGGTGGCGGCGTATCCGGCGTGGAATGGCATGTCGGTGAGGATGCTGGGGCCCACGGGACCGGAGGACGTACGGATAGTACTCCGTGGAGAGACAGAAGTTGATTTGTTTGGCAAAATCGTCGTACCAGAGAGAGATTCACCCAACGCCAGAGAATTGCAGTATTTGCCAAAACATTTTATGCACATGACACTTTCTCTTTCTTTTCCATCTTCCCGCTACCAGAGATGGGAGGTGGCTACACTACACATGAACGGAAAAAGATCTGATTGAGATACAACAAGGACGAATGATAACTATTGATCACCATGGATAATCTGATTGAGAAATCAGACAAATGCAAATGCTCAAAAAAAAAAAACAATACCTTATCATCACCTAGTTTGTTTTAAACACACATTATTTATTTAGGGTTTTTTTGATTCACGCCATTGTAACTTTCGAAGTTTGGAGAAGCACTATTACTATTCGTCTATTTTGAACCGTGCCATTCCAATTCTTCTTCCATCTGATCCTCGCTATTTTCTACGTCTGGAGTGATGCCCACACGTCAGCTTCTCCTTCAACCTCCAGCCATCTAGAAAGATGGTGTTGAGCAAGATGAGAGGGGCAGGCGGACACCACAGGAGCTTGCACATTGTGCCTGTCACCCTCTGCGACCTGCACAGGAGGGCTAGCTCGACCCACCTGGGTGTAGGTGTGAGGCCGAGCTTGGCGGTGGCGCGTGAGGTCGAGGTCGCTCGCAGCGGCTGCTCGCTCGCCCACAATGGCACGCGTGCGCAAGGTCGAGCTCCCTCACAGCCGCGCCCGTGCACGAGACGGGGCTGCTGAGTGAGAGAAGATGGGAGGGGGAGGAACAAGTAGGGCCCACACGTCATTGACAGGAAAGTGCAAATGCCATGAGATGTATGTCGTCGTATACGCTTGCACCTGGGTCGGGTCTGAGTAGTCTTCATACGTATTCCGTAGCGTATTTGAGGGAAACTAAGAATTGCAATGTCACGTTTCAAAATAGAAGACTCCGAAAGTTGCAATGGCATGAATAAAAACCCCTTTTATAGGGAAGGATTTTTTCAACAGAAGTCAAGTGACAGAGATTAGTACAGAGGGTATACACAAGTGGGGTTGGGGACTTGGGGTTGCAGAGGGCAGAGGCCCGGCCTCGGTACACGCGCTGCCAGTGCGAGAGATAGGAAGGTGAGGATGGAATGCGGGGGAATGAAACACAGAGGCGGCGGCCTACACGTGCGACCCTGGTGGACCCTGGTCTCCTCGCAAGCAAAATTCACCTGGCCACCTAGGGGTGGATTCGGATGTCTGGATATCCGAATTATCCGAATTCGTATTAGATAAAAACACCAATATGGATATCCGTATTCGTATTCATTTTTAATGAGCATGTTAAATAGATGTATTCGTATTCGATTTTCCATATTTTCTCTATCCGGTTCCATATTCGTATTCGATAAAAATGTGGACTATCCGACACTATCCGTATTCGTGTAGAATAAAGTAGTGATAAAGTCATCTACAACTTATTTTGATGACTAATTAATAAGTACAAAATGATGTTAATTCAATATTGTTACCTAAAAATGATGTACATCATCTAAACTATTAAAAATATCTAATAAATAATTATGTTAGTCTAATATTACTAGTGATATACAATAATAAATTTTAATATGAATAAATTATATTTACTCACTAGTAGTAACACATTTTTTTACTCATCGATAAAACAAATCTATCCGTTTTGTATTCGTATCCGATAAGATTCGTATTCGAATCTATTCGACAAGATTCGTATTCGAATTTGAATTTGAATTAAAACGTGGTAAATACTGACATCCGAATCCGAAGGTATCCGATCCGAATCCATCCCTATGGCCACCTGCCACCCGGAAACAACTTGCCCGCGGCGCCTGCACACGAGTCGGCCGCCGAAACCATTTCGCCAATCGGCTCACGCAATCTTCTCTAAACCGACCCCACGCCCCCGCCTCGACCCCACGAAACGAACCAGCGGCATCTATCCTGGTCGTAGCACGAGCAGAGCACGCCCTGCTCAAACCCCCCAACCATGTCGTCGAGGCCCGAGCAGCCGCGTGGCCCGACAGGGGAGCACGAGCCGGAGAAGGAGGTGGCGGCGCTGCAGCAGCGGCCCTGGGTGCTTCTCTCCTCCGTCGCGGTGGTGGTGAGCGGCGGCGGCGACCCGACGATCCCGCAGGCGACGATCCCGCAGGGCGCGGACTTCGACCTCGACTTGCACACGCCGCACTTCTCCGAGTCCTACTCTCGCGTCGCCCGTCATCAACGCCGTATCTCCCTCGGATCTCGCCGCGGACCCGTCGGTTGCCTCCTCCTCCGCACGACCGCGCGACGGGTGGTGGTCTACTTCCTCGTCGGCGAGACGACACGCGCGCCACCCGCCTCTGGCCCGTCCCAGTCGCTCGATCTCGGCGCTCGGCCACGCAGCGGCGGCCGGCCTCATCGTCGGCCCGGGACCAGCTCGCGGCGGCGTGGCGGCGAGGATCGCGTCGTCGCTAAGCTTGTGCGCCAAATCGAACACCGCGGGACACCACCCTCGTCCACTTCTCGCGGCGGCGGGAGGTGGAGCCAAGAAGAATCGCTGCTCGACCACGGAGAAGCTCGAGGGTGGAGCAACAACTGGGCGCCATCTCCCATGCGGGGAAGCTCTTGTGGTGGACCTCACGCTTGGGATCCTTGTGTGCGACCCGTGCATCCACGACCCCAAGCTGCGATTCGTTGCCCTCCAGAAGAACACGAGGTGCTCGCCGTCGCCGCGGCGGCAGCGGCCGACCTTGACCTCATAAGCACCGCCACATTGGCGGTTCCGAGGGAAAGCTTTGCTATCTGTAGATCTCCGGCCTCCTGGACAAGGTGGCGGGGCATGTTTGGATGGGACCGGCTCAGCTAGCGCCTGTGCAGCGATCCGCATCGCAGGCACTCGAAATCGAGCGCCTGGATGCGCTACCTGGCACAGGCAGGTTTTCCAGGGTCGCAAGCAAACAAGCCCTGGTCTATGTAGTCGGACTTCGAAGCCACAACTGAATGGGCGTTGGATTCGAGAGGAACGAGATCCTCTAACATTGTGTCTTCAGAGCTGCTAGCGCCCGGACGTCCGATCCGGGTGCTAGCATCGGACGGGTTCGCGGCCGTTAGATCCTAGGATGCTCAATCGTCAGCCGTTAGATCTAAAGTCCACCGAGTAAATGTTGCGAGCGTGTTGCAAAAATGTTGCGAACGCGGTTACGTGCAACATCCAATATCAGGAGTCTTTCTTCTCTCCTCCCCCCATGTTGCGACTATATTGCGACAATGTTGCGACCCGTGTTGTGTGCAACATCCAACATCAGGAGCTCTCCTCCCCCTCCTCCTCAACACAAAACCCAACATCACATGTATGCAACATCGAAACTCAACATCCGCAACGTTTGCTAAATCACAGTGAAACATTAAGATGCATATGTCGCAACATGTTAGAGTAGCAGATGAAACACGAGAAACAAAATGTTGCAACATCATCAAAACAATAGTGAAACATCTCAAATCACTTCATGCAACATCGAATAGCACTGGATGAAAACATCTCAAATCACTTCGTGCAACATCAGATAGCACCAGATGAAACATCTCAAAATGCTTCATGCAACATCAGAAACACAGCCCCAAGGCTCTGCAACAGCTTCCATGCCTCCCTCATGTCGCAATGTTGAAACATCCCGATCTACTTTTGCAATATTCGCACGAAACGCTTGCAACATCCTTATGAAACATCTGAAACACGTAGAACACACGCTTGCAACATGCACAAACCCTGCCACACGCCATGAATGTCTCCTCGTCGCTGATCGCTTGCGCTTCTCGAGCCATCCCCGCTCGCCGCCAAGGGAGCGCCACCGCGAGCGGCGCGGGCGCCATCAGCTGAGCTGCGCGCCACGCGCCCGACCGTGCCACCACCGGGGGAAAGGCCGAGGTGGGGGTGGAGCTCACTCCCCGGAGTCTAGAGTGCTTGCGGGGAGGAGAGGGCGGTGCCACCGCGATATCCCGACGAGGGTGCGGCGCAGAGGAGGGGCCACGGTGAGCTCCGCCCTAGCCGCCGGCGAGCTCCGCGTGGAGGCGGCCGCCCGCACGCCCGGCCCCCTTGCGGCCCGCTCCTTGGATGCGGAGGGAGCGGGTCCTCAGCGTGCGGGACCGACGACGCCCTTCGCCCCACGGAGGAGCTCCTCCAGCGGTGCGCCTCCCCGGGGTCAAATCTCTCTCCACGGGATCCTCCGTCCATGGCCTGCAACATAGAGAAGAAGAGATGGGTGGTGTGGAAAAGGAGCAGTGGGAAAGGGGTAACAGAGAGAAGGCGTCGTGGGATGGATAAGGACGGGGGGAGTCCGGAGCCATCGGACGTCCTACTGCTAGCATTTCCGTTGTGTCTTTTATGTCAGAGGGACACAAATGCTGGTGCACCGTCGATCAGCCATCGGACGACATGCGTCAGACATTCAACAACAAGAGGAGCAGAGTTCGCATTTGCGGTTGGGACTGTAGCGGACAGAGGAGAAGGCCATCCATGGCCCGCCGGCCGCTCGCCGCCGCTCCCAGGCCGGGTGGAGTAGGCGATGGTGAAGCAAATCCGAGATCTGCTAACCCCGGCGTGGAGGTCGAGGTCTCCATGAGCAGAACAAACACCTGACCGGCGCAAGCTCGACGTCCTTATCGACAGAGTCTTTCGTCCAGGACGCTGATGCACACACCGCCCATGGAGGATGAGATGTTGGTAGAGCCGTGGAGGAATCAAACCTCCATTGATCCTATTACCCGCGACACTCACTAATGGAGGCTCCTCGCTGCCCGTTCTCCTTTCTCCTCCTCGCGCCGCTAGCGAGTGGCGATGTCTGCCGTGGCTGGCGATAGTCGACGCCGGCGACATAGCTTTTCCCAAACGAAAATTGAAACATTCATTCGGAACCCGAACACGTCGTAAGCAATTTGGTCATGCTTTATACTATCACAACACCACTGTATTGATTTGATGCTACAAATAGCAAACAAAGTCTTTATCGCTGGAAGGTACCACCGCGCGGTGGCATCCGGCGCGGCACCAAGAAAGAGCGTGGGCACGTGGCCGTGGTGGTGTGGGTGCGTGTCGTGCCATGCGAGAAGAATCGCTGCCGATGAGCTTCTGTTGCACGAGGACTTGGGAGCCCGCCCTTGTCCGCGCCGCGCGCCACCGGCGGGGATCGGAGCAGTTCTGTTGGACAGTGGCGCTCGGGTCACACGCCGTTGTCGAGCACCCTGACGACGACGTCCGAGCCGTAGTCCCCGAGGGACAAGAGGCCGAGCCGCGCGCAGAGCTCCATGAACTGCGGCGACCGGGTAGTGTGCAGCGGGCGGAGCCGGTCCTCGAATGCGGCCAGCACGGCTGGGTTGCGATGTAGCTCCACGACGACGTGGAAGACGGTGCGGTGGCGAGCGGCCAACAGCCATGAATGACCTTCTTCTCTCTCTGCTGTCCCAACCGCAAGGGCGAACTGGGCCGTGTTGGGCTGCTTTTGTGTGCTCTGCTCCTCTTGTTGTTGGATGTCAAACGCATGCCGTCCGATGGCTGATCGATGGTGCACCAGCATTTATGTCCCTCTTACATACAAGACACAATGTTAGAGGATCTCGTTTCCATTTGGAGATGCCTCTGGCGAACATCTGGAAAGGGAAACAGGGAGCCAGGATGCTGAGGAAGCCCAAGAGACTGGTTCTGGCACACCATTCATTGACAGAGGGCGCGTTCGAAGGCCTAGCCGACCCACTAGTCAGGCCCGTGGGGTGCAAAGAGGCCCATTCGGTGGCTGGGCGGCCACGAGTGGCTGCAGCACAAAAAACACCACGAGAGGTCACTTTTTTCGGGCCAGGTGGGCGCGGGCGCGCGAGGCCGCACACTGAGGGAAGCGCGGGAGACGGCCCGGTGCTGGTGTCATTTTTTTGGCCAGCTAGGTTACCGCCCCCGCCACGCCCCGGTATAAGAGGGGAGCTCCCCCCCACCGTGTTGCCTCCTCCCCCATTTTGCAGCCGCCTCTTCCGTTTCAATCCCCAGTGCTCTCCTCTCCTCTCTTGTGAACCCGGCGACTTGGCGGCGCGTGTGGTGGTGGTGCGGCTGCTGAGGAGGTGGCTGTGGTCGGTGGCGGAGGCGTTCCCACTCGTCAGTGCGTCGTCACTGGTGCGCGTGGGGTCTTCGTCGAGCCAGAGCAGTGGAGCTGGTCTTCTTCTTCATCACCGTGTAGATCTGCTTCCTCCTCTTCACCGATGCACAAATGAACATCTTCTTCTCTGACGTCTCGCCATTGTCCCTCGTCGTCCTTCTTCTGCAGTCGAGGCTCTGTTCCCACCACATGCGGTACCTGCTCCTCTTCCCCACGACAGTTGCCTTCGTCTTCGCCTAGGAATGTCTCAGATCCGCCCCTTCTTGAGCCTACCCGTGCTCGATCTGGTTCAGTGTGATGGGGTAGGTTCCCGTATGTGGTGTTTTCGTTGAGTACTTTCTGGTTTCTTGAGGAAATGGTTGTTTGTGCATGATATTCTTGTGGATCTACACTATTTGTGCATGATGTTCTTGCGGATCTACACTGTATGTTCATGATATTCTTCCCAATATACACTGTTTGCGCGTGATATTCTTGCGGATCGACATTGTATGTTCATGATATTCTTCCCGATCTACACTATTTGTGCATGATATTTGTGCGGACCTACATTGTCATTGCACGAAATGGTATTTTCGATTTTATCTCACACGATTAGTTGGGTGGAATCCTATGGGATGGGGTTCCCGATTTACTTATTGTTCGGTTACTGGGAGATCCTCGTCGGATCCGCATGTTTGTTTGCTTAAGCACAGTTGGTTAGTGTCACTGTTATTGTCTCACAGTGGATCCACAGTCCATTTATGCTTTGGTTCTCAACGATTACTAGGAGATCCTCTTTGGATGTGCATGTTTCTTTGCCTAGTGATGGTAGGTTCTCCTTGTTCTTGCCCTAATGATGGTTGAATCATGTAAGCAACACCAACAAAAATCCACCAGAGTGGACTGGGCAGAGCGATTTCTTCCGTATCGCTTGTGCCCTGTAATGCCCGGTGTGGTGGCACTACATGGGTCAATCTATCATCAGGGTAGGTTCTTCGTTGTTTGACTTGTAATATTCGTTCTCCTCTTGTTGCATACATGTGGACATTTCCAGGCAGGAGCCTTTCGTCGATGATGTTTCTGTTTCATTATTTCTGAACCCTTGGTTTCTGTTTGTGGTCGATGATGTTTGGAGGAGCCTTTGGGAGGCTAATCTAATAGCAGCCAAGGTGATGATCCCAAGTTTTCCAAACTTGTCCTGTTGATGTGACACCTTAGGATGCTTTGCATTTCCAATGCAACAGACTTACTCTAAACTTGATCTGTTACTGTGATGTGATGTAGATGGACTTGGTTAACCGGATGGCTTATGAAGCAGCTGCACTTGTTGTTGTATGCATCATGTACATGTTAAGACTTCGGAGGGTGGTTTCTGTTTGTCAAGTTGGGGACGTGGAGAGTGATTCTGTTTGGGTTCCTAGGGCTATTGTAGATGCTGAGAGGTAGACTAGTCTAGACTTGATCTACAACTACACTGATATTGAGTCAGTCAGCATGCTTAGAATGCGCAAGGCTCCTTTTTTCAACTTATGTCAACTATTTCCTGAGCGACACCTCTTAGAGGACAGCTTGCATTCTACTATCGAGGAACATGTCGCTATGTTTCTACATATTGTAGGCCACAATCAAAGATTCAGGGTCATCCACCACAACTTTAGGAGATCCATAGACACCGTGTCCAGGTAATTTGCACCAGCGCTTCATGCCATTGGGGAGCTTAGAGGTGAGATGATAAGAGCCCCAGAGGGTGGTACCCACGCTAAAATCCTTAGCAGCCAAAGGTGGTACCCATACTTCAAGGTACTTGTAGCTTAATTCATTCATCTGTCAGTCTTTATAGACTTGATATTAGGAAACACCTGACATGCTTATGAACTCATGTTCACTATTTTAGGATTGTATTGGAGCTATAGATGGAACCCACATCCTTGTCGGTGCCCCGAGGCCCACCACAAACGAGAATGTCTTGTTGTTGTTGATTTCGACATGAGATTTACCTATGTACTAGCTGGGTGGGAGGGATCTGCTCATGATGCGTTGGTCTTAGCTGATGCGTTAGAGAGGGTGATGGGCTACGGGTTCCACAAGGTACAATGTTCACACTTTGCCCCTATATGCATACTAAACCACCTCGCTCCCTCCTGTAAACACACTGCACTCATGTTGTAGGGAAATTCTACCTTGTTGATGCTGGCTACGCACTCAAGCCAGGATTCCTCCCTCCATACCGGGCGACTAGGTACCACATGTCCGAGTTTGATGGTAGGCGGGCACATGCCAATGCAAAAGAACTCTTTAACTTGAGGCACTCTTCACTGCGCATAACAGTTGAACGGGCTTTTGGGGCACTAAAGGATAGGTTTAGGATATTAGACAACAAACCCTTCCAACCCTACCCCTCACAGGTGAAAATTGTCATTGCTTGTTGCATCCTGCATAATTGGATTTTGGGTTATGGGATTGATAACCTAGTCCCTGGTGTAAGTGCAATCAAGCTCCTAAGTGGGTTTTGGTGATGTTGACCACTTAATTAAAGGTCTAATGAGCTTTTGAGTATGAGTGACAAGTTTAGATTTGAAGAAAGGTGAAAAGGAATGAAAGGTGACTCCTCATTCTTTGAAGAGGCTTCCTAGGGCTCAAGACAAGCTTTAAATTCATTTTCTATTTTGAATTTGAGTATAGGACAAGCCGTACTATCAAGAGGGATACTAATAGTGGCATGGATGAAACCAAGTGCTTAATGATCTTCTCTAAAACCAAAATCATCCCAGCCACATATGACCTATCAGCTAGCTGTCTTATCCTTTTACACTCCTTCCCGGAACCTCTGAGTTTTTCCTGGAAGTTCCGAGCTACTCCCAAGACAGCCTGCTGAAGTTCGCCAGTTCCTAGAGGTTCTGGGATCTTGCCCGGAGGTTCCGAGTTTTCAAAAAGAGCCGTTGCTGTTCCAGATTTGAGGGTATTTATACCCCCTTGTCTCCCGACGGTTATCTTCTTCCTCCCTACGCTGAAACAGTGGCATTTGCTCCTCTCTCACCTAAGCATTGACTCCCACCTACTTGAATCCAAATCCAACCCTAGCATTCAAGTGTGGAGTGATTCCTTGTGAGAAAAAGCAAATCCAAACCCCTTCTTATGTCCTTGAGCACTTGGTGAACCCTAGCTCCTTGGTGGATCTTTTACTCTTGGAGCTTTGCTCCTAGACGGTTAGAAGTTGCTTGGAAGCTCTCCAATCGATTGTGGAAGCTCCAAGAAGTTTGTATTACCCTCACTTGCTTAGTGGAAACCCTCCATCTATTACCTTGGTGATAGGTGTGAGAGAGGAGTGGATCTAGAGAGATTCCATAGCCTTTGTGGCTAACCTCAACAACGTGGATGTAAGCCAACCTTTGTGGTGAGCTGAACCACGGGATAAATTATTGTCTCTTGTGCTTTACCTTTATATCTTGTTGCTTGCTTGTTCTAGGTTGCCTAATCACTAGATCTATTAGGGTTTGCTTAGTTTATTGCTATCTCTTTAACCCTAAGGTTGCTAGTGTGGTTAGGCTTCTTCTCTAAGTATTTGTAATCAATTTCCTGCCTTTTGATCCGCAACAAATCTACAGAAGTTCTTTTTCCCGAAAGCTCCAGCAAAATAGACCTAAGAGCATTTTCCCGGAGGTTCCAGGGTCTGGGCAGTATTTGGCAGAAATTGGTTGAAATTGTTTTGTAGGCCTATTCACCCCCCTCTAGGCCACTCGCATTGATCCTTTCAATTGGTATCAGAGTCGGTTATCCTTGCTAACACTTAACCGTGTGAGGATATGGCAAGTGGCGATGACAAGCAAGAAGAAGAGGAGTTTGAAGACATACCAAGTGAGGTTGATGGTGATGCCTTGG
Source organism: Cenchrus purpureus (assembly GCA_022644695.1). Classification (NCBI taxonomy): domain Eukaryota; kingdom Viridiplantae; phylum Streptophyta; class Magnoliopsida; order Poales; family Poaceae; genus Cenchrus; species Cenchrus purpureus. The sequence goes on from CP053459.1 coordinate 85,062,262, forward strand.
AGGTTGGCAACACATCAGCCCAAGAGAAGCTCGACAAGCTCAAGAAGGTAGTCAAGGAAAGCTCCAAGGACAACAGCAAGAAAAGCAAGAAAGAGGACAAGAAGAAAGAGAAAGAAAAGGAAAAGAAGAAAGAGGACAGCAAGCAAGAAAGGAAGAAAAGGAAGAAGGAGGAAAAGAGAAGAAGAAAGAGAACACCTTCACCATCTCCATCACCTTCTTCATCATCCTCATCATCATCTTCATCTAGTGAGAATGGAGATGGGGATGATGAGTACTACGACACAAGAATTCCCAAGAGAACACTCAAGCCCAAGCCCAAGTCCAAGAGTGATTATAGAAGTGTATCCTTTAACTATGATTCTTTGGATACTAAATCTAAGGATGATGTCACTATACCCGTTGGCAAGTTGCCCCAATTTGATGGGACCAACTTTGCTAAATGGAAGCATATGATGAAAGCTTATCTAACCGGTTTGAGTTTGGAGTTGTGGAACATTGTGTATATAGGTTTTGATGATCCCGAAGACTTTGGAAACCTCACCCCACGTGATCGCCGCAACATCAAGAGAAATGCTCAAGCTACAAGATACTCCTTAGTGCTTTGAATGCTCAAGAGTACAATCGGGTCAATGGACTAGAGATTGCCAAAGAGATTTGGGACACCCTCCTCATTGCTCATGAAGGTGTTGACAAGGTTAAGAAGTCCGAGATCAACATATTGATGGCCAAACTTAATAGGTTCACTATCTTTGATGGAGAAGGGCCACAAGAGATGTTTGATAGATTGATGGTCATAGTTGGGAAGATAAGAGGTTTAGGTGGTGATGAGTTGGATGACCACTATGTTGTGAAGGTGATGTTGGAGGCCTTTGCTCCAAGAAATCCTACTCTAGTCACCTTGATTAGAGAGAAGAAGAGATTTGAGGAGTTCTCTTCAAATGATGTTCTTGGGAGAATTCTTACTCATGAGCTTATGGACAAGGAAATTCAACATAGAAAGAAGATTGGTGAGCTAGAAGCTAAGTTGAATAACTTGAAGGTCAAATATGTTGCTCTCCATGCCAACAAGTCAAGCAAGTCTACTACTTCATCCAAGCACTCTACTTCATCTAAGCCCTCCAAGTCAAAATCAAAGAAAGTGGAAGTAGAGAGCTCTACAAGTGACTCAAGTGAAGATGAAGATGAAAGCCCTCATGTTGAGATCGGGGATATGACCTTGTTCATGAATACATATAAAAAGGGCTTGAAAAAGCAAGGTTACAAGTTTGCCAAGAGAAGGTTCCCCAACAAGAAAAAGAGAACTTGTTACAATTGTGGAAGCACCGAACACTTCATTGCGGATTGTCCCAATAAGAAGAGGGAGAACAAGAATGACAAAGGCAAGGGAAGCTACAAGAAAGATCAAAAGCCACATCACAAGAGAAGAAACTATGGTGGAGAAGCTCATATTGGTCATGAATGGAATTCCGGAGATGAGAGCTCTAGTGAAGGAGAAGGGAAGAAAGTTGCAACCATGGCTATCAAGAAGCTTCCCTCTACCTCAAGGTTGTTTGACAACTTGACCGATGATGAAGAGAGCTCATCCATTCATTGCTTCATGGCCAAGCGTGAGAAGGTAAAAACAAACTCAAACCCTTTCCTCCACCTAGTGATGAGTCAGAAATGGACTCTAGTGATGAATCTAGTGATGAAGAAATTAACCAACTTGTTAGCAACATGGATAGGCAATCTAGAGACTTTATGGCTAAGTTAGTAGTGGAACTAGAGAAAACCCAAGACATTCTTACATCCGAGAGAAGTGAGCTTGAGGCCTTGCATTTGGAAGTAAGCCAAGCGGAGGGCACCATAGCTACCGTCAAGGAAGACCTTGCTGCCTCTCAAGCTCAATGTAATTCTCTCAAGTTGAGGAATGAAGAGCTTGAGGAGCAATATAGTCTCCTTTGGAGTAGAACCTCACATCCTTCGAAGGTAAAAGGTGACTCTAGTGCTTCTACTAGCAAAGGCTGTGATAAATGCTACAATATTGATCTTTAATCATATGCTACTAATTTTGCTAACATGGATGGATAAATGCTACAATATTGATCTTTAATCATATGCTACTAATTTTGCTAACATGGAAGCTATGAAGAAGAAAATTGCTAGGCTCAACTCAATCATAGCAAGAGGATGCAGGAATGAAAGGGTAAAATTCAAGGAAGGTAAAATGCCTTGAAACTTGGATGGACTTGGTCATCATAGAAGTGGCAAGACTGGACAAAGGGATATTATCAAAGGCCAAGAATGTATCAAGTTTGTGAGCAATGGTGAGCTCAAGGAAGATGAGTACATGCCTTTTGCCCAGAGTCCGGAGGTTCCGAGGTCTAAGACCGGAGGTTCCAGAGTCTGGAAGCCTCGTGCCACACATACAGGAGAACCCGGAGGTTCCGGAAAAACTTCCGGAGGTTCCGGGGTCTCTGCAAGGACAGAACTAAGAAGAAAGGCAAGACTCAACCACAGCAAGTTCCCAAGGCATCTAACTCTTGTCTGCAGGTTCACAACCATCCAATGATGCCCAAGAGGAACAAGGTTGCTCACAAGAACAAGGCTCATGCATTCACCAACATACCCCCCTAGCTATGTGTTGAGACGCAACAACCTTGGTAAAGTTATTGCCACGTATGTTGGAAATCAGCCCAACATATATGTGAAAAGATCTTTATGGGTTCCTAAGATTTTGGTTGCTAATGTGGAAGGCCCCAAGTCAAATTGGGGACCTAAAAGAAGGAACTAAATTGTTTTGTAGGCATACTCCTCTGGTGGATCAAGTTGGGTGCTTGATAGCGGATGTACACATCATATGACCAGAGAAAGGAGTATGTTCTCATCCTACCTCCATTTGGAAGGAACAAGAGAAACTATTGCTTATGGAGGGGATACGAAAGGAGAAGTCATCGGTGTAGGTGATATCCCTATCTCTCAAAAATATTCAATTACCAATGTTCTTCATGTTGATCCGTTGGGTTACAATCTATTATCGGTTTCACAACTTAGTGAGATTGGTTTTGATTGTCACTTTTCGGATAAGGGTGTGTCCATCATAAGAATGGAGGATTCCTCTATTGTCCTTACGGGTCACTTGAGGGGGAGGCTTTACTTAGTTGATCTCAACAAAAGTAAGGTTTCTCCCAAGACTTGTTTAGTGGCAAAATCTAGCATGGGTTGGCTATGGCATCGCCGACTAGCCCACGTTGGCATGAGGAACTTGGCCAAACTTTTGAAAGATGAACACATCCTTGGACTAACAAATGTACTTTTTGAGAAAGATAGGATATGCAAAGCATGCCAAGCCGGAAAGCAAATAGGAGCACCTCACCCACCAAATAGCATCCTCACTACATCAAGCCTGTTGGAGCTCATTCACATGGATCTATTTGGACCGGTGGCCTACATAAGTATTGGTGGTAACAAATATGGCTTGGTTATTGTTGATGATTATTCTCGCTTCACATGGGTGTTCTTTGTGTTTAACAAGAGTGAAGTACAAGGGAAGGTGAAGACCTTCATTAGGAGAGCACAAAGGGAGTTCAAGTTACCTATCAAGAAAGTAAGAAGTGACAATGGCTCGGAATTCCGGAACACCAATGTTGAAGAGTTTCTTGACGAAGAGGGCATCAAGCATGAATTTTTAGCTACATATACCCCTCAACAAAATGGGGTGGTTGAGAGAAAGAACCGGACTCTTATTGAGATGGCAAGAACCATGTTGGACGAGTACAAGACTCATGACATCTTTTGGGCCGAAGCTATCAACATGGCTTGCCATGCTATCAACCGCCTCTATCTTCACAAGTTTCACAAGAAGACCTCCTATGAGCTTATCACCAGTAAAAAGCCCAAGGTGTCTTACTTTAGAGTATTTGGGTGCAAATGTTTCATTCTAAACAAGAGGCCCCGAACTTCTAAGTTTGCACCAAAGATTGATGAAGGATTTCTTCTTGGTTATGGTCCTAATGAGCATGCTTATCGAGTCTTCAATCTAACCACCGGAAGGATTGAAGTCATGGTAGATTTGACCTTTGATGAATCTAATGGCTCTCAAGTGGAGCAAGTTGACTTAAATGTTGTAGGTAATGAGAAGCCATCTTGTGAAGCAATCAAGCAATTGGCCATAGGTGATGTTGGACCAGTTGAAGCACAAGAAGAAGATGAAGAACAACTCCAAGCTTCAACACCACTCGAAGGGCCAAAGGTCACCGGTTGGTGAAGAAGAGCGAGACTGGAGGGTTCAAGGAATTCCCGGAGGTTAGGAAATCTGCTGGGACTCAACCTCGGAAACTCTCCGGAGGTTAGAGTGCAGGAACTCGACACCACAAGACAACTGTGAACCGACAATCGGATCGTGAGAGGCGCTCAAGCAAGTACATATGAGCCTCAAGCTGATGAAAATGATGAAGACCAACCTCTTGGGCCATCACATCCTCGTGTACATCAAGTCATTCAACGGGATCATCCTGTTGACAATATCCTTGGGAGCATAAGGAGAGGGGTAACAACACGATCTCGTCTTAAGAATTTTTGCGCATTTTACTCGTTTGTTTCCTCTCTTGAACCTATCAAGGTAGAGCAAGCTCTTGAGGATCCAGATTGGGTGGTGGCCATGCAAGAGGAGTTGAACAACTTTGAAAGAAATCAAGTGTGGGAGTTGGTGGAAAGACCGAAGACGAACATCATTAGCACCAAATGGGTCTTTCGAAACAAGCAAGATTAGTTTGGCATTGTGATTAGGAACAAAGCAAGTTTGGTTGCTCAAGGGTACACTCAAGTTGAAGGACTTGACTTTGGAGAAACATATGCACCGGTAGCAAGACTTGAAGCAATTCGATTCCTACTTGCCTTTGCTGCCCATCATGACTTCAAGCTATATCAAATGGATGTCAAGAGTGCATTTCTCAATGGACCACTCTCTGAAGAAGTCTATGTTGAGCAACCACCGGGTTTTGAAGATCCCAAGCGTCCTAATCATGTCTACAAACTCCGTAAGGCGCTCTATGGGCTTAAGCAAGCACCAAGAGCATAGTATGAATGCCTTAAAGAATTCTTGCTCAAGCAAGGCTTTGAGATAGGCAAAGCCGATGCTACTCTCTTCACTAGAAAAGTTGATGGTCATATTTTTGTGTGCCAAATATATGTTGATGACATAATATTTCGTAGTACTAATGAAGCTTTTTGTGAAGAGTTTAGTAGGGTGATGACAAAGAGGTTTGTGATGTCCATGATGGGTGAGCTCAAGTTCTTTCTTGGATTTCAAATCAAACAAGCAAAAGAAGGGACGTTCATATGTCAAACCAAGTACACAAGAGATATGCTCAAGAAGTTTGACATGGACAAGGCCAAGCCCATCAAGACTCCAATGTCTACCAATGGACACTTGGACCTCAATGAAGAAGGGAAATTCGTGGACCAAAAGGTATATCGCTCCATGATCGGCTCTCTTCTTTAGTTATGTGCATCTAGGCCGGATATTATGCTTAGTGTGTGCATGTGTGCTAGATTTCAAGCTAACCCAAAAGAGTGCCATCTCATGGCAATAAAGAGAATCTTGAGATATTTAGTGCATACCCCTAACCTTGGCTTGTGGTATCCTAAGGGCTCCACTTTTGATCTACTTGGCTATTCGGATTACGATTATGCGGTAGATAGAAAGAGTACATTGGGGACTTGCCAATTCCTTGGTAGGTCCCTAGTGTCTTGGAGTTCTAAAAAGCAAAACTCAGTAGCCCTTTCCACCGCCGAGGCCGAGTATGTTGCAGCCGGCACTTGTTGTGCTCAACTACTTTGGATGAAGCAAACCTAAAGGATTACGGATGTCACTTTACCCATATCACACTTTTGTGTGACAACGAAAGTGCCATAAAACTTGCAAACAACCCTGTCAGTCACTCTCGTACAAAACATATAGACATCCGTCATCACTTCTTGAGAGACCACGAAACCAAAGGAGATATCGCTCTAAGTCATGTGAGTACCGAAAAGCAACTAGCCGATATCTTCACTAAACCTCTCGATGAGTCAAGGTTTTGCAGTCTGAGGAATGAGCTAAATATTCTTGATTCTCATTACGTGGTTTGATATATAGCACATCTTGGTTGATATGATGCTTTGCTGAAAATCTTTGAAAAACCTTCATACATGTGTTTCAAAATCAATTTTATATCCCAACTTGTTCCAAAAGGCTATAGTTGTGTGTTGATTGTGTGTTTTCTAGCCTGTTGGGACAAGGAGTCCATGACCTAAGAGTTAATTCTAGAAAAAGTGCCAAATCTTTGAAGAACAGCAAGCTCATTGTCTCTGGTTCCAGTCTCCGGAGGTTCCGAGATTTAACCCGGAGGTTCCGGACCCTTATCTGTCAAAGCAATCAGGATTCAGTAACAAGGTGCAAAGGTCGGAGGTTCCGCACTTGAAGCAGTTGGCAGTCAATCGAAGTCAAACGAGGATCTAAGAAGGGAATATTCCATGGACCTTATCTTTTACCCCTAGGGTAACTTCTCAGTTCAACCCTATCCTTTCACCGCAGTAGATCTCGCCTTTCACCGCTCATCTCCTCTTGCTGCTCTCCCTCGCGCACACATGCCCACCTCCATCCTCCACCGCCTTTGACGCCGGTCGTCGGTCAAGCTCTGGGGTGTGGTACGCATCCTCCATCCGCGCTGGAAGTTAAAGCAAGGGGAGGCGCTCAGGTAGTCAGTGGATCTACATCGACGGTCGCCGCCACCTGCGAACAAGAAGAAGTTCAAGAGGGAACCCGCACTCCTCATCCTCAACATCTCGACCCTCTTCTTGTTGTCTCGAAGGATTTCACTTGTGAAGCAGGAGATCTAGCCATTGCACTCCAGATCTAATCTAGTAGGCTGACTCCAGCACCACTAGGTCACATTGTGACCTAGAGAGGGCCTCTGGGCTACGTCCTCGGTGTGAAAAGCTTCATAAGCCTCTCCTTCCTCACCTCCCAGTCTCAAAACCAAGGTGATTAACCCTAAATCTGTCTGATCTATCTTTTCACTTGGTTCTAGGAACAAGATCTTGTGTAGATTCACTTATAGATGCCTTCCTGTATGATTGATTTAAGTACATTGTGGTAGAATTCACTTGAAAGTTGAATCAGACATCATAGCTCTGAAGTTGCATGCAGCTCGGAGGTTCCGGGACTATCCCCGAAGGTTTCGGGCTCTGCAACAACAGATGGTGTGATCCTGATTCAAAGTTCAAATGAGTAGTACCATAGTTGCTGCTTAGTCAGTTCATCATCTCCTTCTCACTATCTATCACATATGATGGTCAGATGACTGGAGACTCCTCCAAGAGAAAGGACAAGAGGGCTATTCCCTATGAAGACTCAGAGGGTGAGGAGGCATTCAACATTGCAGTCAGGCAGGTTGCTACCAAGAAATCAACACCCAAGAGGGGCAGAGGCTCAGCGGCATCTCAGAGGCGAGAGGTCAGCGGTTAGGCGACATCCTGATGACAATGGTGGCAGACAGGGCAAGACCATTCCCATAGAGGTTACTGCTTCAGTTAAACCTGGTGAGGTTGACTCCTCCTATCTTGTGCACTACACACTCTTTCCCAAAAAGAAGCCTCCTACCAAATATGACAGTTCCTTGCAACTAGAGTATCAAAATTATGAGGGAACATCTGTCCAAGTCAAGATGGCTAGAGAACAAAACCCCTACACTCAGCCCAAGCTTGCAGCTATTGACAAGAGGTTTTGGTCACTGTTTCATTACTTCTACTATTCATCTGTCTGTTTGAGGAAGCCTAGGATCCGTAAGATGCAGTGGGTAGATTGGCAGCACTTTGAGAATTTTGACATGCCAGAGGTGCAATAGGTGCTTGAGGTAGTAAACAAGTACCAGATGAAGGATCTGATGGGCTTCAAATATGACTGGAATGCTGAAATTATTGCTCAGTTCCATGCCACTTTCTTCTATGACAGTGATGTGGACACCATTCATTGGATGACTGAGGGGGTTCACTACAAGATTGACTTTGTGACATTTGCTAGGCTGTTGGGATTTGGAAAGGTGGATAGGGACAGGGACACTATAAATTTTGAGAACCACATGAAGTCCCACCAGATTGCAGATGCCTACTTTTTGGATGGGATGGCTACTGGAACCACCTTGGGACTTGTTGACACATTTTATCTATAAATATTTCCCCTCATATTTACTGGAAAAGGGCTAAAATATAATTAGATAATCTTATTAGGGTTTGCACTGACAATTTCCACGAGTTTTGGTGAATTCATAAAATTACAGGGACTATTCAGAAATACAAGAAAAGAAACAAGTCTAGAAGGTTCCAGAACACTCCCGAACTCAACGTGACTTGGCTTGCAAGAAAGAAGCATCTGGAAGGGGCAAGGACCATCCTGGCCAAGGCAGACCCCGAGGGGGGCCCACCATAGGCCGACCGGTCCCATGGTGGGGCCGACCGGACCCCTCCCCCCCGGCACCAACTCAGTCCTACTTCTGGAATGTTCTTCCACCGCCTATGAGAAGCAATCTAAACCGTATATTAGGTCGGTTTGATCCTACGGCAGCAAGGCACCTCCTCAGGACTATATAAACAGGCCCCCTGACCCCAGGGTAGGGGAACAACTCATTCTAGATCATCAATGCCTACCTGAGATAGAAGCTCTAGACTAGAATTAGAGTTGGAGAGTTAGTATCAAGTTGAGAGATTAGAGCCACGATCTATTCAGATCTAGCTAATCTTGTTCGAGAGAATTAGAGAGCGGTAGAGGCAGAATTGAAGGAAGGCCCGGACCTATTGGTGCCTCCTCTTCATCTTCTTCCTCTGGGATCAACTCCATTGGAGCCTGATCTTGAGACCTCGTGGAAAGATCAACTTCTTATTCAAGTGAGTAACATTGTTATTATTGTTCTTACGGTTCATAACTCTTTATGAGTACTTTAATTCTGCCGCTCTTGAGTTAAAGTTGCATGTTTAGTGTAAGCGTGGTGCTTAGACTAGTTAGCTTGTGAATGCCTTCTATATTCGGATCGTGGTAGAAGCGGGAAGTGACCTCATTCCGTCTATCCTTTGCGATCCACCTCCGTCTATAGAAATCGTAGGACTCCCCCCATAGATTGTCGGAAGTTTCCCTTTCCTAAGAGTGCCTTCAGACAATCACCCCATAAGAACAATAATAACATAGGTTGTGCGAGTAAGAACTAGACATCCTAAAGTTTTCTTTATCTCTCTTTCTATCAAGTCCTTGATAACTACTCAGGGATTAGTTATACATCTCGGATCACTCTACCCTTCTCCCTGTGGATTCGATATTTAAAACCCTCTTCCCGGGTGAAGTGCTCACCGGTATCCGTGGGCTTGCGGATTATCCATCATAATATTTCTATAGGCTTAACAAATACCAACAGGACTGAAGCCTGTTTACTATGTGCTGAACAACATGCTTAGGCAGACCATCTATCCAAAGGGTGGCAGTGACTCCACTTCTCTTAGGAGTTTTGCCACCAATCTGTTAGCTAGGATGCTCCCTGATGCTGTTTCTTTCTCAGTCAGCAGGTTCATTTGGCATGACCTCATTACAAGCATGGACAATGGTGTGGATAACTTCCCTTATGCACCTTATGTGATGTACATCATAGAGTTGGTCACCGGGTACATCTTCAAGAAAGATTGTGAACATTGCTCTTATCAAGTCAAATAGTGGCAACACCAAAAGACAGATGCAGCAGTCCAGGCACACCTTGACTCAGCCAACAAATCTGCCACTCATGATGCTGAAGCTGGACCCAGTCGACCCAAGAAGAACGATTCCACCTTCAAGAAGATGAAAGAGATCATCAGGAACACCCTCTCCTTGTGCACCTACTCAGCTACTTAGGCTTATGAGGCCAGGAAGGATATCAACAGGCTGCTATCCCATAATGGTCTACCTGCTCAGCCTATTCCTCCTCCTCCTATCTTCTTTGCTGACTTCTCATCCAGTGAAGAAGAAGCTCCTCAGCATCCTAGTGATGATGAAGTGCCTCTCAGTGCCAAGCTCCAAAAGATGAAGACTAGAACTAAGAGCACCCCAAGTGGTGTTAGGAAGGGCTTCAAGGGGGTTGCCAGCCGTGGCAAGCGCCCCCCATCTGATGAAGATGAAGACCTTGGTTCTGAGGACACTGACGAGGAGTGGCTCGAGTGATCCTGATCAAGTCTAGAAGTTCTAGTTCCTCTCTTCTTTTCTTCCCTTTTTGTTAACATGTTGACAAAGGGGGAGAAAGAAGATTGAGATGTATCTTTCAAGATCTACTGTGGCTTGTTGCTTTTGTGAGTTGAGAGAAGCTGCTGCTACTATGCTTTGCTTTATTCTCTTCAGCTGAACTCATTTAAATCTGGTCTGTAATATCTATGGTACACTTTGTGACTTGCCTCTGTTGGCAAGTGATGGACAAGGTCATGGAGGGATTTGAAAACTTTTAAAATTCTGTGATGCTGTAATAGGACTAGAAATGCCTATCTTGTTCATTTATATCTAGTTCCTATTTAAGTTCTGTGTTAATTATTGCCTGTGTTGATTGTTTGAGGCTTTGTCGCAGAGCCGGAGGTTCAGGATTTTCCAAGGTTCCGGTGCGGACTAGAACACCGGAGGTTCTCGAGTTTTTCGAGATTAGTCTCGGACACACCAGTCTCCTGCTTGAATCTTTTATGTCATATGCATCACGTTTACATGTTACACCTTTCTCTGCACCCCACGATGAATTGAATACATTGCAATTGCTACACATGCTCAGAATGTATGTCTACATGTCTTGAAGGGACATTCCCTCTCTATTCAAAAGGAGAAAGGCATACATTAAGGGGGAGCTGTGTATTCAGATCATCAAAAGCTCAATCTTATCAATTAAATGTATGCTTTAATTAGGTTGTCAACATTTACGAAAAAGGGGGGAGATTGTAAGTGCAATCAAGCCCCTAAGTGGGTTTTGGTGATGTTGACCACTTAATTAAAGGTCTAATGAGCTTTTGAGTATGAGTGACAAGTTTAGATTTGAAGAAAGGTGAAAAGGAATGAAAGGTGACCCCTCATTCTTTGAAGAGGCTTCCTAGGGCTCAAGACAAGCTTTAAATTCATTTTCTATTTTGAATTTGAGTATAGGACAAGCCGTACTATCAAGAGGGATACTAATAGTGGCATGGATGAAACCAAGTGCTTAAAGATCTTCTCTAAAACCAAAATCATCCCAGCCACATATGACCTATCAGCTAGTTGTCTTATCCTTTTACACTCCTTCCCCAGAACCTCTGAGTTTTTCCCGAAAGTTCCGAGCTGCTCCCAAGACAGCCTGCTGAAGTTTGCCAGTTCCCGAAGGTTCTGGGATCTTGCTCGGAGGTTCTGGGTTTTCAAAAAGAGTCATTGCTATTCCAGATCTGAGGGTATTTATACCCCCTTGTCTCCCAACGGTTATCTTCTTCCTCCCTGCGCTGAAACAGTGGCATTTGCTCCTCTCTCACCTAAGCATTGACTCCCACCTACTTGAATCCAAATCCAACCCTAGCATTCAAGTGTGGAGTGATTCCTTGTGAGAAAAAGTAAATCCAAACCCCTTCTTATGTCCTTGAGCACTTGGTGAACCCCTAGCTCCTTGGTGGATCTTTTACTCTTGTAGCTTTGCTCCTAGACAGTTAGAGGTTGCTTAGAAGCTCTCCAATTGATTGTGGAAGCTCCAAGAAGTTTGTATTACCCTCACTTCCTTAATGGAAACCCTCCATCTATTACCTTGGTGATAGGTGTGAGAGAGGAGTGGATCTAGAGAGATTCCATAGCCTTTGTGGCTAACCTCAACAACATGGATGTAAGCCAACCTTTGTGGTGAGCTGAACCACGGGATAAATTGTTGTCTCTTGTGGTTTACCTTTATATCTTGTTGCTTGCTTGTTCTAGGTTGCTTGCTCACTAGATCTATTAGGGTTTGCTTAGTTTATTGCTGTCTCTTTAACCCTAAGGTTGCTATTGTGGTTAGGCTTCTTCTCTAAGTATTTGTAACCAATTTCCTGCTCTCTATTTGCTCTCTAACCTTTTGATCATGACAAATCTAGAAGTTCTTTTTCCCGAAAGCTCCAGCAAAATACACCTAAGTGCATTTTCCCAGAGGTTCCAGGGAAAAACCCGGAGGTTCCGGTGCAGGCGTGATTTGGCGGTAAATTGGTTGAAATTGTTTTGCAGGCCTATTCACCCCCCTCTAGGCCACTCGCATTGATCCTTTCACCTGGAGAGGACTTTACTGAACCTGCATCCCAACCTACTGCCCTAGGCACTCAGCAACCAACATCTCAGGAAGTTTGATCATGGGGTGCACAGAGGGATGACTGGGCGGCAACAATGTGGTGGGACAAGGGATCTTCTAGGGTGTAGTCTGTTAACTAAGTTGGTAAGTGTAAGGAACCATGGTGTCACCGTGATGTTCTGTGTTTGGAACCGAGACCACCGGAATTTCGTTAATCCATTTGGCTTCTTCATTTGATGTTTTTTGTTGCCTTTTTTGCATCTGTTACTCGGGGTATCCAAAGGGTTGCAATGCGTACATGTGATGTCTTGTATTTAAACTATTTGGTGGAATGGATCCTCTTGGTGTTATACGCCCATGGCTGAGGAGAACTTCTTTGGTGCTTCTACTGCTGGGTTTGTTGCTATTGGTCAGCTACTTGCTGATCATGGTGTTGATGCTTCGGCCTCGTCTCCGGTTTGGCTGTTGAGGCTGCTGTGGGTGCTGCTGGTCTGCCTGCTGCTGCTATGAGTGATGTCGGTGGTGGTGTTCTTGTGGGTGGTGCTGCGGTTGGTCAGGGGCATGGAGCTGCTGGTGATGGTGGTGTGTGTTGACGGACGATTTCCGTCAACCAAGAGCACTTGTTACACTTTGGTTTGAGCTTTAAATTACAACTAACCCGCCACTAAGCATACTAATGATGTAACAAGTTCACACTTGCATGTGGTTTTGGGAGTTTATTGTTTACGTGGGAAATCAACGTTAAAGAGTAGACTTTCGGGATAAGTTCATCAAGCACTTTATGAGAAGATCATGAAGCCTGTCACAAGTCAAGACATGAAGTGAACACGACTCCAAATGACCCAAGGACTGAAGCATCAACACGTAAAACTCCGGGGACTAGGAGGTTTACCAACGAGATCAACTCAGCCCGAGAGATATTCTCGCAGCCCAGAACAGTATGATCTTTCGGTGCAGATTTAGAGACTTAAACGACCTCTAATGGCGAAAGTTTGACTACCAAAGTTGTGGGCCTCGACGATAGCTTCGATTTGGACATATGGAAGGCCCAATTCGGGTCAAGAAGCTAGGAGATATGGCCCCCGAAATGCCAGCTGCGCAGACAAGTTCGAAATCAGACAGATTATCTTCCGAGGCTGTTTTGGGGATCTTATATTCGTTTCCAAGGAAAGCAATGAATACCAAAGTTGAAGATAATTTCTTGGAACACAACCTGGACACCGAATTCGCATTATTTGGAGTCCAGACGTGGGAGATATGGTGCCGGCAAGGAAGGGCTGCGAATCAGGAATATCTGGACGAGGCTGAGTTTATGGAAACCAAGTTCACTTCTCTCCCAAGGAAGATCTCGTGCAAGGCAAGGTGGAGCACACCCCAAGACTCCCCAAGGGGGGTGACCATTCAGATTCAATCATTCTACCGATGCCATTCACTAGAAAGCCGCCACCGCAAGATGAGGGAGAGAGTTGGATGAGCTTGTCGCAAGGATCAACACCGGTGGAGGGAAGGAAGCAAGAGGAGGACTCCAAGCCGATGGCCTAGGGGTGTTCTCAAGCTTCATCACTACCATCTTCATCGACGATGTTCTTCGGAGTCTCCATCACCCCTATGTGCTTCAATCCGTGTAAGATGATGGGGGTAATACCTCCGTTGGTCCCTAGGGTTAGATGGATACATGTTATGTAATCTCCACATGAATCTTATGCCTATCGATGCTTTATGGTCTATGTCTTTGCGAATGCTTTGTTTACATATGTTTGCGCAACATGTGATGTTAGTAGGGTTTGTGGTAATCATGGTGATTAGCTTAATCCTATGGATGCTTAGGTATAGATGTGGTTATACGTGAAAGTGATTGATTACCTTGCGTAGTGACAGTATGATTTAGGGAAAAGACTTAGCGGCCGCATAACCGCCATGAAACTAGTGTAGGCAACACCCTATTCATGTAGTAGATGCATGTTCATGAGATCCTAAACCCTAGGGAGGGAACGCTTATCTACCTTAATCTCTCTCTTGTATCCACCCTTTGCCATCTAGTTTAACCTTAGATTTCTTAGATTAACATAGGTTAGATTGTCTTTACTTTAGATTAATACCTCTTTCAAAGGTTTTCCATCAACTAGATTAGTATTTGGTTAAGCGCTAGCAATCCACTTGCTCCGCGGATTGACAAGAACCTTGGGGGTCACCCCGTGGTGAAAAAGGTGTAGGTCCGTACGCTTGCGGATCGAAGGTTGTTACGTGTTTCAACCATCAACAAGCCCTTTTTCTGGCGCCGTTGCCGGGGAGCAAGCCAGTTTGCTACGTTTAATCTAGTATTAATTTTTTTTATTACTAACATCTAACCCTTATTTTCGAGAAAAATCTTTACTTTTTTTTCTATTTTCTTGTGCCTAGATGGTTTTGTTCACCTCACCATTGGAAGACAAAGAGATGTCGCTAAGGGAGCTAGCAATGCCGTCAATGGAGGACATTGAGATTCAAAAATCAGATTTGATGCTTGCTACAACCCACTACGAAGTGAAGCATAGAATCATCAAGTTAGTGGCGACAAAACCATTTAGAGGATTGTAGGATGACAACCCATATAGACACATTAAGGAATTCACGATGATATGCAACACGGTGCAACAAGAAGGAGTTCTGGCCGCTTGGTTCAAGTGGAATCTTTTTCCGTTCTCTCTTAAAGATGAAGCGCGAAGATGGTACACACTTGCGTCTGTTGAAGCAAAAGGAAATTGGGATGAGCTAGTGAAGAAGTTTCTTTTGAAGTTCTTTCCCGTAAGCAAGGTTCAAGACTTAAGGAGGCAAGTGCTCAACTTCAAGCAAGGAGAAGATGAAGGAATTGATGAAGCTTGGGACCGTTTTAATGAACTACTTGAGCAAGGCCCGAACTTGGGATTTTCCGGTGACTTGATGTTGCATACCTTTTATTTTTCACTAACCCCTAACTCTTCTCGTTTTGTAAGCATGTGTGCAGATGGTGATTTAATTGATAAAACGATTAGTGAAGCCGCACAAATCTTACAAAGGATAAGTAATGGGAAAAGAATGCAACGAGATTGGCAAAGACGTTGTCGGGAGGAGCAAAATGACAAAAGCAAGCCCGAGGTGCTTGCTGAAATTTCTGAAAAAGACAAACCAGAGGTCAAGAAAAATGAGCCAACCATACAAGAAGTTGAAGATCCACTTCCCAAGGTAAGAGAAGTCATTTTGCATGATAAAAATGTTGAAATTAACATGAATGTAGGTCGAAGTATGGGGAATGCTAGACCATTGGCGGAGTTCAATCAATCCGATTGGATCCAAGTTGATTTCGCCCCTAATCAACCATCAAGGAAGGAGGAACGACACGCTTGCCAAACAAGTTGAAGATATATTTGATCAAGAAATGAATGGAGAATCGATCCAAAATATGTTTGAAGAAGAAAGAGATGAAGAAGATGAAGGATGGACCGATCAATGTGACATCTTGAAGATTTATGATGAAGAAAGAGAAGAGTACAACCGTGACAAGCCTAGTGACTCGAAGGATAAATGAGAGAAGATAGGACTCAAGCTAGAAGACGAATGGGAGGGAGATGACATAGAGCAAACACTCTATGAAGGCCCCTCTCCACAAGGTTATAGCTTGTGTGCTATTGAAGCCTACACACTAGCAAAGCAAGACATGAAAGTACTCAAGGATGAAGAAAAGAGTGAATCAACGATGAGCAATCTCGACGACATGTGGTACACGGAAGATAAATAAAGCAACATACAAGACTTTGAAGATGAATATTGTGATGATCATGAAGACTTCAAAGAAGAGAGGAATGCATACATTGCTGAAGGATTACATGTTCTACATGATGAGTTGAAGAAATTGAAAGATGGTGATGAAGAGACAACTCCACTTGTTGAGATAGACTTGATTTCAACACTACAAGACGAACCAAAGATCACTCTTGTTGAGAAAGCTCCGAGGCTAAGGTACACGCTGAAATCTCAAGATATTATTGGTATGGATGATGATATATTCAAATATTCATGTTGGACCAATAGTATGAATAAAAGTTTAAATTCTATGCCTTGTTCCAATAATGATCATGTTGATAGGCTAGATTTTCTTGAGAATGATGATGAGGCAATGTTTATGTTTGAACCATTTAATTATATGCCTAAAGAACCTTTGCCTAAAGATGAGATAAGTACTTTGCATGAAACATATGCTTCTTTTAATTACACCTTGACTTATTGCTACAAATTGCATGTGGTGTTAATTATGGACGCGTATGTTTACAATAAGTTTTGTAAATCTCGATCATGCTTTGTGCTTGGTCAAGCTAATGAACTTAAAGAAGCACATGTCGGGAGAAGGCCCGATTTTCACTAACCATGTAGACAAGGGTTGAATAATGAAAAGAGAAGTCATGCCTAATGAGTTTCAAGATAAATCATCAACCTCCCCAAATCCCGCGATGGGTGCTGCTGTCTTCATCAATTTGAGAGCTTGTTCAGAGGTGTACAAATGAAGAAAATGAGATATTCAGAAGCTCCATCAAGTTTTCATTCCAACGCATCAAGAACCAACGAATTTGAAGACCCGTGCAAGGAGTTGGACAATACATTGAGCGTTGCGCGTTTTGAAATTTCAGGACATATTTCATCGTCGAAGTGAAACGAACGTAACTCTCTTGTCCGGAGTCCGATTTGGGCTAATAAGGACTTGTTGGAAAGGAAATTTTGTGCACTTTGCAATGGAGTAGATGTTTGGTACACTTTCTGTTATGGAAATTAAAAAAAATCGTGGAGTGGAGGCATCACTGAAGGGCGACAAGGAGGGAGATAGCGATGAAGCAAAAGGATATCATGGGCAAGTCTTCTATTAATGATCAAGTACAACAAGGGAAGTGGATTAAAGCTGCATTGGCACCTTTTCTTCTTGCATGAAGGGCCATGGCTATACGACGAAAAGAAGGTATGTGAGAAAGTCGAGCTCTATGACTTTAAATGAAGCGCTTTTCGGGAGACAACCCGTTTCTTTATGTTTTTATTCCTTTCTTAGAGAGAATAAACAATGACATTATCCTATGATGATCAACTTATGGATAATTAATCTAAGTTTAATTTTATTTTTAGAACCTCCATCATGTTCATTCTCATATTTATCTATTTGCATGCATTCATTTTGTCATCAATGTGATGTTTCTTTGCATATACATGTTTTGCATATAGTTGGCTTGGTTGTTTTAAGGCTCAATGATGTATGCCTTCATATCCATGTTAATGCTCCAGCTGGGCATTTTTCTTTTGTGATCTTGTGTAAACATGGTGTTTAAACATGATTGCGGACCATCATCATTAAGTTCGATAAACCTTGATAGCTTTTCATATGTTTTCATGTTGCATTGGTTAGTTTATAAGCTTTGCAATGCGCTTAATTTTTCTTGTGCTATAAGAGTTATTGATCTAGGGATAGACATGGTGTTTTAACCCTAGATAAATCAACCTTTATGGTTATAGAGAAATTCGGCAACCTAGTTGTAAACATGGTGTTTAGAACTAGGTGAAAACATTGTCTTTGTTTATATGCTTTCCTTTCATATGCATACACACTTTGCACCATGTACACACTTTAGGTTTTTATTTCTTATTAGACTAATTATGCCACAAGTTTAGAGTCCTAGGAAACATTGTTGGATTGTTGGCAATTCTATCTACTCCCAACCGTCACCTTGGGCGTAGAATGTGCGCTTAAAACGTCTTGCAGGTGTTGACGGTGAATTTCCGTCAACCTAGCAACGAGTTTACCTTCGGTGTTGGCATGAATTTTATATCTTATCCATTGGTACTAACCCCCTTGGTATAACAAGTTTGTTCGTGCATGTCGGTTTTGGAGTTTAATGTTTATGCAGGAATTTAGCATTGAAAGCAGGACTTCTGGGTAAAGTTCATCAAGCACCTAGTGAGAAGACCATGAAGCCCGGCACAAGTCAAGCAAAGAAGTGAACATGACTCCAAGAAGCCCAAGGACCAACCCGCGAAGACAGAAAACTCCGAGGACCTGAGCAGAAAATGCTGGATCTTGCGAGACAAGGAGCTCTATCCAAACCGCGGAGAAACTGACGTCAAGGGCCCACATGCAGAAGGGAGAACACTCTAGAAGACACGGGAAGCATCGTCCACGAAGGAGGCCACGAAGTGGGCCGAAATAGGCCCAGGCCGGCCGGCCCAGCCCATTTCGGGGCCCATTCGTGCCGTCCTTTGACCTAGACGATCCTCAAATTATTTATAGTCCCCCTGCCAAGAGCCACACATCAACTCATTCGTCATTCACCACCGAGGAGCAGAGAAGAGAGGGACACCATCTCGGAGAGGAGAGGGTCGAGCTAGTTGTCTAGGGTTTCCCTAGCCGACGTGGGAACCTTGCAAGGAAGACCACGTCGGAGTTCCAGGAGCTAGGAGCAAGATCAAGGTAGGATCCCGGTGGAGATCTTGTCCATGTATCATTTATGATGTTGAATTATCAAGTTGCAATCCGATTTCTAGCGATCAAGTGCTTCTTCTACGACTTTGAATTCGATTGGCTTTTCTTACTTTAAGATCTACTCTCGAGATAGATCATAGAGGGTGTTCTTGTAGCCTTGGTGGATAGAGGTGCATGCCTGACCTTCCAAGAGATTTCAACTTGTCCATTAGACTCGCCCTAGGCTAACCCGCACGAATAGGAGTGCGTTGTGACAGAACGGTGGCTCCAAAAGGTGGGCGTCTTGAGTTGGACGGAAGCATGATTTAAAGAAGCTTTTATGAGATTGATCTTGGTTTATTCTTCTTTGCTTGGAACTTCAACAAGAGCTTGATCCAATCTCTAGATTGGTTTTACCTATCCTCTCTATCTCTTGCTACCTCCGGTTTTCATAGATTAGATTCATTTTTATGATGTTCTTTAGATTAGATGCATAAGAGTTCCCTTTGAAGATCAAAGTTCTCGGCTTTAATAGATTGGTTCTTGCATCACACATTTGTTCCACGGATTCGATACCTTGGGTTTACACTTGAGGGAAGAAGGGTCCCTTGACTACGACGGAGGACTTGTCCGCTTGCAAGTCCAAATGAAGTTTGATACGCATATACACCGTCAACAGCAGGTAAGATAAAGACTCTCACTACAAGGAAATTGAAGGATGGCTAAGATAAAAATACTTTGTCTTCTTCTTCCATGCCTAGCAAAATGCTAAGCATGGGGGAGACCATGAATCTTCAATACGGAAGTGCAACATAATGCTCTAGAAGATAGAATGATCAAGATCATCAACATCTCCGGATCAATGCACAAGTCCCCTGATTTGTACTCCTATTTTCTTTTTATTGCTTCTTATCTATGCATACAAGTACTAATTTTTGTTTTCATTTGCTTTTGCTGGTGATGCAGGACCATCCCAAGGATGCAGAGCTGCTGAACAAGCCCATAGAGCACTACGAGCAGATGGAGACCATCTTTGGTGGTGGCATGGCAACTGGGAGGTGGGCACAGGGCAGTGGAGAGCCCCTTGGGGTGTTCTATGGGTTTCCTGACACCATGGAGAAGAAGCCGGTGGTGGACCTGTCTTCCACCAAGCCTATGGTGGACCTGAGCTACACTGATCAATAGGTGGAGGAGAAGACGTTGCACAAGCCAACTGCCACCACTGAGGCTTCAAGGGCCCTGCAACTTGCACTAGACAGAAGAGGAAGAGGGCTGCGATGTCTCCGGATGAGGTACTTGTGCTGACCAACATGACTGACACGGTGAACAATGTCGCCAATGCACTTAGGGTGACTGGGCCCGAGCAGGTTCATCCTAATCTTTACCATGATGTCATGCTGACCCCTGGGTTCTCTAAGGAGGTTCTCATAGTGGCCTTCTCCCACCTGCTCGATAACAAGGCTCAGGGGACCGCCTTTGTCAATATGTCTGAGAACCACCACACCCTTTGGCTCAGGACCTGGCTGGCCAAGCACTACTACATCTGATGTAGTGGATGCGACTCGTGGGAAAACATTGAGCACATCCACTCCCTTCTTTTGCACAAATCTCTATATAGACAGGTCTGACCTGCTAGGGTGTAGCCTCACTTGCACCTGGCCTCTTTTGTGGTTTATTTTGGTCTCACAACAGGGGGTGGCTAATTTCCTAACTAATCTAGTCTTTCGCAGCTTGCATGAACTAACTATTTGTTAAGCTGCTGCATGGTAAGTACTGTGATGAACTTATTTGCTGAACTTCCTGCCTAGTATTGTAATATTATGGACGTAGAACTGCTATTATGCCTGTGATGGTTTATGTTGAACTGCATGGTAGGTACTATATATGCCTATGATGTGAAGTCATTATGCCTGTGATGGTTTATGCTGAAGTCATTATGCCTGTGATGCTGAAGTCATTTGCCTATGTTTGATATGCCATGTGTCATGCTTTTTTGACATGTCTGATTGCCATGTTTCTTGCTGTTCTTCATCATTTCTTAAGTGCCTTGTTTATTCAGCATGTTATTATGCAGTTTTCTCAATCTGACTTGGTTCTCTTTGGTCTTCTTTAATATTTGTCATCTGCCATGAGTCATGCTATTATTAATTAGTAATTCATATTTCATGATGTGCTTCTTTTGCTTCTTGACAACTATGTAGCTTATATGTGCATGCAAAGTGGGCCTTTGTTTACATACGGCTTGCTTATAGCTAACAGTTGTTGCTCCTGCTGCTTTATCCAACCCCCTGCCTTCCTTGGTTTGCTTTGTTCTTTGTCCAGTGAGGATTACAATGTGTTGGCTATGACGAAGTGGCTATCTCTCTTTTCTTCGCCTTTTCGTTTTTGTCTCTTCGGTGTCTGTTCTTGTTCTTCCGATTCACCACCACTTTAGAGCCACCCTCTTTTATGACTGACTTGTGGATGATAAAACTTATAAATCTGAGGCCTGTCACCAAACTCACTCATCTTCCTGTGATGCACTTGTTCTGAGGCTTCTCATTGCACATATGTCTTTGCTATTTGCTTACAATTTAAATGCTTATTGACTCTTGTATTGATTTTTGGGAATGAAGAGCTTCTATTGTTTATAGCTCTGACCCAACACATTGCCTATCTGACCTCTTGCCTTACTCGTTGCATTGCAATTTGACACCTTTTGTTGCGGATTGGTTCTGCAGACTTGGCCCACTTTGTTGCAGACTATTGAATGGTGAGGTTTGAATATCTTCTTCTTCATTTTGCGGATGATGATGGGATAAGTTACCAACACTAACTATTCAGCGAGCTCGATGTGGACCTTGCCTATTTTGCAACCTTGTAGATTTGGCAACATCCACTCGACCTCGCTGAACAGGACCTTGACAACCTAACCCTTTTGACGCCTCAATGACATATCTCTTACAGTTGTGACTTTTGTTCCTTCAATTTTTATGTCTTGCTGAATGGCGATAATGATTACGGACGCAGACTAACGATTTAGCACAAGGCCTGGATCCACCCAGGTTTTAGTTCGGTGATGCGATCGGGCTTGCCCGATCGTCTCACCAAAGAGCAACTCGCTAGACTTGTATACAATTTTGTAGGCAAGTACTTCCCTACAACTGAGCCATTTTTTGTGTTTCATGTCTTTTCTCTGTGCGAATGATGATAGTACATTTCTCCACGGTCATTGCGAGCAAGGGTGATGATGACCTTGTCGGTGATGTCGTCTGTTGTCGTTTGCAACATCTTCTCGTCCTACCTCGCAATACATGTGGGAACTATACACTGACGCCCTATTCATTTCTCTAAAAGGCGATGATATGGTGCTTAGGATACATGCTCCAAAATGGTGCAAGTATCCAATTTGTTAGGCAAGTACCAAACTACATCAGAGGCACCATTTTTTTAAAGATTTTTGCAGCCTTCTAATCAATTCTCCATTGCGCTGACTTTTACTTCTTTTCTTCTTCATGTTGGTCTCTATGGATTGCTACCAATGGTGCTTGGAGATGCCTGTTTGAAGACCATTGCCTTTCTTGAGTTTCAGTCAAATTTGGATGTGGCCCATTCTTTATGACGTTCCACATACTACAATTACCTTCTGCTGTATCACCAACTTTTTTGTAAATGTCTTTACATATAAATTTGTTGTAAATATGTACTGATGACCCCCCCCTTAATTATGGTCATAATCTTTTGTTAGAGCTATCCATTTCTTCTTTGCCATTCTGCAACTCTGAAAACGGGGTTGTATCCTTCACCCGCGTCTGCGCGAGGTGAGGGTACCGGTCCCCGGAACAGGCCACCGATCACCATCTTTGGATGGCAGTTTGAGGTGGTTATGGGGGTCCCACCTTTGGCCCAGCCCAATGAAAATGAACTCGGCCCAGCCAGCATCCTCAGATGCAGAAATCCCGAACGAAATCTCGGCATCGCATGGGCCTGGACCGTCGGGCTTTGGCCTGGCTCATGGGCCAGCCTGAGCTGGGCCAGGCATTCGAACGTGCCCAGAATCATCTTCTTCTTGCACGGGGACAAGCTTTACATCGTGGACGGAATGGACGCGAATTCGGTGAGATGTGTGCAAGGGAGCGAGGACATGTCCGGGGACAAGCTACACGCGTGGGCGCTTCAGTCGCACGTCTTACCATCTGGTACATTCTTGTTGTCTTCGTCTACTAGCTATTCATCATGTAAGCGTTGTGCATGATATGCAAGTGTGTGCTGAGTTACAACATGCTTATTGCTTCATAGTTCTTCATCGGAACACATGTTTGATATATTACTGCCAGTACTGATTACTGTTGTAGCACATGTCGTTTGTTGTACTATTTGTGCTAAGAATGAAGCAGCATATTGGTCTGTGAAGGCCAGTGACATAGTTGGAGGGACTGAATAGTTATTATGGTATTCTTGTATTTGTGCTTGGTGATTGGGATATTAGTATTAGTACCTGGATTGCAGTCTGATGTTAAATTTTTGTTGTCAGTAAGAGGGTAAGCTTGGTGGTAGGTACGCAGAGATGCGGTGTCTTAAATCTTAACGCTGATGTGCATGTGACAATAACCTCATGCCTAGACATGCTTGCTCATTTTTAAACTTAGAAAGAATAGGTTGATTAGTGGATTGGATTGGTGCATGCGTTAGAATAATAGTTTATTGTTCTTGTTGTCTTGTCAATCAGCATATTAACATAACACTTGACTTCTATATGGTAATTTCAGAGGAAACTGCTCAGGGTGCATTGGCTTCCCCAAGTGAATGGCAAGAACCATTACTCACCTCTCATGGTAGATTCTACTTGTCTGTGACAAGTTGGTTTTAGTGTTGTAATGCTTATTCTATTTTAAATCTTGATCAATTCGCTCCATATTGCAGTGGAGGCACCAGCACGTGACAACTTCGTTGGAGAGCCAGAGCCTGACAACAGCTCATCAATAGGAATGAGGGATAAAGGAAAGAGTAAGGCCCTGAGGACAAATATGAAACGGGCAATGAGTGTCAAAATGTAGTAGTCTTGTTCCTAAGAAACTGACCTGGATGGGAGATTTTGTGTTCGGTAGCAAGGGCAAAGTACTTGCGAATTAAGTCTCAAATGTTTCAGTCAATGGAGTAGTTAACTTCGTGGGTGCGCGCGCGTGCACGGGATGTGTGTGCGTGCGAGAGCGCAGGGCGCACGGGCGTGCGTGCAAGAGCGCGGGCGCGTGCCGGCCGGCTCGGCCACGGCGGCACCGCCACGGCAGCTCGGGGAACCAGCAACGAAGCAAAGCAGCAAGGCGCGCGCGTGGGGAGGAAGGCAGCGGCACCTGCAGTTACGTCCGGCTCGGCTCGATGGCCGACATCACAAGCAACGGCGGGATGCGCGGCGGCGCGGTGCGACACGGGTTCACGGCGAGCGCACAAGGCTCGGCGAGCACACAAGGCTCGAACGCAACCACGGCTCGAAGGTCGGGCGCCACAGGAAGGAGGGATAGCGGTGCTCACCAAGGGGCCGCAGAAGAGGTGGCGAAACATCGGTGAAGAGACACGGCGGCGCGGAACATCCCGGAGTAGAAGAAGAAGGTGTGCGCGGTGTCGGCAGGTCTGGCTCCTCCTCACGATCGGCTACGGCGTGTGGCGGCTGCCTCGGACGGCCTCCCGCCTCTACTCCTCCTCTCCCCTTGACGTCACCGGCGGCGGGATTGGGTAGGAAAATCCCCAACTGGCTAGGGTTTGGGGCGCGGCCGCGGTGGTGCCTCTTATAGGGGGTGGTAGGCAGGGCGGACGGTGCGATAGGGTACTCGACGCGTGGAGGCCATCCGCAGCGGCGGACATGGCCACACGGACGCGGCCTTTCCACGGCGGCGCGCCGCGGTGAGAGCGGGAAGGAAGAAAGGCACAAAAGGGAAGGGAAAAGCAGGTGAGGTGGCGGCTGACAGCTCGGCCCCCGCTTGCTCGGCGTCAGAGGGAAGGGGTGTGGGTCTGGGCTGCTTGGCGCTGGGCGGCCGAGGGGTGCGAGAAGGTGAAGGGTTCAGGGTGGTTTTACGGACTTGGCCGGCTCGGGCTTGGCCCACACAGGGTTAGAAGGTTTTTCCTATTAATCTAAACCTTTAACTCCTCTACAAACTTTGATTCAAATTTGAAAGCAATTCAAATTTGAATCTCACCCAATAAAATCCAAATAAATCCAAATGAAAATCCAACTTCTCACACTAGCATCTTTATAAGTCCTAAAATTATTATTTGACTTTAAATTAAATCTAGGATTTACGGGAAGGGAAAAATAAGACATCCTTATATTATTTCTTATGCACTCATGATCCAAGCAAAAATTTTGAAATCCACATTTTTGCATTCATACAATTTCTAGAATGTTACAGAACTCCCCCCCTCACAAGAATCTTGTCCCCGAGATTAAGAAGTTACCTTCAGTTCGAAGAGATGAGGGTATTTCTCCCTCATGACGGACTCCTCCCACGTCGCTTCGCGCTCGGAGTGGTTGCTCCAGAGCACCTTGCAGAAGCGAGTGGTGGTCTTCCTGGTTGATTTCTCTGCCTAGTCCAGGATCCTGACTGGGTACTCCAAGCACTCCAGGGTGTCTTGTACGTCGAGTGCCTGAGCGGGCACTCTCTTCTCAACAACCACACACTTCAGGAGCTGAGACACGTGGAACACCGGGTGAACTCCGGCGAGCTCCGGTGGCAGCTCAAGCTTGTAAGCCACTTTCCTGATCCTCTGTATGATCAGATATGGCCCAACGTACCTTGATGCTAGCTTTCCTTTGACGTGGAACCGTTTTGTGCCTCGAAGGGGTGATACCCTCAGGTACACGTATTCACCCACTTCAAACGAGATATCTCTCCGGTTCGGGTCGGCGTAACTCTTCTGTCGGCTCTGAGCTATCTTCAGATTCTCTCTAACCTTGGCCACATTCTCCTCGGCTTCAACAATGGTGGCGGGACCAAAGAAAGTTCGTTCCCCCACCTCGGACCACATCAGCGGTGTCCGACACTTTCTGCCATAAAGAGCCTCGAAGGGTGCCATCTTCAGACTTGCTTGAAAGCTGTTGTTGTACGAGAACTCTGCATAGGACAAGCTCTTCTCCTAATCTGATCCGTAAGTCAACACACAAGCTCTCAGAAGATCTTCGAGTACCTGGTTCACTCTTTCTGCGCCCATATGTCTCAAGGGTGAAGGCCGAGTAGTGCAAGTCGGTGCCCATGGCTTTATGTAAACTCCTCCAGAATTTGGCGGAGAATTGTGGTCCTCTGTCAGACACTATACTCTTTGGTGCCCCATGTAGCTTCCGGATGTTGTCGATGTACAGCTCTGCTAGCTTATGCGTCTCGAAGGTTGCCTTCACGGGTATGAAATGAGCCACTTTGGTCAAACGGCCGACAATCACCCAAATGGAGTCATTTCCTTTCTGTGTGCGAGGCAGTCCCACTATGAAGTCCATGCTAATATCTTCCCATTTCCAGACAGGTATCTCAAGCGGCTGTAGCAAACTAGCAGGTCTCTGATGTTCTGCCTTCACTCTCTGACAAGTGTCGCATCGAGCAACGTACTCTGCAATGTCTTCCCTCATTTTCTCCCACCAGAACTGTACCTTCAGATCTTGGTACATCTTTGTGCAACTAGGGTGAATTGAGTACCGAGAATCGTGAGCTTCCTTCAGAATCGAGTCTCGGATCTCCTTGCTTTGGGGTACACATATGCGATCCTTCAACCACAGAGTGCCTTGCTTGTCGAGGTGGTAGTCAGCTGCCTTACCTATTGCCATCAAGCCTTTCACCTCTTCAATTTCTGGACAACCTTTCTGAGCTTGCCAAATCTGGTCTTCTAGAGTGTACTTCACCCTCAACTCATTCAGCTGCCCCTTCTCAACTATCTCCAACTTCAGCTTCTCCATTTCTTCATATAGTGCTGGTTGCTCTTTCTGCACCATCAGATTGTTGCAGTAATGCTTGTGGCTCAGGGCATCGGCTACGACATTTGCTTTACCAGGGTGGTAGTGGATGTTCAGGTCGTAGTCCTTGATCAGTTCAAGCCATCTTCGCTGCCTCAGTTCAACTCCTGACCGTGTGAAGATGTACTTGCACTCTTGTGGTCGGTGTAAATGTCACATTTGTTGCCCATCAGGTAGTGCATCCATATCTTCAAAGCGTGAACGATGGCAGCTAGCTCGAGGTCATGTGTGGGGTAGTTCTCCTCATGCTTCTGAAGCTGTCGCGAGGCATAAGCTACAACTTTGCCTTCCTGCATCAGCACACAACCGAGTCCTTGTCTCGATGCGTCACAGTACACCACGAAGTCCTTGCTCGCATCGGGAAGAGTCAGGACCGGTGTAGTGGTGAGGCGTGTCTTGAGCTCTTGAAAGCTTGCTTCACATTTGTCCGACCATACAAATGGTGTGTTGCTCTTCAATAGCTCTGTCATGGGCTTCGCAATCTTGGAGAAGTTCTCGATGAACCGGCAATAGTATCCGACTAAACCGAGAAAATCATGGATCTCATCCATGCCTTGGGTGATTGCCACTTGGACACTACTTCTATCTTGCTCGGATCTACGGCCACTCCTTCAGCTGACAACACGTGACCGAGGAAGGCGACTTCCTCCATCCAGAACTCACACTTGCTGAACTTGGCATACAGCTGTTGTTGCCTGAGCTTCTCCAACACTATCCTTAGGTGCTCTCCGTGCTCTTCTGCGGTCTTGGAGAAGACCAGTATGTCGTCAATGAAGACAACGACACACTTGTCTAACTCCTCCATGAACACCTTGTTCATCATGTTCATGAAGTATGCCGGGGCGTTCGTAAGACCGAAGGATACGATAGTGTACTCATACTGTCCGTACCGGGTCACAAACGCGGTCTTGAAGATGTCCTCCGGCCGAATCTTCATCTGGTGGTAGCCGATCGAGATCAATCTTCAAGAACTTGGCTTGCCTTAGCTGATCCATCAGGTCATCGATCCAGGGTAGCGGGTACTTGTTCTTGATGGTTACCGCATTGAGTGCGTGGTAATCAACACACAGACGCTGAGTCCCATCTTTCTTCGGCACAAACAGAGCTGGTGAACCCCACGGTGAAGCACTCGGTCGGATGAACCCCTTCTCAAGCAGTGAGTCCAATTCAACCTTCAATAGCTTCAGCTCAACATCTGCTATTCTGTACGGACTCTGAGCTATAGGTGCAGTCCCCGGTACCAAGTTGATCACGAACTCCACGTCACGGTCTGGAGGCAAACCCGGCAGCTCTTCTGGAAACACATCTTCGTACTCACAAACCACTGGCACATCTGAGATAGCTTTGTGAAGATCAGACACACGAGACTTCATTGGCTCAAAGGTGACCCTCGTTCCATCGGGGTGTACCAAGGTCACTAGTCGCGGTGAAGTGGAGATGACACCCTTATGCGCGGTGATCCAGTCCATCCCCAGAATCATGTCGATGCCATTGGAGGGCAACACTGTCAAATCCCCCAAGAACTTGTGGCCATGGATGACCACTTCCACACCTTCACACAGCAAGGTGCATCTAATATCTCCGAGAGGTGAACTCGTGATGATAGGAATCGATCGGGTGGTTGTAGGGAGGGAGAGTTTGTTCACGAATCTAGAGGTGATGTACGACCTGGTTGCACCGGTATCAAAAAGAACCAAAGTAGTAGTACCACGAACCAAAAACTCACCAATCACGATGGTAGGAGCATCAGCAACCTCCTCCTCAGTGAGGTGGTTAAGCCTCCCATGGTCGGCAGTCGGCGGTGGTGCAGCCTGAGGAGGTTGTCCTCCTGGGGCAGGAGCTCTTACGGGTGTAGTAGTGGTCTTCTTGTCCGGGCAGTCATAGGACTTGTGGCCAGGCTTGCTACAGGTGAAGCAGGTCACGGTGAAGCCTCCATTGGTAGGTCTCGTGGCGCTCTGCGGCGGACGGTTGTAGCCTCCACTCTGCTGTGGGTAGCCGGGGCTCCTCCCTCCGGGGAACTGGCCACGGCCTCCTCCGGCTGCACCTGTTGGTTGTGCCCCGGACGGTAGCTCCCCCTCAGCATGTTGCTCGTCGCTCTTGCTTCGGAAGGATCGGTCGTGGTGATCCCGATCTCCCATCCTCTTCTTGCCCTTCATGCGCTCCCCATGGCCCCTCCTCTCCTCCTCGATCGCGATGGCGTGGTTGACGAGGTGACGAAGGGACTTGTGCCCGCTCGCCTTCAGTCCCTGGCGAAGGCCGTGGCGAACCTCGCGAGCGCTTCTTCGTCGGTGTTGGTGTCGTGGGGGCATCGCATCATTTTCATGAAGTGGCGCTGTACTCCCACCCTCATCGCACCCTGCGTCATGGTGCGGAACTCCTGCGCCTTCTGGATCAGCAACTCAGGCAGTCGCCGGGCCTCGCGAACTCCGGTCGGTGATGAAGGCTAGGTTGGGTGGCTAGCGGTGTAGTAGTCCCACCAAGACATGGTAGGACCCTCCGGTACCGGTGCGGCTATGGCGACGCACTCTCGTCGGGCGAGCGAGCTTGGTCTCGATCACCCTCGGCCGATCTCGGTGTCGAGCGGGTCATCCGAGTAGCTGAAGGTGGGGGCCTTCAGGTGCATGAACCTCTCGATCTTCCTCGTGAGGTCCTCATCCTGCGGGGCATTGCGGTTCCCACCGTTGCCCTGGTGCTCCATGGCTTCCGCCATCCTCTGCATCTGCTGAGTCTGGACCGCCATCACATCCACCAAGTTGGGTGGTGGCGGTGGAGGCTGGTCCGGCTCAGGCTGGTCTTGCTCCAGATCTTGCTCAGCTTCTCCATCCTCGGCTTCAGCTTCTGGGCCCTCGGGCGGCAGTGGCGGTGCTCCGGCACCCCGGCCTCGAGCTCCCAGAGCTCCTCCACGTAGGGGCGGGTGTCCACGACCACGGGTAGGTGCGTGACCGCGTCCACGAGCGGCGGCACGGCCATGACCATGGCCACAGCCTTGTGGGGCTTCGTCCTCCTCGGCAGCCTCCTCGAGGCATGCCAGCAGATGGTTGGACCTTCGGATCGACATCCTTCTGAAAACACGACCAGGGAAGAAATGCTTTACACAATGTCACTCACCAACACATATGAGTCTAAGACAAGCATGAAAATAAAACTATTTATATAACCAACACTCAATGAGAAAACACATTAAGACACAAATAACTCCATTAAGATCCAAGCATACAACAAGCATGAGTAGTACATATGCTTCCCTGAGGCTGACTCAGACCTTAGGGGTAGCAGCTCGAATCAACGCTCTACATCGGTACAGGCTCAAAAGGGTGGTGCCTACATGGTGTGACATGACTCTCTTCATGCACCGGAACATGCTCGCGGCTGCATGGAACAACTCATGGAAACCACTATCTTACAACTCTACTCTTAGGTCATGTCCTTGCTCTGCACTCTACTCGGTGCGAGCCCTCTTGTATGAGACAGGGTAGCGGTCCTTGATGGGGTAGTCCGGAGGGAAGATTCGAGACACCAAGGCGTGTGCCTCGCGTACCTCCCCGGGCCTCGACGGGGTGCATCCGAGCCATCGGACACAGGTGTAGCTTGAGGCGGGACTGGTGCAGCTCGAAGGTCTCCGTGCGGATCGCACGCTGAGACTCAAAGTGCAGCTCTCTGTTGAGCTCCATGAGCTCGTCCACTCGGAGGGAATCGGCGTCCTCCCAAGTCCTCTTCAGTCTCTCGGTCTTATCTCTCAGGTAGACAGTCGTGCTCGTGAGCCACGCGAGGTTGGCGACGTTCTCCGCCCTGTTCTTCTCCAACTTCTCCACCTTGATCCGCTCACAGCCGAGCAGGTGGGCGCGTACCATGAGCAAGTCGTCCTTGCTCTGAAGCCTGTCTCTCAGCCAGCTCTAACTCGCGGTCATCCTGCGAAGGTCCTCCTTGATGTGCAACAGCTCCTCGTGTGTGTCCACACGCTCCTTCTCCGACTGCAGCAAGGTGGAGTTCGCGGCCGAGCTCCCCTGCCGCCGGGCGAACAGTGGCGTAGCGCTTCTCCCTCTCCAGTGAAGACAATGGGTAGGTGAAGGCGGGCCTCTCCGGGCGTCCTTGATCTCCGCGGAAGAGGGTCCGACTCGTCCTCCAGGCGGCGGGCGTACTTGTCGAGGTCGACCAAGTAGCTGGCGGTCTCCACCAAAGTCTCATCGGACTCGCAGAAGGGTGCGCGCCGATGTCGTCTGGATCCTCGTGCGAAGGGACTCGCCCACGAGCGGTGCGACGCCGAGTCGCGGGTAGAAGACGAGCGTCCCCGAACTAACGGCACGGTACTAGGCGAGAAGGCAGCCTAGCTCGGGCGGCGGTGACGCCCATCGCAGTCTGACGGTCGGGCGGTCAGAGCGTGGGAGCTTGAGGAAGGACAACAACTGCGTGCAGCACCAGCCTGCCCGTCACGGCGGGTGCACGTACTCGGCAGCGTGACATAGGTAGGAGGGACCCCAAGCCTGAGGAGGACCCTTTCCAACCAGTGGCAAAGCTCCCCGCACGTCTCGGGGGTGATCTCCGCAACTTGGCGCTCCATTTCCTGTGACACGTAAGAAATTTTTAGTTAGCGCAGATAAGGAAGAAGTTTTAAAGAGAGATAAGTTTTATAACATAGCTCAAGGGTATACATATAGAAATAGAGCGTATAGAGTCCTATTCCTATCGGCCATTTCTAGGGATACGTGCTACGGTCAAGTATGGCTCTGATACCACCTGTAAAACCCCAGATTTTCAAAAGAAAACCCGAATCCCTATACCTTCGCGATAGTCCCTAGATCAGTGGCTATCGCGTACAGAACGCTTCACAGATAGTAAAACACAGCCATACATCGCATCACACATTCATTAGTACATAAATTTATTACATGTCCATCATGGAGTACAACATTACAAGCCGCTTGGCTGAATCAGAGTGAAATTCTACACAGCGGTAGAAGGGTCTCCATCTTTTATTCTTCTCACCCACAGGCATCCTTGAGCGAAGCGACGCATCCCTCAGTCGTACCATCCGTCAGCATTGTTGTCGTAGTCGGACTCATACCCTGCACACCCAAAGTCTATTCCCAAGGAGTGGGATAGGTCCACGTCACCAACTGTATGCAGCTTTAAGTGGCCTATCATCTAAAGGGAAGAAAAGTGACAAGGTAGATGCTCGGGTTTCCTAAGTAGCAGCAGCAGAGTAACAACAAGATATCTCCATCAAGATCCCAACCCAAAACTCTCAACACAGTTCGGAACCTCCTGGTATCCCAGGGCCCCATCTCCACAACCTACCTCCATCTAGGGTCGATGCGAGAACTTCCTCTCCTCGCACCTCAATGATTGCAATCGGATCTGCGAGGTAGAGGGAGCCACACTCCTCTCCCCGACTACAACCACGGCTCACCACACTCTCACTACAGGGGGAAGGTAGAAATCCCAAAACATGAGAACCAATAATCCACTGGGCTCGTCCATGACCGAGGACGCGGCTATAGCTATAGATTGAACAACACCGCAGAGCGTCGTGTACACTGCATTCCAACCCGGAATGGCACCCGGCCGGTGTACGGCCAACCGAGCCCATCCTACCATGCGAACTCTCGGTAGTTACGGTCCCACCCTGCATCCGGCCCTCAAAACGATTCCTCCCTCGGAAGGAATGGCACCGGAACTGTGAAATGCTCCCATGTGGCCACACGGGAATCGCTCTGAGAGAAGGTGGTCTCTCCCACCTCTCCTCCACTGATACCCCACTATCCTACTGGCAGGTATGGTTCCGCACTTGCCGAGCTCAACTCGGCCCTAACCCTACACTCGGCGAGGTGGTGTGTGTTGACGGTTGATTATCGTATCAAAGTTCCTTTGGACTTGCAAGCGGACAAGTCCTCCCGTCAGAGCAAGGGACCCTTCTTCCCTTAAGTGTGAACCCAAGGTATCGAATCCGTGGAACAATGTGTAATGCAAGATCCAACTAATAAGCGGAAAACACTTTGATCTTGAGAGGTTTGGTTTTGCATCTAATCTAAGAAAGAGCCATGAAAACACATCTAATGTACTAAACACCGGAGGTAGCAAGAGAAAGAGAGGGGAGAACCAATCTAGAGATTGGATCGGGTCTTTTGTTGAAGTTCCAAAACCAAGAAGAATAAGGCAAATGAATCTCATAACTAGCCTCTTTAAATCGTGGCTTCCGTTCCAACTCCGAAGACGCCCGCCTTTTGGTGCCACCGTCCTGTCACAACGCACTCCTATTCATGCGGGTTAGCCTAGAGCGAGTCCAAAGAACAAGTTGAAAACACTCGGTAGATCGGGTATGCACCTCTAGCCACCATGACTACAAGAGCACCCTAAGCAATCTAGCTATAGACTAGATTGGGGAAGAAGCAAACCCAAGCGAAGACAAAGTTGTAGAGAAAGCACTTGATCGCTAGAAATCGGATTCAATCTTGCAAATTCAACACGAGAGTATAATACATGGACAAGATCACCACCGGGATCCTACCTTGATCTTGATCCTAGCTCCGGGAACTCCGACGTGGTCTTCCATGCAAGGTTCCCACGTCGGCTAGGGAAACCCTAGTCAACCATCTCGACCTCTCTCTCCTCGAACGGTGTCCCTCTCTTCTTTGCTCCTCGGCGGCGGATGACGAATGAATTGATGCGTGGCTTTTTGCACTGTGGCTTTAAATAGACCGAAGAGGGACTAGGTCAAAGGGGAGCCCGAACCGGGCCGAAAACGGGCCAGGCCGATCCGACCAGGCCGATCGACCTGTGGCCTTTTGGCCCGGTTCCCCCGGCCTCCCGGTTGCTTCTCGCGATTCCTCATTTGTGTGCACTTGCATGTGGGCCTTTGACGTCGTTTCCTTCGTGGTTAAGGCTTGAATGCTTGCCATCCAAGCTTCGCTATTTTCCTGGTTGAGTCCACGAAGATTTGCGTTGGACGCTTGGTCCTCGGGTCATTTGGAGTCATGTTCATCACGTGTCTTGACTCTTGTCGGGCTTCATGATCTTCTTCCAAAGGCTTGATGAACTTATCCCGAAAGTCTCCTCTTTAGCGTAGATTTCCTGCGTAAACAATAAACTCCAAAATCGACATGCAAGAGTGAACTTGTTATATACGGGGGGGTTAGTCCAGTGGTTAGAATAATAAATCAATGCCAACATTAAAGGTAAACTCATGGCTAGGTTGACGGAAATTCACCGTCAACATCTCCCCCATGCTTAAACCTTGCTCGTCCTCAAGTAAGCCTTTAATGAATATCAGTGTTGCCTTTCATTGCTTATACCACACTTGATCATACACAGAAAACATAATGCTCTCAAGGATTTAATCATTAAAGTTCCATAATGTACTAGCCTTCATCCTTATGGAGGGTAGATATTAATTTAAGCACTTCCCACAAGTAATTACCTCATTCTCCCAAATTTCAAATGAATCTTAGAAATTTTGAAATTAAGAGCGAGATGAAGAAAAAGAGCTAAACCAAGTTCAAAAATAAACTTCCTTGCATCTTGCTCATGTACTCTCATCTCATCTTATCTCTCAAAACCTATTCATTCTACTCCTTTCCCCTCTCAATAAATAGTGGAAGGCTTTATGTGGAGCTTTTTGGGAAAGTTTAGTCCTACCAACATATTATAAATGAGATGTTGTCAAAACAAGACAAGCTTCTCATGGTCTTACCGAGACTCGTCAAAAAGGTCATTGGAAAATAATGTTATATCAAGGAGGGGGAGAGAAAAATACACACACTTTGAGATAGGTGGACATGTGCAAATGGCAAAGAGTGATCCCGAGACACAAAGGAAGTCCTCGTTATCGGATTGCACATGGTTGGAAAGGTGAGTTTGGATCTTAAATCTTGAAACTTTTGAGATTCCTAATGCACTTTAGAGAACCGGGGAGTTCACTTTATTTTATTTTTATAAACTCGTATATTTTTTCTTTTCTCATACATATTTTTCTTTATCTCTCTTTTTTTTCTTTATACTCATTTTTTTCTTTTTGTTCTTCTTTCATCATTTTTTATTTGCTCCCCTTGAACTCTAAATTGCATTGTACCTACCTCCTCCCCATGCTTAGACGCGTTGCTCGTCCTCGGGCAAAGAGGTGATAGAGATAAGGTAGGTACTAGAAATATATTTCCTTTGGAGAGATACTTGAAATCTTCAATCTTGGCACCATCTTGCGATCTTCCTTGAATTGATGATCCATACTCATACGATAGGTTGTGGTCAAGGAGGTAAACACAAAAGATGATATTTTTGGTTTTAAGGGTGAATATCCGGTGAGGTTTGTAAAATCTCTGATGTGGGGATACACAATGCACGGATAGAAAGGCTAGCAAAAAGATAGATACGCAAAAACGGAATGACCAGCTTCTTAGTCTCGGGCCAGAGAAATCAAGGCCTGAATTAACTCACCCAAAAATAATTTTTGTATACTAAGGTTTATGCACTCAATATATATAAATATATATGGCTTTGGATAGGTAGAGCAAAATGCAAGTAGCATTAATGACAAGGTTAGCATATATATTTTTAAGAACAAATCATCTTTAACTCATCCAAAATTGAGAGCATGAAAATAACACTACGGGTCTTATTTTTATCATAACCTCCACAAAAGATTAAGCTAGCATTTAATAAATTTCAGATTCATATTAAAGAGAGCATTAGCTTAATCATGCATAAAACAAGTACAAAAGTTGAGCAAAGCTGCAACTTTTCATCATATATTATCATGGCATCAACTTAATATTTTTACCAAAGGTTGATCAAGGTGGGAAACTTTATTTATGGTGATCTTAAACTAACTCTACTATTATCACACATGCTGAAAATAAAATAAAAACAGAAAATGCTACACATATATAAACTTGCACAAAAGCTGAAAATAAAGAAAAGGAAAAGGAGAAAATCAAACCGAATCTGAAAGCATTATTATTTTATTTTCTTCCTCCTTCTTCCTTTATTTTCCGGTGGTTGATATTGATGGTCCGGCGCGTTGTATCCTTGCTTTCATTGTGATTGTGCCGGTCCTCCTCTAAATTGCTCCAATGGTGAAGGCGACCAATTTGATAGGCAATGTTTGCGGTCCCTTCTTTTTGCATTTGTTGGATGGCGCCATGAAAACTGAGGACCATGTATGGTGGAGGATGTGGTGGCGTGGCTGCCCCACTCCCCCATGCTTGCATTTGACATACTTCCTTCATATGGTTGTTTATTAGCTTCATGCGCAGCCCCTCCTTCATCTTGGGCTACGGAGGATGATCCCTCTTACACAATTTTCCTTTTTAATCTTTTTCGCCGGTACAAGAAATCCTTCCTCTAACCAATTTCTATCTCCCTTCAACAAATAAATTCAGCCCCATGTTGGAAAGAGGAACGCCAACTTGCACCCTCTCCTCTCATTTCCACTTTCCTTGCTTCATGTACTCGATCCTAAAGAAATCCCAACGAAGAGAAATTTTGGGTTCCTTGTAGTCTTCTCCCGAAATCATTCCCCAAAAATCCTTCTAACATTTTTTCTTGGACTTCAACTTGCTCCGGGGCTTCCTTCTTGGGACCGAGTAGTTCTTTAATACATCCATAAGGAACTAGTTGCCCTTCATCTTCAAGGCGGAATGAGAGGCACGACACTCCTTCATTAATGACCGGTGCTAATGTCATAAGAACTTCCAAATCAAGCTCCTTGTGAGTATTCACACCAACTCCATAAAGAATCGCACCCATCCAAGGTTGCTCAAGATTTGATATCCGAGTAGAATCCAACACTTGGAGGGCGTCATCGAAATCAACATTTGGCTCAAGCCTCTTCTCAAGACAAACAAGCCTATCCTCCTCCTCCTCCGTCTTTATGATGAATCCATCGGAACGCTTCGGAGTGTATGGTGGTGGAGCGGATGAATGAGTTGAGCATCATGGTGGAACGGGTGGCTCTTCCGTGTGTCCTCGTGGTTTGGTGTACCGCATGGACGAACTCTGTGTACTCCTCATGCTACCAAGGGGCAGCGTGTTGCTCCTCGGTAGTGCCACGTCTTCCTCCATGCTTCGGGGAGACTCGGAAATCGAGTGCCTCCTCGAAGAGCTTGATAATGGCACCTTTGATGATGATGAACGTGTCTTCTTGGTGAAGAAATTGGTGGCCATCTTCCACATTGTTGTTGCTAACTCACAACGAGTACACCGGGGGTTGCTTGCCGGTGGGAAAAACACACAAGGGAAGTATATGGAGGGTAGAGTTTATTATTATTATGATTATTATAATTTTTTAGAGGGTGGAGCATGAGGTGCACAAGATAGGATGGATATTAGCCCATAGGGTTTATGGATATTTGATCATGCAACCGCCCATCATGGTGAAGTTAAACCAATTTATTAAGGTGTGAATGTGAGGCCACTTTAGCTGAACCTACAAATGATATGTTGATGGGATCTACGGGAGTAGTGAGACCTATGCTCCCGAAAAGCATGGTGACTAACCTTAGGCATCAAAGCATTATCAACATGAATGAAAAAGATTCGGCGATTACATGACAAGATCCCACAACACCATGGAACTCAAATTTTTCTAGGTTGTTTCTGAAACTTATGGGCTATGAACTCAAGAACACAAATTAACAAATGCATAAATTACTTACCAGGCGAAGGGGAGTAAGTGGAGGCTAGGCCGGCCGGCCTAGGCTGATCGGCCTAGGGGTCCTCCTACTCCATTTGCTTTGATCTTTCTCCGATATACTTCTTGTTCCCTTCTTGCCTTGTGTTCGCGTGATCCATGAGATTCCATTACCCAAACCTTTCACAACCACTCCTTTGCTTGCATGAGTAATCTTCCACCTCCATTGTTTTACTTTGTGTCACTCTTTTTTTTCTTACCTTTTGTGCTTCCACTAATTTCCTGCAAAACAAAACCCTTGCTTCCCCCATGCTTGTCCTTTACATGTGCTCGAGATGCCAAAAGATGGAGGCTTCCCGCTTATGCATCGTGGGGCACTATATGTTAATCCAGCTCAAAAACCTCCTTTAATCAAGTTTAGATGCTAATCACTCCTCTAACTTTAAAATTTTAATAATTAACTCAGCGCTAGCGATGAGTCCGAATATACCATTAGAGGAGATATTAGGCATCAAAAACAATTACAAAATTTATTTTGGTTGCACCGGGATCGATTGCTTCCATTAATTGATAGCAAGTTCCTCCGGCTTGACCGTGGGGGCATAGGTTTAGGTTTTAATTTTCGGCCAAACATGAGAGAGATTTTGAAAAAAGTAAAGTCAATGGGCCTTTAGAAAAATTCTAAATCTAGAGAAACTAATGGATGTCAAGTTGAATGAAACCAAAAATCAAGTTCCTAAGGTTCACGCGAGTTCTACCATGCATCAAAGATTAAAAACATTAAGAAACATAGCAAGGCTCTACTCGTGTGTTCTTTTCATGTAAAACAAGCCAACCTTTTCATCATGGAGAAGATGAAAGGCTTGGATAGGTTTTGAATTTTTGGTACTAGTTTCTCAAAAATAAGCAAACAAAACTTGGGATGGCTCAAGTCAAATATAAAATTCAAGTAAAATGACCGAGCAATTATAATGTCTCTAAAAATTATTCAACCACATAGAAATTTATAATATGTAATGCATAGCAAATTCTAAGACCAACTTACTTGAAAAATTCTTCGGGTTGCCCTCCCGGTAGCTTATTCTTGACTTGATGAACGGGTTGCCTCCCGCCAAGTGCTTCATTTATAGTCTATAGCTAGACTTCTTCTCTTCTTCACTTCGGATCAACGCTCTTTGCGGGCGTTGCAATCTTGGGGGCCCCACTTCTACACCATCCATGTCTTCGGTGTAGGTTTATTCTTCGGCTTAATCATCTTTTTGGTCTTCACAGGCGGACGTTGATTATTGGTCTTGACGGATGCAACATCTTTTCTTCCTTGGCTCCTCCCTTCCGATGTGACGATGAGGTAGAACATAATTAACATTGATCATGATACATACCTCGAATCGTAGTTGACTTGAATGCACTCCTCACGCCATCGATGTCGAACATGACCTCCCCCTTGCCGACGTAGATTGTTCCGACGGTCTTGAGGAACGATCTCCCTAGGATGAGTGGCGATGAGGTTGATCTCCTTGAGCTTGAGGTGGAGTTTCTCTTGGAGATTCCGATGATCTTGACCTCGGTTTTAGATCTTGTGTTGCACGTCACCTTTACTCGCAAAGTTTTCTAGACCATCCACAAAATATATGTTTTTTTTGTTGGAGATGTAGCCGTCCATCTCCGGTTAGGGTTAGCATAGGGTTAGCAATAAACAAAATATATACAAAAGCTAAAAGAAAGCTAGGGTTTAGCAAAACCCTAGATTGATTTTTTTTTTTGAGGACGATCAAAATTAAGAGATGCAAAAGAAAAATCAAGAGAAAAACTAAAAATATTCACAAACGCAAACTAGATTGAATCTTGATTACTTGTTCCCCGGCAACGGCGCCAGAAAAAGGGGCTTGTTGACGGTTGATTATCGTATCAAAGTTCGTTTGGACTTGCAAGCGGACAAGTCCTCCGTCGTAGCCAAGGGACCCTTCTTCCCATAAGTGTGAACCTAAGGTATCGAATCCGTGGAACAATGTGTAACGCAAGATCCAATCTAATAAGTGGAAAACACTTTGATCTTGAGAAGTTTGGTTTTGCATCTAATCTAAGAAAGAGCCATGAAAACACATCTAATCTACTAAACACCGGAGGTAGCAAGAGAAAGAGAGGGGAGAACCAATCTAGAGATTGGATCGGGTCTTTTGTTGAAGTTCCAAAACCAAGAAGAATAAGGCAAACAAATCTCATAACTAGCCTCTTTAAATCGTGGCTTCCGTTCTAACTCCGAAGACGCCCGCCTTTTGGAGCCACCGTCTTGTCACAACGCACTCCTATTCGTGCGGGTTAGCCTAGGGCGAGTCCAAAGAACAAGTTGAAAACGCACGGTAGATCGGGTATGCACCTCTAGCCACCATGACTACAAGAGCACCCTAAGCAATCTAGCTATAGACTAGATTGGGAAGAAGCAAACCCAAGCGAAGACAAAGTTGTAGAGAAAGCACTTGATCGCTAGAAATCGGATTCAATCTTGCAAATTCAACACGATAGTATAATACATGGACAAGATCACCATCGGGATCCTACCTTGATCTTGATCCTAGCTCCAGGAACTCCGACGTGGTCTTCCATGCAAAGTTCCCACGTCGGCTAGGGAAACCCTAGTCAACCATCTCGACCCTCTCCTCTCCGGAATGGTGTCCCTCTCTTCTTTGCTCCTCGGCAGCGGATGACGAATGAAGTTAGTTCCAGTGGTTAGAATAATAAATCAATGCCAACATTAAAGGTAAACTCATGGCTAGGTTGACGGAAATTCACCGTCAACAGTGTGTACGTAAAGTCCCGTGAAGTGGTTGGCCCACTCGGTTTCAGACCGGGGCGAGCTCATGTCCTCCAAGCGCAAGTAAAACCCCAACACCTAGGCTCCGAAAATTGTAACAGTGGGGACACACTGAGGAGTGCACCCCCATCCCCGATCCCAGATCGGTTGTTTCGAGCTCACCCCCGCCAAAGTACCCAAACGCCTTCTCCTCGCCGGGTTTTATCCCTCTCACGCCAAGAACCACTATTCCCCAACACATGCATCATAAGCTCCCAGATATGCACGCTTATAAACATATATAGTAGTAGTAGGACGATCAAGGATAGGGTAATTAAAGTAGGCAGTGCAAGGTTCATCAACATGCATATAAAGTAAAGCGCTAGCATACTACATAGCAATGTCTAATAGGTATTTCAGAATCAGTCGGGCGTGAACCTACTCAGCAGCGTA
Organism: Cenchrus purpureus; assembly: GCA_022644695.1. Classification (NCBI taxonomy): domain Eukaryota; kingdom Viridiplantae; phylum Streptophyta; class Magnoliopsida; order Poales; family Poaceae; genus Cenchrus; species Cenchrus purpureus. The sequence continues at coordinate 85,102,834 of CP053459.1, forward strand.
GTCGTCGGCGTAGTCATACTCGTTCAGCTCCCGGCTCCATGCTCCTATTAACGTAAAAAGAAAATAAAGAGCGGTCCTAATGCAATTAACTCCAAACGAACAACAATTAAGAGCCAAAAGAGAGCAAACGCTAGCCTAACACAGAGTTTAAGATTTTAGAGAATTTCCGGAAAAAGGTTTTGTATTTTTCGGAGTTAAAACGGATTTACTATGATTTTCCAAAGATAAATTAGTTTTCTGGAAATAAAATACGCATACACAATAGCATCAACTTTAAGCTATCTACTGGTCAGCTCTAGGGGTCTATAAGCTAACTGCAGGTCATCTGCTGGCTAGCTACAGCAGCACACATGGCAGCCACATAGACGGCTATAAGCCAGCTAATGCCCATGTGGCTGCCATACGTGGCCGGCCGCAAGGGATCCGGAGGGATCTTCTGCGACGCGGTGGCGTGCGGGCTTGCACGCGGCGCAGGCGTGTGTGGCTGGCCGCATGGGATCCGAGCGGATCTGGCGTGGCGTGGCACGGTGCGTGCGGGTGTGTGGCGAAGGTGGGACTGGACGGGCGCACGAGATCCGGTGGGATCGGCTGCAGCCACGCCTACGTGTGTGCCGGTGTGTGCATCAAAGCCCCTTGGGTTTTTGGGTAGCGACGCTAGGTGTTCGAGGGTATGCCCCAGAGGAGCGGCGGCTCGGCAGTAGCTCGCCGGCGGTGAGGGTCAAGGGCGGTGGGTCAACACGCCCCACAGCGAGGTTCGGGCAGTCCAAGGGGTTCGCTAGGGCAAGGAAAAGGGCGACCTTTGGCCGGGAGTCGACCCACGGCGACGAGACCGCGGCGGCGGAAACAGAGGTCACCGGCGGCGTGGCTGGGGTGGCCGGCGCCGACTAGGAAATGCGCGTGCGTGCACGTGAATGCGTTTGCATGTGCAAGGTTGGACTGGTGCTCGCGTACGCAGGCGGAAAAGGATCCCCCGGCGGCGAGGTCCCGGCACACGGCGGACAGGACGCCGGCGAGGTATGGCTCCAAGTGGCCAAAAGGGCCAACCTTTGGCCTCGCCCGCTCAACACGTGCGCGTGGGTGCGCGCGTGTGCACGGGATGTGTGTGCGTTCGAGAGCGCAGGGCGCACGGGCGTGCGTGCAGGAGCGCGGGCGCGTGCCGGCCGGCCACGGGCCACGGTGGCGCCACGGGCTCGGGGAACCAAAGAACGGCAAAGCAGCAGGCGCTGAGGAGGAAGGCGGCACCTACGATCGTCCAACTCGGCTCGATGGCCGGCATCATAGGCGACGGCGGGACGCGCGGCGGCGCGGTGCGACACGGGTTCACGGCGAGCGCACAAGGCTCGGCGAGCACACAAGGCTCGAACGCGACCACGACTCGAAGGTCGGGCGCCATAGGAAGGAGGGATAGTGGTGCTCACCTAGGGGCTGCAGAAGAGGTGGCGAAACGTTAGTGAAGAGACGCGGCGGCGCGGAACGTCCCGGAGCAGAGGAAGAAGGTGTGCGCGGCGTCGGCAGGTCCGACTCCTCCTCACGGTCGGCTTCGGACGGCCTCCCCGCCTCCTACTCCTCCTCCTCTCCCCCTTGACGTCACCGGCGGCGGGATTGGGGAGGAAAATCCCCAACTGGCTAGGGTTTGGGACGCGGCCGCGGCGGTGCCTCTTATAGGGGGGTGGTAGGTAGGGCCGACGGTACGATGGGGCACTCGACATGTGGAGGCCATCCGCGGCGGCGGACATGGCCGCACAGATGCGGCCTTTCCACCACGGCGCGCCGCGGTGAGAGTGGGGAGGAAGAAAGGTGCAAAAGGGAAGGGAAAAGCAGGTGAGGTGGCGGCTGACAACTCGGCCCGCTTTGTCGGCGTCTCTGAGCGAGGAAGGGGTGGTCGGTGGGCTGTAGGCGCTTGGGCGGCTGGTAGAGGGGTCCGGTGAAGGTGAAGGGTTCAGGGTGGTTTTACGGACTTGGCCGGCTCGAGCTTGGCCCACACAGGGTTAGAAGGTTTTTCCTATTAATCTAAACCTTTAACTCCTCTACAAACTTTGATTCAAATTTGAAAGCAATTCAAATTTGAATCTCATAATAAAATCAAATAAATCAAAATGAAAATCCAACTTCTCACACTAGCATCTTTATAAGTCCTAAAATTATTATTTGACTTTCAATTAAATCTTGGATTTACGGGAAGGGAAAACGAAGACATCCTTATATTATTTCTTATGCACTCATGATCCAAGCAAAAATTTTGAAATCCACATTTTTGCATTCATACAATTTCTAGAATGTTACCGTACTATTTGGTATTGTTTCTTGGCAGCACTGATTTTCCTAACTTATGATGGCGTGCGAGTGCAGAGGCCTCAATTGTAGTAGTGCATGGCTAGTTGTTACTATTAGTTCGGACGAGTGGATGAGTGGTGATAGGTTGCCATGCCGTGATCCTGTTCTAAAGTATCTGAAACACAACAAAACAACAGTAGTTAACTTGATTGTGGTAAAAGAAATGTGGTTCCAGATTCTTGAATCGGTGTAATATGCACGCTTCTAAGTCGGTGCATGGTTTTAAGCTTTCGTGTTCCTACATCCGCACCGAAAAGCATTCAAAAAGGCATTTGATTACACTGTTGTATGTGTTATTGTGCATGATATGCAAGTGTGTGAGTTACAACATGCTTGTTGCTTCATAGTTCTTCATTGGAACACATGTTTGATATATTACGACTGCGATTCTTCGTAGCACATATCATGTCATTTGTTGTGCTAAGAATGAAGCAAAGATATTGGTCCGTGAAGCCAGTGACATAGTAGGAGGGACTGTATAGTTATTACGGTATTCTTGTATTTGTGCTTGGTGATTCGTATATTAGTATTAGTACCTGGATTGCAGTCTGATGTTAAATTTTTGTTGTCACTTAGAGGGTAAGCTTGGTGGTTGGTACGCAGAGATGCAGTGTCTTAAATCTTAACGTTGATGTGCATGTGACAATAATCTCATGCCTAGACATGCATGCTCATTTTTAAACTTAGAAAGAATAGGTTGAATAGTGGATTGGATTGGTGCATGCGTTAGAATAACAGTTTTTTGTTCTTGTTCTCTTGTCCATCAGCATATTAGCATAACACTTGACTTCTATATGGTAATTTTAGAGGAAACTGCTCAGGGTGCATTGGCTTCCCCAAGTGAATGGCAAGAACCATTAGTCACCTCTCATGGTAGATTCTACTTGTCTCGTTATGTTGGTTTTAGTGTTGTAATGCTTATACTATTTTAAATCTTGATCAATTCGCTCCATATTGCATTGGAGGCACCAGCACGTGACAACTTTGTTGGAGAGCCGAGCGACAACACTCATCAATAGGAATGAGGATAAAGGAAAGAGTAAGGCCACGAGGACAAATATGAAAGCAATGAGTGTCAAAATGTAGTAGTCTTGTTCCTAAGAAACTGACACGGATGGGAGATTTTGTGTTCGGTAGCAAGGCCAAAGTACTTATAATTAAGTCTCAAATGTTTCGATCAATGGAGTAGTTAACTTCCAATATCTCAGCGGTCAAGCAGCGTGTACTATTTGGTAATGTTTCTTGGCAGCAGATTTTCCGACTTATGATGGCGTGCAAGTGCAGAGGCCTACAATTGTAGTAGTGCATGGCTAGTTGTTACTATTAGTTCTTGGACGTGAGTGGATGAGTGGTGATAGGATGCCATGTCGTGATCCTGTTCTATAGTGTCTGAAACACAACAAAACAACAGTAGTTAACTTGATTGTGGTAAAAGAAATGTGGTTCCAGATTCTTGAATCGGTGTAATATGCACGCTTCTAAGCCGGTGCATGGTTTTAGCTTTCGTGTTTCCTATCTGCACCGAAAAGCATTCAAAAAAGATTACACTATTGTATGTGTTATTGTGCATGATATGCAAGTGTGTGCTGAGTTACAACATGCTTGTTGCTTCATAGTTCTTCATTGGAACACATGTTTGATATATTACAGCCCGTACTAATTACTGCTGTAGCACATGTCGTTTGTTGTACTATTTGTGCTAAGAATGAAGCAGCATATTGGTCCGTGAAGGCCAGTGACATAGTAGGAGGGACTGTATAGTTATTATGGTATTCTTGTATTTGTGCTTGGTGATTTGGATATTTGTATTAGTACCGGATTGCGATCTGATGTTAAATTTTTGTTGTCAGTTAGAGGGTAAGCTTTGTGGTTGGCACGCAGAGATGTAGTGTCTTAAATCTTAACGTTGATGTGCAAGTGACAATAATCTCATGCCTAGACATGCATGCTCATTTTTAAACTTAGAAAGAATAGGTTGATTAGTGGATTGGATTGGTGCATGCGTTAGAATAACAGTTTTTTGTTCTTGTTCTCTTGTCCATCAGCATATTAGCATAACACTTGACTTCTATATGGTAATTTCGGAGGCGCTGTGGTGCATTGGCTTCCCAAGTGAATGGCAAGAACCATTAGTCACCTCTCATGGTAGATTCTACTTGCATTACAAGTTGGTTTTAGTGTTGTAATGCTTATACTATTTTAAATCTTGATCAATTCGCTCCATATTGCAGTGGAGGCACCAGGACGTGACAACTTCGTTGGAGAGCCAGAGCGACAACATCAATAGGAATGAGGGATAAAGGAAAGAGTAAGGCCCTGAGGACAAATATGAAACGGGCAATGAGTGTCAAAATGTAGTAGTCTTGTTCCTAAGAAACTGACCTGGATGGGAGATTTTGTGTTCGTAGCAAGGGCAAAGTACTTGCGAATTAAGTCTCAAATGTTTCATCATTGGAGTAGTTAACTTCCAATATCATTGTGCAAGCAGTCATGCGGTACTATTTGGTAATGTTTCTTGGCAGCACTGATTTTCCTAACTTATGATGGCGTGCAAGTGCAGAGGCCTCTGAATTGTAGTAGTGCATGGCTAGTTGTTACTATTAGTTGCTGGACAGAGTGGATGAGTGGTGATAGGTTGCCATGCCGTGATCCTGTTCTAAAGTGTCTGAAACACAACAAAACAACAGTAGTTAACTTGATTGTGGTAAAAGAAATGTGGTTCCAGATTCTTGAATCGGTGTAATATGCACGCTTCTAAGCTGGTGCATGGTTTTAGCTTTCAGGTTCCTACATCTGGCACCTGAAAAGCATTCAAAAAGGCATTTGATTACACTGTTGTATGTGTTATTGTGCATGATATGCAAGTGTGTGCTGAGTTACAACATGCTTGTTGCTTCATAGTTCTTCATTGGAACACATGTTTGATATATTACAGCCTGTACTGATTACTGCTGTAGCACATGTCATTTGTTGTACTGTTTGTGCTAAGAATGAAGCGACATAAAGTGAAGCCGGTGACATAGTAGGAGGGGCGTATAGTTATTACGGTATTCTTGTATTTGTGCTTGGTGATTCGTATATTAGTATTAGTACCTGGATTGCAGTCTGATGTTAAATTTTTGTTGTCACTTAGAGGGTAAGCTTGGTGGTTGGTACGCAGAGATGCAGTGTCTTAAATCTTAACGTTGATGTGCATGTGACAATAATCTCATGCCTAGACATGCATGCTCATTTTAAACTTAGAAAGAATAGGTTGAATAGTGGATTGGATTGGTGCATGCATTAGAATAACAGTTTTTGTTCTTGTTCTCTTGTCCATCAAAGATATTAGCATAACACTTGACTTGATATGGTAATTTCGAGAAGCTGCTCGGGGTGCATTGGCTTCCCCAAGTGAATGGCAAGAACCATTAGTCACCTCTCATGGTAGATTCTACTTGTCTGTTACAAGTTGGTTTTAGTGTTGTAATGCTTATACTATTTTAAATCTTGATCAATTCGCTCCATATTGCAGGTGGAGGCACCCGACGTGACAACTTCGTTGGAGAGCGAGCGACAACAGCTCATCAATAGGAATGAGGATAAAGGAAGAGTAAGGCCACGAGGACAAATATGAAACGCAATGAGTGTCAAAATGTAGTAGTCTTGTTCCTAAGAAACTGACCTGGATGGGAGATTTTGTGTTCGGTAGCAAGGGCAAAGTACTTGCGAATTAAGTCTCAAATGTTTCATCAATGGAGTAGTTAACTTCAATATTCATTGTGCTGTAGCGGTACTATTTGGTAATGTTTCTCGTGCAGATTTTCCTAACTTATGATGGCGTGCAAGTGCAGAGGCCTCGAATTGTAGTAGTGCATGGCTAGTTGTTACTATTAGTTCTTTCGGGAGTGGATGAGTGGTGATAGGTTGCCATGCCGTGATCCTGTTCTAAAGTGTCTGAAACACAACAAAACAACAGTAGTTAACTTGATTGTGGTAAAAGAAATGTGGTTCCAGATTCTTGAATCGGTGTAATATGCACGCTTCTAAGCTGGTGCATGGTTTTAGCTTTCAGGTTCCTACATCTGGAACCTGAAAAGCATTCAAAAAGGCATTTGATTACACTATTGTATGTGTTATTGTGCATGATATGCAAGAGTGTGCTGAGTTACAACATGCTTGTTGCTTCATAGTTCTTCATTGGAACACATGTTCGATATATTACAGCCCGTACTGATTACTGCTGTAGCACATGTCGTTTGTTGTACTGTTTGTGCTAAGAATGAAGCAGCATATTGGTCCGTGAAGGCCAGTGACATAGTAGGAGGGACTGTATAGTTATTACGGTATTCTTGTATTTGTGCTTGGTGATTTGGATATTAGTATTAGTACCTGGATTGCAGTCTGATGTTAAATTTTTGTTGTCAGTTAGAGGGTAAGCTTGGTGGTTGGTACGCAGAGATGTAGTGTCTTAAATCTTAACATTGATGTGCATGTGATAATAATCTCATGCCTAGACATGCATGCTCATTTTTAAACTTAGAAAGAATAGGTTGATTAGTGGATTGGATTGGTGCATGCATTAGAATAACAGTTTTTTGTTCTTGTTCTCTTGTCCATCAGCATATTAGCATAACACTTGACTTCTATATGGTAATTTTAGAGAAGCGCTTTCGGGTGCATTGGCTTCCCAAGTGAATGGCAAGAACCATTAGTCACCTCTCATGGTAGATTCTACTTGTCATTACAAGTTGGTTTTAGTGTTGTAATGCTTATACTATTTCAAATCTTGATCAATTCGCTCCATATTGCAGTGGAGGCACCAGCACGTGACAACTTTGTTGGAGAGCCAGAGCCTGACAACAGCTCATCAATAGGAATGAGGATAAAGGAAAGAGTAAGGCCACGAGGACAAATATGAAACGCAATGAGTGTCAAAATGTAGTACTCTTGTTCCTAAGCCCGGATGGGAGATTTTGTGTTTGGTAGCAAGGGCAAAGTACTTGCAATTAAGTCTCAAATGTTTCACCAATGGAGTAGTTAACTTCCAATATCATTGTTGTGCGGTCGTGTGCATGTACTATTTGGTAATGTTTCTTGGCAGCACTGATTTTCCTGACTTATGATGGCGTGCAAGTGCAGAGGCCTCTGAATTGTAGTAGTGCATGGCTAGTTGTTACTATTAGTTCTTTGGACAGTGGATGAGTGGTGATAGGATGCCATGTCGTGATCCTGTTCTAAAGTGTCTGAAACACAACAAAACAACAGCAGTTAACTTGATTGTGGTAAAAGAAATGTGGTTCAGATTCTTGAATCGGTGTAATATGCACGCTTCTAAGCTGGTGCATGGTTTTAGCTTTCAGGTTCCTACATCGCACCCGAAAAGCATTCAAAAACATTTGATTACACTATTGTATGTGTTATTGTGCATGATATGCAAGTGTGTGCTGAGTTACAACATGCTTGTTGCTTCATAGTTCTTCATTGGAACACATGTTTGATATATTACAGCCCGTACTAATTACTGCTGTAGCACATGTCGTTTGTTGTACTGTTTGTGCTAAGAATGAAGCAGCATATTGGTCTGTGAAGGCCAGTGACATAGTAGGAGGGACTGTATAGTTATTACGGTATTCTTGTATTTGTGCTTGGTGATTTGGATATTAGTATTAGTACCTGGATTGCAGTCTGATGTTAAATTTTTGTTGTCAGTTAGAGGGTAAGCTTGGTGGTTGGTACGCAGAGATGTAGTGTCTTAAATCTTAACGTTGATGTGCAAGTGACAATAATCTCATGCCTAGACATGCATGCTCATTTTTAAACTTAGAAAGAATAGGTTGATTAGTGGATTGGATTGGTGCATGCGTTAGAATAACAGTTTTTGTTCTTGTTCTCTTGTCCATCAAAGATATTAGCATAACACTTGACTTCTATATGGTAATTTCAGAGGAAACTGCTCAGGGTGCATTGGCTTCCCCAAGTGAATGGCAAGAACCATTAGTCACCTCTCATGGTAGATTCTACTTGTCTGTTACAAGTTGGTTTTAGTGTTGTAATGCTTATACTATTTTAAATCTTGATCAATTCGCTCCATATTGCGGTGGAGGCACCACCGACGTGACAACCGTTGGAGAGCCGAGCGACAACAGCTCATCAATAGGAATGAGGATAAAGGAAAGAGTAAGGCCCTGAGGACAAATATGAAACGGGCAATGTGAAGGACCGATTAGGCGAACCAGAGAGGGGGGGAGTGAATGGGAGCCGATAAAAATTCTTCTCGAAGGAGATGAGAACTCCAACAAGGCGAACACGGCTTCCAACTCACGTCTCCGACCCAACTACCCAAGTTGGCCAAGATCACGCAGCCATCGGAGTGCTCTGGTCCTAGGAACCAACACTCAACCTTCCGAGCCAAAACTCACCAAACCACGCTGAAACTTGCACGGCTTTTGTCGCCTGTGCTACACCGGTCACACCGATGGCTGCTTGGCCGGACACCGGTGACGACACCGGCCGACCGGTGACAGCGGTGGCTACGCCGACACGCCCGAAGCCTCGGTGACTCCTCTAGGCCTGGAACAAAACCACCACTAAACACAACCTGTGAGGAAGAAGAACCCCTCACAAAACCTAGCAAAACAACTCCAAACACGCCAAGAACTGATCAGCAGGACCACGGGACAAAACCACACGGACAAGGCTATTCCCGAGACAAAACCCACCAAGGCACCGGTCGACCGGTCAAGAGAACCGGCCGACGCCGTCGTGCTGGGCAGCTCGGGATGAACAGCGCCCAGAGTCAACTCCTCCAAATCCAACTCCCGATCTCCGATTCGCTCCACGGTTTTGCACAAGACTTTGGGGATAGTAGGAACACCTCATGGGTACTCCATAGCCAAGATTTGGTCCACCAAAACTTGTCAAATCAAGAGGAATCAAGAAATCCCACCAAGAACGCCTCTAATCCTAGAGCCACGAAAACCCCAAAATCGAGCCCTTTGCTCACGGATTTGGGAGGGATCAAAGGAAAAGAACCACGAAGGGTTCATGCATACATCCCCACCAAATCCCAAAGAGAAAGGCCTCGAAATCGCTCCAAGAAAATCGCCAAGAAAGGGCTGAAAATCACCAAAAGGAGAAACGGAAAGACACAACCAAGCCTTGAGGAACCACGAATCATCTATACATACCAAAGAGGTTCATACAAGGTCTAGCTTGCCGCCCGATCATCCTTCCTCTCACAAGATCTCACCATGAAGCTCTCAAGCTAGTCCTACGAAAATCCTAAGAAAATAGGAAGGAAAATAGGAAAACCAAATGAGCTAGGGTTCCAAGAGATGGCTGCCATCCTCTCACCACTTGGGTTATATGGAGGCAACCGAAAGACGAAAATACCCTTAATAGCTAACTAGGATACATGCCCTCGAGGCGAAATTGGAAGTCTTTGTCTTCGCACCATCGGACGGATGCCCGGAATGACCGCAAACTTGCTTAGCCTCGACGCAAGCCTTGCGATCCCGACGCGTGTCCTCCGCCCGAAGATTCCGGACCGCTGCGTCGCCGCACACCGGTCGACCGGTGCTCCTCACCGGTCGACCGGCACCGTCGAACCGATGCGGAGCTGCACCTCCGTCTTGGTTCTTGGTCTTGGCTTTGTGGATCAACCGGAACCCCGTCGGTGTAGCCTCCTAGCCTCCGCCAATCACCACTCATGACTCGGCTCCCACGTAGTCCGGCTCGACCTTGGTTTTGAGGCTCAACCAAGAAACCGTCCATGACTTCATCTTGCCGTTCTTGCCACCATGCGGCCCGCACTTGACCCCTGCCACCGGGTCCCTCGAACCAAGCCTACTTGTCTTCTCCACACCGAGGCCTCACCCGCAACGACCTTTCACGCTTGTTCTTCACCGCACCGCACACCGGTCAACCCTGCACCTGCAATACTTAGCCAAGAATCGTCACACCACGTTGTCAATCACTCATCACACCGAGGCGACCATCCACCGGTCCTCGAACCACACGGCTCTCAATCTCCCCTTGATGAGTGCATTGACAACACACATTTTGGTAACCAAGAGAAAAGGAAAAGAAAAGAAACGACTAAAGGAACTCCAACAAGCGATCGAAAGCCAAAGAAAAGGCAAAGAGCAAGATCACTTGAAAAAGACAAGTCTCGGACCCCTTAGGCAAGGGCAGCACATCCGAGACAAAACATGCTCAAGCAAAGAGCACAAACCATCAAACCAAAGCTCGAAAACCACAAAGAGCTCCCCTACACACATGCAAGCTCTCCACAGACCAATGCAACTCCCCACGGACAAATGCATGCGAACCACTTCACGAAGCAGTAGTAGGATGCTCACTCACTCGACCGGTCGGGGCCGGTCGACACCACCGATCGACCGATGCGCAACATGTGAACAGGACCAGCACTCGACCGGTCGGACCGGTGACCACAACCGGTCGACGGTGCACAACATAACCCAAAATGGCTCGAAACCACCGAAAACCTTCCAAATGCATTGTAGGCCAAAACATGCTCAAACTTCTCCCCTTGTTGACAATGCATGAATCAAGCCAAAAATGCAAAAATGCAACCTAGAGCTTCTCAAATAGACAAAATTCAACATAGGATGCTACACATGTCCAAGCAAGTTAGATACTCTATAGCTTCAGAATGACATAAACTTCATGATCACCAAGTTTCACAACCATTGAAGCTAAGATAGAATTTAGCAATTTTGCGAAAATCACTCTCTCATGAGCAAAGTCCTAAACATGAGCAAAACATGTCAAAATGGCAAAGCCACACAAACTTCATGCTAGGACAACCATTCTAAGCATAAGACCATCATAAACACCCACAAGCACCTCATGTCATGTCAAAGCCAGGAGCCATGTGCCTACTTCTATATATGAGACTTCTCATTGGTAGGCATCATGCAACGATTTAACACCAAAGCAAATTAAAATTAGCACATATGACATGGGAGCACATTTTCAAGCAATTTACATTTCATTTTCAGATTTATAATTGGTACATGAAATGTCTTTGCGACAAAAGGAACTTATGCCCCTCCACAAGATGAAGCATGGGGCTAAACATTCATGATGGCAAATGAGCCTTTGGCCCCATATGATCAAAATAAGCTATCCAACCACAAATTAAGCATAGCCAAGCCACAACATGTCAAGATCATGTAAAGGCATTTACTCACAAGAGAGCATACTTATGAAATTTTCAAAAAAAACATAGCCATCAACCATGGATACAAACCAAGATTATCAAGAGCTAACCCAAACTAACCATAGCTTACCAAATTACTCACAAAGACATATATATCATTCCATGGTGAACAATGTATATAGGAGAAGCCTTTCCTAAACAATGCATATGATACAAAATGCATGCAACCTAAGATACAAAGATGCCTATACATCATGTTACATATGCCATGCCAAATGCAAGAAATGCACAAAGGAAAGCTATACATATGCTACAAAGGAGCTCCCACGCCAACTCAAGAAATCAAACAAACACCAAGCTCCCCCCGCAAACGAGTGAAAGTTGCTTGATCTAGGGGTTTGGTGAAAATATCGGCTAGTTGTTCATGTGTGGGTACATGGATCAAAGCTATCTTCCCTTTCTCTACGTTGTCTCTCAGAAAATGATACCTCACTTCTATGTGCTTGGTTTTGGAATGGAGCACTGGGTTCTTTGCAACGCTTATGGCAATCGGTGCTATCACATTGAAGTGGGACATGGGTATACTCCTCACCAAAGTCACTCATGGTGTATGTGATCCAAAGGAGCGAGAGCAACAACTAGCTGCGCACATACTCGCCTCGGTAGTGGATTGAGCAACACTCATTGTTATGGAAGACCAAGACACCAAAGAAGAACCCAAGAACGGCAAGTCCAGTGGACTTCCTATCCAACCGACACGGCAAAATCGCGTCGAAAACCATGAAGCACCAAAGAAGAAGACGATAGTACCAAAGACCAAGTCGAGTGTGTCGCAAATACACGAAAATGCGCTTGATCGCTTGCCGATCACGAAGTCCTTGAGACGCTTGAAAACGAGCGCAGACACACCGAGAATTGAATGTCCTCGTCGTCAAGTAGAGGAGTGACCCGATCATGCTCCCTCTTCCGTCACGTGTTCACCTTCCTCGTCGCATCAAGAGCTGTAGTCGTACTCATAGGCGTCGCCATGGCCTTGGAGTCCTCCATCTTGAACTTCCTCACAATGTCCTTGGTGTACTTAGCTTGGTGCACAAATGTTCCTTCCTTTGATTGCTTGATTTGTAGCCCAAGGAAGAACTGCAACTCGCCCATCATGCTCATCTCAAATTCCCTGCTCATGTCGCAAACCTTGCAACAAGAGAGTTAGACGAGCCACCAAAGACAATATCATCCACGTATACGCACAATCGATATCTACGCCTGCACGAGGAGAAACAAGGTCCAGTCGACCTTCCCCATCTCAAACCTCCTCAAACAGAACCCCTCAACCTACCATACCAAGCTCTAGGCGCCTGCTTCAACCCATACAACGCCTTCCTCAACTTGTACACCCGGTGAGGGTACTTCTCACTCTCAAACCCCGGTGGTTGCCTCACAAACACCTCTTCCTCCAACACACCGTTCAGAAAGCACTCTTCACATCCATCAACTTGAACCCTTTAGCCACGGAAAGGCTAGAAGGATCCTGATCGCCTCCAAAGCGAGCTACGGGGAGGCGAAAGTCTCCTCGTAGTCGATCCCCTCTTCTGGTGCCACAGCAACAAGTCTCGACTTGTTCCTCACCACTTCTCCTTTCTCTCCCTCTTTATTTTTCCACACCCATTTTGTCCCAATCGGCTTACACCACAGGAGGGTCAACCAACACCCAAACTTGGTTCCTCTAAATTTCTCCAACTCCTCATGCATCGAGTTAACCCAATTATGATCGGATAACGCGTGTCCAATGTCTTGGGCCCAAAGGTGGCAACAAAAGCAGCATGAGCGAAATGAGAATTGTTCCGAACCCTCGACCGTGTAGTACGTTCATTCATGTCGCCGATGATTCTCGGTGGGTGATCCACTTGCACTTTCGGGGAGGTTCTCGCCTTGATGCTACCTCCTCAACAGCAGCCTTCACCTTGATCCGGGTTTGTCGTTGTAGGTGTGGGAGAGGGTCCATTCTCGATCGTCGTCAAGTAGTAGGTACATGTTCAGCGCGGGCATCACACCGCCATCTTCATCATCTCCATGTTCATGCTCCTCCTCTGAAAGATCTCCTCGCCAAGTTCGTCACTGCACACTCAAAAACAAGGACTACGTGGCGTGTCTCGTCAAGGTTACCTCGCAAGTCTCCACGATTTGGTTAGTTTCAAGATTGAGCACACGAAATGCTCTAGAATGAGATGCATAACCAAAGAAAATGCCATCGACAGACCTAGCCTCGAACTTGTCCAACTTCTTCCCTTTCTTAGAATGAAGCATTTACAACCAAAGACATGGAAGTGACTCACCTTGGGTGTGCGACTGCATCAACTCGAAACAGTTTTCTTCTTGTGAACCCTAAGGTAGATCCTGCTCGACACATACGGTATTGACCGCCTACCAACCTTCTCGAGTCCTATGCTCGTCGAGCATCGTCGAGCCATCTCGCACAAGGTCCTGCTTTTCCTTTCCACCACGCCATTCGGGAGGCGTGTCACGGACTCAGCGGTGTTCAAGACCCAAGTCATGGCAAAAGGTTTGAGTGAGAGTTTTGAATTCGAGCCATTGTCACTGCGGATCGCTCGTATGGCATCTCCGTGCCTCTCGTTTCTTAACCTCAAGACAAGATCGCGAACAAAACCAAACATCTCCCCCTTCTCCTCAAGAAAGAACACCCACGCATACCGAGAGTAGTCGTCCACCACAACAAGGACATACTACTTCCAACCCGCAGATCGCACACGTGGGCCAACAAGGTCCATATGGAGCGGCTCGCATGGGCCTCGGTCATCACATCGGTGAGGCGGGTGAGAAGAGGCTACCATCTTGGCATGCCTACACGGCGCACAAACCAACTCTTTCTCAAACCTCAATCGTGGCAATCCTCGGACCAAATTGAGTTTACTCAAGCGAGACAAAAGGTCAAAGCTCAAGTGACCCAACTTCCTATGCCACTTCCACAACTCACTCGAAGAACCAGCCAAGAAGCAACGCCCACACCGAAGATCGAGAAAAATCAGCTCAACACTTGACCCTGAACGACCATGCAAACAAGATCCCAGGAATCAAAATCCGAGAACCACCAGGCCGAAACAACACCTCAAAACCTTCATCCAACAACTGGGACACAGAAAGCAAGTTGTATCCAAGCGATTGAACAAGAGCAACACGCTGAGTGATCTTGTCACTTACCTTAATCTCACCTTCGACAAAGACACGCCCGCCCATTGTCCCCAAAGGTGATGTACTTCTTTGTCACCAGGACGAGACTTGAGAACCACCCTTGTCTCCGGTCATATGCCTCAAGCAAGCGGAGTCAATCAACCAAATGTTCTTCAAGTCTCCCACTGAAATTCAAAAGCGAAGACGTGAGTGAACAAACGACTCGACCGGGTTAGTACCAAAGAGTAAAACCGGTCGAGTCATTTGCTCCAAAGTGGGGTTAGCACAAACCAAATCATCACGCCTATCAAAGCTACCACCACGGTAACCACCAGGAACCAACCCTCTCTAGGGGAGGAGGACGAAAGCCACGAAAGGGAAACCGTGGATCGTTCCTCTTCTCCATCTCAAAGCTCGACTCCTCCACCCCCGTATTGAGCACGAGGTGGAGAACGCCTAAGCAAACTGACCACACCGCAAACTTTCCGGACCAACCACGGAACCACGACCTCCGAACCAAACCGAGCATCCTCACGAGCACGAAACCCGACTCATTGCGCGCCCGGACCCGGTCGCCGGTGTAGTGCGTCGGTCGACCGGTGTAGCTCGGCCGCGCGACTCACCTCTGACCTTCCGGTCTCCCCAAGCCGGAACTATCCTCACAATCGCCTTGGACAGGCATGCATACGAGGCTCGGGTACACCATTAGAGGTGGTACATCCTTGTTATCCCACTCTCTAGCCATTCTCTCCTCACGCTTCCTCTTGAAGCAAAACTCATCCTTGTGACCATCTCTCCACAATACCCACAATGGAACTTTATGGGCGTGGCTTAGGCTTAGGCTTGGGTTGGGGCTGCCCACTCGGCTTCTCACCCTTCTTCTCTCCTTCCTCACCTCCCTTTGGGCTCACAAACTTCACCGGTTTGAAAATCATTTGTTGGGTGAGGAATATGGGTGGATAGTAGTGTCAAGTTTGTTTACGAGATGGTTGGGCTTGGGCTCAAACTTGTTCTTGTGTGGTGGTGGGATAGGAATCTCTCCAACTCTCTCAACTCCCTCACCACAGTTCTCTCCAAGCTTGTCGGTCCCAAGTGCACGACCATCATAGCGTTTGAAAGCCGCTATCATGATACCAAGTCGAGGCTCGACCGACAACCCGGCTCATACATTTTCTCGACTCATCATTCTCATCCTGCAAGCGATCAACATAATGTGCAAGCTCCAAATTCTTAACCGCATGCAATTCACAAGTAGAGCAAGAAGTGGGAATAGGCTCTTTCAACTTAGCCTCAAGCGAAATAGTGTAAGCATGCATCTCATCAATCTTTCCATGCAAAAGCAGGGGCAAGAAGTGCAAGCACCTAGCAAAGCAGGTCTAGACTTAAGCTCGACCACTTCAACCCTAAGCATATCTAGTTCATCACAAGTAGAAGCATGCTTATCCTTATGAGCGATAAGATCAGCTAGGTACAGAGCAATCACAACAATCAATCTCATCGAAACCACGGGAGAAGCCTTAAGCGAATCAATCTCAAGCTTAGCATCTAGGTTCGGGTTTCTAGCTCACCACACGGTTCCTAGCATCTTCTAGTGAGGCCCTAAGCTCTTTCCTCATCTTCTTGGCCTCTCTAAGCATGTGATCGCGGTTATCAAGCAAGTCAACCAACTCATCATTCTCCTTGCGCAAAGAAGAGAGTTCATCACATACCTCATCCTCGAGTCGAGTCCGAGTCACTCGGGTGGCTCTTCTTCGCCGGCTACGGGCCATGCCATGAAGCCATCTCCGCGGCGGCTCAACCCGCTCAAGTTCTGGATGACTTCTTGTTCTTGCGCCGATCACCTTCATCTTCACCGCTACTCGAGCTCGAGGAAGAGTAGGCGGAGCTGGAGTCGACATCGCCGCTCACCATTGCTCGGGCCTTCCCGCCACCATCCTTCTTCCTCGACCGTCGCCGTCCTTGTGCTTGTTCTTGTGCTTGTGATCGCACCTCGATCGGTACTTGCCATCCTTGCTCGATCGGTGCTGTGCCGTCCTTGTAGCCGTCCTTGTTCTCCCGTCTTCTCGGGCGTCGGCGGCAGTGTCTGGCTTGCCGCCTTGGGTCCGTCTTTGTCCTCCTCGTGTTCACCCGGTTCTCGCAGCCTCTCGAACCGCCTGGTCAAGAACGCCACTCGTCCTCTCCAAGCACGTTGAACTCCTCGTCTGCAAAGACATCAAAGAAGGAGTACATCACGGAGGATGCGTTAGCGTTAGACTTAGCTCCTTTGCCACTAACGAGGCGAGACTATGAGAATCGGTCGGGCTCTCGATCTTGGTCATCATACCACGGTCCAACTCAACCGACTTGAGCTTGAGAATGTACCGTCAAGGTGTCATACTTCTCGGACTCAACAATAGCCTCAAACTTCCCGTCCCATGCAGTGCGATCCAACGAGTGCAAGAGCTTCACGGCTCTATCATGATCATTGTATGGGAGGCGTCCACATTGGCTCTCATGTTGTTCACAACGACCGTAAATCGCTGAAAAGGGCATCAACGGACTCGTGGGAGATGAGTGAAGTTCTCATACTCTCTCCAAGTCGCGTACATCCGAGCTGAACACGAGCATTCCCGGATGAGCATCCTTCAACCGCTCCCAAATCCTACAAGCTAAGTCCTCTGTCTGAACCCGATCGAATTCAGGCTGACACAAAGCACGAAACAAGTAGTCGATGCCTTGTTGTTGGCTTCAACATATCCTCGATCCGAGCAAGGAAGTTCATCGGATGAACATAAGGCATGTTCACCGTGACATCCCAAAGGATCGACCCTTTCCATGAGGAGCAGCCGCCATCCGCCTTTGCCACATCGGTAGTTCTTCCCATCAGTGCGGAGGACCCGAACCCGTTCTGCGCCATCTTTGGATCTTAGGCGGTAAGAGTCAATAAAGACCCGAACCGGCTCGATACCAATTGAAGGACCGATTAGGCGAACGAGAGGGGGGTGAATGGGAGCCGATAAAATTCTTCTCGAAGGAGATGAGAACTCCAACAAGGCGAACACGGCTTCCAACTCACGTCGCCTCCCACCCAACTACCCAAGTTGGCCAAGATCACGCAGCCCCGGATCGCATCGTCCTAGGAACCAACACTCAACCTTCCGAGCCAAAACTCACCAAACCACACAGTGAAACTTGCACGGCTTGTCTGTCAGGCACACCGGTCACACGATGGCTCGTGCGGCCGACGATCGGTGACGAGTGTTGGCCAGGACGGCCACGGACAGACACATTCCGTGAAGCCTCGGTGACTCCTCTAGGCCCCGGAACAAAACCACCACTAAACACAACCTGTGAGGAAGAAGAACCCTCACAAAACCTAGCAAAACAACTCCAAACACGCCAAGAACCGATCAACAGGACCACGGGACAAAACCACACGGACAAGGCTATTCCCGAGACAAAACCCACCAAGGGCTAGCACCGGTCGGACCGGTCAAGAGAACCCGTCGGTCGTGTTCGGCAGCTCGGGATGAGCAGCGCCATGAGTCAACTCCTCCAAATCCAACTCCCGATCTCCCGATTCTCCACGGTTTTGCACAAGACTTTGGGGATAGTAGGAACACCTCATGGGTACTCCATAGCCAAGATTTGGTCCACCAAAACTTGTCAAATCAAGAGGAATCGAAGAAATCCCACCAAGAACGCCTCTAATCCTAGAGCCACGAAAACCCCAAAATCGAGCCCCTTTGCTCACGGATTTGGGAGGGGGATCAAAGGGAAAAGAACCACGAAGGGTTCATGCATACATCCCACCAAATCCCAAGAGAAAGGCCTCGAAATCGCTCCAAGAAAATCGCCAAGAAAGGGCTCGAAAATCACCAAAAGGAGAAAGCGGAAAGACACAACCAAGCCTTGAGGAACCACGCCGAATCATCTATACATACCAAAGAGGTTCATACAAGGTCTAGCTTGCCGCCCGATCATCCTTCCCTCTCACAAGATCTCACCATGAAGCTCTCAAGCTAGTCCTACGAAAATCCTAAGAAAATAGGAAGGAAAATAGGAAAACCAAATGAGCTAGGGTTCCAAGAGATGGCTGCCATCCTCTCACCACTTGGGTTATATGGAGGCAACCGAAAGA
The DNA here is from genome assembly GCA_022644695.1 of Cenchrus purpureus. Lineage (NCBI taxonomy): Eukaryota > Viridiplantae > Streptophyta > Magnoliopsida > Poales > Poaceae > Cenchrus > Cenchrus purpureus. The sequence continues at coordinate 85,121,637 of CP053459.1, forward strand.
TGAAAATACCCTTAATAGCTAACTAGGGATACATGCCTCGAGGCGATATTGAAGTCTTTGTCTTCGCACCATCGGACGGATGCCCTGACCGCAAACTTGCTTAGCCTCGACGCAAGCCTTGCGATCCCGACGTGTGTCCTCCGCTCAAGATTCCCGGACTGCGTCATCGCACACGTCGACCGGGTCTGAGCCGCACCTCCGTCTTCGGTTCTTCGGTCTTGGCTTTGTGGATCAACCAAGGAACCCACTGATTTTCCTGACTTATGATGGCGTGCAAGTGCAGAGGCCTCTGAATTGTAGTAGTGCATGGCTAGTTGTTACTATTAGTTCTGAGAGTGGATGAGTGGTGATAGGATGCCATGTCGTGATCCTATTCTAAAGTGTCTCAAAACACAACAAAACAACGTAGTTAACTTGATTGTGGTAAAAGAAATGTGGTTCCAGTTCTTGAATCGTGTAATATGCACGCTTCTAATTTGGTGCATGGTTTTAGCTTCGAGGTTCCTACATCGGCACGAAAAGCATTCAAAAAGGCATTTGATTACACTATTGTATGTGTTATTGTGCATGATATGCAAGTGTGTGCTGAGTTACAACATGCTTGTTGCTTCATAGTTCTTCATTGGAAGACATGTTTGATATATTACAGCCGTACTAATTCTTTACATAGCACATGTCGTTTGTTGTCGTTTGTGCTAAGAATGAAGCGCATATTGGTCCGGTGAAGGCGGTGACATAGTAGGAGGGACGTATAGTTATTACGGTATTCTTGTATTTGTGCTTGGTGATTTGGATATTAGTATTAGTACACGGATTGCGATCGATGTTAAATTTTTGTTGTCAGTTAGAGGGTAAGCTTGGTGGTTGGTACGCAGAGATGTAGTGTCTTAAATCTTAACGTTGATGTGCAAGTGACAATAATCTCATGCCTAGACATGCATGCTCATTTTTAAACTTAGAAAGAATAGGTTGATTAGTGGATTGGATTGGTGCATGCGTTAGAATAACAGTTTTTTGTTCTTGTTCTCTAGTCCATCAGCATATTAGCATAACACTTGACTTCTATATGGTAATTTCGTGAGGAAAGCGCTCGAGTGGTGCATTGGCTTCCCCAAGTGAATGGCAAGAACCATTAGTCACCTCTCATGGTAGATTCTACTTGTCTGTTACAAGTTGGTTTTAGTGTTGTAATGCTTATACTATTTTAAATCTTGATCAATTCGCTCCATATTGCAGTGGAGGCACCAGCACATGACAACTTCGATGGAGAGCCAGAGCCTGACAATAGCTCATCAATAGGAATGAGGGATAAAGGAAAGAGTAAGGCCCTGAGGACAAATATGAACCGGGCAATGAGTGTCAAAATGTAGTAGTCTTGTTCCTAAGAAACTGACCTGGATGGGAGATTTTGTGTTCGGTAGCAAGGGCAAAGTACTTGCGAATTAAGTCTCAAATGTTTCAGTCAATGGAGTAGTTAACTTCCAATATCTCATTGTGCGATCGGCAGTGCAGTACTATTTGGTAATGTTTCTTGGTAGCACTGATTTTCCAGACTTATGATGGTGTGCAAGTGCAGAGGCCTCTGAATTGTAGTAGTGCATGGCTAGATGTTACTATTAGTTCTTTGGGCCAGTGGATGAGTGGTGATAGGTTGCCATGCCATGATCCTGTTCTAAAGTGTCTGAAACACAACAAAACAACAGTAGTTAACTTGATTGTGGTAAAAGAAATGTGGTTCCAGATTCTTGAATCGGTGTAATATGCACGCTTCTAAGTCGGTGCATGGTTTTAGCTTCGTGTTCCTACATCGGCACCGCAAAAGCATTCAAAAGGCATTTGATTACACATTGTATGTGTTATTGTGCATGATATGCAAGTGTGTGCTGAGTTACAACATGCTTGTTGCTTCATAGTTCTTCATTGGAAGACATGTTTGATATATTACAGCTGTCTTGATTCTGCGTAGCACATGTCGTTGTTGTCTTTGCTTGTGCTAAGAATGAAGCAGCATATTGGACCGTGAAGGCCAGTGACATAGTAGGAGGGACTGTATAGTCATTACGGTATTCTTGTATTTGTGCTTGTTGATTCGGTATTAGTATTAGACCTGGATTGCAGTCTGATGTTAAATTTTTGTTGTCAGTTAGAGGGTAAGCTTGGTGGTTGGTACGCAGAGATGCAAAGGTCTTAAATCTTAACGTTGATGTGCATGTGACAATAATCTCATGCCTAGACATTCTTGCTCATTTTTAAGGTTAGAAAGAATAGGTTGATTAGTGGATTGGATTGGTGCATGCGTTAGAATAACAGTTTTTTATTTCTTGTTCTCTTGCTCATCAGCATATTAGCATAACACTTGACTTCTATATGGTAATTTCAGAGGAAACTGCTCAGGGTGCATTGGCTTCCCCAAGTGAATGGCAAGAACTAGTAGTCACCTCTCATGGTAGATTCTACTTGTCTGTTACAAGTTGGTTTTAGTGTTGTAATGCTTATACTATTTTAAATCTTGATCAATTCGCTCCATATTGCAGTGGAGGCACCAGCACGTGACAACTTCGTTGGAGAGCCAGAGCCTGACAACAGCTCATCAATAGGAATGAGGGATAAAGGAAAGAGTAAGGCCCTGAGGACAAATAGGAACCGGGCAATGAGTGTCAAAATGTAGTAGTCTTGTTCCTAAGAAACTGACCTGGATGGGAGATTTTGTGTTCGGTAGCAAGGGCAAAGTACTTGCGAATTAAGTCTCAAATGTTTTAGTCAATGGAGTAGTTAACTTCCAATATTCATTGTGTCAATGGTGCAGATGTACTATTTGGTAATGTTTCTTGGCAGCGATTTTCCGGACTTATGATGGTGTGCAAGTGCGAGGCCTCAATTGTAGTAGTGCATGGCTAGATGTTACTATTAGTTCTTTGGACGAGTGGATGAGTGGTGATAGGTTGCCATGCCCCGATCCTGTTCTAAAGTGTCTCAAACACAACAAAACAACGATAGTTAACTTGATTGTGGTAAAAGAAATGTGGTTCCAGATTCTTGAATCGGTGTAATATGCACGCTTCTAAGCCGGTGCATGGTTTTAGCTTTCGTGTTCCTACATCCGCACCGAAAAGCATTCAAAAGGCATTTGATTACCTGTTGTATGTGTTATTGTGCATGATATGCAAGTGTGTGCTGAGTTACAACATGCTTGTTGCTTCATAGTTCTTCATTGGAAGACATGTTTGATATATTACGACTGTCTTGATTCATCATGTAGCACATGTCGTTTGTTGTACTGTTTGTGCTAAGAATGAAGCAGCATATTGGACCGTGAAGGCCAGTGACATAGTAGGAGGGACTGTATAGTCATTACGGTATTCTTGTATTTGTGCTTGTTGATTCGGTATTAGTATTAGACCTGGATTGCGATCGATGTTAAATTTTGTTGTCAGTTAGAGGGTAAGCTTGGTGGTTGGTACGCAGAGATGTAGTGTCTTAAATCTTAACGTTGATGTGCATGTGACAATAATCTCATGCCTAGACATACTTGCTCATTTTTAAGGTTAGAAAGAATAGGTTGATTAGTGGATTGGATTGGTGCATACGTTAGAATAACAGTTTTTTATTTCTTGTTCTCTTGCTCATCAGCATATTAGCATAACACTTGACTTCTATATGGTAATTTCGGAGGAAGCGCTCGTGGTGCATTGGCTTCCCAAGTGAATGGCAAGAACTAGTAGTCACCTCTCATGGTAGATTCTACTTGTCTGTTACAAGTTGGTTTTAGTGTTGTAATGCTTATACTATTTTAAATCTTGATCAATTCGCTCCATATTGCAGTGGAGGCACCAGCACGTGACAACTTCGTTGGAGAGCCAGAGCCTGACAACAGCTCATCAATAGGAATGAGGGATAAAGGAAAGAGTAAGGCCCTGAGGACAAATATGAAACGGGCAATGAGTGTCAAAATGTAGTAGTCTTGTTCCTAAGAAACTGACCTGGATGGGAGATTTTGTGTTCGGTAGCAAGGGCAAAGTACTTGCGAATTAAGTCTCAAATGTTTCAGTCAATGGAGTAGTTAACTTCCAATATCTGTTGTGCAGTCAGCAGGTAGCAGTGTACTATTTGGTAATGTTTCTTGGCAGCACTGATTTTCCTGACTTATGATGGCGTGCAAGTGCAGGCCTCACGAATTGTAGTAGTGCATGGCTAGTTGTTACTATTAGTTCTTTGGACATGAGTGGATGAGTGGTGATAGGTTGCCATGCCGTGATCCTGTTCTAAAGTGTCTGAAACACAACAAAACAATAGTAATAAACTTGATTGTGGTAAAAGAAATGAGGTTCCAGATTCTTGAATCGGTGTAATATGCACGCTTCTAAGCCGGTGCATGGTTTTAGCTTCAGTTCCTACATCCGGCACCGAAAAGCATTCAAAAAGGCATTTGATTACACTGTTGTATGTGTTATTGTGCATGATATGCAAGTGTGTGCTAAGTTACAACATGCTTGTTGCTTCATAGTTCTTCATTGGAAGACATGTTTGATATATTACACTGATCGACACTGTAGCACATGTCGTTTGTTGTACTGTTTGTGCTAAGAATGAAGCAGCATATTGGTCCGTGAAGGCCAGTGACATAGTAGGAGGGACTGTATAGTCATTACGGTATTCTTGTATTTGTGCTTGGTGATCGGATATTAGTATTAGTACCGGATTGCGATCTGATGTTAAATTTTTGTTGCCAGTTAGAGGGTAAGCTTGGTGGTTGGTACGCAGAGATGCAGTGTCTTAAATCTTAACGTTGATGTGCATGTGACAATAATCTCATGCCTAGACATACTTGCTCATTTTTAAGGTTAGAAAGAATAGGTTGATTAGTGGATTGGATTGGTGCATACGTTAGAATAACAGTTTTTTTGTCTTGTTCTCTTGCTCATCAGCATATTAGCATAACACTTGACTTCTATATGGTAATTTCAAAGGAAACTGCTCAGGGTGCATTGGCTTCCCCAAGTGAATGGCAAGAACCATTAGTCACCTCTCATGGTAGATTCTACTTATGCATTACAAGTTGGTTTTAGTGTTGTAATGCTTATACTATTTTAAATCTTGATCAATTCGCTCCATATTGCAGTGGAGGCACCAGCACGTGACAACTTCGTTGGAGAGCCAGAGCCTGACAACAGCTCATCAATAGGAATTAGGGATAAAGGAAAGAGTAAGGCCCTGAGGACAAATATGAAACGGGCAATGAGTGTCAAAATGTTGTAGTCTTGTTCCTAAGACCGACTGGATGGGAGATTTTGTGTTCGGTAGCAAGGCCAAAGTACTTGCGAATTAAGTCTCAAATGTTTCAGTCAATGGAGTAGTTAACTTCCAATATCTGCTGTCAACAAGCAGGTAGCAGGGTAATGTTTCTTGGCAGCGACCGATTTTCCCGACTTATGATGGCGTGCAAGTGCAGAGGCCTCTGAATTGTAGTAGTGCATGGCTAGTTGTTACTATTAGTTGCTGGACATAGTGGATGAGTGGTTATTGGTTGCCAGGCCGTGATCCTGTTCTAAAGTGTCTGAAACACAACAAAACAACAGTAGTTAACTTGATTGTGGTAAAACAAATGTGGTTCCAGATTCTTGAATCGATTGTAATATGCACACTTCTAAGCTGGTGCATGGTTTTAGCTTTCAGGTTCCTACACCTGGCACCTGAAAAGCATTCAAAAAGGCATTTGATTACACTGTTGTATGTGTAATTGTGCATGATATGCAAGTGTGTGTTGAGTTACAACATGCTTGTTGCTTCATAGTTCTTCATTGGAACACATGTTTGATATATTACAGCCCGTACTGATTACTGTTGTAGCACAATTCGTTTGTTGTACTGTTTGTGCTAAGAATGAAGCAGCATATTGGTCCGTGAAGGTCAGTGACATAGTAGGAGGGACTGTATAGTTATTACGGTATTCTTGTATTTGTGCTTGGTGATTCGGATATTAGTGTTAGTACACGGATTGCGATCGATGTTAAATTTTGTTGTCGGTTAGAGGGTAAGCTTGGTGGTTGACGCGAGATGCAAGTGTCTTAAATCTTAACGTTGATGTGCATGTGACAATAATCTCATGCCTAGACATGCTAGCTCATTTTTAAACTTAGAAAGAATAGGTTGATTAGTGGATTGGATTGGTGCATGCGTTAGAATAATAGTTTTTTTGTTCTTGTTCTCTTGTCCATCAGCATATTAGCATAACACATGACTTCTATATGGTAATTTCAGAGGAAACTACTCAGGGTGCATTGGCTTCCCCAAGTGAATGGCAAGAACCATTAATCACCTCTCATGGTAGATTCTACTTGTCTGTTACAAGTTGGTTTTAGTGTTGTAATGCTTATACTATTTTAAATCTTGATCAATTCGCTCCATTTGCAGTGGAGGCACCAGCACGTGACAACTTCGTTGGAGAGCCAGAGCCTGACAACAACTCATAATAGGAATGAGGGATAAAGGAAAGAGTAAGGCCCTGAGGACAAATATGAAACGGGCAATGAGTGTCAAAATGTAGTAGTCTTTTTCCTAAGAAACTGACCTGGATGGGAGATTTTGTGTTCGGTAGCAAGGGCAAAGTACTTGCAAATTAAGTCTCAAATGTTTCAGTCAAAGGAGTTGTTAACTTCTAATATCTCATGTCGTCACAGTCAGGTACTATTTGGTAATGTTTCTTAGCACCGATTTTCCCGACTTATGATGGCGTGCAAGTCAGAGAGGCCTCCGAATTGTTGTAGTGCATGGCTAGTTGTTACTATTAGTTCGGACATAGTGGATGAGTGGTGATAGGTTGCCATGCCGTGATCCTGTTCTAAAGTGTCTGAAACACAACAAAACAACAGTAGTAAACCTGATTGTGGTAAAAGAAATGTGGTTCCAGATTCTTGAATGGGTGTAATATGCACGCTTCTAAGTTCCTGGTGCATGGTTTTAGGTCTCTGGTTCCTACATCCGCACCAAAAGCATTCAAAAAGGCATTTGATTACACCTTGTATGTGTTATTGTGCATGATATGCAAGTGTGTCTTTGAGTTACAATATGCTTGTTGCTTCATAGTTCTTCATTGGAACACATGTTTGATATATTACAGCCAGTACTGATTACTGTTGTAGCACATGTCGTTTGTTGTACTGTTTGTGCTAAGAATGAAGCAGCATATTGGTCCGTGAAGGCCAGTGACATAGTAGGAGGGACTGTATAGTTATTACGGTATTCTTGTATTTGTGCTTGGTGATTCGGATATTAGTGTTAGTACCTGGATTGCAGTCTGATGTTAAATTTTTGTTGTCAGTTAGAGGGTAAGCTTGGTGGTTGGTACGCAGAGATGCAGTGTCTTAAATCTTAACGTTGATGTGCATGTGACAATAATCTCATGCCTAGACATGCTAGCTCATTTTTAAACTTAGAAAGAATAGGTTGATTAGTGGATTGGATTGGTGCATGCGTTAGAATAATAGTTTTTTTGTTCTTGTTCTCTTGTCCATCAGCATATTAGCATAACACATGACTTCTATATGGTAATTTCAGAGGAAACTACTCAGGGTGCATTGGCTTCCCCAAGTGAATGGCAAGAACCATTAATCACCTCTCATGGTAGATTCTACTTGTCTGTTACAAGTTGGTTTTAGTGTTGTAATGCTTATACTATTTTAAATCTTGATCAATTCGCTCCATTTGCAGTGGAGGCACCAGCACGTGACAACTTCGTTGGAGAGCCAGAGCCTGACAACAACTCATAATAGGAATGAGGGATAAAGGAAGAGTAAGGCCACGAGGACAAATATGAAACGCAATGAGTGTCAAAATGTAGTAGTCTTTTTCCTAAGAAACTGACCTGGATGGGAGATTTTGTGTTCGGTAGCAAGGGCAAAGTACTTGCGAATTAAGTCTCAAATGTTTCAACAAAGGAGTTGTTAACTTCCAATATCTCTGTTGTCAGTCAGGTACTATTTGGTAATGTTTCTTGGCAGCACCGATTTTCCGACTTATGATGGCGCGTGCAAGTGCAGGCCTACGAATTGTTGTAGTGCATGGCTAGTTGTTACTATTAGTTGCTGGACATAGTGGATGAGTGGTGATAGGTTGCCATGCCGTGATCCTGTTCTAAAGTGTCTGAAACACAACAAAACAACGAGAGTAAACCTGATTGTGGTAAAGAAATGTGGTTCAGTTCTTGAATGGGTGTAATATGCACGCTTCTAAGTTCGTGCATGGTTTTAGGTTTCTGGTTCCTACATCTGGCACCTGAAAAGCATTCAAAAAGGCATTTGATTACACTGTTGTATGTGTTATTGTGCATGATATGCAAGTGTGTGCTGAGTTACAATATGCTTGTTGCTTCATAGTTCTTCATTGGAACACATGTTTGATATATTACAGCCAGTACTGATTACTGCTGTAGCACATGTCGTTTGTTGTACTGTTTGTGCTAAGAATGAAGCAGCATATTGGTCCGTGAAGGCCAGTGACATAGTAGGAGGGACTGTATAGTTATTACGGTATTCTTGTATTTGTGCTTGGTGATTCGGATATTAGTGTTAGTACCTGGATTGCAGTCTGATGTTAAATTTTTGTTGTCAGTTAGAGGGTAAGCTTGGTGGTTGGTACGCAGAGATGCAGTGTCTTAAATCTTAACGTTGATGTGCATGTGACAAACTTAGAAAGAATATGTTGATTAGTGGATTGGATTGGTGCATGCGTTAGAATAATAGTTTTTTTGTTCTTATTCTCTTGTCCATAAGCATATTAGCATAACACTTGACTTCTATATGGTAATTTCAGAGGAAACTGCTCAGGGTGCATTGGCTTCCCAAGTGAATGGCAAGAACCATTAATCACCTCTCATGGTAGATTCTACTTGTCTGTTACAAGTTGGTTTTAGTGTTGTAATGCTTATACTATTTTAAATCTTGATCAATTCGCTCCATATTGCAGTGGAGGCACCAGCACGTGACAACTTCGTTGGAGAGCCAGAGCCTGACAACAGTTCATAATAGGAATGAGGGATAAAGGAAAGAGTAAGGCCCTGAGGACAAATATGAAACGGGCAATGAGTGTCAAAATGTAGTAGTCTTTTTCCTAAGATATTGACCTGGATGGGAGATTTTGTGTTCGGTAGCAAGGGCAAAGTACTTGCGAATTAAGTCTCAAATGTTTCACCAATGGAGTAGTTAACTTCCAATATTCATTGTCGGCAACAAGATGTCAGTGTACTATTTGGTAATGTTTCTTGGCAGCACTGATTTTCCTGACTTATGATGGCGTGCAAGTGCAGAGGCCTCTAAATTGTAGTAGTGCATGGCTAGTTGTTACTATTAGTTCTTTGGGACGAGTGGATGAGTGGTGATAGGTTGCCATGCCGTGATCCTGTTCTAAAGTGTAAAACACAACAAAACAACGATGAGTTAACTTGATTGTGGTAAGAGAAATGTGGTTCCAGATTCTTGAATCGGTGTAATATGCATGCTTCTAAGCTGGTTCATGGTTTTAGCTTTGTTCCTACATCGGCACGAAAAGCATTCAAAAAGGCATTTGATTACACTGTTGTATGTGTTATTGTGCATGATATGCAAGTGTGTGCTGAGTTACAACATGCTTGTTGCTTCATAGTTCTTCATTGGAACACATGTTTGATATATTACACCAAGATCGACATCGTAGCACATGTCGTTTGTTGTACTGTTTGTGCTAAGAATGAAGCAGCATTGGTCCGTGAAGGCTAGTGACATAGTAGGAGGGACTGTATAGTTATTACGGTATTCTTGTATTTGTGCTTGGTGATTGGGATTTTAGTATTAGTACCTGGATTGCAGTCTGATGTTAAATTTTTGTTGTCAGTTAGAGGCTAAGCTTTTTGGTTGGTACGCAGAGATGCAGTGTCTTAAATCTTAACGTTGATGTGCATGTGACAATAATCTCATGCCTAGACATGCTTGCTCATTTTTAAACTTAGAAAGAATAGGTTGATTTGTGGATTGGATTGGTGCATGCGTTAGAATAACAGTTTTTCTGTTCTTGTTCTCTTGTCCATCAGCATATTAGCATAACACTTGACTTCTATATGGTAATTTCAGATGAAACTGCTCAGGGTGCATTGGCTTCCCCAAGTGAATGGCCAGAACCATTAATCACCTCTCATGGTTGTTGACGCGAAAATAGGATGTCACCTCCACGCGTAGCACACGTGACTCCCGATGCAGAAGCGTGCGTGCCGTGTCGACTGTTGATTGACAATGGAAAATATTTGGGATCGGCTAGAACCGATGGCCTTAGCGACACTTGTACCAATCGGTCTGTAAGCGGGATCGGCTAGAGCGGCAAAGCGCCGGATGCGTGAGTAGATGGATCGGCTGGAATCGGCCGATGGTGACGTCAGCACTCGAGTAGATCGGAATCGGCTACGGTGTTAGAAGCCGATAGGATCTAGATCGAGTGGATGATAAAGATAATAGCTAAAACCACAAGAATTGGTGCGAAAACTTGCGGATCTAGCTAATATCGGTAAGGGTGAATAAAGAACTAGCGAAACCTCGTGATGCGCCCGGAGGTTAATGCCTAGGGTTATTCGGTAAAAGCGGTACTCACAAGCTTCTGGGAGGTCGCTGATGCATGACGGAACTCGAAGCAGCGTTGTAGAAAAGAGAAAAAAGCAATGGCGAAGTCAGAAAAGTAGATCGTAGCGTCATGTAAGTAAAGGGTTTGCCCGAGGCGGTTTGTTTGATATTGGTGTGTACACTTTTTCCGACCACGCAGGTCGCTATTTATGTCCCGAGGACTACCCGACTCTAAGCCGATCACGATCGCTACTTGCATCTAAAGAAAGATAAAACTACTAAAAACAAAAAGGACTCTCGCAGGAGTCAAAGACCTTCTAAAAACTGACTCATGACCCATCGTCAATCGTAGATTAACCCGCCTCCACCATGCTTTCCTCCTGGCGTATCTCCTTGATTACCGTCTTTTCCCTTTCCATCGGTGATCCTCCTGACCGTCGGTATCGTTCGACCCGCCCACCGCCGGGGTTGAATTCCTCTAACTATCGTTGAATCTCATTGACCGCCCTTCTCTCTCCTTAATCGGCCGATTACACTCTGTTTTTCATCACCGCTTCTCCTTATCCCTTTTTGATCTGTTTTTCCAAAAAACGGTGTCAACACATGCCCCGCTGAGTAAATGATCCTTTTGCTCAAATTCGCTTGACGTCTTTTGAATAATAGTCAAATCTCTTCAAGTGATCGACGTGATCAATCTCCGTTGATAGTGTTCCGTCCTTTCTATCTGACTCTCCTTAGGGTTGTTCTCCATGTGACTCTTTGGCTCTTTCGCTCCCTTTCCCTATAAGACTCACCTTTCTATCCGGGGTTTCTCTGTATCCTTTTCAGTCCTTTGGATTTTTCTGATGCAGGTGTTAGTCCCCTTAGCTTTTGGGTATGAGAGGCATCTTTCCCTGGAAAACTCTACGAGTGTTGATGATCATCACTGGCCATTGACAGACTCTAGCTTGAAATGGCATTTCTCCTAGGTCGCTAGTAAGCTTGTAGACTCTGTCCGCAATGTTAGGCAGATGATTTCTGTGAACCATGCTCTGCAGTTTGTCGATGCGATAGAGAAATTTTTTCACCGCTTGAGTGTACGTGTGTCATCCTTTATTCGGGGTGATTCCTCTGAATCAGTCATTCTTTGGAAATCGAGCCATTCACGGGTTACCTGTTTCCTTTTTTACCGGATCTAGTATCTTCGGTTTCCGTCTTTTCTGGCTCCTTCATCTTTATCTCTTAGGTGCCTTGGCTATAAATAGCATCCTCATACCCACGGAGACCACACCTTTCCTTTCATCCATGGCTCGAGATATAGGTCCAGGGAGCTTTAGGCTCTTGCTCTTTGGTTCCTTTCTTCTTCTATGACTCAAGATGGCTAGAAGAATTCTTGTGAAACAGCCTAGAACATACTTCCCTCTCTAGCCTCCTTTTGTGAAGTCAGGAGGTCCAACAGCTAGAAGAAGCCTTGTGATGCAACTTAGGTGCATCAGCTGGTGGAGGAGGGTGGAAGTTGTCCCCGGGTGTTGTGGAAAGAAGAACAACCCTATGTCTTCTTTCCCAATAATCTCGACGGGAAGAATTACTGCATCTAGTGATTCATCTTCATCAAATTCACGCTTTCTTTTTGTTTTTCTCTTTCTTCGTCCCCATCGTCTGTCCAGCGATGACTAATGTAATTGATCTGTAATGAGTCTGTCTTCTCAAATGTATTCTTCAGATCTGTACTGTGATGTCACCATTGTAATCGAAGATGAGAGAATATATATATATATATATATATATATATAATTCTAAGGGTGATTTGTACATCGGCCATAACCGAACATGCTTCGATGATTCGGCTTTCTGCTACTAAAGACGATTTTATTTGCAATCGGCTGTAACTTGAGTCTCGAATCGGCCGCTTTTAGGCTCTGATTGGACTAAGCGTCTACCCATATGCTTGGATAGTATTTCTTTAAATATTTCCCATTTAACGCTCTGGCAAACTTTTCTCCTTCCAATGTCTCCAAGATATATGCATTGTCTGGCACGCATTGGCTGATCCGATATGGTCCTTCCCAATTAGGGGACCACTTCCCATATTTAGGATCTCTAGAGCCGATCGGTAATATGAGCTTCCAAACCAGATCTCCTTCAGCAAATTCTTTAGCTTTAACCTTCTTATCATACCATCTGGCTATTCTTCTTTTGTTCTTTTCAATATTCTCTAAAGCTCTCAGTCGATTACCAGCAAGATCTTTCAGTTCCTCTTTCATCATGGCTGAATAATCATCGGCCGATAGCTGATCTTGTAAGGAAGTCCTTCTGGATCCGGACTTCAACTCCCAAGGCAATACAGCATCATGACCATACACCAACTGATATGGCGATACTTTGGTTGCCCCATGGCATGCCATCCTGTATGCCCATAGTGCTTCATTGAGGATTGTATGCCAACGCTTGCGATTCTCATCGATCTTGCGCTTAATTAATTTGATGATGCCCTTGTTCGCTGCTTCTGCCTGTCCGTTTGCTTGAGCATAATAAGGGGACGAGTTTAGCAGTTTGATTCCCAAGGAATTTGCATATTCTTCAAACTCCCCTAAAGTGAATTGACTCCCTTGATCGGTTGTGATAGTCTGAGGTATACCAAACCGATAGACAATATGCTCTTTAACAAAATCAATCATATTGCCCGATGTCACAGTCTTGATTGGAATGGCTTCAACCCACTTTGTGAAATAATCTGTAGCTACCAGCATGAATTTATGGCCTTTGCTTGATGGTGGATATATCTGTCCAATCAGATCAATGGCCCAACCTCTGAATGGCCATGGTTTGATTATTGGGTTCATTGCCGATGCCGGAACCCTTTGAATGCTTCCGACACTCTTGGCATCCTTTATAATACTTGAAGCAATCTTCTAATATCGTTAGCCAAAATACTTGAAGCTTAATCTTCTAATATAGTTGGCCAATAATAGTTATTATTTCGATCATCCACTTCATCTTGAATGCTGATTGATGAGCTCCTGAGACTCCTCATGAATTTCCCCATTAAAGTTTTAGCTTCTTCTTCAGAGACATTTGAGCAGAACTCCATCGATGGATGCGATAGTATAACTCATCTTCTAGCAGAACATATTTAATGGCCCTGTACCTTAATTGCTTATCAACCTTCTTGGATGGATCTTTCAGATAATCTATTATCTCCTTCCTCCAATCTTCAGTTGATAACTCCACAGAATCGGTGATATCCCCGCCTCTTGGGCGGTAGATTAGCTTCAACATGTTGTGACACTTAGGGATATGTTCAAGTTTTACTATCTTGAACTCTCGAAGTAACTGAAGGCATTCTTCATGATAAACCCTTAATATATCATCTTTGCATTCATATTCCCAATTGATTTATCACGAGTTGAGAATCTCCAAATATCTCAACAACTTCAGCATTGACTTCTCGTAGAAGCTTTACCCCTTTAACACTGCCTGGTACTCAGCTTGATTGTTTGTTGAAGTCTTCTCAATTGGGATGGAAAACTCATAATTTGCTCCTTGAGGTGAGATGAGGGGCGATTCCGATCGCTCCTACTCCACATGATGATCCATCAAAGAACATAGTCCATGGAATAGGTTCTATAAGCGCAACTTTAGGCCCGCAATCTTTGAGTTACCGGATCGGCCATTACTTACCCTTTGATTGCTTTGGCCGATTGATAGGTCAAATCAAATTCTGACAAAGCTAAGATCCATTTTCCGATCCTGCCCTTCAAGATTGGTAATGACAGCATATATTTGACCACATCATCTTTGCACACCACGGTGCATTCGGTAGTTAACAGGTAAGGCCTCAACTTTGTGCATGAGAAATATAAGCACAGGCATAGTCTTTCCACCATCGAATATCTTGTTTCTGCGTCCAAGAGTCTTCTACTCACGAAATATACAACTCGCTCTTTTCCTTCAAACTCTTGCACAAGGGCCGATCCAATAGCCCGCTCATTAGCCGATAAGTATAACTTGAAGCGGCTTCTTGTCTTGAGGGCATTAAGATAGGAGGAGATTTTAAGTCTTGCTTGACATTATCTAGAGCTTTCTGCTGTTCTTCTCCCCATACGAATTTCTGATCGGCCTTGAGCTTCAGTAGAGGAGTAAATGGCTGAATCCTTTCTAACAGATTAGATATGAATCTTCTGATGAAATTGATCTTGCCAATCAATGACTGGAGCTCTTTCTTGTTTGATGGTGCTTTTATATTGTCAATCACGCTGATCGACTTCTGGCCCACTTCGATTCCTCTTTCGTGTATTAAGAAACCCAAGAACTGACCAAATGAAATACCGATGTTGGGATTCATCTTCAAACCATGCTTTCTAGTGCATTCCAATGTTTTTAGATCGACCAAGTGCTCTTTGTAGCTCTTTGACTTGACAACTACATCATCAATGTAGATCTCCACTATCTTGCCGATGAGTTCATGGAATATGTAATTCATGGCTCTTTGATATGTAGCACCAGCATTCTTCAACCCAAAGGTCCTGACAATCCACTCATACAATCCGACGTGGCCGGGGCACCAGCGCTTTTGCAATATCCTCTATGGCCATGAATATTTGATTGTAACCAGCGTTACCATCCATGAAGCTAATGACCTTGTGCCCTTCAGTAGCATTGACTAGTGCATCGGCTACTGGCATCGGATATCCATCCATCGGCGTTGCCTTGCTCAAGTCCTTGAAATCAATGCACACGCGTAGTTTGCCGTTTTTCTTGTAAACAGGGACTATGTTAGAAATCCATTCTGACGACACAGCCGAATAAAACCGGCCGAGTAACTTTGTTATCTCGGCTTTTATATCAGGATAAATCTTTGGATTACACTGCCTTGGGTGCTGCTGGAACGGGCGATACCTAGTTTAATGGGCAATCGATGCTCGACAATAGACCGGTCTAAACCAGGCATCTCATAATATTCCCAGGCAAAACAATCCTTGAATTCTTTTAACTTGATGCGATTAGTTCTTTCTTGTATTCTGCTTCTAACTTGGCACTGATGTACGTCGGCCTTGGTTTGCCTCCATCTCCAAGATCTATTTTTTCTAATTCATCGGCCGATGTAAACCCATGCCCAAGCTTCCCTTCATCTTCAATGAACTGATCCATTAAATCTTGTCATCAGAGCCGACTGCTTGAACCGGCCTTAGTCCAAAATCGGACACTTTGAGATACTTGGTGTCCCATGCTTTTCCAGATATGCAGCTCACCCGATCATAAGTCCATCCTTGTGCTTCTGTAGCTGCTACTATCAAGGAGGTTTCTCCTTGGTCCACTTCCACTGAATCTCCGATCCATTGGATGATGCATTGATGCATTGTAGATGGTATGCAACAATTTGCATGTATCCAATCCCGACCCAGCAGTAGATTATAAGATCCCTTCCCTTTAATGAGAAAGAACGCGGTCAGAAGGGTCTTACTACCGATGGTGAGCTCCACGCAGATTGCTCCTTGAGCCGGAGAGACATTGCCTTCGAAGTCCACCAACATCATGTCGGTTTGGGTCAAATCTTCATCAGATTTCCCAATCTTGCGCAGCATGGTGTATGGCATCAAATTGACTGCTGCTCCTCCATCCACAAGCATCCTGGTGACTGGCTTCCCATAGACAAATCCCTTGAGAAACAAAGCCTTCAAATGGTGTCTCTTCTCGTCTTCTGGCTTCTCAAAGATAGCTTGTCTAGGTTCCAGTGTCAATTGAGCCATGCCAAGTTCTTCATCGGACACATCCGAATCGACTGGAGCCATGAACTCTTTTGGTAGGAAAACAACCATGTTTATGTCAGCTTGTGGTTTGTCATCCTTCCCATCATCGGCCTTAGGCTTTGGGCGCCAAACTTTAGACCGAACCTTCTTTTTGTCCAGCATGTGTCTCTCCGCTTCTTCTCACTGTTCTAGCTGACGTAAGCGCTGGACTCTCCTTTTCTAGGACTTGGTCAAGCCATCCGACACCATGGGATTGGGCTTCTACGTGTTTGGCTTGACCCTTCATCGCCCAGTGGCAGCAGGCGCGACGTTCGTGAGCTCAAGACATGATATCTTCATCGTGGACCGTAGAATCGCCATCTCTTCCACCGATTGTTTGACTCTTCATTGACTCGGCCTCCCACCGATCATGAACACTGGCCTTGCCCCCCACCCGATCGTGGACACTGGCCTTGCCCCCACCGATCGTGGATCGAGATCCGCTTGATTGTTGAACTCACGGTGATCTCTCGCAGGTCTTCGTCATTGAAGCAAACTCTTTAGATGAGTTGCTATTGTTGTAAGCCCCATTGCACTCGACAATTCTCCGCTTGGTAGCTTGATCCTTCTTCCCAAAGAATACTTGAAGAACGGACATCTCCAATGTCCTCATTACGCCGTGCCCATTCTTCTCTTCCTTGCTTTCTCCGTCGAGATGCTGGAATTTGTTGATCAAAGATTGGGACGTGACAGTCGACGTGGTTTCAAATCTCCCTCTTCAAGTAGTAACCCTTTTCCTTTGACATGGCAGTGGTTACTTGTACTTTGGGATCGATGACTCTTTTATTTTGAGCCGAATCAGATGTCAGCAACTTAACTCGTGACGTGTCTTTGCTAGACACCTCAACTGTGTTAGTTGGGAAGGGGTGCTGATCAATCTTCATCGGCTTTTCAGCTTTAGTAGGAGTTTCAAATTTAAGTCTCCCCTGCTCAATAGCTGATTGGATCTGCTGTCTGAAGATTTTGCAATCATTGGTGTCATGCGATGTTGCATTATGCCACTTGCAATACTTCATCCTTTTCAGCTCCTCTGCAGATGGTATGGTATGGAACTGGGATAGCTTGATTTGACCTTGCTGAAGCAACAGATCAAATATCTTATCGGTCTTAGTGATATCAAAGCCGAATTTCTCTGGTTCTTTCTTACCAAAGGGACATGACACTGTCTTCTTGCCTTTGACCCACTCTGCAAGTCCTATCATATTGTCTTCATCTTCTGAATCAGAGTAATCCACATAGGACACCTTCTTCTGAAAGTTTCTTTTAGGCTCATAGGACTCTGCAGTTTCTTGGCTCATTCGGCTGACCAATTGACTGAGACTCTCGAAGTCATGTGATGCATACTTCTCCCTTAAGGTTGACAAGAGACCTTGGAAAGCCAACTCAGCCAGTTGTTTATCTCCCAGATTTAGACTATAGCACTTGTTTGTGACCTCTCTGAATCTCTGAACGAATCCAAAGAATCAAGCTTCATCGTTCCTTTGCTTGAGCCTGGTCAGATCAGTGATCTTCATCTCGTGGATGCCAGAGAAGAAGTGGTTGTGGAACTGTTGTTCCAAATCAGACCACTTGATGATAGAGTTAGCTAACAGTGATGTGAACCATGAGAATGCTGGTCCCGACAGAGATGAAGAGAACAAACGTATCATGAGTGCATCAAGGTTCCCTGTTTCTCCACATTAGATGATGAATCGAGTGATATGCTCCATAGTGGATGTCTCATCTTGCCCAGAGAACTTGGTGAAGTCTGGCACCTTGAATCTCGGAGGGAACGGTATCTGATCGTAGCCAGACGGATATGGTGTCCTGTACATGCAGGACTGCTGCTTGGGTTTTATCCCATATTGCTTCTGCAACATCTCTGAGAAGTGGTCAATCAACTCCTGCTTCATGTGAGACTTCAATTCAGCATATACTTGTTCAATTGCTTGTATCTCAGCTGGAGTTTCTGGAGGCCATTCTTCTAGGATTCTTAGCTGTGGATTTGGTACCATTGTTGTCCCTGTTCCAGAAGAACTCTGCATATTTGTAACAGGTGGAGGTTGTCCAATCGGCTGACTAGCCGATGGGGTTGATTGCTGCAAATTCAACTGGCTTGAAATAGCCAATTGATTCAGAAGTATTTGCAACACTTGTGTGGGATCCACCTGTGGAATTGGCTGTCCTGTCACCCCTTGGTTGGACGGTTGCTGAGGCGACGATATTGTATGAGCCACTGTGTTGGCTGGAGTTAAGATAGGCTGCATTGGCGTTGACTGTTGAAGTGGGACAGTCTGCACAGGCATCCCTAGCGTTGGCTGCTATAGTGGAGCCGTTTGCACAGGCATTCCCAGTGTCGGCTGCTGAGCCGATTTCTGGGTTTGAATAGGAGTTGGTCTCTGAGGTGGAACAGGAACTCTTTTTTCTGTCAGTATAACCATATGAGCATGAGCTGGACTGATCTTGACTCTTTCAAAGTTCTTGCTCCTATGATCGAAGTAGACAAATTCTACTCCCTCCTTGTTCATGTGTACAGTCCCTGGAGTACCTCCAAATATGGCTTGATAAGATTGCGGGTACTTCACTTCCAAAACTTCTTCAGGTTGGGGTTCAAGGAAATTTGAGATGTCAGTCTCAAAATGATCACGAGGCAAATCCCATCCTGCAAGCTTCTCATCTTGATTCCTCATGGGAGGATACTTTTGATTCTGCACTGAGAATGTTTGATTTGGACATTGGACTGTACTGCATGTGTTTGAATCACAGGCATGGTAACGGCAGGGTCTTTGGCTTTTTCTCCAACACCTTGATCCTGAATCGGCTGGGCGTCCGATGAAGAACCAAAGAACAACTTTGTGGAGATGGTGCAACCCTCATCGTTGGATCATCAATCGGTGGCGGTGATTGGTCTCTGGAACACTGGAGGAGTTCGTTTTGGTTGAAAATAGGCAGGTCCCAGATATCCTCCTTCTGCTCCTTTCTTGAGTGCTTCAATCAGACTATTTTGCACCGTATAAGCAAAAACCTTAGCTTGATCAATCATTGTCTGGTGCATCGCCTTAGTCATCATGTCGTGAAGTGATTCAGGATCGGTTGAGAAAGTAACTTGCTTAGGCGTGGGCAACGGACTCTTCATGAAGATCCCATTCTTAGTCTGACCGTATCATGCCAGGCAAAGCTCTTCATAATGCTTCATATGTGCTTCAACTCGCCTTTGTCCAGATCCTTCAACCGATCACGGTGATCGCTTGGACGTTTTCTGCATCAATCTCAGAAGGACCAGTTTTTGTAGTCTTCGTCATTGTTGACTTTTTCGTGTCCCACCGGGCATGCCAAAAGTGTGTTGACGCGAAAATAGGACAACACCTCCGCAAAGACACGTGACTCCGCCAGGCGGGCGTGCCAAATCGACTTGTTGATTGATAATGAAAAATATTAGGGATCGGCTAGAGAACCGATGGCCTTGTGGCGACACGTGTACCAGCCAATCGGCCGATACAGGTAAAAGCGGGATCGGCTGGCTCGAGAGCGACCGAAGCGCGGATGCGTGAGTAGATGGATCGGCTGGAATCGGCCGATCGTGACGTCAGCACTCGAGTAGATCGGAATCGGCTGCGGTGTTAGAAGCCGATAGGATCTAGATCGAGTGGATGATAAAGATAATAGCTAAAACCACAAGAATTGGTACGAAAACTTGCAGATCTAGCTAATATCGGTAAGGGGTGAATAAAGAACTAGACGCAAACCTCGTGATGCGCCCGTGAGGTTAATGCCTAGGGTTATTCGGTAAAAACGGTACTCACAAGCTTGCCGGAGGTCAGTTGATGCCTCGACGAACTCAAGCACCTGTACAGAAAAAGAGAAAAAACGCAATGGCGAAGTCGCCAAAAAGTAGATGCTGTAAAAGTAGATGCTGTAAAGCAGATGCTGTAAGTAAAGGGTTTGCCCGGAGGCGGTTTGTTTGATATTGGTGTGTACACTTTTTTCCGACCACGCAGGGTCGCTATTTATGTCCCGAGGACTACCCGACTCCTAGCCGATCACGTCATCTGTTTACTTGCATCTAAAGAAAGATAAAAACTACTAAAAACAAAAAGGACTCTCGCAGGAGTCAAAGACCTTCTAAAAACTGACTCATGACCCATCGTCAATCGTAGATTAACCCGCCTCCACCATGCTTTCCTCCTGGCGTATCTCCTTGATTACCGTCTTTTCCCTTTCCATCGGCTGATCCTCATGTTGACCGTCGGCCGATCGCTCGACTCCGCCCACCGCTGTGGTTGAATTCCTCTAACTATCGTTGAATCTCATTGACCGCCTTCTTCTTAATCTTAATTACACTTACACTTTTTTCATCGGCCGCTTCTCCTTATCCCTTTTTGATCTGTTTTTCCAAAAAACGGTGTCAACACATGCCCCCAGTTTCGGAGTAAATGATCCTTTTGCTCCGAAATTCGCTTGACGTCTTTTGAATAATAGTCAAATCTCTTCACGTGATCGACGTGATCAATCTCCGTTGATAGTGTTCCGTCCTTTCTATCTGACTCTCCTTAGGGTTGTTCTCCATGTGACTCTTTGGCTCTTTCGCTCCCTTTCCCTATAAGACTCACCTTTCTATCCGGGGTTTCTCTGTATCCTTTTCAGCCCTTTGGATTTTTCTGATGCAGGTGTTAGTCCCCTTAGCTTTTGGGTATGAGAGGCATCTTTCCCTGGAAAACTCTACGAGTGTTGATGATCATCACTGGCCATTGACAGACTCTAGCTTGAAATGGCATTTCTCCTAGGTGCTGCTAGTAAGCTTGTAGACTCTGTCTGCAATGTTAGGCAGATGATTTCTGTGAACCATGCTCTGCAGTTTGTCGATGCGATAGAGAAATTTTTTCACCGCTTGAGTGTCGTGTGTCATCCTTTATTCGGGTGATTCCTCCGAATCACCATTCTTTGGAAATCGAGCCATTCACGGGTTACCTGTTTCCTTTTTTACCGGATCTAGTATCTTCGGTTTCCGTCTTTTCTGGCTCCTTCATCTTTATCTCTTCCGGTGCCTTGGCTATAAATAGCCGTCCTCATACCCTTACGGAGACCACACCTTTCCTTTCATCCATGGCTCGAGATATAGGTCCAGGGAGCTTTAGGCTCTTGCTCTTTGGTTCCTTTCTTCTTCTATGACTCAAGATGGCTAGAAGAATTCTTGTGAAACAGCCTAGAACATACTTCCCTCTCTAGCCTCCTTTTGTGAAGTCAGGAGGTCCAACAGCTAGAAGAAGCCTTGTGATGCAACTTAGGTGGAGGAGGAGGGTGGAAGTTGTCCCCGGGTGTTGTGGAAAGAAGAACAACCCTATGTCTTCTTTCCCAATAATCTCGACGGGAAGAATTACTGCATCTAGTGATTCATCTTCATCAAATTCACGCTTTCTTTTTGTTTTTCTCTTTCTTCGTCCCGGAGGCGGTTTGTTTGATATTGGTGTGTACACTTTTTTCCGACCACGCAGGGTCGCTATTTATGTCCCGAGGACTACCCGACTCCTAGCCGATCACGGCACTGTTTACTTGCATCTAAAGAAAGATAAAAACTACTAAAAACAAAAAGGACTCTCGCAGGAGTCAAAGACCTTCTAAAAACTGACTCATGAACCATCGTCAATCGTAGATTAACCCGCCTCCACCATGCTTTCCTCCTGGCGTATCTCCTTGATTACCGCCTTTTCCCCTTCCATCGGCCGATCCTCTTGTTGACCGATCGTTGACTTTCTTGGCCGCCCACCGGGTTGAATTCCTCTAACTATCGGCGAATCTTGTTAACCGCCCTTCTCTCTCCTTAATTGGCCGATTACACTCTGTTTTTCATCGGCCGCTTCTCCTTATCCCTTTTTGATCTGGTTTTCCAAAAAATGGTGTCAACAATGGTAGATTCTACTTGTCTGTTACAAGTTGGTTTTAGTGTTGTAATGCTTATACTATTTTAAATCTTGATCAATTCTCTCCATATTGCGGAGGCACCGACGTGACAACCGTTGGAGAGCGAGCGACAACGACTCATCAATAGGAATGAGGGATAAAGGAAAGAGTAAGGCCACGAGGACAAATATGAAACGGGCAATGAGTGTCAAAATGTAGTAGTCTTGTTCCTAAGCCCGGACACTGGATGGGAGATTTTGTGTTCGGTAGCAAGGGCAAAGTACTTGCAATTAAGTCTCAAATGTTTCGATCAATGGAGTAGTTAACTTCTAATATACATTGTGCGGTTAGCGGTGCGATGTACTACTTGGTAATGTTTCTTGGCGACCGATTTTCGACTTATGATGGCGTGCAAGTGTAGAGGCCTACGAATTGTAGTAGTGCATGGCTAGTTGTTACTATTAGTTCTGGACAGTGGATGAGTGGTGATAGGTTGCGATGCCGTGATCCTGTTCTAAAGTGTCGAAACACAACAAAACAACGATGTAGTTAACTTGATTGTGGTAAAAGAAATGTGGCTCATTCTTGAATCGGTGTAATATGCACGCTTCTAAGTTTGGTGTGCATGGTTTTAGCTTCGAGTTCCTACATCGGCACGAAAAGCATTCAAAAGGCATTTGATTACACTGTTGTATGTGTTATTGTGCATGATATGCAAGTGTGTGCTGAGTTACAACATGCATGTTGCTTCATAGTTCTTCATTGGAACACATGTTTGATATATTACAGCCCGTACTGATTACTGCTGTAGCACATGTCGTTTGTTGTACTGTTTGTGCTAAGAATGAAGCAGCATATTGGTCTGTGAAGGCGAGTGACATAGTAGGAGGGACTGTATAGTTATTACGGTATTCTTGTATTTGTGCTTGGTGATTCGGATATTAGTATTAGTACCTGGATTGCAGTCTGATGTTAAATTTTTGTTGTCAGTTAGAGGGTAAGCTTGGTGGTTGGTACGCAGAGATGCAGTGTCTTAAATCTTAACGTTGATGTGCATGTGACAATAATCTCATGCCTAGACATGCTTGCTCATTTTTAAACTTAGAAAGAATAGGTTGATTAGTGGATTGGATTGGTGCATGCGTTAGAATAACAGTTTTTTGTTCTTGTTCTCTTGTCCATCAGCATATTAGCATAACACTTGACTTCTATATGGTAATTTCAGAGGAAACTGCTCAGGGTGCATTGGCTTCCCCAAGTGAATGGCCAGAACCATTAATCACCTCTCATGGTAGATTCTACTTGTCTGTTACAAGTTGGTTTTAGTGTTGTAATGCTTATACTATTTTAAATCTTGATCAATTCGCTCCATGTTGCAGTGGAGGCACCAGCACGTGACAACTTTGTTGGAGAGCCAGAGCCTGACAACAGCTCATCAATAGGAATGAGGGATAAAGGAAAGAGTAAGGCCCTGAGGACAAATATGAAACGGGAAATGAGTGTCAAAATGTAGTAGTCTTGTTCCTAGGAAACTGACCTGGATGGGAAATTTTGTGTTCGGTAGGAAGGGCAAAGTACTTGCGAATTAAGTCTCAAATGTTTCAGTCAATGGAGTAGTTAACTTCCAATATCTGTTGTGCAGTCAGCAGGCTGCAGTGTACTTTTTGGTAATGTTTCGGTGTCAACACTTGGCAGCGCTGATTTTCCTACCTTAGGATGGCGTGCGAGTGCAGAGGCCTCTGATTTGTAGTAGTGCATGGCTAGTTGTTACTTTTAGTTTTGGACAGAGTGGATGAGTGGTGGTAGGTTGCCATGTCGTGATCCTGTTCTAAAGTGTCTGAAACACAACAAAACAACAGTAGTTAACTTGAATGTGGTAAAAGAAATGTGGTTCCAGATTCTTGAATCGGTGTAATCTGCAGGCTTCTAAGCTGGTGCATGTTTGTATGGTTTCAGCTTTTAGGTTCCTACATCTGGCACCTGAAAAGCATTCAAAAAGGCATTTGATTACAGTATTGTATGTGTTCTGGACATTTGGCTATTGTGAAGATAATGCAAAAGCCGTTTCTTTTTGAGGTCTTTTTTTTCAAAGGATGGGACATTTACCTGAACCAATGCGAGTCTCGTACTCTGATTGGAAACGAAGAAGGAACATGTTCGTCTCCGTAGTCCTTATGCAGGTCGGATTCCATTCTCACTCGCCCGTACTTATTGGACTCTGACCACCAAAACACAGGACACCGATCGATAGCTCCTAGCTTGCTGCAGTCTGAAGAATCGATCTCCTCCGGCCTCTCACGGGGGCCGATACGATGGAGTCTTCTTACGTCCACAGAGCAGTAGCAGCAGCAGGAGACGACCAGCTCAGTGCACTACCCGACGACATCCTGGTCGACATCGCCGAGCGCCTAGACCTGCGCGCGGCGATCCGCCTCAGTGTCGCATCCAGGCGCTGCCGGCGCATCCCGTGTTTGCTCCCTGCCCTAAAGATCGACGTCCATGACCTGATGATGGCCGCAACGACAGGGGCTCCTCCGTCCGTGACGATCTGGACAAGACACTGGCGGCGTACGCCGCTACGACACGGTGGCTGCTGCTGACCCCGACCATGACCGCGAGGTGGTGGCTGTACCTCGGCTTCTACCTCAGAGACCCTTACCTACAATCGATCGGCCGCACCGTCGAGGACATTGTCGCCGTTGCTGAGGCAGCAGGAGATGGTATCGAGGATCTGCAATTCACGATATGGACTACTGCTGCCGATGAGGCGGCGAGCACCAGCGACGAGCATGTAAGGAATCGTATGCTCGTAGCCTAAGAGGGGAGGGGGTAAATTAGGCAACTTAAAACCTTAACTTATGGATTCACTACTTTGCATAAAGTAAACTAGATCAAATCTATCTAGATGTGCAATCTAAGGTTGATCTAGTGTGAAACCCTCATCCAAAACAAGTTTTGCAACATATAGCCAATCCTAGCATGATACTACTCTAGGAAAGTAAAGGCAAGCAAGGATTGCAAGAGAGTAATGCGGAAACATAAAGAGGAATGAGAGGAAGCAAACTCTTGACACACGATTTATCCCGTGGTATCGGTAGGCACTAAGCCACCCCTAGTCCACGTTGTTGAAGCACTCACACAAGAGTATTGCTTCCCGGACACCAAGTCTCTCCCGAGAGCACCACTTGACTCGCCACAAAGGCTCACCACTTAGGCACTCGCCAAGCTCCCTTGGTCACCTTAATGTCGCCTCCACTAAGGAGCTTCTCCACTTAGGAAGGGTTCTCCACATCCCCTGCACAAAGTGTCCTCGCCACTCCACACCAAGCCGGAGGGTTGAAGACGATTGCTGGTGAGCCACTTAGGCCCCAAGGCTTCCGGCACACCTTGTACAACTTGATTCACTCAAGAATCACCTCACAAGGTTGGCACAACCTTGCACTCACTCAGCTCTAAGCTAAGCCTAGCACTAAGCACACACACAAAGCATGTACAAGTCTATGGATGAGCAATTTAGCACATGGATGGATTGGATATGATCTTCTAGGTATCTTGCACTCCTCTGCACTTCCACACAATCCAGCCCCCTCAAATGGGTGAGTGGAGGGGGTATAAATAGCCCAAGACGTCCAAAGAGCCGTTGGCTAAAAGCTGCAGAAACTCATAGCGTCGGATGAACCGCCGCTATATTTTTTCCAGGCGTCGGTTCATCTGGTGCCCTCCACGTCACTTGATTGTTGTAAACTACTGACACAAACATATCATCGGATGAACCGCTGAAGTATCACTGAGGCCGTCGGTTCATCCGGTGCTGAAGGCTTCGCAACTGGCTGCTCTCTGTTAGCTGTCTTGATACCGTCGGATGAACCGCTGCTGACCCATCAGTTCATCCGGTGATGAAGCCTCTGCTGCTCGCTACTTACTGTCTTGACACTAAGGACCATCGGATGAACCGCTGACTCTCCGTCAGTTCATTCGGTGCTACTGTCTTTTGCGCTTCACTCCTGTTGAATCGTCCGACGCATCTAAAAACAGACCGTCGGATCATCCGACGCTGTTCAAGTTAACTCAAGTCTTCACGCAGTGTACCAAGTACTCCGACGCATACACTGACGCTCTCTTCTAGGTACTGTCGGTTTATCCGACGGTGTCTTTTCTTTTCCTTTCCTTTCTCAGTTTTGACCATTGAAAAATAAACTATCTTCTCATTTTGACATGTGGTATTTTTGCATCTTTGGAACCTAAAAATGTCTACAAAGACATGCTCAACAATATGGTTAGTCCCATTGATCATGTTGTCATGAATCACCAAAATCAAACTCGAACTAATGACATATGAGGTCATGTTCGCTACAGAGCAAGACCGAGGCGTCGTGCTTGGGGAACTCTTCATGTCCTTCTTCGGTGCCTGCCCCATCGCCTTAGGGTGCCTCACCAGCCTCCAGCTGGACAACATCAAGTTCAGCGAATCAGCCATCACCACACTCATGGGCACCTGCAGCGAGCTGAGGCACCTTTCTCTGAAGTACTGCAACTCCTACCGTGTCGCCTCCACACTGAAGATAGACGCGCCAGCTCAAAGCTCCACACGTTGAAGCTCAGATCCTTCGGGTCCCGCACGATTCACTTGGTTAGCGCACCAAAACTCGTGGAGCTACATTTTCATACTTGGTATGGTGACAATCTCCCGACCAGCTTTGGCTGTGTTCCGTGCCTCCAGCTGATCTCGTTCTCTTCTCCCTGCCATGACTGGCAGAAGCCATTCACGTTGAGCGAGTGGCTAGCGAATTGTAGAAACATCTCCAACTTGTCTTTAGATTTCTGTGATGAAAAGGTATGTCTTTTTATGTGACATCCTTTAGTTAGTTATTATATATTTTTTCATTCTTGTTTCTTTCTCTTGTTGTATGTATGACTCATCTGGAAATCAACTCATTAATCCCTGATTTATTCTTTGTTTTTCAGATTTGGGTGAAACCAGAAAGTCCATGACAACTCTCCCATGTATTCGGTAACTTGAGAATAGTGCCTCTGTACAACATTTCTCATGACTGTGGCTTGAACTGGACTATTTTTATCCTTGAAGCTGCACCTGCCTTAACCAAATTTCTTGTCAAGGTGTTTTATATTTATATATTTATTTATATATATATATAATGTATGTATATTATGCACATGGGTGCATTGTAAATCAACCGCGCGACTGTTCCACCTTACCCACCCGCACCAGACCAACCCCCCGCGAGCACCTGGTGCCAACGCACCCGCTCGCGCCTCGCCCTCACAAAAAAAACAAGCACCCGTGACACGCCGTCGCGAAGACGCGAACCATCTGACCCCGTTTTCCTCGCTGCCGTTCTCGCTCTTCCACCACGCCGCCGTACTCGCTCGACGGCTCGAATCCGCCACGGATTCTTCACCGAATCACTTCGTCGGACCGCGGGGAACTATCAGCGAGGCGCCGCTGGGGCTCCCGCGCGAAGCCCGCACAAGTGCAGGACTGCAGGAGGTGTCCTGAGTCGCCGTCACCATCGCCAACCTTTGCTTTCCATTTTGGAGCACATGCCTCCAGGCCTACGTCGTTGGCCTTGATCCACCGCGAGGTAATTCGTCTTCAATCTCGCCACCATCCCTTCCTCGCTCATCCCCGCGTGGCGGCGCCCCTGCCCCACTCCAGTGCAAATCGATTCTGTGATTTGGTACCTAGGGTTTTGAGGATGCGTCATTTTAGAAACTCCTGCAGTGCCATGGCGAGCTCGCACGCGGGCACGATGGGGAACGGCAGTGCTCAAGTCACCGGGGCGATATTCCCCAGCGGGGAGCAGCGGCGCATTCCCCCGTTGAGCCACCCTAATTTTTGCTACTACATGCAGATTCAATGTTAATTCATCGATGTGACTCCCGCAAGACGCGACCTCGATCCAGCATCTGGTCAACTCCTAAATTTACTGACGGGTGCTGGTGGATTCCCAATCTCACGCGCAGGACATCAAGCAATTATTGCAGATACCCACCTGGTCCCGGAGATCCACTAGTAAGCATAATCTATGTTTACTCCTATTTTTAGAATGAAGCGGTAGACTAAAGAGTGATTCGCCTCTCCTGATCTCAACTTTGAAGTTGTATTACCACTAATTGAGTTTGATTTCATCATCAGCTTTATTTTTTGTGGCAACTTAATTATGATTTGTTTATGCTGGCACATCCCAGTTTTTCTACGCAAAAATACAGTGGCTGGACATGTCATTGATTTCAGCCTGTGAGGATTCGTGACCAAAGAATTCTAGATCCAGCCCTTTCTATGCTCACCTTTACTGTAGATTGGAGATTGATTACTTTAGCATATTTATTGGACGATTATATTAAAGAAAATAAGTTTATTTTCGTCAGCTTGCTACTAGGTATTGTCCAGTTTAATCCCTTTTGGGCATATTGTAACTATGCTCATGTGGTGGTAAGGGTTATGGTTAGCACTTGTTTATTTTCAAAATGGCAATTGCTTTTTATCCACGGTTGCAATTGGCCTAATGTCTTGATTTTTGTGTGTTTTTTTATCTTTTTTATTTTGTAGTATCAATTAAACATTTCATACAGGCATCAATGCACTGACACCAATCACTAGATGTGGAATCTTCCTAGTGTTTAGTCCCTCCCCCCTACCGGTGCCAATTTTATCAAGGCACCTTTTTATATTGTTGCAAATGTGCCTATACACAGTAGTAATTGATTTTGTTTTTTGTTGCAACTGTGCCCATACATATTAGTAGTAATTGATTTAGTTTTTTTGTTGCAACTGGCCATGGAACCAGTGGCAATTTGGTTTAATTTGATTTTTTTTATTGGAGCTCACCTCACACATGCATACGTTACGATTGTGCCTATAAACAGTACTAATCATTTCAGTAGTTTTGTTGCAACTGGCTCGTGGCACCAGTGGCAATTCTTTTTGATGGGCCTCATGTAGAAATTGGGTTACTGCAGGACGACCTGCAATTGTTGTGTCTTCATGGTTGCAATTGGCCTCATGTGGTGGTTAGGTTTATGGTTAGCCGCCGACTGTCCACAGCTGCAATTGGGCCTCATATCTTGGTTTTGGTGGGGTTTTTTTATTTTCTTGGATTTGCAGTAATAGATTAAATATTTGATACAGGCATCAATGCACCGACCACCGATCACTGGAATGTGGTCCCTTCAACCATTACTTGTGCCAATTTTATTCAGGCATCTTTTTTATATCGTTGCAACTGTGCCCATATGCATAGTCGCAATTGGTTTAGTTTTTTTGTTGCAACTGGCCTATGGCATTAGCGCCAATTCGTTTCGCTTTGACTTATTTTATTATCAAGCTCAACCCACACATTCATTTGTGTTGGAACTATGGCAATTCATTTCACATTCATTTCGCTTTGACTTATTTGTTTATATTTTTTGCAACCCGCCCATTGCATCTATGG
Source organism: Cenchrus purpureus (assembly GCA_022644695.1). Classification (NCBI taxonomy): domain Eukaryota; kingdom Viridiplantae; phylum Streptophyta; class Magnoliopsida; order Poales; family Poaceae; genus Cenchrus; species Cenchrus purpureus. The sequence continues at coordinate 85,151,316 of CP053459.1, forward strand.
CAATTCATTTCACATTGATGTATATTTTCATCAGAGCTCAACCCACACACTCATATGTGTTGCAAATGCACCCATATACGCAGTAGTAATTAGTTTAGATTTATGGTTGCAACTAGACCATTGTATCAGTGGCAATTTGTTTCATTTTTTATCATAATAAAACACACGCTTTCTCTGTTGCAACTTATCTACCCCATTACTAGTAATTTGTTTTAAGGTTGTGTTTCCAACTGGCCCACTGCAACATGTTATAATTGGTTTTAGTTTTTTACCTCATTTTTTCTTTTTTTAATAGCAGATGGAACTGCATGTGCTACCAACAATGTGTTGATTTGTTTTATACATGCAGATGGTATATGTTGATAACCTGCAACACAGTTTAGACACAAACCTGTTCTGCGCTACCCCGATGTGCTAAGAACTTGATGCCTTCTTGAAAATTATTTTTTGTTTCCGTTTTTCATGTATGAGAGTGACCACAAGTTCTAATTACTTATATTTTTGATAGTTGAAGGTTACTAAGGGATCACGATCTTCCCAGGGTATGTTCTGAATTTTACTTTCAACAAATAGCCATGTCTGCTCATATTTCTATGTTGCTCCTAGAGTGCTAAACCATCATGTACTATGTTGCTCTAGTGAGATCATGTAGCTTGGCACCTATTTGTGTTGATGCTTTAACTGCACAACTATTTTATTCTTTTTAACCACATAGTTACTAGCTTATTATTTTAGTTGTAATTGGGCAACTATCCCAATTGCAATTGGAGAAACTCGACCAATTGCAATTACTTAGGATATAACTTGATCAATGTTCCTGTTGCATTTTTGTGCTGTTGTGTGCATGGGTTCCTAATGTTGCAATTTAACCGCTTGCAATGTTGCAACTGGTGTGCTTTCCAAGTTGCAACTGGAGCGTTGTTCAGGTTCAATTCATCTGATAAATTATAAAAATTACATGCTGCGAGTCGCAACTGAAGTGCTTGTCGAGTTGCAGCTGAAGCATTGTTGAGTTGCAATTCATCTGGTAAAAAAATTATAAAAATAGCATTGCCCAGATTTGCAACCGAAGTGATATGCCAAATTGTAAAAATTGCATCATGGCAATTCATTTTACTTTTATTATTTATTATTCGAGCTCAAACCCACACACTCATATAGTCATGTGTTCCAACTGTGCCCACACACTCATATAGTAATTGGTTTAGATTTATTGTTGCAACTAGACCATTGAATCGGTGGTAATTCGTAACATTTTTTATCAGAATTTTACCAGAAATGCACACCCTTTCTCGTGTTGCAACTTAACCGCTCAATTAGTAGTAATTTGTTTTAAGATTGTGTTGCAACCGGTGCACTACATGTTGCAATTGGTTCTAGTTTTCTACCTTATTTTTCCTTCTTTATGGGCCGTGTATTCATGCATCCGTTCTGTTGAACGTGCGTGTCGTCGAATGGGCACTAGATGTCCCACATAATGACATTTTTCATGCAATTTTTCCACTTGGTACTATACATTACCCACTCCCATCTGATACTGTACACTATCCCTTCAGTTGCAACCGGCCAGTGGTTCGAGTTGCAATCAATATACACTTCGAGTTGCAAATACCGAGTTTTCAGGTTTTCACCTAGGGAGTGGTTTGGACTACATATTTTTCATTTTTAACGACATAATAACTAGCTTATTATCTATGTTGTAACTGGGCTACTGTCCTAGTTGCAATTGGAAGACATACTGACATTTTTCATACAATTTTTGCTCATATGAATGAACTATAATTTGATGAATGGCATAGTAAATTTCTCAATCTTTGGAAAGTAGGAAAAGTATCCTTCTTTCCCTTCTATGGAGTTCATCATTCACTGTGCATTTATGGCTGATGATACGAGACCTTTCACAACAAAAATTGATCCACACCTCCTCTAATTTGATCTACTAATGAACTCAGGTGTGGAGGCAGATGCGGCATGCTTCCAGAGCACGAGCTGATAAGTTGAATATTACTGAATGGGCTGCCCCATAATGCCTGTTGGGCCATCGAGGCCACAAGTAAACGCGGAATATTAGGTCAGCCATGGGGGCCTGTCCGGATTGGCCCAATCCCATCCATATTCCTAATGGTTAGTCCCTCACCTCATTACCCATGCCAATTTTTTTTATATTCTGGATATTTATTTATTTTAACAAGGAACATACCCAAAAGGTGGGTCTTTTCTTTAACTTCCATTTCCTTCGTTCGATTCAGTAGCGTAGTGCTGTACCAGCCAAGGCCCACCTCGTCTCGCGTCAGTATGCTAGTGAGGCTCCACTGGTTACAACTGAAGGACGTGATTAATTGCAAAGTACAGCTTCCGACCTTCTCGCTGAGTGCGAGGGTCACAATGCATGTTGGGCATGGTCAACTAGAAGGAATATTTAACACGACTATTTATAGGTTAGTTGTTGCCTTATTTTCAATGAGCATACAAATATTTAAATAGCTTTTGTCCTAGTTGTGGAAGACTCGACTAGTTGCATGTGTCTTATAATTTTGGTTGTAATTGTGCTATTGTCCTGGTTGTAAATGGGTTTCCAATGACATAGTAACTAGTCTATTTCTCTAGTTGTAACTGGGGTACCCTTCTTGTTGCAATTGGAGTACTCGTGGTTTTGGTTGTAATTGTGCTATTGTCCTAGTTGTAAATGGATTTTCAATGGCATAGTAACTAGCCCATTTCCCTAGTTGTAACTGGGATACCCTTCTTGTTGCAATTGAAGGACTTTTGATTGATTGCAATGGCTTCGGATCACCGGATGTAACTTTAAGATTCAATCAGTACTTGGATAAGCACAAAATGCAACTAGTAATTTGTGATTTATTCTGTTACGAGCTAACCAGCAAAATTTTCCATCATGAGACGAATTAGGACAATTACCCGTTGCGATCAAATTTTGCTAACTTCTTCAGCACTCGATTCCGTGGAGATATCTCTAATTTTTATTGCAACTGGCTCATGGCACTTGTGGCAATTCAGTTTTGTTCCTAGATATAAGACGTTCAAGAATTTTCGGCAAGTACAATCAGTTCAATTTGCCAATTGCAATTACTAATTTTCTCTTCCACAATTTAATCATTCCCCGTAACCACTCTATGACTCTAGGCTAAATAATTTTGCATCAGTTTCAATTTTCACGCATACTGATTAATGCTCTGAAATACGATGCATGGCTGCATGCACTAGTACAGCACATGCGCACCCTGTGAAGAGGAGCATCACTGGGACACCGGATTAACGATCTGACCGTCACGCTAGCAGTGAGGCGTGTGCCTGTGCGTCCGCCCGTCCTGCGTGGCAGGATCAGTGCCGCAGCACGCGGCTGTGTGGTGGGTCCTGTGTGGATAAAAAAAAGTAACACGATCCTCGCAGGTTGCCGCGCGGGTGGTTTAGATTGGCGTTCGTGCGCGGGCGCGATCACGCGAGGAGGTCAGAGAGGCGCACGAGAGGCCGCGGGGGGAGGACTGAGGAGTGCGTGGCCCACGTGCGGGCTGGGAGTGGGAGGGAGTGCGGGCCGATAGTTAGAAGTAAAATAGGGTCTGTGTATTCTCTGTAGCAGTTGCACCTTGTTGTATTTTAGCCTCGTCGTATATATATACTATAAGGAGTGAAAACAATTGAAAATCTTTCTCACCCAATTCAGTCCCGTCTTACCCCTCACGCCGGACCCACCGGTCAGGTTGCATGATGACCAAAAAGGTGGAACAACCATAAAAATCGTAATTTGAAGGCGTTTACGCCAAAAGCGTAATGTTTTGTCACCCGTTACTTTACCCACCTCGCGTACCCACGTTAGGCCCACGTACCTGAGTGTCCGTGACTTGTTCGTTTTCACGCCGCGACCGCGGGTAGCGGATGGGGATCTCGTGTTTGGCGACTGCGGCGAGCTCGCGCCTCGCCGCGCAGGCGCGGCGATGCGAGCGAGTGCAGGAAGGGGTCGGCGACCTCGAGCGCAGGTCGGTGGAGGCCGCCAGCGAGGTTGGCGTTCTTGTGGCGGCGGACACCGCTAAGGCAAGGCTTCGAGCCGTGTCCAACCTCCGACGAGAAGAGTCCGTGATCCGGCTGCAGGGGGCGACAAGGTCACAAGGAGCGCGTCCTCATCGACTGCGTGCGCGCGTCAAGGATTCTCTCGAGCTCGCCAGGGCTGAGAACACGTCCCACCTCAACGATGTTGTCGCCGACAAGGACGTCGTGGTGCAGAGCCTGCACCAGGAGTACGAGTGCGTCAAGGACAGCGAGGCTGCGGCGCAGGGCAGCCTCAAGGAGCTAAACAACCTCCTCGCGGCTCCGACGACAACCACGGCACAAAAAATGAAGATGTGCTATAGCGGTGGAAGCAAAAAAATTTCATCAGATGAATTGAACGGAACTACAAGCATTTACTTTGGAAAAAATTTCAATGTGTACTAACAGCTAGCGCTAGATTCGACTTGCAGGAGTTTTTCCTCCTGAACAAATCACTGAACCCGCGAAATAAGGTCGAAGTCGGCCATGGCCCGCGTCTGCCGTGATGTTTCTCAGCAACGCGAACACCAACGGGTTGAGGCCCTATCCGCACTCTAGCCGAGGAGGACTTGAGGACGCGCTTCGTGTTGCCGCAGGCACACTCCACTGCGTCCACCTTGCACCGCTCGTGCTCGTCGGACATGGCGCGGAGCCTTTGCCTCTCGGTGGCGATCGACCGCGCAGCCGCCAACGCCGACCTCCGGCTCCAACTCGGTTCGACCGCTCGCCTCGAAGTCGTCGGCCGCGCTCCTCGTCCTGCATCACCGTGCGGTCTATACTGCAACGAGCAAAGACAATTGAAAACTTTTCTCACCCAATTTAGGTCCGCCTTACCCCTCACGCCGGACCCACCCGTCAGGTTGCGTGATGACCAAAAAGGTGGAACGACCATAGAAATCGCAATTTGGGAGCGTTTACGCCAAAAAGCGAAGTTTTTTCACCCACGCCCACCCTACCCGCCCCCGCGTACCCGTCGGGCCCACCACGCGCCACCACTCCCTCTCCGGTGCCGTCCGGGACGCCTCCCTTCCACCCGCCCGCGAGCCTCGATGCGCCGGCGACCCTCCACTCCTCCACCTCCTCGCCGGCGGCCTCCACGCGCCGGCGTCGTCCGTCTCGCCTCCTCGCGGCCTCCACGAGCCGGTGTCGTCACTGCCGCCACGGCTGAGAGCTCCATGATGCATGGAGAGGAAGGGGAGGCGGAGGAGCGCCACCATTGACCGCCTGGCGATGGCGCGCCGCGACCTCACCTCCGCCTCCTCGATCCTGCCGGCCCCACGCCCGCCACTGCCATCTCTCTCGTCACCGCAGCACCACGGCCGCTCCTCCCTCGCCTCGCCGGCCACCACCTCGCCTCGATCCACTTCTTCTCCTCGACGCCACCCGCCCTCGCCGCGCCACCGCCCGATCCACTTCTTCCTCGACGCCGCGCCGCCGTCGGAAGCTCCGCCTGCACTCGTGGACGCTGCTGCCGCCGCAGCCCGTGGACGCCGCCGGCTCCCTCCCTATCCTCGCATCGGCCAGCCACCACAACTTGAGGATCCTAAGTTGTTTCATTTATTTTCCCTTTGGATTTCGTTGGGATTTTCTTGATGTATTTACATTTGCACATTGCTGCGGGATGATGGCGACTAAAATTTGGAGATGGTGAATGATGGGATGCGCGAGTTCTTTGTTGAATTACATAGGCAGACCGAATGTACTGATTTTGGTATAGGAATTTGATTCTACCCCTTTCACCAACAATTCTGCAGCTTCTAATTTCTAATCTTGATAATCAGATTGTATAGACTGAATATGTATAAACTGCATCGTTCTATCTTCTATCCATCAGATCACTTTACTAGGTGTAACTTTTAAATGGCTTGAACTTTTAGAGCTGCAATTTGAACCAAACGATTGGGTTGAAGATATAATTTGTGTGTAGATGATATTCCAATTAAGTATATCTGTATATGACATGATTAGTTTTTTTTAATTTCACATGATTACCTTCTTTCTTATTGCAAACAGACATTGGTAAGCCACCTAATTGGCTCCTTCGGGGTTGAGCTTAGTATGGTTAGGGAGTACTGCAGCTTTTGATTGAAACTGGAGCACAGACGCTTGAATTGTGCATTGGTACTATCTACTCAAATAGCAGGTTTCCGATGCTCTAGCTCAAGCAGGATCGACTTTAATGGTCGAATCTTATTATTAGCATTATAATGTCACATAGAGGATAGAGCAAATAGTTGAGGTTAGCTTCGTGACTCTTTGTTTTATTGCTTAATCTACTCGTGGTGAACTAAGGCGCACTTGATGGATTGCAGGTTTCCATTTTAGTTCCCAACCTGGCAAGAAGAAACAAGCAAAGCTTAGCAGCAGTTGCCAACCGAGCAAAAGCAAGCAAAGCATGGTATCTGTAATTTTTGTATCATCACTATATCATACAGGTAATTAAGTTCGTCTGCCTACCTTACAACATTATAAGGTAATTAAGTTATAAGTAATGATGTTTGATTAGTTAAATATTTATTTAGATGCGACTGCTCATGTTCAGTTTAGTAGGCTTTTGCTTTTTTTTAGTAAATTTAAGTCATTTTATAAGCTTTTGCTTATAATTGATAATTTGGACACTGAAATCAGAATATGGAAATAAGGTACATGATGATAATTATAAACCAAGCAATTTCACCAGTTACATTAATCATTTGTAGCCTGCAGGCGAACAAATATTATCTTAATTTACTATTTACAAAACTGCCCCCTTTCACTTTTCAAGAGACTCACAAGTAACTTGAAGGATAACTTCCGAAGTTTATTAATGAAAACTTATTACCCGGTTTCTTACTGGGCCATTTCAAATATTTATGTGCATGTTTTTTAATTTATCCACTTTTAATTGGTTGATTACTCTTTGATGGGATACATAATTCTAATTGATTCTGTAACCATATTTGTAGTCCGCTGAAGACTAGAGCTTCCTTTATACATTGCAAGGGCAATGCAAATGAAGATATGTAGTAAACTATGTGTAAATAGGACGTGGTTGCAGGCATTTGTGATTGTGCTCTCGGACAGGTACCTTTACTTTCCTCCCTGCCACTGATGATTCATTTTTCTTTGTGTGTGACTAATCATGTGCATGAATGGCGGAAGGGTTGCTTTTGTGCTATGTGGTTATCGTATATGTTCATCAGTCCTCATATAATATAGAAGAGCTCATGCAACATATTTCTTTCTTACAAAATTTATGTGGGGGTACATATATTCTTATATTTTGGAAATGCATTTTTGTTTACATAATGACTTATATGTTTGCACACCATAACTATACAGTGTGTTCTTACCCTTTTGATCTGTTGGTGCCATTGAATTCTAAAGCACAACATTTCAAATTTGACATGTGTTACTTTTTTTTGGTATTTGAAGAGTTTTAATATTACATTGTTGGTTCATGAATAAAAGGTGCTTTTAATTTTTATCTTTCAAAAACCCATCCTTTTCATGTGTATATCTTTACTTAAAATATATAAGCTTTTGGTTTATTGCTAACTATAGTTTTTTTAAAAACACGTGCGTGTCGCACGTGCACTTTACTAGTATATATATAACTCATTGTTTAGACAGGGTACGAATAACTATTTTTCGCGCGAGCGCTGCACCGACCAAGCGGCCCCCGCGGTTCCCTTTTTTTTTTTTTTTTGCGCGCGAGGGCTGCACCAGGAACGCCTGTTTTACACGTCCATCCGTGCCGTGGCAGGTTCGCCTGCAAGATTTGTTATTTTTTTTAGCACAACATATCACATCAAGCGGATACATGCGGGTTCGCCTGCAAGATTTGTTTTTTTTTTTTAGCACAACATATCACAGCAAGCGGATACATGCGGTTTACTGGTGGACGGAGATTTTTACGTTTGGTTGAATGAAACATCGTGCATAACGTAAAGGCGAAATTTTGTAGTTTAATTAAACAAGAGGGCATGGTCTGCTGAAATAGCAATAGGTAAATGTAAATTTGATTGGAACTGTTTGCGACATATATATCAAGAAACAGACATCTCTGATGATGAATAAAAAAAAGATAAAAGGACTGAAGACGTCCACTGCCCACCACTTGGATTCAGAAATACAATCCACGTGTACTTCGATTTTTCAATAATTCCAATTTAAAAAGACCGTACATAGCCTTTCCAGCCACATGAACACACTACATAATAGCTTACTACCAAGAACCAATACTAAATCCTAGTCCATTTTGCACGTTCTGATCGCAATCATTTCACCAATTCCTATGGCTCTTGCATCGTCACTTTTAAATCTTTAGCATCTGTGCCTTTCGGACTCCTCCGTGTTCTTGGCACGGAATGCAATCTGCTTCACATGGTACACAATCAATCAGGTTAGCGAAAGGTCAAAGTAAAATGAAAAGAAAATCACCACAATGCACCTTCAGATTCTTATTAAGTTCATTGTGGCTGCCTGGCTGGTATGCAGTGCCTTGTTTGTGGCCCCGTTGACCTTTTAGTGATGAATTGACAGCTTCATACCTGGAATTACACGCCTCTATGCTTCTGCATCAGCTAAATTCTTGGTGCTGAATGCAGAGGAAAGTTGTGAGTGACGCTGATAGAGATCCCAAGTCCAGACAGAGTATTCTTCTTGTGCTGCTGCCGACTCGTGGTGAGCCCATCTGCTACTGTGGCCTCCTAGCCATTTGGAGATCTTCTTGAAGGAAGAGTAAGGAGGCAAGCTGCCATTTGGAGATCTTCTTGAAGGAAGTGTAAGGAGGCAAGCTGACAAGATCAGGTTGGGGTCTGTCCAACAGCATAAAACAAGGAGATCTTGCTGTCCACCAGTTTTGGGTAAATGAAGTTGTCATAATCTATCTGAAAATTTGCCTACACTGAATTAATTAGAAATGTCAGTGGCCACGGTGATTTGAAAAAAGAAAGTACAGAGAAATGTCGTTAGAAAAATTGGCTATAGTTAGTTGAAGAGAAATGCTGGTTCCTATATGGAGCACTCATCCTAAACATGCACTGGTCATTCACATCTTAGTTATATGTTGAAAATTAACATACAACATCAAAGGATTGAACTTACTAAGGAAACAGCTATAATCAGCATATAGTACCTCTTCCCATTATTAGATGATAGTGACAGTCCTATTTAAAGAAATCCTCGCTAACGCATTATTACCAGAAATAAACACTCAAATTGTACAGTACTATAGAAACAATATTTAGACACCTATTTTCAGAGGCATACCGCTGCAACACCACCATAGAACAAATAGTTTTGTACACTAAATTTTCAGAGGCATACATGCTTGATCCATGCTTTGGTCGTCACTCATGCCCGTTTGATGTAATTTGTGAATGAATCAGTTATAAATGTGTCCCAAAGAAAATAAACTAGTTGTCTAATATGAGTTTAGCTAATAAATCTTAGTGGAAATACTACCAGGCATTTGGGACAATTGGAAGCCCTTCCATTCAGAGCCATTGATAACCTTTCATGCAATTTTAACAATAAAATTGGCAGTGTCTCATATGAAGGAATTGACATCTAACAGACTCTCAAAAATGGTATGAGCTGAGGTAACTTGAAGTCAGCTAATTGTTCCCCAAAAAATAGTACATGCTGAATGTAGTGGATTTCCTTCAGTTTCAGTAGAGGTTTTAAGCTGAACATTAAAGTTGATTCGTCTAATCTGCAAGATATCAAAGGTATTTCACTTAATCTAGGTCATAAAAAATTGACACTTTGCAACTTCCATACCTTGATTTAGCAAGAGCCAGTAAACAGCATTTTTGGTTGCACATACAGACTGACAGCATAAAACATTAGCATAATACAATGAGGAACCATGACTACTGACTAGAATGATCTTGGAGGGCTGATAGCCTGATACAGTAGATAGTGAATGCCTATCACAGTCACCTGAAATCTGAAGAATAACCCATCGCTTAAACAAATGAAATGTTGAGTTGAATTCATTAGCATTTCCAATTCAGCATTAGAGAATGTACTCTGTATTTAGCAATCCTAAATACACACGGATGAGAATGGAGATTGATGCTCACGTGATTCCATGAGAAGGCCCATCATGGTTAGTACCATCGCACGATCTGAAGGGTTGAGGATAGAGCTGAAGAGCTCAAGCACAGGGTCCTGCAGTGGACACGGAGAGTCGCCGTATCCATGCCAGCCTACTGCCGCTACTCTCCCGCAGCTATTGTGCCTAAAATCAGAAGATAGGAGAAATTAATCCTTGTAATGCTAGATCTAATCCCCAACAAATGAAACACGAAACCTCATCATCCGGTTACCTGTACATATTAGTAGAATAAAGCTATGCGATTGGAAGAGGTCAGCTTGTCGACGGGCTGAGTTAAAAGCACAATCCGGTGGAAAGCCTCGCCAACGGCGTCGGTGCAGAGAATCGGGGGTTCAGGGCAAGAGGGAAACCAACACGGCGTAGGTTGCGCCTGGGTGGCGCTGGATCGACGCGCAAGGGCGCCGGCGAGAGAAGGGGCGGCGGTGGCTACGGGGGAAGCCCTGTTGGGACGGAGGTCCGCCACCGGCGTGGCGTTTCGTTGCGCCGGCGGGAACGCGCTAGGGCTGCGCGGCGCCGACGAGATGGCGGCGGCGGCGGCGATGAAGGTGGTGGATACAGAGCGGAAACCGGCGGAACCACATCCGTGCGGAGGTCGTCACCCACGATCTATTAGAAAATTTGGAAAAAGAGGAAAAAGTATAATAAAAATCAGCTGGCCGCCGGCGCGAGTCTGGTTTCCTAGTAGGCTCGGGTACTGCCTGTTCAGTACCGAGGGTACCGTATAATATAACACTATATTATATATATATAGAGACGCTTATCCTTTTCATTGGCGTGCACATTGTCCATGCGCATCCATTTGTTCATTTAGAGAATTTATCAATGTATATGTCGGTGCTAACAGTACGTTTCCTTGTTGTGTTGAAAAAGGTATCATGACACACATGCGGCAGGAACAAATGCGGTGACAGTGCCCAGAAAGCCACCGTGTCATGGGAGCCATCCAAGTTCAAATACAACAACTTGAGCCTCCTACAAATTGAAGGATTTGCCGTGGAAAAGAAGGTGATGCAATACATAAGACTAGTAATGAAGTGTGCAGTTTCTTTGAAGAGCATACACCTACTTAAACCAGACCCAAGGGAGATGTGTGATTATCACTATTGCCGGCATCAGTCATCTCCAACGAGATACAGATTTCCAGTCCAGGAGAAGGAAAAGAATACGATTAGGAAGAGACTCAAAGATGGACTCTTAACATCTGTAGAAATCAGCATATAGGGTGATTCAGCTCATTAGTCATGGTTGCTTTCTGATTGATATTCGTCATTCTGCAAGTATTCTCATCGAAGAAGTTTGCTGATCATATACTGTTACTTCCTCATCACTTTAGTGTCTAAAATAGGGGAGTTGAAAGTATATTAATTTGTTCAGCTGTGTACGTATATGAGTAACTTTAATGCATACTCCCTCCGTTCTAGTATACTTGACATTTCAGACATATATTTAGATTGCAACCGGTTCTTTTTACTTGTCTGAAACGTCAAATAAAAAGAATCGTAGATAGTACGTCGGAGGAGTATGTTCATTCCTAAGTGTATTCCTCACACGGTAGGTTGCCGATCTAAACACCGACACATATTATATACGGACACCAACACTTATTTTCGCCTCCCATTGGATGACCCCGCCCGTCGCGTGAGCTTCTCGGCCGGCAGTTAGCGATCCTGTGCACACTCCCCTTCAACCTCTAGATAGCGAGGAGGCTATATCCTCACGGCCCCCAGTCCGGTGACTTCGCTACCGCCACCGCTGCAGCCCCCATTCCCTCGCCTCCGACCTCGTTGTCGGTGGTGACGAGGGCCAGGGGTCCATCCCTTCAGCAGATCTATTGTTTTTATAGTTTTTACCGTTTCGTTTTCCTTTCCTTCACAATAATTTGGGCTAGATTTTGGTTCGTTGTTTCGATGTTTTCAATCTGACTCTCTGGTTCATATCGGATCGGTGGTGGATGCTTTGTTATCTTTGATGATGGCATGGTCTTCCTGAAGAGATCGGGGTATGTCGGCTTAGTCCTCTCCAAGAAGGGATTGGATTTGTTTTTCCCCTTTTACGGGATCATCTTTTCCAGTTGTCCGTGACACTACTGGCGGCGGCAGATCTACCCTTCCGGTCGCTAGTGGTGATGCTATCGGCATCGAACCTACTCTTCCGGTTGCTAGTGGTGATGCTAGCGGCGTTAGACTTGATGCTTGGTTCAATCTTCAGAAGATATGACCGATGTGCTTTCGAGCCCTTTACTCCCCCATAGTGGTTGAGCTTATTGCGCCTCTTTTGTGGTTTTCATGTTCATGGAGTCTTATATTGGCAGGGACTATAATTCTCGGATTCAGAATTGTTGTGCCTCCATGGTCGCGATGGAGCTTCCTAAAGGAATGTACGTCGTCGTTGGATGCGAGGAAGATGAAGTTTAGAAACCTAGTGGTATGCTTCAATGTAACTTTATTTTATGTTGAGATCTCGGTTATAAAAGGGGTTTTAATTTAATGAAATATGGGCCCTTAAAAAAAGATAATAAGGAGGCTATCACTTCGTGTGAAGATGGCCGGCTTCAGGTTTCTTTCAACCTCGCCCGTCCGTTTTTCTTACGTCTCACGGCTGTAACATTTTCTCTGATTACTTATCCTTCAGAACTGCTGAACGTCATTATTGGTTTTCTTCCCGCCGGTTCGTCATGAATAAAAAAATACTCCTTCTGTCCCATGAAAAGTGCAATTCTAGTTTTTTAGACAGATTAGTGGTGGTGTAAAAAGTCTCTAGTACCCCTATTTTTTAGCCACATGTGGTAGGTTTTGGCATGCAAATCAGATCTGATTACTTAATTATGAAGGTAATTATATCTATTTTTTAGGATTGCACTCTTTGTGAGATTTTTTTCCAATTGATAAGATTGCATTCTTCACGGGACGAAGGGAGTATGTGATAATAACTCTGATGATGCATTCTTTCTACACTGGAAGAAGGGCGTGTTTGCATAGACGAATGTCATGGTTGTGTCTGCACTACTAGAGAATCGAGCATTTGTCCACAGTCAGAAAGTATATTAGCACCGGGTATTTTTGCACCCGCTACTAATGTGTGTATTAGTACCAGGTGGGAAGTTAGAGCCCCAAAACGACCCCGTAACCTACATTAGTACTGGGTGCTGGCGACACCCGGTACTAATGTGAGATACCGGGGGTGTAGCCCTGGTACTAATGTGGAGCCACATTAGTACCGGTGCTACACAACACCACCCGGTACCCAAACAAGCACATTTGTACCGCGGAAAGAAAAAAAACCCGTTACTAATGCAGATGCCCCCTCCCACGCGGCCTCACACTTAGAAAAATCCCCCTCCGCCACCCCGTCTCTCTCACCCTCACACTTCTTTTCCCTCACCTTTTCTCTCACCCTGTATCCTCTCCTCTCTATCTGTTGCAAGGCTTAGGCCGAGGCCATCGCCGGCGTGCGGCCTTCCTACCGCCGCGGCGTGGGTGGGCGTGTGGGCGGAGGGGTGTCGCGCAGCCTCCCGGTGTGGGGCACGGCTGTCGCCGGCGCAGGGCCGCCACTGTCCAGGAGGGGCACAGAGGGCCGGCAGGGCCTTCTCGCCGCGGAGGCCGCAAGGGCGCGCTCCGGCCACCAGCGGTAAGGCCGCGGAGGCCACCGGAGGCCGGCGGCCATCGGTGAGATATTTTTCTGTTTGAGATTATGAGATGCATTATGTGATTATGAGCTTGTGAGATGCATTCTGTGATTGTGATTGTAAGATTATCAGATTGTGGGATTGAAATGTATTCTTGTGATTTGGAGATGTATTCATGTGAGATATCGATCTTGTGAGATGTTTGGATATCAATCTCGTTCTTGTGAGATGCATTGGTGTGCATTCCAGTTCTTGATAATGAGAGAAGAAAAAGAGGAGGAAAGAAAAAAATAAAAGTAAAAGAAAAAGGAAGGAGAGGATAATCGATAGACGGCTGATCCCCTGGTGAGTACTGGGGTGGGAGACCACACCCAATACTAATGTACACATTATAGTATCGGGTGGAGCACCCGGTACAAATGTGCTCCTTATTAGTACCGGACGAACAATACCGGTTCAATACTCGGTACTAATAGGGGTTTCCACCCGATATAAATGTGTGTTTCTCTAGTAGTGTTGCCTTCGTGTATGCTGTACGGAATGCATACAGCATATATGATGGCGACGACGTGCTAGCTAGCAGCACGCATGACACATGTTGCTTTCGGCGACCGATTTTATCGTAAGCAGCAGCCTGACGACCTGAAACCCTGGCCACGTTTATATGCGTTTGTCTATGGGTTTGACTTCCCCTCCTTGGTTCACGGATTTTGGCATGTTCTTGCTACCCCGCGCAACCCCCGAAGAGAACGGAGGCGAGATGTGTGGAGCCAGGCGCACCACACGTTGACTTGTGAAGTACTACCTCCTTTCTTTTATAGTTGACGTTTCAGACCAGAAATCCTATTCAAATTGGCTTAGGAAAGTTGGTCGGAACGTCTTATAAAAAAGAAAGGAGGTAGTAGTGGTCTAAATAATCAACGGAGAAATTAAATTTGCGCAAGTTTTGAAATCATTCTTTTCATTTTAGTGAAGTTTCCTCAGGTGTGCTAGCTCGGCGTCTTAGTCCAGTAATCATAGAAGTGGATTTCGTGCATCATGCATGTATGGTATATCGCCAATGAGTTGGTGTGTAATCCTAATCAGATGTGCATCATTGCTGCTTGTACCGATCGATCCGATGCGAATTTGATATATGGCGTGCACACGGTTTTAATTTACCTGTTGATGAACTGTGATGATTAATAACATTCTAGGCATGATGATCTGCAATGGATTGCTTAAACCAAGTCGTGCTTGGATTGGAGAACAAGTCGTCCATGGATGCGCTCTTGTGACCTGGAAGCCCGTGTTATCCGCAGGTGCACATGCTCCTCTGATCACGGCCTCACCTAACTGGCTACGAAGCATGTACACCAATTGCGCGGGAAGGAATTTGTGACGCCTGACCGGCGAATTTATTGGCCGACGGTTTCGGATGGTACCATCAGGTACGGCTCCTTAAATCATGCCACAACTTGATCCCGTTCGGTGCTCGATCGGTCGTCGTCGGCTTCCCACTGCAAAAGGTCAACCAGTGTTCACCTAGCTCACCCTGCCCTGAGATCGACGTCCGATGAACAAGCATTTTCTCACTCGTTTTCGCTTTTGCAAAGCGCACGAGAGCTTTCAGAGACAGATGGTGTAGGTAGACAAAAATTTCAGTGCAGTTTTAAAGGAATGAATGCAGTTTTCTTGGAAAATGCTGTCATAACTAATTTCTGCGCGCGGTTTAGATTGAACTGACAGACAGTGTGGAAAACAGAAACCTGAATTTTCTGGATACATGTAAGTGCGCTGTTATGACATGATCGTTACGTAGTTGCTGATTTCATTTCCATCAATCGCTGCATGCATCGTGGGGAAAATGCATAACCACATGTCCCAAATCAGGCCGCACGCGCTGAATCAAGCAGGGCTGTCAGGAACGAGCACATGGCCATGGCCGCCGGCGTCGGCGACCACCACCAGTTCATCCAGCGGTGGCAGGAATTTTGTTTTAGCTGCACGCAATGCAACAAGCAACTGTTATCCAAGTTAACGGCCCAATCATGGACACGAACATGCGGGCGCGCGCAAAAGTCAATCCCGGCCAAACCATCCACGCGCTGGGCAGTCGCTTTCGTTCTAGGTCGCTGCAGAATATGAACGGCGGTTGCCCCTCCCCGGCCGGTACTCGCCTGACCGGCCGGCTACTCGCCGTCGTCGTAGCAGAGCGGTTGGTTGATTGGTAGGTCCTTAATGCAAGTGCCATCAAGAACCTGCTGACACTATTTATACGGCTCCTAGGTGACATTCCTCGAACACACTCAGCCGTACGGCACCAAACAAACACTGGCTAGATCAGCTTCTGACATGGCGAACATGCTCGCGCTCCAGCTCGCCCTGTGCGCCTTCTTCTTTCTCCTCGGAGGGTCGTCGTCGGTGGCGGCGGTTCAGTGGACTCCGCCTTCGCCACGTTCTACGGCGGCAGCGACGCCTCCGGCACCATGGGTAAGCACCTGCACATATCCTGCCACTGCCATATGCTCTTGCATTGAGTTCAACTTTTGTCTGTCAGTTTATTACGAATGCTAACCGGTCTCTGCCGATCGATCGATCACCACGCAATGCAGGCGGCGCGTGCGGGTACGACAACCTGTACAACGCGGGGTACGGGACGCGGACGGCGGCGCTGAGCACGGCGCTGTTCAACAACGGCGCCATGTGCGGCGCCTGCTACACCATCGCCTGCGACTCGCGCAAGTCCCAGTACTGCAAGCCAGGCACCTCCATCACCGTCACGGCCACCAACTTCTGCCCGCCCAACTGGGCGATCCCGAGCGACGCCGGCGGCTGGTGCAACCCGCCGCGTCGCCACTTCGACATGTCGCAGCCGGCGTGGGAGACCATCGCCGTGTACCGCGCCGGGATCGTGCCGGTCAACTACCGGAGGGTCCCGTGCGCGAGGAGCGGCGGCGTCCGGTTCACCATCAACGGGCACAGCTACTTCGAGCTGGTGACGGTGGCCAACGTCGGCGGCAGCGGCGTGGTGGCGCAGGCCTGGATCAAGGGGTCGCGGACGCAGTGGATGGCCATGAGCCGGAACTGGGGCGCCAACTGGCAGAGCAACGCCTTGCTCAACGGGCAGAGCCTCTCGTTCCGGCTCAGGGCCGACGACGGACGCGTCGTCACCGCCGTCGACGTCGCCCCCGCCGGGTGGTGGTTCGGCGCCACGTACACGTCCAATGCGCAGTTCTACTGACGGCGGGAGCTCGATCGGCGGCGATCGCCGGCCCTCTTCTTGTGATCCGCTGCGAGACTCTTTTTTCTTTTTGTTCCGTGTCGTGTAATATACCCAGTGATTTACCAGGTAGTAGGTCGAGTAGTAGTCGACGTGGCATCGGATCAAACGCCGCCCACGCATATGCATATACGCATGATGTACCATGTGCTATACTGTGAAGTGTGAACAGTACATTTTTAAATAATATATACGGCTCAGTGACAGCTTTAATCTTCCAATTTATTTTTGTGTGGGCTGTAAATTTTTTTTCCCCCAATTATAGAGGCCCATCAACGATCAACATATCTTGAGTAGTATAGGCCGACGACGACCAGCACACCCACCCAAGTGGCCGAGACGGAATCGGAGGCCTGGTCCAACCTCTGGCCCAACTCCACGCACTGGTTGAAATTCGTGGAACGCGCTTAAACTTTCTTTTCAACATTACAATACTGAAATCGCAGCCGTTTGACTTTTTTTTTTACTGCCCGTTGAGATGGCGTGCTTCAATATATGCCATCCACTGGCGAACTTTGTCACTAAAGACTTAATACACCCAGACACGAAAATTGCCATAACATGTGCTTCTGCCATGCTTGGTTTAAAACATCATAAGATATGCAATGTCGTTCGCCAGTTCCATTGCCTTCGTAAGTTGAGATGCATCACTTCCCTGCAGTATGAGCAATCACAGAGTCAGCAAGTTAATCAGGTATCAAGTTATGCAAATAATGCCACACGATGTCTTAATAATTTAAGACCTTGATATGTCAACAACAATAAGGGTCAGTTTAGTTCTCAAAAGTTTCACCAACAACCCCAACAATCTTCTTTCCCAGTATTAAATGTACATTAATAACCCATTCCCACGGCCCTTAATTTTCGAGATTCGGCTAGCACGATGGGTCGGCACTACCTAACTTGATGGGATTAATTTGACTTAATATCTTTTCCCACCCACTAAAAGTAGTCATGTTTGTGATTGTTTGAACATAATACACTTATATGTATATCATTATATGACAACATGTGTACGTTTATCACTATATGTATGTGAAAACTATCAAAATTCTAAATATGTGTACATTATATATATTTATGCATCAAATATCATGAGTTTGAGATTTTTTGTTTAATCGGCAATGGGCGGCCACCAAGCACGAAAGTTACAAGCAACGGCCATATAAACCACCCGTGTAAGGTTGGGCTGGGCGGATAGACGTGGGTGCACATGAGCGGCCTGCAAACAGTCAAGCAACCAATGACGGGAAGTCACTGCTTGACCACAATAAGGGTTGTTCCCAAAAGTTTCACCAAACCCAATCAATCTTCTACTGAAAGTGTAGAATGAAACCACCCCACGACCCCCTAATCTTCGACAGATAATTTGTGCCAAGAAGACCATGTGGAGCAATCTTAATGACTATTAGAAGAGCGCGAATTTCTCCATTCGTAATTATATTTTGTAAATAATCTCGTTTACTCCTAATAGAGGGACCCAAAAGTTTCACTTGCGAACTAAGCGGGCCCTAAGATAATTGCGTAGTTTTGTAGGAAGATTAATTCACAATGTATATATCTCCAAACCCTAGGGTAGGCAATATAGTAGCATACACGTCTCTGGGCCTTACATGGGCCATATGGGCCACATAGATATACACATATACAAACCATGATCCAAGACTATGCGATAGAGTTCAAGACTGACAACAAAGAAAGTACACCACAAGGGTAACACCACCACCACAACTAGCCACCTCCTACGTTAAGGTTGGGCGAAACTCGAGAAAGTCGAGGATGAATATGTCCGGGTATATTCATCGGCTATCTAAGAATAATTATGGCATATTTTTCTGAAAACCCTTTGACATGAATAATTATATTATTACATATATAAACATGCAAGTAGTTGTATTAACTTCAGTTTCAATTTTGATTTGTTGTATCAGGAATAGAGAATACATGCATTTACCTTGGCTAGGAAAACTGATCCAAGACAAAATATCATAACCTTTGTATAATGTCCAATTGGACAAGGATTTGTCACAAAAATGATGCCTTAATTTCCTATGCTTTGCACTTGTTTACTTGTAGGGGTAATGGGGCCACTTCCATAGTCGACCGGAATGAAATAGTTTCAGTGTTACTGAGTGGTTGTGTGTTATTTGACCTCAGCTATCTTTGGATGATAGTTTCCTTGTGTAAACAATTTATTAAGTGTTAACCACTACACTATGTCAATATTGCCAATTTATATGTAGCAGATGTTCACTACTAGAGAATTGGGCATTTGTCTCTGGCCCGATTTTTCATTTGTATCGGGTATTTTTGCCATCGATGCAAATGAGGGCATTTGTACCGATTGGAGTCACCGCCCGGTACCAATATCCCCTCACAGGGGCGCGTCGGGCCTCCTTCGACCCACCCAGTACAAATGTCTCACATTTGTATCGTGAGGATACGCCCGACAAATGCTCCCACCCTCTAACGGTGCCACCCTTCTCTCTCAAACTCCCCTGCAACCCTGGGTTCCCAGAAAAAATATCTACCCCCTCTCCCTCTCTCCATATCTCATTTCTCTCCTCTCCCGTTTCCATCTCTTTTTTCCTCTCATCTTTCTCAATCACACATCTCTCTCTCTCTCGATCTGCAGGATGGGAGGCGGTGCCCGCATAGGGCCACGGGCGCCGGGCCTGCCGTGAGTGTTGGGAGGGGCGGCCTCCCAGCGCCAGGAGACGCGCGGCGCTGCCCGGCAGCGCCGCCTCCCGGCTGGGGACACGCCTGCCGCTGGTGCGGGGAGAGGGAAGCACGGATGTTCTTGATTTTTGATGTTCTTGGTAGTTCTTGAGATTGATTGTGATTCTTAAGAGATTGTGAGATGGATTTTTGTGAGATGCGAAGGGATTGTGAATCTTGTGATTTGTGAGATGTATATGAGTTGTATGTGATTGTGAGATATATGATTTGTATGAGGAGTCATATGTTCTGTGATTGAGAATGATGTGTTCGTGCTCTTGATTGAGAATGGGAGAAGAAAAAGAAAAGAGAAAGAAAAGAAAATAAGGAAAATGGAGGGGGGGAGACTAACGGCGCATTTCACATTTGTACCGGGTATCTCACGGTACAAATGTGTCCCCTCATTTGTACCAGAACCTGTTACAGTTTAATAACCGGTACAAATGAGAGTTATGGACCAGTGCAAATGAGCGTTTTTCCAGTAGTGGTTGTTGTGGCACATCAGGTGCAGTTTCGGTCCGATTTTCTTAAGTGAGAACTACTACTCAGTCAAAATTGCTAATTTATATGTAGGCGTAGCATCCACATGTCATGGCACCAAATAATTCTTGGGTGATGCAGGAACCGCAACATATCCTGTCAGACATTACCTGAGTGTGTTTAGCTGATGGCACAGGTGTGGGTGCTCCGCCGACGTGTCTCCATAAGAATGGTGTGATGGCCATTCCATACGAAAGAAAGATGTCGAGATTCAATGTTTATCGATTGATATATGTTTATCTCAATCATCACCTGGACTCCCATCGATGTAATGCAAAATTCTAAGTTATAAATTATATTTTATATGCTTCATCTTAAATTAATATAATTTTTCAAAATAAAAAACATACACTTTTATTAACACGAGCGTGCGTGCATTTTACTAGTGGGCAGAAACAATCATTACTTTAATATTATATATTATATTATTATTATTTATATATTATACTAGGTAGAGATTAGGTAAAGAAAATTAAAGGTAAAGATAAAGATTTTGGGTTAATGGAGAACTACGAAGTATACTTGGTTTTCTTTTCCTCATCAGTCATCAGTCAATACCAGTTTGTGTTCCAACATAGCTCTTGTAGTTCACATATGAAATAGCTGTTGAGAACCGTGTTTTGGACTTTTGGTTGCGTTGGACACTGTAATTCGGCTCCTGCAGCATGACGTTTGTGGATGCGCAGAAAAGGTGAAATGATTTATAGCTAAATTTCGAACTAAGTGAAATGGTGATTTTACTTTTATTTTTCAAACTTCATGAAAGTTTGCCTCTACTTCGTGAGTACCATTTAATGGTGTCAAAATTGATTCGAAAAGACAAATTTGCCCATGCATGTGGATTTGCCTCTACTTTTGTAATTTCTTTCTGATGTTACCCCTACTTTTTTTAATTTCTTTCTGATGTTACCCCTACTTTTGTAATTTCTTTCTGATGTTACCCTTATTCTTAAAAGTAGACAATACTTGGATAGGTTCAAAATGGACTTTTTGTCAACCAAACTCACTCGCCAAAATTTTTTTCTTTTTCAATTTAAAGAACGTGCATAGAATTTTCAAAGCTGAACGAAATTTGATAAAGTTTGTAAAAATGTTGACAACATCATGCATGATCCATCAAACTCGTAGATCGCAAAAGTACTAGGCCTTGATGCTGTCATTGCTAGCAGTCACCGAAGCCTTCCCCAGCTGCGCCTGCGACCTGCCCGCCTGGCTGCCTATGCATGGCACCGGAGCTGCCTCCACCAGCGCCAGCGCCGGGCAGAGGCCTGATGTCCATGCGCACCGCGCCGCACCGAGCCGCGGCTTCAGGCCCGTCGCGCACCGCCGGCCTCCTGCGCCGAGGCCGCAAATGCCGTGAGCATGCGTGGGCCACCACACGCCGCGCCGTCTCGCCGTAGCGTCCAGCCTCCGTGCTCGAGGCCTCGAGGCTTGGCCTCCCCGAGCCGGCGGACGCTCGGATGGCAACGGCTGCACCGACAGCAGCATCGGCAGCAGGAGCTCCCGCCCACGCGCGCGGATCCGGCCACGTCGCCAGGCGCGCGGCTCACGCCGTGACCCGGCCGGCACCCTTGGCACGGAACTAATCGGCGGCGTTCTCGGCTGCCGGCTGCCGGCGGCCACATGGCAGTTAGGCACGTCGGCCAGATGATGTGGCGAGGTGACCCAACAAAGTAGGATCGCAGGTGAAGCTTCCATTTTTTTCGCCATGCTAGTATTCTGCAAAGAATGAGACATGATCAGAGCCCCCTGTCCATCGCATGCTCCAGCAATGGATCGGAGCAGCTGTGAATCTTGTGCGATATCCAAATTAAACTGTGATTTGCAATCTCCGATCCTTTTCAAATTTGCCCTCTTTTCCTCCCGGCCGGTCGACAATTCCCGCTTTCTGCATCAGCGCGTGTTACTGTCATACTGTGTGCTTAAGAATAATCAAGAGCTGTGGCTTCTCTGTCACGTCAATACTCAATCCGCTCCGCGGTCGTGAATCAAAGCACGCGTACGTGCTTTTTCCCTCTCAGGAAAGAAGAGATCGATGCCCAGGAATCCGATACTCGCGGCGTGGAACCAGATGCATATCAAACAGTATTTTATACAATTTTATCATGTTTTTGTTTGAAGATAAACGTCACTATATACTGCGTTTCTTACCAACCATCATCTGCATGCTGCACCGGAGAAATCTGAGAGAAAATGCTAAATTTTATGCTAAGAAGTACTACTATCTGAGTATCCGACAAATTTGAGCGTTAAGTATCGCTGAACCGCCCGTGTGCAGGACCATATACAAGAGAGATCAACAAACTATTGCAGGCAGCCGGCAGCTGGTTCGCTCAACGATAGCTGCTGGTGCTGGGCTGCTGGCTGTCTCCATCGTGAATGAAAACGATGACAAGAACATGCCACCGAACCTGTGATGGAATGGAAACTAAATTGGTGGGGAGGGCAGCACGATCGAGCAAGGCGATCATCAGCTAGCAAGCCAACCACCCTACTTAACCAATAACCATCGTGCTTTGTTCTTGTGATGACGAATTGTTGGTAGTAAATTTGCAGCAAATGCTTCAAACAAAGGCCGTCAGCAAAGGACTCAAAAACAACTCGGATCACTTCCACTGGAATAGCTTCTCAGTTTATCCAAGAACAAGCAGAGCAAAGTTTCGCGCGGTCCACAGGAGAGACCCACAAGGCCACAACTGCATCGAATTGACCCGGACCGTGGCCTAGACCGCCACGTCGACGTCGTGCCACCTGGACCACCCGCCGAAGTAACTGTTCCAAACGCCCTCGGCGAGCCTGTCCACCCGCAACGCCGCGACCTCCTCCTCCAGCGCCAGCGCGCCGTGCCCCAGCCGCTGCACCACGCCGCCGCCGGCGCTTTCCACGGCGCCTGACACGCGGGGCGCCAGCGTGCCGGCGAAGACGACCTCCTCGCCGTCCTCGTCCACGCCGCAGCACGCCGACCTGCGCAGGAAGCACCCCACCTTGAGCTGGCTGCCGCCGCCGTAAGCGCTCGCGTTGGCCTCGCCGATCACCTGCACCAGCCCGGCCTCGGCCTTCCGGCCGCCCACGGCCACGACGGCCTCCACGGCGCCCGCCGCCGTCACCGCCGCGCTCCTCGGCGGCGAAGAGCCCCGCCGCCGCGAGGCAGAGGGAGGTGGACGCCAGCAGCGGCAGGAAGGACGCCGCGGCGCGCGGGAACGCCGCCGCGAAGCAGAGGAGAACCGCGAGCGCGGCCGCGAGCGCCGCGGACGTCGGGGCACCCAGGGGCGTAGGAACCCCAGCTGCGACTCGAATGCGCGGAGCTTGCCACGGACAGCACCGAGCATAGCGTAGCAGGCGGCGGCAGCACGAGCGGCCATGGCCTGACCCTGACGAGGAGCTGCGAGCGAGGTGGGAGTTTGGAGCGATGATGAGCTGATTAGCCGCGGGCGCACGGTTGGGTTATGGAGGAGGACTGGAGGAGAACATATTCGCGGAGCAGGACTGCAGGAGTGTGTGTCGGCTCGTGCTGGTAATCGCCTCCTAGCTTTTGCGAATGGAGGGTGGGGGTGGGCGATCGGCACTGCAAAAAGAATCTTTTATGCTCGTGTTTTGGCGCAATCACTTACCACTCCTGCTGATGGAACAACGAACTGCACTTGCAAAAAGCTTTCAGCAGAAAGTTAACCCTTTCTTTAGTCCAAAACCCACTCAAATTCTGGCAGCCTAAACCCAGTCCACTAGAACGCCCATAAAGACTTTGGGCCCGTCATAGCTTCTTTGGGCTGCTATGAAACCGCCTAAAATTATATTCATTCATTTATTTATTTATTCACGGTTTTCCAAAAATAAATACCTCCCACAAACTTTGTCAAAATCATATCACCGTCACCGTTTGAAACGGGCGGCAGGTCCCATTGATTCAAACGGCGACCTACCCGTCCCTAACGTTGGATTATCTCATGAATGTGAATTAATTTGGATTATCTCATGTTCTTCTAAGATTTGTGAAATTTGGATCAAAATCATCTATATATCTTTTATCTAAATATTCGGTGGAACTCAAGGGTCAAAATCTCTAAGGCTGAAAAAGTGTTTCTCGGAACTACTGACCCTAGGACGGAACTACCAATAAGAGCTCACTGTCAAAATTATGGAAATCATCTCCTTCCTCCTTTCACCCCGAACTACCGATAAAGGGTCTCGTTAGAGTTTTTGGGGTAGGCGGTATAACCGCCCACCTAGTTTTTGTTCCTTGCCCTCAAAATATCTCAGATAAAATCAAAGTATCCAAGGGTGGGAAGTGAAAAGAGCGAAATCTTATCCGTATCCTTTGTCCTCTCTGCGGGGGTTTCTAACCTGTCCTACCGTGATTAGACCGGGGTCACGGACTTCACATTTTACCCCTTCCCCGTGACTCAACAGCACCTTTGCCTTATCTCCACCCTTCCTTTCTCTCTCCATGACCAAGAACCCTTTGTCCCCATCCCGTGGTCCTCCTCCTCCTTAAGCTCACACCCCTAACGTCATCACTAGGTTTGTATCCCCCAGCGACACGTAAATGTTTATCGACATTCCTTAACATCTTTGCTAAGTTCGTGAGTTCTTAGCAACGATGCCAGAAATGTTCCGATGGTAATCCTAACGTTTACAAAGAATCCGCAAGCGCACAGATATACCATTGTAGCATTTCCCCGAGTATTCCAAAGGGTATCGAATCCAAGGAAGGCATGGTCGGATTAACATGTGCAACACTATTGCAATGAGTATAGATCAATGACGAGAATAAGCCAGGTCCCAAACACAGGGGTAAGATATGATAAGGATATGGTAGTGTGAACACACCCGAACTCGTTCTCTCTATGGTACACTATGGCTTAGGAGGCAACATACGAGTTAGCTCTAGGTTCTAAGGTACTAAACATATAAAGTCGAGATATCTCGGTCACATAAGTATTGTATGAATATATCACCAAGACCTGTGCACAAACGGGAGCTAACCGCCCGCTTCGCTCACGACGCCGTTATTAGATTTTAGACTCCTACGGTACCCGAACGTGAGGAGTACAAAGGGTCCAACGGCTGTCACCACCGCAGCCTACCTCTATCAATCCGTGGGGCACGCTCATATGCAACGCAGCTACTCAACCCAAGCACCATGCTTGCATTGTTAACTAGACACCAACGCCCGCTATTGTGACCAGTCGGTGCCACCGGATAATCGCCACTTACACCGAAAATCGTAGCTTGAACTCGAACTTCATACAACACAAACACGTGATCTAAGGATCAAACTAGGCTAGTCATACAAACGGATTAGTGTTCTACTATGTCTATTCAACAGATCAAAGGGTCATGTTCGTGAAGAACGAACCTCTAACTTTTGAACAAACAACAAAGACATGAGTAAATCATCCGTCAAGTGGATCGAAAGGCCTTGTTCATCAAGAACAGGAGCCTCTAAATGATGAATGAACGAAGAACACATGAATGAATCACCCATATATGCTAGCACTACTTTATATGAAATAGCTGAATAACTGAAGTAGATCAAAGTCATACAATAAAAATAAAGATACAAGAGAACTCATACCTAGACCCCAAAGTAGACTTGGAACCTGAAGTAGAGCTACTCTAACCTACCCCCTAGCCTTGGAAACCAAAAGTGAGAGAGGAGTTGGAAAGTGAGTTAGGTAAGAAATGAGTCCCCTTCCTTCTATTTATAGGCCTTGGACAACTTCGGGAGAATGGCGTGAGCACCCAGGGAGTGGACTAGGATCCAACCAGAGACACCACGTGGAAGCCCCCGAGTGGCGGTTCAGACCCCTGCGGGCCCCACTTGGGGTGTGCTTCCTCGTGGTGGTCATCTGTGGGTCCTAAGGTTGGTTCCAGTGTCCACGAGTTTGAGGCGGTTTGCTGCCAGGCCCTTCACCATGTGACGTCACGTGTCGCCCTCCCGATTCGTCGGGGTTGCTTCCCTTGGATTGGTGACATGACTTGCATGCATGGGATCCTAGGTGGCAGCCTTCCTTCCTTGAGGTGACGTGACATGGACCATAGAAGGTGAGTTGTCACTTTATGCTTATTTTACCACAATCACAAAAGCTCCTAGGACAAGTGGAACTACATTATTCTTAACTAAATGCGTGTAAGAAATGCCTTTTGCTCCTTTATTCATGAGTATATTGGACTCTAAAGTAAGCACTTAACAGTCAACAACTCCCTGTTAGCCTCTTGCTCGTCCCGAGCAAGACACTAAGGACTTAGGTTGGTTGATCGAGTTGCTACGATGTTGTATTCTAATTTATGACAAGTATATTGCTAGGTATTCTATCCAGAGTTGAGTGAGTTGGCATTGATCTTACCTTTCGCTTGATCGATACGGGGCATGTAGCTTCACCTTGCCTTGGGCGGTTGAAAGATAGAACAATTACATAGAGATCACCAATTACTTGTACCTTGATCGCTTATCAATCCGAAGGTTTTGCAGTTTTCAAAAGAAATCAAAGTTCCTCAAATGATACTCTCAGATCGCTCAATGTGTATGGTTCCTCACCAAGGCATTGGGTTACCTTCTTTCACAACCTACTCCTAATAAGCTTATATGTGGAGTCAGAGGTAGGAAAACATGTGGCATACCTGTTTCTCATGTATTGTCGAGTCGAAAACTAGATCCTTGGGAGCAATGAGTCATACAACCTGATCAAGATGTGCATGTGTGTGTATATATGGTGGATGGAGGATGGACTCCTTTTGGCATGATTTTCCCTTCTCTCCTTTTTGATAATTTTGAGACTTGGGTTATGTTTCTTTATTCTTTTTCTCTTTTTTTATGCATGCCCTTGAGCATGTATTCTTTTTTTTTACATAGCCCATAGTCGTTCTCGAATATTTTTGGAGAGGGATAAAATCATGAAAAATGCGCGGAGCTTTATTTGTGGAATGGATGGGGAATGGATGGAATGATGGCTGCTAACTTCCAGGGTGGAAGTCTGGCATATGGTGGCTGTGTACGTGATCTTGATCATAGGAGCATGACAAGTTTCTCACCGAGGGTCATGACAATTCGACAAGACTCAATGAAGAAGTCAGGTAGCATATGTGGAAGCTAACAAGCGCTAGCATCTACATATGGCCTTGGATAGGAATTTCTCATCATTGAGGAACTTATCATTTTAGCATTTTTCAAAAGAAAACTCCGGAAATCAAACATCACTTGGCACTAGCTCATAGCAACTCTATTATACCATATCATACCTCACAACAACCTAAGCAAAGGTCATGCTTTTTGCTACCCACAAGTTTCAAGCTAAGGTTTGATCATGCAAGACAACTAACTCAAAACATAAATAGGATATTAAGCTGTAAGCAAGGCATAAAAGAGGAATAAACAGAGCAACTATTCATCATTTCAACCATAGGAACGAAAGCATTCTTACCGCACATATGAAAAACAAACTAATTTAGGAAAGCAAATAAATATTTTGGTCTTTTTAATTTTGTAGATTTTTATGTGTTTTTAGCATATGTGGTTCTGAAAACAAATAAAGATACAAGTTACCTCAGAGTGGGGGTCCTCCCCTAAGCTAGCTTCAGGCTCACTATTGTGGAGGGAATATCCCATCCACCGATAGTAAGCCCTCTGCTCCTCCAACTGCTGCTGTTGTGCCTGCTCGATAGCCGCCTTTTGATGTTGGTGACTTTCTGTGGCAGAAAATCAAGAATTCATCAGAAAATCCACAGAGGTTGTGTAGCTATAGCCCCTACATTAGCTACATCATTAAGAAGGTCACACAGAGGGTTTATACTAGTGACACAAAGCATCGTCCTTTGCAGCCAAAGCCCAGCAAAATAGTGAGAGTTCCCTCTCCACAAGATGAGCAGCAAGAAGAGGAGGGAATTTTTGAAGAAATGGAGGCACCGTGAAGGTGGAAGTTTACCAGCTGTGGATGGTTCAAGCTGCCCCGTTGATCACCGCCCCTGACAGAGGGAGAAGAAACATAGCTCCCCGCTTCCCAAATTGATCAGCATCTTCCTTGGAATGTGCAAATCTCAGAGGGACATAGAAGTGGCTGAGCAAGAAAGGAGGAAAAAGGATAAGAAAATGAGGGACACCATGAAGGCTCTTCACACTCATGCAGGTATCCAGCCTCCTAGGTCTCCTATCTCACCATCCCCTCCAGATGTTGAGATATCCTCAGTGGATGAAAGGGTGCAAAGCTTCCTCGACTCAGATCTTCATTATCAGTATGGAAGCAACTTTGGTTCGGATATTGGTGCCTCTTCCTCCTCAGCTCCTCCTCCTCCACCACCTACTGGTTTTGACACCATGTTTGAGGGTGATGCGGTGGCACCGGAGCCTTTGGTTGCTCCTCCACCGGATGAGAGTTGGGAGGCTCGTGTCTCACATGAGTTCTTTGATCGACCTGCACCATCCTATGGTACGGAAGAATCACTCTTATCTCTTTTTCTGAAATTTTTTCCGTATCTAGTTCGTTTATATCTCATTTCTCTCTTGTATGCCTTAATTGAAGATCCGAACACCAGAGAGGAGAATTGGGATAGGTGGCAGTGATCTTGCAGCAACAACATATTCTCCAGGCCCTTTATGGATGCTTGATGACAAAGGGGGAGAAGAAGTGGATTAAAGCCTCTTGTTTTATCTCTTAGTGTAGCTGTTCTGTAGGGGGCAGTCTAACCGCCCGAGGTAGGCGGTCTAACCGCCCTACCCCTTGAGAGCTGAGAATGGATCTGAACTGTAATTATTTGGATCTCTTTTATCTTGTGGACTTGAGTATTTGTATTGTGTGCTACTGGTTGTGTAGAACTCATTTATGTATCTTAAGTGACAATTGTGATAGTTTGTGGAGCATAAATTGGATGGTGAATGTTTTAGTGTGAGCTGAATGGGAGGCAGTCTGACCGGCCTGCAACCCCGGTCTGACCACCCCTGCCTAGTCAGCACACATGTCTTTCTTTGTTGATTGCTTATCATGTCATATGCATCACGGTTTTATTTTTATTTTGTCACACACCTCTAGCACTCCACTGATTCTAAGATATAGGGGGGGGCTCTCTTGGTGTTCTCTTAAATATGTGTTTTTTGCATTTGAGGCCAATTTTTTTAAATTCCATTCAAAGCACACATTGAGGGGGAGCTCTACTATGTCTAAGAATTAAAATTGCGCTTAAACGATTTATTTGTAAGCTTTAATCGAGTTATCATCAATCACCAAAAGGGAGATTGAAAGTGCATCTAGGCCCCTAAGTGGATTTTGGTGAATTGAGTGACAAAGCGATTAAAGGTCTAACTCGTTGTCTAAAGATTGTGAGCAGGTTTTATTAATTATTCATGAGCTATAATTGTTGTTTATTTAAATGGATATTATTTGGCTCACATTGATTGAAGACAAGCAAGTGTGTGTGATCATTATGCAAATTGGTTAATGTCAAGCAATAAATGGATTTATATATTGGTAATATTTTGCAAAGATGAATTACATGTCTCCAAGGATTGTGGTAGCTTGACTAAAAATAAAAGGGATCATAAAAAGAGAAATTGGTAATTCTCTCTAATTAAATGCAAGGCTTCATGTGGTAATTGAAAGAGGACACAAGGATGAGTATAGAGGTTATGGTCCTTAATTGGAAGCTTGCACATTCGTTGTCAATCAAGAACAAGCATTTGAAGCGGGATTTCAAATGAAGGATTATTGTGGATGAAGCAAAGCCAAACTCAACGTGGATTGAGTAAGTGATGAAGAGAAATGACTAGGGTGAGGGACTAAGCAATCTTTGGGGTCTGGCCGCCATTAGTGTTTTGCTAAGGTGAAGTTCTAGCATTCGTGGGGTCTCGAAGTATCATATCCAAGACTTAACCGATGGAAGTAATGCAACTCATCTATTGGTAATGATTGGCAATATGGAATGACTTAAGGATTAAAGTGAGCATTCTTATGCTAGATGGAAAAATCCTAAGTCACTAGCTCAAGTATGGATTTACTCAAGACATTGACTATGTTGGAAGCCCTCAAGTTGGAATTGCAAAAGTATGGCAAGATTGAAGATCTACAAGCTCAAGTGGTTGACTCAGTTTTATATTTATTCTTGAGTATAGGAATGTCGTACTATCAAGAGGAATGCAATATTAGCTCTAAGACAAAAGATCAAAAGTGTAGTTGACCTATGTGAGAATTAGCCTTGAGAGAGTCCACAGTGATCTAACAAACCTCTAACCCAACCTTAGCCACTTCAACACGTCTTGGAGTGATTGTGAGAAGAGATAAGAGTTTTGGGTCTCTCTCTTGAGGCGGTCTAACTGCCGCAAGCCAATCGGCTAGTTTTTCGGCCTAACCGCCTGCCAAAGTTCTAACGAGTAGTTTTCCTTGTGAGGGTATAAGTACCCCACAATCTCCTCTTGTTGGGGTTCTTTGGTTCTAGGATTCTTGAGGTGCTCCCCTCATTTCATAAGCCAAAGCCAAGGAAACACTCCCCAACCCTCTCTTTATGAGATTTGTGATTCAAGTCATATCCTAGTGTTGAGTTGAGAGTTTAAGCCTTTGTGAGCTTGTGTGAGCTGAGCAAGAGCATCCCATAGCTTGAGCACTTGTGATTCACGTCGGAAAGCCTTTGAAGTATTTGTTACTCTTGGAGGTTCCCTCCTAGACGGCTAGGCGTCGCTAGCTCAAGGAGGCTGGTGGCGGTGACAAGTTTGTGAGGGCTATGATCTTACCTCTTTGTGGAAAAGATCGCCTTAGTGGAAAAGGAGGAAAGCGGTTGAAAGAGACCCGGCTTGTTGTGGGAAAGTTCCCTTACAAGCTCCTCAACGGAGATGTAGACTTTCCTTAGTGGGAGGTCAACTTCGAGAAACAAATCCTCGTCTCACCTTTGTGGTTTGCCTCACTTGTTTGATTTCTAGCATATTTACTTTGTTTCCGCTTGATCTACTTGGGTGTGCTTGTCTTTGAGTGCAGGGATCATTACCGCTTGTGATCATCTACAGAAGCCACTTAAGAAATTTGGTTCTTACTAGAAGTCAAGAGAAGCCTTGAGTTGTGTTTTGCAGGTTCACTGCGTGGAGGCGGTCTAACCACCCCTAGGCCCCGGTTGAACCACCCCCCTGTGCTAGGTGCACCCGGGGCGGTCTAACCGCCTGTGCCAGTGAAGCTCAAGTTTCGGGAGGAAAAGTTTTATTTGATCGTCTCACCTATTCACCCCCCTCTAGGCGGCATCAAGGTCCTTTCAAGTTGTCAGGATTCATCTGACCTATTGTGTGCAGCAAGCGAGGAAAATTATGGTAAGATGCTTAATAAGTACCCCACATATGCTCTAATACCTTCTTCTTCACCCTATATGCCTTGTTGTAACTAATCTTTTACATGAATTTTTCCTCAATTGCACAGATAATAGACTTGGGCTCATAATCAGGATTTTGCACAATCTAAGAGTACATGTGGCTAGCAACAAAACCGGCCTATAAATTTCGATGACTTGTGTCTAATGGTCAAGTGTATATGTGTGATCCACAACTATACTGACCTCAAAGTAATCCTTCCACTGCCCTTATATGCATGCACTCGAAAAACACAATTAGGCTTTGCACAACATACATCATCTATCCTCGGAGAACTCTTCACTAGCATGAACTCTCTTTGCGTAGTCAAGGTGGCCCACTTCTTCACTGCATCCTTCAAAAGTTCTGAAGTGGAGTACAGGGCGTCGACCGAAACCTCATTCTCTCTGTACTCCCAGGGCACATGCTCACCAACATTGATAGTAAGCTGTGAAAAATTGTAGTTTTTCCAACCCGTTGGCACATGCTCATCATCCTCATCATATGAGGAGTCCTCTTCCAATGCACGTTCGTTGTCTTCGAACTCCCTCTCATATTGTCTCAGTACTTTCGGGTTTTGTTCTCCCTCATCAACCACATCAACTGCTTCGATGTGTGTCTCATCATCATCCTCAGCACCTCCTTCTACCTCTTGTTGTTCCTCTGCACCACCCTCTTCAGCCTCTTCACCACCCTTGCCTCCACCATCTTCACTACCCTCAGGTTCCTGATTCATTTGAGACTTCTGATAAACTTACACAAGCAGAACCACCAGACAACGAGTTTCACATGCATTTGTCATAACTCCAATTTCTAGTGCCTTCAAGTGGCATAAGCTCCCAAAACGGTGGAGTACTTCTGTTGAATAGTGCTATTACCGACAAACCATATTGCTCTGAATCTAATGATATTGCATTGTACAGCCAGTTGGTCATGCCCCCCCAACTTCTTTCAGTGGCTCTTTTAACGTCTTTCACGACTGAACTAAACTCTGACAAGTCAACTCCTTCCATACCATACCTAACTTCTTCTGATCCATAAAACAACGGGACATGAACTATCTCTAACACGCCTGAGATCATACAACGCAATGACCACTATTAATAACTAATCTAAGTTTAACTACACCAGATCTAGTGATTCAGAACTACACTACTTCGAATAAATACAGTAAATCATAATTGCACTACTTGGAGTAAATCTAGTGAAACAAGACTATGCCACTAATCGTTAGATCTACGCAAATCTAGTGAAACAAAACTACACTACTTGCAATAAATCTACTAAATCATAACTACAGAGAGAGTAAATCGGCATAAAACCTGAAATGAGAGATCTGGAAGAGCTTCGCTACTTCTTCAACCACCTCTGTTCCCTCTCCTCTTCACCCTCTCTTTCTTTATTTTTTTTGAATTGTTACAGGGACATTTCGAGATTTTATAGGGGGACCGACCGCCGTTTCCAGTGGTGGTTGAGCCAACCGCCCTTTCCAACGGTGGTTGTAGCCTGGACTTGTTTTGTTTCGTGTTTGTGTGTTTGTCTGGCTGGCACGGCTCGTTCGTGACAGTATCATTACTTCGATCGTATCATCTCCCAAGGCTAAATTTACAAAGATGGAATAAAGTAAGAGCACGAAAGATTATTAAATATTAGAAATTATTTCTCACATGACATTATTTAAACTCAAAATTCTTTATATGCCAACTCATGTAACATTTATTATTCACTATTTTTGCCATAAAAAATAAGGTTATCACATTCAAAGTTCAACACACTTAAGTTATATCCTCTCAACCTTCGGAAAAGATTTCTTTGCATCTTGCACATTTTTCACTTCTTCATCTACGTCAATTTTGAGAAAAGAGAGGGGGGGCATAAGCCCCTTTTGCCCGCTACTGCATAGATAGTTGGATCCATTTATTCTGTTGTTTGAAAATCCATGTGCCCATATTGTACACAGAGAAGACTTCCTGATAGTCAACTAGTTGTGTCTTGTTGTAAAGGTGATCACCGATTTCATGAGTAAACCACGGCTAGAACCTCCTGCTGTTTCAAACGGCGGCGGTGATATACTTTTGACAAAGTTTATGTGGGGATTTATTTTTGAAAAATCGTGAAAAGTAAATATAAAAAATCAACGGACTAAACAACAATTAATTGTTCGAATAAAAAAAGAAGAAACGGCTAAAAAAACAACAACAGAAAAGCCCATACATACTTTGGGCCCATAAGTCCTTGGGCTGCCAGCGATGTCGTCAACGAAAGCGTCATCCCATCACTTTCAGAGTTTCAGTGCTGCCTGTAGGCCACGAACCGGGCGAGGTGCCGCAGCGGCGCGGCGCGCGCGGCGTCGAACCCGTCGAGCTCGGCCTCGGCCTTCGCCAACAGCTCGGCCGCGTACGCGCGGGCCCCCTCCAGGCCCAGCAGCCGCGGGTACGTGGCCTTGCCGGCGGCGGCGTCCTTGCCCGCCGTCTTCCCGAGCTGCTCCGACGTCCCCGTCACGTCCAGCACGTCGTCCACCACCTGGAGCAGGAGCCCCAGGAGGTGCGCGTACCGGCGGACGCGCTCCACCTCGGCGTCCTCTCCTCCGCCCACGACGGCGCCCGACGCCGCCGCGGCCTCCACGAGCCGCGCCGTCTTGTGCACGTGGATGTACTCCAGCGCGGCGAGCCCCACGGAGGCCGCACCCTCGCCCTCCATGTCGGCGACCTGCCCCGCGGCCACGCCGCCCACGCCCGCCGCGCTGCCCAGCTCCACGACGGCGCGGAGGGCGCGGTCGGCCGGGACGCCGGCGCCCGCGCAGCCCCGGGCGACGTGCTCGAACGCCAGCGCCAGGAGCGCGTCACCCGCGAGCAGCGCCGTGGGCTCGCCGAAGGCGACGTGGTTGGAGGGGCGGCCGCGGCGGAGCGCGTCGTCGTCCATGCACGGCATGTCGTCGTGGATCAGCGACGAGGTGTGGATCATCTCGACGGCGCAGGCCGCGGGGACGGCCGCGGCCGCGGCGCCGCCGACGAGCTCGCAGGCGGCGATGGCCAGCGCGGGGCGGAGGCGCTTGCCGCCGGCGAGGACGGAGTAGCGCATCGACTCTCTCAGGGACTCGGGGCACCGCAGGCCCTGCAGGGCGGCGTCCAGCGCGGCGTGCACGGCCTTGGCGTTGGCCGACAGGTACCGCTCGAAGTCGAAGCTGCTGCTGCTGCCGTTCACGTCGTCGTCAACGCCGACGCTAGTGATTTTTGGGGCTGTGACTGTAACAGCGTGCGCGTCGGCGCACCGGAGGACGGGAACGGGTCGGCTGCGGCCAGGCGAGATCAGCGAAGTGGATCCCTGAGGAATGCAGGGCTTGAAGCTTTGGGATGGTGCTCCATGCCGCACGAAGCAGGATGCCAACTTGTCCATGTAGAGTGCAGTCTCGGCGGCCTATCGCAGGAGGTGAAGACTAGAGAGAGTGGAGGCAGTAGAGAGCAAGAAGTGTTGTGAATTGTTCGGGCTTGCTACCATCTTCAGGACGAGGACTTTAAATAATTGGAAAATCTAAACCGAGAGACCTCTCCATTAGATTTAAATGAGGAAGTAACTTTTAGTCATACATGAAAAACCCTCCTAAGTTACTTCATCATGACAATACTCTTACACCATTTTTAAAAAGGGTTTATCTCCTCATCAATCTTCGTTTATTTTTCTATCACAGTCACCGTCGACAACCATTGAATCTGCATCTAACGATTCAGATCAGCACCTTCCTTGTCCCTTCCCTTCTTCCTCCTCCTTAGCTGATGTCTTCGTTTCTCTTCGCAAGTCGCACTCGGAGAGCCCAACGTCACAGACGGCACACTCCCACATCCATCGCCTCCGGCTCGGCTCTGGTAGCCCCTGCCGCCTCAACCCACCAACGTCCATTGGGGTTCCTCGACGGCGTGTCTCCGACGACGCTCTTATCGCCTTTGCTTCTCCACCGTCTCTCCCACCTCCCTCCACCGTCGTGCGACATGCAACCTCTGATCCCAAATACCCCGAACCCTAACTCGGATTATCTCCTCATTCTAATTAGAATTCGGTATGACGGGTGGATAAGTAAGATTTCAATCGTCTTCACATGGAAGTTTTTTTAAAAAGGACATAAGCTAAGCAGGAAACATGCATGTGACTGAAGTCAGAGTAGTGGCCACCAGAATCCTATCTCCTCACTGTGTTCTAAACTCCAAAAGCACAATTTGTCGGGGAGCCCTTGAAGCAGCGCCAAGGTGGGGTTGGCAGTGTCGGCAATCGGCAAGGGTAGATGTGGATAAACAACCAGCAGATTATGCTCGGTGCGTTGGTTAATTTTGTTCATTAGAAAAGCTATACTAAAACAGTCCTCCGTCAATGTTGCCAAATGCCATTGGTTTGGTCATTGGTGGTGACGTGTGGTGTTGTTGCACGGCAACGACTCGGTGGCACTGTTGTTGTTCATGTGGTCGGTCCGAGAGCTCGCGACCGCGTGACTTGAACACAAAACACGTGAGGAGAAGCGAATTAAACTATGCGTTTTTACACGCTTGCGGATGTTGAAACGTTAGAAGTCACTAGGATGGCAGAAAAGCTCGAGTCTCGTGAACTAACTCAGCTCGTTTATAGATTTGGTCAAAGTTCAGCTCGACTCGATCTTTACACAAACCAAGTCTAGTCTGAATTTTAGCTCGGTTTCTTAACGAGCTAGCTCGTGAACTACTCGCGATATGTTCGATTAGCTCATTAGGCTTGATAAAGATAAAAATATCAAAATTATATTTTTATAAATATTGTTTATTACTATTATTTGGTTAATTCAAATAATCTTGTTGTTCATCTTGTAAGTCAAATCCAATACAAATTATATCTATTTGAGTCTCCAAACATCAATTCTCCTATCTTATTGACTTTGTGTTACTTATTGTCATAATGTAATCATAAATTAAGCTTCTAAATATATTCTTTTTGAATTACACAGTACATCGGAGACACTCACAACGCACGCACACTCATCCATGAATACACGCACGCAAAGCCTACCCCTAGGAGCATCTTCGAAGACTGGGTCGACAAATCCTCAAGATTGACGAAGTCACCAGACGCTGCCGTCGAGAACGCCGCCACCGAAAGCACAAATACCGTTAAATCCTGAGAAATTCACTCACCTATTGTTAGCATACTTAATGTATCATATATTAATTAGTATTATCTTTAATCACAATACTAATGTTCAATAATACGAGGCTCGGGAGCCAAATGAATCAGCTCAAACTCTGAAACATACCGAGCCGAACTCAATTTTTATCTCGTTAACTTAATGAGTCGAGCCGAGCTTTGCTCGTTGTGAAACAAGCCACAGCGAATTGAGCCTTAACGAACCGAGGTAGAAGTCACGTACTGCTGTCCCCTGGTGTTGACATGTTTGCCGATTAGTACACAGGGTCGACGAGACGGCTTAACATCACGCCAAGAGAGCCCACAAGGTTGCTGCTGCGGTATTCCGTGAATAAACGGACAAAATCACGTGAGCGAAGCAGCCCCTTTGTGGCATTTGTGTGTGTTTCATTTTTCAGACGATCGCGGATGCTGAAAGCAGCTAGCCTGAAAACGTTTTGTTGTGCTCCGGAGCATGTTTCGGAGCTAGCGCTAGATTTTTTTTTTTTTGAAACTTAAAGAGCTAGCGCTAGATGAATGATGTATTGATGTGTGTGTCGCTGGCTAGATCGAGACGACATAAAGAAGGAACGAACGTCGCTGGAAAATGGAAATTAATATACAGTACAAGTCCGTGTCACGTGGAACATGTGTCGGGTCTCACTGAAACATCACCACCGTGTGCACGAAACCCCCTTCGTTTTCGTGTGCCCATTACGGCCGGAGTGCATGCATTTTGTTACTAGTAGGTCACTGTGCTGAAAAGGGCCAAAAGGAAAAATGTACTGATGCGCACAGATCTATCGTACGTGTACTGTGTGTGTACGTGTTTTGAGGTTGGTTATCTTTTCTTTTGCGTGAGGCCCTCTGTTTCTTCGAATAATGGAAGGGATGAAATGAAGGCGCAGTTAAGAGCGGCTTTTGGATTTCGAAACGCGTTTAACAGTTTTCACATCACCATGGCAAGAGCGGGCAGGAGAATTATTTGGTGACAGGAGGATGAGACA
This sequence comes from Cenchrus purpureus, assembly GCA_022644695.1. NCBI lineage: Eukaryota > Viridiplantae > Streptophyta > Magnoliopsida > Poales > Poaceae > Cenchrus > Cenchrus purpureus. The sequence goes on from CP053459.1 coordinate 85,189,074, forward strand.
AGATCTGCACCTCTGTCTGCAGAGCCAACACATCAGGTGGCGTTCTGAACAAAGTTCTGCAAGCTGGGCCAGTAAGACCGTCTCCAGCGGCGTGCCGTGGCGCATCTGCAAAATCAGCTGTTTTGAGCTAAGGAGAGAGACGAAGGGCACCCGCGGCTTCCAGCCGCCACAAGATCTGCAAGCGCAGCCCGCACCGGCCGTTGGCTCCCACGGGAAGAGGAAGCTCGCACCGACCCCTGCTCCACCTCCGCGCCGCCCCCTGCCCGCCATCGGAGCCGCCGCGGTGGATGAGGACCTCGCTGCTTCGGGTCGACCTCGGCCCCTGTTCTCTCTCCCGGTGAATCAAGCGCCGTCGCCGACCAAATCGACCGCCGGGGAAGGAGGCGGCGTGGTGGAAGCCCCGGATCTGCGCCGGCTCGGAGCTTTTTCTGCCTCGCCGAGAGGACCGCCGAGCTCCCGGAGCCTCCTCCATCTTCGCGTGCTCCGCCACGACCTCCGCCTCCTTGCCTGTGGAAGCCAAGGCGGAGGCGGGTTGCGCCGCCGTGCTTCACCGCGTGGAAGTCAAGGCGGAGGAGGGCCGCGTCGCCGTGCGTGGACGCGAGGAAGCGGCCGCGCCGCCGTGTGGAGGAAGAGACGAAGGGCGCCGCCGCGGCCGCAGCGCCCGTCGTCGCCGCGCCCGCCACCGCCGTGGATCTCCTCTGCCGCAGCCTCGCCGCACCGGGACGAAGGAGGCGAGGCGAGGTGGTTTTGAGCCGAGCGGCGAAGTGAGACAGTGGCGGGCGGCGGAGCGACGGCGGCGCAGGAGGCGGAGAAAGCTAGCGGGCGGGCGGGCGGGCGTCGGATCGGCGGGCGGAGCAGCGGGCGGGCGCAGGGAGGCGGATGCGTGGGGAGGCGGAGCAGCGGCATGAGGGGCCCGCAGTGGTTTGGATGGGAAGGCCCAAGACACCCCGAGAATGCGGTTGAGCGGTGGCTGTGCTGCAAAATGCAGCGACCCTTGCGGCAGCCGCTGGAGCCGCAACAGTGGTCCTAGGATCTGCATTTTGCAGATGAAGATCCGTCTGCAGCACTTGCTGGAGACGGTCTAAGGGCGTGAGGATGGGATGGATAACAACGATGGGTCGATGGCCATGTGTTTAGATCAATGAGCGAGGTGTGGGTGTCTTCCGCATGTGTAAACACGTAGGGGTGATTGGCGGTGGTGTATAACCTCTATCCGGACTTGGAACTGGTGTTTGGTAGGCTGCATAGGGTGTTAACTAGGCTTAGCTTGTGCAAAAAGGGAGGTCCAGGCTTGTATAGTGCAACTTACTGGTATTTGATAGGCTGCATAAGGTGCTTCCCCTAACCTTCTCTTTCGCCCACTGACCACCACCACCGCATGGTCAGGGCGGCTTGCCCCACTCCGGCCGGTCGGCCGGCAGCCCGTCGGCGGCCAGCGGAGCTTGGCTGGGCTTGTCGGCGGGATGGAAGAAGCGGCGGGCGGCGTGAGGCTGCATCACGCGGTGGCTGGCGCGAGGCCATCGTAGCCCGCAGGGGCCCTCGCTGGAGGTGGGGAAGATGACCCGCACGAGGAGAGAACGAGAGGGCCGCTAGCCATCGAGCCGTCGACCGATCGGTCGCGGCGGTGAAGGACGCAGCTGCGGTGGCGGCCGTCGGCGTTGGAGGTGCGGCGACGACGGCGTCGCGATGGAGCTCCCTACATGGCCGAGCCTCAATTCGATGGCACTGGACCTCGATTCGACATCACCAGCCTCAATTCGATGGCACTGAAGCTCGATTTGAGCTCCGCGCCGCCGAATCCTGCGCCCTTCTCCTTCATTCCGGCCTCCCTCCCAAACAGACCTCCTCCTTCCTTCCCCTTTCTTCTACTCCTTTCTTCCCCATCTCTTTGCGGCGGCTTGGGAAAGGGGAAAGACCCCAGGCGTGGTAGGTGTAGCGCTCTAGGAAATGGGGTGCAGTGGAGAAGATGTTGCGGTAAGTTCACCTCTAGGAAATACAGGGTCATCTTATCACCTTGTGCAACTTACCAAACACAAGCATAGCAAGTCAGGCTATCTCTAGCCACCCAACCAAACACCAGCAAATTGCATTGATTTAGCCATGCTTAAGCTAGCCTCGCTCCAGATTCTAGCGAGGCTAGAGTTAGCCAGGCTGCCAATCACACTCGTAAAGTCTAGTCGTGACTCGTGATCTAGACTTACGCTGTTTACACACAAGTGTACCTGGGGATTTGTTAGAACCCGTGTTTTTGAAATTCTTATTTTACGTGTGTGTTTTTAAGACAACACTGACTAAGAAAAAAATTACTGACAACTCCTAAAAATGATTGAGAGATAAATAAATCTCAATATTTGAGGAATTGAGTTTTTGTTTTGAAGGGCTACCAGCTCGTTCTTTATTCATCATATGGTGGAACAGTGACATCACGGTCCACCAACATGTTTACAAAACTAGGGAGGGGATCATTCCAAATGATTGGATTGTCGGGTCCCGAGCTAAGTCAACGAGCTAACTCATGCGCACATTAATTACAAGAATGAGAACAATACCACAAAGGGTAAAATGCAAGTCTAAAAGCTCATGAGCTTCACGAAAGATTACTCCGGCGCTAGATCAAAAGCATTGAAGTGCGAGCCAAATTCACGTAATCTGCCTCAATAATAACTTGTGAGATGCCAACACGGTAACACTCATGGCCACATGGAGCGCCGACAGGCATACCTCCCCTTCAGCCGAGAGTGCATCATGTACCGCCAGCAAGCAACCAGATCCCGCCAGGACTCCATGGCCATTGTTATCCCTGATCACAAAGCCCCATCCTCCATTCTTTTCCTCTTACCGGAAGGCTCCATCAATGTTATTTTTCAACACACCTGCCAATGTCGCTACACATTCCTATGCACATTATTTTGCTTGGGTGTGAGGTGTTGTAGAAGTTCGGAGTTCATAGCCACCTCCATAGTCCTATGCTGGACCTCTTCAACGATGGCTCGTTCTTCTGCATTGGCTTTATTTCTTGCATCCCACCACACCCATACGAAGCAGGTAACGGTGGTTCTCTCTTTTCCTTCCAGCTTCAGAATGTAAGGGACCATATCCCGAGCGGATTTCATTCGGAGGAGGCTAGTGCGCACACTCTCCAGATTCAGAGCTTGCCAACATTTATTTTACAAGCTTGCAAACAATGTCCCCCATCCTCATCCGAGACGTCGCACATAGGGTAGGGACGGCCAGGATCGGCAAGGGGTTGGTTCCTCTTCTTCCTCCTCCAGCCCCTCCTCTCCTTCTTCCTCCTCCTCAAATTTCTACTTGGAGGGGTTGGGGGGCTTAGTGGAGCGCACGCCGGTAGGGGAGCTCGAGCCCCCTCCGCCCCACCGGCTGCCTCCATGCCTGCACAGGGCATCTAGTGTCAACGTCCTGCACTTCTCTGTGCTTGATATTCAGTCGAAGTGGCGAGCTATTATGAGCTAACCTCCACAGAACCGCTTCACCTTCTACCGGCATTAGAAGTTCCATAGGTTCAACCACTGTAGACATTCTTCTGTGTTCACTGGAGAGTTCGATGAGCTAGTTTGCTTAGCCTGCACAAACTCACGTTCGTCCTCAAGAACATGATAAGGAGACTTTACTAAAAAGATGCCTTTTGAGTCATAGTACCAAGATGGACATTCCTCTTCTCCATGCCTGATGGGAATGGCCAGAATGTGCTTCACATCTTTCTCTCAAAAAATGTCTTGAATGAGCTCTTTATCCCAGCTTCCTATATATGGGTCAATTAAATCAGAGACCTTGGTTAAGATGGTATGTCCTTTTGGAGTTGTCGGTCTATGAGTGGTCCCTCTCGGCAGCCAAGGATCCTCCCACATATTAATTTTAGTGTCATCACCCACTCTCCAAATCATGCCTTCTCTAATTGCTTTAAGGCCTCTAACGATGCTCCTCCAGGAATATGAAATCCCTGGGTTTTCTTCTGCCTTCAGTAGCTCACCCTCCGGACAGTATTTCGCCTTTAACACTTGTGCACGCAGCGATTTAGATTCCATTAGCAACCGAACCCTTGTCTTGCTAATATTGCAAGGTTGAATAGGTGCAAGTCCCTGTAACCCAGTCCACCTTTCTCCTTTCGACTGCATAGAAGTTCCCAGGATAGCCAATGTAGTTTATTCTCCTTTCCCTGTTGTGACCACCAAAACCATCGAATCATCTTCACATTGTCGTCACACAGTGTTTTCGTCAGATCAAAACACGACATAGCATAAGTTGGGATGGACTGGGCAACAACTTTGATGAGCACATCTTTCCCTGTTTTCGGCAAGAGCTTCTCCTTCAATCCCGGAATCCTCTTCCATATCATATCTTTTATGTAAGTAAAGGTCTGAACCTTTGATTTCCCCATATAAATAGGTAGACCCAGATACTTCTCATTTTGTGCCTCTGATCTGATGTCTAAAGAATGCATTACAACAGTCCTTACTACCTCCTTTGTGTTATTGTTGAACATAATAGAACATTTGTTCTTATTTATTATCTGGCCCGAACAATCCTCATACAGTGAAAGAATATATTGCAAATGGCTTGTACTTTGTGCATCAATTTTAAAGAGTAGCAAGGAATCATATGCAAGTAAAAGATGATTTATACTCGGTGCTTCTGGACATACACGGACACCCACAATATCACCCCTATCTTCAGTTGCATTAAGAAGCATGAGAATGCTTCAGCACAAATCAGGTAGAGGTATGGTGACAAAGGATCACCCTGTTGTAAGCCCCTCTCAGGCACAATTTCATCGGTGAGCTCTCCGTTCACTTTGACCCTGTGAGAAACTGTTGACACTACTAAGTTCATGACCACCTTCACCCAATTCTCATGGAAGCCTAACTTAAGCATTGTCTTCTCTAAGAATCCCCACTCGACACGGTCATAAGCTTTGCTCATGTCTAATTTTAAGGTTGCATATCCATCCACTCCCTTCCTCTTGTTTTGCATATAGTAGGTGAGTTCATAAGCTAACAAGACATTATCTGTAATTAACCGACCCGGTACAAAATCACTCGGATTCAAAGAAATAATATCAGGGAGAATAACTTTTAGGTGATTTGATAAAACCTTTGAAGCTATCTTGTACAGTATATTGCACAAGCTAATAGGTCTCAAGTCTTTCAGTTTTTTTGGGTTGGTAACTTTTGGTATAAGGACAACTATGGTCTCATTCCAGCCCTTTGGCATTTTGAGGAATTGAGTTAAAGAGTTCATACATATATCTTCCCAACTTTGAACCCACTTTGGGCGGGCAGCAACAACTAGGCCCATGTGCACGCGCTCGCTCTCCCTCCCCATAGGCCCACCGACTAGGCAGCCCAGCAACTCGCGGACGTTTCCCTTTTCTATATGTTTTCTTCTTTCCTTTGTAACTGGCCAAGAAGATACATTTGCATTGCAACAGGTCAGGAAAAACATTTGCTGATAATGTTACCTCAGCGAAAACATGTGCACATCTTTTACTACCTATGTCCCCAAGTAAATGTCGCCAGAAGAACTGAACCACTAAGCAATGTAATTGACAAAAGACTGAAATATTCCTAGTAGCAATGATTTGCCATGCAATGAACCATCCGTCATCCGTGCGTGTGTATGGTTGTGTGAGGGGAGAGGAAGGGATAAGCCTGAGACAGATGCAGGTGCATGTCCGGTGCAGGAAGCTATAAGGTTGGTGCCTCGTAGGAAACAGTAGGCAACGACGGTTAATTAGGATCGGAACAAGTCATTGTAGCTCCAATGACATTTAATTAGGAATGGAGGGAGTAGCTATTTGGGTCATCGTTGGTGACGTTGTGGCTGCCCTTAGAGCAAGTATAGCAATGGACGAGTAGCCGGCGATATGTGATGTGGAAGATAGAGAAACGAAGAAAGAGAATGGGATGGGCGTCTTGCGACACGCCCACTTCCAGCCGACGAAGAGAAGCTAGTGCGGCTGCTATTTGTTGAACTCTCTGATGTGCATTAAATGTTAGCAAGGTCCACCACCACGGAGTGCCATGTCATCAGGCGTTGCAGCCCGCAGCGGGCGAAACTACTAGCCATGCTCTTATCGGATTGCTGCTCTGTGCACTAGGTCTAAATGGGGCATCAAACTGCATACTTTTCCCTAGTTTGATTTGAGGTCAACTAAGTCAGGATTGAATGGTTGGCCACACGCGCAACTTTCGTTTTGGTTCCATCTTACCAATCTGGTGGATATGGATCTTCGACAGTTATGTCCTCTACAGTGATTGCAGTTGAGTCGTTGGCGTGTAGTGCCGAGCTCACATGTCGTGACTCAATTGCTGAATGGTCCGATAGCATGGTGTAATTAGACTAGCAATATCCATGCACCCCTGCCCTGGTGCGGCCAGGCCAGGCCACTGCTGGTTTTTTCAGCGAACTAATAAGCAGTAGGTTTTCGATGGACACGCAGAACGATAGAAGGTTAGCAGGTGTGGCGGCGGGTGCTGCCTGAATCACCCCTCGTTCGGTTACATTGATTCATTTCGGGCCGATAATAAAATATAACAAGAGATTTATGCTAGATACAACTAGATATCAGAATTTAATCCAAGTTTGAAACTAATCTTACTCATGAAAGGTACAGTAAAAGATCGAGATAAATTCCACACCTCCCAATTCATAGATTGATTCCCGTGTCATGTTGTATCTATCATGAGTAAATTAATTATCGATTCAGAATAAATCCCGATCTTTTGTTGTATCTACCATGATTTTTTTTATATACATGTATCATTCCCGGCCAGATTGAATTATACGTAACCGAACAGGCTTGCCCGCCTGGACTCGCACAGCTTTCTTGTAGTCAAACTGACAATTTGACAGAAACAACATATTGGGATGGGTGGTCGATCATGAACACCAAACTTTATTGATTTGATTTGCTGAAACTTATTATAATAGCCTGCGTGTAGGTAATTTGAGCATGTCGTTGGTCCAGATGACTACAATATTAGTACGTTGCTCCTTGCCAGCACTTATGGGTCGAGAACACGTACACAGCTGCTAGCGTTGTTGTGTTAAGAAGGGCAAGTCTGCTGCGTGCCATCGGAGAGGTGGAGCGTGCAGCCCTTGGGCGTCATGCAGCAGTTGCACCTGGCCGGGAGCTTGTCGGCGCCGGAGGATGGGCAGGTCACGTAGTCCACCTCCAGGCAGTACTGGGGCAGGCGACGGCGCCGCCCTCCTGCCCCTGCAGCAGCACTAGACCTTCAATTCGTTCGCAGTTAGTACACGGAAACGTACGTCAGGTGTCAAAACACAAAGCAATCAACTAGCCGAGAGGAGCTTGCGATGGCATGATACGAGGGCTTGGAGCTCTTATACGTACCAATCAGGAGGAGAGACCAGGTGATGTGGTGAAGCCTGGTGGTGGTAGCCATGGCTTCACTCTCCTCTCTCAAAGCTATTCAGAGAAGCACCGGAAAGTCTGCGGAGGTGTTGCTGCTTCCACTGATCGATCGGCTGAACTCTTTTATAGGAGCAGGAAGAAGCCAGGAACGGTGCATGCAGATAGGAGGACTTCCTGTATTTTGAAGTCAACAAGTTAGGCCTGAACGAAATTGTTGACCACATCATACAGTACCCATAACCGAAAATATCTGTAGTATCAAAAGTCCTCTAGCCTACCTAGTTGGTTAGAGGAAATGAGGTAGGTCGGAAGATCCGGATTCGAGTCATCGTTTAAGTGAATTTACGAAACTAGTTTAAAAAAATCTTTCGCCGGTGAAGCTGAGGTTCATATTTTCTACGCCAGAATTAGGTTTCCTTCTCTTAATCTGGCCGGTGAAGTTGGGGTTCGAGAATTTTTTAAGTCGAAATTAGGTTCTCTTCTCATAATGAAAATTGTGAGATGGTCTTAAACTCCACCAGCGTAGTTTTAAAATATCTGTCGTAGTTTAAAAAATCACAATGTCTACATAGATGGATCTGCAAGTGGGAAGATTCTCCTGTTGAACCACTTGAAATCCACGTGAGATCGCAAGAAAAAAATTTAAAAAAAAAGTTGCAAGAAAACGGTATTTAGTTGCACTTGCTTTTTGGTAATTAGAGAATAAAAAAACATGTTTCCAACACCTCTGCCTAGCCTCGCCGTGAACCTCGGGCTCACAGCGAAGGCCGAAACACCCTCGGCAAAAGGTTTGTTGTGAGCCGCTATCGGCAAAGCCTCACGATAAACAACAAAAGGTAACTACACTCGGCAAACATTTCATTTTGCGGGTAGGAGTGGATGCTCTCGGCAAAGGTGGCGGCCGTTAGCCCGTCACTAAAGGTGAAGCAGACATTCGTTTTGCCGTGAGGCAGCCGTTAGGCTCACTACAAACTCGGGATTTACCATGTGTCTTGTTATTTGTAGTGGGCCTACAGCCTAGCTCACAAACAAGTTGGCCCCATGCTCACGTCTGTCACTAGACGCTATGTTTGTCGTGAGCTTCTAATTTTGTCGTGAGTTCTCTTCTCAGACTCTTTGCAAATGCGCACTATGTTGTGTGTTCAACCTTTGCCGTGAGTTTGGAATGTGGCTCACGACAACTATTTCCTTTACCGTGAGCCTGATTTTGGCTCACGACGTACAATGCCGCACACGGTATACACACGGTTTCCAGTAGTGTTCTGCTTAAGGCGTGTTTGGATCAGTGGCGGAGCTACATTGGGGCAAGGTGGGGCAGCCGCCCCAGCTAGACCTAAGCTTTCTCGAGTACCCCTTCTTCTCTGGTGACATTTTTGAGCTCCGGCGACACCCTGGGCGGCATCATGGTTCTTGCTTGGGTATAACAAGGTAGAAGATAACCCTTAGGTCCAAGGTAGAGGATAACCATTCGATTGGGCCTTTATTAACCACTTGCCTCCACGCTTGTAAGTAGCAGCAGCCCAAAGTCTCAAATGTCCATAGCGCTATGGCCCATCTACGAAAATAAGCGATCCCATCTCTGGAATACGGCAGCAGCACGCCGATAAACCTAAGCAGTGCGTGGCAGCAGCTCCGACCTCCGTAGCGAAGTCCGCCCAGCTATTTTTTCTTCCTGGCTCCGCCACTGGTTTGGATCATGATCATATCTTGCCTAACCAAAATTTTTGGCATCATTTGGTGGTAAGCCATGGCCGGCCTTCACTCTTTGTCTAATAAGTAGTAACTAAAAATTTGGCTCGAGAAGGAGCTGCTTCCCTCAATTCATAAAGCTGTGGCAATGTCTCGGCTGCGATTTCCAGCGGCTCTCCTGACCCCAAATTACTCAGAGTAAGAAATCGAAGGAGGTTTACTCTGTCCGAGTCACCTACCACGCCTGTCCGCATATTCGCGCAGCCGGAAGCTTCCTCACCAGGTCCTCTAGCTACGAGGAGTGACAATCGCGCAGTTACATCCTCCCCCTGCAATAAAACTAATCCCAGATATAACATGCCATCTACCTTTGTTTATGGCGGCGGCTCATGCCGTCAGTCCGTCACTGGTGATCTCACGCTCCACCGTACCTGCCGCTACCGAGGACCGATCAGAAAATGATTAGTCAAGACTAGATCAGTGTCAGCCACACAGACGCGCACATCTCTGATTTCTCTACCAAATCCGTCTGTCTTCTCCACTGATCTGAATCTTATGGTGTTCCATTCCTGACCTTTTTTTAAGAATAACCATGAAAATTCCACACCAATTCCCGGCATCTTGGCCCCAGAGCGGCCTGCATTTTTCAGAGCTAACGGACAAGCGCCGTGACCCGTGAGCACGAGCAGAGGCGGCCGGACAGGCGGCGGCTTACTGCGAGCATTGGCGACAGTGATGCGTGCCGGCGACTTCTCTGCATGGCGACGACCACAGCAGCGCCGGGAAGGAGATAATGTTGTTTTCTATAAGTAGCTAACAAGGGAGCCACGCTTGTCATCTCCGCACTAACATAATCCATCAGATCGAGAGCTGCTCCACCAATAAGCGTCGATCCCTTGACCGGAGAGGCGAAGCAGCAGAGCGCGCCGTGCGCGCGTCATCAGCAATGGCGGCGGCCGCGGAGGCGGGAGCAGGAGCAGGGGACAAGTACCGGTCCTTCATCCACGGCGAGAGCGAGAAGGACACCGTGTGGAGGTACGGCGCGCCGCCCAACTACGACGTCGTCAACAAGCTCTTCGAGGCGGAGCGGACGCACGTGTGGCCCGAGGGCTCCCTGGAGGAGAAGGTGCAGCGGCTGCTCAAGACATGGGAGATGGAGCTCGTCCACAAGGTCCGCACCGAGGACCAGAAGACCGTCAACTCCGCCAAGTACTCCGCCAGCACCAACGGTGAGTGAGTTCGATACATCGCCGCCGGCCGATCGCCACCGGCCGGTCACCGGAGCTTCTAGTTCTAGCCATGGATTCAACTCATTCAAGCGCAATCCCCGCCCACTGACACGTACGCGCCGACGACGATGCCGACCTGCAGGGATGACGGCGCTGAGCCGGGCGGAGGTGATGGCGATGGGCGGGTACAACAACTTCCTGCGCACCAAGCTCCCGCCGGAGCACCGCATCTTCGACCCGGACCAGGAGACGCCCGAATCCGCCATGGCCACGTTCCTCACGGCGTTCCCGAGGGGGTTCGCCATCGAGGTGCTCGAAGTCTACAGCCCGCCCAAGATCGCCTTCAAGTTCCGCCACTGGGGGTACATGGAGGGGCCCTTCAAGGGACACCCGCCGCACGGCCAGCGCGTCGACTTCTTTGGAGTCTGCATCTTCCATGTGAGTTTACTGCTTCATTATCAGACAGCCGGAGCCGATGCTGCATTTGCTCCAAGTTCAGGTTCAGGCATAATTATGTGACACAGATCGTGGACTGAATTTCTCTGCAACGTTGTGGTGTTTTTAGGTTGACGAGGAGATGAAGGTAGAGAAGTCGGAGTACTTCTACGAGCGCGGCAACTTCCTGGCCAGCTTCATGAGCCCGCCCGATGCTGCTGCGCCGGGTTCAGGTTCAGGATCGGGATGCCCCGTGATGCAGGGGAAGAACTGAATGTCTGAATGAGCATGACCACGGCGCCGTCAAGCGTGTTTGAACTTTGGAGCGACCAACTTCTTCAGTGTGATATCGCGTATGACTGATAAATCCATGTAGCTCGAAATAACTGTTGAATTGAATAAACTAGTTTGTTTGTTCTCGTTAAAAAAAAAAAGAGGAGAACTTTTTCTCGTTTCGTGTCATCTCCCAAGGCTAGATTTACAAAGACGGAATAAAATAATAACAGCATGCAAGATTAGTAAATATTAGAAATTATTCCGCACATGACATTGCTTAAACTCAAAATTCCTTATATGCCAACTCATGTAACATTTATTATTCACTAATTCTGTGATAAAAATATGAGGTTATCACATTGAATGTTTGACACACTAAGCTGCATCCTCTCAACTTTAAGAAAAGAGTTATTTGCATCTTGCACATTTTTCATGTTCATTAAGTCTGTTTGGGCTTCTTCATTAAGACAATTTTGAGAAAAGAGGGGGGCATGAGCCCCTTCAATGTCTCCATATTGTACACAGGGAACACTTCTTAGTCAACTAGTTGTTGTCAACAGACTGACGAAGAAATCTGAACAAGGGATCACCGAGTTGATGAGTGAGTTGGTTTCGCTTGCTAAGTTGAAGCACGTGAACCGTGAGAATTATGGGTGTTTGCTTGGAGGAGTCGAAGAAATCGATTGTTCACGAGCACCTGTAAGGAATCGGATGCTTGTAGCCTAAGAGGGGAAGGGGGTGAATTAGGCTTCTTGAAAACTTAACCTATGACTTCCACTACTTTGCATAAAGTAAACTAGATCAAATCTATCTAGATGTGCAATCTAAGATTGACTAGTGTGAAACTCTCATTCCAAAACAAGTTTTGCAACCTATAGCCAATCTTAGCATGATACTACCCTAGGAAAGTAAGGCAAGCAAGGATTGCAAGAGAGTAATGTGGAAACGTAAAGAGGGATGAGAGGAAGCAAACTTTTGACACGCTGATTTATCTCGTGGTAGAGCACTAAGCCACCCTAGTCCACGTTGTTGAAGCACTCACACAAGAGTATTGCTTCTCAGTCACCAAGTCTCTCCCAAGACACCACTTGACTCGCCACTTAGGCACTCGCAAGCTCCCTTGGTCACCCTGATGCCGCCTCCACTAAGGAGCTTCTCCACTTAGGAAGGGGGTCTCCACGTCCCCCGCACAAAGTGTCATCGCCACTCCACACCAAGCCGGAGGGTCGAAGACGATTGCCGGTAAGCCACTTAGACCCCAAGGCTTCCGCGCACCTTGTCAGTTCACTCAAGAATCACCTCACAAGGTTGGCACAACCTTGCACTCACTCAGCTCTAAGCTAAGCCTAGCACTAAGGACACACACAAAGCATGTGCAAGTCTATAGATGAGCAATTTAGCACTTGGATGGATTGGATATGATCTTCTAGGTGTCTTGCACTCCTCTGCACTTCCACACAATCCAGCAACCTCAAATGGGTGAGTGGAGAGGTATAAATAGCCCAAGGCACCAAGCTAGCCGTTGGCTAACGGCTCCGAGATACCGTCGGATGAACCGACACTTACTTTTCAGGGCCATCGGTTCATCCGGTGCCCCCCTCTACGCCACTTAGCCGTTGCAGTTCTCTGACACAATTGATCCGACGCTATACACCGACGGTGCGTCGGTTCATCCGGTGCCCCCCTCTACGTTAGTTAGCCGTTGCAGTTCTCTGACACAATTGATCCGACGGTATACACCGACGGTGTGTCAGTTCATCCGGTGCTGAAGGACTCCTTGTCAAAACCTTATTGTTAGCTCCCACGAGACCATCGGATAGACCGACGCTTCTGCTGACCAAGGCGTCGGTTCATCCGGTGCTGAAGGACCAGTCTTGGCGCGCCTCTGTCTTGATTCAAACTGAGCATCGGATAGACCGACGGTGTCCCCACTTAGACCGTCGGGTCATCCGGTGCTACTGTCTTCTGCAGCTCTTCTCCTTCCAATCATCCGACGCAACTACAGAATGGACCGTCGGTTCATCCGACGGTGCCAATTGCATTTGGCCTTCACGCGGTACCAAGTGCACTAACACTTCTTCCTAGGGTGCCGTCGGTTCATCCGATGGTGTTTTTTCCTTCCTTTTCTTCGCGTCTTCAACTTGTCACTGCTTCAACTTGACATACTTAACATGCCTTCACTTATAGCCTCAAAATATATACTAAGTCCTCATTTTTGCTATGAACAAGTTAATATGTGCATGGTATGTTAACTTGTGGTATGTCATGTTAACTTGGGTATGGTATGTTAACTTGGGCATGGTATCTTAACTTGTGGTAACATCCATGGGACCTAGGAATGCTAGGCCCGGCATTCGGTAAATACCGAACCGATCGGTTCGGTTCTCCCATCTAGGTAAATTCGGTTCTTGAGAAATCAAGATCCGATCGGTTCCTAAAAACTTCGATGAGGGTATTTGATGTCGGTAAATTGATTCGTTCGGTGCTTACGAGCGTGAATTGATCCCAAAGAAGATGTAATTGCATGTTCAAAAACTAATTTTGACATGATTTCATAGATAATAATAGTGCAAAATACTTATACATATAAAAGTCCACATGAATATAAGTGTGAGTGCCAAAATTACATAATATAATAGTCTATAATAGTGCAATCAATAATATAATAACACTTAAACTTATCAAATTTCAGGTAAGTTCGGTACTTTCGGTAAGTTCGGTTCGGTTTCGGTATTTACCTCGGTACTTCGATTCTTGAAAACTCGGAACCGAACATAGAACAAAATATTTTGATTCGGTAAATTTCGGTTCGGTTCTCGGTAATTTTGGTTCGGTTCTCGGTATTTTGTGCCCACCCCTAAGGAATACCTACAAAGACATGCTAGACAATGTGGTTAGTCTCATTACTTGTGTTAGCATGAATCACCAAAATCAACTCGAACAAATGGCAAATGTGGGGTCATGTTCACTACAACACCTCCCAACACAGGCTGGACAAACACACCTACGGTAATATTCAGAGGTACCATAGGAGCTAGCATACAAAGAGAACCAAACACGCATATGGTGTGCGGTGCAGGTATGATACAAAGAGAACCAAACACACATGTGGTGTGCGGCGTGCTCGTGCATTGTGGGCGTACATGGCGGCATATGCCCCCCCGCCACCACCACACATAGAGGTAGCACCCACATGCACAATGAACACAAGCAAATTTCCATCTGAAATTTCAATTTTTGCCAACATCTAAATTTAACACTATTACCTCTAACATGCTAAAATCAATGGCGTTACGTATTCGGTAATCACTAAAGGGTCACTATCTTTTATTTGAGTGGTGTTATTTATCCGATGATCATTAAAGGGGTTTGCGACATTTTCTCTACCCCTTCTTATCTAAAAAGGTAGGGTCTCCTTGTGTCCTTAAACATATAACCATCTTTCGGCTAACCTAGTCTCTTTCGTGCCTTCGTACCAACAAGGGATATACTGACCTGTTGTCTATCATCAATGCATTTCGGTTTGATCTTAGGCTAAGACTCACCCTTCATGGACGAACTTTGCGGAGGAAACCTTCGGGGCATTGGATTCTCAACAATGTTTTCATTACTCAATCTGACATTCTCACTTCCGCTTCGTGGATCCCCGCTTTCGCATTTGCTTCCTTCTAAGGTGGTCATTAAAAGGACGCTATCTTTTATTTAAAGTGACACAACTAAATTTATAGGAGCGTTCTGTATACGAAGTGCATACAATATATATTAATATTACACGTGTACCGTAGGAGAGTCGTAAACAAGTGAGACAATCTTGAGGGTTTTTTACCAATTCAACTCGTTTCGTCAGCAACCCGATTCGATCGCCACAACATCAAGAGTGTGTTTAGATTGTTCGGGTGAATATTTGACGCAAGGTAAATGTTTTGCTCCTCTCATTTCTCTTAACAAATTTAGTCCCTTGAAGTATTTGGATTGAGAGACAAATGTTGGTGGACTAAACATTTAATAACCATTTGCTTGATAAAGAGACGTTACCGAGGGCGCTGTGGAGGGAAATGAGAGCGCGGGAGTTGCGCTTGCGCACGGAAGAGAGTACATTAATTGAACATATTTTTTAGTCCCACACTTCTACCACAAATTTGTCCAAATTTGACATTCTCATGAGGCAAATGAAATAATGAGGGAGGAGCTGCACATTTGCCCAACCTATTCGATCCTACATGTTTGGCACCCTTGTGATTAATTTAGGTAAATTTGGTCCATTAGTCCCAGCGCAGCCTGAATATCCCTGCCCCAGAACATCCTGCCGGTGCAAGCAAGGCGACCGTCGCGCAGGCACGTGTCTTTGTGCGGTGACCGCCTGACCGGCGACGGCGAGACGTTGCTCCAGGCCTCCAGCACGAGACCATGGAAAAGCAGCCCGGGGCCGAAGGAAGCAGCGCACCGATCAGTTCAATTTCAGCGAGCGGGATCATTGTATTCCCGATGCCGAGATGTCCATCAATTCCCCTACCCAAACCCATCCCTGCCCACCAACTGCTCGATCAAAAGCCCAAACCGTCC
The DNA here is from genome assembly GCA_022644695.1 of Cenchrus purpureus. Taxonomy (NCBI): domain Eukaryota; kingdom Viridiplantae; phylum Streptophyta; class Magnoliopsida; order Poales; family Poaceae; genus Cenchrus; species Cenchrus purpureus. The sequence continues at coordinate 85,204,659 of CP053459.1, forward strand.
CTTCGCCCCCCCTCCCCGTTGCCGCGCACCTTCCCTTCCGCCTCCAGATGCCATGAACCGTGATTCTTCCCTGGTCGGTGATCACTGCAGTTTCGCAAGGTCTTAGTATGCAACAATGAACAGTGGCGCTCGCCTGCTCGGTGGGAGATCGAAAAGGCAAATTGGTACATGGACTGACTGACGGAGAAGACAGTGGATGTTTGTTTGGATTGCAAAGTGTTCTTATTATTACCTACGCAAAACAAAGTAGATGACAAAGAATTTTCCAATGGATGGACGATCGACAGCCAATGGCAAAGAAAGGATAAAAGAGGAACAAGGAGGCGAGCATCAGCATGTCTGCATGTCCGAATGGTCACTCACTGCCCCGCTGGACCGATCCGCCCGGCCAGCCGCTGGTCGTCCACTGGTCACGCTCAGAGCAGCTCTCCTCCGAACAAAACCAAACGAGGGACAGGCGCGGCGCGGGACCGAGAGAGAGAACCCAACCCATGCATGGCCGGTCCGATGGAGCCAGTGGGACGGGACGCGGCCGGGAAGCCTCTCTTGGTAAGGGTGTCTGGGAGCGGCGGCAGTGATTTCCGTGGCAGCGCTACCCCTTCTTCGATCGCGGTGGTCGTTGGCAGCACCGCCGTCGCCGTCGCCGGGTCATTCGAGTTCGGATTGTCGGTAAGCGCTGCGTTTATTTGTGATTCTTTTCCTGTTTCCCTCCATTTTTTCTCGCAAACTTTGACGTTTGATTTCGGTGTGCTCTGCAGATCGGCTACTCATCGCCGTCTCAGCTGGCCATCATGCGGGATCTCCACCTCTCCCTAGCTGAGGTATTGTCCTGTCCTGTAAACGATGCTTCATCTTGGTGGTATAGCTGAGGTCACTCTTTAATTAAACATCTCGTAACAAGATATGCTAATCTTCTCATGTGCACATCACATGCAGTACTCTGTCTTTGGCTCGATCCTGACCATCGGAGCAATGCTGGGGGCCATTGTCAGTGGCTCCATAGCAGACCGAGCCGGTCGAAGAGGGGTACGTGTTAAACTGTTAGTCCCATTACGGTATTCCCCCATCCTGCTAGAAGCCTAGTACTGAGCTAACTGTGCCAGCAAACTTCACCTCGTACCCAGCCAAAGAGCGAGCCAGAGTGATCGTTTCCTTTGTATTTATGCTCTCTTTGACCGACCGATTTGCGCATAACGTTCTGAATGTCGCGGCGCGCAGGCAATGGCGATATCAGATGTTATCTGCGCTCTTGGATATCTCTTAATAGCTTTTTCCCAGGTTCCACTCCACTCCTTTTTTTAATCCTTTTTAAAATTAGTTTTAACCTCTTTTATCCCTTACTTCCTATAGTTCATCTAACTGGTGGGTTTTATATATATTTCTGTAGAATTATTGGTGGCTTGACATTGGAAGGGTATTAATTGGATGTGGAATTGGGCTTCTTTCATACGTGGTGATTACAATAAGCAATCTTGTTACCTTTTTTAATGATGAAATCCATTTGAAAATTTATTGTATCTAAACAGGTTCCAGTATATATATCAGAGATAACACCAAAGAACCTTAGAGGAGGCTTTGCAACTGTAAACCAGGTTTGTCCTGAAATCAATCAAGGTAGACTTTAATATTGATTGTTCAGAGCTAGTTTTATCTCAAAGAAAAAGGAAAAAAACTCCTCCATTCATGCAGTTTATGATATGCTGTGGAGGGTCGCTTGGCTTTGTTCTTGGGACCTTTATCACCTGGCGTACATTGGCAATTGTTGGTAAAGTAGTTTGTTTGGATGTACCTATCAACTTATCTATAATACCTATAAAAATGAGTATACATTTTACCAGGTCTAAATCAGGCCAATTTTAATTGACCTTTATTTTCCTAAAAATATCTGCTTCCAATTTATGCACATTATGACATACTGTTATACTACACATGAATGAAATGCTACCTTTTCTCTTGCAGGAGTGGCACCATGTTTATTGCAGCTGCTTGGCCTTCTTCTGATTCCTGAATCCCCCAGATGGCTTGTAAGTTGCCTTTCAACTATTAATACTTGATTAATCTTTATATACACTCTGATCCTATTCGTAGTTGACAAAATCTCTCTTATTAGAAGAGATTAGAAAGAGCATAAGCTCTTATCAGAATGAAATCTGATAGAAAAATGAAGTATTTCAGGCTAGTTCTGGACACCCAGGTGCGTTTGTGGCAGCACTTCAAAAGCTAAGGGGACAGGGAACTGATATCTCTGAAGAGGCCTCAGAAATAAAAGTATGAAAATGCTGGAGTTAAAAACTCACCTTGCTACTTCATGGTCTTATTAATTATATAATCTACATATACAGGTTTTCACAGAAAAGCTTCAGCGCCTACCAAAGTCAAAGATGATGGACCTGTTTCAGAAGGATTACATTCATGCAGTTATAGTGAGTATCTTTAAAATATGCCATTCCTCATAAAAGGAACATCTTTCTGTTGTTTCCAACGATTAGTTCCGTGGTCAGGTTGGAGTTGGACTAATGGTCCTTCAACAGCTTGGGGGAGTCAATGGCATCCTCTTCTATGCCAGTGAAGTATTTGTTTCGGCCGGTAAGGAACAATGACAACTTATTGGCTCAAATCACCTGCACTTGTTCTGTCATCAGAAGAGAAATGGTTACCACGGATCACACTGGGCACTACACTAACACTCCTGATATGAATCAGGTTTCTCGTCAGGAAACACGGGAATGGTCGCCATGGCCGTTGTACAGGTCACTTCATCAAGCCCCTAGCCAGCTCATGTACTTCTAACTGAATCCAGACATGATTAGAGTTTTGAAGTTTCAGATTCCAATGATTGGATTAGGGGTGCTTCTGATGGACAAGGCTGGAAGGAGGCCACTTCTGATGGTAAAATAATTATACTTGAAATTTAAAAGTCAGTAATGATATGACCACAGTAATATTTATGCTGCAATGTTTCAGGTCTCTGCGGCTGGGACATGCTTGGGATGCCTACTAGTTGGTTTGTCATTCTTATCTAAGGTTTGGGATTTCTAATACTGAATGCGTCATTGTAAGGAGGTCGACAAATTGTCATTCTCAGGCTCAACCAGTGGTATTTCTCTTCCAGGAACAGCACTGGCAAATGGACTTGAACACGTTCGCTTTGGCTGGTCTTCTGGTACATACTGCTCTGTATTCTCTGTTACCGGAAGATAGGTCATCTCACTAACACAGAAACGCGCATGGAGCTATGATTCTGAAGTTTTTGCTGTTTGCAACCAGGTTTTCATTGGATCCTTTTCACTAGGCATGGGCGGGATACCATGGGTTATAATGTCTGAGGTAAACTTTCAGAACTAATATTCTTGATGAAACATGATATTACTGACTAAAACAAAAAAAATATTCAGAACTAATATGCTCAAAAGAATGCCTGTAATGGAGATTAATTTAACTACATTTTCACTGATTGCGCAGATCTTTCCCATAAACATGAAAGGATCAGCAGGAAGCCTTGTGACCTTGGTAAACTGGCTCAGTTCATGGACCGTGTCGTACGCCTTCAACTTTCTTTTGATATGGAGCACTTACGGTAAGTTAAGGTAGCAAGCAGAAGAAAATTTTGGTCGAATTGTATGCTGATGTATGTCTGTATATACCTTGGACGATGCAGGGACATTCTTCATTTTTGCGAGCATTTGCGGGCTCACAGTTGTGTTTGTGGACCAGTTAGTGCCAGAAACTAAAGGGAGAACATTAGAAGAGATTCAAGCCTCCATGAACTCGTCCTTGACGCCCTTTGACAAATAATTTTCAGATTTTTTTATCTGAAACAGCAAGTTCCATGGATATAAACGATATGTTTAGTTTCAATGATTGTCAGGTATTCAGATGATTGTACACATAAAAAATATGTACATCATGTATTTCCCTATAACATAGTATGCACACTAGATTTTAATGTTTAAATGTAATGCCATGATGGCAATTCCCCGCAGAAATAATTAAAAAATCATAGCTGTTCCCATCAGCATTAAAAAAGCGGCGACTGAAACATTAAAGAAAGCGAAATGAAAAAGATGACAAGAGAGATAGAAACAGACAAGGGTCACATCGGTCGCTGGCTGGCGGCTGGTGGATTGGACCGATCCACCGCCCGGAGAATCGGAGAGCCCCGGACGCTGACGCCGGTCGTCCTCGTCAGCTCAGCTCGAAACACACCCATAGGCCATAGCCATTGCCAAGAGGGGAGAGAGCCCAGGCCGGCCCGATGGAGCATGAGGATCAAGAAGCGCAGAAGCCTCTCCTGGCCGCCGCGGCTGCCGGTGCCGGGAGTAGCGGCGATGGCCGTCGGGGAGCTGCGTCCGCCTCCTCTTCGATTACGGTGGTGGTCGCCAGCACCGCCGTCGCCGTCGCCGGATCCTTCGAGTTCGGCATCTCGGTAATCAGCTCTTCCTCTCTAGTGGCTGCTACTGCACGCTGCAAATTTGCGGCCCGTGTGGGGTAGGCAGGAAAGCTGTTAGGATTCCAATAGTTTGCCAAATTTTCTTGTAAATCTTGTATTTTCATTAATTTCTAAAGATATAAAGTAAAAAGAATTAAATCTCCAACGGTTTGGTATAATTCATTCTTAGAATCCAGGATCTAACTTAAATCGTGAACTCGAGAGAAACAAAATTATGTTTCTACCTTTCCACCTCTTGAAAACTTAAATCAGGAATCCTGAGAAAAAACAAAATTATTTTTATACCTTTCCACCTCTTCTGATCCGGGAGTTGATTTTTCCCAACTTGGGATAAATGATAACATGAGATGGGGAACTGTTGGAGAAGTTTTTTTCTGTTTTTGCTAAAAAAATAACAATGGCAACTTGAGATGAGGAACTGTTGGAGTTCTTAGAAAATTAATTATGGCCAAGAACTGCAAGTGGGTTTATTCTGGTAATAAATCATCGGTAATCATGGACCGGGGCTAGTTAATTTCGATTTCTTGCGTGCTGCAGGTGGGTTACTCGTCGCCTTCCCAGCCGGGCATCATGCGTGATCTCGACCTCTCCTTAGCCGAGGTACCCTCCTGCAACAGATTGCTCGTCCTGTTGACAGGCTCCACTGGACACTGGGTAGTGTGTCCTGCAACTTACTCTTGCCATGGTCATGTGCAGTACTCTGTCTTTGGCTCCATACTGACCATTGGAGCAATGCTAGGAGCTATTGTCAGTGGCACCGTGGCAGACCGCGTCGGTCGAAGATGCGTAAGTGTTGATCCCAATTCGATCCTGCTGATTGAGCTTGCTGCACCACCGCATTTTGGCATGCGCCAAAGGCAGACAGCCAGCAGAGAGATAATTCATATGATCCCTAGTTCTCCAGTACTCCACTGGGCTCTGACTGACAATGTTGTGCTTGACTTCTTTGTGCTTTGTGCGCTTAGGCAATGGCAATATCAGATCTTCTCTGCATTTTTGGATACCTCCTGATAAGCTTTTCCCTGGTTCGCCCCCTCTCCTATGCATTTCTACTCTAGTGTCCTCTTTAATGCCTTTGAGTGCAACACATATAGAGTAATACTGTGATGCTCGTGTATTCCCCTGTAGAATTTTTGGTGGCTTGACATTGGAAGGCTCTCAATTGGATGTGGAATTGGCCTTCTTTCATATGTGGTGATTACAATAAAGCTACTCTATCAGTCCATCTTGTTAACTTTTTGGACGGATTCAGTCTGAACTTTGCAGCATCTGAATAGGTTCCAGTCTATATATCAGAGATAACACCAAAGAATCTTAGAGGAGGGTTCGCAACTGTAAACCAGGTTTGTACTCTACTCACTGTACTCAACCAAGGGAGAGTTCATCGCTAATTTTTTAGAGCTTTGCGTTAAGAACAGACCTCCCCTGTTTTTTGCAGTTTATGATATGTTGTGGGGCATCGCTAGCGTATGTTTTGGGGACCTTTATCACATGGCGTACCTTGGCAATCATCGGTAAAATATGTTGCTTGGGTGTACCTTTTTACCATTCGTACACATTGAGGATAGGTTCTAGATTAGGTATGCATGTATGAGGAGCTGGTATTGCCATGATTTTTAGATAACCCCTTTTTTCTTAACTATATCTACATGACTACATCATGAACGAATCATGCACAAATGTACCAACAATTTTAATGCATATCATCATGTGAAAATTTTAACTTTATTGTTATAGGAGTGGCACCATGTTTGCTGCAATTGGTTGGCCTTCTTGTGACTCCTGAATCCCCCAGATGGCTGGTTAGTAGCTTTATTTGAAGTATCGATAGTTTGATTAATCTTTTTGTTCCATTACAATGATTGTTGAAAAATATCTCTCTTATTACAAGTTTAGAACAGAAGATGACACCGATAAAAAGAGTCAGGCATTTCTTAATATTGATCATGGGGGTACACTCATGGAAACTTCAGATGAGGATCATAAGCAAGGGAACAGATTTTGAACTTCTACACATAAATAGCTTTTAGCATACACTTAGAAAGAAACAGCTATGGTACGGTTTGTATAAAGGCCAAACAATAAAAAAGTGTTAATCGTCTCCTTTTCTGACCAGTGATCACAATTTCTCTAAAATTCACATCATTAGCTTGAACCCACAAGTTCGGCACTTGGAAGTTGGAATAATGCTTGACAAAGATCATGTATGTCAGGCAAGGTTTGGACATCCAGGTGCATTTGAGGCAGCATTACAGAAGCTAAGGGGAAAGGGAACTGATATATCTGACGAAGCATTTGAAATCAAAGTATGAAGTGCTTGAAAGCTTGAGAATAAATATAAAAATTCAACTTAGTCATGCATTAAACAAATCTTGTGATGACTCTGTAATCTTGGTATTCAGGATTTTACAGAAAAGCTTCAGCACTTACCAAAGTCGAAGATGTTGGACCTGTTTCAGAAGGATTATATTCATGCTGTTACAGTAAATATGTTTAATATGCCTTTCTGCCTATTAGCCACATGTTTCTGCTGTTTCCTGACAGATCAGGTCTGTGGTCAGGTTGGAGTTGGGCTAATGGTCCTTCAACAGTTTGGGGGAGTGAATGCTATTTGCTTCTATGCCAGTGAAATATTTGTTTCAGCCGGTAATGAATGATAACCTATTTCTCAACTCACATAAAGTTGTTTTGATCATGAGGAGATTTTTTTTTTACAACGGATTGCTCTTGCGTGTTATACTAATTACTAAGTACTCATGATCAAATCAGGTTTCTCGTCAGGAAACACAGGAATGCTTGCTATGGTTGCTGTCCAGGTCTCTTCAACAAAGAGTCAAAGACCTCACGTGCTTCTTACTGAATTTATGTATGTACATGACTAAATTTTTTGTATCTATAGATTCCAATGACCGGATTAGGGGTACTTCTAATGGACAAGGCTGGAAGGAGGCCACTTTTGATGGTAAAAAAAGCTATGCTCCTATTTAAGAATGAGTTATTACGACTACAGTAATATGTGTGGTGCAATATTTCAGGTCTCTGCAGCTGGAACATGCCTGGGCTGCCTACTAGTCGGTTTGTCATTCTTAGCGAAGGTTTGAATTTTCTGAAAATGGTTTCATCATGATAAGAAGGTCGACAACTTGCATTTCGTCAGGACGTCAGCACAATTACTTTTTCTATCTGGAACAGGAACATCACTGGGGGAAGGACCTGAACATATTGCTGGCTTTGGCAGGCATTCTGGTACATACTGTTTATCGTCTATTTTTCTGTATTACCTGCAGAGAGGCCAGTCTCTGACACTCATAAAACTGTGTTCTGAAGAATTTCGTTATTTGCAAATCAGATTTTCACTGGATCTTTTTCACTGGGCATGGGAGGAATCCCATGGGTTATAATGTCAGAGGTATCATCCTGCCATAACAGACACATGCCATTTCTGTGGAAAACAAAATATTCGGAGCCGGCAGACTCATGAGTATGAAATGAATTTGACTAAATTCACCACTGGACTCTATATGCAGATCTTTCCCATAAACATGAAAGGAGCAGCAGGAAGCCTTGTGACCCTAGTAAGCTGGCTCGGCTCATGGATCATCTCGTACGCCTTCAACTTTCTCCTGGTGTGGAACTCATATGGTAAGCAGCACAGGCATTCAGAAGATAGTTTTGCCCAAAGTGGTAGCAGCAGCATAACACATTGATGCCACCAAAACTTCATGCATCTGCAACTTCTGACCATGTATTTATGCGTACCATGTCCGGAATGCAGGCACGTTCTTCATCTTTGCAACCGTCTGTGGCCTCACGGTTGTGTTTGTGGAGCGGTTAGTGCCGGAAACCAAAGGAAGAACCCTAGAAGAGATTCAGGCCTCCATGAACTCGTCCCTAACGGGCCCCGTTGACAAATGATTTTCTTGTAAGTTTAGATAGCCAAATATGTAAAGTGTGGGCGATTATCTGGGTACTGTTGATGGTAGACACAGGAGTTTGTACATCATGTTTTCCCAGTAACAATATATGCATACTGATTAAAAAGTGTGTTCCACTGATTTTGGCTCAATCTCATTTTAAAAAGAACATATAAACAATGAACATTTTATGTGCATGATTTTGACGGGCCAATGCTTAACCCTTTTTTGATATTTCTGGCAGCTTTCTGGGTGTTTTTCAGAACCAAAAAGACAGCAGAAGTTTTTCAGAAAAGCAAAGGCTGTTGTCTCAGTTCTGCTGATGGCGGTCATTCGAGAGAAAGATCTGGTTGGTAGTTGATAAGCCCGAGGAACAGGGCGTCTCTATATACATACAGTCCAATACGATAACTTTTTACAACTTTTCATTCAAAAGTATTATTTCAACACTAGTCATATGCACAACCAGGTTTTATGTTAGTACCAAGCCTGTTCCCATCACCCCTAATCTGACACACGTTTTTTTTTTAGAATTATCTGACACACGTTTTATGCTACCTAATAATAACCGAGCACTTGACTGACTACATATATGAGCACGTTTTTATTCCATGTGGGGACGTGTAAGCTCAGGTGAAAGCCCTCTCTGATCATCCTCCCGGCCTCTCCCGGAAATAAAAGCCAACAATCTGATACAAAGGTTTTTTTTTTTGACAAGTCTGATACAAAGGTTGATCAGGTGGGAAGAAGGTGCCTAGCTAGCTAAAGATATACGGTCGTGTATACCGTAGCTGCACGTATACGTACCGGTAGCACGTAGTAGCAGTACGGACGTACGAGCTGCTACGTGCTCAGCCTGGCGAGAAGGCAGTGCGGATCACGATCGCGACGACGCCATCGGATCGGCAAAAAGATGAACCAAATCGAATCAGCTGGCTGTTCGTTCGTGATCGCTGCTGCAGCCTGCAGCCCATCAGCTAATTAACGAGCCCGGCGGCGTCCGTCCAAAAACCAAAAGGCCTTTTCCCCCCTCGCGCCAGTGCAGTGCAGGCGAGGCCGCTCTGATCTCTGGCACCGGCAGCGAGCTTTGCACACCCTTCTGACGGGCAAACAAAAAGGAGCCGATCGAACGGGCAGGGTTGGGTTGCAGCCAGCCGGCCAGTGTCCCGTCGATCGAAGCAGGCGGCTTCTTCTTCATCAATCACGTCGCCGGCCGCTCCCCGTCCCCGGTCTGATGATTGCGCGGTTGAAAATGCCCTCCAATCCTTGATCGCCCGCCCCGTCATCTCGCAACGCCCATGCGCGCGGGGGCACGGCACGGCACGCACGCGGCCGTCGTAGCCTTTTCGGCGTAGAGCTGCGCGCGGCAGCAGCCAGCAGGGGTGCTGGTGGCGGAGTGGAGGAGAGGGCCGTGCCGTCTCGTTTTTTCACCCGCCGGGCCTGCGTGCCGGAGCACGAGCCGCCCTCCATGATCCGCCGTATCGGGAAGCTCTGGCTGGAGGAGCCCTGCGTCCGGACCGGATCAAAGGCTGCACTGCCGCTGTTCCTGCTCCCGCTGCTGCCTTCTGTCTCTACCTGCCCCCGCCGCAGGACACTTTCGGCAGGCGATCGGTCGAGATCGACACCCCATTTTTTGTATACGAGAAAAGACAGCACAGGATTTCGTTCTGCTGCCACCACCACCGGTAGAATCGAAGGCTTTGGTACACCCCTTTAATTCCGGTTCAATTTTGGAGTCGGGACTAAAGGGGTTTCATCGACGTGGCTCGAAATAGCTGTGGGATCTGCTCCTTTCTAGTCCCGGTTGGTAATACCAACCGAGACTAAAGAAGGGCACCAAACTAGTAAAAATTGACGTCAACCTTTAGTCCCGGGTGGTGTTTCCACCCGAGACTAAAAGTCTCCTTTAGTCTCGGGTGGAAACACCAGGGACTAAAGAAATCCCACCAAACGACCTCCTCTCTCTCCCTTATCTTTATCCCACAGCCACAAATTTCTCCTCCTCTCCTCTCTCCTCTTCCTTATCCTTTCTATCCCTTCTCTAACCTTCCTTCTTCTTCTGGATCGCAGGAGATCGGGCGAGCCCGGCGAGGGACCCGGGCGGCCGCGGCCGGGCGCAGTATCGGCCATGGATCCCGGCAGCGGGTGGCGGCAGGTGGTACCCGGCCGGCCGGGACCCAGCGAAGCCTGTGGGACAGGAGGGCCCCGCGTTAGCGGGACCTCAAGCGGCCGGCTCACAAGCGGCCTCAGCGGGACCCCGCCAGCCTTAACCACTCCATTTGGTCATTAAGCGATAATAAAGAATGAGTGAAATGCACTGTTAGCCCCTGAACTTGCAGGGCTGTGTCAAATAGGTCCATGAACTTGAAAACCAGTCATCTAGCCCCTCAAACTTGCAAACCCGTTCACTCCAGGCCCAAGGCGGTTTTCTAGGTCACGTGGCGACCTACGGTAGTAGTGCAGCCTTGTTGTGTGTCACGTCGTGATGATGTCGACACTTCTTTTAATTTAATTGATATCTTTTTATTTGGAGCTCCAAATATAGCAAATAATATATCAATTTTGATCGTCTTGACGAGCTCTTTGCAATGGCGTACTCCGTTTTGTTATTTGAGATAGTTTTATTTTGTGAAAAATTAAATATTTCTACAAAATAAGTAAGAATAACAAAATCGAAATTTGTTAGATAAATAATATTTTGTTATTATGTAATGTGGAATATTGTCTTTTAGGTTCATTTGGCCATAGAATATGTAAGTTTGATCAAATTGTTATTCCCACTTGTTTTGTTATTCTCACTTGTTTTGTTATTCAAATTGTCTTTTAAATTATTGCATTTCAAAAATGAACAAATTGTTATTCCCACTTTTAAATTATTCAAATTGTTATTCCACTTTTAAATTATTCTCACTTGTTTGTGCCGCTTTTATTTGGTCATAGAATATATAAGTTTGATCATTTTGTTATTCTCACTTATTTTGTAGAAATATTTAATTTTTCACGAAATAAAACTATCTCAAATAACAAAACAGAGTACACCATTGCAAAGAGCTCGTCGAGACGATCAAAATCGATATATTATTTGCTATATTTGGAGCTCCGAATAAAAAGATATCAATTTCGCAAATTAAAAAGAAATCGACATCATCGTGACGTCGGCACCAATGATGCCATGCACGGCCTACGAGGCTGCCACGTGGCCTAGAAAACTGCCTTGGACACAGGTGAATGGGTTTGCAAGTTTGAGGGGTTGGATGACTGGTTTTCAAGTTCATGGACCTATTTGACACAGCCCTACAAGTTCAGGGGCCAACAGTGCATTTCACTCATAAAGAATCATCCCGTTGAGTGTTGCCGGGTTAAAGCCCGGTAAATCACTTGGAACACACACAGAGGATCGAAACGTATACATTAAAACTCACACGAAGGAGAGTCCAGAGTGCATTACACAACTTAAATCCAAATTCACCCTTAGGGTTTATTTATTACAAACCAAGGTTCATGACATGATAAGTAAAGGTTCAGAGTTTTAAAACAGCGGAAATTAAACTACGATACGATAGGACATCACAGGAGACCATCCGTGATGCCATCACTCGGCGTCATCCACCCATTCCAGCTCCCAACCGGGTGGAATCTCTCCAGGCCAAACAACTTCACCTGAAAACACAATTATAGCAAGGCTGAGTATACTAATACTCAGCAAGACTTACCCGACAAAAGTTACCTCTAGACTTGTAAGGCTTTTGGCTAGTGGGTTTGTTTTGCCAAAAAGCGACTAGGATCGTGGATCCTTACTTTCAATCTTTTAGCTCACATTCTAGTACGTTAATCATTACTATAATAAGCAACTAATGCAATCAAGAATTGTACAATACAATTAATTCACGCAGAAGAATTCACATAGTTCCATCATGAAGGGATATCATGGCCAGTTGATTAAGCAGTCTCGGATAACGGTGAGAGGCCGACAATCGATTGATTCAAAATCTTGCAAGGTAGACCTAAACACACGAAGCGGTGCCAGCGAGGCGGACAAGACCAAGCGGTTCCCATCGATTCTCGGTTCGGGATAGATATTACAGTCCTGGGTACAAGGCTATCTGGTATGCTCCCACTCGGTACATCGACCTCACACATGTACCCTCCGGTAATGAGTAGGCGGTGAATGCTCAAGATTAGTAATCGAAAATCCTTGCCGCCTCACTTAGGTACTAGGCTTACGGTCCCATTCCGACAAGTGCTTAGTACATTCAAAAGCTTAGCCCACGGCCACCGGACCGAGCCCAAATCCCATGCTCTTACCACATGAGCAATCCATTTAAAAAGATCTTATGATTCCAACATAAGAACCTATTCTCGCAGTGACGAACATCACTGACTTTTACTGTGTCCTTAGAGCATAGCATCTAACGACCTAGCATACTAATAAAAGAACAAAGGCACCTAGGGATATGCAACTAGGATTTCATTCAACTCCTGAAACGTAAATGCACAAGCATAACAAAGATAGTTGCATAATTTAAACAAACATGGGTTAATGATAAACCGGGGTTTGCCTTCGTTGGCAAGGCTGGCCTTTGGCCCTTTTGGACTTTGGTCCGGTCTTGCTCTCTGACGTAGTGCGTCCCCCTCGCCTCCTCTGTCCTCCTTCCCACCATCGGGAAGATCTACACGAGGATGCACATGCAAGATTTAATTGACGATTTTGACGTAATTAATCACAAACAACACATGACAACCATGAGGTGCATGGTTGACCACATTCACCTAGATAATAATACATTCAACATACTCTTCTGATAAAGGAACAATATGTGGTACTTCAGTAACTATTCTTTTTAATAGCGACTGTGTACATATTTATATAAATTAATTTAATTTCCACAAAATAGCAAAGGGTTGGTTCTAACCTCTTTAGCAAGTTTCACACCACATCCAAAGGGTCTTTAGGTGTGTAGTGGTGGTTTTCCAATTAATCTCATTATTAAGCTTAAAATGGCTCCTCCATTTTTTTTCAACAAAACAATTTATAAAACACCAAGGGGGATGTTCACTGAGCTCACTACCTCTAATAAAAGCCACTGACTACACATACATACTTGCTTAAGCTATAAAAATTAAATATACCAAATATAACATTTATATTTACCACAAATAGGATAATTGCATATAAAAATAAATAAGACACTTCTGGACCCAAACTTTCTCTCACTGTTTCTCTAGTCCAAAAAGGCTAAGCAACCAACATATACATCTAGGGCTATTATAGATCTTGAGATATGCAAATACTTTTAAAACTAAGCATAAATCAAGAATAAATATTTATAGCAGAGGTGCATTTCAGCATAAAAAGACAATAGCCAGAGGTTGGGCACAAAAATAAATTTATTTTAAGCTACAAAATTCATTTAGGCAGATTCATCATAAATACAAGATAAATCATATTAAAAGATTTACTTAGCAATTTTCTGCAAATTTTGGTGTGGAGCCTAAACATGGCATGAAGCACAACATATCCAAAAATCAGCTCATGAACACATGTAGATTTTGCAGTACAACAGATCTAGGTTAAAAGGATTTCAATTTTTCATGCAAAAACTATCACACAAAAGTATGGCCATCCTTTACAAAAGTTATAGAGTTCTTCACAAGGAAACCAACAAAATTTGTTTTACAATTTTTTGATTTTCCTGTGAATTTCTACAGATTTTACAAGATTCAGGTAAAACACAAAAGAAAGGAAGAATCTATTCACGAAGAAGTCCCTGGAAACTTTTAAACCTTCACAACTATGCCCCTGCTTTGCATAACGGCCCCTGGAAACAAAGGTTCCCACGCAATTGGGTCCCTGCGGTCGGCCGGCGGCGGTCCTCGCCGGAATCCGGCAAGGCCGGCGGCGGAACTGGCCGGGGAAGCGGGTGAGTGAGACTAGGGGCTCACCACGGGTCTGATGGTGGCCAGAATCGAGGTCGGGGCGGCGCCGGTGAGGGGGCTCGGCGGCACCGAAGCTCGGCGGCCGCGGCAGCTGAAAATTCCGGCGATGGGGTAGCACGGCCAGGGCAACGAGCGGCCTGGGAAGCTCTAGCGGCGCGGGAGGAAGGAGGCGGGGAGCTCTAGAAGTGACAGTGCTGGTCGGAAGGGGAAGCTTGCCGTGCGGCCTCCAATGGCGGGGCGGCGGCTCTGGTGACCGGCGACGTCACGCGAGGAAGCGAGCTCCGGCTCCTTTTATAGGCAGGCGAGTGGGCTGTCGAGGCAGCAACGTGAGTTCCAAGCCACCGGGCACGTCGCGGCATGGGCTAAAGGCAAGGGCGACGTGCGGCGGCCGACTGGCCGATGTCGCAAGGTGGTGCGGCCGTCCGGCGGTTGGGGAAACGCCGCGTGGCGCCGGCCAACAGGCCCACGAGCGTCACGCACAGGAACCCATGGCGCGGTGCACGGACCGAGGGACGCCGGCCTGTCTCGGCGTGCGTGTACGGCGATGTACGACACGGGCAGACCTGGCGCGCCAGCGACGTCGCGCGCGGGCGTGTTCCAGGGCGAGTCCAAGTTCGGTGTAACACTGTTTGACCACCAAAAACTCGAGATTTTGAAACTAAAGTGCCCAAACAAGTTTATAAGAAAGTTGTAGATCACTTAACCCTCTACAACTTTTAGAAAGGCTCTATGGGGTTTTTTCTCAACCAATTTTGCATAAATTGCACGCCAAGATGCATATTTTCTGGGCGCTAGTGAATAGTAATTGATAGCGTTGACCAAGCTTTTTCACTCATTTCCACTCCAAATTTCAAATGCCACCCAACATGAAAGTTGTGTCCCTCGACAAACTGCACAACTTTTACATTGGGAGAATTTGAAGTGTTTAGGTGAAATTTGGAGAACGCGGCAAAAGTCCTAGAGTCGACATGGATGTCAAAGGGTTTGGGTAGGGGTTTGACTAGGGTTTGACAAGATTTGACCAAGCTTTGACCAAGGTTGATCATTAGGGGTTGTCGGCTAGGTTTTCGAGGTGATGACCCAGGTTGACCATTGTTTGACCAAAGTCAAAGTGTTTGACTAGATCACTAGGGTTAATGAACCCTGATGAAAACCAGGCGTCACCCGGCGGCGGCGGCGGCGCGGCTGGTGTGGCCCCAGTTTTCATCAGGTTCATTAACCCTAATGATCTGGTCAAACACGTTGACATTGGTCAAACAAAGGTCAACCCGGGACATCACCCTCGAACAACTCCTAATGTTCAACCTTGGGTCAAAGCTTGGTCAAATCTTGTTAAACCCTAGTCAAACCCCACTCAAACCCTTTGACATCCATGGCAATTTAGGACTTTTGCTGCTTCTCCAAATTTCACCTAAACACTTCAAATTCTCCCAATGTAAAAGTTGTGCGCTTTGTCGAGGGACACAACTTTCATGTTGAGTGGCATTGCCAACTGGCGGAAAGTGGTGAAAATCTTGGTCAACGCCAGTGTGCACTATTCACCGCGCCCAGAAATGCATTTGGCATGCAAGGTATGCGAAATCTGCTGCTCAAAACCCCATAGAGTTTTGTAGAAGTTGTAGAGGGTTCCGAACTCTACAACTTTGCTTATTACCGCTTGGTGCACTTTAGTTCGAATTTTGGGAGACGCTGACGCCGAGGTCGGCCGGTGTCAGCCGGCCGCAAGGCCACCGAATCGCCTCTGCATGTCGCTCAGAGGGTCTCGCCTGCCACGCGGCGCCAGACACCGGCCGTGCCCGCCGCCCGCCATTGGGCCGCCGTCGACGCATGTCGCCACCGCCCTTGCGCCCATACCCCGACCCACTGCTTCGACGACCTTCATGACCCCTTCCCCACGGCGCGCTCGCCTATTTAAACCCGCCGCTTCTCCTCGCGCGAGATTATATTAAAGATAGTGAGCTCAGTGAACACCACCCATGGTGTTTTATAATTTGTTTTGTCGAATAAAAACTATGGGAAGCCATTGTAAGCTTAATAGTAAAGTTAATTGGAAAACCACCACTACACACCTAACGATCATATGTATGTGAAGTGAAACATGCTAACAAGTTTAAAACCACCCCCTTACTGTTTGGTGAAATTAAATTAATTTATTTATATAAATATGTACACAGTCACTATCAAAAAGAATAATTAATAAAGCACCGCATATTGTTCCTTTATTGGAAGAGTATGCTGAATGTATTATTATCTAGGTGAATGTGGTCAACCATGCACCCCCTGATTGTCATGTGTTGTTTTGTAATTAATTAAATTAAAATCGTCAATTAAATCTTGCATATGCATCCTCGTGTAGATCTTCCCGACGGTAGCTATACGCTCGTCTTGGAAGAGAGAGGAAGGAGTATGAGCCGACGGGCCGTGCACGTCCATCAGAGAGCAAGACCGGACCAAAGTCCAAGGGCCAAAGGCCAACCTTGCCAACGAAGGCAAGCCCCGGTTTATCATTAACCCATGTTTGTTTAAATTATGCAACTATCTTTGTTATGCTTGTACATTTACGTTTCAGGAGTTGAATGAAACCCTAGTTGCATGATCCCTAGGTGCCTTTGTTCTTTTACTAGTATGCTAGGTCGTTAGATGCTATGCTGTAAGGACCCGGTAAAAAAGTCGAGTGATGTTCGTCGTCATGAGAATAGGTTCTTATGTTGGAATCATAAGATCTTTATAAATGGATTGCTCATGTGGTAAGAGCATGGGATTTGGGCTCCGGTCCAGTGGCTTTGTGGGCTAAGCTTTTGAACGTACTAAGCACTTGTCGGGAATGAGACCGGTAAGCCTAGTACCTTAATGAGACAGTACAGGATTTTACTATTACTAATCTTGAGTGTTCTCCTGCCTGGCCCGCAACCGGGAGGAGGGTACATGTGTGAGGTTGGATGTACTATGTGGGGGCATACCAGATAGTCTTGTACCCGGGACTGTAAGCTATTATCCCAAGCCGAGGATTTTTGGGAACCGTTTGGTCGGTGTCAGCTCTGTTGGGGCACCACTCCGTGTGTTTAGGTCTACCTTGCAAGGATCCTAGTCAATCGATTGTCGGCCTCTCACCGTTATCCGAGACTGCTTAATCAACTGGCCATGATATCCCTTAATGATGGAACTATGTGAATTCTTCTACGTGAATTAATTGTATTGTACAATTCTTGATTGCATTAGTTGCTTATTATAGTAATGGTAAACTTACTAGAATTTGAGCTAAAATATTGAAAGTAAGGATCCACGATCCTAGTTGCTTTTTGGCAAACAAACCCACTAGCCAAAGGCCTTACATATCTAGAGGTAGCTTTTGTCGGGTAAGTCTTGCTGAGTATTAGTATACGCAGCCTTGCTATAATTGTTGTTTTCAGGTGAAGTGGTTTGGCCTGGAGAGATTCCACCCGGTTGGGAGCTGGAATGGGTGGATGACGCCGAGTGATGGCATCACGGATGGCCTCCTGTGATGTCTTATCATATCGCTATTAGTATTTCCGCTGTTTTAAAAACTTTGAACCTTTACTTATCCTGTCATGAACTATGATTTGTAATAATTAAACCCCTTAAGGGTGAATTTGGGTTTAATTTGTGTAATGCACTATGGACTCTCCTTCGTGGGAGTTTTAATGTATACGATTCGATCCTCTATGTGTGATTCAAGTTATTTACCGGGCTATGACCCGGCAACACTCAACGGGATGATTCTTTATTATCGCTTAATGACCAAATGGAGTGGTTTAGGTGATAGTACGGAATTATCTCGGATGTGGTTGTCACAGTTGGTATCAGAGCATCCGTATGCACCAGAGTGATTAGATTAATACTAATGACATGATTTACAATAAAACTTGCCAAGATTGATTGGATTTTGAAAATACGTTGGATCGTTAAGGAATGATCTAGATCGAGAGGCCCTAGAGGGAATTTTGGGTTCTTTAAGGTGGCATTAGAATCTATGGTTTATTTTGCTAACTTCCAGCACTTTATCTTATGTAAGACTTACTTTCTTGCACAACCAAACTAGATGAAGCCACGTGTCAGGTCGCATCACGGAATGCGAGGTTGATGGAGTGATCTATTCCACGGATCCCATCTTCGCCGTTGCTCACGTGTCTTATACTTTGGCGTC
Source organism: Cenchrus purpureus (assembly GCA_022644695.1). Taxonomy (NCBI): domain Eukaryota; kingdom Viridiplantae; phylum Streptophyta; class Magnoliopsida; order Poales; family Poaceae; genus Cenchrus; species Cenchrus purpureus. The sequence goes on from CP053459.1 coordinate 85,223,125, forward strand.
GTATGAGAGTCATACGAAGGATGACATGTTCTATTCAAGATGAACATGTCATGGGTTGTGATGTCGCCACGTTTTGCCATACGTGTGCATTCCGCATGACGAATATGCGAGGCAAGGATACACTCCATTCAAGCGGAGGGTGTCGAGGTTGATTTGTCCATGCAACGGCTTGATGCATGGATATCGTTTCTATAGTGAACGGTAATGTATGTGGACGCTTCCATGACATGTTGGCATGGAAGGTTCTTTTCTGCAGGTACACTAACAACGTTTCGTAAGTCGCTAAGTGAGAATCGAGTAGCTCTCGACTAGTTATTATAGGGAGAACCGTATATGAGCCCTGCCACCGGCACTAACTTCAATTTCTGGCTTGATCGCCGTGTGAGGACGAATAGGACGTCTTGCATCATGTTAAAAATCATGAAAACTTAAAACTGAACCCTATACATGTTTTTTGTGCTCTCTAGGTGAAATTTTGCTAGTGTGTGTTTTCTTTTATAGCTTCTCTTGTCTAGATGTGTTGCTGTCCAAAAAAATCCAGTGTGGCTGTTTGCTTGAATTTTTGCCCCCTGTTCTAAAAATAATTGGACTAGATGATCTATATCAAAGTTGCTCCATATCTAATCTAGTTTTCGCTCGCAAAAATTCATGATCATAGCTTCTATATATCTCAAGTTATGCCCAAATTAGTGAACCTCTGTCATGCTGTCTTTTTCTAGGAAACCTACTCTTAACTTTCGTTTAAGTTGAGCATCTTCCAAATCTTTCTAGATCATCCTTTGAATACCAAAAAGGTGCCTCATAACATTGTTGAGTTGCTACCAAAATTTGGAAATTTTTGGGGTCAGAGGTTCTGAGTTATGAATTTTGTTCACGACCTCCAAACTTTACGCCATGATTGTATGTGCACTCGTTTCGAGTTCCGACATACCTTTGTACCTTGTGCAAATGGCTACCCCAAATCTTACCCACATGATGAGGATCAAAGTTATTCCTTTTACTCACTGAAATCTTGTTGAAAGTTTGAACTTTAGTAGTGGTCTTAGTATGCAACTCTCTTTTATAGCTATGAGAACCTATCCTTGTTCTTGCATCTGGTTCTTACATTCGTCACTTTATCCAGATGTCTGCCTCCGGATCCATGACCGTTGATGCGCAGGCGTGGACTCACTTGAACTGCCTCAGGGAGGGTGGTTTTCCTGCACTTTTGTGGGACACCCTGAAGGACTTTGGGTACACCGCTACTTGCAGTACTCGACACGTGAGCTCATGACCACGGGCCAACTCCTTCGTTGGGAAGTGAAGGTGAAGATCCTGTGCAGCACATCACTGCTTGGGAAGAGTGGGAAAGTAAGGCACAAGGGTTGAACTTGGCTGACACAGTGCAAAAGGCTGCTTTGGAAGCACTCACAACTTTTTGTGGGAAGCACGTTGATTTGGTAGCTAGCACTGCAGCCAAGGTGATTCCTTTACCTGAGCAGCAATCCGGACAATGGGTCGAGCGCGAAGCTTTTCTATCCGCTCAAGGCAATTCTCACTATAGTCTTGATCTTGTCACCTCCGTCCGTTTCTCCAAAGCTATGTATGACACCTATCAACTGATGGTGGGAGAAAGCATGTTCTATAGACACCAAGTTTATAGGCAACAGGTTAATGAAGTGGAAGTTACCACCCAAGAGTTGAAGGAAGCTCGAGCAATGATAGCCAATCTCAAGAAGAGAAGACACAAGGATAAAGCAAAAATACGAGAATTGAGTGATGTTATTCATGAGCAGAATTTCATGTTGCAGCATAATGATCAGTATATGCTTGAACTAGAGAATCAACTGGAAGCGGTAGCAGCTCCACCTCCTGAACCTGTCATTCCTGAACCGGAAGAGGAAGGGAATCCCGAGGACATACAAGGAGAATCTGGAGTGGAGTCTGGACCTGCTTCACCTTGAGCCTTTCTTCAGCTTAGGGAAGTCAACTCCCTAGGAAGTGAACCTAGGCTAGCTTGTTATCTAGTTGATGTTGGGCATGTTTCTAATAAAGTAATGAGTTGTACGAGTGTTGTTGTAGGATGGATAATGTAATGACGTTGGTTATGATCAACTTTGGACCTTATGTTGAATACCAAGTTGTGTGAAATGTTGTGGAGATCATGCTCACCAAAGTTTATCATGTTTGCATACACGTACCGAGAGTTAGGGCAAATTTAGTGCACCTCGGCCTCCTGTGAAAACAGCTAGGCAGAACCTCGGTTACGGAATTTTTCGGGCATGATAATGTTGGAAATTGACTCAAAGTTGAATACCAACATTGGAGCTTATGAAATCCTACATCTACTGACCAAAAATGAGAATTTTTCGGTATATAAGCAGAGATTTATGAATTTTATGCTCATGACTGTTGTGCTGTCCAGTTCCGAAAAAAAATTGTCATGAATGAGTTTTTGTCGTACATATTCTACTTGTTAATTTTTATGAGCAAGCTTATGAATATGTGTTTAATGAGAACTCAAATTTTCAGATGGTCGGACCGACACGCAGCACTCCCAATGGTTTTGGTGCGTCGGGTAGTGGTGACCTACCGCCGCCACCGCCCATGACGCCGGTGGAGACATTCATGGCCACCCAAACCGAAGTGTTGCGCCAGATCCTGCAGACGCAGCAGCAGATGGCCCAACAAATGCAACAGAGACCTCCAATTGGGGCTAATCATGATGGACCGCATATGGTCACCACCTACGCCCAGTTTATCGGGATGAAGCCCCCAATTTTCACTAAAGCAGAAGAGCCCTTGATCTTGCGACGCATGGGTCGGGCCATAGAGGCCAAATTTTCTGCATTTGTCCTACCTTGCTCGAGGAGCGCAAGGCCACTGCGACCTTGCAGCCGTGGAGAAGCTTTAATGTGGTGGGAGCACTTTAAGTCCATGCAACCTGATGGACATGGAGTCACTTGGGCTGAATTCAAGAAAGCTTTCAAGGACCACCACATCCCTAAAGGACTCATGGTTAGAAAGATGAAAGAGTTGCTTGCTCTTAAGGGGAGCGACCTTTGTATCAATATGCACGAAGTTTAACAACCTTTGTCAAGATGGAGAACATCACGTGGACACCGATGCCAAAAGATGGAACGCGTTTCCGTGATGGCCTTAATGGTGATTTGTATGAAAGGCTAAATCTCACGGAGCCCAACAATTATCATGAGTTGGTGGACAAAGCTATCTCTCAAGAGAATGCCATCTGAAGTCATGAAGGATAAGAAGAAGAGCGAGCGACTTTGCTTGGAAATGGATCGGGCAAGAAATTCCGCCGTCAAGAAGAATGCACATGGTTCTTCCCAATCATCGCATCAGGGCCACTTTGAGTATTCGGTGTTTTAACCCGGACAAACCAAGGAGTACCCGAGGTAGATGAATGTGGCCTCGCCGAGATCGGGAACTCGAAGGAGAGACACGTGGCACACAATTTAGAGCGAGTTCGGGCGCGAGGTGCGTAATACCCTAAATATGTCTTTGCGTAGCTCTGGATTGATTGGGTGTGTTTACAAGATGATGCGAGATGATGAGAGGGTCCTGCCTCGCCTTATATAGTCGGGAGGCGGTTACAAGTCGGTTTGCGGAGGAGTACTAGTCGGTATGCGGCTAAGTACTCTACATGGATCCGGACATGTCTAGCTTCCTAACCGAGTACTAGTCCTCTGTGGGCCTTGCGCTCCACGCCCGGCCCAGTGCCGTGTAGCCCAAGTCGAGTAGTCCCAGGGGCCCACCGAGTAGTCAGTCCTGGTACCCACCTGAGTAGTGGGCCCAGGGATGTCCATACGACAAGCCCCGAGTACTTTGTAGTCGGCGGGATGTCTTCGAGTAGTCTTGGCGGCCTTGGCGAGTAGTCCTTGGCGTCCCAGTTCTACAAGCCAAAAGTCCTCAAGAATGCTTGAATCATCCGAGGCTAGAAGGTACTCCGGTGATCTTTGAGTAGTCTTGAAGTCTTCTCGAGTAGTCCCCAAGCGTCCCCGAGTGCTTCTCTCGAAGGTCTTCAATAGTACTCGTGTTGTCTTGATGAAGAAACCATATGGAAAATGCGATTGAGAATCGCATTCCATATGGAATGTAGCCCCGAGCCTTAGGTCGAATCGCAGATTCAAGCTGAGGGTCAATCTGAAGTTTTGCCAATCTTATCCCGAAAAATCCGGAGAAAAAACCGAAGGACACGTGGCACGAAGCCCCCGAGCCTTGAGTCGAGTACTTTCTCTCGAATTGAAGGGTCATCTTGATTAGTAGAATGTGTCACGAGTGGGATCTTGATATGGTGTAGCCCAGATCGATTGGTGTAGTCGAGCCCCGAGATGGAAAGCATCGAATCTTTGGAATATGAAGAGTCATTTCTTTGCCGCTAGGTCACCCATCTGACGCCTTATCTGCCCGTTGAGAACTGAGCCGCCTAGCCGGTTATAAATAACCGATAAGCCCTTTAGGGTTTTCCAGTCCTAACAGTTGCATTCCTCAGATTAGATCTGAGTCTTGGCCCCCTCTGCTCCTCTGCTGCCACCGCCGCCACATAGTAGATTAGATCTACTTGTGCCCGCCGCTGCAGTCCGCCCCCTCCGCATTTCCCGAGCGAATGCGAGTGAAGACTCCGGTGACTTGGAGGATGAAGGGATCCCCAGCGAAGAGCAAGAAGACTGGCATGTCGAAGAAGAGGAGCCGTGATGAAGCCGGGGATGCCGGCTAGTCGTCGTCGTCGCCGCCCTCCTCCCCTCGCCCCAATCCGACGAAGGAATGGAAGAAGGCGAAGACCTTCGCCTTGGTCAACAGCGGGTTCCTCCGTGAGAAGGAGATGGATCTGTGGCGCACCGCCACAGGGGATCCATACCCGATGGAGAAGAATCCGGATGAAATGCCAATGTTCGCACGATTCGTGGAGCGCGGATTGGCGCTACCAGCCAGCGACTTCTTCAAGGGTATGCTCAGGTACTATGGCATCGAGTACCTGGACCTCAACCCCAACTGGATCTTCCACACCTCCATCTTCGTCCACTTCTGCGAAGCCTTTCTGGGGATCAAGCCCCACTAGATCTTATTCCGGAAGTTCTTCCGGGTGAAGCCGTAGCCGAGTACTGACGACCCGTGAGTAGTCGGTGGCGAGATTCGATGCGTGAAGGCGTCGCCGCGTACAGTACAAGCTCATCGACTCCAACCGATTTTGGAAGGCGAGGTGGTTTTACATCAGCAACCACCACCCCGAATTGCCGAAGCCGAGCGGGCGCCAGCCAAAGCATGCGCCATGGTGGAACACAGAGCCCACCATGCAGGAGGGTATTCAACTACCCCCTCTGCTGAAGAAGATCAAGGCCCTGCGGGAAGCCGGACTGAGGGTCGAACACGTGGCCTTCAGTTTCATGAAGAGGAGGGTGCAACCGTTGATGGCGCGGGACACCCTCGGGTACCAGTACACGGGCGATGAAGACACTTCTCGGATGCCCGACTTCGAGGTCGAGGATGACGTCATCATCGAGAGACTGGGCAAGATCTTCAAGGATATGCCCCCGTACACGCCGTGCCCGGTGCTCGAGTACTCCGCGGCGCGGCCGCCGAACAAGGTCAGTAGTCGTGACAAAAGCCCCTGAGTACTGATTAGTTTGACGTAGTCGTACTCACACGTGCTGTATGTTGTAGGACGATGTGGCGAAGTATGTCTCCATCCCCCCTCCCCGCCGCGACTTGTGGGAGATGCGCAGGGGAAAGGAGAGGCCAAGAGGAAAGAACGCCGTGAAGTCGGTGAAGGTGACGATGCCATCGTCATTGAAGACAGCTCGGATGATGAGGACGAGGAGACGCTGCAGGAGCGGTTCCAGCTCCGGTCAAGATTTAGCCGAGCTGGAATGCCAGACGTTCCAGTCATCATCGAGAAGCCTAGCCTAGAGGCTAACTGCTGGTGCCGAGGAAAACATGGGCGTGGCGGAAATGCGTCACTAAGAAACTGAAGATCTCCGAAGCCACCAGCCAAGAGGTGAGTACCATGACTGGTGTAGTCAAGTACCTTCAGTAAGTACTCTGTTGCTGATAATTGGAGTTATGTTGCCGCAGGACATCCCTCCCTCAGGCCCGTAGATCGTGACGACGAGGCGCACAGGATCGGTGGGCGGCTGAAAGGAGTGTCAGCCCGCCTCCCGCCAGTGAAGAAGTCGTACCGATAGCGGCGCAACAGGAGACCGGCACCGTGGAACCACGGGCGTCGGTCGAAGGACAGACCCCCTCCCGCGTGGTAGAGCAATCGGAGGAGACCCATCGGCCGGATCGAGAGGTGGCATAGTTGACATCGCCAGCATTATGGGCGGACCGACCGTGACTTTGGTGCGGTCAACCCTGTAAGTTTCCTCAATCCTCGAGTAGTTATGTAGTCATTAATCATGTGCCGCTGACTGAATACATCGTGATACAGGAAATCCACGAACTTGTCGTGGGATGGTGGGGAGACTAGCACACCAGCTGATGGAGAGAATCGCTCAGTGGAGGTGCGCGAGCCCACGCCCCTGCTTACTGAAGCCGTAGTGGAGCCAACACTTCAAGAAGCAACCTTAGTCGAAGGTAACTGTCCTGTCACCACTGGTAGTCATCATGCGTAGTAGCCGTAGTCGTTGAAATTGACTTCGTATACTCATCTTGGCAGGAGCACAAGCTGGGGGAGCCGCGATCCCTGAGGCTGTGGCAATGGAGACGGCTACTGTGGAGATGTTGCCCACAGAGCCAATTGTCGAGACGGCGGAAGGGACAGCCCCCGGACTGGGGACTACGGTAGCCCCTGAGCTGAGTGCGGAGACACGGGTTGATCCGCTCCCCGGGGCAAGCACGGACGTAGTCGTCCGCGAGCCCATCATAGAAGAAGCTGCGCCGATTCGTTCGGCACCCATGCCAGAGGCGACATCGTCAAGCCGTGGGGGTCTTGAGCTCCTGGACGACAATCTCATCGACCCCGCTGTTATTGCTCTGAACATGGAGTCGTTGCGCCGTACCGAGTAGTGGATGAAGGTACACTGCGAGTACCCTGAGTAGCCTTGTATTGCGAAATACGGAGGGGAGTACCCGTTGACAGTTCCGTCTTGCGCAGGATATTGTTGAAAGGTCCCACCAAAAGTCCGAGCTTCTGCAGGGGTACGGCAACACAGTACTCCGCGCCGAGGCCTTGGAGAAAGAGCTCGAGAAGTCGAAGAAGCATTCTGCTCTGCTCCAATCCAAGCTTGACGGCGCCTTCGCCCAGTACCACAACGAGGTACAAGAGATGCAGGCGAAGAGGGACGACTTGATCCGAAAGAACAAGTCGCTGCGCCAGAAGAATAAAGGTACATTTTCCGCCAAAGTCTTTGAGTACTTATTGCGATACCTTGGAGTAATCTCACACTGCGTTGAGTTGTCTACAGATCTTGAGGCAAGAGTTGACCAGCTGAAGGCTTCAGAAACGGACCTCAAGAATATTGTGTATCGGGAGACCGATAAAAGAGAGGTACTTGAGTACGACTATGCCCAACTGCGCCATGAATGCATCACGCACATGGAGCTTCGTGAAGCTTCAGATCATGACCTCGTAAATTGCTATAAATCTCTGCAGAAGCTCAACGAGGACTGTGAGAAGCTCCGAGGCCAGTTGAAGGAACTCGAGGAAGCCGCACTGCCTATTGCGAGGCTGCTTGTGCCACATCCGAGCGAGGATGATCGCTGGTAGAGCGGTGAAGGAAGCCCCCGGACGCTTGGTGATGTACGTCAAGCATCTGGCGAAGTCAATTCCGAACCAGATCTTGGCGTACATGAAGTCTTACTTCCCCAAAGCCCCTGTGGATGTGGTTGCGCGGACTTGTGACTGTCTTGATAATCGATACAAGGTGCTCCTGGAGGAGATGGCGCCCATTACTGAGCAAGTGGCGGAGAAGCTCAATCTTGATGGGAGTACCACAGAAGTAGCTTAGTAATTCATGTAAAGACAAACAAAGTAGTAGTAACTTGTTTGAATTATCGATGAAAGTTGTCCACGTATTGTGTATGAAATGAGTACTCGTACCGCCACTTATGCGGAAGTCGCGGAGTACCAAACCGTGGAGAAGTTGTGAGTAGTAGTACTCGTTGAAGCTGCCTGTTAGAAAAGGCTCGATAAAGAAGTTGAGTAGAATCAAATCTTTATTCTTGATGAATGAGGTACACACAGGATGGCGAGCCATTTACAAGTGTAAGTCGCCGGGACCGTAGGCCTACTGGCTAAGTGGTGCTAGGGCCCTTGGTAAGCTTACAGTTGGAGATCCGTTAGTAGTAGTATAAATTTGGATCTAAAGTACGTGGTCATGGACCGCCCGGATAAGTCCTCGATTATGCTCGGCAGCTGAGATCCGATTAGTAGTAGTTGATCTTGGATCTTGGAAGAGTAGTCAGGAGACTAGTGCTGGGGACCGAGGCGCTTATAGCGAAGAGTCCGTGAGTGGCCGTATAGACTTGGACGTAGATGAGTGAGTCGGCGACTACGTGAAGCGACGGTGGTCGGCGTTCCACGAGTTCTTGATGTCATCGCCTTCAAGTGTTTGGAGGCGGTGAGCACTGGTCGGTCACCTTGGGCGAGAAGGGACCTTCCCATGGCGGTGAGCTTGTGTAGTCCGTCCAGGTGTTACGGATGCGACGGAGGACTAGATCAGCGTTGAAGGAGGCGTTCCTTGACGTTGCGATCATGGTAGCGTCGGATACCCTCTAGGTACCTTCTTGATTGGACGAGGGCGGCGTGAGCTTCTTGAGGCCGTCGATGTCAACCGTCTGCTGTCTTCGAGATGCCTTCGTCGTATTGTTCTCTTGAGGGATTCCCACATCACGTCGGCGGGTAGAATAACCGAGCCGTAGACCGAGGAAGTAGGCGGCCCTGGCTTGGTAGGTTGAGTAGTCTGAAGCCCCAGTGCATTGGGTAGTTCCTTGATCCACTTGCCTCCTTTGGTGTTGGCTGCGTCATGCAATCGCTTCTTGAGGGCATTGAGTACCATCCCGTTGGCGCGCTCGACTTGTCCGTTGGCGCGCGGGTGGGCGGCGAGACGTCTTGGGACGTCAATCCCATTGTTCTCGTAGTACTCCCAGGCGGTGGTTATTGAAGTTGGAACCCAAGTGCGTGATGATGCGATGGGGCAGCCGTAGTGATGCACGAGCTCATCCAAGAAGTCGAGTACTCTGTCGGCCTTTGGGCAGGTGACCGGCTTGACTTCGATCCACTTGGTGAACTTGTCGATGGCCACCAAAACTCTGTTGAATCCTCGCGCGCTTGGCGAGGCCCAATCATGTCGAGTCCCCAACAGGCAAAAGGTCAGGTTGGTGGTATGGTGACTAGCTTGTAGGCCGGGAGTGTTGCTTTGCTTGGCGAAGAATTGACATCCTTGGCACTTTCGGCGAGTTCTTGCGTCGACCGGTGTGGGCGATGAAAGCTCGTCGGAAGCCTTGCTCGACCGGCGTTGAGGAGGACACATGGTTGCCGCAGACGCCTTTGTGGATCTCCTCAAGATGTCCTTGCCTTCATCCCGGTATGCACTTCATGAGTACTCAGTGGGACCCACTTTGTAGAGCTTGTCTCCGACTAGTACGTAGGCCTTGGCTCGGCGGACGAGTTGTTCAGCCATGTTCTTGTCGGAGGGAACCTTCTGCTCGCGGATGTAGTCGATGAAGGATTGTCGCCAGTCCACGTCAATCATCATGACCTCCTGACTGGACTGTGATGGCACAGGGTCAGTGGTCATTGGCGCCAGCTCCGGGATGGATGGCGCATGAAGCTCATGGACAAAGACTCCAACGGGTACTTGCGCGCGAGTAGAACCAAGCTTGACGGGGCGTCCTGCGGCGTTGTTGTCGCGACGACGGCGTGGTGGAACTCGAGACCGTAGAACTTGTTCTCGAGCTTGCGGACTTCAGGATGGCGTCCATGTTCTCCTTGTTGCGATCCCAAGACTTGTTGACTTGGTTGATGACCACTGCGGAGTCGCCTTAGACTAGTAACCACTTGATGCCCAAAGAAATTGCGAGGCGAAGTTCGTGCAGTAGGGCTTCGTACTCGGCTTCGTTGTTTGAGACCTTCCAGAAGATCTGCATGACGTACTTGAGTTGTTCGCCCATTGGAGAGATCAGGAGTACTCCTGCACCGGCGCTCTCGAGCTTAAGTGAGCCATCAAAGTACATCACCCAGTGTTCTGGCCGCTCGGTTGGAGTTGGTAGCTAATTCTCCCGCCACTCTGCCATGAAGTCGACTAGTGCTTGGGACTTTATAGCAGTACGTGGCTTGAAGTCGATGTTGAGGGTGCTGAGTTCGACTACCCACTTGGAGATTCTTCCAGTAGCATCCTGATTGCGGAGTATGTCACCGAGCGGGTAGTCGGTGATGACGACAATCGAGTACTCCTGGAAGTAGTGTCGTAGCTTCCGCGAGGTGATGAGCACTGTGCTTCTGGACCGGCTGGTACCATGCCTTTGACTTTGACAAAACCTCGCTGACGAAGTAGACTGGTCGCTGGATTGGGTAGGCATGGCCTTCTTCCTGCCGCTCGACGACGATGGCAGTACTGACCACATGAGTAGTCGCATCAAGGTAGAGCAGTAGCTGCTCCTTTTTGCGGTCGTGAGGACCGGTGGCTTTTGACAGAAGTCTTTGAGCTGCGCCGAGCTGATCGGCCTCCTCACCACCACGAACTTCTCTTGGTGCTTGAGTAGTTTGAAGAAGGGTAGTCCCCGTTCTCTGAGCTTCGAGACAAATCTGTTCAGGGCCACCATACACCCGATTAGCTTCTGTACATCCTTGATGCAGGTGGGAGCTTTCATGTTGGTGATGGTGGAGATCTTCTCGGTTGGCTTCGATGCCGCGATGGTCGATGATGAAGCCGAGTAGTTTCCCGGATGGTACGTGAAGATGCACTTGTTGGGATTGAGCTTCCACCGGTACTCTCACGAGGATGCGAAAGTCTCTTCAAGATCGGGCGATGGCGTGTCGGAGTTTCGGGTCTTGGCGACCACGTCATCCACATAGGCGTTCTGTTGAGCTGCTTCTTGAAGCAGGCCTGGATTGCTCGCTGGTAGGTGGCGCCGGTGTTCTGCAACCCGAACGACATTATCATGTAGCGATGGCGCGAGCGGGGGTGATGAACGCGGTCTTCTCCTGGTCTTCTTCCTTGATAGCGATCTGGTGGTACCCGGAGTAGCAGTCGAGGAAGCAGAGCAGGTCGTAGCCCGCCATGGAGTCAATGACTTGATCAATAGCAACGGGGTCCTTGGGGCGATGCTTGTTGAGGTCGGTGTAGTCGACGCACATCGTCCACTCGTTCGTGTTCTTCTTGCGGACGAGGACGGGGTTGGCGAGTCACTCAAGATGGAAGACTTCACGGATGAAGCCGGCCGCGAGTAGTTTGGCGAGTTCCTTCTTGATGGCATCCCGTCGGTCGTCGGCGAAGCGGCGGAGATGTTGTCGCTTAGGAGTAGCTTTAGGGTCGATGTTGAGTGAGTGCTCAATCAACCTCCTGGGCACCCCTGGCTTGTCCGCTGGTTTCCACGCGAAGATGTCTTGGTTAGCCCGAAGGAAGTTGACGAGCGCGTCTTCCTATTTCGGGTTGAGCCCTGCGCCGATCATGGTAGTCTTGCTGCTGTCGCCTGTCCCGAGGTCGATGGCCTTCATCTGCACTTCCTCTGTCGGTTGAGGCTTGTTCGTGGTGTCAGTCTTCTCGGGTATCTCGAGTTCAGTCGGGGCAAGCTTCTTGGAGGCAGTGAATATCTCCATCATTGCATTAGGTACTTGATTGGTGGCTGCGAGTTCCACTTCTTCGGTGTCGCAGTCGTAGGAAACTTTCAAGTCCCCTTGTAGCGCGAGTACTCTGGCAGGACTTGGCATTTTGAGTACCAAGTAGGTGTAGTGGGGGATCGCCATGAATTTGGCGATCGCTGGTCTTTCGAGGATGGCATGATAGGAGGTCTCGAAGTCCGCAACCTCGAACTTGATGTACTCGGTGTGGTAGTTCTCCCTTGTCTCCCGAAGGTGGCGGGCGGGACCAGAACCAAGTGGGATAGCCGCGTTACCCAGGACGATGCCGTAGAAAGGTGACACGCCCTTAGTGAGCATGTTAGTGATGTCGAGCTTCATCTTCTTCAAGGTCTTGGTGAAGAGGACGTTGAGTCCGCTCCCGCCATCGATGAGTACCATGTTGAGTTTGGAGCCCGTGATCTCGGTTTCGAGGACCCGATGGGAAGCGTCCGAGAAGCTAGTCCATTGATCCGCGTGGGAGAAGGTAATGGGTACCTCCGACCACCTTAGAGGTGTTGGTGCCGCTGGTTCAATGCTTCAGACTTCCCGTAGAGTGAGCTTTTAGGAACGCTTGGAGGGTAGTCCGCCGAACAGGACATTCACTGTCTTGTCGGGTTCTTGGAAGTCGCCGTTTCCTTCATCGACTTTTTTCTTGCCCTTCTTGTCGTGAGGAGGCCGTGGGTCGGGAGTATCCTTGAGTGCTCGCCGGAGTTGGTAGCACTGCTCAGTGGTGTGGTTGCCGTCCAGATGCCACGGGCACTTCTCTTTGAGCAAGTCTTTGAAGCCACCGGAGGTCTTTTTGGAGTTGTCCTTCGCAGGGCGTTGTATAGCTGCGACCATGTTGTCTGGCTTGCGCTTGCGGTTAGGACCTGAGTAGTTGTTGTTGTTGCGACCCCCTTGATCCTTGTTGTTATTGTGGCCGCCCGTGTTGTTCTTGCTCTTGCCGCGGATGGAGTCGTACTTGGCGTTCGCCTTGTCCTCCTCGTCGGCCCATGACGCGATCATGTCTTTGAGCTTAGTGATGGAACTCGGGCGGCGGCGACCGAAGTCTTCGAAAGTGCGACGGTGGTAGAGCCCATGTTGGAAGAGGTCGATGACTTCTTTGTCGGTGACATTGACTACGGTCGCGCGCTTGTCGAAAAAGCACCGCATGTACTGGCGGAGCGTCTCGCCTTGTTCTTACTTGACCATTGCCAGATCCATGCGGGTACCCGAGCGCCCCATGGCGCCCGCGGTTGTTGGCGAGCTCGCCGGTGGTCCCACTCGTCGATCGAGTTCTTGTCGAGCGACTCGAGCCAAGTGAGTGGGGCTTGGTCCAGACAGAAAGGGAAGTAGAGGCACTTCGTGTCATTGTTGCCACCAGCGTTTTCAATGGATAAGGCATAGCACCTGAGCCACTGAACTGGGTCTTGCTTCATGTCGTACTTGGTGATCCCGAGAGGTTTGAACTTCTCAGGAAGGAGCGCGAAGTCCCGAAGTGCGGAGTAGGCGGGGAAGCCGTCGCTGTCACTTGCTTCAGTAGTCTTCTTGTGACGGATCTCATTGATCCTATGGCGGGCGTCGTAGCTGCCACGTGAGTTGCCGGTGGCGTGGCTATTCAATCGCCGCCGCCACCAGCTCTTCTGCCGTGGGATGAGCTTCCGCCGCCGCCGCCACCACCACGCGCGACTACCACCGCGCCGGCTACTGGCCGGCCACTGCCACCGCCCGGCTATTGCCGCCTGCGAGGGTCCTCCAGCTGAGGCCCTAGAGTGGTTGGGGTTTGGCTAGTGTTCTCCACGGACACAGTTGCGTCTGCCATCTGCCGGGCTGCGACTAGTGGCTTCGTGGTGTCTGACTTCATGATCTCTGACGGGCGGTACTTGGGCGACTCTGTTGTCGACCCGCATGAAGTAGGCGTCTTGCCGAGTTTAGCGATGACCGCTGCCGAATCCCTGCCTGTGCTAAGCGTGGTGATAGACATGAGGTACTGCTCAGGAGTGGTATGTACCCGGTTGGCAACTTGATCTAGAGCCTCATTGAGGTTCCGGATAGGGAGAGCCTCTCGGAGACGTCTGCCGCGTCGTTAAGCTTCTGTTGCGGTCACGTCGAGCGTTCTTGTCTTCAGTGGTCTCGTTAGGAGGTGCGTTGGCGGATAACTCATCCTCTGAGATGTCATCAAGGTACCGGTCGGGTCGATTCTCCGAAGTCCCGGCGTCACCGGACGCCATGAAGATTTCACGGTCGGGAGTGCAGAGACTGGAGTCAGTAGTCGCCACCTCGGTTGGGGTGTGCTCATCTTCGTTCGGAGCTAGAGGTGTCCCTCTCCGGAAGAGTGTCTCGAGGTGGCGGCGAGCGTGAGTTGTCGTCAGTCAGGTCTGCGGGCTTGCGGTCGGGCCAGTAGACGAATCTGCCGGCGGGAGTAGATGTGATGACCAAGCCAGCGGCGGGACCTGATAACGGTTCCTCGGTCATGTTGAGCTCGGACTCAGACTCGATTGGGTCCGAGCCGAAGTCGAACTCGTAGGAGGAGTCCGAGTTGTAGCCGGGTACGGTATTGGAGTCCGAGGAGTACTCGGAGGCGATCTCCTTGCAGGCCCGATGTGCGGCGAGAGCTTCCGCGTGGGCCCTGTTGGAGTTGCAGAGGCCGTATGGGAAGTGCTTGTGCAGTAGGGTCGTCTCACACGATGGCTCGGGAGCCGGCTCGCATGCGATGATCCAGGGTGACGTCGAGTTGGAGGCGGATCCAAACTCGAAGTCAGCAACTTGATTGCAGAGTGAAATTTCGCCGAATTTTTTGACGAGGGGGTTTGTGACAACTTTGGGAAGCGTCACGAGCCCGGTCTCCGGGTCCGGGGTCATGGTGAGGTAGCGCTAGAACGATCCGGTGCCGTCAGCAGTGCAGACCCAGGAGCCGAAGATGAAAGTGTCACCGCGGTTGAAGGCGGCGGTTGGCTTGATGACGATGGAAGTCGTCGAGTTCGCCATGAGATCTTCGGCGAGAGCCCCTACAGCGCGCCCGGTGTCGGTGTTTAACCGGCAACCTACCAAGAGTACCCGAGGTAGATGAATGTGACCTCGCCAAGATCGGGAACTCGAAGGAGAGACACGTGGCACACAATTTAGACGGTTCGGACGCGAGGTGCGTAATACCCTACGTCCCCGTATCTTTGTGTAGCTCGGATTGATTGGGTGTGTTTACAAGATGATGCGGATGATGAGAGAGGGGTCCCTGCCTCGCCTTATTTAGTCCGGGAGGCAGGGTTACAAGTCGGTTTGCCAGATGAGTACTAGTCGTGTACGGCTAGGAGTACTCTACATGGATCCGGACATGTCTAGCTTCCTAACCGAGTACTACTCCTTCAGGGGCCTTGCGCTCCACGCCCAGTGCCGTGTAGCCCAAGTCGAGTAGTCCCAGGGGCCCACCGAGTAGTCGGTCCTGGTACCCACCTGAGTAGTGGGCCCAGGGATGTCCATACGACAGTGACCCCTTCCCAGCATAAGCCTTCGGGAAATTTTCAGTACCGCCAAGCCCAGCCGCGAGTTTCTAAGCCAAAGGAACTTCCACCCCGCATTTGCTACAATTGTAGGCAACCAGGGCATTATGCCAATGAATGCCCAAACCCTAGGAAGAACAAGCCCGAGCAGCAGAATCAGAACCCCGGAGTAGCTAAGGGCAATCGCGACAAGAAGCCCACGATTCAAGTGAAGCAAGGCCAACTTAACTTCACGGGTAACTTTTCTATCCGAGAGCACCCCTCCTTACCGTAGACTTCTGATGGTGGAACCCTTGATCCATCCTTACACCTTTGTTGCTTTTCAAAAAAATAAATTCAGAAATCTTAGCAAACAAATTTAGCAAATAATTATTTACTAGCCTTCCTTTTCTTCCTAGAAATCCCTATAGAACTTTTCAACTTGGTCTCCTTCCGCCTAATCTCAAAGCTCTCTTAGCATCAAATCAATCAACCGGCTAAGTTGAAGAAGTAGGAGCAGAGTTTTTCATGAGCAATCAAGGTTCTCTAAAAGTCAAGGCATGAGAGTCCTCCATCATTTATTAATCCATGATCCGTTGATCATACCCTCCAAACCCTAGGAATCATGAAACAAGCAAACGAGGGATCGGTAGAATCTTTTGCTAAATTCTCCTCGTTGCGATCTCGAGCCTAGAGGGTGGATACGAAATTTGTTCTTGTTCCCACCATCAAGGTCAGTTCTTCAGACCGTTGGCCCCATCTTTTTCAGTGCCACGACTGTACGACGTCGTGGTGTCACTCTGCCATCTCTTTTCCGCGGCCACGATCACGTCGCCGAGGCCTCACGGGCCGACCATTATCGAGCCCCATGCTGCCACCGACAGATCGCTCCGCCGATCCCTACCTCAGATGGTTTTGGATGACCGTTGCGTTTCCGTGGAGGCATAAAAGGGAAGCCCTCCTGCGGCGTCGCCATTACCAAGTCTCGCCTACCTTTTGAGCTCGACATCCCCATCGCTCTTTGTTCTCCCTCCGGTTAGTTTTTGGCCAACCCGCCACCAGCCCATCTCTATCGTCTGCTCCGCTCCTCGCCGAGCAAGTTGTTCCTCCGTCTTCGTCGACAACCTCCAGAAGAAGCTCGGAAGAAGACCGAGAGAAGAACCCCAGCCTGCATCGCCAACCATGGCTCAGTTCTTAGAGGTGTTCGAGTCGCTTCGCTGGACGTTGGTAGGAGTGTACCTCTGCATCGCGGGCGGAATCTGCCTGCTCTTAGTTTTTCATGTGCACATTCATCGCCCGCTTCCTCATGAGCTGCGTTGAGGCAGTGAGGAGAGCACCATGTATCTTTTGTCCTATCTGAATTCTCACTGTCGAGAAATGTAAGCGAATATGTCTTCCTCCCTTGTAACTGTTGTCTTGTTGGAAGGAATTGCTCTAATCTTGTTGTCGAATCTCGGGACGAGATTCTCTTTAAGGGGGGTAGGCTGTGACGCCCCAGGTTTTCATCAGGGTTCATTAACCCTAATGATCTAGTCAAACACGTTGACCTTGGTCAAACAGTGGTCAACCTGGGACATCACCTCGAAAACCTAGTCAACAACTCCTAATGGTCAACCTTGGGTCAAAGCTTGGTCAAATCTTGTTAAACCCTAGTCAAACCCCACTCAAACCCTTTGACATCCATGGCAGCTCTAGGACTTTTGTCGCGTTCTCCAAATTTCACCTAAACACTTCAAATTCTCCCAATGTAAAAGTTGTGCAGTTTGTCGAGGCACACAACTTTCATGTGGAGTGGCATTGCCAATTCGAAGTGGAAAGTGGTGAAAAATCTTAGTCAACGCTTGCAGGCACTATTCACTAGCGCCCAGGAAATCTGCATCTTGGCATGCAGTGCATGCGAAATCTGTTGCTCAAAACCCCATAGAGCCTTTGTAGAAGTTGTAGAGGGTTCTGAACTCTACAACTTTGCTTATTACCGTTTGGTGCACTTTAGTTCGAATTTTGGGAGAAAAGGCGTGGTCAACAGTACTACACCGAAATGTTTTCAGCCGGAACGCGCCTGGACGTCATGGCGCCACGTCATCGCGGTACGCCGGCCAGACGCCAGACGCCAAGACACCGAGGCGTCCGGTCGTCGCCGCTGAAGCTGCCTCGCATGACGTCTGTAGGTCCCGGCCACGCGGCTGCGCGGCACCGCCGCGCCCGCCGCCCGCCACTCGCCATTGCCGTGGCCGACGCACGCCGCCACCGCCTGCATCCATACCCGACCCACCGCTCGACGACCTTCGTGACCCCTTCCCACGGCACGCTCGCCTATTTAAACCCGCCGCTTCTCCTCGCGCGAGAGCACCGAGCTCCGCCGTGCGCCATTACTGCCGTCGCGCCGAGCTCCCCCCTCCACTCACTCCTGGAGCCATCCAACCATCCAGGCGTCTCTCCTAGGACTCCTTGAAGCTCCCCACACCGTCTATTTGCACTCCCCGGCCGAGAGTTCGCCGGCCGCCACTCTCCGCGGTCGTGCTCCGCCCGTGCACGCTCGCCGGAGTACCCCCTACCCTCAAATCCGCGACCAATAGACCCTAGGTGAGCGGAATCGCACCTCTGGGTTGCTTGTTTGCCTGCTCGAGCCCTCCCTCGCCGGCGGCGAGCTCGGCCCCGCCGCCGAGGGTAGATTTGTGAAGGCCACGGTTTTGTAGGGACCTGGTTGCTAGAGGCAGGGGTAGTTTTGTGAAGGTTTAAAAGTTTCCAGGGACTTCTTAGTGAATAGATTCTTCCTTTTATTTGTGTTTTGCCTGAAGCTTGTAAAATCCGTAGAACTTCACAAAAAAATCAGAAAAATGCAAACCTAATTTTTTTGGTTTCCTTATGAAGAACTCTACAACTTTTGTGAAGCATGACCCTACTTTTGAGTTATAATTTTTGCATGAAAAATCGAAATCAGTTTAAACTAGATCTGTTATAGTGCAAAATCTACATGTGTTCAGGAGCTGATTTTTGTATATGTTGTGAATCATGCCATGTTTAGGCTCCACACCAAAATTTACATAAAGTTTATGAGTAAATCTTTTAATATGAGTTATCTTGTATTTATGATGCATCTACCTAAATGAATTTTATAGCTTAAAATAAAGTTATTTTTGTGCCCAACTTCTGGCTATTGTCTTTTTATACTGAAATGCATCCTTGGTGAATTAACCATGATTTTATCCCTGCCAGAAATATTTATTCTTGTTTTATGCTTAGTTTTATAAGTAATTTCATATCTCATGTTATATAATAGTCCTAGATGTGTATGATGGTTGCATAGCCTTGTTTTGGACCAGAGAATCAGTGAGAGAAAGATTGGATCCAAAAGTGCCTTATTTATTTTTATATGCATTTATCTTGTTTGTGGTGGATAGAAATGTTATTTTTGATATATTTATTTTTATAGCTTAATCAAGTATGCATGTGTGCTCAGTGGATTATATTAAAGATAGTGAGCTCAGTGAACACCACCCATGGTATTTTATAATTTGTTTTGTCGAATAAAAACTATGGGAAGCCATTGTAAGCTTAATAGTAAAGTTAATTGGAAAACCACCACTACACACCTAACGATCATATGTATGTGAAGTGAAACATGCTAACAAGTTTAAAACCACCCCCTTACTGTTTGGTGAAATTAAATTAATTTATTTATATAAATATGTACACAGTCACTATCAAAAAGAATAATTAATAAAGCACCGCATATTATTTTTTTATTGGAAGAGTATGTTAAATGTATTATTATCTAGGTGAATGTGGTCAACCATGCACCCCCTGGTTGTCATGTGTTGTTTTGTAATTAATAAAATTAAAATCATCAATTAAATCTTGCATATGCATCCTCGTGTAGATCTTCCCGACGGTAGCTATACGCTCGTGCCGGAAGGAGGAAACGAAGGAGCTGACGGGGCCGTGCACTACATCGCTGTAGAGCAAGACCTGGACCAAAGTCCAGAAGGGCCAAAGGCCAACCTTGCCAATGAAGGCAAGCCCCGGTTTATCATTAACCCATGTTTGTTTAAATTATGCAACTATCTTTGTTATGCTTGTGCATTTACGTTTCAGGAGTTGAATGAAATCCTAGTTGCATATCCCTAGGTGACTTTGTTCTTTTACTAGTATGCTAGGTCGTTAGATGCTATGCTCTAAGGACCCGGTAAAAGTCGAGTGATGTTCGTCGCTCGCGAGAATAGGTTCTTATGTTGGAATCATAAGATCTTTATAAATGGATTGCTCATGTGGTAAGAGCATGGGATTTGGGCTCCGGTCCAGTGGCTTCATGGGCTAAGCTTTTGAACGTACTAAGCACTTGTCGGGAATGGGACCGGTAAGCCTAGTACCTTAATGAGACGGTACGGGATTTTACTATTACTAATCTTGAGCGTTCTCCTGCCCGGCCCGCAACCGGGAGGAGGGTACATATGTGAGGCTGGATGTACTATGTGGGGGCATACCAGACAGCCTTGTACCCGGGACTGTAAGCTATTATCCCAAGCCGAAGATTTTTGGGAACCGTTTGGTCGGTGTTAGCTCTGTTAGGGCACCGCTCCGTGTGTTTAGGTCTACCTTGCAAGGATCCTAATCAATCGATTGTCAGCCTCTCACCGTTATCCGAGACTGCTTAATCAACTGGCCATGATATCCCTTAATGATGGAACTATGTGAATTCTTCTATGTTAATTAATTGTATTGTACAATTCTTGATTGCATTAGTTGCTTATTATAGTAATGGTAAACTTACTAGAATTTGAGCTAAAATATTGAAAGTAAGGATCCACGATCCTAGTTGCTTTTTGGCAAACAAACCCACTAGCCAAAGGTCTTACATATCTAGAGGTAGCTTTTGTCGGGTAAGTCTTGCTGAGTATTAGTATACTCAGCCTTGTTATAATTGTTGTTTTCAGGTGAAGTGGTTTGGCCTGGAGAGATTCCACCCGGTTGGGAGCTGGAATGGGTGGATGACGCCGAGTGATGGCATCACAGATGGCCTCCTGTGATGTCTTATCATATCGCTATTAGTATTTCCGTTGTTTTAAAAACTCTGAACCTTTACATATCATATCATGAACTATGGTCTGTAATAATTAAACCCCTTAAGGGTGAATTTGGTTTTAATTTGTGTAATGCACTCTGGACTCTCCTTCGTGGGAGTTTTAATGTATACGATTCGATCCTCTGTGTGTGATTCAAGTGATTTACCGGGCTATGACCCGGCAACACTCAACGGGATGATTCTTTATTATCGCTTAATGACCAAATGGAGTGGTTTAGGCGATAGTACGGAATTATCTCGGATGTGGTTGTCACACCAGGCCCCGAGCGGCGCATGTCTGGCGGCGTGGCGCAACGCACTCATGCGGGCAGAGTTTTTGTTTTGCATTTGTGAATGATATGTGTGCTGACTGCTGAGGAATTCTTACGTTGTGATGTGCAAAAGAATCTTGTGAGATAGATTTGTGTTATAAATTTGCAGATGATTTGTGAGATGAACTTGAATGAATTTGTGTGATTTTATATTTGAATGGTGCAGTGAAATTGAACCTGTTCTTGTGAATGGTGTAGTGAAATTGAACTTGTTCTTGGTGGAATTGAACTTGTTCTTGTTCTTGTTGGAGTTGAGAGTTGGAGTTGAAGTTGGAGCCGGCGGAGGTGGAGCTGGCAGCAGATGCTAGCTTCTGCTGGTTTTTTTTTAATTTCCTAAAACCAACCGAGACTAAAGGCCCCTTTAGTCCGGTTGCTCTCCCGGGACTAAAGGGGGGCCTTTTGTCTCTCATCATTAGTCCCGGTTGAACTTGAGAGACCTATACCCCTTACCAATCAGAACTAAACCCCTCTCCCTACCCGTGCACCCTCTCTCGTGCCGTCTCGCGCGCGCGTACGCACAAGACGCAGCGTTTGCTCCTGCTGCCTGCGCATCCGGTGGTCACATGTTTGCGCCGCTTGCTCGTGCCATTCGCCGTCGTGCCGGAGCCAACAAGGCAACAAGGAGGGGAGGGAGAGGAAACTGCAGCAGCCTGCAGGGAACGACAGGGGATGGCAAGGCAGCAATGCAGGACAACGACCAGACCACAGCCGCGCGCGGACGGTCCAAGGTACGTGCCGACAAACATGCTCCTCGCCGCCGCCGGCTGCCGGCACCAGCAGAGATCTCGATCGGCGACACCGCGACAGCGCCTGCCCTTCTCTTCTCAGCTCTCCGGTTGTCTCACGCGGACAGGTCTCAGTTTTTCACCGAAGTGGCAACTGTTTGACCACGAACCCCTCCCTCGCCCGCATTGAAGGCGCCACGGATTCGGACGGTGACAGAGATTCTCTTCGCCTCTCCTCGTTCCAGGAACCAGCAGCTCGTCCAACCAACCACAGCCAACCTCCCTCCTTCCCTGCAAGTGGCCATGGGCCCATGGCCATGCTGACATGCATGGCACAACCCTACAACAATATCACAAGCTTCTACCAGTTCCATGAAGACGAAGAGCCCCGGCAGCAGGCGAGGCGGCACGAAAGTACCTACAGGCATGCAGCAAGCTAACCCTAGCAGAACACAACAGTCAGCAGGTACACATGGCATGAGACTCACACGCTGCAGCTGCACTACAGTACATGGACTACTGCTAAGCTCAACGGTACAGACTACAGAGTACAGAGATCCGATCGGACCAGACCACCACTACGACGACGCAGCTACCGTCCAAAGTCCCCCAGCCTTCCCGTCCTCGCCGGCCGGTGTGCATCAAGAACAAGGAAGCGTGTTCTTGCACGGGGAGAGGAAGGGGAAGGCATGCCTGACTTCGGATTGACCGCGCGGACACCTCCACGAACGAACGACGAGCTACACACACATATGCTTGGAAGTTGGAACAGCGAGCAGCTTCTTCACTGCTCCTTGGGCGCCGGCGTCGTGGCTGCAGCCGTCGCCGTCGTGTCCGGACGCCGGGAGAACCTGCGGCCGAGGCGCTGGACGGTGCCGCCGGCGGTGAGCCCGTCGCGCGGCGGCGAGAAGAGGGCGGGGAGGAACTCCTCGTCCTCGCACTCCAGGTTCTGCTTCTGGAGGTGACGCACCAGCCTCGCCTGTCCCTGCGCACACAAGCATCGATCCATGACCATCCATCCATCCATCCATCAATCATAGGCAGCCACGCATCATCATGAACAAATCTAAACAAGTTTCTCCTAGTCCTAGCTAGCTGAAGGCTATCTGCCTGCCATGCATCCTTGTGGTCGTGCGGCTCATCATTGCATTGCGTCAAATACTAGTTTAATTCAATTTGCTCGCAGGAGAGAAAGAGGATGATGAGTTGTGTGTGTTGTGTTCACCTGGAACTTGGCCGAGACGATCCGGATCACCTTCTTGGAGCCGTGCACCGTCCAGCGGGAGCCCTGCAGGGCGTAGTAGAGCATGCGGGACGCCGCCGGGGTGGTGAAGTTGATGAACGCGTAACCGAAGTTGTAACCCCGCCTGCCCATCACCAATTCATCAACTTCACAATATCCCATGGATTTGTCTAATCGCAATCGAGTTCATTACTCATTAGGAAAGAAGCATGCATTATACACACAACAAATGGACAAGCAAGCAAACAAGATGCATGCAACCACTGAACCACATCAGTTCGTCAAGTGGTGGTGAATGACAGACAGCTTGTTACTTGCACAAATTGAAAAGAAAGTAACATATACAAAAACATGCTTCCACTTTAATTTGTTCCTCCAAAATTAAAAGGATTTTGGCACCAGGTTTTTAATCTTTGTGTCATCAGGTTTCATCTTGTGTTTGTTTGTGTCATTGTTCTTTACAAGCTTTTCACAGGGGGGATGAGGACTGAAGCAGACTGGAATTTGTGAGTGTGTAAGCAAAAGAAGAAAAGGGAAAGTACACCCTGAATTCCTGGAAGTTCACATTCCGTGACCTTATACTTACAGGTTTCATTCATGTGAGCATACGTACAGTAATTGACACCAAGAAAATGCGGTAATTCATTAGTCTACAAGACAATAGCCGGCCACCATTCTACAGCTTTGTAACATTGGCCAATCTCGCCAACAAACAAATTGCGAATTAATCTACATACTACTTGTGGCCGTTGGCCAAGGACCCAAGGTCGTGAACAAGAAAATGCAGGAAATCAATCTGCAAATATCACCATTGGATTCTACTTTTGCACAGCAAAGGGATAATTAAACAAGATAGTAGCATATCCATACTACTTACGGCTAATAATGAGCTTCATCAACTTTCCTGTCCCAGACAAAAATGCTAGCATCAAAATTCACTTGTGTGCTGTTTTGTCTACTTGTTCTTTGGCCTTTATCCAGAGCAAGGACAACTGAAGCCTGCCTGCCTTTGTGTATGTACAAAACAAGGAAAAGAAAGGGAAAGAGAAAGCTTCCTTTGCACTTTCCCTACAGCTTTTCATGTGCTTTCAAACAACACTACGACAGTGAGTACTACTGTACTAGTACTACATATATTAATTTGCACAAAAACATGAAGGAAATAATTCTACACTTGTGTGCAAATTTCAATGGCACATAAAAAACACTTCAACAGTGTGACCAGGGGACAAATGTATTTCCAACAAACAGATGCAGCAAAAATTCAACACAAATATTCCTTGCAAGAAATTATTCTATCATAGTACTACCAAAGTTTTAATCTTTCACAAACTATCAAAGCTTTTTTGTTTTGTTCTGTCTCCTTGTTTTATAGCCCTTTTCAGAACCAGGACAACTGAACCCTACGCTCTGATCTTGTATGTGTCAAAAGAAGAAAAGGAAAAGGAACACAATGTGATAAGAGTATGTGACCTCATTTTTCATTCAGACTCTGCCTTTTCCATGCAGGTTAATTTCATGCATTGTTCCTCCCAACAAATTGCAGCAAGAAACTGCAGGAAGTTCTACAAGTGATCTGGACTCATCACCTGAAATCCATGGGCAGGTAGAGGACGTCGTACGCGGAGATAACTTTGCCGGCGGCCCTGTTCACGGTGTTGCAGTGCTGGTCGAGCAAGGAGATCATGTCGCTGCTCCTGCACGCATCAAACACCAACGAAGAAGAATCATTTGGTTGGGGGTCAAGAACAAGAACAAGAACAGAACGCCGCTATTGTGATCGCTGCTGGTCAAGCGCGTACCTCAGCCGGTTGGGGATGTTGCGGAACATGACGGTGTGGCTGGTCCAACCGAGCTCCGGCTCCGGCAGTCGCTTCCCAAGCCGCGGCCGCGGCATCGTGTACTGAGTCGTCGTCGTCGGCGAGCTCTCCCGCTGCGCCTTCGCGGCGGCGCGCGCGCGCGGACCGGCCGCCTTCCGGGGCCGTTGCGCCTTTGCCTTGGTACTGTTGGTCTTGGGCTTGGGCTTGGCCATGCTCCTCTCCGCCTTCCGCCGCGCCGCCCGCGGCTTGCGCGGCGCAGCCGCCGGCACGTGGGCGGGCGCTGCGGCAGCGGCGAGGGCAGCGGGTGCGGGTCCCTGCCGCCACGGCTTCGCGGCCAGGGCAGCCGCGGCATGCCGCTTCCAGGCGCCGCCGAGGCCGGAGAACGCCGCCATGAGCTTGTGTGGCGGCCGGCCGAGCACCGCCGCCGCCGCGGGGACGCCGCGCTTGCAGTCGGCCGCCGGCGGGGAGGAGGGCGGCTGCTGGACGGGGAAGCAGAAGCCGATGCGGCCGGCGGGAGGGGCGGCCGCGACGCAGCAGTAGGTGACGAACGGGAACTGCGGCGGGCAGGCGGCGGCGTCGGCGAGCGGGAACGGGGGCGGCGGGGCGAGGTGGAGCCCGTAGAACGGCGGCGCGGCCGGGTTGAGCTTCGTCGCGGCGGCCATGGCGGGAGGGGCGCGGTGTGCGTGGGTGCAAGGAGACGGCGGCGAGGGTGAGGGTCAGTTGCAATGCAAGCGAGAACGAACGCACTCGGAGTCCGATGAGAGGACATGGTCGGATTTATAGAGGGGAGCTTCTTGCTGTCTTGCTGGTGGATTGGCTTGGGTCACTGCAGGTGGGACCCGCATGCATGGGAGGGAGACAGGGAGAGGGGGAGGGAGTAGGGAGGGCTTTGTAGTTGAGGTTTGAACTTGACTGACTGAATGATTGATTGGTGTCTTCCGGATAAACCTTGCCACGTCATCATATAGTTACTGGGAAAACAGAATTGCCAAGATGTGATGATGAAAATAAATAAATGTACAATTCTTTTTTTTCCAGTAGCACTCTAATACAAGAGAACATGCACGTTGCACGCCAAGAGGTCGGTCGAGCACGATGGATGGATCATATATCAGACAGACCGGTGTTGGGCAGAAGCAGAAAGAAGCAGGAGCGGTAACGCGCATGCTTCACTACTAGTGTCCAAACCAAACCAAAGCACCCCGGCTCAGCTCTCTGTCCGGCCGCAGCGGCAGCCTTGTCATCCCTCCCCCATCGGCTGCGGCATGCGGCCGGGGCGGTGGATGAGGCACACGGAAAAGAGAAAGGCGATGCAGCCTCCGGCGGATTGGCCGTGCAAGCGAGATCGAGCTGCGCTCTTTTGGCTGCATTAGCTAGGTATCGCATCGTGCCAGCCCAGCCACCACTCCGGTCGCCGGCGGCCAGGCAGGCTATTGGGAGAGGATGTCGCCGACGAGGTGCATGCGCGCGTGGGGGTGATCGGATCTCGTCAGCGGACGACCTGGGGGCGACACACACGCTCTCCATGATCCACTAAGAGCAAGTTTAATAATGGGCTGCAAGCCCGCGGAGTCCGACGTGGAGCAGGAGAGAGAATGTGCGTGGGCGTCTGACGACGCGTCCGCTTGACACCGGCGCAGACGCGCAAGCGTCGCTCTCACTCGCCGAACGAGCTGCAACTCATTTAATTCCCGCGGGACCGACCACCAAAGCGTGCCACTTCATTGCGGGATCCGGTAGCCGTGAAACCACTAAACTTGCTCTAACGCGCGGCGGCGGCGTCGTGTGGCACTGTTCATCCGAATAATATCGATGAGCGTCTAGTCATATGCTTCGGCATTCGTTTAAAAGAAAACTAGAAATAGGGCACGCCTTTGGCGTGCAATTAGAACTCATTAATTATGTACAAATAGTATTAGATTTGAGGGACATTATTTGTTAGCATATTGGAACTTTCTGGTGTGTGAAGATGTTTTTCTTGAGTTTGATTTGTCCACTATCTCGATTTTTTTAGTTTTAGTTTATATGGGAATTTTATAGATAGAGAAAGAGTTTTTTTTATGTTTGTTGTGTATGTGTAGTATTTTTTTTGTTATGTACAGTGCGTAAACAGTGCCAAGACGGTGACATGAGGAGTGGTTTGAGCCGTTCGATCGAGATCCAATGGTCGGGGATTTGCAGGAGTACGTTTCCCGTGTGCGTTTAGCTGGTTTTATTTCGAACAGTGTTCGAACAGTGCATGCACAGCGCATGCACAGTGAATGAACAGTAGCATTGAAAGGGACCTCAGGAATGACCCGTGCCGTTCGATCTAGATCCGACGGCTAATATTTTTTTTGCTTACGTGGCTTCCTGACGTGCGCCTAAAGTTTAAAAGATTAGAAAGGAGCCAAAAAAAAGTTAGCCTTCGCTGCTTCGGCATCTTTTTAGGAAAAGAGAATACGTTAATGCTCTTAAGAAAAGGCATAAAAATGTAATAGGTTTGAAGTGTAGCACTGTAGCGGCATTCAGTAAAAAGATGAGAACAATAATGCCGCCAGCCTCACAAAAATGTGTTTGAGCGAGATTGCCTCATCATGTGTGACAATCAGGTGCTGTGTTGCAGCCTTGCAGGACACGCGAATGGCGCGGCTGAGGTCCAATATCTTTCATGAATCATGAATATAACAGTTTGCTTGAGCATATTTCCTACTTCTTATTTTTCTTTCCACACACTACCGGATTCCGAGCCTTCGCCGAGAGCGAGCATCCTCTCGGCGAAGGCTTCACCGAGAGCAAGTTCTCGGCGAAGGCCTCTCGACGCAATTCTACGGCGTGGCGTCTTCGCCAAAGCGGGGACCCCTCTCGGCGGACATGTGCCGAGAGGCCCACCTAGCTCTCGGCGAAGGCATTTTCATAAAAAAAAATTCCAGGCAGCGAGCCCATCGGACCTTGTAGATCCGCCGCACCACCACCACCGGATCCGCACCGCGCCACGCCGCACCACCGGATCAGCGCCACACGAGGAGGAGGTCGAGGCCGCGCCGTGTCGGGAAGAGGCCGAGGCCGAGGCGCGTCCGCCGGGGAGGAGGTCGGCGCGGGGCGGATCTGCCCCGCGCCTCGCCCGCCTGCTGCTCCTCGCCACGGTGTGGCGGCGGAGGAGGAGGGGCAGCGAGGCTGCGGCCGGCGAGGAGGAGGAGGAGGTAGCGACATGCGGGGTGGAGGGAGAGGAAGGGAGGAGAGGTGGGGAGGCGGGCGGATCTAGAGGGAGGATGCGGAGGGGCCACGGAGGAGGAGGTAGTGAGGCGGCGACGGCGGGAGAGAGGAGGAGGCGGCGGCGGCGGGAGAGAGGAGGCGGCCGAGAGAGGTGGAGGGGGTGATTAGGGTTGGGGGAGAGGGAGGGGTCGGGGTATAAGTGTACGCAGCGGGGATTTTTGGCTGGTGGGCGAAGCGGCCAGGCCCATTCTTGCTGGCGGTGGCCCCTCACCCTTCACCGAGAGCCACGTGGACCAGCTCTCGGCAAAGGAGCCTCTTTGCCGAGAGACAGACACTCGGCAAAGAATATTTTCATCAAACTTTATTTAAAAATAGCAAAAATGTGTGAAATTTTTCCAACACTTAACATGACACTAGATATGTTATGTATTGCTTATAAAAAAGTTGTTGTGGTCAAACTCAAATTTAAAATTCTCTAATGTACCAAACCTAGTGGCAGTAGTTCAATTTCTCTGAAACTTCTCGTGAGATGTTCCGGTTTCTAAATAGCGTACGTGTCAAAGTGCTGAAAACATTCTCAACTTTTTACCACAACCTCGACATATGATATAATGAGCGCTCGACAAATTTCGTGATTTTCAAACTTCATTTGAATTTTATACAATTTTAAAACCTTTCTATGACACGATCTTCATCATGATCAGAGAACAAAATATTTGAAATTTAGTTTCATTTCGTGTACATGGTCTTAGAGATGTCTCATGAACATGAATCTCACTTTTCCAACAACTTTACTCTATGATTTCATGCACTTGCAGTTCATATCGGACGTCTTCGAAAAAATTACCTAGAATGATTTTTTTTTTAAAATATAGCAAACAGAGCTAAATTTGCATCAAATTTGAACACATCCTTTTTATAAGTGCATGTTGAGGATAGAAAAGTTTGGAGGAAAGAAAGTGATTTTTTAAATTTTCTTTGCCGAGAGCCAGACTAATGGCTCTCAGCAAAGAAATTATTCGTCGAGAGCCAGACTCAAAGAAATCTTTACCGAGTGTTTTTTCTTTGCCGATAGTTTTTTGTGTGGCTCTCGGCGAAGAATCTCTTTACCGAGAGCAAAGAAAAAAGCTCTCGGCGAAGATTGAAACTCTAGGCGAAGGCTCGGTTTCCAGTAGTGACACCTGCTTCCTTGGTGGCATCGGCGAAAGAGACTCCTCATTTTCCCTTTCGACGCATTAAGACTCAGTTTGGGAGGGCTCCCACGGCTCCGGCTCGATCTTGTAGCACCCTGTAGGCAGGTGGCGAAGCCACCCAAACCAAGCTCCATGGGCTCCGTGCTATAGTCAGTGAGAGAGGAGAGAGGGAAGGAGGGGGAGCCGCTCCACGCTGCAGTGATGCTACAGGAGGTGGAGCCGCTCTGAGCCCTCCCAAACGGGCCCTAACTCTGAGCACTGACTCTCTCCTCGTTTTCAAGTTTTCAGCGTATCAATTTAAAAGAAAATTAGAAAGGAGAAAAAAAAAGCCTTACATATATGTCAGGCAACTCATGCCGATTGTTTTTTTAAATAATAAAGTAAAAAATAGTCGTACATATATGTCATATTCGTTAAAAGAAAATTAGAAAGGAGCAAAAAATAAATCAGCCTTACATATATGTCATATGCGGACTTGCCCCTAAGGATCCCAGGTTGCAAGATTGGACGACTGAATGATTCAACAAATCCGCTTTGTTTAATTTATATTGCAGAACGAGCTTGCCGCTCGCACAGTCGCCACATTAGGTTCGCAACGCTTGTTGCCTTTCAGGTGAGCGGCGTTGCCTTTTTTTTTTGGAACAGCTACTTCATTCAATCAGTAGCATGATTACAGTCATCTTGCAGAGTTTGCAAGAGAAAACTAGGAGGGTCATTTGCCCAAACATCAAAAGCACAAGACGCAGCAAATTGAGCACAGGTGTGAGCAGCTCTATTAGCAGAACGCTTAGCATGCACTACAGAAAAAGAAGAAAACGAAAGAACTAGTTCCTGGATGTCAAGGAAAATTGGCGCAAGCCCTGATCTCTGCAGATTTCTGTTATGCCAGAGGTTAACCAACTGCAACGAGTCTGTCTCCGTGATGACCGATCCTCCCGGGGGAGCGGCGTTGCCTTGACTTGTCCGTGTGGTACTAATTCAACCCAACCAAGCGGATCGAACAAACAAACGAAAAATGTGTCGATCACAGCCCAATGACCCAACTAGAACCTGGCCCAGTAAGCCCAAGCCGGGCAACATCTTCTTTGAATTCCAGTCTAAAATTGCACTATTGTTTCTAAAAAAAATTACGTGCTGTCCAGGCGGTGTACGTGTGGAGTAGTTGGGCATCCTTCACGTATTTTCTATTTTCTAAAAAATAGCTATACATATATGTAATATGTGGGCTTGTCTCTAAGAATATCATCGACAAGTTTGGGCGACTGATGATTCAAACGTCATTCATATTTTGGATTGCAGAACGAGCTTGCCGCCCGCGCAGTCGCCCACGTTAAGTGCACATCGCCTGTTGCCTTTCAGATAGACGGCGTCGCTTTAGCTTGTCCATGTGGTACAAATTGAACCCCCAAGCGGTAGTAGATTGCAATTAGGGAGGGGGCCGAAAGAGGATCGGGGCCTCTTGATGCCTTGATCGCACCCACACAGCTAGGGGTAGTAACGGACCCTCTATTTTGTACTAAGAATATTAAGGATCAGGCCGTAATTCTATTCAATTTTGAACTAAAAAAAATAAAAGAGCCTAGTTGGATTGTGAAGAAAGCATTAGGGCCATGGCCCTTTACCAACCCTACACACAGCCACACCGGCCCACCTTCCTCCCGATTTTTTATATATTTTTTCCTTGATTTTACGAAAATAAATAGTCGGATTCAACATTTGCACAAATAGCCTCGAACCGCCGCTTGCCACGGCGGTTGGGCTCATGCCGCCGTTTGAAGCGGTGGTAGGGACCTGCCGCCGCGGACGGTGGCGGTAAGCCGCTGACAGGTGGCGAGTTTGCAACAAATGTGGCGGTCGGGATTGGGTGGCGGGTGGCGCGGCCACCGCCAATTGAAACGACGGTGGGTGCGATAACTAGGTTCAAGCGGCGGTTGGTTTTTCTTTTTGGTTTTCATTTGGTTATCCTGAAAAATTATAAATGCGAAATAACACCAAAATGAATAAAATACATAAATTAATTACAACAAACAAAAGTAGTTTACGATAAGTGTCAAAAAACAAATCTAAATACTGGCGCGTCGGTCGTGGCGAACTCCCCGTGCTCCCTCCTCCTCGCCGCCGCCGCCGCCCTCTGTGCATCCCTTGTGTGGCTCGTCGCCTCCAAGTGCCTGTTGCTCGTCGGCGTCTTTTCTCATGTACGAGGCCTGCAAACATTCAAATTTCAGTCAGTACTTGCGATACTATGAAAAATGATAGATCGAGGTGCGTCTGTTGTGCGCAACCAAGTGCTCGTGGGGCCGTGGGGGTTGGTAAAGTCTGCCACCTCTGGCGCGTCAGGACGGCGCACCACTCCGGCGAACCTCGCCAGGATATCGTTGCGCCACCCGTCGGGGGGGGTCAACAGCCCCCATGGGCTCCCACGAGGCAGTGGCAGAAGAGGAGGGCCACGTCCTACAAAGTCAGCGTCATCTCCCCCAGGGGAAATGAAAGTTGTGCGTCTCGTGGCGCCACGGTCGAGGCCTTGAACCGGTAGTCGAACCCAAAGCGCGATCTGCGGTCCGCCGGGCGCATAGCGGCCCGCATCAGGTCTCCCTCGACCAAACACGCAAGGGGAAGAAGCCCTGCTATGTGTAGCCTGCACCACAAAATGAAAATAAATATTAATTTCCAAATTAAATGAGCAAATAAAAGAAACCAAGGTATCGTATTACATACTTCAGACACCAACTAGGGTGAAACGACATGTAGTACCCCGGGCCTCTAAAACGCACGGTGCCTAGCTCTGCCCCGCAGATCGCGGAGTAGTAAGACCGGTGCGACCTGTTTGTGGCCTCGTCGAAGAGTTCGTGTAGCACGTACGGCAGCGGCTCCCGAGGAGGACGAACACTACCAAGAGGCATGCGAGCGGCGCCCTCTTCTTGAGCCATAGCTACAAAAAAAATTGAAATATAAACTGACACACAATTTTTATAGCATGTCTAGTAATTTTTAAAAAAGAATTAGTATTTCTAAAGTATTTATAAGAATTTAGAAGAAAAACTGGTATTTCTAAAGTATTTCTAGGATTTCCAATGTATTTCTGGGAATTTCTAAAAAAGAAATAATATCTCCAAAGTATTTCTAGGATTTCTAAAGTATTTCTACGAATTCTAAAGTATTTCTAGGAATTTCTAAAAAAGAAATAATATCTCTGAAGTATTTTTAGAATTTCTAAAGTATTTCTAGGATTTTCTAAAAAAGAAATAAAATCTCCAAAGTATTTCTAGGATTTCTAAAGTATTTCTAGGAATTTCTAAAGAATTTCTAAAGTATTTCTAGGATTTCTAAACTATTTCTAAACCATTTCTAGGATTTCTAATCTATTTATAAGATTTCTAAACTATTTTTGGAATTTCTAAACTAACTATATATGGAAAGTATTAGAGACATACCTGATGTGGATAATCTACACCGAAGAAGGCAACGAAGAGCTACGTAGGGAGGAGGAAAGGAATGGGGGAGTGCGTAGCGACCCCTTTTATAAGCGAGGGTCCTAGCCCTTTCGGGCGGTAGGGCCTACCGCCACTTTAAAAGGCGGTAGGTCTGCAAAGGTCGGTCAACCACCTTTTGGCGCGGCGGTTGGCCTCCTGCCGCCCTTGGCCCCGGCGGTAGGTGCCAAACCGATGTGCCACGTAGCGGATGAGCCAACCGTCATTGCCAACGGCGGTTGTCAGGTCCTTACCGCCACCGTCCGCGGCAGTAGGTCCCTACCGCCACTTCAAACGGCGGCGGGGAGCTAACCTTGTGCAAATGTTGAATCCGACTATTTATTTTCGTAAAATCAAGGAAAAAATATAAAAAAATTCCGATAAAGGATAGGGGGATTTGGTTCTGTGTCGATCGGATTTGGTGTCGATTCGCCGCCCCCGCGAAAATAAAAAGGAGAGTGTTCCCCTTCCCCGATCCGCCGCCTTCTTGGCCGAGGTGACCTCCCTTCCTCGCTAATTGAAGATCGCCTTGATTCGAGCACTCGTTCTTCCCGGGCCACCACCGTCGCGGTGGATCTACCTCGCTGCGGATTTGATGCGGCGGCGAGCCGTCCGCACCTCAGCGCAAGTGTTCGATTGGTGACCTCCGTCGCCGGTCGAGGCGGTCGTCATGCCGGTGTCGTATTCTCGGATCCACTGGTTTCCCATCTTTCCCTATTGCACATCGATTCCTCGCCGTCAATGCTTAACCTAACCTCACGTCTATGCGGTCTCACTGGTGGAGACAGACGCCGTCATGTTGCACCAACCCGAGGTCGGAGAACGGGTCCCGCTCCCCCATCTGCGCAGTGTCACTCCAGAAGGTCACTAACAACGGGAGGATAGCTCGACGAAGCATCGCGTTGCAGAGTTAGGCATTGAATTGTTCCCTCATCTCCCACGAGACCACGCCGCTATGTGGGTTGGTTTTGTCAACAACGCAAGGGCTTGCCTCAACCACTACAACAAGAAGAATCAGGCAAGCTCTTTCATCCTAGTATAGTCCTCAAGCCCGGTGCCATCATACCTGCATCCTCATTGAGTCACTCGCCTCCATTTACTTCTATTGCTGCTAATTGATATAAAATGGAATCAAAGAGTGGGTTTTGCAAACACCGCTTGACCGAGTCTGTATAGGCCATAAACTACTAGGTGCCTAGGCATTGTGACAGAGTCGAGACTCAAGGCGATAAATAAGTAAATGTCTTGCTAAGCGTGTTATGCATATTAACGATATGTTTGGACTTGATCTCTTCTTTGGATGTAACCGGTTTACGTGATAATTCAACATCTCTATCTCTTTCTAACTTGCAGGCCAACTTTGTGTACAAGCGTGCACATGGTAATGGGTTCTTTCTTGTCATGGAGCAAGATGGAGAAGACTACTACCACCTCAACATTCTTGCTCAGGAAAAGACTGAACACTCACAACTCTTCTTTGGTGAGATCAAGGCACGCCTTGAACCTAAGGAGGAGCATGTCACTTCTTTGTTGCCTGTTTCTCCTTCCGATGCGTGTACATACGTGCTTGTACAAATGAATCATGTAGTCTTGCGACATTATTGATCTATTTTCATGGTTGGCTTAATATTTTTTATTTGTTGCGTGGTTGTAGTTGGTTGGTGATATGGTAATATGCTCAACTTCAGGCAAAAATTGGTTTCATAGCCCCCATTGAATTTGACTTTAGCAAAAAAGAAGAAGAGTTTTACTCCTCTTCAAGTGAATGAACTTTTGCTTATCCATCACTCACCAAACTCCATACTAGAAATTTGAATTTAGGGAAAATTTGATCCATAGCATCTAAAGAATCACAATATAGATATGTACCATTAAAAGATTTATTTGTAGATATTTACCATCAAAAGGACCAAAGTTACAGTTATCTACCATTCCGTCAGTTGGGCGTCGTTCTCCTAGACAGCTAGAGTGCGCCCGTCAGTTTGGCGATGTTCTTCCTCCACAAGTTTGATCCCTTCTGAGGGCCTGTGTGATTCGAGAACCGGTGGATGGTCGCTTCCTAGTGTGATGAGTGATTGACAACGTTGTGTGGACTGATTATTGGCTAAGTATTGCAGGTGCAGGTTGCGGCTTGACTGGTGTTGGTGCAGGTGAAGAGCAAGCGCGAAAGGTCGTTGCCGGGTAGGCCTCCAGGTGTGGAGAAGACAAGTAGGCTTGGCTCGAGGGACCCGGTGGCCAGCGGTCAAGGGCCGCATGGTGGCAAGAACGGCAAGATGAAGTCGTGGACGGTTCCTTGGTTGAGCCACAAAGCCAAGATCGAGCCGGGACTACGTGGGAACCGAGTCATGAGTGGTGATTGGCGGAGGCTACACCGAGTTCGCGGGGTTTCCAAAGTGGTTCACCGAAACCACCGGGTTCCTTGGTTGATCCACAAAGCCAAGACCGAAGACCGGGAGGCGAAGATCAGTGTCGGCCGACCTGGGTGGTCGACCGGTCGACCGGCCCGACTGTGGAAGACACCGTCGGCGGTGTCGACGACGCAGCCCCGAGACAAGTAGAGGACACGCGTCGGGATCGCATGGCTTGCGTCGAGGCTACGCAGGGTGCGGTCGCCGGGCATCCGTCTGATGGTGCGGCGACGGCGATTCCCAAAGTGCCCTCGGGGTGTGTATCCTAATGTTAGGCCTTAGGGTAGTTTCAGTCTTTGGTTGCCTCCATATAACCCAAGTGGTGAGAGGATGGCAGCCATCTCTTGGAACCCTAGCTCATTTGTTTTGCTATTTTGCTCTTCCATTTTTCCTTTAGAATTTTAGGACTAGCTTGAGAGCTTCATGGTGAGATCTTGAGAGAGGGATGAATAATCAGGAGGCAAGCTAGACCTTGTATGAACCTTCATGGTATGTATAGATGAGTCAGCGTGGTTCCTCAAGGCTTGATGGTGTCTCTTTTCCTTTTGGTGATTTTGAGCCTTTTTTGGCGATTTTCTTGTGGTGGATTTGAGACCTTTCTCTTTGGGATTTGGTGGGGGATGTATGCATGAACCCCTCATGGTTCTTTTCCCTTTGATTCCCCTCCCAAACCCGTGAGTAAAGGGGCTCAATTTTGGGATTTTCTTGGTCCTAGGGTTTGTGGTGTTCTTGGCGGAAATCCTTCGATTCCTCTTGATTCAACAAGTTTTGGTGTACCAAATCGTAGCTATGGGATGCCCATGAGGTACTCCTAGTATCCCCAAAGTATCGTGCGAATCCGTGGAGCGAGTCGGGAGATCGGGAAGTGGATTTGGGGGAGTTGACCCATGGCTCATTGTTCATCCGAAGTGCCAGGCTTGACGTCGGTGCTCTTGACCGGGTCCGACCCTAAGGCCTTGTGGGTTTTTGCCTCGGGTGAGTTGCCTAGTTCATGTGGTTTTGGCCCGTGGTGCTGCTGGTCAGTTCTTGGCTTGTTTGGGGTTGTTTTGCTAGGTTTTGTGAAGGGTTTTCTTCCTTTGCAGGTTGTGTTTTGGAGGTGATTTTGTTCCAGGGCCTAGAGGAGTCATTGAGACTTCACGAACATCTTCCATCTTGTCTTACCCCATCGGGCTCTGGCCCACCACACCGATCCGTGTCACCGACCTCCCAGCGCAGCCATCGGTCCCCGGTGTAGCACAGCAAAGAAGCGTGATTTCACGTGCTTGGGGTGTTTGGTTCGGTTGGTTGAGTTGTTTGGTTTCTAGGACCAGTAGCACTCTAGTGGCTACGTGGTCTTGGCCAACTTGGGTAGTTGAGTCGGAGACGTGATTTGGTTGGCCGTGTTCATCTTGTTGGAGTTGCCATCTCCTTCGAGAAGAATTTTTATCGGCTCCCATTCACTCTCCCCCTCTCTGGTCGCCAGTTCGGTCCGTCAAGTGGTATCAAAGCCGGTTCGGGTCTTTATTGACTCTAACCAGTCTAAGATCCAAAGATGGCGTGCAGAAGCGAGGTTCGGGTCCTCCGCACTTCGATGGGAAGAACTACCGATGTGGCGAGGCGGATGGCGGCGTTCCTCCGCGGAAAGGGTCAGATCCTTTGGGATGTTACGGTGAACACAGCTTATGTTCATCCGATTAACTTCCTAGCCCCTGGATCGAGGGATATGCACGACGCCAACAACAAGGCGGTCGACTACTTGTTTCGTTCTCTGTGTCAGTCCGAATTCGATCGGGTTGAGAAGGACCTAGCATGTAGGATTTGGCGGAGTTGAAGAATGCTCATCTTTGGGAATGCCGAGGTTCTGCACGCGGTTGTATGCGACCTCTGGGAGAGTACGAGAACTTCACTCATCTCCCCGGTGAGTCGATTGATGTCTTGTTCCAGCGGTTCACGGTGGTTGTGAACAACATGAGGGCCAATGTCGACGTCCTCCCGTATGATGACCATGATAGAGTCGTGAAGCTCTTACACGCTATTTGGATCGTCATGTGGGATGGAAAGGTCAAGGCCATTCTTGAGTCCGAAGTACACCACTGACGGTGAACAAGTTCTCTAAGCTCAAGTCACCGAGGTTGATCGTGGTTTGACAGCCCGTCTCGAGAGCCCGACTGACTCCCGTAGTCTTGCTCTTGTCGGAGGCTCCGGTGCTTTGACTAACGCTAACTCATCCTCCAGGATGTATTCTTTGTCCTCTTTGATGTCTTTGCCAGATGAGGAGTTTGATGTACTTGGAGAGGACGAGCTGGCGTTGTTGACACGAAGATTCGAGAGGATGCACGAGAACCGGGTGAACTCAAGGAGGAACTCGAGGGCGTGCTTCAAGTGCGGCAAGACCGGACACTTTTTCGCCGAGTTTCCTAAAGTGAACAACCACGACAAGCACAAGTCCAAGGACAAGAGGAGGAAGTCCAAGAAGAAGGATCATGGACATGGGAGGAAGACACGGTCTCGAGATAAGATGAAGAAATCGAGCGACATCGAATCCGACTCCGAGGACACGTCATCAAGCTCGAGTGATGAAGAAGAAGAGGGCGACAAGAAGAAGAAGAAGAATCTAAGCAAGTACCTCAACGGCCTTTGTGTGATGGGCCTAAGCTCCAAGGACGATTTGGCATGGCTCTCGCAGTCGGCAAGAGAAGCGGAAGAATGCCTCGGACTTAGATTCCGACTCCGAGGATGAGGTATGTGATGAGCTCTCTTCTTTGCGCAAGGAGAATGAGGAGTTGGTTGACTTGCTTGATAACCGCGATCACATGCTTAGAGAGGCTAAGAAGCTTAGGAAGGAGCTTAGGGCTTTGCTTGAAGATGCTAGGAATAGAGTGGCTGAGCTAGAAACACAGAACCTTGATGCCAAGCTTGAGATAGATTCGCTTAAGGCTAGTCCTGTTGTTTCTGATGAGGTGGATTGTGCCGATTGCTGCTTTCCTAGTCGATTTGATCGCTCTTAGGGAAAAGCATGCCTCAAGTGTGAGGAACTAGATGTGCTTAGGGTTGAGTTGGTGCAATCTAGACCCACTTTGCTTGGTGCATGCACTTCTTGCCCTGCTTTGCATGATAAGATTGCTGAGTTTCGTTCTCGCATTGTTTCGCTCGAGGCTGAATTGAAAGTTCCTATTCCCACTTCTTGCTCTACTTGTGAATTGCATGCTGTGAAGAATTTAGAACTTGCACAATGTGTTGATCGTTTGCAGGACGAGAACAATAGGTTGCGTGAGGTGTTGAGTTGGTTGTCCAACCATGAGCCTCAGCTTGGTGTGATGATTGCTGGTTTTAAGCGCTTTGATAGTTGGGCTTTGGGATCTGATAAGTTTGGTGAGAGCAGTGATGAGAGAGAACCACAAAATGCACCCAAGAACCAGTTTTCACCCAAGTCAAACCAGCTGCTTAAACCAAGAGAAAAAACAAGTGAGAGCCTAATGAGAAACCAAGTGGGAAGCCTAGTGAGAAGCCTTGTGAAGAGCCTCATCCCAAGCCTAAGCCAAAACCAATCTGTTTCCATTGTGAGTTTTGTGGAAAGGATGGTCACAAGAGAGAGTTTTGCTACAAGAGAAAGAGAGAGGCAAGAATGGCTAAGGAGTGGGCGAACAAGGACAGGTACCACCCGACTCATGGTGTGCCTGAGCCTCGTATGCTACTACCTAAGGGAAAGGGTTTTGTGCATACGGTTCCAGCATAGAGAGATAGGAGAGCTTCAGGTGGAGGCAAGTTTGCTAGCCGAGCCGAGACCATCGCCGACCGGCAGTGGTGACCGGTGCTAAGGCGTAGTGTCAAGGCTTTGGCTTTCGGACCTGTGACGATGGTCGTTTCAGTTCTTTTGGTTGTGATGCTGGTGGTAGGCGTTTTGAGTCTGGTGGTGTTGTGTTTGCTAGACGTTCTCCACCTCGTGACCAATACGAGTTTGGGAGAGGTCGCAGCTTTGAGTCTCAGAGGAGCTATGGACCACGCTTTTCCTTTCGTGGTGCTCGTACTCCTCCAGCGAGACGGGAATGGTCTTCCCATGGTGGTTCCAGGTTTGATAGGTGCGGTAGGATGGATGTTGCTAACCCCACGTTTGAGGAGATGGCTCGGCACTGGTTTGAGACTTTTTGTAGTAACCCCAGTGTTGAGTTGTTTGCTCGCTCTCGCTCTTGGTTTTGAGTTGCAGGTTGGAGGCTCGGAGAACATTTGGTTGATACCGGGGGTGGTTCTCCAGCCACATATCCCGATGGTGTCAAGGTGGTACATCACTTTCGGGATGGTGAACAAGGACAAGGGACTCCTGAAGGAATGATCAAGGTAAGTAAGTTTGTGACCTTCAAGTGTGTGGCATTGGTCAAGCCACTCGGTTTGTTTTGCTCTTTGCTCTATCATATGTACTTAGGGTGAGCTTTGTATGCTCTTTGGCCCTAATGCATGTGTTTAGGGGGAGCCTGTGTGCTTCGTGTGCTCTTTGCTCTATCATGTGTGGTTAGGGTGAGCTTTGCATGCTCTTTGGCCCTAGTGCATGTGTTTAGGGGGAGTGTGTGAGTTTTGTGCTCTTTGGCCCTCGAGGAGCCGGTCGTTTGTGAGCCTTGTGTGTGTGGTTGGTTTCCTGAGTTGGTGGTGGAGCTCCTTTGTAGCATATGTATAGCTCTCCTTTGTGCATTTTCTTGCATTTTGCATGGCATGTGTAACATGATGTATAGGCATCTTTGTATCTTAGGTTGCACGCATCTTGTATCATATGCATTGTGATAGGAAAAGCTTCTCTCATATACATTGTTCACCATGATGTGCTATATAGGATCTTGTGAGCTAGTTTGGTATGCTATGGTTAGTTTGGCTTAGCTCTTGATGATCTTGATTTATGACCATGGTAGAAAGCTATGTTTTTGAAAAATGACATATGTATGTTCTCTTGTGAGTAAATGCCTTTATATGATCTTGACATGTTTTTGTGCCTTGGCTATGCTTAATTTGTGATTGGATAGCTTATTTTGATCATATGGGGCCAAAGGCTCATTTGCCATCATGAATGTTTAGCCCCCATGCTTTATCTTGTGGAGGGGCATAAGTTCCTTTTGTCAAAAGACATTTCATGTACCATATGCAAATCTGAAAATGAAATGTAAATTGCTTGGAAAATGTGCTCACATGTCATTTGTGCTTATTTTATATAGCTTTGGGTGCTAAACCGTAGCCTGATGCCTACCAATGAGAAGTCTCATATATAGAAGTAGGCACATGGCTCGGTGACTTTGACATGACATGAGGTGATTGTGGGTGTTTATGATGGTCTTCTGATTAGAATGGTTGTCCTAGCATGAAGTTTGTGTGGCTTTGCCATTTTGACATGTTTTGCTCATGTTTAGGACTTTGCTCATGAGAGGGTGATTTTTCGCAACATTACTCAATTTTATCTTAGCTTCGTCCAATGGTTGTGAAACTTGGTGATCATGTAGTTGACGTTCATACGAAGCTATAGAGTATCTAACTTGCTCATTTGGATGTGTGTAGCATCTTGTGATGAATTTTGTCTATTTGAAAAGCTCTAGGTTGCATTTTTTGCATTTTTGGCTTGATTCATGCATTGGCAACAAGGGGGAGAAGTTTGAGCTTATTTTGGCCTTATGAATGCATCTAGAGGGTTTTCAGGTGGTTTCGAGCAAGTTCTGGGCTCTGTTGGGCACCGGTCTGACCGGTCGTGGTCCTGACCGGCCGGTAGTCTTGGCCCTGTCAGGATGTTGGGCACCGTCGACCGGTCTTTGGACCGACGGTCGAGAGTGCAAAGCTGGTGCGC
This sequence comes from Cenchrus purpureus, assembly GCA_022644695.1. Classification (NCBI taxonomy): domain Eukaryota; kingdom Viridiplantae; phylum Streptophyta; class Magnoliopsida; order Poales; family Poaceae; genus Cenchrus; species Cenchrus purpureus. Next base: position 85,263,601 of record CP053459.1, read on the forward strand.
CTGTTTCTGAAGTGGTTTGCATGCATTGGTTCAGGGGAGGCTTGCATGTGTGCAGGGGGAGCTCTTTGTGGTTTTCGAGCTTTGATTTGGTGGCTTTCGCTCTTTTGTTTGAGCTTGTTTTTGTCTCGATTGTGTCGAGCTGTTGCCCTTGCCTAAGGGGACTGAGACTTGTCTTCTTCAAGTGATCTTGCTCTTTGCCTTTCCTTTGGCTTTCGATCGCTTGTTGGAGTTTCTGTTGGTAGTTTCTTTTCTTTTCTTTTCCTTTTCTCTTTGATTACCCAAAACGTGTGTGTTGTCAATGCACTCATCAAGGGGGAGATTGAGGACCTGTGTGATTCGAGGACCGGTGGATGGTCGCTTCACAGTGCGATGAGTGATTGACAACGTTGTGTGGCGATTCTTGGCTAAGTATTGCGGTGCAGGTTGCGGCTTGACTGGTGTTGGTGCAGGTGAAGATCAAGCGCGAAAGGTCATTGCCGGGTAGGCCTCCAGGTGTGGAGAAGACAAGTAGGCTTGGTTCGAGGGACCCGGTGGCAGCGGGTCAAGTGGCCGCATGGTGGCAAGAACGGCAAGATGAAGTCGTAGACGATTCCTTGGTTGAGCCACAAAGCCAAGATTGAGCCGGGACTACGTGAGAGCCGAGTCATGAGTGGTGATTGGCGGAGGCTACAACGAGTTCGCAGGATTTCCGGTGGTTCACCGTAAAACCACCGGGTTCCTTGGTTGATCCACAACCGATCGACCGGTGTGACGGCAGCGCGATCCGGAGACTTGAGCGGAGGACACGTGTTGGGATCGCATGGCTTGCGTCGAGGCTACGCAGGGTGCGGTCGCCGAGCATCCGTCCGATGGTGCGACGACGACGATTCCCAAAGTGCCCCTCGGGGGCGTGTATCCTAATGTTAGGCCTTAGGGGTAGTTTCGTCTTTCGGTTGCCTCCATTTAACCCAAGTGGTGAGAGGATGACAACCATCTCTTGGAACCCTAGCTCATTTGTTTTGCTATTTTGCTCTTCCATTTTTCCTTTAGAATTTTAGGACTAGCTTGAGAGCTTCATGGTGAGATCTTGAGAGAGGGATGGATGATCGGGAGGCAAGCTAGACCTTGTATGAACCTTCATGGTATGTATAGATGATTCGGCGTGGTTCCTCAAGGCTTGATGGTGTCTCTCCCGTTTTTCCTTTTCGGTGATTTTCAGAGCCTTTTCTTGGTGATTTTCTTGTGGTGGATTTGAGACCTTTCTCTTTGGGATTTGGTGGGGGATGTATGCATGAACCCCTCATGGTTCTTTTCCCTTTGATTCCCCTCCCAAATCCGTGAGTAAAGGGGTTCAATTTTGGGATTTTCTTGGTCCTAGAGTTTGTGGTGTTCTTGGCGAAAATCCTTCGATTCCTCTTGATTCAACGAGTTTTGGTGGACCAAATCGTAGCTATGGGATGCCCATGAGGTACTCCTAGTATCCCCAAAGTCTCGTGCGAATCCGTGGAGCGAGGCGGGAGATCGGGAAGTGGATTTGGGGAGTTGCCTGTGCTTGACCGGCCCCGACTGGTGCTCTTGACCGGTCTGACCGGTTGTGGGTTTTTGCCTCGGGTGAGTTGCCTAGTTGATGTGGTTTTGGCCCGTGGTGCTGCTGGTCAGTTCTTGGCTTGTTTGGGGTTGTTTTGCTAGGTTTTGTGAAGGATTTTCTTCCTTTGCAGGTGTGTTTTGGAGGTGATTTTGTTCCAGGGCCTAGAGGAGTCATTGAGGCTTCCTGGAACATCTTCTGATTCTTTGTAGCCACCGGCCTGCCCGCCCCTCCACCGGTCCCGACCGGTGTCACCGACCGGGCCAGCCATCGGCACGAGGTGTAGCAGGCGACAAGCCGTGCAGATTTTCGCTGTGCGTTTGGGGTGTTTGGTTCGGTTGGTTGAGTTGTTTGGTTTCTAGGACCAGTAGCACTCCAGTGGCTACGTGGTCTTGACCAACTTGGGTAGTTGAGTCGGAGACGTGATTTGGTTGGCCGTGTTCATCTTGTTGGAGTTGCCATCTCCTTCGAGAAGAATTTTCATCGGCTCCCATTCACTCTCCCCCCTCTCTGGTCGCCAGTTCGGTCCTTCACCTTCGCGCAGCTGTTGGCAAGTTGACATCTGCAGCCTCGCTAGCAACTTCTGGATGCACCGGCGATGGGGACAGCCGCGGCAGCCTCGCCGTTAACGGGCGGATGCATCAAGTATCGAACAAACAAAGATGCCGGGTCTTGACGAGGAGCGCCCTGTCTGGAGGTTGAGGTCGAGCTTCGGGCGCGTCCATGGCGCCCGCAATGGCGATTCCCCATGAGTCCGTGAAAAATAGGTGGATGATGATGATTATCCAACTTGATGGATGGATAAAGCAATCAATCGATTGGCAATTAGGATGGCAGCTAGCTGCTTGAGGGCCTCCTCCTCCATCTTCTGATGCGCACGCAGCATCTTAGCGAGCAGGCAGGGGCTACCGTGTTTCGCGGGCCATGCCGGGCGGCCTGCGCCTCGGCAGGCACGAGCTTGCTCCGTTGCACACGATGATGACGACCTCTCCCTCCGGGTTGCGCACGACGAGCAGCTCGAAGCAATCACGGCTGATCTCCTCTGGCTACAGGCCCCGGGCTTCATGCGGGCTCCACACGACGAATGCGGCATTGGGGCATGTGGCGGCCGAGGTGCTCCACCACGCGCGCGCTTTCTCCTCGACGGCGATGACCACGAGCACCGGCGCCGATCCGAGACGTGGCACGCCAGTAGGCTGTGGTCCAGCTCATTCAGCAGGTGTTGACGCGAAAATAGGACGTCACCTCCGCGCGCGACACACGTGACTCCGATGCATGGCGAGGCGTGCCGGTAATCGACTGTTGATTGACAATGGAAAAAATAAGTTAGGGATCGGCTAGAGAACCGATGGCCTCTTATTGACACGTGTACCAGCCAATCGGCCGATACAGAGAAGTGGGATTGGCCGGCTCGAGAGCGACCGAGGCGCTAGTAAGTAGATAGATCGGCTGGATCGGCCGATCGTGACGTCAGCACTCGAACAAGTCGGAATCGGCTGTAGTGTTAAAAGCCAGTAGGATCTAGATCGAGTGGGGTAAATTGGTGATAAGAGCTAAAAACTACAAGAATTGGTACGAAAACTTGTAGATCTAGCTAGTATCGGTAAGGGGTGAATAAAGAACTAGGCGAAACCTCAAGAATGCGGAGGTTAAAGCCTAGGGTTATTCGGTAGTACGGTACTCACAAGCTTGCCGGAGATCGATCGATGCGGCCCGACAAACTTGAAGAACGGCGTTGTAGGAAAAGAGAGAAAACGCAATTGCGAAGTCGCCGAAAAGTAGATATTGTAAAGTAGATGCTGTAAATTGTAAAGGGTTTGCCCGGAGGCAGTTTGTTTGATATTGGTGTGTACACTTTTTCCCGACCACGCAGAGTCGCTATTTATGTCCTGAGGACAACCCGACTCCTAGCCGATTACGACCCTATTTACTTGTATCTAAAGAAAATGAACACTACAAAAAATAGAAAAAGACTCACGCATGAGTCAAACTCTCCTAACAACGGACTCTTGACCCGTTGCCAATCGTAGATTGACCCGCCTCCGCCGTGCTTTCCTTCTGGCGTATCTTCTTGACTACCGCCTTCTTTCCTTTCATCGGCCGGTCTTCCGGTTGACCATCGGCCGATTGGTTTGACTCACCAGCCCATCGATAGAGTTGAACTCTTTTGACCATCGGCGAGTCCGGTTGACTATCCTTCTCTCTTTCTTCAACCGGCCGATTGCCTTGCCTTCTCATCGGCTGCTCTTTCTTATCCTTTTTGACTTGTTTTTCCAAAAATCGGTGTCAACAGCAGGATGTGCGAAGCGATTTCTGCTCCAGGTCGTCAAGGAAGTGAACGGCGGCAAACTGACGCGAGGCAACAGAATGGTAGATAACCATAACGTCCATTCTTTTGATGGTAAACATGTATAAGCTAATCTTTTGATGGTATATATCTATATGTTGATTCTTTGGATGCTATAGATCCAATTCTCTCTTGAATTTAGGGCTCCTAGGGCTTTGGCTAGCACTTAAAGAATACCGTACACCCCTTCCTCCCTCACATCTGTCCTTGCTGGTGTAAGAAGCAGCAGCACTGAAGCAAGGAGAAGGGAATAAGAGGCAGCACTGCAACGGAAAGAAGATTGGGAAAGTAGATGAAGATGAAGAAAGGAGTTGTCTACATGAAAGCAGCAGCGTGTGTGACTTGCCAAGGAGCGCCGGTAAAGACCAAATGAGGGTCAGTGGCACCCTTAATCCACAGGCAGCAGCAAGAATAAACTGGGGCGACCTTTCCTTTCCGGCAGTGGTGCAGCTTCACCAGGAGCAGCATCTGCAGTGTGGGAAGGAACCCATTGTTCCTTGCAGGTTGCTGCTCTTGGTGAAGCAATTCCACTGCCACAAAGGTGATGGCCGCCTCAACCTTTGTTGTGGCCTGGAGATTAAGGGTGCCACTGGCCCTCATGTGGTCTTGTCACGCACTGCCGCTCGCATGTAGCCAACATCTTTTTTATTCTTCATCTACTTTCCCAATCTTCTTCCCATTGCAGTGCTGCCTCTTTTGTCCCTCTCCTTGCTGCTGCTGGTTCCACCAGCAGAGAACATATGTGAGGAGGGAGGGAGAATAGGGTATTTGGGTAAAGATAACTGTAGGTGTATGGAGAATGTGGTAGAGTGCTAAAAAACTGAACATTGCGATGTTTTGGTGCTATTAAAATGAATTGAAACATTTTTATGCTATTTCTGTAAAGTCATGATTTTTTGGGTGCCATAAACCAAATTTGTCCTAAACTTTATTCTCCCTTTTTTGGAGTTATAGTTCTCATTGTATGATGATTGAATAGGTGATTTCACTAGTTTTTCTTGACCCCATTAAGAAGAATTAAACACAACTCTGTTATGTGTGAGTCAAGGAAACCTGTAGATTGACTCATTGACCTATTCAGCATTTTAGTTATAGATACAATTTTATTGTACTAGAATATCTTGGGTCTCACTGATTATGGACTATCTTATATGATTACAGGAGGGAGAAGCATCCGAACCATTGAGGAGGCACTGAAGCAAGTGTACCAGCCTTGGGGAAAAGTGGTATGGATTACGAGCATTGCTATGCTTGTCTTCTGAGATTTAAACACCCAAAGGGGACCTCCTACGTTGCAGGACACTTCGCTGATAGTCGACAGTATTATGGGTTTTAGTCGACATTAATATGGGTTTTTTTTTATTGCATATCATCGCTTCAGCTAAAATAAGCTACCAGTACTTGAGTCTAGGATCAATTGGACCCCAAGCGGTAGATTGCAATTAGCGGATCGAACAAACAAAAGCAAAGCGCCGATCACAACCCAACTAGAGCCTGGCCTAGTAACCCCCGCTGCTTGCTTAGGCTTAAGTAATTCGGCACTAAAAGCCCAAAAATAAGTGTATATGGCTATAAAAACCGATCAAGTTATGATATTCTCGAAAGAAACAAGCTTTAATTTGTGTACAAGCGAAAATGTGTGTTCCTGCCGTCTTGCATTGCGAAGAATGGCATGGATCGGTGGGAAATACCATTCTGGTACAATATGAACGGGTGGGCATCGGATTAGCAGATACTCCCTCCGTATCGAAATACTTGTCACCGTTGACTTTTTCTTCCAATTTTGACCATTCGTCTTATTCAAAAAATTATCACAAATATGTAAAAGGATAAGTCAAACTTAAAATACCTATACAGTAATAAAGCATGTAGCAAGCAAAGTAAATGATACTTGCATAATTTTTTGAATAAAACCAATGGTCAAGGTTGTGAAAAAAAATCAATAACGACAAATATTTCGATATGAAGGGAGTATATAATTGTCGGGATGCCCCCAAAACATTTGGAGAAAAAAATCCAAATGAAAAAAAAGATAGCACAAGCTACCTGCCCTACAAGATCCTTTACATAAAAATAAAGGTAAGAAAAAAATTTTATCCATCTCAGAATGTACATCGTACCCAATGGATTGTTTGTTCCATATTGATGCAATGCAGCCAGGTGAAGAAGACTGGCGCTTGCTAAAATAAGGGGGAGTAAATGATGGAGACTAAAAACGATTTAAGGTGGCATTGTCCACGGAGAAACCGAAACCACCCCAAAGCCAAGTCAGTATGGTATCTCCTACTGCTCCCCGAAAGCTCATCTGTGGCAATTGTAACACCCCGGAATTCTGAGGAATAGTAACCATCCTATTTAGTGGAGCTAATCATGCTTATCAACATTGTTGACTTGGTTAAATACCCACACATGGGTTAACCCAAAAACCAAAGTCAACCACCTAGAACCCTAGACCTCGCCGCAAAGAATCTAGCACGCTCTCAAAATTTTGCATAAGCACTTCAAAATCGGCCAATATGAAAGTTGTCCAGTTTTTCATGGGACACTTTTCATCTAATTGGCGGCATTTGAAATTCTAAGTGGAAATGTCTCAAAACTCAAAGCCTTGGAAGCAAGAGTTGACAAACCGAGAAAAACCCAAGCTTTGGCAAAGGATTTTCCGGTAAACGGTTGAGAAAAGCATAGGTCATCTTTGGGAAAGTTGTAGAAGGGTATGTGGTCTACAACTTTCAGATTTGGAGATTTTTGGAAGTTTGGTTCAAAGTTTTGGAGTTTAAACCGGTCAAACTACCCTTCGTTGAATAAGGAATAGGTCAGGGCACTCTGGAGTGGCTCCCGTCTGTGTGCCGACGCGACCACCGTCATCGGCGTCGTCCCGGCCGTCCTTGTGGGCCCCACGTCGCCGTCACCTCCACTTGCCACGTCACCTCCGAAACCACGCGCGCCCGGTTTCACCCTCCTCTCTCCTCTCCCCTCGCGGCCCGTGGACACCACGCGCCATCGCCGGAGCTCGATGCACGAGGGAGGAAGTCAGCCGTCGACCGTCTCATCACCGCCGCCGTCGGCTACTCGTGCGCGCCACCTCCCGAGCTAGGCCCTCGGCGCCTCTGCGCCTAGGCGCCACGCGCCACCATCTTGCCGTCGCGCGGGCCGAGGTGACGCCCGCAGGCGCTTATCCGTCGTCTGGACCCTCCTCCAAGCCGCCTATAAAGGAACCACCGGTGCATTTTTCCCCTTCCCGTCGCCATTGCGCGCCATGGAGCTCCTGAGCCGGCTGCTAACCCGCCTAGCACCTTCCCTAGTCCCTGGAAGCCTCCCCGGACACATTGCTCAGGCTTCCGGAGCCAGCCGCCGGGTAATCACCGAGCCTCGCCGACCTCGCTGTGGCCACTCACCAATCGATCTTCGCGTGAGCATGCACTCCACTCACTACTCACCCACTCAAGTCCCGGCCATTACCAAGTCCTCCCACTGAAGCCGCCAAGGGCAGATCCGTGAAGATCAAAATCTTTAGAAGGACTTAGCAGAAGATTCCAGGCTATATTGAAAAGAGTATCTATAGATCTAGGTTTGAAAACAGGGATCTTGTAAATTCAACCATAAATCACACAAAAATGGTAAAATTGCAAACTCAATTTTGCTGTGCTCATCATGACCAGGAACAACTTGTATATAGAGGAAGTTTTCAAATTTCTGAGTAGTTTTTGAACTAATGCAAATTGATCAGTTTGGCTAGATTTGAAATAATTCAAATTCTATAATTGATATGCAAGTGAATTTTGGATATGTTGCTACTTTTGACATGTATGAGCTCTGGTAGAAAGATGGCACTTAGTTATCATGTGTAGCTTTACTTATGAATTATTTTTCATGTATGCTAGTGCCTCTGTTTTTGAATTTTATAAATTAATCTGTTGGTTAAATAATGTCAATCTTTTTGCCACAGCTCTGTTTCATGATGATGTACTCCTGTTAAACAGTATGCATGTTTTTGACTTGTTTACCTTAGCCAAATAAATTGCCATGGTTTATTAAGGTTTTATTCATGAGTATAGCTCCTTTAAGTTTGGTTCTTTGAGTAAGTGCATATCTCTTGTTGTTATGCTGTCTTTTAGCCCTGTGTAAAGTTTCAGCTCAAAAGGATCTATATTTATTTATGTGTGATTTATTCTTCATATATTAGGCATAGTTTTGTGTGATTGTCCAAGCTAATTTTAGTTGATGCTATAAAATGGTTTTGGGCAGTGGCTTGCTCCTTGGATCAAGTGCATGGCTGAGGTGTTTTTGTTCAGTTTATATTTATAGTTATTGAAATAAACTTTCGAAAGCAATTCACACTCAATAAATGGAATAAATGGAAAACCCACCCTCACCTTTATGCAATGCAAATTTATATGTTTGAATTTCACTAAATTGATTTCCGAGGCAGCAGCATGTCCTTGGTGAAGTAAATTTAATTAAATGATAATAAATATGTACACAGTCACTATCGAGGAAAGAAATTTAATAAACTTCAACACATCAATAATTTCCGGAAGAGTATGCTGAATATATTAACTCTCATAATGGTTATGGTCCATCAAAACACCTCATGGTTGTCATTAAGTTCAGAACTGAATTTATTTTATTTTTGAACACACCAACCTCATGCATATGCATATCGTGTAGAGCTCCTGACGGAAACTACGAACTAGTGCCGGAAGCTGACGAGGACCTCGCTAACGCAGGAGTGAACGCAGTGGAAGTGCAACAAGGCCCGGACCAAAGTTCGGAGGATTTCACCACTGACTGTGCTAGTGAAGGCAAGCACCGAAGCATTTTCCCAATTTCTAACTTCTGCAACTATATATATGGATGTTGTGCATTTACGTTCAGGAGTTGAAATGAAACCCTAGTTGCATGATCCTAGGTTCCCATGCTCTTCTACTAGTATGCTAGGACGATAGTTGCCCTGCTCTAAGGACCCGGTAAAAGTCGAGCGAAATCCTTCACTCGCGAGCTATAGGTTCTTATGTTGGAATCATAAGATTTAATCGGATATGCTCATGTGGTAAGAGCTTGGGATCGGCTCGGTGTGTCATCGGTTAAGCTTTTGAACGTACTAAACATTTGTCGGGAATGGGACCGGTAAGCTTAGTACCTTCGGGAATCGGCAAGGGAACTTGGACTACTAATCTTGGGGAGGGCCCCCGTGTTCTAGGCCACGCGGTACATGTGCTTGGTTGGGCGTGAGTCCGTGACCTTCCTTTGTATCAAGACTGTGAGCTCGCTCCCGAACCGAGGAATGTTGGGAAGCACTGGTTGGTGCATGCCCCACCCCCTTGGTTTCTTTGTCTTTTTGGGGTGTGCATCTCCCGTGTGTTTAGGTCCACCTTGCAAGGTTAATAATCGATCGATCGTCGGCCTCTCACCGTTATCCGGGACTGCTTAATCATACAGCTCATTTCCCTTTATGTTGAAATTGAGAATTAATTTGGATATTGCTTAATTGTATTACACAACTTTGATTGCAGTAGATGCCAATCTAGTAATGATTAAATAACTAGAATTGTGAGCTAAGACTTGAAAGTAAGGACATACTCTTTGTTGCTTTTCAGCAAAATAAACCACCAGCCATAAAGCCTTTCATGTCTAGGGGTTCGGTGAATAATATCACCGTCGGATAAGTCTTGCTGAGTATTAGTATACTCAGCCTTGCTGTTGTTGTTGTTTTCAGGTGATGTGAATGATGGGTTTCGTGTTCTCGATCGTTCCCACCCGATTGGGAAATCGAGTGGGAGGAGGACAGTGCTTAGTGACATCTCGGATGGCCTCCTTGGATGTTACTTATGACGTGTAGTATTTTATTTCACCTGTGTGTATTAAACTCAAACCATTTACTTTATGCAGAACTCGGTTTGTAATAAAATAACCCTTAAGGGAATTGATGTAATATAAGTTGTGATGATGTAATCTGGACTCGCCGTGTGAGTTTTGATATCTGAATGTCGATCCTTTGTTATAAGTGATTTACCGGGCTTGACCCGGCAGAGACGACAAGTCAACTCTGTGTTATCGCTTAATGATCAAAAGGAGTGGTTTAGGCGATAATGCAGAGTTAATTTAGACGGTTCTCACATGGTATCGAGTTCATTCTACACGAGATCTTAATACACCCCTTAATAACATGTTTTTGGAATAAAACTTGCAAGATTAAGGTGTGTTTGCAAAAATGCGTTAGGAACGCTAAGGATTAACTAGTCCGAGAGGCCCTAGAGGTATTTTTGGGTGCTTTCAGGTGGCTAGTAAATTATGGTTTATTAGACTAACTTCCAGCACATTACTTTCAGTCAAAACTTACTTTCTCGCACAACCATACTAGTGCACCACGTTTTGCTATACGTGTGTGGTGCCACATGGAAGTCATGTGAGGGATGGATGGGACCTATTCAAAAATGGAACCCACCGTCGCGTTGATGTCTCGCCACGTTTTGCCATACGTGGACGTTCCGTATTACAAAAATGCGAGGCAAGGATGCACTCCATTCAAACGGAGAGTGTCTGAGGTTGGACGCTGTCCATGCAGCGGTTTTATGCATGGATGCCGTTTCTATAGTGAACGGTAATGTATGTGGACGCTTTCGTGAGTGCTGGCACGAAAGGTTCGGGATGTTCTGTGATTTCCTGCAGGTACACTAACCGTGATTCGTTACGCTTAGAACGAATAGCATTCCGGCTAGTTATTATAGGGAGAGACGTATGTATGCCTCGCCACCGGCACTAACTTCGATTTTAGGCATGGTTTTGCCTTGTGAGGAAAAGTAGGACGCTTTTGCATCATGCTAAAGGACTTGAATAATTAAGCACTTCAGATGTGTAAATTGTTTAAATAAATCAACCAATGCAGTTCCTACTCATTTCTGCACACCTGCTGTTTTCCTGTCTATCTAGTTTTGGTGCCTCTGTTTGCATGAATTGTTCGACCTTGATAACAGAATCTTTTGAAGAAAAGTTAGATACGAAAGTTGTCACAAATCTTATCTTTTATCTGCTGTCAAAAATTCAGAAGTTTTGGATAAGTAAATTTTGAGTTATGGACAAATTGGTGAATGTTGGTCTGCTGAATTTCCTGTGAACAGCAAGCTGCATTTTGAATCGTTTGGGCTAGATCCTTTTGTTTTTGGCTCAACCATTGAATACCAATTATGTACTCCATGACTTTACTGAGTACTTGGTAAACTTTCAGAATTTTTGGCTAAGTACAACTTCAGCTATGCTAAGAATGGTGACTGTCCGTTTGCTAATTTTTCTGGGCAACAAACTGGATTTTGGTTTATTCACCTATCTTCTCATCAATGTTGGCCCAAGCATAGAATACTAATCTTGTGTCCAAATACCTCAGCAAGAATCTGGGAAACTTGGGAATTTTTGGGCTTATAGTGTTTGAGATACAGCAATATCTTCCTGCTGTCGAATGGTGCCAAAACCATTGTCTTCTCGTTTCCCCATCGCCACACGGAAGCCCGTTTGACCTTCCTCCGTATCAGTGCGCTCCCTCCGTATCCGTGCCCGCTGCCGCCTGCGCTCCATCACCCTGCCACCTTTTTCGCATGAGGCTGGTCGCCGCCACGCACACACCGCTGCGCTGTCATGTCGCCAAGGCATCTTAATGCCGGCCACTACCACGCCAGCGTGCTCTGCTGACATCGTTTCAAGCCCCTACTACAACTTGCACGCACACCGATGCGATGCCCTTTGGCCCTCGATAAAGGAGCACCTCCTCCTTCAGCTCTACCACCCAGAGAGTGCCTCCACTTGAGCCTTGCATCCCCGCCACTCTCACTCAACACCGGTTGCCCCTTTGAGCACGCACGCCATCCATCTTCTCCGCCTACGACATTCATCGGTGATGCCAGAAGAAGCTGAAGAAGAAGTCCAAGAGAAGAATCAATCTGAACCACTCCATGGCTCATTGGCTAGAGATGTTTGATTGATTCGGCTGGTCTCTAGTTGCATTGTACATCTGCTTTGCATTGCAGTTTCTGATGGTTTTAGCTTTTCATGTGTACATTCACCGTCCGCTTCCTCATGAGCGACGTTGAAGTAGTGTGAGGAAAATCCTGTCACATTATTGAGGCGGGTGGTTCGAGGACCGGTGGATGGTCGCTTCGGTGTGATGAGTGATTGACAACGTGGTGTGGACCTGATTCTTGGCTAAGTATACAGTGCAGTTGCGGCTTGACTGCAGTGCGGTGAAGAACAAGCATGAAAGGTCGTTGCGGTGAGGCCTCCGGTGTGGAGAAGACAAGTAGGCTTGGTTCGAGGGACCCGGTGGCCGGGGTCAAGTGGCCGCATGGTGGCAAGAACAAGATGAAGTCATGGACGGTTTCTTGGTTGAGCCTCAAAACCAAGGTCGAGCCGGGACTACGTGGGAGCCGAGTCATGAGTGGTGATTGGCGGAGGCTACACCAAGTTCGCGGTTTCCGGTGGTTCACCGAAAAACCACCGGGTTCCTTGGTTGATCCACAAAGCCAAGACCGAAGAACCAGAAGGCGGAGTGCGGCGGCTCGGCCGGTCGACCGGTGGGTCGACGATGCGACGGCCGGTCTGACCGGTGAGGAGCACCGGTCGGCCGGTGCGACGCGATCCGGGAATCTTGAGCGGAGGACACGCGTCGGGATCGCAAGGCTTGCGTCGAGGCTAAGCAAGTTTGCGGTCATTTGGGCATCCGTCCGATGGTGCGAAGACAAAGACTTCAATTTGCCCTCGAGGCATGTATCCCTAGTTAGCTAGTAAGGGTATTTTAGTCTTTCGGTTGCCTCCATATAACCCAAGTGGTGAGAGGATGGCAGCCATCTCTTGGAACCCTAGCTCATTTGGTTTTCCTATTTTCCTTCCTATTTTCTTAGGATTTTCGTAGGACTAGCTTGAGAGCTTCATGGTGAGATCTTGTGAGAGGAAGGATGATCGGGCGGCAAGCTAGACCTTGTATGAACCTCTTTGGTATGTATAGATGATTCCGTGGTTCCTCAAGGCTTGGATGTGTCTTTCCGTTTCTCCTTTTGGTGATTTGGAGCCCTTTCTTGGCGATTTTCTTGGAAGCGATTTGAGGCCTTTCTCTTTGGGATTTGGTGGGGATGTATGCATGAACCCTTCGTGGTTCTTTACCCTTTGATTCCCCTTCCAAATCCGTGAGCAAAGGCTCGATTTTGGGGTTTTCGTGGCTCTAGGGTTAGAGGCGTTCTTGGTGGGATTTCTTGATTCCTCTTGATTTGACAAGTTTTGGTGGACCAAATCTTGGCTATGGAGTACCATGAGGTGTTCCTACTATCCCCAAAGTCTTGTGCAAAACCGTGGAGCAGATCGGAGATCGGGAGTTGGATTTGGAGGAGTTGATTTCGGTGCTGTTCATCCCGAGCTGCCCGTGCATGGTCGACGGTGCTCTTGACCCCGACTGCTTACTGGTGGGTTTTGTCTCGGGAACAGCCTTGTCCGTGTGGTTTTGTCCCGTGGTCCTGCTGATCAGTTCTTGGCGTGTTTGGAGTTGGTTTGCTAGGTTTTATGAGGGGTTCTTCTTCCTCACAGGTTGTGTTTCGTGGTGGTTTTTGTTCGGGGCCTAGAGGAGTCATGAGGCCTCTGGAGCGTTCTTATCTTGTTCTTTGTGTAGCCAGGCCGGATCATCCACCCGTCGGCCCGGTGTCACCGGTCGGCAGCCTTGATCCATCGGTCTGACCGGTGTAGCTCAGGCAGCAAGCCGTGCAAGTTTCCGTTGTGGTTTGGTGAGTTTTGACTCGGAAGGTTGAGTGTTGGTTCCTAGGACGGTAGCACTCCAGGCTGCGTGGTCTTGGCCAACTTGGGTAGTTGGGTCGGAGGCGTGAGTTGGAAGCCGTGTTCGTCTTGTTGGAGTTCTCATCTCCTTCGAGAAGAATTTTTATCGGCTCCCATTCACTCCCCTCTCGGTTCGCCTAATCGGTCCTTCAATTGGTATCGAGCCGGTTCGGGTCTTTATTGACTCTTACCAGTCTAAGATCCAAAGATGGCGTATCAGAGGGGTTCGGGTCCTCCGCACTTGATGGGAAGAACTACCGGATGTGGCAAAAGGCGGATGGCGCGTTCCTCGCGGAAAGGGTCGATCCTTTGGGATGTCACGGTGAACGACTTATGTTCATCCGATGAACTTCCTTGCTCGAGGATCGAGGGATATGTTGAAGCCAACAACAAGGATGTCGACTACTTGTTTCGTGCTCGTGTCGGCTGAATTCGATCGGGTTGAGACGAGAGAACTTAGCTTGTAGGATTTGGGAGCAGTTGAAGGATGCTCATGCCGGGAATGCTCGAGTTCGAGGCTCGGATGTCGCGACTTCTGGGAGAGAGTGCGAGAACTTCACTCATCTCCCGGCGGTGTCGATGCCCTTTTCCGGTGATTCTGTCGTTGTGAACAACATGAGAGCCAATGTGGACGTCCTCCCATACAATGATCATGATAGAGCCGTGAAGCTCTTGCACTCGTTGGATCGCACCGTATGGGACGGGAAGTTTGAGGCTATTGTTGAGTCCGAGAAGTACTTTTGACATGTATGAGCTCTGGTAGAAAGATGGCACTTAGTTATGTGTAGCTTTACTTATGAATTATTTTTCATGTATGCTAGTGCCTCTGTTTTGAATTTTATAAATTAACTTGGTCAAATAATGTCAATCTTTTGCCACTACTGTTTTTCATGATGATGTACTCTGTTAAACAAGATGCATGTTTTGACATGTTTAACTTAGCCAAATAAATTGCCATGGTTTATTAAGGTTTTATTCATGAGTATAGCTCCTTTAAGTTTGGTTGCTGAGTAAGTGCATATCTCTTGTTGTTATGCTGTCTTTTAGCCCTATGTGAAGTTTCAGCTCAAAAGGATGTATATTTATTTATGTGTGATTTATTCTTCATATATTAGGCATAGTTTTGTGTGATTGTCCAAGCTAATTTTAGTTGATGCTATAAAATGGTTTTGGGGCTTGCCTCCTTGGATCAAGTGCATGGCTGAGGTGTTTTTGTTCAGTTTATATTTATAGTTATTGAAATAAACTTTCGAAAGCAATTCACACTCAATAAATGGAATAACTGGAAAACCCACCCTCACCTTTATGCAATGCAAGTTTATATGTTTGAATTTCACTAAATTGATTTTCGAGGCAGCAGCATGTCCTTGGTGAAGTAAATTTAATTAAATGATAATAAATATGTACACAGTCACTATCGAGGAAAGAAATTTAATAAACTTCAACACATCAATAATTTCCGGAAGAGTATGCTGAATATATTAACTCTCATAATGGTTATGGTCCATCAAAACACCTCATGGTTGTCATTAAGTTCAGAACTGAATTTATTTTATTTTTGAACACACCAACCTCATGCATATGCATATCGTGTAGAGCTCCCGGACGGAAACTACGAACTAGTGCCGAAAGCTGACGAGGACCTCGCTAACGCAGGAGTGAACGCAGTGGAAGTGCAACAAGGCCGGACCAAAGTTGAGGAGGATTTCACCTGATGGCTGCTAGTGAAGGCAAGCAGAAGCATTTTCCCAATTTCTAACTTCTGCAATTATATCTATGGATGCTTGTGCATTTACGTTCAGGAGTTGAAATGAAACCCTAGTTGCATGATCCTAGGTTCCCATGCTCTTCTACTAGTATGCTAGGACGATAGTTGCCCTGCTCTAAGGACCCGGTAAAAGTCGAGCGAAATCCTTCACTCGCGAGCTATAGGTTCTTATGTTGGAATCATAAGATTTAATCGGATATGCTCATGTGGTAAGAGCTTGGGATCGGCTCCGGTCGATGTCCTTTGGTTAAGCTTTTGAACGTACTAAACATTTGTCGGGAATGGGACCGGTAAGCTTAGTACCTTGAGAATCACAAGGGAACTTGGACTACTAATCTTGGGAGGGCCCCGTGTTCTAGGCCACGCAGTACATGTGCTTGGTTGGGCGTGAGTCCGTGACCTTCCCGCCTTGTATCAAGATGAGCTGCTCCCGAACCGAGGAATGTTGGGAGCTCGGTTGGTGCATGCCCCACCCCCTTGGTTTCTTTGTCTTTTGGGGTGTGCATCTCCGTGTGTTTAGGTCCACCTTGCAAGGTTAATAATCGATCGATCGTCGGCCTCTCACCGTTATCCGGACTGCTTAATCATCTGACTCATTTCCTTTATGATGAAATTGAGAATTAATTTGGATATTGCTTAATTGTATTGCACAACTTTGATTGCGATAGATGCCAATCTAGTAATGATTAAATAACTAGAATTGTGAGCTAAAACTTGAAAGTAAGGACATACTCTTTGTTGCTTTTCTAAAATAAACCACCAGCCATAAAGCCTTTCATGTCTAGGGGTTCGGTGAATAATATCACCGTCGGATAAGTCTTCTTGAGTATTAGTATACTCACCTTGCTTTGTTGTTGTTTTGGTGATGTGAATGATGGGTTTTCGTGCCACGACTGTTCCCACCCGATTGGGAAATCGAGTGGGAGGAGCGATGCTTAGTGACATCTCGGATGGCCTCCTTGGATGTTACTTATGACGTGTAGTATTTTATTTCATGTGTGTATTAAACTCGAACCATTTACTTTTATACCCTCGTAATAAAATAACCCTTAAGGAATTGATGTAATATAAGTTGTGATGATGTAATCTGGACTCGCGCGTGTGAGTTTTGATATACGAATGTCGATCCTTTGTTATAAGTGATTCTGGGCTTGACCGAGACGACAAGTCAACTACGTGTTATCGCTAATGATCAAAAGGAGTGGTTTAGGCGATAATACAGAGTTAATTTGGACGGTTCTGTCACAGCAATGTCGTGTATGAGTAGTAGTTTGGCTGCAACTCTACGCGCATGTAAGAACGCCGTCGAGCTTATCAAAGCATTGTTGCCTCGAGTCTCCGCAGATGCTGGATCAGCATCTGCATCTCCAAAATGCAGCACAAAATGCCATTGTAGCTCCTCCAACGGTTGCCGCATCCCTTGCCGCAAAATGAGCGAAGGCCCTCGGTGTCTTTGCATTCACGGGGTTCGGTACGCATCCACTGCTGTTCTGAAAGTGCATCTTAGCCCCTAATTGTTTTGGTGATAATGACAAACACAATTTGTAGTATTTAATGGATAATTGAGATGTGTGCAGGATAAAAGCAAAAGAAAATAAGGTTTAACCAAAGGAAGACCCCCCAACTCCAATTCGGTGTTGAAACTCGACTCAAGGCTTAAATTCATTTTGTTTTCAAAATTGAGTATAGGAAACACCGTACTATAAAGGGGGTGCGAATTGACCGTCTTGAGATGCTAAAAGTGCTTAGAGAGATGACCTAGGAAAGTGTGAGAAACACCAAGCCAACACGTGCACATTTGCTTTCTTTCCTCAAAATTCCAGGTTTTGTCGGTAGTACCGGCCCTAGGTCGGTAGTACCGATATGGGTTCACTGGCTGAGTTTTCCCAGACCCTCGGTAGTTCCGACCCCAGGCCGGTACTACCGATATGGCCTCACTATTTCATTTCCAGGCACCCCTCGGTAGTACCGACCTGAGGTACAGATAAGAACCGTGTGTGCACAGTCACGACTAGTTTTCGGGATGGGGTATTTATACCCCCTTCTCCCCCTTCATTGGCTGCTGACCAACCACCGCCAGCGTCGATGGCATGCGCACCACCGGTGGCGTGCCTCCCAGCGCCGCCTTCATCACAACCTCCGTCGGCTGCGGCTAGCAGCTGCAGACCCCTGCGGGAGCTCGCTAGCCGGCGTGGGCTAAGCGGTGCCGCGGGACCTCGCGGCCGCCTCTTGCGGGGAGCTCGCTGGCGGTGCGGGGCGGTGCTCTGACCCCGTCGAGCTCTGGCCACCACCACGCCGCCGCCCTCGCCGGTCACCAAAACCGGAGGAGGCGCGCATTTTTCATTTTTTTAAAAATTTTTGGAGAAATGTTGCTGCAACATTTTTGAAAAATGTTGAAATATCTCTCCAACATTTTTGAAAAATGTTGAAATGTTGATTCAACATTTTTTATAAAATGTTGAAAAAAATGTTCGTCTATCTTTTTGAGAAATGTTGGACCAACATTTTAGAAATTATTATTCCAACATTTCAGAAAAATGCCGATTCAAAAAATATCGATCAACATTTTTTTAAACACACTTCCGAAAAATGTTGACGAGAAAATATTGGCAACACTTCCAAAAAATATTGACGAGAAAAAATTTTGGCAACACTTAATGTTGACGAAAAATGTTGGCAACACTCACGAAAAATATTGACGAAAAAATGTTGGCAACACTCCCGAAAAATGTTGACGAAAAAATGTTGGTAACACTCACGAAAAATGTTGACGAAAAAATGTTGGCAACACTCCCGAAAAATGTTGACGAAAATGTTGACGAAGAAATGTAGGCAACACTTCCGAAAAATATTGACGAGAAAAAGTGTTGGCAACACTTTTGATAAATATTGACGAAAAAATGTAGGCAACACTCCAAAAAATAAAAAATGTTGGCAACACTTCTGAAAAATATTGATGAGAAAAATTGTTGGCAACACTTTCGAAAAATGTTGATGAAAAAATGTAGGCAACACTCCCGAAAAATGTTGACAAAAAAATATTGGTAACATTTCCAAAAAATATTGATGAAAAATATTGACAACAGTTCCAAAAAAATATTGATAAAAAATAATAAAAAACAAAGCACGTGCAGGTTGTTTTGGGCCATCATGGGCTTTATAGTTAAAACACTTATCCATCTTCCAGAAGACGTACAGGAGCCCCCGCGGCTGGCTCTTCTATAGTTTTCGTGTGCTAGATAAGCAACATGATTTTGAAGCCCATTAAAGCCCAACTAATACATTCAACTTATACATCAATAATTTCAACATGTTCAATAACATTCAACATTTTGATAAATAGATCAACATTTATAAAATACTACATTCAACATTTTTAAAAAATAACGAGATTTTCCACAATGACCACACGGTGGCCATAGGAGGCGGGCGCAAGCTGCGCAGGCCGAGGAGACAGCGGCGGGCGCAGGCGGCTGAGCCACGGGAGGTCGCGGCCGGTGGCGTGCTCCATGGTCAGGGAGCTCGCTGCCAAGGCTGGCCGCGGCTCGCAGGTAGGGGGCGGGGCGCGTGCGAGGCGGCAACAACAGGTAGAGGGTTAGATATGAAAATCCAATGGCATTATTGTGTTTACGAATCTCAAACACAAGAAGTTATGTATAGGAAAAAAATCACAGAAGCTAGCGGTTAGTCCATGATTTTTTAGATAAAGGAATAAAATCTGGTCTCTACTGACTGTCTACAACCAAAGACATCACGTAGGATTAGGGTTTTAGGGTTAGTCCATGATGGCTCCATATGAGCCTGTGCCCACGGGCTCGGCCCAACCCACTTTAGCCCGTGCTCCCCTGTTGAATGTGCGAGGAGAAGATTCAACATTTCAACTGTAACGAGGTTTTCCTCAATCCAGGTTAGAAAAACAGAGCCATCATTATCAGCGGTGGGCGGGGACCGGGGAGAGCGAGGGAAAGGCATGGCGATGGAGCTGGATGGCGGGGACTACGCCGCCTTCATGGAGAAATTCGAGCTGCCGCCTCCGCAATCTCAGGCTCAGCAGCAGGAGAAGCTCCCTCTGCACGGCCTCACCTTCGCCATCAAGGACATGTGAGCAAGCATCCTATCCCCTTCTTCTCTGTCGATCGCCAAATTTAACCGCAAGTGCTGAAGCCATGCGTGTGCTCTCTTGTTGCAGCTTCGACGTTAGCGGACGCGTCACCGGGTTCGGCAACCCGGACTGGGCGAGGACGCACGGCCCCGCCGCCGCCACCTCCCCCGTCGTCCTGGCCGCGCTGGCCGCCGGCGCCACCGGCGTCGGGAAGACTGTCATGGACGAGATGGGCTGCAGGTGATCGCCCCGAAACCGGAACCCATTTTCAGTTTACAGCACCTTGCAAAGTTGCAGTTGCAGTAGGAAATCCATCAGTTTGATCAGGCCACTAAAATTCAGCCCGGCCGATTTTCCACAGTATCGATGGGGAGAACGCGCATTACGGCACGCCGACTAACCCCTGTGCTCCCGACAGGGTTCCTGGAGGATCCTCCAGTGGATCAGCGGCTGCGGTCGCCGCAAAGCTTGTCGACTTCTCTTTAGGTCAATCCCTGCCCAGGCCCAGCCTTTTGATCTCTTATAGTTTTAGATTTCTAGGATATTCTTCTTTTAGGGACTAATTCCTATTTATTCCTTTTGAGGAAAGAATTGTTCGTTTTTATCGGTAGCAGAAAATTATTTTTCTCTATATTGTCCCATTGTGTGATAATGTTATGCAGGCACGGACATCGGTGGCAGTGTTAGGGTACCTGCTGCATATTGTGGCATATTTGGACTCAGGCCTTCCCATGGATTGGTTTCGACAGAAAATGTTATCCCAATGTCGCAGATGTTTGATACTGTTGGTGGGTAAGGGTTTAGGGCTTAATGTACTATTTTTTATTATTGTTAGTGTTCAGAATGATGCAGTTATTTGTAATTATTCATATCACATTGTGCAGGGTGGTTTGCTAGAGACCTCTCTACGTTGTCTCGTGTAAGCAACGCGTTGTTGCCGCTACCTGCTGACAACGCTATCAAGCAACCAACTCAATTTGCAATTCCGAAGGACTGTTTTGAAATCTTAGGCTCTTTGAGGGACCAAACATATTAGATTCTCAATGCTTCAATAGCTAAGAGATTTGGTAGTAAGTAATACTATGAACTCATATACTAGCTTAAACCTTAAAATTACTCTGGTTCCATTAAAGATATTAAATTTTATCCGCTATGGATGCGTCTATCTTTACAGGTGATGCAGTAGATAATAGGAACCTTGGTGAATTCATCTCGAACAATGTTCCGACAATTGGGAAATTCATTAGCAACTTCTCCAAAAGCAAATCACCTTCTGTACCAGCTCTATCTGCCATTTCATATGTCGTGGGCTGCCTCCAAAGGTTTCACTCGGAACTTATTCAGACTAAGCAATAGTAGTTCTTTGAGTTGCTTGTAATTCTAAATATAATTACCCAAATAGTAAAATACAAAAAAAATCTTGCTCAGTCCACCTTCATAAATCAGACTCCCTCCAATAACACATACCGATTAGGACAGACAACATTTAGGATTATCCTTTTATGACTGGAGGGGAAAATTCAGAAGATGGGCCTGACAGGGAAATGGTTTGGTGCCATATGCAACAGTTGAAAAATTGTTAATCAATAGTATGTTTTTTCCCTCACGACCTAGAGTTACTTCATCTTGGATGAGGAGGTAAAAATGTGAATATCTGTTTCAGGTCCGAATTCAAAGCCAATCACGCAGAGTGGGTCAACACTGTAAAGCCTGACCTTGGCCCAGGCATTCGAGACACGGTGCACAAGGCCAGCACGTCGGAAGATGGACCCATTGAGGATTTTCTTGCCTTTTTTCAAAAAAAAAAAAGAGGATTTTATTGTTCTCAGGACTGAATTCCAGGCTGCACTTGCTGCCCTTCTCCAGGTACACTTCAGAGTTCAGAGAGTTCACCTGCACCTGCTGCATTTTTAAATCCAACAGGAGTGCAGATAATCATTAGCATGGCTGTGTTCTGTGTGATCTCTTAATTACTGAGTTTATTATTATTATTATTATTTTGCATCTGTAGGATGATGGAATCCTTGTGTTGGCACAAGTGTACGGCTAACAACAACGCGGAGGGGCTCGTTGCAGCACCTCTGCGTAGGCACCGGTCAGACCTTTGCCCACCGGTCAGACCGGTGAAGGTCACCGGTGGACCTTTGCCGGTGGTGAACCGGCAAAGACCTCCGAGCCGCCCGGGCAGGATCCCGTCGGGCGCGCGTAGGGTTGCTCTAGGGTCGGCAAGGCCACCTAGAACGCCCTCAATCGACGTAGAGACGAAGGAGGAACAGCAAGTAATAGATTGGAAAAGTATAAGGCAAAGGGAAAAGGTAAAAATATAAAAGTAGGTTGATTTGATCGATTGGATACCTCAATCGGCCGTGACCCTTTATATTTATAGGGTGGGGAGGTCATGCCCCGCAAGGAAATCCTTTTACAAGTCTAAATCTATCAGGACTCCTTGTTTCGGTTCGGACAGGGGATCACCGGTCAGGGGCACCGGTCAGACCGTTGCACTCGCCGTGCAGATCTTGTATAAGTCACATCTCCCTCATCCGGACTCCGATTTGGACGTTTCACATATGAATCTTGATTTACTCGACGAGACCTATCCAATGGTGAAGTCCAAATTGTATTTTATGGCCTTTGACCACACCGGTCTGACCGGTAGGACCCACAGGTCTGACCGGTCAGACAAGACGTGCCAATTTTGGGTGTGAACATATGCCCCCTGTTTTCTGGTAAAGCTTGTGTGCCAGAAAACATTCACAAAGACCAAAATTGGCTAAAGACGATGATCAATAATGCATCACCCATATTTTGCTCCTAAGGGTGATAATCGTTTTATCGGCCATAAACTTGCTCTCAACTCATGGAACAACTTGTTTTCGGCCTCCATACCTGCTTAGTAGATGCTGACCTTGCCGGTATCACCGCTGCTCGTTGCTCCATTGATCCTTGCTTCCGCATCCGTTGCAATCTCCTTTTTTGTGTATGAGTTAAGCCTGAGGGACACCACCTCGGCTGTGAGTATTTTGATTCATTGCTGTCCTTATGACCTCCTTTAAAGTTAATGGATGCACTTACGACCAGATTATTGTCAACAACAAACGGTCTTTGCATTGAACCATGATTTACATATGTAGGAGGATATTGAATCATATATAAGCGCATATGTAAATTAGCATAATCCAAAGGTGAATAATAGCAAGGATATGACCAAGACCATGGTGAGGTCGGTCCAGCATATGAATAAGGTGCAGCAACATAATTTTCTTGAGATTTGCAAGAACAAGGTATATTTTAATTTTTTGGTGAAAGTTTCGAATTTTTACCTTTACTTGGCCGACTCCCTTGCTTTTGGCTTGCTCCTTTCTTCTTGTACTTGGCCAAAGTTCCTCGAAGGTCGGCTTCACCTTTTTCTTGACCTTGGGACGTCTCTAGGGGCACTGGCCGATCTGGAACACCGGCCGACCGCGGTCACTGCCTTCTTCGTCTTGCCTTGCCCCCCGAGCGTTGAAGCCTTCGCTGCAACCTTAGGGGTATCCTCCAGTAGCTTGTCCTGCACCTTTATTTCAGACCTTTGCTCACCAATGATTACATTCTTTCCTTTAGCTTTTTCGGCTTGATCTGGCTGAATTAGCACTTTTGGATTGTTTAACTCAAGAGTATTTATCGGAAAGGGATTATGATCGACTTGCATAGCATGAAAAGTCAAATGACCTTCATTAATGGCCGATTGCACTTGCCGACGAAATACATTACAATCATTAGTTGCATGAGAATAAGAATTATAAAATTTACAGTAAGCACGTCTCTTTAACTCTTCTAGTGGAGGTATTGTATGAGTTATTTTCATTTTTTCAGCTTTCAACAACACATCAAAAATCCTATCACACTTGGCTATATCATAGGTGTATTTAATTTCTTCTTGCCGATTCTTACAGATTGGCTTTAAAGACTCACAAGTGCTAGGTTTATCTTTATTTGACCATACAAATTCAGCAGTTAAAACATCATTGCCTTCATCGTCCGAATAATCAGATGCATAATAAATAGGACGATTAGACTTTTCATTGGTTTTTTGTGAATTCTTAGATTCCTTAAGTCAGTTTTCCTTAGCTAAAGCTTTTTGCAACAACCGACTAACATCTAAGAATACTTGACCATCTAGCTTCTCTTTATGAATATCAAGCACACCGGAATAAGCAAGATCAGCTAGATCTCTATCAGAAATTGTCAAACTATAGCATCGGTTTCTGGTGTCTCTAAATCTTCTAATATATTCAGTTACAGATTCATTAGATTTTTGCCTAACCGATACAAGATGTGACAATGTCAACTCAGTTTCACCAGTAAAGAAATAATCATGAAATTTATTTTCTATATCAGAAAAAGTGTAAACTGAGTTGGGTGGCAAAGAAATAAACCAAGTAAATGCAAAGAGATAGAGATAAAGGAAACAATCTCATTTTACAAATATCATTAGAAGTACCTGCACCACATTGTACAGTGAATTGGCCTATATGCTCTAATGTACTTCTACCATCATCCCCACTAAATTTAGTAAACTCTGGTATTTTAAATCCCTTCGGGTATGGGATATACTCATAATTCTCAGGATACGGTCTTTGATATGACCGACTCTTAGTTTTAGGCTCTGTACCAAAATTTTGTCTAAATATCTCGAGCATCTCTTCTCTAAATCCCTCCATCCCCAAAGCAGTTCTAGGTCTAGCCGATCCAGGATGTGGTGCTCGATTTATAGTAGGTTGTGGTGTGGTATATGTTGATGTTTGGTTCGGCAATGTGTTAGGAACATGCTGCAACGAACTATTAGAAACATATGCACTTGGCTCACTATATACAACTGTATGCGGCATCATTGCATTAGTAGCGGCCATTGTACTCCCTCCACCAGCCGAAGTACCAATAGTGGTACGGCTATGCATGTGGTGGATTGGAGTACACCAATGGGGACTTTAGGTATATGCAAATCTGAAAAATCATCTAGCGTGCTATCTTTAGAATTTTCGGTATTAGAAGTAGATGCATTAATATCATTACATTGTTTACCAAATTTGGCCTCTATACGATCTAAATGAGAATTAATCGTAGATTCAAATTTTTCACTCATGACAACAAATTTGTTATTTAAGCTAGCACTAACAGCCCCATCAATCATATTAGCAATATCTGAATTATCTTCAGGAGGAGCATCAGATTGTACCTTGAGCGCGGGAATATTATTGACGATATCCTTGTCCTTCTTGACGTTCCCTTGTCGATCCACGGAGAAGTGCGAGATGTATTACTTCATGGCTTCTTCTTCCAACTCTAGGATCTCCGCCCTTTGTTTGCGAATCTTCCTCCCGACTTGACAAGTGGTTTCGCTCTTGACCGATGTTTGCTCAACATTCAGCCTTGCAATGTTTTGGGGGTCAACCTCAGAGGGTACAGGTAGTTTACCGGCCATGGCAGCCGATTGATCTTCCTTCTTCCCCAGCGGAGTCGCCAATTTGTTGGCACAAGTGTACAACCAACAACAATGCAGAGGAGCTCGCTGCAGCACCTCTGAGTAGTCACCGGTCAGACCGGTGTGGGGTCACCGGTCAGACCTTTGCCCACCGGTCAGATCAGTGAAGGTCAACGGTCAGACCTTTGCCGGGGTGAACCGGCAAAAGACCTCCGAACGTCGCCCGGGTAGGATCCCGTCGGGGCGGTGCACGTAGGGTTGCTCTAGGGTCGGCAAGGCCACCTAGAACGCACTCAATCGACGTAGAGACGAAGGACGAACAACAAGTAATAGATTGGAAAGTATAAGGCAAAGGGAAAAGGTAAAAAATATAAAAGTAGATTGATTTGATCGATTGGATACCTCAATCGGCCGTGGCCCTTTATATTTATAGGGTGGGAGGTCTTGCCCATAAGGAAATCCTTTACAAGCCTAAATCTATCGGGACTCCTTGTTTCGGTTCGGGCGGGGGAGTCAGTGGCCGGTCGAGGGGTCGGGGCAAGTCATATCTGTTGGAATTTATGTGGGCTTGGCCCAACAATTAATTCAGAAATTTCTAAATAAATCTCAAAGGTCCATACATATGAGTGCATAGGGGAGTAGTGGAATCCTTTAGTGCCACCTTGCTAGTGGAAGGTGGAGGGAACCAACTTATATATGGAAGTTGTTCTCATCTTCTAAAGACTAGTATGAGTAGGAGAAAGGAAGTCCACACAGCGCCTTCTCGCCTCGCCGGGCCGGGCCGGGCGGGGTGCGGGCGCACGACACTCGCGTGAACGGTCCGCCGAAATCCCTTCTCGCCTTGCAGGAGCGCGGTCTCCTTTTGTAGTTTTAGTTTTGGTCTTTTGGTTTCTTTGAGTCCTAAACGGACTCAACTCGTAGTGCTACTCGTGATTGTGTTTCACGAGGTCGTTTTCTCGGACTATATAAGCAGACCCACCGCCACGCTAAAACGTATCAAATCAACAACTAGGGTTTTGCCTCCGCTTCGCTGCGCCGCCGCCAAGACTCCAGCCCGATCGTCGCGGCACTGCGCGATCGGGCAGCAGTCTCCGAACCGTCGCCTTTGTGATCCTGCACCGGGAGAAGGCGAATAAGGTTTTTGGGAAGCGCGCCGATCGCTCCCAAACTTCGTCGGCTCCTTCCGACAAGATCCACGGGCGCTGCGTCCCGGCGTCATCTTCGTCAGGCTAATCAAAGTCTTCCACCGCTGATCGATCAACGGTGACAGCGACGAGACGATCTCGCGCTTTCGCTGGAATCTCTCCATCACGCATCATCGCAACTTCCGCAGTGAGTATTATTCTTGCAATCTAGTTTTATTGTTCTGCTTGATCCGCATGTTTAACTGCCTAGTGTACGAGTTGTGCCTACACTAGTTGCCGTGATCTGTGATATGCTTAATCTAGGTGTTCACTATGTCATGATTTATATTATGGTTTTAATCTGGAAATTACCTAATATTTCAACAATCCAAAAACCTTATTATAGGTCTTTTCCAGTACCTATGGCTAGTTTTGTTGATGCGCTGAGTCCGGAGAAGTTCTCTGGTGCGCACTTCAAGAGGTGGTCTCATCAAGGTCACAGTTGGCTAACGCCATGGAAGTTTTCTGGGTCAAAGATGGCTTACCTGAGGGAGATATCTCTGATGAGGATCGGAGTAAATTCCAGAAAGCCAATGATATCTTTGTGGGAGCTATGCGTAATGTGCTTTCAGATCATTTGTTTGATTCAATGATGCATATACGAGACGCAAAGGCTCTGTGGGATCATCTGAACACTACCTATGGTGCTTCAGATGCAGGCAAGGAATTGTACATCATGGAGAGCTTTCATGACTATAAGATGGTTGCTAACAAATCCATAGTCGAGTAAGCTCATGAGATACAACGCCTGGCTAAGGAACTTGAACTCCTTGTATGTTATTCACGATGAAGTTGTGGCTGGTTGCATTATTGCAAAGTTGCCTTCTCCATGGAGGAACTTCATACAAGCCTTAAACACAAGAGAGTGAAGATAACGGTTGAAAACTTGATTCAATCTCTTGATGTTGAAGAGAAGGCTCGGGCTAAAGACAATACTGATAAGGGGAACGAGGAACATAGCGCTAGTGCCCACTTTGTCCAGAGAAACTTCAAAGGCAAGAACAAAGGAAAGGGGAAACAACAGCCTTTCAATGCCAAAGCAACTACTACCTTTAAGAAGAAGAAGAAAGACAAAGATGCCTTGTTTCACATGTGGTGAACTTGGTCATTTTGCTAAGGATTGTCCTAAGCGTGCAGACCGTAAAGAGAAAAAGGTCAACCTCGTGACTGAATCAAGTACTGATGACGGGTATGGTAATCTTCCTACTATACTTTCAGTATTTCAATCACCTAGTTGGTGGCTTGATACGGGTGCTAATATTCACGTGTGTGATGACATCTCTTTGTTTTCTTCTTACTAGGGGCTCCAAGATTCTTCCGTCCTGATGGAGAACGGGTCACATGCTTCTGTTCGTGGTGTTGATACGGTAGATCTGAAGTTTACTTCGGACAAGGTCGTGCAGCTGAAGAACGTGCAGCATGTCCCTACTATTTGCAAGAATCTTGTTAGCGTTTCTCTTTTATTAAGAGATGGTTTTAAGGTAGTGTTAGAGTCCATAAAGTAGTTATGTCTAAGCATGGACAATTTATTGGTAAAGGCTATGATTGCGGAGGCTTGTTCCGCCTAAGTTTACCAGATTTTTGTAATAAGTCAGTCAATCATATTTGTGGCACAATTAGTGATAATTCAAATGTTTAGCATTCTCGTCTATGTCATGTGAATTTTGGTTTGATGTCACATTTATCTAGCTTGCGGTTAATACCAGATTTCACCATTGCCAAAGGTTCTAAGTGCCATAGTTGTGTGCAATCTAAGCAACCTCGAAAGCCTTACAAGGCAACGGAGAAGAGACACTTGGCACCTCTAGAACTCATTCATTCTGATCTATGTGAGATGAATGGTGTGTTGACTAAAGGTGGAAACAGATATTTCATAACGTTAATTGATGATGCTTCTAGATATTGCTATGTTTACTTGCTGAAAACTAAAGATGAGGCTTTAGACTACTTTAAAATCTTTAAGACTGAGGCTGGAAATCAACTAGAAAGAAAGATTAAACGTCTAAGGTCAGATCGTGGTGGTGAATATTTTCCTATATTATTTGATGGGTTTTGTGCGGAACATGGTATTATTCACGAGAGGACATCTCCCTATTCTCCTGAATCCAAAGGGATTGCCGAGAGGAAAAATCGCACATTGACTGACTTGGTGAATGCCATGTTAGATACTGCTGGTTTATCTAAGGCATGGTGGGGGAAAGCTATATTGACTGCAAGTCATGTCCTGAATAGAATTCCGAACAAAAGTAAAGAGACAACACCATATGAGGTTTGGGTTGGAAGGAAACCATCACTTTCATATATGCGCACGTGGGGATGTTTGGCGAAAGTCAATATTCCAATTACAAAGAAGCGTAAGCTTGGACCAAAGACGGTAGATTGTGTCTTTCTAGGATATGCTCACAATAGCATTACTTATAGATTTTTAGTAGTAAAATCTGAAGTTTCTGATATGCATGTTGATACAATTTTTGAATCTCGTGATGCTCCATTTTTTGAGAATATTTTTCCTATGAAAGATATGCGTAGTAATGCTAAATTTTTTACTGAAATAGCTCCTGATAATACTATACCTATCGAGTCTCCTGTTGAGTCATTTGAGCAAACACTTGAGAAGGATGACAATGAAGTTCCTGTGAGGAACAAGAGACAAAGGATTGCAAAATCTTTTGGTGATGATTTCATTATGTACCTTGTGGATGATAATCCTACCTCTATTATAGAGGCATATGCGTCTCCAGATGCAGATGATTGGAAAGAAGCAGTTCGTAGTGAGATGGACTCGATTCTTTCTAATGGAACTTGGGAGCTATCTGAATTACCATTCGGTTGTAAACCAATTGGTTGTAAGTGGGTGTTCAAAAAGAAGTTTAGGCTTGACGGTACTATTGACAAGTACAAGGCTCGACTTGTGGCCAAGGGTTATACTCAAAAGGATGACGAAGATTTCTTTGATACTTACTCACCTGTTGCTAGAATGACCACTATTAGAGTACTACTATCCTTGGCTGCCTCATATGGTCTGATCGTCCATCAGATGGATGTGAAGACAACTTTTCTTAATGGAGAGTTGGATGAGGAGATTTATATGGATCAGCCTGATGGGTTTGTAGTAAAAGGCGAAGAGCAGAAGGTGTGGAAATTATTAAAATCTTTGTATGGCTTGAAACAAGCTCCTAAACAATGGCATGAGAAGTTTGACACTACTTTAACAAGTGCGGGCTGTATCGTTAATGAAGCTGATAGGTGTGTGTATTATCGACATGGTGGGGGTCATTTTGTTATACTATGCTTATATGTAGATGATATTCTAATCTTTGGAACAAACATGGATATTATAAATGAAGTCAAGTCATTCTTGTCAAAAAGTTTTGACATGAAAGATATAGGAGAAGCTGATGTAATTTTAAACATCAAGTTGATTAAGGAAGAGAGTGGGATTACTCTATCACAATCTCACTATGTTGAGAAGGTCTTGAGCCGTTTTGGCTATATGGACAGCAAGCCTTCTCCAACACCTTATGATCCTAGTGTGACATTGCGAAAGAATATGAAGGATACCAGAGATCAATTGAAGTACTCTCAAATTGTTGGTTCACTCATGTATCTTGCTAGCGCAACTAGACCGGATATCTCTTTTGCTGTGAGCAAGTTGAGTAGGTACATGTCCAACCCGGGTGATGATCATTGGCATGCACTAGAAAGGGTTTTTGCGTTATCTTAAAGGTACGATGAGCTATGAGATTCACTATTTCGCACCCGGTGTGCTAGAGGGATATAGTGATGCGAATCGGATTTGATATTGATCAAATCTACGCCACTAGTGGGTATGTCTTTACCCTTGGAGGTGGCGCAGTGTCATGGAGGTCTTGCAAACAGACTATTTTGACTAAATCAACTATGGAAGCTGAACTTACAGCAGCTTTGGATACAAAGATCTGAGGCGAGTGGCTGCGTGAGCTCTTGTCGACTTGCCGGTGGTTGAAAACCAATACCGCTATCCTTATGAACCGTGATAATCAAACAGTAATCACTAAAGTGAATAGTGCTAAGGATAATGCGAAGTCGACAAGACACGTTAAAAGACGTTTGAAGACCTGTGAAGTTGAGAAACTCCGAGTAATTACGTATCTTATATACAAAACAGACAAAAACCTGCAGATCCCTTTTACAAAAGGGCTATCACGAATGTGATAGAAATTGCATCTAGGGAGATGGGTATGAGACCCATGTGAGTTTACGTAGTAGTAACCCAACCTTTTGATCGGAGATCCGTGACTAAGGACACAGGAAAAACAAGCTATTGGTAAACTGAGGAGAGTATAATGATAACCCTCTCTATATGAATATGCAATACTCTCAGAGCAATAAGGCACTGTGAGGTAGGTTGGCGAGGATGCCTTAATATGTTCTATTGACTTTAACGAGTAAAGATGTCCTACAGAGCATTCTTGAAAGAACATACCTATATGAGCTTGATTGTTAAACGTCGCAGTCTATGAGACTTGGGTGATCTCTAGTAAACTCATGAAGAGACTAAGGAGTATGACGTATATGCTCCACCCACGGGGTAAGGCTACTGGCAGCCAAGTACTAGTTTGGCTTTGAGTAAAGCTTATTCGCACAAAACTTGCAATTCAAGGCATAGTTCATTGTTCAAGTTGTGGATAAGTGTAGCTTGAAGTTCTAGGCAGAAACTCAACTTAACAGTCTCTGCCGAAACACTGGTATATCAAACAGTAGTGAGAACAGGCAAATCTCTAAATGAGCATTTGAGATCTGGTGGGAGATTGTTGGAATTTATGTGGGCTTGGCCCAACAATTAATTCAGAAATTCCTAAATAAATCTTAATGGCCCATACATATGAGTGCATAGAGGAGTAGTGGAATCCTTTAGTGCCACCTTGCTAGTGGAAGGTGGAGAGAACCAACTTATATATGGAAGTTGTTCTCATATTCTAAAGACTAATATGAGGAGGAGAAAGGAAGTCCACATGCGCTGCCGCTCCCTCGCCACGGGCGGGCGGGCGGGGCGAAGGCGCGACACACACCGTGTGAATGGTCCGCCGAAATCCGACTTCTCGCCTTGCAGGAGCGCGGTCTCTTTTTGCAGTTTTAGTTTTTGGTCGTTTGGTTTGCTGAGTCCTAAATGGACTCAACTCAGAGTCCTACTCGTGATTGTGTTTCACGAGGTCGGTTTCTGACTATATAAGGCACCACCGCCACGCTAAAACGTATCAAATCAACAACTAGGGTTTTGCCTCTGCTTACTGCTGCGCCGCCGTCGCCAAGACTCCAGCCCGATCGTTCGCGTGCACCGCGGACCGGCGAGTAGGTCTTTGAACCGCCGTCTTTGTGATCCCTGCGGGAGAAGGCGAATAAGGTTTTGGGAAGCGCCGTGCGATTGCTCCCAAACTTCGTCACAGCTCGTCTTCCGACAAGATCCAGGGGCGCTGCGTCCCGGCGTCATCTTCGTCGGGCTAATCGAAGTCTTCCGCCGCTGCTGATCAGCAGCGTGACAGCGGACAGACGATCTCGACGCTTTCGGGAATCTCTCCATCACGCTGTCATCTGCAACTTCCAGCAGCAGGTATTATTCTTGCAATCTAGTTTTATTGTTCTGTTTGATCTGCATGTTTAATCTGTCTAGTGTATGAGTTGTGCCTACACTAGTTGCCATGATCTGTGATATGCTTAATCTTGTTGTTCACTATGTCATGATTTATATTATGGTTTTAATCTGGAAATTGCCTAATATTATTTCAACAATATCTCCCTCATCCGGACTCCGATTTGAACGTTCCACATATGAATCTTGATCTACTCAACGAGACCTATCCAATGGTGAAGTCCAAATTATATTTTATGGCCTTTGACCACACCGGTCTGACCGGTGGGACCCACACCGGTCAGACAAGACGTGCCAATTTTAAGTGCGAACACCTTGCGATCCCAACAGTTCCCGGTTCTCCACCCAATCTGCGCACGGAAGCTGCTGAGCTGGGAAATTTCCGGACAAGAGCATTTTCACTTCTTGCAATCGCTGGACTGTCCGGGTTTTGCCTTGCTGAACCTCGACTGCAACTGATCGTGCAATTCAAAATTTCAGATACCACAATTTTATTTGCCGCTGATTGATTGGTATTTGTGCTGGACACGTGATACAGTTGAGCATTCCACTTGGCGTGCGCGATGGCGTTCCGGTGATTGTCTCGCTCGTGGCACGCCATGGCGTGGACAGGTTCCTCCTGACTGTGGCTCAGGAGCTGCACGAGACGCTCAAAGAGGAGACCAGGAGAGCATGGAGCTCATCAGACTCCTCTTCCTGAGCCCATCATCAGTCACATGGAAACACAAGCGGAAGTGAATTTTGGTTAGTAAATAAGTAGCATCAGCGCTAGCATGTAAAACTTCAATGATCATCTGGGATGCTATTGTTTGTTGTACACACAAAAATTAGTTTTTTTAAGTGAGATTTTACTGTGCTTGAGAATATTAATAGCTATCTCTCCTTTCCATTTCCCTTGGAATTCGAATTTTTTATATTTTTTTATTTCAATTTGCAAATTTATACGACCGTTTTGAAATTTATCAAAAATAAACATCTACCGCCGTGGGTCACGGCGGTAAGTCACTGCTTGCCGTCAGCACGGCGTTTATACCACCGTGGCCCACGGCGGTTGGTGGTCATTACGTTAGGAAACCTCCACGGCGGTTGGGCCTAACCGCCGTGGCCCACGGCGGCTAGGCTCATTTTATTTTTTTAAAAAAATTATTAAATTATAATAAATCCAGTAGTTAAGTTAAGAAAGGGAAATTAAGTAATGTTGGTTCGATTATTACAACACAATCGTAATAGGATCCAGTTCAAATATTATAGCACTGCAGGAAAGACTACAACATCATACAAAATTAAAAACTTCAGCCATTCTTGCGATGTGATGACGAAGATTTATCTTTCTTGGTAGCTTTTTAGCTGGTGGATTAGCAACACACGGGTCTGCTGGTGGAGCATAAAGACCACCGACATAAAGACCACCATAAGGAGGTTCCTCTCCTCTTGCAATGGCATCTGCAGTTCTTCTTTGCAAATAATGATGCATGTCTGGTGGAGCATGAAGAGCATCCCAAGGAGGTTCCTCTCCTCTTGCAATGACATCTGCAGTTACTCCTTGCAAATGACGAAGCATGTCTCTTTCGAACGTGCTCATTTTCTTGGATCGGTCTTGCCGTATTTGTGTTTTCCCTTGGATCACCACCACCATTACCATCCTGACCCCCTCCGGCGGCAGCAGTAGACATCTCTAGTTACTGTTACACAAATTCTAAACCAATTACACTATCCTAAACTAATTTAACTAATTACACTATTCTAAACTAATTTAACTAAGTACACTATTCTAAACTAATTTAACTAATTACATAACATAAATAAAGAGAGGAAACCTACCTAAGAGGGAGGAGCAGCCCGTGGGGAGAGGGAGACGACGGGAGGGTCGGGCAGGCGGTGTGCCGCCTTTATATAAGCACGGCATCCGCCGTCCGCCACGGCGGTTGGACCTACCGCCGTGGTCCACGGCGGTTGCTTTTCGACTTCGATAACACTTTATCTCGAACCTACCGCTTACCGCCGTGGTTGCTTTTTGGCGGGTTATTTTTTTTTAACTTAACGATTTATTTTTTGTCATTTAACTTTATGACAAAGAAAACTAGGTGGTAATAACGAAAAGCAAAGTGACATAATAAAACATAGTCATGATCACATATAACAGTGCTGCTGTACAAACAATATGCAACCTAATCTAGCATCGCTCGGCCTTCCGCACTGCCGGGTCGGATTGCGGCGTGTATGCGCTGCGGTGCGTCAACGGGTCACGTGGGTGGATCTGCCGACGCTTAGCATCAGCAGTGGGCTGCGGTGTCGCCATCGCCGCCGCCGACCCTGCAACCTCGTGAGACGACCCTGGCAACCCTCCCCGGAGATGGTCAGGCCCCGCTCGCTCCTGGCAGCTGCGACCCTCCTGGCTGCGTCCCACCGCTCGCTCCTGGCAGCTGCGAGCCTCCTGGTTGCGTCCCTGCTCCCTCCTGGTTCCACGTGGGTGGCGCGCCTCCTAGCTGCGACCCTCCGAGCTCGTCCTGCGACTGCAAACCCTGCAAGAAGTCAAAGTCGAAGTCGAAGGCCAAGTCGTCAAACCCGGACCAGGACCCTCCCGCCTGGTCCTCTAGGGTGGAGTCAAGAGTGTCGCCGCTGCCGATGTAAGTTGGAACAAATAGTATTATTAAATCACGTATCATAATTAATAGAATCTAGTATTTGTATATGGTTCGAGATAGAGTTGTGGTCATTACCTGACGGAAGAACAACGCCAGTGGACGAGGAAGGAATCGGTGGTACTAGTGGTCCGCCTGCTGCTTTGCCGGTCTTCTGCTGCATGTGTCTGGTCCTGGTCCAGGTCCTCCTGGTGCTGGTCCTGGTCCTCCTCGTGCTGGTCCTGGTGCAGGACCTCTGGGAGACGGGCCCCCTAGAGGAGACATCCTCAAGGGAGGATGCACTGGAGGGTGCGGCGCGTAGAAAGAGGCCGAGTACGGTGGCCGTGACGAGGACGACGGTGCCATGTAGGAACGACCAGTCGAGGCGGAGCTGGAGGACGACTGGGGGTACCGTGGATACAGGGATAGAGCCGGGTTGCCGTGGTAGTTGACCACTACAAGGAACCTCGTGGTGATGGCCTGCATCCTATCCCACGTCTGCTCGATCTCCTGGTGTGACTTGAGGTTCAGCCTCGCCCTTGACTACCCTATAAAACGTGAAAGATCCGCAATCACGTCGAACTGCAAAAGAAATTATTAGTAAATGTTAGAATGTAAAGTACCATAAGAAAAAGCAGTTGCATTTTCAAACTCACCGCCGCGTCGTAGTGCGATCCTCCTCGCAGATGCACGGGCAAGACGAACGATCGCCTCGCCGCCCCGGAACCGCCGGTGGCGTGGTGGTGGGACGTACATCACACGCGACCGAGTCCTCGGGGTGTACCACTGGATGTACGCCTCCCACGCCGTGTAGTCGTGGGGCCGGTCCTCAGTGACGACGTTCTCCAACGCGGTAGCCCAACCATCCACGTACTGTTGCACCCTCTGAACCCAAGAAACATGCCCCGCAACTCCTGTACGAGACCACCTACGACGAATTAAATATATTTGTCGCCTAAAATCTTGAACGCTGAATTAAATTTAAAATTGACGAGAACTCACCTATGGTGGGCGGTAGGAACAAGCAGTGCACCATGTGCACAGCCACTCACAGTAGCGGCCGAACTGCCTCAGCACCCTGTGGACGGCGTACTCCTCCACGTACATGTCGAACAGCAACGACTTCCTCGTCATCCAGTAGTCCTGGTCTCGGAAGCACAAAGACAAGAGGCTCTGTGGTGCGCGGGTCGTGACAGCCTCCTCTGAGTACGGCGTCCACCTGACGTCCGCGTCCATGAGAGCGGCCGAATCGACCGAAGTCCTTATACACCCTCTTCTTCTGGTCGTGAGCGTACGAGGTCTGCATACAAACGAAATGTGAACCCTAAATGTGGATTGAACAAAATAGACAAAATGGACAGACAAATTGAAAGTGAAAGGTAAGAAATTACCGTCCGGAGACACCACAACGAGCCCATGGTGAAACAGTCGAGGGGGTCGTGGCCCTCTGGCAGGGCTCAGACGTGGCCGAGGGGACGATCGCCGACCAATCGTAAACCGCTCGTGGCACTAGAGCTGAAGAAGGAGAGGACAATCGAGAAGGATCGCCTCCCACGAATCCACCTCCTTCAAAGACTTCGAGCACAGCCCCCGTGAGACGTCCAGAAGAACAGAGTTGCCCCAACTGATCTGGGGCACGTCGTCCAAGGGTGTGTTGGTGATCCTCCGAGCGTGGGGGATCAAGTACCTCGCCACCGTGTCCCCCTACGAATTGCAGAACAACACAAACCCAAACAGTCACAACAGGTACGCCTCGAAGAACCTGACGATCCTCGGGCTCGGCGTCATACGCGCTAGGTAATCGGTGCACAAAGAAGAAAATCAAACGTTAGTTACATTGTCTCCATATGTTCAAAAACGAAGGAAAATATGAGGTAAAGTGCGTCGCTGCGCAACGCCGGTCAATGTGGGTCCGTGAGCGTTCGCGAACTCCTGGTACGGGGTGGGGGCGCGATCGTTCCAAGGAACGTTCGCAAACCGAGCGAGGAACTCGATCAAGACCGGGTGGGAGATGTCCACAGCCTTGAGCGGCTCGCCCGCACAAGGAAGTCCCATCAACAGGGACGTGTCCTGAAGAGTCACCGTCCTCTTGCCGACGGTGAAGTGGAGCGTGCGTCTCGCCTCAGGTCGAGCCGGCGAGGAGGGAGTAGTCGTACTGGAACCGTGTCATGCGATCCTCCCACTGTCTGTCCCCCTCCACTAACCGCGCTACAGGGAGAAGTCTGCGTCGCGTAACCTAAAACAAATAAGGTAAATTTATTAGTTACAACAAAAAGATAAATGAAGGTAGAAACAATACCATAGCATCAATTCACTTACTTGGAAACCCAAAGGCAACAACGTGCGCGTAGTGCGAGAACACACGTGTCCAAGATCCTCTTGAGGCGGATGACGAGCAGGTGCTGCGGTCGACCTCCCTGTCCAACAACTCAGGCGCCACGTACGCGTCAACCTCAGCACGAGCAGCCTCAGCCTGAGCCTCGGCCTGAGCCTGAGTGAGCCTGAGCCTGATCCATAGCTACAGCTGCATACAAAAATTAAATATACAATTAAAGAAGCTAAAGTCATTTTCTATAATTTCTAAACGAGATAAAGTAATTTTTATAATTTCTACACATGCTAAAGTAATTTCTACAATATTAAACTAATTTTCTATAATTTCTAAAGAAGCTAAAGTAATTTCTACAATATTAAACTAATTTTCTATAATTTCTAAAGAAGATAAAGTAATTTCTATAATTTCTACACATGCTAAAATAATTTCTACAATATTAAACTAATTTTCTATAATTTCTAAAGAAGCTAAAGTAATTTCTATAATTTCTACACATGCTAAAGTAATTTCTAAAATATAAAACTAATTTTTTATATTTTCTAAAGCAGCTAAAGTAATTTCTATAATTTCTACACATGCTAAAGTAATTTCTACAATATTAAACTAATTTTTTATATTTTCTAAAGCAGCTAAAGCAATTTCTATAATTTCTACATATGCTAAAGTAATTTCTACAATATTTAACTAATTTTTTATATTTTCTAAAGCAACTAAAGTAATTTCTATAATTTCTATACATGCTAAAGTAATTTCTACAGTTTCTACAACAGATAAACTAATTTTTTATATTTTCTAAAAAGCTAAAGTAATTTCCAAATTTCTATACTGCAAAACTAATTTTTTAAATCTAAACTAATTAAATTAACTAATTTCTAATCTAAAAACTAATTTTCTACACTAATTAAACTACTTAAAAAGATTACGCCAATGAGGCAGTGCTGGGGCCCGCCATGCAGTGTGCCGTGGTGGCGGTGACCGGCCACGCCGTGGTGACTACAGGTGGCGTCTTGACGGCGCTGTGGCTACGGCGGCCGCAGCGTGGCATAGATGTTTATTTTTGATAAATTTCAAAACGATAGTATAAATTTGCAAATTGGAATAAAAAATATTAAAAAAAAATTCTTGGTATTCTAGTCTTTGTTCCTCCGGCCCGTGTATGTGATTTTCACGGCCCGGTTAAGCCCATGACCATGAGTTCCACGGTAGCCAGCCAGCCGTTTCGGAAATTTTTTTCCTACCCACTCACAGCTGCCGGCCGCCGCCGCCGCCGCGGCCTGTGCCCATGCTCGCCGCCGGCCATCAGGGCGCTCCCCGCCGCCTGCTCCGCCCTCCGGAGCCCAGCGGCAGCGGAAGCACCAGTCACCGAGCACCCCCGCTTCGTGCGACGCTGGCCCCGCGCACCCGCCGCGCCACCACCTCCTGCGTTCGCGCCGGCCGCACTGTGCCGCCGCGCGCGCGGTCCCCGGGGCTACGGCGGCCATCGTGGTTGGAGAACAAGGTCGTTTTTTTCGAAATGTTGAATATTGTTTGAAAATTTATTGCATTCAGTTGTGAAAATGTTGAAGTAGGCAATGATAAACGTTGAAGGCCATGCTATTTTCAATAAAATGTTTATTTTACAAATTGTTGAATCTGATATTTTTTATGTTGATTTAATGCTTAGAAAATGTTGAACCAAGTTTATTAAAATGTTGAACTTGGTTTGTTAAAATGTTTATTATTGAAGCTGTGTTGCTTAACTAGTAGCTTTTAACTTGTATGGTATAGGAGCCCCCGTACGAGATTAGCCACAATTCTGCTTTGGTGTGTCGTGGGTTGCGAGCGCGCGGGGAAGGCATGGCGATGGGGATGGAGGGCGGAGACTACGGCGCCTTCATGGAGAAATTCAAGCTGCTGCCCCCGCAATCTCAGCAGCCGGAGGAGCTCCCGCTGCACGGCCTCACCTTCGCTATCAAGGACATGTGAGCAAGCACCCCCTTCTCCTCCTCGGCCCAGGCCAATCTCCTGCTTCATCGCTTTCGCCGAGTACTTAAGGCATGCGTGTTCTCTCGTTCCAGCTTCGACATCAGCGGTCGCGTCACCGGGTTCGGCAACCCGGACTGGGCGAGGACGCATGCCCCCGCCACCGCCACCTCCCCCGTCGTCTTGGCCACGCTGGCTGCCGGCGCCACTAGCATCGGCAAGACCGTCATGGATGAGATGGCCTACAGGTGACCGTATGTCATGTTCTCCTGAAACTGGGACTGGGAGTAATGACTGTAATTGCATCAAGCTGAGTGAGGACGCTGAAATTCGATTCAATTTTCACAGCATAAATGGGGAGAATGCGCATTATGGCACGCCGACTAATCCGTGCGCTCCTGATAGAGTTCCCGGAGGATCCTCCAGTGGATCAGCTGTTGCAGTTGCTGCAAAACTCGTCGATTTCGCTCTGGGTCAGCAACTCCTGTCCCAGCCCCTTTGCTCTCCTACAGTTCTAGTTGCTCAATTCCTGGTTATTCTCAGTCTTAAAGTACCAGAAAAATGAACTTCATACCATTTCCCCTTGTCTAATGTAGGAACTGACACTGGAGGTAGTGTGAGGGTACCTGCTGCCTATTGTGGTATATTTGGACTGAGGCCTTCCCATGGAGTGGTTTCGACAGAAAATGTCATCCCAATGTCACAGATGTTTGATACTGTTGGTGGGTAAATATTCCTCTTTTTTTCCCTAAGTTTGTAACTTTCAAATTTCATGTCCTATTGCTTTGTTCTCCTTTATGAAATCTAGTCACTTAAAAATGTAGCACTTTTTTTTGCAGAACAAGAATGTGGTACTGTTAGTGTTCAGATCAGAATGATACTGATATTTGCAGTTATTCATATTACATTGAACAGGGTGGTTTGCTAGAGATCTCTCCACGTTTTCTCGTGTAAGCGACGTGTTGTTGCCGCTACCTGCTGACAACACTATCAAGCAACCAACTCAATTTACAATTCCTAAAGACTGTTTTGAAATCTTAGGTTCTCTGAAGGACCAGACATATCAGATTCTCAATGCTTCAGTGGCTAAGAGATTTGGTAGTAAGTAATACTATGAACTCATATAGCTTAAAAATCTTAAAATTATGTTGCTTTCATTAAAAATGTAAATCTTATCCGCTCAGGATGCCTTTATTTTCACAGGTGATGCAGTAGATAATATGAACCTTGGTGAATTCGTCTCCAACAATGTCCCAACCATTGGGAAATTTATTAGTGACTTCTCAAAAAGCGAAGCACCTTCTGTACCTGCTCTCTCTGTTATTTCATATGTCATGCGATGCCTCCAAAGGTTTCACTTACAACTTATTCAGACTAAGTAACAGTACTTAAGGATGCAAGTAGTACTAAATACTGTTTTGCCCTAAATACTAAAATACAAAAAAAAAGCCTTGCTAACCTCCAATAACACACACTGAATAAGATATCAAAAGCCAACATTTAGGAATATTCTTCTATGACTGGGGGGAGTAGTTCAGACTTCAGACTGATGGGCCTGATGTAGAGTTTGATGTCATGCCAGCAATTTATAATTTGTTAGTCAATATGAATTTTCCACTGACTTCCTAGAGCTATCCATCTTGAGTGAGATAAAAATGTGATATCTGTTTCAGGTCCGAATTTAAAGCCAATCATGCTGAGTGGGTCAACACTGTAAAACCTAACCTAGGCCCAGGCATCCAAGAGCGGGTGCAAGAGGCCATTGCATCACAAGATGGACCCATGGAGGATTTTTATGCTTTGAGGACTGAATTCATGTCTGCACTTGCTGCTCTTGTCAAGGTACTTCAGAGTTCAGAGAATTCCTCTGCATCTGCTGCAATTTTAAATCAAACAGAAGTGCAGATGATCATAAATCATTAACATGGCTGTGTTCTGGGTGATCTCGTTTTCATCTGTAGGATGATGGAATCCTTGCAATCCCAACAGTTCCTGGTTCTCCACCAAAGCTGCGCACAGAAGCTGCTGCGCTGGAAAACTTCCGGGCAAGAGCATTTTCCCTTCTGTCAATCGCTGGACTGTCCGGGTTTTGCCAGGTATAGATCTGCTGAGGCTCGATTGCAACTGATCATGCAATTCAGATACATCGATTAATTGTCACCGATTGATTGGTATTTGTGCTTTGCTCTGGATACAGTTGAGCATTCCTCTTGGCGTGCGCGATGGCATTCCAGTGTCGGTCTCGCTCGTGGCACGCCATGGCGCGGACCGGTTCCTCCTGAGTGTGGCTCAGGAGCTGTATGAGGCGCTCAGAGAGGAGACCAAGAAAGCATGGAGCTCAATAGACTCCTCTCTCTGAGCCATCAATCATAATTCATACGCAGAGTTCTTGCCCCATTAGCTCTAATACCGGTCGATCTCAATATTCACGTCATACGGGCATATAGCATTCTGTCCATGTGTACTGAAAAAATGTTGTACCAGCTTGTTGCTTGTGTTTGTGTATGTAGGAGTACATGGAAATAATAGTATCACGACAAGTTGTGGGCATGTTTGGAAATTGGAATCCTGTAATGGAAAAGGACCTGAATGGCCAACAGGCCAAGGCACAGTGAATGAATAAGAATGTACAACTGCAAGACGCAAAGACATATGAATTCGTGTGTTGAGAATTTTTACCCAAAAGCATACAAAACCGTAAATGTCAATATGTTGTGAGAGAAATGGAGTAACTTGAAATAAAAATACAGCTCTGTAATCCTGATATCTTGTAATATATCCTAAACAAACTGAAGCCATTCAAATTTCTGAACGGTAGTTGTCGTTCACGGACACTACAATTTAAATTTAACTCATCTCATACAAATTAACGTTGCCGTTATTGGCGGGGAGATAAAAGAGGAAAAAATCACATGCCCCTAACAAAAACATTGACAAGTAGCGACGGGAAGAGATAAGGCTCCTGCCAAGAACAGAGGCTGGCGTGCAGCGTGCATGCCTGGACAACACTCGCGATGCGGCCGCTCCAGCTTCGCCCCCGAGCAGCCGCCGCCGCCGGTCCAGCTCGGCCCCGCAGCCTCCCCACCCGGCCGTGTTGCAGCGGCAAGATCAGGGGCCGCGGGGGCGTGCCGGTAGCCGTAGCAGCGACGACGAGAGAAGGAGGGAAGACGACAGACACGGCGACGGACGTGGTGAGGGAATTCTACGACGGCGTGAACCGGCGCGACCTGGCGGCGGTGGCGCCGCTCATCGCCGAGGGTTGCGTGTACGAGGACCTGGTGTTCCCGCGCCCGTTCGTGGGGCGGGACCGGATCGTCGGCTTCTTCGGCGAGTTCATGGGGACCATCAGCCCCGACCTCCAGTTCGTCATCGACGACATCTCCGCCGACGACTCCGCCGCCGTCGGCGTCACCTGGCACCTAGGTACGTGTTGTCGTCTCCTCTCCATTCAACGGTCGACTGCAAGTCTGCAATGGTGGTGCGGATTACTAAATTTGATGGGAAATGGGTGACGATGCAGAGTGGAGGGGGCGGCCATTTCCGTTCAGCAGAGGATGCAGCTTCTACCGCTTGCAGGAATCAGAGCAGCAGCAGCCGCAGATCGTGTAGGCACAAAACTCCCTCCATTTCACTCCTTTTTCAGTACCAAAAAGTAGTAGTAAATACTCGTTAATTACTTGCATAATTCATGGCAATTTGGATGAGAGAAGAGGGCAGATGGTTCTTTCCGGGTCCTCATTTTGATCAAATCCATGTTGCATGATCCAAACGATCAGGTACGGTCGGGACTGCGTGGAGCCTGCCGCCAAACCCGGGGATTTGGCACTGGTACGTACTAGCTCATCCATGAACTAGCCAGTAGCCCTCTATTTGCACGTTCATGCTCGTCTTGTGTGCAGCGTCTCCAATTCATTCTGCGTTGCATCAGTGAAATTCAGCAGTATCATGTTGGTCTCCTGGGCATGAAAATTTTCAGGTTATCATCAGGGGAGTGACATGGATCCTTGAACGCTTTGCCGACTGGAAAGATACACGTTTGAACACGGAGAAAAATGAGAGAGGCGACACGGGCGACTGAGGGGCGACCTCCCCCGCCGCCACCACGGAGAGGTCGACCTCCCCCGCCATCGCCATGGCGAGTCCGTCAGCCCCCGCCACGGGGGGGTCCGAGGGAGAGCTGGTCAGAGGTTTGGGGATGTTCCAGCCCACGACGAGGAGAGGAGACGCCGAAGCGTGTTTCGGTGGAAAAGTCGTCGTCCCCAGCGCGCTCGCGGATTTCAAATGACGCCATGCGTGGAGCTCGGAGGAGGAGACAAGTGGCATCCATGGATTCGAGAGGACCACGGGCGCAGATCGGGCTGAAACCCAGCGACCCGGATCCGCATGAACAGGAAGGGGCAATAGTGGAATTTTTTGGACAGCTCTGGTTGATCCCTGACGCATCTCCCACAACTCCTCCAGCTAGGGTTCGGCCAGGAGAGGAGGCGTGCGCAGCCCTGGTCTGGATCGCCAAGGAAAAGTGGGTTAGTGGCAATTTCTCCCCTGAAGATTGCTATCGAGTGGGGGAAAGGGATGTGTGGGTGAATCAGCCGCACCAACTCAGGTTTGCCGAGAAGTTTTGGGGGAAAGGAGAGAGGAGGAGTTTTGCCCAGGTTCTCAAATCTATGGCGGGCAGGGGAAGAGGTGGAAGAGGACCGAGGAGAGGTCCGTAGGGAGAGTGGGAAAATTGGGAAGAGGGATACTACCCGCCGCCGATGCCTTACCCTCCCCCGCCGCCGTTCTACCAGCCGCCTCCGCCGCCATATGGCTATTTTCCAAATCCAAATCCCCCACACCACCCATCGATGAGGCACCAAGCAGAGGGGCCCGAGCCGAGAGGACAATTCACAGGAGGTAGAGGAAGACCGCAACAGCAATATCAACAGCAGAATCATCAATCTCAGATCAGGGAGCAAGGTCATGGGGCAGTGGAAAGAAGGGCAAACCAGAAATTAGAGGAGGAAGAGGATCAGTACAGACCAAACAGAGACCTGAGACCTGAAAAGAAGATGGAAGAGGTAAAAGCTGCAGGGAAATTCCCCCAGGTAATCTGCTTCAAATGTGGGGAGTCTGGTCACTTCAGTAGTGCTTGTTCAAAGCCAAAGATCTGCTTCATTTGCTACAATAGAGAACATGTAGTGGAGAATTGTCCTGAATGGAAAAATCCTCAGTATGCAGCCCAATACTATGGCAGTGCCAATAAAGGGCTA
Organism: Cenchrus purpureus; assembly: GCA_022644695.1. Classification (NCBI taxonomy): domain Eukaryota; kingdom Viridiplantae; phylum Streptophyta; class Magnoliopsida; order Poales; family Poaceae; genus Cenchrus; species Cenchrus purpureus. The sequence continues at coordinate 85,307,630 of CP053459.1, forward strand.
GGTTTCTACCATATTGATGTTGCTGACAGATCAGGCAGGTTTAGACATTGGGCAGGCTTTGACAACTTTGCAGTTTTCACTGTGGAAGAAGGGGAGTTAGGAGAGGAAGAAATTGTTCAGACCCTGAAATCTCAGATTGATAAAGGGTGGCAATGGAAATTGATGAAAATGGATGACTACAGGTACCTGGTAAAGTTCCCACCTCATATCAAGGTTGAGAGTAAGGTGCTAGGCAAAGCAACCTACTTCTACCTCAAGAATGATGAAGTAATGGCTTCCCTAAGGGTGTGGAGTGGGGACATAGAACCAGTGGGACAGCTCAAGGAGGTCTGGGTTCAGATAACTGGGGTACCACCGAAATGGAGTGATTGGGTAACTATAAGGGAAATTGCTTCAAGTCTAGGGAAGCTTGGAGAAATTGATTGGCAGACACTCTTTTCCAGCTTCTTCAGCTTGATAAGAGTAAAAATCAAGTGCAAGGATCCCAAGATGATACCAGAGAGCAGGGTGATGGAGATGGATGACCTCTTGTTCATGATCCATTTCAAGGTAGAGAATATGGAGATGGAGGAGGCAGACCCACCAGAAGATCCCGGCAAGGGAAGTGGAAAAGAAGAGGAACCTGAGGAAGATGATGACCTGTTGGATGAGGACCCAAGTAACCCACAAGGGCCTGGGGGACATGAAGAACATGACAAGGGTGACAGAGAGAAAGAGGGAGGCAAGAGGAATGACTACAAAGAAAGGACTCCAGGTTCAAATCTAGATGGTGGGCAGAAAATCAACTCAGTTAGGAGGACACTGTTCATGATGGAGGAAGAGAAAACCCAAGACCTAAAAGAGGGAGATAAGGATAACAATAGCTGTGTGAGTTTGTTACAGGCCATGGAACTGTGTGGTGAGGGAGAGGAGGATAAATTTGATGGAGCTAAAGATGAAGATGAAATGTTATATCTCCCTGAAGAATGGATATTCTCAGTAACAGATCAATATGAACAGGGTGAATCAAGCTACAACCAGACTGAAGACAGCAAGCTAAAGAACACAGAGAACAACCCTAAACAGATCTCTCAGGACAAACAAACAGATAGGGAAGAGGTTTTTCCAGAACATGATGGGAGGGAGAAAACAAAGAAGCAACGGTGGGGGCCAGTGGTTGTGAGGGAGAAGAGTAGGAGACAAGTTGAAGATGGTAGGACCATCATGGAGAAAGCCCAAGACACCAAGAGGAAATGGAATGAAGCAGAACCCAAAGGTAAAATAAAACATAAACCTTTACATGTCTCTGCTTCTGATTTAAGTAATCTTGCTTCTGCTATAGGTGTAGTCAGTAAGGATGGAAATCCTGTTAGTAGTTTGCTAATCAATGAGATAGAGTCTGTGGAAAGTCTTAAAAGTAAAAAACATGAGGAGTCATGTGATAAATCTTCTTGTGACTTAGTTGGTTGTAGAATGAATAACAATGAAAGGGATACAGATCAGGGATCTGATCTGGCCCCTGATGAGAGTAAAGAAATCTTTGATGATATTAAGAATAGAGTTGAAACAAACATCCATAGAGGTAGGGTAGTAGCTAGAAACAAGAAGAAATTAAAATGATAGGTTTATTTTGGAACATTAGAGGTCTTGGGTAGATAGGAAGAGTCCCTGCTCTGGTTAGCAGAATTAGGGAGAATCATGTTGATTTTGTAGGGATCTTAGAAACAAAGAAAAGTAACTTTACCCAGGGTTTCCTTAGATCTTTGTCTGGTAATAGTCCTTTTACTTGGTTCCACCAACCTGCTATGGGAACAGCAGGTGGGATCTTAGTAGGTGTTAATGCTGACTTATTTGTGACAACTTTGAGTCAGATCCTAAAATTTACAGTTAGCATCATGATCTTAGATAAAAGATCTGGGTTCAATTGGAAACTAGTTGTGGTCTATGGGTCCCCTTATGAGGAGGGTAAGCAGGAGTTTTTAGAGGAACTCCACAAGGTAATGGGTTCCTGGCAAGGGCCTACAATCATAGGAGGAGATTTCAACTTAGTTAGGTTTAGGTCAGATAAAAGCAATGGTGTTATTAACCATAGATGGGCAGATGCTTTCAATGAGTGGGTGAGTAAATGGGGGCTCCTAGAATTAGACCCCCCTAACAAAGCTTTCACTTGGACCAACAATCAGGAGAGACTTGTTATGGCTAGAATTGATAGGATTTTCATAACCACAGAGTGGGATGCTGCCTTTCCCCTTGCTAGGGTGAAGGCCCTAGAAAGACCACCAAGTGACCATAACCCTCTCTTGCTGAACTCTGGAGACAATATGCATTTTGGAAAAAAAGATTTAGGTTTGAGAAGTGGTGGTTGAGTAAAGAAAATTTTAAGGATGTGGTCTCCAAGGCTTGGAACACACCCTGTAGTGAAAGTAGACCTATAGATAGGTGGCAATTCAAAATAAGGACCCTGAGAAGAATAGTTAGAGGATGGGCAGCTAATGAAGTGGCTACTTTAAATAAAACAAAAGCAGCCCTTGCTGAAGAGTATAACAGACTAGATGAGGAAGCTGAGTTAGAAGGCCTAAGCTCTCAAGGCCTTAAAAGACTCAAGGAAGTAGCAGATGAGTTAGGAAAAATCTGGGCCCTAGAGGAAATAAAAATTAGGCAAAGATCTAGAGATAGAGACATTATGGAAGGGGACAGGAACATAGCATATTTTCAAGCCATAGCCAATCAGAGAAGTAGGAAAAAGCTAGTTTATGGGCTTATGGGACCCAATGGGTTAGTAGAGGATCAAATTGGGATGAGCAAGATTGCAGTAGAGTTTTACAAAAATTTGTTTGCTGCTGAGGAAACAGATGGTGTTTCCCTTTGTACTGATTTTTGGGGGGAAGAGGACCTAGTTAAACAAGAAGAGAATGATTATCTAGATGCCCCCTTCTTTGAGGCTGAAATCAGAGATGCTGTTTTCAGTAGCTACTCTGAAGGGGCTCCTGGCCCAGATGGCCTTCCTTTCTTATTTTACCAGAAATTTTGGGACATTTTAAAAAATGATCTGGTCTCCCTCTTTGAAGATTTCTACAGAGGGGACTTGGATCTGTATAGACTTAACTGTGCAATGATAACCTTGATCCCCAAAGTAGAAGAGGCAAATGACATGAAACAGTTTAGGCCCATCAGCTTAATCAATTGTAGCTTTAAAATCTTTTCCAAAGTCCTGGCTAGTAGATTGGGAAGAGTTTCTCAAAGACTTATTTCCCAAAACCAGAGTGCCTTTATCAAGGGCAGATATATTTTGGAAAGTGTGGTTGTGGCTCATGAACTAGTACATAGCTTACATAAAAATAAGAAGCCTGGCTTAATTATTAAGCTAGACTATGAGAAGGCCTATGACAGGGTTAACTGGAACTTCCTGTTTGATATCTTAGCTGCTAGAGGTTTTAGTGAGAGATGGATAAATTGGATAAAATGTTTAGTTAAAGGGGGCTCTGTGGGAGTGAACTTGAATGGGGAGGAAAGTGCCTTCTTCAAACCTGGGAAGGGTCTGAGGCAAGGTGACCCCATTTCCCCACTTCTATTCAATTTAGTAGGAGATGTTTTGACTAAAATGTGGGGGAGGGCAGTGAGGAGTGGCTTGATCAAAGGCTTGCTCCCAGATTTCAGAGAAGGGGGTGTTGTGTCTCTCCAGTATGCTGATGACACAATAGTCTTCTCTGATCCATCTGAACAATATCTGAGAAACCTAAAATGTAGCCTAATCTGGTTTGAAAAGCTGTCAGGCATGAGAATTAATTACCACAAGAGTGAGCTAATCCCTTGCAACATGAGTGAGAGTCAGATCTTTGTGGCAGCCCATATTTTTGGATGCCCAGTTGGCTCTTTCCCTATTAAATACCTAGGCATTCCTTTACATTTTGAGAAACTTAGAAGAGAAGATATTCAACCTTTAGTGGATAACATTCTGAAGAGAGTGGCTAGTTGGAGAGGAAAGCTTCTATCTCATGCTGCTAAAGTTACTCTTATACAATCTTGCCTGGCTAGTATTCCTGTATACTTGCTCTCTTTTATTAAATTCCCTAAATGGGCTATAAAAACTCTGAATACTCATTTTGCCAACTGCCTTTGGAGTGATGTTGAGGGAAGCATAAATATCACCTAGCAAATTGGGAGAGTGTTAGTATGCTTAAGGAGTTTGGGGGATGTGGGATCCCAAGCTTAAGAGATCTAAACACATGCTTGTTGGCCTCCTTGATCAAGAGGTACCAAGCTGGAGAGGGGAAGCTCTGGAAAGAGCTGATTGATTTCAAATACAACACTGCTAAACCAAATATCCTCTCCTGTAGAGACACTAATTGTTCTCAGTTTTTCAAAGGTTTTGTTTGGGCAGCTGTGACGCCCCAGGTTTTTAATTAGCCTCATTAGTACTAATGGCCAAGTCAAACACGTTGACTCTAGTCAAACCTCGGTCAACCTGGGTCATCACCTCGAAAACCTAGTCAACAATCACTAATGACCCTCTTAATCTAGTCCACACACCCTTGTGGTCAAACCCTAGTCAACCCATGGTCAAAACCCCGGTCAAACCCCTATGTCTTTGAACTTCCTCCAGAACTTTTGCCGCGTTCTCCAAATTTCACCTAAACACTTCAAAATCTCCCAATATAAAAGTTGTCCAGTTTTTCGTGGGACACAACTTTGCTTTTGGGTGGCATTTCAAAGTTTGAGTGGAAAAGGGTGAAAAACTTGGTCAACTGCAGTGAACTCTATTCACCGGCGCCATGGAAATCCAGCGACTTTGCTTGCAGCTCATGCTCAAATGGTTGATCAAAACATAGGTCGGCCTTTACGAAAAATGTTCTCCTATACTTACTCTACAACTTTGGTATTCACCGATTTTGAAGTTCGGTTCAAAAATTGGCATCCAGACGCGGCCCCGCCCTCCACGGCCGAGCCGCGATCCCGAGACCACGCGCGCCCGAGGTCCCGCGCCCGAGTCTTGAAGGGCCACAGCAGCGCGCCCGCGGCTCGGGTCTCGCCGTGCCGCCTGCCACGAGCATGCCGAGCATGCGTGTTGCCGGGACTCTTCCTCTCGGGTCGGCTTCCACGCGGACGGACGCCGACTAAAAAGGAGGGCACCTCCTCGCCGCTGCAAGTCGTTGCCGCTCTGCCGGGCGCCATTAGAGGCCACCGCGGCGAACCCTGTGTTCCCGGCCGTGATACCCACCTAAGCCACCCTCAGCTTCTCGGCACCTACTAAAGCTCGCCGACTCATTATTTTTCCGACGGAGCTGCTGCCACGGAAGCAGAGCTGACATCGCTCACGACCGGGCGACCACCGCCGCCGAGCGCCTCGCCCATCCGAGCGCGCACATCGAGCCCCGGTGAGCCCCTCAATCTCTCCCACACCTTCCCCGGCCAGGAACCCCGGCGAGCTCGCCGGATTTTGGCCGGAACCGCCGCCGGCCATGGCCAAGGGTCACATTGCGAGCTGGTAGATTTTTCTAGGGGCCAATCTACAATCTAGGGGCATATCTGTGAAACCTTAAAACTGTCCAGGGACTTGGTTGTAAAGTGGATCTTGCATAGTACTTGGTGTTTGGCTGGAACTTGTAAAATCCGTAGAAAACTGTAGAAAATTCAGAATAATGCAAAACCAATTTTTTTGGATTCCTTGCGAAAAGCCCTACAACTTTTGTAAAGCATGATCATGCTTTTTCTGGATAATTTTTGCATGAAAAATAGAAAACTAATAAACCTAGATCTGTTGTAGTTCAAAATCCACAAGTGCTCTGTAGCTTAATTTTTGATATGTTGTGTGTTATGTCATGCCTAGCTACTGTACCAAAAATTGCACAAAGTTACTGAGTAAATATTTTTATAAGAATTATTTTGTATTTATGCTGAATCTGGCTAACTGATTTTTGTAGCTAAAAATAAATAGATTTTTGTGCTTAACTTCTCAATATGATCTTTTTATGACTAAATGTACCTCTGGTGAATTAACCATGATTTTATATTTGTCAGAAATATTTATTCTTGAAATATGCCTAATTTTCTTTGTAATTGCATAACCCAAGATCGATAGTAGCTCTAGGTGTATATGTTGCATGCCTAGCTTAGTTTTGGACCAGAGACCATGTGTGGGAAAGTTGGAATCATTTTGATGCTTATTTATTTTTGTATGCATTTCTCTTGTTGTGGTAACTAGTTTTTGTTATTTTCGGTTTGATTAATTTCGTAGCTCTCCTAAGTGTGCTTGTGTTTGCAGTGGCTTTGTATAGGCTTGTTGTGCTTTAGGAACACACTTACTGATTTTTTATTAATTTATTTTTATGCATAAAGACAATGGGGGCCATTTAAAGCTTAATATTAAAGTTAATTGGAAAATCACCTTTGCCACACCTAATAACCTTATGCATGTGTTGAAAAACATTCTAAGAAGGTTGAGACCACCTCCTTGCTGTTTTGTGTTTTTAAATTAAATTATTTGCATAAATATGTACACAGTCACTATCAAAAAGAACAAATAATAAAGCACCACAGGAAATTACTTTAATAGAAAGATTATACAAAATGTGTGTTTTTCAAGGTGAATATGGCCAACCCTACTCTTCATGGTTATCATATGTTGTTTTGTAATTAATTGAATGAAAACCCTCAATTAAATCTTGCATTTGCATCCTCGTGTAGATCTTCCCGACGGTAGCTGTACGTGTGTGCCGGAAGGAGGAGACGGAGGAGCTGACGGAGACGTGCACTACGTCATCAGAGCAAGACCGACCCAAGTCCGGAAGGGCCCAAGGCCAACCTTGCCAGCGAAGGCAAGCCCCGGATCATTAACCCCGTCTTTTAAAAATTATGCAATTATCCTTGCTATGATTGTGCATTTACGTTTCAGGAGTTGAAATGAAACCCTAGATGCATGACCCCTAGGTACCTATGTTCTTTTACTAGTATGCTAGGTCGGTAGCTGCTATGCTATAGGACCCGGTAGAAGTCGAGTGATGTTCGTCATCATGAGAATAGGTTCTTATGTTGGAATCATAAGATCTTTATAAATGGATTACTCATGTGGTAAGAGCATGGGATTTGGGCTCGGTCCGGTGGCTTCGTAGGCTAAGCTTTTGAACGTACTAAGCACTTGCCGGAATGGGACCAGAACCTAGTACCGATGGACACGGCAGAGAACTTTTCCTACTACCCCTAGGACACCTTGTGTGTCCCCCCGCACACAATTGGGGTACCGCATGGTCTGGGCGGTCCCGTGGCGTTCCAAAGAAGTCTTGTCGAGGAGTAGGTCCGATCGACCCGAGAAAGATGGGAACCGTCGGTGGGGTGTATACCCGCTTCGTTTTTGTTGTAGTTCTTGGGGTATGCACCCTCCGTGTGTTTAGGTTTACCTTGCAAGGTTATAAATCAATCGATTGTCGGCCTCTCACCGTTATCTCGAGACCGCTTAATCAATCGCCATGATATCCCTTAACGATGGAACTTTGTGAATATTATCGCTTGAATTAATTGTATTGTACAATTCTTGATTGAGCTTGTTGGCACACTTAGAAATGGTAATCAACTAGAACTCGTGCTAAAATATTGAAAGTAAGGACATACTCTTTGTTGCTTTTCAGCAAAAGAACTCCACCGGCCATAAAGCCTCTCATGTCTAGAGTTTGGTGATGTAGTTATCACCCACGGTTAAGTCTTGTTGAGTATTAGTATACTCTTGCTTTAAAACTGTTGTTGCGGTGCGCTTAACCTAGTGAGTTCCACTACCGGGAGCGGATGGGTGGATGACGATGGTGTCGGCATCACCGGACGGCCTCCTGTGATGTTTACCATTGCGTTTGTCTATTTTATTTCCGCTGTTTTCGAACTCTGAACCTTTACTTTATGTCATGAACAATGGTTTGTAATTATGAAACCCTTCGGGGCAGATTTGGAATTAATACGTGTTTGTACTCTGGACTCGCCTTCGCGTGAGTTTTAATGCATATTTGTCGATCCTTTGTTGCTATGTAAGTGATTTCACCGGGTGTTAACCCGGCAACTAACGACAGGATGATACTTTACTGTCGCTTAATGACCAAAGTGGATTGATTTAGGCGATAGTACGGTATTTTCCTGGGCGGGTTGTCACAGCAGCAAAGGCTGCCAAGATGGGTTTTAGATGGAAGATAGGAGATGGAAAGAAGGTTAAATTCTGGGAAGATAATTGGTTAGGCTCATCTAGTTTAGCTATCCAGTACTGGGACCTCTATGTTATAGTCAATGAGAAAACCAGTACTGTGGCTGACCTCTGGGATGGTCAGAACTTGAAGTGTACTTTTAGAAGAACTGTGAGTGAACATCTGGGTAGGACCTGGCTAGAAATAGTCCAACTAGCTTCGACCATCACTTTTAGTGGGGAAGAGGATGCCCTGGTGTGGAAATTCAATTCCAGTGGTGTGTACACCTCCCAATCCTTGTACAGAGTGATCAACTTCAGAGGTGTTAGACCGGTGTACACCCCTAGCATCTGGTCCCTGAAGATTCCCCCCAGAGTGCATTTTTTCCTGTGGTTACTCCTGAAAAACAAAAGTCTCACCAGGGACAACCTGGCTAAGAGGCAGAATGTGGAGGACAAATCTTGTCTGTTTTGTGAGGAGCTAGAGTCTTGTCAACACCTCTTTTTTGAGTGTGTCATAGCTAAAGAAATGTGGAGGAGAATCTCCAGTGTAGTAGGGAGAGAGTTAGGCAATTCCATAGAATCTATTGGAGTTTGTTGGTTAAGTAATAAGAAATATGCTGCTATTAACATCATTAGTTCTGCTGCCCTTTGGGCTTTGTGGAAACTAAGAAATGACCTATGTTTTCAGAACTCGGCCTGGAGGAGCATGGAGAGTTTGCTCATAAAGATGGTGGTGCTGGTGCAAAATTGGATAATTTTGTGCCCGTTGGAGAATAAGGGAGAACTGTCAACTTATGTGAAAGATCTGATATGCTTGGCAAAAAAGCCAGAGGCTTTGAGATATCTGTAGTTGGAGATAACTTCCTTTGCCTGAAGTCATGGATGTCTCAGCTCCAAGAACTTGAAGACCTGATGCTTCAAGAGGAAGGCCCGGTTGGAAGCTACCGGTGAAGCAAAACCTGAAGCCTCTGAGGGGAGGAGAAGTCCAAGAAATGCAAACTTTTTTGTCCTTTAGTCCTTTGTTTTTCGGCTGCTTTTGTCCTAGGGTTGCTCAGGGATGAGCGTTTTGCGGTGATGCATGTTAAGTTGTTTTACTTTCTTGTCTGAGAGCATGAGCGTTTGCTGTACCCTGTGAGCTGGGGTAGCAGGTAGTTCGAGGGTGCGGCCTCGGCGTCTGTTTCTGAGTGCTCAGGCTCTGAATGCTGTAAACGTTGTTGAATCTTTGTCTTTTCGTTAAGGCAGGGGCTTATGGCCCTATAACTCTAAAAAAATGAGCAATTGAGCACAGGCATGGCATGCATCCTGGGCTAGGAGGAGTGTGCATACGTTGAACAATCGACAGATTGTCAGGAATGGAGGGAGAAAAATGTTCATACGGAGGTTGAACAATTGATGGATTGTCAGGATGGATGGGAGAAAATAGATATGCAATGTTGATATTGATGGGAAAATAGTAGATATGCATGCTGGGGGGAAAAACAAACAGATATGCAATGCTTTTTCCTTTTGCGTTTGCGAGTAGATATGCATATTGACACGGGTAGAGATGCAATGTTGATACTTGATACGGATAGATGCGCAATGTTGATATTCAGAGAAAAATATATAGTAGATCAGTAGATATGCATGTTGGACATAAAAAAGTAGATGCAATATTGATACAGGTGAAAACAATAATAGGTATACCTGTTGGAGAGCGCAAAAATAATCGATATATGTACGTAAAAATAATCGATATATGTACGTACATGTTGGGAAAATAGCAAAAAAAAAGTTATATGGAGATTTAAAAAATGGAGGGAAAATAGCAAAAAAAAAAAAAGTGGTCCCGGCGGGGCTCGAACCCGCGACCTTCGGCTCATAAGACCAACGCTCTAACCAACTGAGCTACGGGACCCGCTGTATATTCAAAATTACTGCCTCATATTATTATATTGTTTTCAAGGCAGGATTGGTTTGCGTTCAGGCAATCTGACGCAAACAAACACTATTCTATCCGTGTCTCAAAGGAGTAAAATTAACATTAGCTTGAGTAAGTGATGCCAGAAATGTAGGGATAATTGATCCGTGCATGGAAGCTACTTGATTGAAGTAACGTCTCTGCAATATTATGCAGAATGTGATAGACATTTACTGTGCCCGGCCGCATGAGTAAAAAAGCAATATTTGCCGATCTAAGCGACTGCTAGAAAAACTCTGGTTCATGTACAATTTCGATAACCCAGCAAGCTTGGGGTAGCCCAGTGGAGGGCAATATGCATGCGTCTGTTCTTTGTACGACGGAAATACTGTGTGATTCTCCATCGTATTCAAGAACTCTTGCACTCCATAATGGCAATACAATGGTGTTCCCTTCGTGGATCAGAATAATGCTGCGTCGGGAAAATTTCCATTAGCATGTGGCTGTTGTAAGTTAAAAACAAGGAATCAATCACTATGTAGCTAGGCTAATGGAAAAAAGCTCAAAAGGCGGTAGTATCATGACAAGGATCAAGCTATTAGAACATATCGTGATTCCTAAGAAGCTTTGGAAGAAACTGTTTAATCACCAGCATATTCCCTTCTCACGACAACATAGCATCTCCTGTGCTCGTTTCACATTCAAATCAGCAACCAATTTTCACTTTTATACGCGCAGTAGTACAATGAAAAAAGGGAGCAAGCATTGTACAGTCATATACTGCCCGGGAGTATGCATGAATAATAATGGAATCCGTGAGTTAACCGCCACCAGTCATCACATAACAGAGAGCGAGCAACCACCTCCACCACGCAGCAAGCAAGCAAGCTGATGACAAGCTCCACACACACCCCCTGTTTCACCTGTGCTTCTAGCTGCTTTCTGAACCATTCCCTGTGGCAAAAGTGCCATCCATCCATCCATCAATGTTTCACGAGCTCGCTGCGTCGTCCTCACGACCGATCAAATCCATCCATCCATCCATGCATTGGTTGATTCATCGGTTGAACTCCCAACCTACCCTGCCTAGCTGTTGGAGTAACTCCAAAGCTCTCCCTAGCTACCATACCCTGGCCATGGCCAGCCGCCAGCAATATATATTTGGTCGATCATGGGAGAGCATGAGCATGCACGTAGCACGGCAGCAGTGAGATCGACGATGGACTGCTGGAAGCTCGCGCTCGTGGTGGTGGCGGTGGCGGTGGCAGCGGCGATGGCGGCGGAGGTGAGGGGCGTGGCCGCGTGGGGCGCGCCGTCGCCGTGTATGTACATCTTCGGCGACTCGCTGGTGGACAACGGCAACAACAACAACATCCTAAGCCTGGCACGGGCGAACTACCGGCCCTACGGCATCGACTTCCACGAGGGCCCGCCCGGCCGCTTCACCAACGGCCGCACCATGGTCGACTTCCTCTCCGACATGCTCGGCCTCCGCCCGCCGCTCGTCCCTCCCTACGCCACCGCCAGCCCCGCCGACCTCCCCCGCGGCGCCAACTTCGCCTCGGGGGCCTCCGGCGTCCTCGCCGAGACAGGGAACAACCTGGTCAGCACTCACTAGTCTAGCTCAGTAACCGTACACAACACAATAGCCTGCTGTCGCTGTCACCGTTGCCGTCGTTGCCGGCGCCGACGAGCTGATTACAGGAGCTTTCCTTGTGTTGTGGCAATGGCTGCAGGGTGGGCACTACCCGTTGTCGGAGCAGGTGGACCACTTCCGTGCGGCAGTGGCCACGATGGCGAACTCGTCGGCGTTCCGTGGCAGCGCGGCGAGGCTGGCGCAGCACCTGGGCCGGTGCATCTTCTTCGTGGGGATGGGCAGCAACGACTACCTCAACAACTACTTCATGCCCAACTACTACGACACCGCGACGCGGTACAGCCCGCGGGACTACGCCGCGCTCCTCCTCCAGGGCTACGCCGCCCAGATCACCGAGCTCTACGGCCTCGGCGCGCGCAAGTTCGTCGTCGCCGGCGTTGGACTGATCGGCTGCATCCCCTACGAGCTCGCCAGGATGAACAACGATAACCAGCCCGACACCCCCTCCTCCGTTGACAGCGAAGACATCGCCATATCCATTGGCATCGGCGGCGGCGGTGGCGGGAGTGGCGGCGGCGGCGGCGGTTGGGGTGGCGGCGTCGGTGTCGGGAGATCATCGTCGACTTCATCAACCCCAAACGGCGGCAGCGGCGGCCGCGGAAGCTACAGCGCGAACCCGACCCCGACGCCTGCTGCGGACGCCGGCGGTGGCGGCGCGTGCAACGAGACGATCAACAGCGCGATCGCCATCTACAACCGGGGCCTGCTGGACATGGTGAAGCGCTTCAACGGCCGCGGGACGCAGCAGCTGCGCGGGGCCAGGCTGGTGTTCCTCGACACGGTGCAGGTCGGCAAGGACCTCGCCGACAACGCGGCGGTGCACGGGTTTACGGTGCTGGACCGCGGCTGCTGCGGCGTGGGCCGGAACAACGGGCAGATCACGTGCCTGCCGCTGCAGCGGCCGTGCGACGACCGGAGTGCTTACATGTTCTGGGACGCCTTCCACCCCACGGAGGCGGCCAACAAGATCTACGCCGCCAAGGCCTTCGGCTCCAACTCCAACGCCGAGGTGTACCCCTTCAACGTCAGCCAGCTCGCCGCCATGTGAACATGCACCATATGTCATCGTCTCCAAATCGATTGTTCCAATAATTTCCATTTTGATTCGTACGTGCTCTTGTTTCGATGGACTATACTTCGCTGATATATACACTATACCACAACCCATTTATACCAACGCATGTTGGACGGTATAAGTACAAAAATACTGATGAACAGTCGTCGGTATAGACTGTCCACGAACCATTAGTCGGTACTTCAAGGTTCAATGAGTAACCGTCCGTCGTTATATATGTTTGCATGTCCTGTCGCACAGACCGTCGGTATAGCCCAGGATATACATCCAACCGTCCGTCGGGACACATAGAGCAGGCCCATTAACATCTCCCTGCGCTTCCGGCCCAAATGCGTGCCAAAACCCTAGCGCCCCCAACCTCCACAGTCTGCACGCCCCCTTCCCCATCGCACGCCGCCGCTGCACTCTTCCCTCCCCTCAGAGCAACTCCAGCAGATGGAGTAAATTTCATTCCCTATATAAAGTTATTGAGGGTGGAGTAAAACTATTTTCATCCCTAAAACTTAATTTGCTTCAGCAGTTTTCTATTCTCCTCCCCAACTCGTGGGTCCCACCGCCGCCACGCCGCTTCTCTTCCCTCCCCAAATCTTCCACCTTTCCGAGGGGCGACGGCGCCCGATCGATCCACCGCGCGCGGCCGGAGGCGCCTCTTTCTGGGCTTCATCGGTCGCCACCGTCTGCATCCTCTTCTTCATGTCCGCAAGCCCCACACGCCGCCTCGCCGACATCTCCGCCTTCTCCACCGGTAACTCGACCAACACGGACGACAACCTCCGCCTCGCATCCGACGGCGGGGCGGCCGACGGCAACGGCGAGGCGCCCGCCGCCGACGTCGTCGTCGCCGCAACACCCGCGCCGGCGCCGGCGCCCGTCGAGGTACGTACTACGCCTTCCGGCCGTGTGCATGCAGATGCAGAGACAAATCGATTAGCAAGAGCAACAGCTAATAAGCTAGGAAGCGATTGATTGATGGATGAACATGTAGTACCAAGCACAGCAGGCAGGCATTACCATCGAGGCTTGCGGCGGAGGTGGTGCCGTCGTCAGAGGGAGCTGCGTCGTGGTGGTGCCGGGAGTCGAGGCGCTGGAGGAAGGAGGAGCCGAGCGCGAAGACCTTGGGGAGGGAGATGATGCTGCTGCTGCTGGTGGTGGTGGTTCTCCTGCGCCGGAGGCCTTGCTGCTGCTGCTGCTGCTTGAGGCAGAGGAGGAGGCGGTCCTTGAGGCAGTGGGCGCAGACGCCGACGACCACCTCCCTGGGGTGGAAGCAGCAGTAGGGGCTCTCGCCATGCCCGTACGCCATGCTGCTTGCTTCCTGCTCTGCCTGAGATCTCGATGGAGAAGAGGATCAGCTGCTACTGCTAGATGATCACTCTTTTCATGCAAAAATAGATCACTGCTACTGCTAGATGATCACTGCAAGAGGTGGAGGAGCGGGAGGGGGCGGCGGCCGGCCCGCCCGCGGCGGCCCGGCGAGTCCCAGTAGGCGGGCGGGAGGAGGCGAGACCCGGCGGCGGCTCGATGCGCCGTGCGGGCGATGCGAAGGGCGAATGGGCTCGATCTACTGTGTTTCCAAGTGGGCCCCACGGATAGGGGGTGGAGGAGAGATGTCCTCTATAGAAGGGATGGAGAGGAGTTTTTAGTCCATAGAGAAAAAAAGGGGTGCTATAGGGAATCAGCTGGAGATGATTTCATCCCCTATATAGCTACTTTTTTGGTATTGGGGAGGGGATAGGGAAGCTGTTGAAGTTGCTCTCAGCGCCCCTCCCTCCGCGCCACCCCTTCCCTCTGTTCCCTACCCTCCAGACTGCAAAGGCTCCACGCAGGGCCTACAAGGCTGGCGCGGTAGCCACGGGGATGTCGGCCGGCCGGCGCGCAGCTCCCGCGGGATCTCGCGTCGGAGCTTAGGTCCGGCGGCCGCCATTCGGCAGGAGCACGCGACACCACCCAGTGTTCTGGCGGCTGGACAGGGCGTGCGCGGCACAACTTGTTCATTCGCGTGCAGATCGACGAGAAGGTCCCTTCGCGGTGCGGCCGCCTCTCATGTGGATCGACGGCAACATGGTCCTGCCGCGGCCAACGATGCCTCTTCCATTTTTCCCCTGTTGCTTGACGGACAGCGACAAACGACTAGCTGCAGGAGGAGATGCTGGAGCTGCTCAACATCTGCTCAGGTTGAGCTGCTCAAGATCCTCTCTATTTTCTGTCACTTTGTCTATCTACTTACTGTGATGCTCATTACGTATCTTTTCTGTCTTGTGGATACGAACCTCAGCATATACATATTTCTGAATCTCTAGTATGACGAATTCGATGATGTCTAATGTCTTGAACTCTTTAGTACCTTTGTTTTGTTCCAGAGTGTTAGTATTTCCTATACTACTTGTTACTTGTTCTGATCCTTGGCAAGTTGATCAAGATGTTGGGTTGGGAATGTGCTTTGCTCACACACACATGCCTATTGTTTGTAGAAATTTAAGTGAGAATGGTTTATGACATACGATGCTCCTAGGTACATTATGATAATTAGTCTCCTTTGCCATGTCTTTGTTGGTTCACGTGGGCATTTTTGACACACCTAAGTATCTTTATTTATTGTTGTGTTAAGTTGCTAGGCAAGTCTTTGATCTCCTACTATGTTCTGGTTTTTTTCTCACCTCGCGGTACTGAAACAGGAGTTGTCATTTGCAAAGTTGAGAGAAGTATTTTCTCTTTGACAGAAGAATAATTCAATATCGCAGGTACTTTCCACTTCTCTACAATTATTTCAACTAATCCTTGCAGCATTCTTGGAGGTGAGGCACTTGGAAAACAGTACTGTGAAGTTGTTGTGAATGCTGTATTGCCATGTCACAATCTTCCCAAGGTATATTCTGTATATTTCTGCTGTATTGGCCATATTACCAGTTGGTGATTTAATTATCCCGTTGTGGATTAATTTTGTAAGAATAACTAACTTCCTAGTGATAAAACAGTGAACTTACTAGTCCATTTGTTCAGCAACTGAAAGTAAACTGCATGGACCATCTCCCTGAATGCTGCAAGGCCTGCTGACCCATGAAAACTGATCAAATAGTACATCCATTTGTTCAGCAATGATACTGTGACATGAAAAGCTAATGTAGCTAGTATAACACAATAATTAGTACTACATTCCGCTCGAGATAAGCTGCTCACTTCTTAGTTTTTACCCAACTTTACTGAACTCAAATGCATCAGCTAAGATATCTGGGAATTTTATAGGCAATGTCTTCTTTACTGCATTCATGGAACCTGATCTGTTGATAAGCATTCTTTCGGATGTCATCATATCTATCTGCAGTATTTTTTTAACAACTTACACTTTTCACTTTTTTCAGGTGGGAGGTCCTAGAGGTAACGTGATGCTCGATCATGTCGGCAGCCAGTAGAATTTGTTTTGGACAGATTTTAAACATTTTGTGTCAGAGTTTGTGTATCCAAACATCACATGTGTGTTGTGACAACTGACAAGCCAAACTTATGGCTTTGTGGAGGCTGATTTGGTGTAGGCTGGCTGGCTCAGTTTTTGTAAATGAGCCTGTCTGTTAGCTGTGACTAGACCAATGATGTTGGGTTGCAATGAAAATTAAGTTATATATGTTCACTTGTGTTTGATGTCTATGGGCTACAATTTAAAGCTATGAGCTATGTTCTGCTATTCGTTTCATATGTATCATTCCAGATATTGATATAAGACTGTTAATGTGAGGTTATAATTATATATATTTTTCTTGAATCATATGAAACAATAACATTGGACTGTTAGTCGGTATAGATATTTATATACCATCTAACGATCCGTCGGTATAGTAATGTCTGTCGGTATAACCCTATACCGACGCCAGTTACAGCGACTGATAGGAGGCGTCGGTATAACTATATACGACGGATGGTACGTCGACATAACATTGTAGTCGGTATATTGGGCTTGTGGTATAGTGATATGTGCTCGTCAGGGCACTATCAGTGCACTGTTCTAAAAAAACACTATCAGTGCACAATTTTATTACATAGTTGAACTAGGTTGCCGAGCCAACCGATTGTCAATTCTCATGAGGACGAATCTCCTCTTAAATGAAACTCTCATCCTCTTTCATCTTAATGATCTTACCGTATCAGCAAAATGGCATAGAATTTATAAATTTAGGACCATATCTCCACACTAGTCTTACCATGTTTTTAGTAATATTGAGATATGCTCCCACACTAGTTTATTATAAAAGCACTAAATTCTTACTACTCCCTCCGTTCCAAATTGAGTATCGTTAAGTAACTCCAACAGTTTGACAAATCAACTTGACATCCATCTAATTTTGGCAAATCAAGAAAAATTGGCCTCCAAAAGTTTGGCAAACCAACTTGGCAAAAATAGAAACTTGGCAAAACTCACCTCCCCGCGCGCATATATGCGCGCGCGGAACGTGGTTGTCATCGTCGTTTCCCTGTAGGTGGGAGGGTGAAAAAAGAAATAAAGAATAGCGAAGGATTCCTGATGTAAGTTTTCAAGAGGTGGAAGTGCATAAACATAATTTTATTTGTCTCAGGATTCCTGATGTAAGTTAGATCTCAGTTTGGCAAGTGAATTATGCCAAATTGTTGGAGATGAACTCTTTTTTTACTTGACATATCTTTTTAGAAGTTGGCAAAACACAAGATTTGCTAAGTAAAATTTGGCAAACTCTTGGAGATGCTCGAGCATCTATGAACCTAAAAGTAACAAGTATTTCTTAGTTTTTATCTCATAGGCTCTATCTTTTAATTTAATTTGAGGTTTGAGATTGGCAACAACATAATATCATATATGTTTTTCCTTGTCTAATATTGTCAATGAATTGAACGAGTGCTAAGCTCTATGGAGCTGGAAATGAACTCTTCACGATTTCCTACGAAATTATTAGGAAAAAGGAGCACTCAAACAGTGCAATAGGAATCATATGTTTGCAATTTTCTCATTTTGCTATCTATTAGGTTTAATTTCTTTTGTGATCAGTTTCTTTTTCCTTCCAATAGACCCTTGCAACCACTGGTAGAGAACTGACTTTTGGTACGTCCATTTAGTCCATGTTCAACTTTGGAGCCGGGACTAAAAGGTTTTCGTCGATGTGGCTCAAAATAGATGTTGGAGTCGCCCCCTTTAATCCCGATTAGTAATACCAACCTTAACTAAAGGGGGCGTCGAAAGGCTATTTTACAGTAATGATTGGCGCCGACTTTTAGTCCTGAGTGGCCCCCCTTTAGTCTCGGGTGGAAACACCACCGGATTAAATCTTTAGTTTCGGGTGGTGTTTCCTCCCAAGACTAAAGGGGTCCTTTTAATCTAGGGTGGAAACACCACGCGAGACTAAAGCCACCCACCGTCGGTGCCCTTACCCCCCTCTCTCCCTTATCTCTTATTATCTCCCACGCTCAACAACTCCTCCGATCCATCTCCTTCTCTTTTTGCCTCATCTTTTGTGCTCATCTCTACTCATCTTTTTCTCTGCTCCCTTGCGCAGGTGGAGGAGGGCGAGGGCCGCCGCTGGCGCGGGAGGCCAGGCGGTGCGCGGGCCACCGACGCGGGGGACGCCAGCATGGGAGGTGTGAGTGATTTTTTCCTGTGATTCTGAACTCAAACTCATGTGATGAGATTTGTGATTTTTGTGCGAAATCGAACTCGTAATTGTGAAATCGAATTCATGTGTTGTGACTGATTCGTTTGTGATTGTGGGCGTTTGTGATCGTGGGTTGCGAATCAAATCGAACTCTTATTTGTGCTTGAAGATGCACATGTCAATTTGTGAAACAATTTGTGAAGTGTCAATTGTTTCTTGTTCTTGAGAAACTGTGAAGTGTTAGAACACGGGAGGGGACAGATATGGCGGATGGGGCAGGGATGAGGCCTTTTTTTTGTTTTTGGGAATAACTTTAGTCTCGGCTGGTATTACCACCCGGGACTAAAGACCCCCCTTTAGTCTAAGTTCGTTTACCTGAGACTAAAGGGGGTTGGGGCTTTTGTCTCTCACCTTTAGCCCCAGTTGGACTTTAGAGTCCTATGACTCTTACCAACCGAGACTAAAGGTCATGTCTCTACCAGTGAACACCACCAATTGCAATGGATGCCATATGCGTTGGTATAGTCCCTACCAAGCAACACTTATTTCGATTTTTTGCACATATATACGTTGCTAAAAAGGGTGTTATCTTGTAGTGCCCCTCAGCCTGATCTGCTCTATTGTAGCTTCGCAGTTTTGAGAGAGCGTTATGCATTACGCTTTCATGTAACCTAGTGAGCAGCACATATTAGGGAATCGTTGTAAATGCCTCGTAGCGTCCCTATGCGATCACACCTGAGTAGTGTGGCATGATGCCTAGCTAGCATTGCATGGTTGTGTTCAAAGTTTTTCGGAACTTCTACGCAACTTGTGGGTAAAGATGCACAACCTCTGCACAGTGTAAAACTGATCGATTAGCTGTGCTCACGGTCATGAGCGGCCTGAATCCTCACATAAGTAATATATGGAAGATGGACTTAATTTGTGCATTTACTCCCTCCGGTTCCATATTAGAAGTCGTTTAGGATAGCGACACGGTCACCAAAGCACAACTTTGACTTCTCTTTTCTATAAAAATCTTTATTGGAAAGTTATATATGTATATTCTTATGAAAGTAATTTTCAAGACAAATCTATTATATGATTTTCACATTTTCAAACTCAACGACTTAAAAGTTATTCATGATTTATATTCCTAATGTTTGACTCAAACATTGTCCAAAACGATTTCTAAGAGGGAACCGGGGGGAGTAATTTATGATGATGATGCTCTACATTAATTGGGGTTGGTATACACTTATACTTGCTAGTAATTAGCTGCTAAATAAAATTTGACCGACTAAAATGCTAACTGCTTAAACCAGTCAACCTACCACTTATACAGCCTTGCATGTTTATTGTATTATTCTCCCCTTATTGAGTAAGCCACGTGCTCACACTTGTTTATTTATTACAACTACACAACCCGGATTGCTTCTCAGACGAGAGATTTGAGGATTTCTCTCAAGATTTCGACGAGTTCTAGGCGTACGTACTTCCAGTCGACAGCATGTGGAGACGTCATATTCCGTTGCTAGTACTCGCTTATTTGGTTCATTTATGAGACATTAAGTCATGTGATAAATATAATACTCGTTATACGCTTTGGCTTTGGCATTATATTTTGATATTCACTGAGTCATTACATGTGTAACTTTGATAACTTTGATCTTAACGCACATGTAATATATACACTGATTTTGACTTTGAAACTAGGTGTGACAGGTGAACTGGGCTCTCGCATCCACACACTCATTTTTCTTCGCGGTGATTTTTAGAATTTGTTCGTCAGATCTTATGTTGATTTGTACGGGCGTGTTGTACAACAAATTTGTTATGAGAGAAAAATAATTATATAATAAACTAAAATAAAATAATAGAAGCGGAACGGAGCGGATTTGGAGTCACCGGCATTAGGGTTCGAGTCACGCACACCCCCGAGGCCCCGACGCCAATGGCATCGCCTTGTCATCGAAGCAGACGCGGGTGCGTCACGCTACTCCGCCTCTCTGGTCCACAGACTGCTCTGCTCCGCGGAAAGTAAAACTTTGGAAAGGGATGTGCCCCGTCCCCGGTGCAGACAGTCTCCCGGCGTTATAAGCCTATAAGTACCTCTGCCGCTCTGCTCTGCGTCTCCAGTCCACGCTCCTCACAATCTCCAGCACTCTTCCTCTTGAAATCGACCTTCTCTTCTTGCTCCGATATCCAGTCCAATCTTGCGCCTTGCCATGTCGACCCAGGCGGGCACCCTCCAGCTCGACGGCGGCAGCAGCAGCAACGACGCCTTCTCGACGATCAGCATCGACCCAAGCGAAGTCGTGGACGACGCTGCTGGCAGCAACTTGACGAAGCAGCTCCGGCGGTGGCTGTTTGCATCGGGCCTCGGCACGATGGTCATGGGTGCAGCAGCCTCGTGTTGGTGGAAGTCGGGTCCGAAGATAAACGCCGACACAACAGCCCCTTTTTTCACTCTCCTCCCCCCAAAGGGGAACGGTCGAAGACCCCTTCGGAGGAAGCCTTCTTTCGATTTATTACTTCTACACACCTCTACCTTTGCCACCGCTACAAAACTACTTCTAACATTCTACTTTGACTTCTACCACTATTGCAATAACGAGAACTTAAATACTAAGAGCAGAACAATAAGAAAGCAATGAACCCTTCAGAGCTCTCCTCTTATTCAGGTCTATCTCATCGATTACAAGGATCCCTCTATTTATAGGGGGCTCTCGGAGCACCTCCCACAACAATTACACCTTTTCCTCCCTCAATGGGCAGCTTTACACGCTTTCCAAGGGTATTACAGTAACTTGTGTCCTCGTACGGAGCTTCCAGCGTGTCTTCGCACGGCCAAGCCCCTTTACACGCCACGCCTTTTGTCACCCCTTCGTACGGCGCCCCTTTACATGTTCGCCTTGCCGACGTGTCCTTGTACGCGCGCCCACCCTGACAAACAGGGGCCATCAACGGGGTTCTCCCTTCGGCACCGAAGCTCTTCGAAAGCCCCTTCAACCGTCTGAAGGTCCTAGAACTCCCGCGCCGACTTCGACACCCCAATACCTGCAGTCACCATACATGTAACACGACCAAGGTCAACATCCTATTAGCTTTTTCCAAGATGCCGAAGCCCCTTCGGTCGCTGACATTCCGAGGATGCTCTTGATCGTCCATGGGACAACGCTTCCGAAGGCTATGTTCCCCAACACCGCGTTCTACAGGCCGCCCCGGGGAGTCTGCAAGAACCACAGGTTTGCTTACTACGCCATCCTCGCTAGAAGTTTCGGTGCCGGGCTTGCCGAAGTAGCAGCCCTCTCGCTGTCCAGCTCCGGCGAGCGAAGCCGCGCATTCGCCGCCACCGTCTTCTCCGCCTCTGTCGTGCCCCTTGCAGCCGTCATCGCGCTTGGCGGGTTTGCCGTTGTCATGAAGGGTTAAGGTGCAGGCAGTGGCGAATCTACCGGTGGGTCTAGGGGGGCTCCAGCCCCCCTAATGACCCTGATTTCTTCACTAATCACTGTAGTAAAAGCCTTAAATCATCATTAAATCTTCGTGAAAATCAACATCTCTATTGTTTCAGCCCCCGCTTGTCCTCCATCCTGCATCCGCCACTGGGTGCAGGTGTTTTCGTCACGGCAGTTGTTGGCGTCGGGTTAAGCTGCAGGTGTTGCCATAGTAGATGCGGGTAGTGGGCGTTGCTGCAGGTGTACGTTGGCCCCCCTATTTTGGTATTTAATTTTGCAACAGGAGGTGATTGTACCGGAATAATTCTACAGCGATTATTTACTTATACACAGATTAAATGTTGCATCGTCGAGCTCGATATATAATCACGTGTAGTATGCTTGTATTGTGCAATCAACATTGAAAACATGAGTTGAACAAGTCGAATCATCAATAATCAAAACTGAAATGACTGAAAACATGAGTTGCCAACCATGAGTTTTTCCCATCGGGCCGAATGGACCAGGCCGTCCCTTTTTTAAACAAAAAAAATTGGCAGGAGCTCTGCCCTTCATCATTAAGAAAAGAGAAAAAAATGAATTTTAGATCCACAAATCACAAGTCAAAGACCAGGCCGTCCGTAACGAAGCACCACTACTCCCTCCGTCCCGGAAACATAGTCGTTTTGGCTTCGACTCGCGTACCAATGAAGATGCAAAATGACCTGTCTAACACTACATTTATCCATTCTCTCGTTTCCCTCACACGACCCATCCAGATTCACCATGTCGCCGGCGAAGAGGGGAAAAAGGGGAGGAGGACGAAGTGATAGCCGACGACATCTCCCTCCCGTCCTCGTCTCCGGCGAAAGCTCGAGTGGCACAGCGGACCTCGCCGAGGGCTGGATGGACGCTAGTTCCGCCTCACCTTGCCGTCGAGCTCCACCTTCCGCTCGTCGCCACCAAGATCCACCTCCACGTCGTCCCCGCGCCGCCCGAGCTCCGCCCGCTGAGGCCACGGCCGCGGCCGGCCACGCAGGGAGCTCGAGGTCGTCGAGGGAGCCGGCCCAGCATCTCCGCCGTGGGATCTAGCACAGGACCGGCCGTGAGGGAGGCGTCGCGCCCCTCCTCCACCACCTACGCCGCGGGATCCGACGCAGGACCGGCCGGGGACGACGGCGACTGAGATCCCGGCGCGGAGATGCCCCGGGTGACCACAGGCAAGACGTCATGCGGGCACCCGTCGAGCTCGTTGTCGTCGTCCTCGAGCTGCCCTGAGTCCTTGACGACGACCCCGCCCTCCAGCTCGTCCTCGAAACACCCGCCGCCGCGGGCTGGAGGCTGGCGGAGTCGAGGCCGCGAGTAGACCGCCGCCGCCGTGCCCCACGGAGGAAGAGCGCCGGCCAGGAGAAGAGGCACCCTCTGCTGCACGCGACCTCCACCGCGCCACAGGGGTCTCCACGCCGCCCAACGAGCCGTGCGCCCAACGCCGTGGAGCCTCCGCCGCTGTCGCTATCATCAACGCAGGGGAGGGGCGCGTTGCGGCGGCCACCGGAGCTCCGAGATCCGCCTCCGAGCTTGACACCGGAGCTGATGCCGGCGTTGCGAATCCCGCCGCGGCCGCCGCAGGGACTCCAGCCGCTGCGCCTCCGACCACGGCGGCATTGGGGGCACCGGGATGGCGATGGTCAACGCGGTGCTCTGCTCGCGGCGGACTAGCCCACGGGGAGACCGTCGGTGGGTGGGTGTTGGGATAAGATTTGATTTTTTTTACTGCTTTTGTGTGGTGCGTTTGCTGCCTGCTTTCGCAAATCGATAACCAGCCTACGGTGCTGTACAGCAGCAGCTATGACCTGCTCCGCATGCTAGCGAGCGACGATGATTACGGGACATAGCGCTGTAGCCTCCGCGACCAACATTACGGGACGGAGGGAGTAGCTGCTAGCGAAAGCGCAAAACCACGTCCTCATTCTCCTGCACGCATGATATCCCGTCGGCAAGCACGATTACACAAAAGACTCGCGCCGGGCCGGTATTACGCATGGTATCTTCTGAAGAATAAGAATAAGTGAATGTGCAATATATATCTTCTGAAGAATAAGAATAAGTGAATGTGCAATATATAGTTCGTGTATAGCAAAGCCAGAGGATCAACGTCCATGTCAAATTGTCAATTGACACAGAAGCAGTGATAAGAAATGTTCCACCTAAACTTGGCCGTGTCCTTATAAAAAAAACGTGGCAGTGATGCTGATAAAGAACCCCCACACACACACACCCGGCGTTTCGTCTTTTCTGAACTAGTAACCCCAAAAGCACCAATTGAAGGAGAAATAGAATTTTTGGAAACTCATGGGCCGAACTTGTGAATTCAGGTAGAAGATGTCCGTTTTAGTTTCCTACGCAAAGATAATGGAACCAGAACTTTCGAAATTTATATTAACTTATTCCATTTCTGTTGAGAGTTTAGCCCCCTAAATATTCCATGAGAGTATGCATGTGTATAGCTCATCCCATGGGCTATTGCTGGGCGGACCGATTTCGGGTACTGTAGAGTTGCAAAACACCTAGCGTTGCGGATGGTCCCGAATCAGTAAACTGCTGAGAGGAAGAAGATCAACTTAAATTTATAGCTGGTCTGAGGAAGTTGTGTAATCTCGGGTTAATTTTTTTGCGCGAAGCGAGGATGAAATTAAACTCAAGTAGGTTACACAGTAGTTGTATGTAGAGTGGATTTTAGCCATTTTTCTAGACCAGGTCGTTACTTATCTTCCATTTTACATTTTTTGGTCCATTAGGAATGAAAAGAACAGTTTACATTTTAAGATTGGCTCGAATATAGAGTAGTTTAGGTGAAGTGGTATTGATGCGACCACATGCTCAAAACATGTCTTCCTTTTTGCAGTGCAAAATTTTGCAAATGGTTCAAAAATTTTTTAAGTATTTTCAGGCACATTATGGAGTATCTGCAACCTAAGCAGTGGCGGAGCTGGCGGATTTTGGCGCCTAGGGCCACTTAATAAACACTTATACCACTATGTCACAGTGTAGTCCACATGATAGTGATAGCCACAATAACGATAGTTCATATATCAACAGAAGTGCTTAAAATGCATGATTTAGACTAGTACGTCACAATTTTAGATCCATTTGCATAATAAACTTCATAAAATTAATACCTAACTAGTGCCTGTCTGGTCCATCATTGACTCCTCGCATATTATAGTAGGAAGGACACCCAAGCATTACTATTGGATTATTGTATATGAAACATACCACTTGCATTACTACTGGCTCTAATTCTTGTTGAACTTCAACAAATGGTTGGCTTGGTTCAGTTGATTGTCTTGATGGAATTGCATGCATAGGAGCCGGAGAAAAAAAGATCTCAATGTCTTATTACTCTTATTCATTGACATCGTGAAATGCTAATCTACAAAATAGTGCATAACAATATATATAATCGCAGTACTCAGTATGCAATTGGGGATTGCGGATTGAATCATTGAAAAATTGGAGATTGAAAAGGAACCTGTGCTTTCCTGCCGCCCGACAGAGTCAAATCGCCGCCGGGAAGGCCGCCGCAGGGAAAGACTGCTCGGCCGCAGGGCAAGCCCGCCGTCGCCGTCGGCCAGGGGCTGGGTAAGGCAGGCCGCGCCCGCAGGGGGCAAGGTCGCCACCAGGGGAAAGACCGCCGGCAGGGCAAGCCCGCCGCGCGCCGGCCTCGGGGTCAGTGGCAGGCCCGCTGGCGCCGCCGCAGGGGCAAGGTCCGTCGTGCCCGCCGCCGCCGCCGCACCGCACACGAAGGCGAGAGAGTAGGGAGGCCGAGGCCGAGGTGGGCAAGGATTGCTGGGCCATGTAAAAAAAATTACAAGAGGTATAACTGTTTTTTGGGCCACGCCTAGGGCCATGGCCCTACTGGCCCTAGGCCCAGCTCCGCCCCTGAACCTAAGTATACACTATGCATATTTAAAAGAAATTATATTTGGCAAAATTAAACAGGTATCGTGTGCCATTTAAACTTTAGTTCTCTCTTCAACAAAACTTAGGTTTTTAAAATGCTTATATGAGAAATGTTTTCAGAAATGTTAAATGCCACTATATCAACTTCCCAAAGGGGCATGATCTTAAGATTTTGTAAAATTAGTAAACCAATTTAAGAAATTTTAGAAAAGCAATCAGTTGCACGCTCGCTGGGTCGCTGGGGTTTATTCAGGACTTAATTCAATTTCATATCCTTATGAAAAATCGAAATCACATGGTACGGTGTCAACTAAAGTTTGATTGACATTATAAAAATGATTTAATTTACTTTTCTTTTAAGGGAACCGGCAGGGAGGCCCTGCGCCTTTTTTATATAAAAGTAATGGAATATGTACATATTACAAGGGGAAGAGGAATAAGTTACTCAGTTAAATACTCCATTAACCTTATCCCCAACTAGAGATTTGGCTCTAAGCGAAACCCATTTTATTTCCTCCAAGAAGCTGGGCAGCCAAATATTAATTTTATCTCCAACTAGAGGTTTGGCTTTAAGCGATACCTTTTTCATTTCATCCAGCGCCTCCATCGTGCAAAAGACAAATGATTGTCCATAAAAAGTAGTGCTGTTTCTAAGACATCACAAAGTCCAACATGCCCCAATCACATTTTTTCCTGATTTTTGAAAACTATAGTTTAGGGCCTATTTTCCTTTGTTAACCTATTCAAAACTTATTCGTAAAAAAACCTTATTCAAAACATTTTAACTTAGTAATACTCTTAGTACAATTGGCAATTTTTAGAGTCTTGTTTTTCATTCAAAACTATTTGAACAGTCGGCCACATTTGCCACATCAACACCATGTCACTAGAAGGGTTCTTAATTTGGGCCCATGTTAAAATAAAATGATTTTAAAAACTTGGAGGATAAATGTTAAAAACTGATTTTTTTTTTTTTGCAGCAGCCGGTTGGAAATTAACTTACCCAGTTGTGGAATACTCAGTCCCTTTATAATCCTCGCTTGAAAACTATATGCTTCCCTCACAGCACAAATTTCTAGCAAGGCCTTGTTTAGTTTGCTAAAAATTCTAACGTTGTCTCCACTCTCTCCATCACATCACATTAAATACGTCAAAAGACATATGTTCGGAGTATTAAATATAGGTAAAAATAACTAATTACAGTTTTGATGTACATGACACGAATCTTTTGAGCCTAGTTAGGCCATGGTAGGATAATATTTACCACAAACAAACGAACGTCTTCTGATATCTTATAGGAGTTCGAAACGTTGAAAAGACAATTTTTTCCACCAACTAAACAAGACCCAACTAACAAATGAGGACAGACGGAGCAGACCTTTTCCCATAAAAAAATGACTAGATTTAAAACATGTTAGACCTCAAAGATTGGTTGCTTGCCTGCTTCCTACTAATTCCTAGGGAGTGCCTGTCTGCTTGACTGCTTCCTAATAATTCCTATGGAAGACCCTCATCTCTGCTGTAATTTTCGTACAATGCCCGGTTCCTTATCCACTTCTTGCCTGCTTCCTAATTCCTAGGGAGACCCGCTCTAAAAAAATTCCTAGGGAGACCCTCATCTCTCCTGCGTTTCCTACAATACCCTCATCTCTCCTGTATTTCGTAAAAAAATATCGTAGGGAGACTCTTATCAGGATTCAGGACGCAGGACGGAGATCAGCTTTGTTATTTTTTTTTTAAAAAAAGATCAGGTACTAGTACCCCCGGTCGTGATTTTTTTTAAGCAACTGTCCTGATTTCTTTTTGTCCTGAGTGCGGGCCCACAAGTCCACATCAAACACTGGAACACATCGAACCACATTTTGTTTGTCCGGATTGGGAGCACCACCAGCAGGCACCACCACCACCAGGGTCCAGGGAGCGCCACTATGGCTACTAGTACCATAGTGCCACCAGCTCTAAAGAGCCATGATCGCTTTCCCTAAGGAAACAGAGAGCGCCACCACCGATTCAACTCCGTGTGCTATAAATACTCCCGCCTCTCCAGTCCACGCTGCTCACAGTCTCTAGCACTCCCCCTGCTCTGTTCTTCTTGCTCCGATCTTCAATTCAATCGCTGCTGCACGTCGCCATGTCGACCCAGAGCACTGTCCAGCTCGGCGGCGGCAGGAACGGCACCTTCTCGACGATCAGCATCAACCCAAGCGAAGTCGTGGACGACGCCGCCGGCAGCAACTCGACGGTGCAGCTCCGGCGGTGGCTGTTTGCATCGGGCCTGGGCACGATGGTCATGGGTGCAGCCGCCGCGTTCTACAGGCCGCCCCGGGGAGTCTTCGAGCACCACCGGTTCGCTTACTACGCAACCCTCGCGGGGACCTCCGCTGCGGGGCTTGCCGAAGTAGCAGGGGCCGCCTTCTGTTTGTCCAGCTCCGGCGAGCGAGGCCGAGCCCGCAGCCGCGCATTCGTCGCCACCGTCTTCTCCGCCTCCGTCGTGCCTCTTGTGGCCGTCATCGCACTCGGCGGGTTTGCTGTTGTCGTGAAGGGTTAAAACCAGGTGTTCGCTGCGAACTCCAGCCTCCGCGATGGCGAACATCGTGGGTGCCTACAACAGGATGGCCAACATGTTGGGTGGGTTCCCCTCCGCTATTTTGGTATTTAATTTTGCAACAAGAGGTGACCGACTGATTGTACCGGAATTATGTTGCGTCGAGCCTCAATATATAATCACGTGTGTGCTTGTATTGCGCAATCAACATTGAAAACCTGAGTTGACCAAGTCCACTCATCATTCATCAAACCTAAAATGTCTGAAAACATGAGTTGCCAACCATATAACTACCAGCACAGAACTCATCTTCCAGGGTGAACGCGCTCGGGTCGCCCCCGCTCAGGGCGACTTGGGCGGCGACCTACCCCGACCGGCGAGTGTCGGGGTTCTCTACCGCCGGACAGTAAATTTGTATCGATCGTGTGTCGGGCTCAGATGGTTAGCGTAGGAGACAACGGGATTTATACTGGTTCGGGCCTCCAAGGAGTACTAACACCCCTTTGTAGTAGGGGTTACAAACTGGTCGGGAGAGGGTGTCGAGCCCAGGTCCCTTAGTTTTGGGTGTTCGGTTTGTCAGCCTTTGTGACGGTTGCCCTCCTCTCCCTTTTATAGACCCAAGGGGGAAGGGCAAAAAGGGAAATAAAAGAAATGTTACAGTGTTGGCCGCTGGAACGTCTCCTCGAGCCGTCCGTCCGTGGCGCATTGAAGAGGAGGGCGTCATGTTGTCGAGAGGCCGCCGGGCGGGCTGTTCACTTTGGGACGCCTGGCGCTTCCTCCGAGTAGTTTGGTGCTGACTTAACCCGTCTGAGCATGGGATGAGCTCGCCACGTTAAGGCCTAATTGTAGGCCTGCGCTTGTCGTAGGGGGCACTCGAGTGCCTCGGGCGGAGTTGGCGTCGCAGGTCGGATGTGACGGCGAGTTGATGGCCGCCGGCTGGCGAGCTGCATTAAGACTCTGTAGCCGGACGCCTGCGCCGCGCGTGCCGCCGCTTGCATGGCATGGGGGCGCGCCCCACGTCGTGGCGGAAAAGTTCGCGTCGTCGCGCCACGTGGTATGGGCCGTGTCTTGGTGAGGCGGAGAGTGCTCGTCGAACGAGCTCGCTTGTCGCGAGGCGGAGGCGGTCGTGCGACGGAGACTTGTCGTCGAGGCGGAGACTTGTCGTGCAGGCGGAGGGGTCGGAGCTTCCTCTAGTAGGGAGCTTGTCGGAGAAGCTCCCAACTAGTCGGGAATAAGACGTCTTGCCAGTGATGGTCCTGACAGGGGTCCCTAGTCCTCCTCGTCTTGAATCTTGGCCTTCACGTTGTCAATGGTGTCAGAAGACTCCACCTCAAGAGTGATTATCTCGCCGTCAAAGGGGGTCCTAATCTGGGCCCTCGTCAGTAGCCCCCGAGCCTGAGTGGGAGTCTAGGACTAACGCACTCACCGAAAGGCTTTCGCGTCGATCTTCGCCCTGATTTTCCCGGTGGAGTGCGCGAGCGCATCCGCCGGATGTAACCGAGCCACGAGTGAGTTGTAGACTCGCCGTGGGGTTTTAAGCCGATGGTGTTGTCGCGGTCTTGGATTGTTCTGTTGAGTTAGTTGTGGACATCGTGGGCGTCGTGGGCGACGTGGATGACGCGGGTGGCGCGGGCATCACGGCCAACGTGGCGGACGAGACGGTTTGAAAGGACAAAGCGGGGACGATTCAGGCTCCTGGGCCCGGCGAGGATCGAGCGCCGGGCGCCACCGCCACGCCGCGGCGCGCTCGACGTGGTGGGCCCGGCATTTAAGGTCGGTAGCGCCTTCCTTTCCCAACAACAAGGGTTTGGGACTTTACTCCTTGCCTTTTCCTCTCGCCCGCGCTTCTTTCGCTCCTCGCGCCCATGCCATCGCTCACCGGAGTCGCACGCGAACGCTCGCCGTCGCCATGTCGAATCTGGTCGCTCAATGTGTCCCGCTCGATGCTGCGCCGCCTTGTCACCGCTGGGCAGCTTCCTCCGCTCACCGACGCCATGGAGTGGAAGGAGAGGAATCGTGCCTGGCCCAAGGGGTACGTCGTCTCGGTCGTGGCCTTCCACGAGAGCGGCTTCTCCGTTCCCGCCGGGCGGTTCATCCAGGTGGTCCTCTACGAGTACGGGCTCCAACTGCAGCACCTCAACCCGAAGCGGCCCGGCGGATGGCGGCGTGCGTCGCGAGGGTACTTGGGAATCGGTGCCACCGCACCTTTTCAAGTACTTCTTCATGTTCGCTGCTTGAAGGACGACTAAGCGGCGACCATCGGCTGTGCCAACCTGATGAAGCAAGGCCGGGCGATCACAAATGGTTAGATCTGGACAGCCCCAGGGTGTTAATCCCTGGTTTAGTTGTTCTAGCGGAATCTAAGGCTAAGAACTCGAAGGTTGCGCGAGCACACGGAACACTGAGAGAACACGGTTTATCTGGTTCGGGCCTCCGGAGAGTAAAACCCTACGTCCGATTGTTGGTGTAGATTGCTTGGGGATTGCGATCGTACAAGGGTCGCCTTATATTGGCCATTGGACAAGGTCAAGGTCGGTTCAGATTCCGATCGATTCGACCGGAGACCTAAGTCTAGTTGATTACATCGCTTGCCATATCCGTCGATCCGCTTTGGTCAATCCACCGATATCTTGTCTTGCACGCCAAGTCTTGAGGTCGTTCGATAAGGTCTCTGAATCTTCCGGAAGGTCTTCGGGAGGTCGTGTGGGCCACCAACTAGGTCGATTGGGCCCACGGCAGGTCGTGGGGTCTTGAGGCGGACCCACTTGTCGGGACGGCCGTGAACTCCGGTCGGTGGGGACCTAGGGGTACCCATGTCTCACAAGCCCCGAGCGAGGTGTAGGTGGTGCGACCTTAGAAAGGTCACGTGAGTCGAGAGCTTTCGACAGTCGAATAGTATGCACGCCGGTCAAAGAAAAGAACAAATCGACTTAGAAGCCGACACATTTGAAATCTTGCGAACAAAGAGGTGAGTGACGACCTATGGAAGTCAAGCTTCCAATAGATCGAACGACGACAAAAATTTCGAGGGCATCAAGGATGCACTCGTGAGAGTAGTATCCGAGCATCGTGGCGGGCGGGATGGCCGGTATGATAATCCAAAAGAAGAAGAAGAAGAAAGAGTAGTAACGAGTAACATGATGAGAAACAGTTTCCCAACAGTGTCGTTACGATAAAAAAAGAGAGGCGTCAAGACGCACTCAGAGAGTAGTCCACGAGCATTGAAGCAAAGATGGCGGCTGGATTGATGCTCAAAAAGAGAAGAAAACAGAGTCATGATCTTGATCAAACGAAGTGTAGAGACACCCAGATCTCCTAGCATGACCGCAAGAAGTCTGGCAGGGCCGACCTCATGGAGGCCTTGTAG
Source organism: Cenchrus purpureus (assembly GCA_022644695.1). NCBI lineage: Eukaryota > Viridiplantae > Streptophyta > Magnoliopsida > Poales > Poaceae > Cenchrus > Cenchrus purpureus. The sequence continues at coordinate 85,339,302 of CP053459.1, forward strand.
GCGTGCCGACCTCAAAGAGGCCTCAAATCAACAATGTCCAGTATCCGAGGATACCCAGTAGGATCTTGAAAGGCGCATGAAGAGGTTGTTGACGATGTCGTAGCTTGAAGTCATGATATCCGGAGCCGTTGCCGACGAAGTTGTAGAGAATATGTAAATCTTTTAACGTATGGAGTGTAGAGACACCCAGATATCCTGCATAGCTGCAAAGAGTCTGGTAGAGCCACCCGAGGCATGCTGACCTCAAGAAGGTCTCAAATCGGCGCCCAAGCACCCGGAGATACATGGCGAGCCATTAGGCGCAAGACCTGCAGGAGGCCTTCATTCCCGACGAAAATCCGGGTGTCCGAGTAGGTCAGGGCTACAAGAGCACACCGACCTCGGAAGATCACGCATCCGGGGCGCCCAACTAGGTTGGCAGAGCCGTAGACATACCGAGATATTGCAAGACCTAGGTATTAAGGCACGCCCGACCTCGGAAGGCCATTTTGGTGCCCGACCAACATAATCATAGCCATCCAAGAGGGGCCATGGCACTAAGGTATTGACGACCTCAGCAATAGGCACACCGACCACGGGGGCCCGACGAAATCGTAGACGTGAAACTTCTAATCTCTAGGCGCCCAGACGGATCTGGCAGAGCAGCGAGGCACGCCTACCCCGGAAGGTCTTCAATCGAACCTCGACCATTCTCGGGAAAGCAGAAAAATAGGGTCGACCGAATAGGTCCATTTACGTCGAGCCATAGCGGGTGTACCAGGACGCAGAGCCTAGCGGGTGCAATGAAGACGTGGAGCTTGTGAAGAGGTATGTGTAATCCTCGCCGCTCGCTGGTACCGTGAGGCGTAGAGCCCTCGCCGCAGTCGGCTTGTCGTTTATTGTAGACTGCAGGGTCACGGGTCAATAGTGGTCGGAGATTCCTTTGCCACCCAGAAAACAACAAACTGCCCACGAATCAAGAAGTGCACTGTAGCCATGTGATTTTGCGGTGGGCTCAAGCATCATTGATGCCCTAGCGACAAAAGATGTCGCGAGATCGGGTAAAGTCATCACCTTTAATCATGCACATGTCTACAGGCCCTCTGGACCACATGGGGACAGTGTCATCACTTCGCCAGCTGCCCGAGGCCCGTCTTTGGCTATAAATAGCATCGTGAGACTGAAGGAGGCAAGCATCGAGCATTGTTGAGCTATGAAGCCACAGGGTAGTATTAAGGTCATGCGATGGGCATGTGTTCGTCCACCAGATTGTAGGATGCTATTTTTGTAGAAGCTTGGAGCTAGAAGAACTCTTGCGAAATGTAGACAGCACACCCGCTCTTTGTACCGTGCCTCAGCGAGGAATCAAGGAGAGTTTGGAGGTGATGCTGTAGAGGCTCGAGGTGCAGCTGGAAGTCTTTGGTGAGCATGAGATGCTCGTCGGAGGCTTGCGACCCGCGTCGAAGAGCAAGCTCGTGTCTGCATTCCATAGTCCGGCACAGAGCATGCCCTGCGACGTGTGGCGTCATCCAGCTGTCCACCGCAAGGCCACCATCGAGGTCCTCAGGCTAGAAGAATTCTTGCGACGTGCCCGGCTGTAGCTGGGTACACCTCAAGGATTGCTCTAGGTAGATCAGGTCTTCGAGTACGTTTGTATTTTTGTGACGGGTTCTGGATCCAATAAGGTCGCAGGCGACTTGTGTACCTTCGAAGTTCCCGTGTAATGCTTGCTCTCTTCTGTCTTGTAATGGTCGTTTTGACAAAATTATTCGTCAAAGACCTAAAGTGACGCAATTTGGGGGCTTGTCGACCTGATGAGGATCGAAATGTGTTGTTAGGACGACCTGATAACGATGTTGTATTCATGACCTAAACTTAGGTTGTAGGTCGTTAGACTATCCGTTGAGGAAATATCCGTTGGTGCGAAATCCGGCGAGATCGTCTCGCGCAATTATCGGCACCGAGCCGTTAGGGCGGGCTCCTTCGTGGAAGGAGCCAGCGCGGACCGGTGGGACCCTTATAAATACAGCAGCGGGGACCAGCGTTGACCGCCCCTGCATCTTCTTCCTCCTTTCGCCATCGTCGCCAAAATCACCGTACCCTAGCCGCCGTGCACTCCACCGCCGAGCTTTGCCCTAGCATACTTAGTGTGCCGCTGTCTGCTGCAGACCGCGCGCCGGCGCCACCATCTTCGCGGCGCTCCACTTCGCATGCGAATCAAAACCTTAGTGAGTTTTAGATCCAGATCCACTCAACCACAGGAAATGGCGGCTGCGGCTCGTCAAATCCCAGACCCACGGACGGTGTGGGAACCCTCGACGGTGACCGAAGCGAAGATCCAGGCACTGGTGGACCGTGGGCTTCTACGGTCCAAGGAGGAGGTGGAGTGGAAGGCGCCTACGGGCGAGGCCTTTCCGACGGAGGACGACAAGGAGCAGGTCGTCTTCATCTCCTTCTTGAGCTGGTTCAACATCCCGCGTGACTTCTTCAGAGGTCTGCACTTCTACTACAAGCTGGAGCTGGTACATCTCGTCCCCAACTCCATAACTGTAGTTTTGACGTTCATCCACTTCTGTGAGGCGTTCTTGGGGATAGCACCCCACTACCTTCTCTGGCGACATCTTTTCTACGTCAAGTCCACCGGCAAGCGTGCCGGTGTTGTAGGGGCTGTCATGTTCTGCTTGAGGTCGGGCCTCAAGACATAATGGATTGATACGGACCTGCCAGACAACACTGCTGGCTGGAGGTCGGAATGGTTCTACGTCGCCGACCAACAGCCTGCACTCCCGAAGCGTACTGGGCACAAGCCCGTGAAGATACCGGAGTGGGACATGCAACTGTCTTCGCGCGAAATGGACGATGTCAAAGAAGTTCTTGAACTGGTGCGTGACCTCAAGGAGAGGGGCGTAACGGGAGGCTCGGTGGTGAGGTCGTTCTGCCGCCGCCTGATCCAGCCGATCAAGGATCGGGTGCATCCGGCTTACGAGTATTGGGGATAGTCAGACCCTACTCGCGAGGTCAACCGCAAGGTCCCCAAGGAGGAGATGATGGCCAGGGTGTCACAAATCTATGCCGGGCGTGCGCGAATCAAGAAGTGCCTAAAGGCGTATTCCTTGACCCGACCAGCCGACCCTGTAAGTCCTGGGACTAGTAGGTGGTTTGTTTAGTTCCTTTGTTTACGTCGATCTTACTCTTTTGCACTTTATCTGTTGCAGGATCGGGAGATGGAGTTTTGGTGCCCGGCGCCTCTTCCTAAAGGCGAGGAGGTCGAGGTCGACAAGTACCAACCTCAGTGAGGGGCGGAGAATTATGAATCGACTCGTCTGAAGTCGATGAAGATACCGACCCGGAGGTCGATGGCGATGTGGCGAAATGCCAAGAAGCGAGCAGCGCCATAAAGCCCGGCGTAAACAAGGGTCATGACGGCGCCAACCACAAAGGTTGCTGCCCAGGTCAAGGCGGCAAAGACCGCCAAACTCGAGAGAAGAAGAAGAAGAGGAAGAGGAGGCAGCCCCCACCGACGGTCGAGACGCCGGTGAATTCCTACACCACCGTGGAGGTCGAATCGATGAGGATGAGGCCCTGGATGAACCCCGATCGATGAAGATCGGACGGCAAGGAAACAGGAGTCCCGCGCCAAGAGGCGGAGTTGAGTGAAGACAACGGAGGACGACCTCCGTTGAATGAGGGAAGCGCAGCGAACTGCTGCTAGTGCGCAGGCAAAGATGCCCGTGAAGTTAGTGCGCGCCTTTAGGCCGGTTACGCACCGCCTCAGGTATGGTTGTAGCGCTGAAGTTCATTAATTTGCTGGCTGTTATTGGTTCTTTGCATTGTTTTTGATGAAGACATCTGCAAGCCGGTCGTCCAGCCCCAGAGCGCCTTGGGTGCTCAAGGGTCACCTTCATGAACAAGGTCGTCCGACCATGAGGCCGGGGCTCGGACTTTGGTCGACGACGCGGACGGCGATACCTCCACTCTCAGCCCGAACACACGCGTGCCGTGGGCGACGTTGGTGCTTCGAGCTCCCAACCTATCGTCGACATGAGCCCCATCAGCGCGGTGCCCAGCACGTCGGCTCAGGACCCAACTGTGGACCCGATTCAGATCGAGCAGCCGCAGGAGAATCCAGAAACAACCAATGTGCAGGTACCGGGTTCGTCATCAACAGGGCCGACGTTGATACGTGAGGAGATTGACTGGAATGGTACTCCTTGGCAGGAGGATATCTTCGATGACAACGAGGACATGAGGGCGGTCTGTAATGCGATCTTGACGCTGAACCAAGCGTTTATGGTAGGCCGTTTCTCTCATGCTATCTTTGATAAATTGCTTTGAGGCTGGTCTTTGACGACCTGGTTTCTTGTTTCTGTGAATCAGTCGTTGGCGGACCGTGCCAAGGGCAAGGCCGACCTTTTGAAGAATGCTGCAGCTACGCAGCTACGGGTGGTCGATCTTGAGTAGGAGCTCAAGCAGGTCCGTGAAGCGGCGTTAGCGGACAAGAATAAGCTCGAGGACGAGCTGGCTGAGGAGAAGCGGAGGACCCAAGAGGCCAACACATAGTTTAATGTCGCAAACACTGCTAAAATTGATTTTCTTACAGGTTTCTCTTTGTCAATATCTTGTACTACTGAGGCCCTGACCTCAGAATGTTGTCAGTGTGTTGTAGAATTTCTTAGGCGCGAGGACGATCTCAAAAACGAGCTGAAGAACACCAAGGAGAGAGTTCGAAGCTTGGAGGTGAACCTTCGGGAGCCCGAGGCTGGCGGTCAAGAGCTGAAGCGGGTGATGAAGGAGACAATCGACAGTGAGTACGCTGTATCTCAAAAGTTGGCTTATGAGAAACAAGCTCGGAAGGATCTCGAGGTCAGTCTTGAGGTAGCTTTGGAATCGCTGCAGAATGACCAAGTGATCATTGCAGGACAAGAAGTGGAGCTGAACGACCTGAAGAATGCTGCCCATTTTGCAATGGACATCATACCGGTCAGTCGAGGGGAGCCTCCCAAGCCCTGCTATTGACCGCCTTATAGCCACACTCACAAGAAGCCGACCTCTTGAAGGCGACGAGCTTGGCGGCGGCCACGGAGGCATTGGTCCGGGTGAAGTCCCATTACCCCGACGTGGACATGGTCAAGGTCGGGGAGAGCTCTGACATGACGAAGGATCTACAGGCCTTAGAGCTTGAAGTACGTGACGCCGCCACGGCGGTGATGGACACCCTTGATTATGAAGGCGACGACGGAGAAGAGTAGTCGTAGTCTTGGAGCTGTACCCCCTCCTTCTCTCTGTCATGTAAAAGATTACTTGAAAAACCTTCTTTTGTGGCCTGCATGATGTACTTAGTTTGTGTCTGTGCGAACTTGGTAGTCTTTAAGTGACGTGTCTTGTAGCATACACCGCTAACCACTACTCACAGAGAGGCTGGCTTACCAACCACCACGGCTCAGCGGGGAGGCTTACGTGTGATCAGTGCGCGGTAGGGACTCTAGGACTCAGGTTTTGCAACCTTTACGACCAAGCGAGCTCGCAATAACACAAAGTAGGTAGTCACGAGGGAGGAGGTCCTCAGGTCGAACGACCCATAGGTTGGCATGAGCCAAGCCCCCGAGCATGTCTAGGGGGAGGAATAGGAAGTCTTAACCCCCAGATCTTATGACCCTTATGTTGGCTTTAGCCAAGCCCCCGAGCATGTCGAGGGGGAGGGTTTATGACATGAGAGAGGAGAAGGTAGGACTCGAGTCACAGCAGATGACTGCTTTTAACTAATATTTATTGAAAAAAAAGAAGTACAAGGACGAGAGATACATAGCTGTAATAAAAACTATTCTACGGGTAGAATCGTCGTAGATGCTCCACATTCCAAGGGTTGGGTACGCCTTGCCTGTCGCCCCACTAGAGGCAATATGTGGATGGGCTGATGACTTCGGTGACGATAAAAGGTCCTTCCCAAGGGGCAGAAAGCTTGTGCATGCCGTCGGTCTTCTGGATACGCCTTAGAACTAGGTCGCCAACGTTAAAGGAGGTCTCCTTGACATTGCGATCGTGGTACCGACGAAGTTGGTGGTCGTGACGAGCTTGCCTCATGACGGCTGCCATTCTCTGCTCTTCGAGGCTGTCGAGGTCGACACGACGAGTTTGCTCGGCTTCTCCCTCCTCGTAGAACTGTATGCGTGGAGCTCGTAAATGCCGGTGGCGGGATAGCCTCGAGCCGTGACCAGAAGAAGGGCAAGAAGCCCGTAGCAGAACGACTTGGGTCCTTAGACCCCGGACACGTGGTAGCTCGGCTAACCACGGGTGTAGCGTGGTTTGAGCGTCATCAAAGATACGATCTTTGATAGCTTGAAGAACCATGCCATTGGCACGTTCAACTTGGCCGTCGCACCTAGGGTGGGCGACCGAAGAGTAGTTGACGTCGATTGTATTATCTTGGCAGAAATCCCAAAAGGCGAGACCACAGCGGAAGGCTGTCCCAGGTCGGTGATGATCCGATTGGGCACCGGCGATGTGTTATGTCTTGCATGAATTTCGCTTCTTCCGACGTGACTTTGTGACAGTCGGACTTCAATCCACTTGGTAAATTTGTCGGCACTACAAGGATATGCCCAGTAGCCTAGGGCGGTTCGGAACGGACCCACGGAGTCAAGGCCCCACATGGCGAAGGGCCAAGATGGGGGACTTGTGCGCAGGGCCTGAGCTGGTAGGTCTTTGTTTGGCAAAGAAATTGGCATCCTTTGCATCTCTTGACAAGGTCTTTAGCGTCATGGCCATGGGCCACTAGAACCAGGGATGACGCCGCCAGAGTTAGCGGATGCGTGGCAGCCACACATTCTCCATCGTGAATCTCGCCAAGGCGGATCCCTTGATCGAAGATGCACTTCATCAAGATGCCGAGGCGGCTTTTCTGTATAGGTCGGTACCAATCACGACGTAGTTGGCACTTCGTCGTGTGATACGCTCTCGTTCAGCCTTGTCTTCTGGGACTCGTTGGTCGAGTAGGAAGGCTAAGAAAGGCTCGCGCCAATCATCCTCTTTTACATCATCGCACGTCGCGAGGTCGGAGTTTGGAGTTGGTGAGCTAGGTCTGGATTGTCCGGATCCAAGCATTGAAGGCTTCGTGGGTCTTGGATGAACACACCACCGGGACTAGAGCTCACGAGCCTAGTTTGGAAAGTCGTCGGCCACGTTGTTGTTGCGTGGCACGTGTTGAAACTCAATTCCCTCGAAGTGGCCTTGAGCTTGCGGATCTCGGCCAGAAGCATCCATTGTGTCTTTGACACAATCCCACTTTGTTGACTTGTTCGATGGCGACCTTGGAATCGCCAAAAGCTAGTAGTCGCTTGATGCCAAGGGACCGCTATCTGAGCTGTGAATTAGAGCTTGTACTCGCTCCATTGTTGGAGGCCTTGTAGTGTATCTCGGGGCGTTACTTGAGTTGCTCTCCCTGGGGAGAGATGAGTAGTACACCTGCTCCTGCGCCTTCAAGGTTGAGGGTGCGTCGAGTACATTATCCGATTCGGGCCCTCCTTGGGAGGGCATACGGATCTCGTCCCTCGACACAAAGTTAGCTAGGATCCGTGACTTGATTGCTGCACGAGGGCGAGAACTCGATGTCGAACTCTCCAAGCTCGACCGACCACTTGATGATGCGGCCGTTGGCGTCGCAGTTGCGGATGATCTCTCCCAGCGGAAACGATGATGGCACCGTGATCTTGTGGCTTGGAAGTAGTGGGCAGCTTTCTCGATGTGATCGAGTGCATAGAGCAACCGAGGTGAATACCGTGTTTTAGCGTCGGCGGGACCTCGCTCATGTAGTACACGGTCGTTGACAGGTAGGCCTGCCCTTCTTCTTCTCGTTACTGCGACGAGAACCGTGCTGACCACATTAGTGGTGGCAGAGATGTAGAGTAGGAGCATTTTGCCTGGTACAGGTGGTGTCATGATTGGAGGTGTGGTCAAGGACTCTTTGAGAGCCTCGAAGCCTTACGTGCTTCTTCATCCCATACGAACTTATCTGCCTTCTTCAATAGCTTGAAGAAAGGCAGACCTTTCTCACTGAGCTTGGCGATGAAAGCGACCTAGGGCCGCCATCATACCGTGAGCTTCATGGCGTCTTTCTTGCAAGATGGCAGCCATGTTGCGTCGACCTTCACGGGGTTGGCTTCAATGCCTCGGTGCCCGACCATGAAGCCGGGAGCAATCCGGAGGGTACACCGAAGACACACTTGGTCGGGTTGAGCTTCCACTGGAATTCTCGCAGGTTGGTGAAGGTCTCGGCGAGGTCGGCGATGAGCCGATCTTCCTCGGTGGTCTTGGCGACCACATCATCGGCGTAGCTTCAACGTTCTTCCGTCTGCGACTTGACGCATACGTATCGCCGTATGTTGCTCCAGCGTTTTGAGGCCAAAAGGTCATGACCTTGTAGCATAGATGCCATTGGGCGTTATGAACACCGTTGTCTTCGTCGTCGGGATTCAAGGCTATCGGTGATAACTGAGTAGCGATCGAGGAAGCAGTAGACGCTACGGTAGTGGAGTCCACGACACGTCGATGCGAGGAAGAGGAAGGGATCTTTTGGGCGGTGCTTGTTAAGGTCGGTGTAATCGATACACATCCTTAATCCTCCGTCTTCTTGGGTACAAGGACCGGGTTTGCGAGCCAAACCGGGTGTTTACATTCACGATAAATCTGCAGCTAAGAGCTTGACTTCTACTTCTATAGCTTGCTTTCTATCTTTTTGCAAATCGCCGAGCTTTTGCTTGATAGGTCGAGCGGTCTTGCTTACTTCAAGGCGTGCTCGGCCCGCCTCCCCGGGACACCGGGCATGTCGGATGGACTCCATGCGAAGATGTCGGCGTTGTCCCACGAGGAAAGCTGGTGGCCTTGAGTTCCTATTTGGGGTCGAGGTTGGCCGATGGTGACTTCCTTGGATGCGTCGGGCAGGCGAGGCAAACTTTCTTCACAGCGGACTTGGGTCCAAGGCGTGTGCATGCGCGCTTGCTCTGGCACCTCAGTGGTTTGAGTCGATCTTGGCGGCTGGCGACCATGACCGTGGCTGCGGCTTTGCGGCGAGTCTTTGGCGAGCTCGGCGGTGGAGCTCTCGCGGTTGTAGGAGACCATGATGTCTCCAAGACGGAGAGGATTCCGTTTGGTGGCATCTTCATGATGAGGTAGGTGTGATGGGGTATGGCCATGAACTTGGCCAACATGGTCGACCAAGGATGGCATGGTAGGAGGAAGGCGGAAGTCGCGACCTCGAGCGTCAAGTACTGCGCGGAAGTTCTCCTTTGTGCGAAGGTGACCGGCAGCAGCACAACCTATGGGGTAGCTTGCCTTGCACAACCCGTAGAAGGGTTCATCATGGCGGTCATCTTGTTGAAGTCGAAGTCCATCTTTCGGCGTCTCTGAAGATGATGTTCAGCTGCCCCATCGATGAGGGTCTTAGGCGGGAGCAGCGCCCGTCACTATGGGGTTGACGACCAGCGGGTAGGTCCGAGTCAGGTATGTGCACCCAATGGTCTTTCACGGAGAAAGTGATTGGGTACTCCGACCAACGGAGGTTGTGGAGTTTCGGTGTTGACTTGGCCGATCTCCCTTGCGTTTGATCATCTTTGATTGCTCTTGGTCGCACGACCACCAACGATGAAGTTGATCTCCGGTTGGCGATGGAACGCACCAGGGGTTGCCCCTTTTGGTGGTGGTGGTGGACGCTCCTTGCGGTTGTTGTCGTTGCGGTTATGGTCGTCACGGCGGCGATCATCCGCATCGTCGGCGCGTCATCAGTCACGTCACGCACGCTTCGTTGCGGTTGTCTTCATGGCGATCATCGCGGCGATCAGTCGCGTCGGTCATCGGTGATCATCGCGGCGATAATCACGGTCCCGTCGTTGCAGCGGTAGGTCGCGATCCACGGTAATCACGTCGATCGGTCGGCGGTTACGGTTGTCGTGGCGGTGTTGGTCGTCGTTGGTTGTTGCTCTTGGTCTTCTTGGGCTCGAGGTACCCCTAGAGCACGCTTTTCTGTTCGCACTCCTCATGGTGTGCTTGGCGTCGCGGTGGGCCGTGGTCCATGACCATGTTGAAGTCACCTTCAAGGAAGGTGGAAGGTCGGTGGATCGGTCACATAGCCTCGCCCGGATCGCGCGACTGACCACCATCGTCGTGGTCTTCTCCTTGAAGTCATGCATCACCGCATCTTGAGTATCGACAAGCTTGTCGGCGTAGGCCATGGGTCGGCGATGGTGTGGGCGTCGGCCGTGGATCTTCTCAAGAGCTTGATGTTGGTGACTCCTTCTTGTAGTAGGCGATGACGTCTTCATCCTTGACACCGGGTGTTGCGATTCTCAAAGTAGCGGTTGGTGTACTCTCGAGAGTTTCATCACGCCATCCGCACTCTGGAGGTGATGTGTGTTGCAGGCGGTTGTAGGTCGCGGTAGTTGGTCGTGAAGAGCCGTGACAAGGTCGCCCATGAGGTGATGCACTCTCTGGAAGATTGTCGAGCCACGGGGTGGCTTTGCCCATCACAAGGGAAGTATCCGCCATGTGGTCTTCGTTGCCTCCGAGGCGCGTGCTGCGATCTTTGTACATCTTGAGCCAAATACTTGGGTCGGAGCGACCGTCGTATTTTCAATGGCTGGCTTGAAGTCCTTGGGGTATCGATCGTCACGAGGCGTGAGAGAAGCCGGAAGTTGTTGACCGCTCGGGCTGGCGATGGCATAGGCCGTTGGGATAATGTAGAGGTCATCTGGAGGACCATTATCTTCTTGGTCGTCTTGGGCACGTCGTAGAAGCTCTTGGTCGTGCATCTGAGTTCCGTTGCTTGAATTATTATTGGCGTTGAGGGATCGGGGACCCGTGGTCGCGTCGTAGTTAAGCACGTGCTATCTCACTTCATCTCGTGTCGTCGGCGTTGGTACCTTCGGCGTGGTTGGCTTGTCGGTGGAGGTTGAGCTCCGCGTTTTGCCTTGGCGTTGGCAGCTTAGCGTTTTTCGCACCGCAGTTGGCGGCAGTTGGGCATTGTTGCGCGGAGGGTTAGGGCGGCGTTGGCTGCGGCGTTGGCGGCAGGTTGGCCGGTTGCACCGCCGTTTTCACCTCCTCCTCTTGACCTCAAGGGACCATTGCTGCGTCGCGTGGCGAGGTTGCTCGACCTACTCTGAGTAGGAGCTTGCGGCCGATCTCTGCTATACACGGCCCTTTCTTCGACTGGCGCGGCGAGCGGATGTGAGCTTGAAGGCGCCGTATTGCGAGTGTCCTCAAGCGACCTAGTGCAAGGCGCTCCGGGTTTGCTTGAGGAGAGTTGTAGACTTCATGGCCATCTTGCTCAAAGTCCCTAAGAGGTCTGCAGCACGTGGCGGTTCGACGGCTCATTGCGTTGTTGAGGAGCTTGGGGCTGCGGGTGCTTGCTCGCGTTGCCTGCGGGTTGGTTGCGGCACCTTGTCCCACGGTAGCTGCGGCGCCCTCTGTTGACGGCGTGCAGCTGCGGCGTTGGCGTTCTCGCGCTCATCGCGCTGCTCGTCTCTCCATCTTGAGGTGGTACATCTCGCGAGACCACAAGGACCTCTCGAGATCTCAAACACTTCTCCCGGATAGTTCGGGGAGATGGTCGTCTGGCGATCTGAAGCGGCGGTCCCGGAGGCGGCTCGGTTGATCTGGCGGCGATGAGCCGGTGAGAGGTCGTGAAGCTTCTTGAGCACCACGGCTGGCGAGCCGTGTGTTTGGATTTCGTGGATGGGGCAAGAGTTGTCGAGGTGACTCTGCGGTTTCCCACGATCTGGGTGTCTTGGGTCCAGTTCGATCGGATCTTGCGCTTCATGTAGCGAGGGCTACGTGAGCTGCGTTCCATGAGCCAAGAGGCATGTTGGATGAGGATGGAGGGTCCTGCGAGGGCGTTTGACGCCGTTCACAGACCTTGATCGTGTCGAGGATGCCTTCAACACGATCAGTCGCGATCGGTCGCTAGGAGTGGGTGGGTGGGTTTCGCTCAGATCTGGCCGACCTGCTGGTTGGAAGTGACCGCATTGCTCTCGATGGGCGGACGGGCGTGATTGGAAGCATGGGCCAGCAGATGCGGCGGGGTTGGCGAGGATGTCCGCCATGCTCTCCGGGAAGATGACGCCGTTGGTGAAGCCATCGAGTTGCACGAAGAACCTGATTCCTACCGCGCCAAGCCGAGATGGTTAGATCTGGACAGCCCACAGGGGTGTTAATCCCGGTGGTTTAGTTGTTCGGCGGGGCGGAATCTAAGGCTAAGAACTCGAAGGTTGCGCACGAGCACACATAACACAGAGAACACGGCGAGTTTATACTGGTTCGGGTCTCCGGAGAGTAAAACCCTACGTCCAGTTGTTGGTGTAGATTGCTTGGAGATTGCGTGATCGTACAAGGGTCGCCTTGCCCGCCTTATATTGGCCAGCGGACAAGGTCGGTTCCCAGATTCCTGGTCGGTTATGACCAGGATACCTAAGTCTAGTTGATTACATCGCTTGCCATATCCGTCGATCTGCTTTGGTCGGAATCCACCGATATCTTGTCTTGCACGCCAAGTCTTGAGGTCGTTCTGGATAAGGTCGTCTGGAATCTTCTGGAAGGTCTTCAGGAGGTCGTGTGGGCCACCAACTAGGTCGGTTGGGCCCATCGACAGTCGGGCGGGTCTTCCGTAGGCCGACCCACTTGTCGGGGACGCCCGTGAGCCTGGTCGGTGGGGACCCAAGGGTACCCATGTCTCACAGCTACATCCTCTCGCCGACCAGCTCGGTCGGCACAAGGGGTGGTTCTATCTCGTGAACGACCCGAAGTTTGTTGCACGCTGCTCACCGGAACTCCATTGGGCGCGCCGAGGAGCCGGATCGATGGTCCTCCGGCGGAGTAGGAGAGGATGTTCAGGATCACCGTGCGGCCCGCCCGTGATGCCGGGTCAGCCTCGCGACCGCCATCGCCGATTCGCCCGGGTCGTTCCGCCCGGAGGCGGCACGCGCCTGCGTGAGATGATAGCGTGGGGCCCCTTGGCAGGACCGTGACCGCTCGAGCTCCCATCTCTGACGAGATCCGGCCGCGTGTCGGTACCATCGGAGATCGACCGTGGCCGCCGCCACGCCTTCTTTCGATGCTCCCCAACGAGGAGACAGAAAAACTCGTAAGTGATTTCTTCTTCCGATAAGCTTTCCGACAAGCTTGCTGTCTTTAATCGATCTTGATCTTCTCGGAGATTCTCATCGACCACTAACTCTTTCGCCCCTTGTTCTTCCAGTTGAAGTGCTCTCACCTCGTGCTCGCTGGGCGCCTCCCGAGGAGGCGATCTTCAAACGCACCCAGGCGGCTGCGGAAAGGTGGAGGGCCGCGCGCAAGGAGCAGGACAAGGAGAAAGAGATCGCCAAGCGCGATCGGAACGATAACCGCATCAAGCGCCGCAAGGCGGGGGAGCGCAACGTCTCCTCCGACGAAGATCTGTCGCCGCCGCCGGCGTGGAGCGGAGACGAGCCTAGCGTGGTGATCGACTGGAGCGAGATGTCCGGGTCGCCCTCGCCTTCGCCACACCAGGTGGTGGAGGTGAGCTCATCGCGGCGGCCAAAGCCGGCTGCTCGTGAGAAGGGTGCGGCTCGAGTCATCCGGGGCCCGCCCGCCCGAGAAGATCGAGAGTGACTGCTCTCCCTGGTGGCGCGAGGGATCCTCCACGTTGGGAAGACCCGCCCAAGCGGCCGGCAGAGCATGAGCCTTCCCCCCGCCATCTCTACGACAGCTCCGACCGCCCAGACGCGGACTCCTTGAAGAGGCGTTCGTCGAAGGCGAGGTCGACCCCTGTGGCATCCGCACCGAGCGTGCCGCAGGGAGCGGACATGGGCGTCCCTCCACGGCGCCTCCAATCTTTAATCATCCGGCGGCGGGGCCCCAGACGCAAGTTCCCTCCCACGTCCTCCGACGCCGCGGAGGTCGGGAGGACAGCCCCGCGCCGAGTCGGCGGGAGAGGTGGGCCACGGAGTCGGCTTGGCCAGAGATCGGGCTTGTCGACAGCCAAATGAAGGACCGATTAGGCGAACCGAGAGGGGAGTGAATGGGAGCCGATAAAAATTCTTCTCGAAGGAGATGAGAACTCCAACAAGACGAAACACGGCTTCCAAATCACGTCTCCGACTCAACTACCCAAGTGCTGCCAACGCAGCCCACTGAGTGCTACCGTCCTAGGAACCAACAACCACCTTCACGCACTCGAGGACGCATGAACACCAACTCGAGCACCACCGACTTACACCGGTCAGCCGGTGAGCGACCTTAGATCGGTCCTGCCGGTAAAACCCGAACTTCCACGGCCTCTACACCGGCCGTCAGGTGTAGCTCTGCCGTCGACCGGTCCAAGCCAGAAACCCCAAATCAACCAAACAAGCCACACTGAGCTCCAAACCGACCCAAGCTCGAAACAAGACAACACGGACTACAACGAACTCACTGAACGCTCACCCGAGGCAAAACCCACAGCCTCTGCACCGTCGACGGTGAGCAAAGACCGGCCGACTGGCCAGCCGGTCACGCCGATGAACAAAGACCAGGTCAACTCCCCAAATCTAACTCCCGATCTCCAATCGCTCCACCTAATTTGTGCAAGACTTTGGGGATAGTAGGAACCTCATGGGCACTCCATAGCCAAGATTTGGTCCACCAAAACTTACTAAATCAAGAGGAATCAAGAAATCCCACCAAGAACGTCTCTAACTCTAGAGCCACGAAGCCCCAAAATCGAGCCCCTTTGCTCACGGATTTGGGAGGGGAATCAAAGGGAAAAGAACCATGAAGGGTTCATGCATACATCCCCCACCAAATCCCAAAGAGAAAGGCCTCAAAATCGCTCCAAGAAAATCGCCAAGAAAGGGCTCCGAAAATCACCAAAAGGAGAAACGGGGAAAGAAACATCCAAGCCTTGAGGAACCACGGAATCATCTATACATACCAAAGAGGTTCATACAAGGTCTAGCTTGCCGCCCATCATCCTTCCCTCTCACAAGATCTCACCATGAAGCTCTCAAGCTAGTCCTAAGAAAATCCTAAGGAAAATAGGAAGAGAAAATAGGAAAGCAAATGAGCTAGGGTTCCAAGAGATGGCTGCCATCCTCTCACCCCTTGGGTTATATGGAGGCAACCGAAGACTAAAATACCCTTACTAGCTAACTAGGGATACATGCCCCTCAAGGGCGAAATTGGAAATCTTTGTCTTCGCACCATCGGATGGATGCCCAGTGACCGCAAACTTGCTTAGCCTCGACGCAAGCCTTGCGATCCCGACGCTGTCCTCCCGTCAATATTCGGACCGCGCGTCACACACCCGGTCGAACCGGTGCTCCTCAACCGGTCGCCGGCTTGGCTTTGTGGATCAACCAAGGAACCCTGGTTTTCGGTGAACCACCGGAAACCCAGAACTCGGTGTAGCCTCCGCCAATCACCACTCATGACTCGGCTCCCACGTAGTCCCGGCTCGACCTTGGTTTTGAGGCTTAACCAAGAAACCGTCCATGACTTCATCTTGCCATTCTTGCCACCATGCGGGCCGCACTTGACCTCACGGGTCACGTCCCTCGAACCAAGCCTACTTGTCTTCTCCACACCGAGGCCTCACCCCGCAACGACCTTTCGCGCTTGTTCTTCACCGCACCAACACCCACCAAGCCGCAACTGCACCTGCAATACTTAGCCAAGAATCAGTCCACACCACGTTGTCAATCACTCATCACACCAGGAAGCGACCATCCACCGGTCCTCGAACCACACATGGCTCTCACAAAACGGGTTCGTGTCCGATCCAGCATGTAAGCTCCTGCTCGCCATCCTTCGTCGTTCTTGAGATCTTCATCTTGTTCATATCTTGATCTTGATTCATGTTTGCCTTAGCTGGCCCGACATGGCGTGCTCGGCCTGCGCCCAACGCGCAGCTGAGTGCGCCGCGGTCGCCGTCGAAGTCCCACTCGTTGCCCCCCTACGCCGAGCCATTGGCGGAGCAGACCCAGAGCGGGCTGGTCGTGGCCACCGAGGTGGTTGAGCCAGTGGTGCCACCGCCACGTCGGAGCCGAACTCGGCGTAAGGCATAACCGCCGAGGTGGTCATTACCCAGGCAGTGACGGAGCCGCTGGTCGAAGCCACCTCAGGGTGTGGCGTCGCCATGGCGGTGTCCTCCGAGCAGATCGTGCCTCCGCCACCGCCGGCCAGGGGACATGAAGCCGAGGTGTCAGCTGCGGCGGAAACTCCAGTTCCTGCGGCGGCGCAGGTGGGCAGGGACACAATGAGGTGACGGTCGATGCCATGGCACGCATCCTCGAAATCATTGACCTCGACGCTCCCGACCTGCCAGGCAATGACAGGGACATTTACGAGGCCGTGCTGGAGCGGATGCTGGCCGAGCCGGTGGAGTCGGGGGTCGAGGCCTCTGAGTCCGCCGCACCCATAGCCGCGGCCTCGGCCGAAGCGGCAGAGCCTACCAAGGAGGAGCCCACGCCGGACGCAACTGCGGTGGGACAGCTGACGTCGGGTCAAGCTGGAGTTGTCGAAGGTCCCGAGTCCTCGGCCACATCGGAGGCAGCCCAGGAGGTTCTCAGGGAACCTGCAACCGGTGCAGAGTTGACCCTGGCCGCGTCCTCGCCCCCGATCGCGGTGGTGGACTCGACTGCAGCAGATACACCGGAGTCGTCGTCTCTCCGGCCCGCCGCCCCTGTCGACGAGGCGGCGCCCGCGGCGAGCCTGACCCTCTCGGCTTCGCAAGAACACGATGTTCTCAGGAGCGCGGCGGGGGTCACCTCCCCGGAGATCCAAGAGGTCGGGGTGGGCTCTGGCACAGCCCTGCTGCCGGAGCTTGAGGAAGGCGGCGCACGGATCTCCAACCTTGCCCGCTTCTCGTGGGCGGCCGCTTTCGAGGCGGACACGTCCGTTGACGATGATGAAGAGTCTGCGGCCCGTCGCAGTCTCGAGCGTGGGCTTTTGTGGGCGTGCCGTGTGTTCGACGAACTCATCCTTCCTGCGACAATGGTAAGTCTTGACGCAGTAGTCTACTCTTGTCTCTTTCTGTTCTTCCCAAATTTATGGTTGACGATTTTGCCCGTAACAACGCCGCGAGTCCGGCAGAAGAGAGCGCTCAGTCGCCGACGAGCTCCGGCGAGAGGCCCACCGAGATGCAACCGGTAGTCGCTTCAGGCCGCCACCGGGGCGCTGTGGTGAGCGAGGCGACGCCGAGGGCCAAGGCTGAGGCCGCCAGCATGCTGGAAGACCGCCACGGCCACGCCGCGGCCGCCGCCATCCACGACGGAGGGAATCTCGAGACGAGGTTGGCTCAAAGTGAGGCGAAGATCGAAGAGTTGCGGGCCGCCGTGGCGACCGCCAATGATGCCGCCGAGAAGGCCACCACCGCCACCGCCGCTGCCGAGGCCGCCGAACACCGCCCCGCATCGCTGCCCAGAGAAAACAACGCCGAGGCGAAGGTGGCGAGCCGAGCAGATTTGGTCATCACCGATCGACCTCGTGATGGTCAACCGACGCTTCGAGGTGACCAATAGACCTGTGGTCTTGACGAGGTGACCCGGCCGGAGGACAACTCCAAGTTGTCGCAGGACGTCGACGGTGAGGCTTGATGCTTCCGGCTGCAACTTCCTCTCTTTTTGCTCATCTTTGCCTGCGTGGCCGACTTGTCTTCTCTCACGCCAGTGGCTGCGCGATACCGCTACCGGGTGACCGTGAATCTCATGGAGAAAACGCAGGAGGTGAACGCCGCCCTGCTCAAAATCCTCGAGAAGGACAACTCGATCAAGCGGCCGTTGAGCAACTTGAGAGTAAGCCCTTCACTCTGATTTCGATCTTGCCTTTCTTTTGAACTGGCCGTGACATGTTTGTTGACTTCGACTTGTTGACCTTCTCAAAATCCAGAGCCGAGCTCGAGCAGTCCTGCATGAGTAGCTCGAGCGGTCGAGTTGGAGCAGCCGTGAATGCCCCGTGAGCCTGAGGAGTCTCGCAAGGTGAACATCCAAGACCTCGCCAAGCTCGCGAGGGCCATTGGCGGGGTCATGACTGCTCGGTGCCCCTCCGGCCGATGCTTCCCGACTGCTACTCGAAGAGGCTCGGGCGCCTCCCGAGGTGATCGTGAGCGGAGTTGTCGACGGCTTGGAGGGTGGTGCACCGGGTGCTCGCCATGTTCGAGTCGCACTACCATGGGTTGGATCGCATGGCGCTCAGCGGCGGCTGGGCCCCTGGCATCTCCGACACTCAGTGCGACGAGCTCGAGGAAGACTGCACCGCCTTCGCCCGTGACATGGCCGACGCCGCCTTGAAGGACTCGACTCGCTACTAAGAGACACACCGTAAGACCTGATAGCTCTGTGCCTTCATCTTAGATGTATCATTCTTAGGTGCATGTAATTTTAAGAACAGTTCGTATGTGTAACACCGTGAACGGCATCATGTTATCGAGAACTTGTTCAAAAAGTGTTACAGCTCGAACGCTCCCGAGCACCCAGGGTCGACTGCTATAACGTGTAGTAGACCTTAGGAGCTCGAGATGACCAAGCTCTACTCTGGAGCTGTGGGGGGCGTAGGAGTCGAGAAGCTCGGCCTTCTCGAACCGCTAAGGGTTGCCATGCGTTCGCAGCCCCCGAGCACTTGGGGGAGTTCGAGAAGTAACTCGCGAGGTTTGTCGTCAAAATCGTTTTAGACCAGAGTCTGGGTGGTTGCTCGAACGCTTTTGAAAAGAGGTCGGATGAAGGCCTGAGGACTCGAGCTGTGCTCGCAAGTCTTCGCACCGTAGCCGCGGAGGCGTAGGCGGTAGGAACTTTGAACGAGCAGCAACGTCGCGCCCCACGCAGGCCATCGTCTTTACTTCTCATAAGGTCGAGCCTTCCACCAAAAAACCTTTCGCTCGTGCGATCGGTTACGACATAGATGTCGAGATTTTTTTTGAAAAAATCGTGAAAACGGAAGGAGGGGCATCGTGCCCTGGGTAGCCCGTGCGAGGGACGCTTGCCGCTCAGCCTTCAGAGAAGTTGCGACATACGAAAACATGGCAACCGAGAAGTTTTTTGAACTTATAGATAAATGAACAAAGCATGCGGCATTCATTCACTGATGTATAAGATTTAAACAGTTACTCAAGGGTAAAACGGCCACAGATGTTCGATGTTCCACGCGTTGGAGACGACCCGTCCGTCCTCGTATCGGATCTTGTATGTTCTGGGTTGGAGCACCTGGGGACGATGAATGGCCCCTCCCAAGGGGGCAGAGCTTGTGTCGATCCTTGCTGCCTTGAACTCGTCGGAGGACCAGGTCCCCGACTTGGAACTTCGGCGCCAGCGTGCGCGCTCGTGGTAGCATCGTAGAGCTTGTTGGTACTTGGCACAACATAGGAGTGCAACGTCACGCGCCTCGTCGAGCTGGTCGATCGCGTCCTCGAGTACGACTTGGTTGCCTTCCTCAGTATAGGCTCGCACTCGTGGACTGCTGTAGTCGATGTCCGTGGGTAGGACCGCTTCCGACCCGTGTATCATGAAGAAAGGCGTGAAGCCAGTCGCCTGACAAGGCGTGGTGCGCAGACTCCACAGAACGTATGGCAGCTCGGCTACCCATCTTGCCCGGAACTTCTCGAGGCGCTTGAAGATGCGAGGTTTTAGTCCTTGCAGGATCATGCCATTCGCCCTCTCGACTTGTCCGCTCGCTGCGCCATGGCGGCAGACCGTCCCACGCGAATGTTGTTGTCATCGCAGAAGTTGAGGAATTTCTTCCCCGTGAACTGGGTGCCGTTGTCGGTGATGATCGTGTTGGGTATGCTGAAGCGATAGATGATGTCGGTGAAGAATGCTAGGGCTTCCTCGGAGTGGACGTTCACGACGGGTCGCGCCTCGATCCACTTGGAGAACTTGTCGACCGCTACGAGGAGGTGCGTGAAGCCCCCGGGCGGTTGTCGGAGCGGCCCCACCATGTCGAGGTGCCACACAGCAAAGGGCCATGTGATGGGGATGGTTTGAAGCGCTTGCGCCGGGAGGTGAGTTTGTCGAGCGTAGAACTGGCACCCCTCACAGCGACGCACGATGTCCTTGGAGTCCGCCACAGCTGTGGGCCAGTAGAAACCTTGTCGGAAAGCTTTCCCGACAAGAGTCCTCGGACCGGTGTGATGCCCGCACGTGCTGGCGTGGATCTCGCGAAGCAGTTCCTTGCCTTGATCTCCGAGGATGCACCGCATGAGTATGCCCGCTGCGCCTCGTTTGTAGAGCTCGCCCTCGATGAGGACGAAAGCTTTAGCTCGTCGCGCGATGCGGCGAGCCTCCGTCTGGTCGGAGGGTAGCTTCCCCTCGACAAGCCACTCTAGGATAGGAAAGCGCCAATCCGGGTCCTCGAGGTTCAGCTCGGGCGGCTGATCGATCTCCATGCCTCGGTCCTCACCGGGCGTCTCCCTTCGCATGTACGGAGGGCGCGTGTTGGTCGCTCACGAAGACCCCATGTGGCACCGGCTTGCGACTCGATGCAGTCTGGGTGAGGACGTCGGCGGCTTTGTTGTAGTCGTGCAGTACATGATGAAGCTCGAGCCCATGGAACTTGCCTTCCAGCTCACGGACAGCCTGGCAGTACGCTGTCATCTTCGGGTCAACAGAGTTTTTCTCCTTCATGACTTGATCCACGACGAGCTCTGAGTCTCCTCTGTTCTCGAGACGACGAATCCCGAGCTCGACCGCTATTCGGAGGCTGTTGATGAGCGCTTCATACTCGGCGACGTTGTTGGAGGCTGGGAAATGTAGTCGGACCATGTACTCCATGCGCACGCCCAGAGGCGAGATGAAAACAAGGCTTACACCCGCCCCCTCCTTCATGACCGAGCCGTCGAAGTACATGGTCCATGTTCGTGCTCAATGGATGCCGGCGGACTTTGGATCTCCGTCCACTCAGCAACGAAGTCCGCCAGCACTTGGGACTTGATGGCACTGCGGGGTGCATACGAGATGTTCTGCCCCATCAACTCGAGCGCCCATTTGGCTATCCTCCCGGCCGTGGTTACGAATAACCTCTCCGAGTGGGTACTTGGACACTACCGTGATGGGATGTGCGTCGAAATAGTGGCGGAGCTTGCGCTTGGTCATCAAGACAGCATATATGAGCTTTTGCATTTGCGAGTAGCGGGTCTTCGAGTCGGAAGCTACCTCGCTCACGAAATAGACCGATCGCTGGACCTTGGGTGACCTTCTGGGTTCTTCTCGCTCGACCACCAGCGCAGCACTGACCACCTAGGTCGTCACGGCGATGTACAGGAGCATCGGTTCCTCAGGCACCGGAGCCGTGAGGATCGGTGGACTTTTCAGCATGTTCTTGAGGGAGTCGAGCGCTTCCTGAGCTTCGGGAGTCCATGCGAAGTGGTCGGACTTTTTCATCAAGCAGTATAACCGCAGGCTGCGCTCTCCGAGTCGTGCTATGAAACGGCTAAGAGCTGCGAGACAGCCCGTGACACGCTGTACGCCCTTCAAGTTTTGGATCGGCCCCATGTCCGTGATGGCCGAGATCTTCTCGGGGTTAGCTTCAATGCCGCGTTCCGACACGACAAAGCCGAGGAGCATGCCCCTCGGAACCCCGAAAACACACTTCTCGAGGTTGAGCTTCACCCCGTGCTCTCTCAGCTTTGCGAACACCTCCGTGAGGTCTGGGACTAGATCGCCGGTCTTTTTCGACTTGACCACGATGTCGTCGACGTACGCCTCAATGATGCGTCCTATGAGTTCCCCGAAGACGCGTCGCATGCATCTTTGGAACGTGGCGCCCGCGTTTTTGAGCCCGAAAGGCATCATCTTGTAGCAAGAGCGGAGTAATGAACGAGGTTGCGAGTTGGTCCGCTATGCACATCGCTATCTGGTGGTACCCAGAGTACGCATCGAGAAAACAGAGGGTTTCGCACCCAGCTGTTGAATCGACTACCTGATCTATGCGAGGCAAAGGAAACGGATCCTTGGGACATGCCTTGTTAAGGCCCGTGTAGTCAACACACATCCTCCATTTCTTATTCTTCTTCGTTACAAGTACAGGGTTAGCAAGCAATTGGGGTGGAATACTTCTCGGATAAACCTTGAACTAAGGAGCTTCTTGATCTCCTCGCTAATCACCTTGCACTTCTCGTCGTTGAAGCGGCGAAGGCGTTGTTTCACCGGTTTCGATCCCGGCTTGATGTTCAACTTGTGCTCGACAACCTCTCTCGGGATCCCCTTCATGTCGGAGGGTTTCCATGCAAACACATCGAGGTTCGCTTTGAGGAAGTCGACGAGTGCGCTTTCCTATTTAGGATCGAGCGCCGTCCCGATACGGAGCGTACGGCCATCGTCGGTCACGGCCGCATCCTTGACGTCCTTGGCGGGCTCGAAAGAGCATGCCACTCGCTTAGACGACTCGGGGATTTCTTGGTCCTCGGAGGGAGGCTCGGCGCGGAGCCTCTAAGACCGGATCAGTGCCTCCGCGAATTGGAAGCACTCAGCGTCGCACTCGAATGCGCGTTGGTACGTGGTCCCTACTGTGATGATCCCCTTCGGACCGGGAATCTTCACAGTGCGTATAATTGGGCACGACCATGAACCGTGATAAGCTGGCCTCCCGAGGATGGCGTGGTACGTCCCCGAGAACCCCACCACTTCAAAGGTGAGGATTTTCATGCCAAAGTTTTGCAGGTCCCCGAACGTGACGGCAGATCAATCGCGATCGGGAGAGCTCCATTCTGTGGACGGCCCGTGCGAATGCGGTCGGTCGACGCCTTGGATCGCGGGATGCCCATGTCGTCGGCGTCGCCGACGCCAGAGCACGTTGATCCCGCTCCCCGTCCCATAAGGACCTTGTGGACTCGCTGACTGAACAGGGAGCTACCACTAGTGGGTAAGCTCCTACGTGGTACTGTGATCGGGGTGATCCTTGCGGTCGAAGGTTATCGGAACCTCCGACCACTTTAGGTAGGATGGTGTCGGGGACTCGGCGTTGAAAACTTCTCACCGGATCAGCTTCTCTCAACGCCTTGAAGGTCGTGCCAGGGACCCGCCAAAGATCATGTGAACCGCCCCGTCCTCGCCTGGGTATCGAGCCTCTACGTCGTCGTCGTCGTCGTTGTCGGGAGGTGGCGCAGCCTTCTTCAGTGGTTCTGCCGTCCTTGGCTTGAGGGTTCCGTTGACATAGTTCTTGATCAAACGGCAGTCCTTGAGCGCATGCTTCACGGGGACCTCGTGGTGGGGGCACGACGCATCCAGGAGCTTCTCGAAATGGTCCTTCGGAGGACCGGCCTTAGCCGGGCTGCTCTTGGGCCGCGTCGCCTTGCGCTCGACTGCTGCGACGAGGTTGTCGCTCTTCTTCGTCTTCTTGAAACGCGAGGACGTCCCCTCGCCATGGTCCATGACTTGTTTCCCCTTGCCCTGAGGGGTGTTGAGTGTCGCCGCGACCGCCTCCTCGCTGTCCGCGTGGTTGCTCGCGATGTCGAGGAGCTCCCGAGTGGTACGGGGCATGCGGCAGCCTAATCGATGGATCAGGGAAGTGCAGGTCGTGCCGTTCTGGAACGCCGAGATGGCGTCGTTGTCCGTTGCACTGGGAAGCTCGGTGCAACACTTGGAGAAGCGCCGGATGTACTCGCGCAGGCTTTCGCCCGGCTTCTGCCTGTAGTTTCGCAGCTCCACCGCCGGGTCGTCGTGCCACTCGAAGTTCCGATGAAGACCCGGCGTAGGTCGGTCCAGTCGTTGATCTCGCCACGGGGCAAGAGCTCGAGCCATGTCCGTGCAGAGTCGCTGAGGTAGAGCGGTGTTCTGATGATGAAGAGGTCGTTCTGCCGCTTCCACCCGCGTGACACGCGAGCCTAGAGTCCTCTCAGCCACACATCGGGTTGGTGTCCCCATCGCACTGGGACGTTGGTCGGAGCTCGGAAACGCGAGGGGAACCTCGCGTCCCGCACGCCTTGTCCGAAAGCTCGCGGGCCCCTCTGGTTCGGTGACCAGCTGCGGTCGCGGCCGTCGTCGCCGCCGTAACGCCACCCGCGCCCCTGGCCGTCATGTCGCGGCGGTGCCTGCCGCGGCGGTTACGTTGTCGCCGCCGTCGCGGTGGTTGTCGACGCCGCAGCCTGCCGGGCGAAGCGATGGTGTCCCGGGCGTCGCGGTTGGGCCCGAGACGGCTCTTGACCGCCGATGCTGCGCCCCGCCCCATCTCCGCGATCCCGACACCGGGAGGGGTGGGTTTGGGCGAGCGCGAAGGCGCTGCCCTCGTCACGCCGATCACGGGCGCGAGGCGGAACTCTCCGCCTGCTGTGCCGCCGCCGCTTCGAGTAGCGCCTTGAGCTGTTGGCGCACTGCTTTCTCTGAGGTCGCCGCCCGGCAGCCAAGATGGCATGCATGCCGCTATGGCTAGGTTTCGCGACGCCCGCTTAAAGAGCGGCGGGCATCACCGTGGCGCCGACGCTCGCGCTGGTGCGTGTGGGTCATTGTCGCGGCACGCCCTCGCCGGCGCGCCGGGCGCGGGCTCGATTGCTCACGGCCAGACGACATTCCGCCGGCCGCCGCTTCCTCACGGGCGTTGCTCTTGCACCGGACCTCGCCAAGGCCGGTGCGGGTTATGGGGCCCGCTGCCTTCCCGAGCTCCCCGGTGGAGG
Source organism: Cenchrus purpureus (assembly GCA_022644695.1). NCBI lineage: Eukaryota > Viridiplantae > Streptophyta > Magnoliopsida > Poales > Poaceae > Cenchrus > Cenchrus purpureus. The sequence continues at coordinate 85,363,876 of CP053459.1, forward strand.
TTGGCCAGCCTCGCTGGTCCGCGCCTCGCCGCGAGCTCGCCGAGGCGCGCCTCGCATTGGGCGCCGGTGGCGCGGTGGTGGTGCCGGCTCGGGGTGGAGCCGCTTGAGGCCGATGCCACGCATAAAGCAGCGCTGGGTCGCGCGCTGCCGACGGTGCCCTCCGAGCTGTCGCGGAGCCCGGAGAGGCATGGGTCGCTCGTAGGTCGTTCACATAGGCCGTCACCGGGTCATCCGGGAGGCCTGGCTGTCCACGGTAGTACATGACGGTACCGCCTTGAACTCCCCAGCGGCTCGGCCCGCCGGCTCGAAGGCGAGGTCGGTGAGGTAGTAGGCGGCGAGCCTCGCGCTCTGTGTTGGGTTGGGCCCCAACATGGCCACGATGGTCTCGTCAGAAGCCTCGACGAACGCGCGCGCCCGCCGCCTCGTCAGACGTTGGGCGGGCGGCCGACGAATGTTCGCCCGGTGACGGACTCCGCCGGCCCGACGTAGACGAAGCCGAGGGAGCCGAAGCGTATGGTGGCCCTGTGGGTTAGCGAAACCTGCGCCCTCCATCCGAGTCGTTGGTGAAGTTCGGCGAGACACACGATGTGCCCCCCTACCTAGCGCGCCAACCGCCGGGTTCTCTACCATCGGACAAAGAAATGTGTATCGATCGTGTCGCTCGGATGGTTAGCGAGAGACAACGGATTTATACGGTTCGGGCCACCAAGGAGTAACACCCTACGCCCGTCGTCGAGCCGTGTTCCCTGCTAGGGTTGTTTGTAGTAGGGGTTACAAACTGGTCGGGAGAGGGTGTCGAGCCCAGGTCCTTAGTTTTGGGTATTCGGTTTGTCAGCCTTTGTGACGGTTGCCCTCCTCTCCCTTTTATAGACGCAAGAGGGAAGGGCGAAAAGGGAAATAAAAGAAATGTTACAGTGTTGGCCGCTAGAACGTCTCCTCGAGCGTCGCTGTCCGTCAGGGCGCATTGAAGAGGAGCCGCGCCATGTTGTCGAGAGGCCGCTGGCGTGGCAAGCGTTCACTTTGGGACGCCTGGCGCTTCCTCCGAGTAGTTTGGTGCAGACTCAACCCGTCTGAGCACAGGATGAGCTCGCCACGTTAAGGCCTAATTGTAGGCCTGCGCTTATCGTAGGGGGCACTCGAGTGCCTCGGGCGGAGTTGGCGTGCTGCAGGGTCGGATGTGACAGCGAGTTGATGGCCGCGCGGCCGGGCAGAGCTGCATTAAGACTCTGCCGAGCCGGACGCCGCTAGCGTGCCGCCCGGTGCGCGCTTGCATGGCATGGGGAACTGGCGCCCCACGCATCGTAGCGGAAAAGTTCGCGTGCCGGGGTAGCGCCACGTGGTATGGGCCGTGTCTTGGTCGGAGACGGAGAGTGCTCGTGCGAACGAGCTGCTTGTCGTGCGAGGCGGAGACTGGTCGTGTGAGGCGGAGACTTGTCGTGCGAGGCGGAGACTGGTCGGAGAAGCTTCCTCTAGTAGGGAGCTTGTCGGAGAAGCTCCCAACTAGTCGGGAATAAGACGTCTTGCCAGTGATAGTCCTGACAGGGGTCCCTAGTCCTCCTCGTCTTGAATCTTGGCCTTCACGTTGTCAATGGTGTCAGAAGACTCCACCTCAAGAGTGATTATCTCGTCGTCAAAGGGGGTCCTAATCTGGGCCCTCGTCAGCGAGCGCCCCATCCCTCGAGCTCCTCTCCCTGCCGCCACCGGGGGGCCGCCCCATGGGCCCCAAGGACTGTGGCGGCGGGGCCTTTCTCCCGGTGGTAGCTCCTCTCCGGGGCGGCGGAGTGGACTACCTCACCCCGCCGAGCGGCAGGCGGCGGAGCTGGGGTCCCCGCGGCCGGATCCGGCTTTCCCGGGCGGATCTATGGTGTGCGGCCGTGGGGGCCCGTTGGCGGCATCGGCGGCATGCTACGGCGCGGCGAGGGTGCGGTTCCTGCGTCCTCGGCGGATCCGCCTCACGGGCGAGGCGGATCTGCGGCGAGGTGGCGCGAGGCGCCGATGGCGGCGGCGGCTTCCGGCGGTGGTCCAACGTCGGCCTTCGGCGGCGGCCAGCGGCGGCGGCGGCTTCTTGCGGCGCCTCACATCTCGCGGGCGGCGGCGTCATGGTGGCGCGCCCGGCCCCGGCGTGGCACCGAGGGGGTGCGGCGGCCGTCGGCCCTGTCGCGCGGTGTGCGGCGCCACGGCGGCGTCTCCTTCTTGCGATGGCGAGCAGCGGGTGGACTTTGGCGTCGGCGGGGCAGCTCTGGTGGTGGTGTTGGCGGCGGTCGGGTTTTCAGCCCGGCATGTCGTCGGAGCGTGGGGCGGCTGCAGGATGATGAAGCTTCGGCGGCTGGCGTTGTGGTGCGGCGGCGGTGTTGTTCCCCCGGTTGAGGTGGCCGCAATGGTGGTGCCAGCCTCCTGCGACGAGCGGTTGCAGCGGGGTTTGTCACTCTGGGCGAAAGCCCTCACCAAATTCTTTCTGGTGGATTGGCGGCGGCGCCTCCGGGCGTCACTTCTCCTGCTGAGGGCGTCATTTTGGAGTGACAATCCCGCTGCACAAAGTCTCTGGGTGAAAACCCGGTCCAGCTCCTGGACGAGTGACGGTGGTGCCTGTTGGCGTCGTTATCTCCTTGGAGACGTCGTCTCTAGAGACACCTCTTGCTCGCATTTTGGCCGGATTACCGTTCGCGGTTGCTTCGGCTGACGGGGCTGAAACTGTCATCGGGCGGGCGTCATGGGGGTTTGCCACCCCTCGCCACGACACCGCTCTCCTGTTGGCGGTTGGAGGTCCTCACTCGGCTGTTGGTCGTCTGCTTGCAGCGTCTCTCGGCGCCTGGTATTGCTTGGCAATCTCCAGTGCGGTGCGGGACAGCGTTGAAGGACGGCGCTTGCGGCATCGACAGTCAGTGAAGACTTGGCCTGCAGCGGACCGCGGCGGGGTTTTCAGCATGGCTGGAAGCTCTCGGTGTGGTACATCGTCGCAAGACGGCGCGGGCGACATCTTCAATCCTCTGGCTCGATAGTGGCGGCTTGTGCAACGGCGAAGCAACGTGATGTCTTCGTTCCTTGGTGGTGGTCTGCGGCTTGTTGCGGTCTCTGAGGGGCAGGGCACCTTCGGGCTACCTCGACGGCAATTCTTGAAACGACTCCGAAGCGTGGAGCCGTGCGGGTTTGGAGGTCCCCGCGCACGAGAGAGGCGTGCTGAGTGGCGGGTTGGTGGTCCCCGCGCACGCGAGAGTTGCTTCGTCGGTGTTCTTCACGCTGTCGGGCTGCTAGTGTCGGTGCAGCACTACGGCGGCGTTGAGCCAAGACGGCGGTGGCCGCCGGCGGTGGTGTCTGTCCCTCAGCTTCTTCTTCGGCGGTGGGCTTCGCTCCAGGGTTTCGATACTCGCATGAGTGCGGTTTGTGGGTGGAGCTACGGTTTTGCTCTTGTCTTTTCTGACGTCGTTTGTGTGCAGTGCCCGGCTATGTTGATGTCCCAATCCAACCGGCCGGTGAGTATAGTTAGAGCGGTAACCCGTGTTGATGTCCCAATCTAACCGGGCGAGTTTGCCGGGCGAGTTTGTTTGTTTTTACTTCTTTTCTTTTCCTGCCTATGATCTCCCAGGATCATAGTCTTGTATTTTTTTTCTTCTATATCAATAAAACACGCACTACCTTGTGCGGTTCGTTCAAAAAAAAAAAGAGTTGCCAACCATGATTGCTGGCCGAGTAGGGGAAATCCACGGTGCATCGAAATGACCAAGCTTTTAGCGCTGAGTTTTCCCAAACGGACCAGGCTTCATTTTTTGTTAAAGAAGAAAAATAGAGTTTTAGATCCACAACTCAAAAGCTACTGTTCTCTCATCTCGACCGGTCAATGACTCCATGCTTCTGGAGCCCTCGTCTTCTGATCGCGACGCATGCGCAAAAGGCAAAACCACATTTGGGCATAGTTCGTGTAGCCAAGCCAGGATCAAAGTCCCTGTGAGGTTGCATTCTATGCGCAATAATTATGCATTGGATCAAAGTCCCTTGTCAATTAGAAGCAGTGACCAGAAATGTCTGATCAACTTTGGCAGCGATAGAGAAAGAATTCACTGGAGTTGCGTCCCCCCGAGTACTTCCTCTTTCTGAACAGCAAGTTTGAAGGGGAGAAAAAGATGATTGAAATCTCATGGACTGATTTTTCAAAAAATCTCATGGACTGAACTTGTGAATGAAGTTCAGGTACAAGATTTCCGTTTTTAGTTTCCTGAACAAAGATAATAGAGCCAGAACTTTCAGAAGTTTCCTAAACGTTTTTTGTGGAGAGTTTATCTGTCACACCCTGAAATTTTCAAATTTCAGGATGTGAATAGGAAGAAAATTTAAACAACGATTTTCCCATCATTTTTAAAATTTTCCAAGCATTTAATTCTTTACAGGGAATATAGTACAGGAAAAGAAAAACATTATTTGTTTCTCTAAATTAAATAAGTGGCTTGTTGTGTGTCGCATACATGCTGGTGCATTGTTTTTGATTGGTTCAATTCAAATTTGAATTTGAATTCACATGTCTCGTTATTTTTAAAATACAAAACCTTTTCCTTTTCCCTCACTCTCCCTTCTCCTTGTTTTGGTCCAGTTTCGGTTGGAGCCCAGCAACCATAGTCTGTTGACACCGGTCTTTTTCCTCTGCGCCACGCACCACCACCTTCAACCCATCTCGCGTTGCAGCTGCGCAGCGCCCACATCTATCGTGCAGCCCGTCAACCGGGAGTCCGGTAAACCACCCTGGTTTCCACCGTCTCGCTCGCTCCCCACCTTCCAGCCCAGCCCGGCCCACGGCCCGGTGCCCCCATCTCCTCCTCGCCAGCGGCCGACGGGCGAGACCGCTGTCATCCCGCACGGCCGACCGAGCCGGATCCGAGCTCGGGTCCGACCTCGCACCGCCCGGCTGCGTCCGCGCTCCTCCTTAGCCCTTGCACGCCAAGGCACGCGAGCCCGGCCCTATAAAAGGGCGCCGCCACCGAAGCCCCTTTTCCCTAACCCTAGTTGCCTGCGACGCCCGCCGCCGCAAACCCTAGCTCGCCCGTCGCCTCGATCCGTTCCGCCGCCGCCTCTCCGTCGCCAAGGAGCAGTCCAGGAGCTTCGCAATGAGGTGATCAAGACGCCGGTGCCATTTGTTTTCACCCTTGTCACCCATCGTCCGTGCCCGGCGCGCCGAAGCGCGCTGCCCGCTGAGCGAGCCGCGTCGTCGCCGCCGCCCTAGAGCCCGTCCCGGTGCCTTGATTGAGTCCGTCGAGACCCCCGCTTCGTCCCGGTTCTACCCGCGTCGCAAACCGAGCCCCCTAGCTCGAGATCGATCCCGCTCACCGGAGCTTCGCCGTGTGCCGCCGCTCGCCGGCGTGACCGCCACTTTCTCTGCGTCGTTATCCGTCCGATCTTGATCCGACGGATCCAGATCGATCTGACCGAGCGAGCCGGTCAACCGGTCAATCAATCCGCGCTGCTGCTATTTTGCATAAGAGCCCCCCGGTTTGTTTAGATTTCCAAGCAGATTCATCCCAGTTCAGTACATATTAGATTTAGGTCATGTTCTTTACATTTTAAACCTTAGCTTTTATGGTTTTAGCGCCCGAGGTCCATCCTTATGTTTTTGCACCGCAACCCCAAGGTTTTTACATGTAATCATGTTTTAGCCCTCAGTTTCTTGCAGTTTAGCCCCTGGAAGTTTAGATTTCCTGCAGTTTAGTACTTGTACCTTGTTTTGGCCGTAGAATACACGTTTTAACTCCGTTTTTGTAACGCCCGCGTTTTTAGCTCCAAATAAATCACCTAATAAATCGTGCGTGTTTTCAAAACTGTCCAGCTGAGCTCAATTACCCCCCTCTCAAACCCTAGTCACCGCCTCCTCACCCTCCTGTCCGCTGCAATCCTCACGGCACCGCCCGCACCTGCCAAGACTGCCTTCCCAACGCCATGGTCGGCCACCGTGCGGGAATCCCAAGACGCGCCCCGTCCCGGCCGGTCCGCCTCGCCATCACCGGCCGTCCGAAAATCACGCCGACGAAATCGGAAAACCCCGCAAAAATCCTTTCCCTAATTTCCTAACAATTTTCCAAATTTTCTAAACCTCTTCCCTTATTTCTTTTCCTTTCTTTTCCCATTTTTCCTTTCCTTTCCTTTCCTTTCTTTTCTTTTTCTTCCTTTTCTTTTCTCCTTTCTTCCTTTTCTTTCTTTTCTTTTCTCCTTTCCTTCCTTCTCTCTCTCCTTCTCCTCCTGCTTCCTCCCGCAGCAGAGCAGCGGCTGCTGACCGCGCTTTGGCCGGGGCCAGCGCCCGCCCGCCCACGGCGGGCGCGCAAGCCACCAGACGCGCGCCAGGGAGGGGCCCCCGCAGCACGGCCGTGAGCCGGCGGCCGCCATTAAAGCGAGCTCACGCCGGACACGCCACCGTGTCGACCTTCCTCCTCCGCGAGCACCTGCACGACACATCCAATCGCACAGCACCACAGCCCCACCGCGGATTCCGGCCGCAGAAAAGGGTCAACGGCAAGATTTTTTCCCCGCCTCCATTGCCGGCCCTAGAAGCTCCTCGAGCTCAAAAATCGGCCGCCCGAACCGCCTTCCGCCTATAAAGGGGCCGCCACCGGGCCGCCAGACTCACCACGACCACCTCTTTCCCTTGCCTGAGCACTAGAGCGCCGCCGCCACCAAGCACCACCACCACCGGTCCGCCGCCGCCCGTAGAGCTCTCTCCTCGCGCCGCCTCGGTCCAAGGTGAGTAAGGGGGAAGGATTCCCTCGTCGCCCCCTCCCTTTTCCCCCTCTCGCCGGCCATGGTGGTGGCGGAGGCGCGCGGCCGCCAAGCCTCCGCCTCGACCGCAAGCCAAAGGAAGAAGATGGCCTTTTGGCCAAAAAAAAAAAAAAAACCCCCGCTTCCTTTCTTTTTCCAAAAAAGCCCCTGCCCTATTCCCTCTCTCTCTTTCTTTCCAAAATAGCCCCTAGGATAATAAATAATTGTAAACTAAATACTGTTAAGCCCTAAACAATTTACAACCAGGCCCTTACCAACTTTACATTATCATAATCACACCTTTTTCCATTAGTAGAAATTACTAATAGGTCCTTAGCCCTATAACCTCCCTTTAACCCAACATCCCATGCACGATTTTATTCCCGATTAATCCCAAATTCACCACACCTTTCCAGGATATCCTCGAACCATACCCCAACCTTTCCCCCCCTAGGGCTTATATATCCCCCCCCTCCATTTATTTTCCCCTCCTCGAGCTCGGCCGGTAATATGTGTGCTTAATGATTGCTTGCTTGTGTATGCGCTATAGCCGACGGTGTAGACGAAGGAAGGTACCTCGAGCGAGGTCGAGCCGACTGCGGCGAGCCCGAGATCCCGAACGCCGAGCCGGCACTCCCGAAGACTTCGAAGACGGCAAGTTCAATCTCATCCTTCGAAGCATGCTTTAATCCCAGTTTTATAAATACAACCCTATGACCCGTTTTATAAATTGCATATTGTTTTACTGTTAAAACCCGGTAGGATAGCCACCCTTGATTGCTGTGATTGATCTTTGATTGCCCTAAATGATTTCTTTAAAATGTGTGAGTGCTTTAAAAATGAGAATGTGGTATTTTGGAAAATGAGTAAAGAACTGGGTAGACGAGATGGACGCGTGTGTCAGGAGTATGGGTGAGCTCGTACCTTTGTGGTTGAGCGTGTTGGAGATGTCCATCTTGTCGTTAAGGACCGGGTTGCGTGACATCTCACCTGACCCAATTATCGTACTACCACTCGACCGTTGTATGTGGCAACGGCTTAGCATAAATCCCACTAGTTAATCTACTTGCCATCAGGAGTGCGGGTGAGCGGGAGATCAAGGAGTAGGGGTCACGATCGTGAGGTACGCCCTGGTTATGTGAGATAACCCCTTGGTTGCTCCCGTGGTGGCTCGTAGGGTTAGCTAAGGTGGGTAATGGCTTTGATAGGATCCGCACCGGCACTAAGGTGTTCGTGTGGCGGTACCCTACTTGTGGGTAAAGATGTACAACCTCTGCAGAGTGTCAAACCTATTCGAATAGCCGTGTCCACGGTATTGGACGAGTCACGGTGGGGTCACAAAACTAGTGTTTGGGTTTGGGATGTTTTCATGGCGTGAGTTGATTTACGGAAAGCGTGTGGTGTGTGCCTAGGCTACTGCGGACGGGGAGTCCGGTAGTCTTCATTTGGTTTTCACAAAACAACTAAGTTACCTGAGTTATAAAAACTGTTTGCGAAAATCCTTTTCGAAAACAAACCCCTGCATGAGTAAATGCGTTTGCAAAATAAACCTTATTCTGATCCTTGATATATCCTGTGCATGATCTGCTTATTAGCCCCTCCGTGGGTGGGGTTGAACTTGTTGAGTACGTATGTACTCACCCTTTGATTAACTATTTTTGAGGAGGAGGATCCCGACTCGTTCTCGAAGACGCCGAGTAGGTCGCCGCCTACACCCAACCGTGCACGTGGATCTGTGGTCGCCACCAAGAGCTTCCATGGCGTGGTACTCTGATGAGGCCTTAGAAGCCTTCGCTATCGTAGTTTGGTCTTTAGCTTTTGTGTTGTTTCTCGTGGCAATGGCGCCCGCGCTCCCACTATGCCGCCCGTGATGTAAGGGATGAACCACTGTTGTAATAAATGTGTTGCCAGCCTCCCGACCGGTATTTGTATCACATTTAGTCACCTCGATGAGGGACGCTGAGTGGTATCGAGCCATAGGTTGGCCGTGAGGACGACCCCTAGGATACGAGACCTCCTCGGCCCCTCTTTAATCTTTCCTTTGCTAAGCTCATCTTTCCCAAATCTTTACCTTGATCCTTGCACGATTCCGGATGGCTAACCCGAATGGAACGGGAGGAGTGCCGTCACCGGGTCTCCCTAACCTCGGCTACTCGGCCTTAGAGCGCGTCGGAGTAAGGGATCCGTCGGAGTTCGTCTATCGGGAGTACGAACGCTACGGCACCCTTCGGTGTAAGCTGCTGATCTTTGTGGGAAGAAGCACGCTTTACCCCGACATAGAACCTTGGTTCGTCTCCGCCACTGGATTTCGCTTCGCCGACACCTACCCCAAGGCTGCTCGGAAGGCCCTGCGACAGCTACGAGTGGTTTATAGACAGCACCTCCGAAGGACTCCAATGGGATTCTTTCCACCCTCCGGAGGAAGAGGACGCTCGTGGATCGATCGCATGAGAGGACTAGAACGAGAGGAAGAAGACCTAGAAGAGGCAGTTTCCCACCTATCCATCTACCTCAGAGGCCTAGACCACCTCTACCAGGAGCAAGCCCAACAACTGAAGCAACAGATTGACAGAGCGGAAAGAGCGGAGCAAAGGATAGAGCTGGAAAGGATTAAGACAACCATGGCGGAAGTTGAGCTACGCAACATGGAGCGAGACTACGCCAGAGAAAGGGAACGCTCTGAAGTATTCCACAAGAACCTATGGGATGAGCTCCACAAGGAACGTAGGAGAAGAGAAGAAGCTGGGTTGATGGAGGATGAACGAAGAAACCCTTTGGGATAAGGGAACCCTGATCAGGGATGTGATGTTGGAACAAGATCTTCCAAGATTCAAATTCGAGCTGAGGAAGAATCCCCATAAGAAGAGTATGGAGTGTCTAGGCTAGAACTATCGTCATAATAATAAGTGTACCCCTGAGGAGTGTACCCAACCTTTGTGAATAAATAAAACTATCTATCTTTTGTACCCTACCCTTTGCACAACTTGTTCAACTCTACCCTTGTTTTCGATGGTCAAGATGGATGGACCCAAGGCGTGTGCCGGGAGGAGCTGGTTTTGCTCGCCTTCTTATCAACTCCTGAGCGCCTCGGTATCGGCGCCCAAGGTACTACAAGAGAAAGTACGAGCAACTCGGCACTCTTGTGTAGGGTGGTCCTCTCCATCGCCGGCACCCGCTACCCCAACGTCCGAGCCGTGGCGGCGTGACCGCCCGCCAGTGTTTTCGACATCGGGATACCTATCCTTGGCCCTCGGAAAACTCTCCACCTGCAGGATCTACGAGGAACACCTCGTCCCTACACCGATGAGGTATTTTCCTCCCGCCATCGTAACCCAGTTTGGCAGCCCGCATGAGAAACAACGGAGCAGCCCGCCACCAAGAAGACCTTTTGTACCACGTAGTTGCCTACCTTGTCTCCACGGATAAGCTCTTCAATGACCAAGCCAAGCACTTGAGGGAGCAAATCGGTCGGGCCGAGCAAGCTGAAGTCACGTGAGGATGCACCAAGTCCGAGTGGCTCAAGCAGAGCAAGGACCGCGGCCCGCCATAAGCAAGGAAGCTGCTGCCGTGAAAGCCTCGAGGCAAATCCAGGATCGCGCATACAGAATGGACCAGCTGGAACACCTGCTCCTAGTGGAGAAGCACAAGTCCTAATTGGGACACCCTCATAGGATGGGGAGGAGTTCCCGAGCACCGTGCCGAGCAACCAACATCAACCGTCGAAGAAGGAACTTCAGCCCCCCAAGAGAACAGGAACCCCTGGGGTGATGACGGTGATGAGCTGCTCATTCCGGAAGCACACTCCGCCCAGTAAGATGGCTCGCCCATGAAATAGCATGCCAGAGGCCCTTGCCAAGGTTTGAAGCCGTGTGGTCCGAGCTTAGAGCCGCACCCTTAGTTTTGTCGTAGTGCCTTGTCGGTAGTGTACCGGCGTTATACGGTCCGAGTAGTTCGGGATGTATCCTCCTCTCATGGTTGAAATGAAGTTGGTTGTGCTTGTGTGTCATGTGTGCTTGTTGTGTGTGGCGGGAGTCGATCTGTCAAAAGCCCGTCTTAATCAACTTAAACATCACCTAAAATCTCATAGAAACCGCGCCCCTAGATGGTTTCGCCCGAGCTTCAAGGCTCGGTCGTATGGACCCAAATGCGGAAGGATCGCATGCGAGCGAAGGGAGCCCTAACGACCAAGAAGTGTATCGGGGAAAATGGAGGAGAAAACATGGTTCCGCCATACCACCACCCGTAGACACTGGCGCAAGTATTGGCTAACGGACCACATTCTTTGGAAGCCATAGCCAATGCCATCACCGCCCAAAGCCCGTGTTCGGGCATGAATGAGGATAGAATTTCTCGGACAAAGCCACCCACGTTTGGCGGATCTGAATCCCTTGGATGCGGATGGTGGCTGAGGCCATCCTAAGGGAACTAGAGCCATTCAAGTGAGGATCGAGACAAAGTTCTTTTGGCCACCCACCCACTCACTGAGCGACCTTAGCGGTGGGAAAACTCTTGTCTGACCAAGATCCCTCCGCCATCACTTGGGATGAGTTCGTGGAAGAGTTTCGCTACCACATCCCGAAGCCCACACTAAGCGCAAGGCGATGAGTTCCGTGAACTCGCCAAGGCAACAAGTCCGTGGAGGAATACACTTACCGGTTCATAGAGTTGGCTCGTTATGCCCGGTGGACAAGGACTCCAAGAAGCGAGATGTTCAAGAAGGGCTTGACTCGGAGCTAAGGACTACTTACCCCTCGGATCTACCATTTCAACACACTTATGAACATGGCCATCCTCACGAAGAGCCAAAGCGAGAGAAGAAAGAAAACAAGCGCAAGTTCATGGAGCACAAGGCTCAACAGAACGTTCCAGGCGAGAGAAGCTTGGACACCCCATGTCCAGTTCCAAGCCCCATGCGATGAGAACCAGTCCCAAGCCACGGGCTCTCAAGGCCCCAGAACCCAGTTCAAACCGTACAACAACCAGAACACCATGAAGCCTCCACGAGCAACACTAGCAGTCACGCCAACAACAACAACAACAACAACAACTCGGTGTGTTTCAACAGTGAGACCCGGACACTTCATCGCCAACTGCCCATATGCCAAAAAAGCCAGTTTCCTTCTCCAACTCCATGAATGGGCCGAGACCGGTTGTATCTGGAGCCAACCGCGTGCCAGTTCGCAGCAACAACAACTTTGGCAATAACAACCAGCAGATGAGGCAGCCCCGGCGTCTTATGGGCGAGCGTCAACCACATCAACGCGGAGGCTCAAGAAGCACAAGGCGTAGTGCTCGGTGAGTTCTGGTCACCGATCTTGGCAACTATATTATTTGATTCAGAGCATCACATTCGTTCATATCTTCAAGTTTTGTGGAAAAGCATAAAATACCTACGTACTACTAAAAGCACCCTTGTTAACGAACACCGGAGGTGACATCAAGTGTCAACTGGGTTGCTCCCGGGTGAGAATCATTTTAAGTGGGGTAGAGTTCCTAGCGGACCTGGTAATCTTGAAGTCCGGAGGATAGATGTGATTCTTGGGATGGTGGTTAAGCCTTCACCACGGCCTTATAAGTTGTGCCGATAAGGTGGTACACCTAACCAACCCAGATGGAGTGCAAGTAACCGTGCAGGAAGCAGAGACATAATGGTTTTTAGCATGGAGGCCAAGTCCCTAGAAGAAATCCCGATGTACGGAGTACCCGGATGTATTTCCCAAGAACTCCCGAATGCCACCGGATAGGGATATAGAGTTTGTTATCGACCTCATCCCGGAACCTCTCCCATAGCCAAGAGACCCTATAGGATGGCAGCCCACAGTTGGCGGAGTTAAAGAAGCGGTGAGAGAACTTCAAAATGGGTTCATCGAGCTCATCACCATGGGGAGCCCGGTGCTCTTTCGAAAAGAAGGATAAAAGCACGAGGATGTGCGTGGACTATCGCTCACTAAGCGAAGTCACTATCAAGAACAAGTCCTCTCCCGAATAGATGATTTATTTGACCAACTAAAGGAGCCAAATATTTTCGAAGGTGGATCTTAAGGTCGGATACCACCAACTCAAGATTAGGGAAAGTGACATCCCAAGACCGCCTTGTCACCCGTTATGGACAGATGAGTTCACCGTGATGTCCTTTGGACTCACCAATGCATATTTTATGAACCTCATGAATAAGGTGTTTATGGAAGAGCTAGACAAGTTTGTCGTAGTGTTCATTGACGACATACTTGTTTACTCCAAAAGTGTGGAGGAACATGAACAACACCGTAGTCTTGGGAAACGAGGGCACAAGCTGCGCTAAGTTCAGCAAGTGTGAATTGTTGGAGAAAATATCCTTCCTTGGGCATATTCGACGGCGGAAGGAGTAGCGACCACAGGAAAGTCGAAGCAGTTTCCAAGCAACAACCAACCAATGTGAGAAATCGAGCTTTCTTGGTTTAGGATACTGGGAGGTTTATTGAAGGATTCTCCAAGATTGCCCGACCCATGACAGTTGCTCAAGAAGGAGAAGAAGTTCAACGCGAGTGAGAAAAGTTTCAGAGTTGAAGAAGATTGACCACAGCCCCTGCCGGACATTCAGGACTTTTGTGTATTGCGACGCCTCCCGACAAGGGTTGGGATGTGTTCTCATGCAAGATGGGAAGGTAGTGGCATATGCTTCCCGTCGGCTCAAACCCCATGGAGAATTATCCCACCCATGATTTGGTTTGCACCGTAGTGCATGCCCAGATTTGGAGACACTACGATTGGGAACAAGTGTGAAATCTACACGGACCACAAGAGTCTAAAATACATCTTCACCCAGCCCGACCTGAACCTAAGGCAAAGAAGGTGGCTAGAGTTAGTTAAAGACTATAACCTAGAGATCACTACCACCGAAGGCAAATGTAGTAGTGCATAAGGAAAATCCTATGGAAGGCGCACCCAAGAGTGCCCATTGCAAGAGGAGATGGCGACTCAACGTGCACATTGTTCCCCAAGGCTACGTCCTAAGTGTTGACCTACCCTAGAAGAAGATCGGAAGGCCCAAGAACCGGAGAATCTAATGAAGATCCAAGCACAGGAGAACAAGGCCCGACTTGAGTGGATGACCAAGGCACTATGGTATAAAATAGGATATGCGTGCACAGATTTCCGAGACCATCATGGATGAGGCACACAACTCGGCATACTCATTCACCCGGGATCCACCAAGATGTACATGGACTTAAAAGCAAGTATTGGTGGAATGGGATGAAAGCAGACATTGCCCGATTTCGCCGTGATACTTGTCGAGGATCAAAGCGAACACCGAAGCCGCAGGTGTTGCAACCTTACCAATCCCGGTATGGAAATGGGACGAGATAGGCATGGACTTTGTAGTAGGGTTGCCAAGACTCAAAGGACATGACTCCATATGGGTGATAGTGGACCGACTCACTAAAGTCGCTCACTTTCTGCCCATACGGACCACTTATGGTGGAGAGAAGCTGGCAAAACTCTACATAGAGAATATAGTGAAGCTGCATGGAGTGCCTAGCAGATAGTCTCGGATAGAGGGACCCAGTTCACCTCTAGGTTTTGGAAAAGTTTGCATAAAGCCATGGGTACCAAGTTGGATTTTCAGCTCAGCATACCACCCGCAGACAGACGGACAGACCGAAAGGGTGAATCAAATTTTGGAAGACATGTTGAGAGCATGTGTCCTCACCTATGGCAAAGATTGGGAGAGCCGCCATATGCAGAATTTTCCTACAACAATGGCTACCAAGCTAGGAATGTCACCATTTGAAGCACTATACGGAGGAAAATGTAGGACACCCATGTGGTCGAGTAGGAGGCGTGCCTGGTTGGGCCGCACTTATAAAGGAAGCCGAGGCAGTAGCCGAGATCCGAGAAAAGTTGAAGCCGCCCAATCCCGACAAGAGCTACGCAGACAAGAAGAGGCATGAAGCAAGCTTCAATCCGAGATTTTCTACCTCAAGGTTTCACCTATCCGAGGGACTCGGAGATTTCAAGTGCACGGAAAGTTGGCCCCTCGGTACATCGGACCGTATAAAGTACTAAAGAAGAGTTGGCGTCGGTTGGAGCTACCGAGAAATGTCGATATACATCCGTGTTTCATATCTCCCATTCGAGTGTTTGAAGGTTCGAAAGCGAAGTGAAACCATCGACTACTGACCGGACCTTAGGTACCGAGGTGCGTCAAGATTTTGGACACGGTGGTCAAAAGGACAAGGAACATATGCGGGTGTGCGAGTCCAATGGAGCGGAACACGGTGGAAGCCACGTGGGAGCGAGAGGCGTTGAAGAGTTTCCCCACTTGAAACCTAGCCGAATCTCGAGGGCGAGATTCATTTTAAGTGGGTAGGTTTGTAACGCGTTTTAGCTCAAATAAATCACCTAATAAATCGTGCGTGTTTTCAAAACTGTCGGTGAGCTCAATTACCCCCTCTCAAACCCTAGTCGCCTCCCTCCTCGGTGCGTCAATCCCGCCGGCACCGCCCGCCGGGCCACCCCGCGTGCCAGCCGGTCGGCCACCGTGGGGTCACGCCGCCGGTCCCCGCCGGCGGTCCGCCTCGCCATCACCGTCCGAAAATCACGCCGGCCGCGGAAAACCCATAAAATCCTTTCCCTAATTTCCTAACAATTTTCCAAATTTTTCTAAACCTCTTCCTTATTTCTTTTCCTTTCTTTTCCCATTTTCCTTTCCTTTCCTTTCCTTTCTTTTCTTCTTCCTTTCTTTTCTCCTTTCTTCCTTTTCTTTCTTTTCTTTTCTCCTTTCCTTCCTTCTCTCTCTCCTTCTCCTCCTCTTCCTCCCAGCCTGCCCAGGCAGCCGGCGCCGTTGACCCGCTGGCGGGCCCGGCGCCGCACGCCACCACGGCGGCGCCCAGGCCCAGCGGGCCGCAGAGGGGCCCCGCCCGACGGCCTGGTGGTGGCGACCGCCATTAAAGCGAGCTCGCCGGACCAGCCGTCGACCTTCCTCCTCCATGAGCACACGACACATCCAAATGACACCACAGCCCCACCCGGATTCGGCCCGAAAGGGTCAACGGCAAGATTTTTCCCGCCCATTGCCATTCGAAGCTCCTCGAGCTCAAAAATCGGCCCGAACCGCCTTCCGCCTATAAAGGGGCGGCCGCTCACCGGGCCGCGCCTCACCGACCACCTCTTTCCCTTGCGAGCACTAGAGCGCCGCGCCACCAAGCACCACCACCACCGTCCGCCCGCCGTGAGCTCTCTCCGCCTCGGTCCAAGGTGAGTAAGGGGAAGGATTCCCTCGTCGCCCCCTCCCTTTTCCCCCTCTCGCCGGCCGACATCGCATGGTTGGGTTTAAAGTTCCTAGAACTTCTACGTGACTTGTGGGTAAAGATGTACAACCTCTGCAGAGTGTAAAACTAACTAGTTAGCCGTGCCCACGGTCAGGCGGCTGGACCCTCACATGAGTAAACTATGAAGATGGATTAAACTTGTTGCATTTACTTTCGTTCATATTGATGATGCTTATGTTAATCTCTGGGTTGGAATAAACTTACATTTGCTAGTAAATCATCTTGCTTAATAAAACTTGACCAACTAAAATGCTGACCTGCTATAAAACCACAAGCTTCCACCATAAAACCTTTGCATGTTGTTGTAGTATTTTCCCTTGTTGAGTACGACATGTGCTTATGCTTGTTGTTATTATATTGCATCTACACAACCCTTCTGCTTTCGGACGGGCTTTGAAGACTTCGACGAGTTATAGGCGGCGTGCCACCGATCAACTGCACGTGGGGTCCTTTTCCGCTGCTAGTTCCCACTTTTGTTACGATTACGAGACATTCGGTCATGTAATAAAGTTATTGACAGGACCCAATATTATGGGTACCCAAAGGTGATGCATGTGTGTACACTTGATGACCACATATTTTTGGTGGCTTTAATTATTTTGTGAAGGAAAGCGGCTCAAACCACCTCCATCACCTCACGTAAGCCACTTACAATTTGAAGCCTCCCAGTGGTATGCATGCACCTGTCAAAGGCAATTACATGGCAACAACTCCAAGGCGGTACCCCCATCCTTCTTTACATTTGTGCATGCACAACCTCTTTCTTTTTCTCTCGCTTCACTAATGTAGCCTTGCTTATCGATAAAGGGTAGAGCAATCTCACGTGGGAGAGAGCTTTTCTACCTTCACTTCTCCTTCTCCTCCCGGGAGAGCACTCATTTTCTTCCTCCATGACCATGGCTTCTCTTAGAGACTTGGGAACTCGTTCTCGCCCATTTACCCTACTACAAATCGTTAAATAATACGCGTTGACATAGGGTGTTATCGAGGCTTGAACCTTATAAATCCTGATTCTTTTGCGCAAGTCGAGAACACGCAATGAAATTGGTATAGAGAAGTTGGGTTGGCGCGCTAGGGGCCTTTTATCACACGATTTTGCTCTCGGGCGGCCAACTACGGCGACTGTTCCGCACACAGCAGCGGAAAAACTCGAGCGGACAAATCGGGCAACGGTTGCTCGCCAGAAAAAACTACTCAAAAGCGTCTGCGTTCCCCTTCCTTCACCTCCATGCGGGCTCCCGGCCGGCGACACAGCAACCCATTTTCTAGATCGGCGGCTTTCCGGGCTTCCCTCCTTGACGGGCACGGAGCGGTTCCCTCAGCTTGGTTCCTCCTCGGCGCAAAGCATTGACTCCATCTTTGGCGCGGCTCCTACTTCATTGGAAGCAGCGAGGTTCTTCCTCATTTTCTTCTTTCCCTTCTAGTGGAACAGCGGCCCGGGAGATCTGTCTCCTGGGAAGCGGGTCGACGCGTACGACTGCGGCGCAGCGCCCGGACCGATCTTCACCAGCATTCCGCACGATGGGCCACCCCTCCCAGGCGGTCAGGTCCGCCGATCGCCGGATTCCTCACTGCTACGGGCCCCACGCCACCTCCGCCTGCTGTTCGACGGGACGCCGCTTGACGCTTCCTCCTCCGCCACCGCTGGCGCTTCCCTGGTCAAGTGGGCGCCGGCAGTGACCCGAGGGCGGCACGACGAGACCGTGACTGCGGCTATTCAGCGGCCTGACGAGATCCCGAGTCCACCTCCTCGCCGCCCAACGGCCCACCTCGGCACGGCGCCCCGACGCACGCATCCTTCTCCTCCCCGACAGCACCGACATGGAGCTCGCCGCCCCCTCTTTTTTGCGCCCAGCGGGTTGGCGTCCTTCTTCCCCACCACGCGGGCGCGGCTGCCCCTATCCCCGCCCGCGTGGCGGCCCTGCGGCGTTTTGACACCATCCGGGCGGCGACCTGCGGCGGCTCGGCTCCACCACCGGCGGCGATGGCCAAGGCGGAGCTCCGCCTCGGGCGCAGCCGCCTGACGTGGCCCCACTCGCCGCCCGGCGGTTCGACGCCGCCGTCAGAGGCCCGGCGGCTCCGCCATCTCCACCTGCATCAAGCGCGCGCGACGAACAGGCTCCCTCCACTCGTGACTACACCGCGCCTCCTCACCTGCAGCTACCGACGCGCCCACGCTGCCTCCTTGATTCCTCCACCGGGCGGCGGCCCCACGCCGCCTCGACCTTTCACCGAAGCGGGCGGCCCTCGCCGCCGCCCTCTTTCACCGCGCCATGGTCCGCCTCGTCATCCGGCAAGGCGCCCACGCCCACCTCTTCCCCGCCAGACGGCAGTGACGCCTCGCCGCCGCCACTGGCGCGGCGCCCACACTGGGCCGCCTCCTCCGCCAACAAAGCGACACGTCAGGTGACCCCGCTGCAACGGGACCAGCCCCGCATCCTCGACTTCACTCCGGCGACCCCCTCCTTGGGGCGCGGCCGTCCGCCCCGGCCTCCAATGCGGCACCCGCGCCTTTCACCGCGAAGCTTCGCTTCCGAACTCCGCACGGTTGCAGATCCTCGGCCCGCCACACGGCCGGGGGCGGTCCGTGGCACGGCTTCCACCGTCAGCGGCGACATCGCGATCGCAAGACACACGCAGCATAAGGAGGGGCTACGGCGCGCCACGCCGCTCCCCTTTGAACCTCCCATCTCGGCGTGTGGAGGCGGTCCGCCTCCTCTCAGACTTTGGGCGTGTCGAGTGAGGCGACCTTCTTCCCATTTTCCTCGGTGTGGCGGCGAGGTAGCCTTTCTTCCTCTTCACATCGGCACGACAGCGGCGACCCCGTCCCGCCTCTCCATCGACCACCACGAAGGCGTAGACCCGCTCCGTCCCCTTTGCAATGCATCGCGGTCGACATCCACCTCTGCTCGTCATTGCGTGGTGGACCGGCGCCCACCGCCTCGACTCTTCCTCAACGGCCGGCGGGCGTGACCGACGGCAGCCTCTCCCCTGCGCCTTCCCCGCGATTCGAGGTCAGAGAAGGTGAGGTCCGGCTGGACAAAGTGAATCGGCCCCGGCAACGAGATGGGGCAACAAGGCCGCGGCAGAGGTCCCTCACTACGGACATGCTCACGCCCGTCCCCCGGCCTCTCTTGCTTTTTACAGGACCGTGTACTCAGAGGAACTACTCGGAAGCGGAAAATTCTTGTGCAAGGCGGAACCTTCTCGTACGAGGCGGAAGTGCTCGTGCGAGTCGTTCCTACTCGGGGATGGACACGGATCTACTCGAGCGAGGCGCCCCTACTCGAAGGCGGAAAGTACTCGTGCGAATCGGGGCCCTTCTCAGAGAAACTGCTCGGAGGCGGACGTACTTCTTGTGCGAGGCGGAAAGTCCTCGTGCGAGTCGCTCCTACTCGGAGGCGAGAAGTTCTCGTGCGAGGCGGAAACTCCTCGGAAGGGCTTCTCGGAGGAACTCCTCGTGCAGGCGGAAACTTCTCGGAAGGGCTTCTCGGAGGAACTCCTCGTGCGAGGCGGAAACTTCTCGGAAGGGATTGTCGGAGGAACTCCTCGGAAGGGCTTCTCGTGCGAGGCGGAAACTCCTTGGAAGGCCTTCTCGTGCGAGGCGGAGAGTTCTCGTGCGAGGCGGAAGGAAGTCATGCGAACGAATCTACCCCGAGAAACTCTTCGGGGACGGAAAAACAACTCAAGCAAATGGAGTTCCCCGAACATCACCTTCCGACCTAAAAACATGGTTTTCTTGTCAGTACCCAAGTTCTTGTGTGTAGGTAACGAACTGCAGCATCGGCCGTCCGCCACCCTGATCAGGACAAAGCCGTTTCGAGCAACGCGACGGGTGGCGGCAAGCCGAGACCGACCGTTGCGTGACTGCTCGTCGTCGTGCCCCATCCTTCTTCGCATACCTAGCCGCGGCGACCCAGCTCGCACCTTCATCGCTCACGAGCGCACCCCGACCGACCGCGGCGCCGCCATCAACTACAACGGTCAATGGCGCTGGCCATCTGGCAACCGCCTCGAACGAACCCGGGACGTATCCCGCACAAAACCAACGACGACTCCGACAAATCGCCGACCGCCTCAACAGCCATCCGCTCGACCACCGCGGGTGACACGAAGCTCGGGGGCTGGTTAGGACGGGCTCGAACGACATCGACTCGACTGAACATAAATCGAGCTAAGCATACTCCTAGCACCACCGTTTTTTCCAGCTATAACACACCCCAAAGACGCGTGTCGGGACACATCGCAATATCTTTTCCTCTCACACAAGTCGCTAAAAGTACTGGAAGCACACGCCTTAAATCGAAACCTCGACCCCACGCCTACACTCCCTCGCTACGGATGCATTGCTGGGGTCGGTGCTTAAACGCAACAGGAACACTTCCCGAGGAAATTAAATAGACTTAAAAGAGTTGGAATTGGAAATCTCGTTGTGCACTGTCAAGTGTTGTTTTTTCTGAATTAGTATTTTTTGCACCACGTACTGCTGTCCTCCGATTTTTCTTCTACAGGAACAGGTCCGCAGACTCGGCCCTCGTGCTCGGGGGCTGGGAGATGACGACTACCACCTGGCCCTCACGCTCGGGGGCTAGACGACTACTACTCGGCCCTCGCGCTCGGGGGCTGGGCGACAACTACTTGACCGTCGCGACAATAGCATCGCGCTCTTATGATGGCCCAGCAGCCCCTTGCAGCTCTGCGCCCGAGGGCTGGCGCCACACACTGACGACCAGGAGTTCGAAGGCTGGCCCGTCGAAGGGTTCGACAGCCGCTCCTGGACACCCGAGCGAGGGGCGGCGAGGGATGGGCCCCAGCGGCCGGAACTCAGGCGCACGAACGCCGTGGGCATCCTGAACTGCGTTCGAGTCTTGATGGAAAAGGAGGTCATGGTTTATCCACCGACGGAAAGGCAACGAGCCGCCGAGTCCAACCGAATGGGCTCGGTAACTAGATGACTTCGCCACCAGGAATCTGAGGTCGATCACCAGCTGATCCGTTCGGGACCCGGCGAACAGACTCCGAGGCTTCACTCGAGCTCACCCGCACGCAGCTCATGGGGTGCCGAGGCTCGGCCATCGAGGCAAGCTTCGACGTCACCCAGCCCCTCCTTCCTAACGAAAAGGATGTGTGAGAGTCGTAGCGAAAAGGGAAACCGACTCCCCGACTAGTGCCTCGCGCCGTGCGAGGTCACCGAAATTCATCTTCCTCTCGCAAGCTTGGGTGCAACGACACCTCCGACGAAACGATGTTCGGCCCCAAAATCACTAACCCCGCGAGCAAGTCTCCGACTCCCCCGCGGGCTCGGGGGCTACACCCGGCGGGTGCGCTCGCGCGCCCCCGCCGTACGGACGACAATCTACCTCTCCACCGCGATGACTGAACCTGGGAACGAGTCTACGACTCCCTCCTGGCTCGGGCCGACGGGACCCAATATTATGGGTACCCAAAGACAACGATTATGAGCGACTATCACAGCTACGATGACCCCGACATATTTTTTGGTGGCTTTCCGGGAATTATTTTTGTGAAGGAAAACGGCTCAAAAACCACCTCCATCACCTCACGTACAAGCCACTTCCGACAAGCTGGAAGCCTCCCCGAGTGGTATGCATGCACCAGGTGTCAAAGGCAATTACACATGGCAACAACAACCAGCAGGACCAAGGGCGGTGGGACCCGCTGCATGGGAAAAGACCTCCCCTCTTTACAGCTGTTGTGCATGCACAACCTCTTTCTTTTTCTCTCTCTCTTCACTAAGGTAGCCTGCCCCTTGTCTGATAAAGGGTAGAGCAAGGGTCCTCACATGGGGAGAGAGCTTTTCTACCTTGACTTCTCCCTTCTCCTCCCAGGAGGAGCACTCTGATTTTTCTTCTACCTCCAGCCAGCCATGGCTTCTACAGATTACAGAGACTTGGGAACTCGTCCCTCTCTCGCCCATTTGTACCCCTACTACAAATCAGCGCAAATAATACAGCAGCACGAACTGGACGTAGGGTGTTACTCTCCGGAGGCCCGACCAGATAAATCCTCACAGACCCCATTTGCGCAACCGTCGAGCCCGACAACGAGAAATTTACTGCCGGTGGTAGAGAACCCCGACAGTTATAATACTTCCTTTACGCTTTTGACACTGATTTTGGTATTCACTGAGTCGATGCATGTGTGTAACTTGATCCTGGCGCACATGTATTCTATGCATTCGGATTGGCCTTAAATCCGGGTGTGACAAAGTGGTATCAGAGCAGTGTTGACTGTAGGACGTTATCCTAGTTAGAAAATGGTCGAACTTAAGGATTATAATCATTTAGAAGCCATGCTTACTTCATGCTATTCTTTAATTCTATTTTAATATACATATCCTTGCTTTTACCCCCATCCTCGATATTCTACTTGTTCTCTACCTTACATTGGCTATCCTTTTCACTCTATACTTCCTTGTTCTTACTTTAAGGAATCTTTAGCATCCGTTCTATGCTCTATGATCTTTTCCTATCTTTACCCTACCCGTGTTCACAATTGTTCTCAGTAATCTAATCCTATCATGTTCAACCCAAAGATCTTTATTAGGATCTAGGATCTTTAGGCTTTACACTTATGAAATCGTTAACCGCGATCGTCGTTTAGGTGTGCTTAGTTTAGAGGAGTGTTTGAATGCTTGATCTTGTGTTAATGGTTGATTTGGATCTTTACTTGAGTGCAATGTGTTGTGGATTGATAACCACAATGACATTGGTTTAGTAATAAAGTTTGCTTAGTTGGGTTTAAGATCTGTCTCAACCATCCTTAATCTTGTACAATCTTAATCATTTATCTATCTTTATTTATCCATCATGGAGATCTTCTTAGTACAAAATCTGTTCACGTCATTCTCTAACACAGCAGCAGTGTTTTAATTTCATCTCGAGCAACAGAGCTCCGATTGATGCAGAACTAGTTGGGTTAGTTCACAAATTTCATAAGTGATTTGCTGTCAAAAATTCAGCCCCATCCAATACATATCCTGGGAGTTATGCACGAAACATTGGAGATCTCAGAATCTGTCAAATTCTGCTGACACAGTTGACTTCATTATTTTGTATCTGGAGTTGTAGACCTCTGTTTGAGGCAAATCCAATTGGAGTAGTTCAGTAATTTGATACATCATGTCCCAGTAAATTTTTCATAATTTTTGGTTACTCACACAGGGGTTATACATGTTCTTTTGTGACCAACAGAATCTGTCTTAAACTGGAAGTCTGCACTGCTTTATCTTTTAAGCTTTTCTCTTCGTGCAATCATCTAAATTAATGTTCCTAACACTCAGATGATGAACACCAGGTCCGGATCAGGTGTTGATCAGCCCCCAGTGACTCGTCCAGGGAGAGCCAGCAGTTCTGGCAGTGCACAACAACAAGGACAGATGGATCCAGCTATGCAGCAATTCATCGAGACCTATACCTAGCTTCTCCAGAACTTGACCAACACTGTGGCCAACCTGCAAGCCCAAGTCAACAACCCACCTCAGCATCAGCAGGCGCCCAGGGACAAGCATAGGGAGTTCATGAGCCATCGTCCACCAGTGTTCACACATGCTGCAGATCCGTTGGAGGCTGATGATTGGCTAAAGACTGTGGAAAAGATGCTCACTACCGTACAGTGCGATGACAGAGAGAAGGTCATGTATGCCTCAGGATAACTTCAGGGTACAATAGGAGCTTGGTGGGATGCTTATGTTGCTGCTCATGCTACACCGGAAGCTATCACTTGGCAGGAGTTCACCGCCAGCTTCAGGTGTCATCACATACCTGCAGGTCTGATGAAGCTAAAGAAGAAGGAGTTCCTTTCTCTCAAGCAGGGAGGAATGTCAGTGGCAGAATTCAGGGACAAGTTCATTGAGTTGTCTCGCTATGCACCTGAGGATGTTGCTGATGATGGGAAGAAACAGGAGCTATTCATGGATGGATTAGCTGGACCACTTCAGTACCAGCTTATGTCTCACACTTTTGTGTCATTTCAGCAGCTGATGGACAAGGCTATCTGCTTGGAGTCAAAGCGCATAGAGCTGGGAGATCTGAAGAGGAAGGCCACTACCTCTGTGCAGTTTGGGAGCAGTACTCACCCCCGTTTCATTCCACAGCTGAGGACAACACCCCATGTTGGAGGTTCAGGTGGTAACTCTAGGCAGAATCCGTTTCAGCATAACAATCAACCTTTCAAGCACCCCATACAAGAGTTACAACAGTCCACTCCACAGACCCCACGTCCCAATGACCAGAAGTCTAGTCAGAACACGCCAGCGGGAACCCCAGTCAGACCTGGTGCGCCCAACACTCCTGTTGGTAATACTTGCTTTAAGTGTGGAGAGACCGGTCACTTTGCCAACAATTGCTTCCAGAGGAGCGTGCAAAATACTCCAGTGCAGAGTCAGCAAATGAGGAATGGAAACAAGACCCCGCAAAGCTCCAAGGGACAGCAGACCTCTGCATGTGGTAGATTGAACCACGTAAATGCAAAGATCGTGTTTGGTATGTTCTTTATCAACATTGCCCCATATCAATTCTATCTATCAATTCTCAAAATCTTTCTTGATCCATCCGAATCTCGAGGACAAGATTCCTTTTATGGGGGGTAGATTTATCAGACCCTGAAATTTCCAAATTTCAGGATGTGAATAGGATGAAAATTTAAACAATGATTTTCCCATAATTTTTAAAATTTTCCAAGCATTTAATTCTTTACAGGGAATATAGTACAGGAAAAGAAAAACATTATTTGTTTCTCTAAATTAAATAAGTGGCTTGTTGTGTGTCGCATACATGCTGGTGCATTGTTTTTGATTGGTTGAATTCAAATTTGAATTTGAATTCACATGTTTGACCTCTCTTTTTTTGAAAATACAAAACCTTTTCCTTTTCCCTCCCTCTCCCTTCTCCTTGTTTTGGTCCAGTTTCGGTTGGAGCCCAGCAACCATAGTCTGCTGACGCACCCTGGTCTTTTCCTCTCTGCGCCACGCACCACCTTCTTCACCCATCGCGTTGCGTGCGGCCCACATCTACTGCGTCCCGTCAACCGGGAGTCCGGTAAACCACCCTGGTTTCCACCGCCTTGCTCGCTCCCTACCCTCCAGCTCTGCAGCCCAGCCGGCCTTACGGCCATGCCCATCTCGCCTCCTCGCGGCCGGCGGCGGGCGGGACCGCTGTCATCCCGCCGGCCGGATCGAGCCGGATCCGAGCTCGGGTCCGACGCACCGCCTGAGCTGCGTCCGCTGCCTCCTCCTTGGCCGCAGACGCCAAGGCACGCGAGCCGTCCTATAAAGGTCGTCCGCCAAGCCCCTTTTCCCCTAACCCTAGCTACCTTGTGCCTCGACGCCACCTTCGCAAACCCTAGCTCGCCCGTCGCCTCGATCCGCTCCGCCGCCGCCTCTCCATCGCTAAGGAGCAGTCCAGGAGCTTCGCAAGGAGGTGATCAAGACGCCAGTGCCATTTGTTTTCGCCCTTGTGCTCCACATCGTCCGTGCGCGCTCGCCGGAGCCGCATCGCCGCCGTCTGCTTCGCGGAGCCGCGCGTCGTCGTCACCGCCCTAGAGCCCGTCCCGGTGCCTTGGTTGAGTCCGCCGAGACCCGCCCGTCCGGTGCTACCGCGGCCGCAAACCGAGCCCCCTAGCTCGAGATCGATCCCGCTCGCCGGAGCTTCGCTGTGCGCCGCCGCTCGTCGGCGTGACCGCCGCCGCCAGTTTCTCTGCAGCTGCTGTCCGCCATCCGATCTCGATCCGACGGATCCAGATCGATCTGACCGGAGCCAGATACCGGTCAATCCAGCGCCGCCGCTGCTAGTTTTGCATAAGAGCCCCCCGGTTTGTTTAGATTTCCAAGCAGATCCATCCCAGTTCAGTACATATTAGATTTAG
Source organism: Cenchrus purpureus (assembly GCA_022644695.1). Lineage (NCBI taxonomy): Eukaryota > Viridiplantae > Streptophyta > Magnoliopsida > Poales > Poaceae > Cenchrus > Cenchrus purpureus. The sequence continues at coordinate 85,389,804 of CP053459.1, forward strand.
GTCATGTTCTTTACGTTTTAAACCTTAGCTTTTATGGTTTTAGCGCCCGAGGTCCATCCCTGTTTTTGCACCGCAACCCCTAGGTTTTTACATGTAATCATGTTTTAGCCCTCAGTTTCTTGCAGTTTAGCCCCTGGAAGTTTAGATTTCCTGCAGTTTAGTCCCTGTACCTTGTTTTGGCCGTAGACTACACGTTTTAGCTCCGTTTTTAGCGTTCTTTGTATCCACGCGATCGTGTCATAGTGTAGAATAGTTTTACGCCTCTATTTGTTCTATTAGTACTGTTTGGTGATTATTTCTTATTTTATTCCATTGTTTGCTTGTATGTGTATGATGTGGTGCGTAGAGAACAAGCCGTACGAGGAGTTTGCTGCCATTGAAGACCTTGAAGATTTTGAGCAGCAGCAAGCGTTGGTAGAAGGCAAGTCCTTGCTGCATCCCCGGTTATCCTATTACAACATGCATTTTAATTACACCGTTTATTTATTTACCGCTTTGCATTAAAATGATGGGTCCTATTATTTAAGGTTTGACTAGCTTTGTTTACCTCTATGCCTTGATCAACCTGGGTTTATATTTATGTTGGGTAGACCTTGCTTAGTTGCCCAACTTGGGATCATGGTGGTTTTAATGAATAACAATGTTAATCTTGCTTTACTTATGATATACCTTCATTAAAACAAGATCACCTTCGTTAACCGGAACATGGAGCGACCACCCAGGAAAACAGTACAACCATAAGACATATGGCTCTGTCTTGGCTGAATAATTAGAAACTTTAGTATGTGGTATGCTTTACCTGAAAGGGGTTGGGGGCTGACGGAGATGGTGTATAGACCTGCTGGCGGGGGAGTTGGGCTTTGCTAAGACACAGTGCCCGCTAGGGAGCTTTATGCTATGCATGATCGGTAACCTAGCGTGCAGCCCGTGCTAGGGAATCTTTGTAAAGGCCTCGTAGCATCCCTATGCAATCACACCTCGGTAGTGTGGTATGATGCTTGGCCGGCATCGCATGGTTGGGTTTAAAGTTTCTAAAACTTTTACGCGACTTGTGGGTAAAGATGTACAACCTCTGCAGAGTGTAAAACTAACTAGTTAGCCGTGCCCACGGTCAAGGGCTACCGGACCCTCACATGAGTAAACTATGGAAGATGGATTAAACTTGTTGCATTTACTTTCGTTCATATTGATGATGCTTATGTTAATCTCTGGGTTGGTATAAACTTACATTTGCTAGTAAATCATCTTGCTTAATAAAACTTGACCAACTAAAATGCTGACCTGCTATGAAACCACAAGCTTCCACCATAAAGCCTTTGCATGTTGTTGTAGTGTTTTCCCTTGTTGAGTACCACATGTGCTCATGCTTGTTGTTATTTATATTGCATCTACACAAACCGACTGCTGCTCAGACGGACGCTTTGAAGACTTTTCTGGAGAGTTCGACGAGTTATAGGCGAGCTGCCTGTGGAGACGTAGACCTCTGTTTGAGGCAAATTCAATTGGAGTAGTTCAGTAATTTGATACATCATGTCCCAGTAAATTTTTCATAATTTTTGGTTACTCACACAGGGGGTTATACATGTTCTTTTGTGACCAACAGAATCTGTCTTAAACTGGAAGTCTGCACTGCTTTATCTTTTAAGCTTTTCTCTTCGTGCAATCATCTAAATCAATGTTCCTAACACTCAGATGGTGAACACCAGGTCCGGATCAGGTGTTGATCAGCTGACTTCGTGGAGAGCCGCGGCGATTCGGCGGTGCACAACAACAAGGACAGATGGATCCAGCTATGCAGCAATTCATCGAGACCCAGACCTAGCTTCTCCAAAACTTGACCAACACTATGGCCAACCTGCAAACCCAAGTCAACAACCCACCTCGATCGCGCGGTGCCTGTGACAAGCAGTGGAGTTCATGAGCCATCGCCCACCGGTGTTCACACATGCCGCAGATCCGTTGGAGGCGATGATTGGCTAAAGGCGTGGAAAAGATGCTCACCATCAGACAAAGGCCGATGAGAGAGAAGGTCATGTATGCCTCAGATGACTTCAAGGTACAACAGGAGCTTGGTGGGATGCTTATGTTGCTGCTCATGCTACACCGGAAGCTATCACTTGGCGGTGAGTTCACCGCCACTTGAGTCATCACATACCGCAGTCGATGAAGCTAAAGAAGAAGGAGTTCCTTTCTCTCAAGCGAGGAGGAATGTCATGGCGAATCGTGGACAAGTTCGTTGAGTTGTCTCGCTATGCACGAGGATGTTGCGATGATGGGAAGAAAGCAGGGAGCTATTCATGGATGGATTAATGGACCACTTGATTACCGACTTATGTCTCACACTTTTGCGTCGTTTCAGCAGCTAATGGACAAGGCTATCTGCTTGGAGTCAAAGCTCATAGAGCTGGGAGATCTCAAGAGAAAGGCCACTACCTGCATGCGGTTTGGGAGCGACTCGCCCCGTTTATTCCACAACTGAGGACAACACCCCATGTTGGAGGTTCAGGTGGTAACTCTGGGCAGAATCCGTTTCAGCGTAACAATCAACCTTTCAAGCACCCCATACAAGAGTTACAACAGTCCACTCCACAGACCCCATGTCCCAATGACGGCGGTCTAGTCGGAGGCCAGTGGAACCCAGTGAGACTGGTCCCAACACTCCTGTTGGTAATACTTGCTTTAAGTGTGGAGAGATCGGTCACTTTGCCAACAATTGCCTCCAGAGGAGCGTGCAAAATACTCCAATGCAGAGTCAGCAAATGAGGAATGGAAACAAGACCCCGCAAAGCTCCAAGGGACAGCAGAACTCCGCACGTGGTAGATCATTTGCTAGTAAATCATCTCTGGGTTGGTATAAACTTACATTTGCTAGTAAATCATCTTGCTTAATAAAACTTGACCAACTAAAATGCTGACCTGCTATGAAACCACAAGCTTCCACCATAAAGCCTTTGCATGTTGTTGTAGTGTTTTCCCTTGTTGAGTACGACATGTGCTCATGCTTGTTGTTATTTATATTGCATCTGCTCAGACGGACGCTTTGAAGACTTTTCTGGAGAGTTCGACGAGTTGTAGGCGAGCGTGCCACCAGTCAGCTACCTGTGGAGACGTCCTTTTCCGATGCTAGTTCCCGCTTTTGTTACTATTACGAGACATTCGGTCATGTAATAAAGTTATAATACTTCCTTTACATTTCTGACACTGATTTTGTTATTCACTGAGTCGATGTATGTGTGTAACTTGATCCTAGCGCACATGTATTCTATGCATTCGGATTTGCCCTTAAATCCGGGTGTGACATTATTAAAGCCCCCCCCCCCCTTTTTTTGTCCATTAGGAATGGAAGAACAGTTTACATTTTTACCTTGGCTCGAATATAGAGTGATTCTAGGTGGTGTGGTATTGATGCGACCAAATCCCCAAAACTAGTTTTTCTTCTGCACTGCAAAATTTTGCAGATGGCTCATAAAAATCCCTAAAAGTATTTTTGCGTGCATTATGGAGTATCTACAGCCTAATTATACACTATGTACATTTAAAATCATTTATATTTGACCACAAACTGGTATTGTGTGCTATTTAAACTTTAGCTCTCTCTTCAACAATTCGATAAAGTTTTTAAATGCCCAAATGAGAAATGTTTTCCGAGATGTTCAATGCCCCATAGCAACTTACCAAATATGGGCATGGTTTTCAGATTTTGTAAATTCGTAAACCAATTTAGGAACCCGTAGGAAATTTTATAAAGAGTAAAATGCATGGATGGTCATCGAACTCGTCGGCGTGTTTCAGTTTGGCCATCGTACTTAGAGAAGTGTGAATCATGGCCATTAAAGTTGGTTGACTCTGTCGATACAGTCATTAGCTCTCTAACCATACGTATTCAGATGACGTATCCATTTGTAATTTTTCCTTTTACCCCCTCTTTTCCATCTATATACGGTCGTTGCCATTGTGCGACTTAGATCGTGACCATCGGCGGCGGTGGCAGCAAGCAACAACGGCAAGGAAAAAGAAACACTCACTCATGCAAGGAGCGAGGGGACTTCGATCCCTTGCTGATGATGGCTCATGTTCACCGGCCACAAAACACACAGCCGCCTACTTACAGTACGTGTGCATGAACTTTGCCCCCTTTATTTGCAAATTCAGAGTGTTCTAAATTGGATCTGTTACTTGATGTCCTAGGTTATCATAGTGACTCCTTCAGTGTGCAACTTTCATGGTGGAGTTTTGGTTAACAGTGATAGCAACTAGGAATATGCTGATGCAAAGACTGTGTGGTATGATTTCTGTGTACAAGCTACAAAGAAAGCAAAAAAAAACTAATTGTCTGTTAGAACTTTTTTGAACATTATTTTCATTTTGAATTGAATTTTGTGTGATATACCCTCGTGATCATACCCTCGTGATAAGGAAGCGTCGTCAAAGTGGCAAACGTAAAGCATTTGTGAGCCAATGAATAGATGAAATAAAGATAATTAAGGAAAGAGGGGTAAAAGGAAAAACTACAAATGGATACGCCATCCGAATACGTATGGTTAGAGAGCTAATGATCGTAATGACAGAGTCGACCATTTACACTTTTCTAAGTACGATGGCTAAATTGAAATACGCCGCCAAGTGTGATGGTCATCCATGCATTTTACTCTTTTATAAAAGCAATCAGCTGCACGCATGTTGGGGGGTTTATTCAGAACTAAATAATTTCCATACCCTTATTAAAAATCAATTTCGTATGGTACGGTGTCAACTAAAGTCTTGTAACATAAGGAAATTGTTTTAATTTTCTCTTCAAAAGTATATTTAGATACTCTTTTCCTGTTAACCTATTCAAAACTTTTTAGCTCACGAATACTCTTAGAACAATTGACAATTTTTAGAGTCTTGTTTTTAATTCAAAGCTATTTCAACAGTCGATCGCATCGCCATATCAACAACAATGTCGCTAAAAGGTTCTTACTTAGGCCGATGTCAAAGTAAAATGATTTTAATAGTTGGAGGTTAAATGCTAAATAGTTTTTTTTTTCAGCCGGTTGGAAGCTTTCCAATTCAGGATCGGCTGCTTCCTAGGGAGACCAGAACCTGGCATCACGAAAAGAGCACTCGACGGCGCACGCTGCGCTTCTTTCAGTCTCCTCTTCTCCTCCTGCACTTTTCGTAGTGATGAGAACCCGATTCTCTGTACCCTAGGGACGGTCGCGATTTGCTTTTTCTCCTGATTAGGCCACGAGTCGATGTCAAACACTGGACTCATCGAACCGTATTTCTGTGTTTGTCCGGAGCACTTGGGGCTTGTTTGGTTGCTGCCTCCCAGGCAGGCAGGCACCAATCCGACCCCAGGCTGACGAAATCCAACACCAGAGGACCCTGCCTGGCTCAGGCAGGTTTACCAAGGTTGCAAGCAAACAAGCCCAGCACTGCTCCGTGCGGACCGTGCCTCCGTGTGCTATAAATACTCGCCTCTCCAGAGTCAGTCCACGCTCCTTACAATCTCTAGCACTCCCCCTGCTCTGCTCTTCTTGCTCCGATCTTCAATCAATCCCTGCTGCACATTGCCATGTCGACCCAGAGCACCATCCATCTCGGCGGCAGCAGCAACGGCGCCTTCTCGGTCATCAGCATCAACCCAAGTGAAGTCGTGGACGCCGCCGCCGGCAGCAACTCGACGGTGCAGCTCCGGCGGTGGCTGGTTGCATCGGGCCTCGGCACGATGGTCATGGGTGCAGCAGCCGCGTTGTACAGGCCGCCCCGGGGAGTGATCTTCGAGCGTCACAGGTTCGCTTACTACGCCACACTCACCGGAATTATCACTGCCGGGCTTGCTGAAGTAGCAGGGGCTGCCTTCTGGCCGGCCAGCTCCGGCGGCGAGCGAGGCCGAGCCCACAGCCGCGCGTTCGCCGCCACCGTCTTCTCCGCCTCCGTTGTGCCCCTCGCAGCCGTCATCGCGCTCGGCGGGTTTGCCGTTGTCATGAAGGTTTAAGCTGCAGGTGTTTTCATCGCGGCGTACATCCTGGAGTCCATGGTGAGCAATGAGCAATGGGCGTCGGCGTCGCTCCAGGTGTTGGCCCCTATTAGTATTTATTAATTTTGCAATAGGAGGTGATTGTACCGGAATAATTCGTAGTTACTTACAGATTATAAATATTGCATCGAGATCAATATATAATCACGTGTGTGCTTGTATTATACAATCAAGATTGAAAACTTGAGTTGACCAAGTCCAATCATCAAACCAAAAATGACTGAAAACATGAGTTGCCAACCATGATTTGTGGCAGTGAAGGGATCTGGACTGGAGTTTCCCCATCGGGCCGAACGGATCAGGCCGTCCCTTTTCTATCTAACCAAAAAAATGGCAGGAGCTCTGCCCTTCATGAAGGAAGAAAAATGAATTTTGGAGCCACAAATCACAAGTCAAAGACAGGCGGTCCGCAACGAAGCACCACTGTTTGACGGAAAATAACAAAAAAATTTGGTTTAAATAAAATATTTTCATAGTTGATCCTGATCCTAAACCTCCAACGAAGCAGCTCTAGGTACTTCCTGTTTTTCCAATATACTTCTCCTTCCGATTAAATTATAGATCATTTGACTTTTTTATTCTAAGTTTGACCATTTTTTATTCAAAAAATTGTATAAAATATTATATTTTTTGTTGTCATTTACTTTATTATATATTTTTCAAAAAAACTTAAATTTGATTTTGTTTGCTTAATCTTTTTTATAAGACGAGCGGTCAAATTTGGAGTTAAAAAAGACAAATGATATATAATTTGGAATGGATGGAGTATCATTTATCTCAATGGATATCTCTTTTTTTTCAAATTTGGTTCAAATATAATATTTTCATAGTTGAAGGTTAAATTTTAAAAAGTGAATATTTTTGCAGCTGTGGAATAGATTTTTTCCCATAAGAATTACTATATTTAAAACACGCAAGAAAGGGAGCACTCGACGGTCGACTCTTCGCTTCTTTCAGTCTGGTCATCTCCTCTCGCAATTTTCGTACAAAATCCGGTTCTTATCCACAGGCAGTCGGGGCGAGCTCGCGGTCGCGCCTGCTGCTGGAATGGAAGCTGCAATCCCCCTCGGCCTGGCGCTTCCCCGAGGCAGCACCGGCATCTGCAGCTTCTCCGTGCTGCTCAAGCCCTCCCCCAAGCCCAACCTCAGCTACTCCGGCAGGGTCCCCGGAAAGCCCGCGATCTTCCCTCCCCGCGCCGTCTCCGAGGACCGCGCCGACGCCACGCCGCAGTGGCAGCTGGACTTTCTGGGGGCACGCTCCGGGGGCCTCGACGACCCGCCTGATGAGGAGGAGGACGACGACGAGCTTCTCCCCGCCGAGGCCAATGACTGGTGCGTCCGCGCGCGCCGCTCCGCCCTGCGCTCCATCGAGGCGCGGGGACTCGCGCCCTCGCTGGAGCGGATGGTGTCCACGCCCAAGAAGAAGAAGAAGAAGAAGACTGCCAAGAAGAAAGATCTCAAGAAGGCGGCCGCCGAGCTCAAGCGCCCCAAGAAGGAGCTGAAAGCTGCCGATGAAGACGAGGACGACGACGAAGACGATGAAGACGACGACGACGAAGACGATGTCGTTGATGATTTGCGGGACATGGACGATCTGGAGCTCCGGGTCGCGCAGTTCGCGGACGGCATGTTCGACGAAAAGCGCCAGAGGAACAGGGAGGCGTTCGTCGAGACGCTATCCAGGTTCTCGGCCGCTCCGTCCAACCGGAGCAGGGAGGTGTCCTTGAACCGCTCCATCGTCCAGGCGCGGACCGCTGACGAGGTGCTGGCCCTCGCGGCAGAGGTGATCACCGAGGTCGCCAAGGGTCTCAGCCCGTCGCCACTCACACCGCTCAACATCGCCACCGCGCTCCACCGCATTGCCAAGAACATGGAGGCGGTGTCCATGATGCAGACGCACCGGCTCGCCTTTGCGCGTCAGAGAGACATGTCCATGCTCGTGGGTATGGCCATGGTGGCCCTGCCGGAGTGCTCGCCACAGGGTCTCTCCAACATAGCCTGGGCCTTGTCCAAGATTGGTGGCGACCTGCTCTACCAATCGGAGATGGATAGGATCGCTGATGTGGCCATAACCAAGGTTCAAGAGTTCAATGCGCAGAATGTTGCCAATGTCGCTGGAGCATTCGCTTCCATGCGCCAATCAGCACCAGGCCTTTTCTCAGCTCTGGCCGAGAGAGCAGCTCAGATACTGCAAACCTTCAAGGAGCAGGAGCTTGCTCAGTTCTTGTGGGGATGTGCTTCTCTGAATGAGTGCCCCCATGCTTTGCTTGACGCTCTAGATGCTGCTTTCCAGGAAGATGCCAGGTTCCAATGCCATGTATCTGATGTAGCATTAGGCATGCATCAAGAAATGGACCGTCCTCTGAACTTCAGCCGAGATCAGATTGGGAATATTGCTTGGTCCTATGCTGTAATTGGGCAAATGGACCGTCCATTCTTTTCACATATCTGGAGAACTCTGAGTCAATTTGAAGAACAACGGGTCTCCGATCAGTATAGAGAAGACATGATGTTTGCTTCACAAGTTTATCTTGCAAACCAGTCTTTGAAGCTTGAATACCCAAATCATGGACTGTGCTTAAGGAGTGATCTTGAGGAGAAAATAACAAGAGCAGGAAAGAGCAAAAGGTTCAATCAGAAGACAACTTCTTCATTTCAAAAGGAGGTTGGTCGTCTTCTGTATAGTACAGGGCATGAATGGGTTAGAGAATATGCAATTGATGGTTATACAGTTGATGCTGTGTTAGTTGATGAAAAGCTTGCATTTGAGATAGATGGGCCAACACACTTCTCCAGGAATTTAGGTATGCTTCAGTTTCTTTTGTGTGCCATCCAGATGGAGCTACAGGCTGACATTTTTCCCATCATCTTACTGAAATATGAAGAATAAACTAATTGATGAACATGCTAATTTTGTAGGCACACCTTTAGGCCACACAGCATTTAAGCGTCGCTACATTACTGCTTCTGGGTGGAAGTTAGTTTCCTTGTCCTTTCAAGAGGTTAGTTGTATGTTCATAGCCATTTGTGATATTAACTGGAAGTTATCTAAATTTACCATTTCATCTGTTTATGATTCACAGGTATTTTTGTTGTAGTCTACTGTAGTCTGTAGTGTTGGGATATTTCAGTAGAGACCCGAGTTTCATATTCCAGTTATCTAAATTTACATTTCCACCTTTTTATGATCTACAAATATTTTTGGTGCCGTAGTTTTTGTTTTCTAAACTTAGGTACCGCAAGTCATTTGCTGAAAGCACCATGTCTTTATTTCTGTATGTACTTCTCCATTTTTATTCTCTTTATTTATGCTTCCCTCTGAACTTCAAATCCACGCACCTGTTGCAGTTCTGCACTGTCTTATACTAATTGAAGTACAAACTCTTAAAACAAAAGTGGTTAACAAGGAGTAACTTAATATTTTGTCACCAGGATCTCTGCCCTCTAGACTCTGTGGCTTGAATTCTGCTGTGGATTTTTTAACCCTGTAAATAGCCGAAAGATTTTCTTTCTGTTCTGACACTTACCAGGATACGTCCTAAATGTTTTGTTTCCATTGACAATTACAGTGGGACGAGCTCCAAGGTGAGTTTGAGCAATTGGAATATTTGAGGAGAATATTAGACATAGAGGCTGAATAAATGCCACAGCCACAGTTGCGCAAAAGAGTTTGAACAAAAAGGCTTCTGGAAAGGAAAACTACACGGGCCTCCCTACTAGTCCAGGCCATTTTCCTGCGCATTTCTGTGAACCTGTAAGTGAACTCCGGGAACTTCAAGTTAGCACAAAATTAAGATGTGCCACCGAGCTGTGGGAAGTTTTAAGAGGCTGTTCGGCTGGTATAAGCTTGGCTTATCTCGACTTGTTTTGGCTTATTTTCCTCTCACAAAATACTATTCATTCTACCAGCCGAGTACTATTCATTCTACAGGTAGCTGAGCATTGGTGATAAAAAATACAGTTTGAAGTAAACTGTACCATACTAATTTTGAGAGATGTACTTTGTACGGAAGGCTGAAAGTCAATTCTTGAACATTGCAGCATATGTATATTGTACTATGAACAACGCGCTGAACAATGAACAATAGAGAACTGTTATGGTGCACAATGCAACAGACTTTTTGTTTGGTGCTGTACAATATGATTTTGTTTCGATGTGGCATAATGATATGAGTTGGGCAGGTCCAGGTACGAACACTTTCAGAGTTTCAGTATTATGTCAAAGTAAAGTATGCAATTCACGTCAGCCGTTTTAAGGCATGCATCTTATGTCAAGAAAAATCCACAAAGATACTAACTCCATCTTTACTTACACACTGTAAATCTTTCGACGAAACAAAAGGTGCTTCATCACCCAAGGTAGTACGAACAAGGTATAATCTTTTCTAGAATTTGCATAGCAATGCAACACAAGTGCATTCAGGAGTGTATGTAGGTGGTTGAGTGCTGCATTGCAAAATAGGGTGATAAGTGATAACCCTCGATGCGCCTGGCTTACCGTTGATGCTGCTAATAATCATCCGCCATCCAGGGTTCACCTAACCGACCGGAACCGGTCCGGACCGGTTCCGGTCGGTTCCAACCGCTCAAATTCAAATTTTCAATTTTCAATTAAAAAAATGAAAAAATTCTTTAAAAAAATCCCAAAAATACTTCAAGGTGTGTAGGACCTAATAGTGTCAAAAATTTTCAAATATTTGTTGGTTTAGTATACTTTGCGGGCATTAGAAGCTCAACCAATCTAATGCCCGCAAAAAATACTAAATGCACTAATATTTGAAAAAAAATTGGCACCATTAGATTCAACGCACCTTGAAATATTTTTTGAAAATTTTCTTTTATTTTCTAATTCAAATTTGAAAACACGTCAAATTCTTCACAGATTCGGTTTTTTTATTCAACAACCGATTACCGCTGAAATCGGTCCGGTTTACCAGTCAAACCGCTTGGTAAACCGCTGGAAACCGATTGCACTACGCGTTTTGGTTTGAAATTTGAATTTGGTCGGGTTTTTCCAGTTTCCGATCAAACTGGGCCGATAAGCCAGAACCGGATCTCGGCGGTTTCAACGAACCGGTCAGGAAAAAAAAAACCTACCACCATCAGCCTCTGCGTCATCAGCTCTACCCCGGCAGGGGCATCGACGTCATCAGCTCTACCACGGCAGGGGCGTCGACGGTGACTGCAACCTTCACAGTAGGCATGCCACTCCACGCATTCATCTCCAAATACCTGCAAATCCATTCAGAAGGCAGCCCAAAAATTTGAATTCTTTTTCGGTTTAGGGGCTGTTTAGTGTACATGTACTGCAGATTCAGCCTCTATCTGTGCTTCAGGCGAGAAATTTCAATATTTAGCACCCAATTCGACTGCCTCTCCAGATTTGGCACCCAATTCGACGTCTCTTCAAAAATTGGCACCCGGACCGCGAATTCTTTCAAAAAAAGGCACTCACCCCATATTATATTGTTTCTCTCCCTTCTGACACTGTTTATTCAAGTGAAGGGACAAAATTGCCCCTGACCTTATCGAGGAGCCCGTCGCTTCAAAAAAACGAGGAGCCCGTCGCTTCCAAAAAAAATGAGGAGCCTGTCGCTTCCGTTTTTTTATGGTCGGCTGGTCGCTCGAACCCTAGCCCCGCCGCCTCCAGAGCCCGCCGCCACCTTCGGAGTCCACCGCCGCCTCCGAGTCCGCCCGGGTCGTGGCCATGCCTCCCCTCAGCCCCTCAAGCAGCACCCACGGCCACCACTGGCTCCCCGAGCCGGCAGTGCGATGGGGGGTGGGCATTGTCGGATGTAGAAGAAGGCCAACACGACCTGAGGTTGAAGAAGGCCCTGGCGTGCGGGTCCTACACATCAGCTTCTCCCTCGCATTTGGTCAGGGGCAATTTGGTCCGTTCACATGAGGAAATAGTGGCTGCAGCTAGGGATATGATAAAATAAGGTGAGTGCCTTTTTAAAGAATTCATGTCCGGTGCCAATTTTTGAAGAGATGTCGAATTGGGTGCCAAATCTAGAGAGGCAGTCGAATTGGGTGCTAAATACTGAAATTTCTCGCTTCAGGCAGGACATATGTTCAATAGTCAAATATCGATGTTGTAACTATTTTTTTTCCGGATGTTTGACAGTAAATGTTGCATTAAACAAAGTGTTCATGCTGCGATGGGAATTTTCTATCCGGATTTTAGTCATTTTTTCATATATTTTTCAATGTTATGACTATAGATTTTCGATGTTGCGTATGTTTTGTTTCGATGTTGCAATGGAATGTCCTATTAAAAATTTTCCATCGAACGTTCGAACCTTAGCATCACCAACAAAATTAGATGCAATAGTAAAACAATAGCTGACAGAGCTCATTTTCTTGGGGTCTACTCCCTTCGTCCCAAAGCAAACACACATTTTACTTCAAGAGTCAATTTTTGTTGAGTTTGACAAAAATTTATACCATATGTACTGTTATTTATGATGTATAATAAGTATCATTAGATTGAGTATACTTTCTTGATAAATTTATTTGGAAATACAAATGATGATACTATTTTTTTATATTTTTAAAAATACTGGACTCAATAACCGAGATATGTGTTTATTTTGGAATGAGATTACAAGGTTACATTTTTAGGGACGTGAGGTTAGATAATATTAAATATTTTCTCATTTCTCTCATATTGGGTATGAAGCTTATCATGAGAACATAGTGGAGTGCAACAACAATCAGGTCTAGCCCAACGACTGAAATTTTTTTCTAGAACATAGGAGAGCAGTTACTTGTGACGAGATTGGATCACTTGCAAGGCCTTAAAGGGTTCATTTCCAAAATCAACATCAAGTTGACAATTCGGCACCAAGTTCATGAATTCACCACCAAGCATAAGGAGGAATTGACAAAATGTTTTGATGTGCTAAAACATAAGCTGAACTTAAAATTGAAGGCCACAATGTGGTGAATTGCTTGGTTTAGTTGATTCAAATGTGTCGGTATTAGGAGGTTATCCTACAGCTTGTTTCTCGACCGTAATCCGCTCATAGGACTTGTTCAGGAAAGAATATGTGTCTACTATGCTCGACATGTAAGCCATCAAAAGATCTGAAGTTATGAGGGTAGTGACTTCCATGTAGGCCATATCTTGTGTTCTTTGCTATGAGTGAATGATATGTAGGACCCATCTCTGGTGTTGCCTATCAACGCAAGAAGCTCCATCCATCTCATATATTCTCATCCCTTTCACCAAACATTAAATCGTCTAAGTTTCGTCGTGCTCAAGGTCTATTAGTTGGAGTTAGTTGTGCACATAAGATATTGTTGGGGAAGACGGACGGCGACTCGACAAGCTACTTCAGTTGCATGAACTCACGGCGACTCAACAAGCTATTTCAGTCGCATCCAGCCTGTTTGTTTGGCTGGTGGCTGGTGCTAATTTGTTCTGAGAGAAAATCTGCTCTGGTTCGGTGGTTTGTTCTCGAGAGAAAAGTATCACGGTGGTGATAAGCCAAACGAACAGGGCGCAGTGTCAACGAAGCATGAGAATCCAAAGAGGGCAGGGAAGAACAGAGCACTGTAGCGAGAGCGAGATGCAAGAGAAATTTTAGCCGGTTCAAAAAGTTATTATCATGAGAGTTTTAGTAGAAAGATATTGAGTTACAAAATTTTTATTAAAGTTCCAAGGGAAGGAAGGTAATTATGGCATAGGTTAGATTTCTTTTGTTGAATAATTTTAATGTACATGATTCAAAAAATAGCATTTATTATATTTTGAAAATACATTCGTGGTACATATTTGCTATAAAATAAAATATATAATACAATATTTTTCCTTTTTACAAAAACACGTGTGTGTCGCATATGCAGAATTATTTTTCTCACCCATGTCACACATACCCGCGCTGCACTGGCCGCCCACCGTTATTGCATCGGGAAAAAAAGAAAACTCCCTCACAAGCGCCGCCGGCCATTGTTCCTTCCCACCCGCGCCGCAGCCGACGACCACGATGCGGGCGAGCGCTTAGCCTTCCCGGCCGGTGGGCGAGCAGGAGGTGGCCGCCGAGGAGGAAGTCGCGCCGTCGGGGCCCAGCACACAAAATCGATTCCTCACGCTGCTGAGGCGGAGGGAAGAGAGGAGGGCACGGGAAGGGACGGACGGCGCCATTGCAGACAGTTCACCATCGCCCTGCTCTCCACCGCTGCATACCGCCTCACTGGAGGAAGGAAGAGAAAAGAGAAGGGGAGGAGCTCCTGAGACACCAGCGAAGATCTTGGCAACAGAGGAAGGTGTGGCCATCGCTGGAGTCCGGAGCACCACAGTGGCCCGGATCTTGCCGCCGCAGCTGAAACTCCCTCCTCGATGGCTCCTACCCCGCCCACGGCCGCCGAGCTCGAGCCGGCTTCCTTCGTGGAGGTTGTCGGGGCCCGCCACCCTCAGGTGAGAAGCGGATTGAGGCGGTCGAGGCCGCAAGAAGCCACTGGGACCTCGAGTCGCCGGTCCATCCGCCGGCGGAGAAGACGGAGGAGGCCACCCGTGCGCCGCCGGACGGGATCTGCCGCTCCACGCGCCACCTCCAACATAGCGCACCCGTGCCGTTGCCCGCCGCACCCCTGCTTCGCCTTCGCGAGGACGGCACCGTCCCCCTCATCCAGGGAGGTCGCTGGTGGAGGGTGCATGGGAAGCTGGGAGTGTTGACCGAGAGAGAGAGGCGGTCACGGAGGAAGGGAGGTACCGCCATGGAGGGCAGGAGGTGCGTCGGCGGAGAGGAGTGGCAGTGGTGGGAGAGAGGAAATGGGTGGGACAGGGGGTGGTGGAGGGCAGCGGGAGGAAGGGGCGGCGCCGATCGAGATAGTCCCGAGATAGCAAAGAGGGGTGCGTGGGGAAGAGATAAGGTTTGAGTTTTTTTTACTTGGCCCCATTTGTTTTGAAGAATAATGTTGTGGTGCTTATAACTTCTATTTCCTTACATTCTAAACCCTAGATTTTATATTTTCTCACATTTTAATACCTAAAGAGATAATAAATGAATTTTTAATCGAAGATGATAGTTGGAGGTGGATGAATAACATATTTGGTTTTTGGAGATAAAGTAAATATATAGAGTAGTATGAGTGTAAGAGAAGTTGATGTAGAGTAAAAAAATTCTTGCTCATGTGGTTACAATATTCCTTGTAGCCTTCATTTGGAAACAACTCGGCCTTTTCCCTGTGGTTGATCCGGGCACGTAACTGTGGACGGGTCAATTTGATGCCCATGACATCTACCGGCCCTGCTCTCCCCCGGGTGTCACTCCCTGACCTCAAACCTGCGGGCGTCACTCCCTAGCCTCGCGTCATGCGAGCGGGTTTGTTATGATAAAGTGATCAATAATAAGTTAACAATCATGAAAATAGAATAGGCATTATTCTGAATTTGGGATGTCAGAACTGTTAGTTGCCAACGGAGGGGGACACCAGCGTTGGAATATCTCATTTCAGTGACCATATTTTGAGAACTGGTGCAAATGCTTCTTTATGAGTTTTGTTTATTCATTTTGCATTCCACTGCATTTCAATTATTTATTTTACAAACACGTGTGTGCCGCACGTGCACCTTACTAATTCTTATACCACATATGCTTAATGATCTTGGTGGACTGACAAAAGACCAGTTCATTGATTTTTGCATTTTGGCTGGCTGCGACTATTGAGATTTCATCCAAGGTATGATCTGCTGGTAATTACTTTATTTTGTGTGGTTAGATTCAATAACCAAATCTAACTGAAATATTTGCAATCAAACTAATCGATTCTCCTCTCCCATCGTCTACTATTTGCAATCAAGCACTGTTGAACAGGCAGTAGGCATTCCTGTCATTAGCAAGATTTGCGGGAAGAGAAATCTAAGTACCTTTCTTCCTTGTCTGATGCCCAGCCATTCTTATCCCTTACTCCTGCACACCCTTTGCTCCAGCTGCGTGGATGGGATGTGCTGGGGCTTGGCGACAATGCTAGGTCGACGTGGATAGGCACCTGGGAGTACCTCCTGCCGCTGCAGCTTCTCCCGCAGCAGCTTCCATGGCTCAAACCGTAGATAGAGAGATTCCTCACCATTGTGGGAGGAGATCGAGAGGAGCAGCATCAGGGGGAAGTGCCCTTGCCCCAGCGGCCGCATGCGTGCAGGACCCCATCCCGTTCGGGTAGCCGCGCGCGAGGAGGACCTCTCCCCCGCGTGGCGCATTGCGTGCGCAGAATCGCGTCGCCGGCAGCACCCACATGGAGATTCTCGTCCCCAGAAGCGGCTGCGTCAAGGGATAACCTAGCGTGCTGGTGGCTGCGCGGCTGCGGGTGAAAGGCTGCCGCCACTCTCGGAGCCTTGGGGCGGCGCGGCGAGCCCGATGGGATCATGGGAGGGAGCTCGAGGGGGGACGACGGGTGGAGGCCCTGGAGGGAGCTTCGATCTTTTGTTTTGTGGGACGGTAGGAGGCGTCCGAGCCATATAGATGTATAGGATAGCCAACAACTAACACCTAGTAACAGTGTAAGTCAAATGAAATCATATGTCAACAAAGTAAAAAATATTTTTTTTCCTAACTCAGGCATGGATGCGGAAAAGGCGCTGGAGCTGATTCAGAAATATGAAAACACTGAGAAAGTTTTTGAACATCTTGACAGGTTTACATCTAGTCATTTTGAAGTTCTCTAATGTTATTCTGTTGCTTCAGTTGTTTTCTATATGAAAGCAGAAACATTTACAAGATTCCTCGAGACTGGATGAGGCAAATGGAAGATGCAAGGCGCCAATTCAAATATCCCAAAACTAAGACGTATCCTGATTATGAGCTGAGATGCAACAGAAAAGTTCAAACAGTATCAGATTGGCGCTGAGTTGATTGTTCCCAATCTCTGTAGTTACTGACTTTGCGTACCTAATAAACTTTCATCATATCTGTCCAGGGTGGTGAAATTGTAGAGCCGCAGCTGCTGCGGTTCCTCAAGGACGATAGTGCCATATCATTTGTGCCTTCCACACAATGAAAAGCAGAACGCAATACAAGTATCATTTGTGCTGTGCTTCACTCTGAAAAAGTCAAAGAATTGCATTTTTGCTCCATCTTGTTTGAGATTCTCATTTGTGCTGTGCTTTTCACTCTGAAAAAGTCAAAGGAAACAAAACAACACAATGTTTAATTTGCGTTTCTTAGCTTTATCGATGCATTATCGATAACGTTCATAATCATATTGTCAGATGCAGTTCATGTTTTAGAAAACGCACGGTGCCGTTGGCAAGACTAAGGAAGCGTGGCAATGTTGCCGGTGGTCTTCAATGTGGTCGGCATAATGTCATGATACAAGAAGAAGCACAACATGATGTGTTGCTTTCAAAAGAGATTGTTGGCATAGATGCGCATTCTGATGAGGTAGTCAAGATCCTCATTGAAGAAGGGGTTACATGCAGGAAATACAAGCTTATTATAATTATTAGCGATGAGCTTCTGAGAAGATAGTGCTTGCAAAGTCAGTCTATGATAATTTATTTCAGCAATTTGATTTAACAGTGTTGATCACACTTTCTTGTTAACCTGACGTAATCAAGATCTTAAACAACATGTTGTGCGTCTATTTTAGATAAGTAAAGAATCTCAACATAATATTTTTGTATTTAGTTATCCCTAACAAGTAAGTGACAAGATCAGACAAACACTCCAGGATAAAAGGTACAACCACATGATAACTTCATTAATTTATTTTTAGCACCAGCAACATTAACATATATTAGGTGATACTCCGGGCATTGCTGCAAAAAAAATTTAAATAAAATTTTAAGATAAAATTTGAAAATAGAAACACTCTCTCTACTCATGCAATCAATGACATGTTACTTTTCTTGTGGCTAACATCTTCATATGATCTTTACTTCACTCTACTTGACATAGATGTGGTGGAGGACACTCTTATTCGTAGGAGTACATGACCAAGGGAATGTTGCCATGTGGTACATTACACACTTTCTATATAATTATCTAAGTTTAGAATTCTCCCCACCATTATCTAGTTTGTTGATATTTGTATCATGCTAAATTAAATATATTCTTCTAGAGTAATCCAGACTTCACCGATGGCGGACCTAGAGATTTTGTGGAACCTGGGTGAACATCGTCGCAACGGATAACAAGTTTGCAATATACCAATCACTAACATAAGTATAGGTGATAGCTACGACAATTTCGGAACTAAAATTATCGTTTAACACACGTACGAATATGAAAGTGAAAATACAATAGAAATTATCTCATTAGGATATTGCGACCATTGCTATCTGCCATTTGTCCCAATGCGACGATGCTGGTGAGCAGCCGGCCGGCCGGGCACAGTTAGCGTGCTCTCCCAACGCCCTTGCACATGCCACAAGCGCAAGCCCGGAATATCTTCTGCAGACCTGCATTCTTGCTCGAGTGTACTCCTACGCTAACTGTCTAACTGACTAAGACGGTCTCTAGCAACAAACCGCACCCCCATCTGCAAAATCGAGCTTTGAGAGAAGGAGAGAGAACACAACAGTAGCTCAAGGTTCAGCAGCATGTCGTTCCCCTTCTGCATCCAGCGTCGGCAGTTGCCTCCCGCGCTCCTTGGGTTCCACTGCGCTCGCAGGGATGGAGGAGGCGGCCGGCGAGCATGGAGGATCCGGCGAGGTCGCTGAGGTGGGGAGGAGGAGGTCGCGGGGTCGAGCTCGAGCATCACCGGCTCCCAGAGCAGATCCGGCGGGAGGAGGCCACGGGGTCGAGCGCCGCCGCCTCCCGGAGAAGATCTGGCGGGAGGAGATCGCGAATCGACGGCGAGGACGATGGGCGGTGGCGGAGCGGCCGGGCGGAGGCGGCGAGAGAGAGTGAGCAAGCGGCGAGGGTGTCGGGAAGCTCCACCGCGGCCAGCCGCGGGTGGACGACGGCGGAGCCTTGGGCGCACCGACCGTGGAGCTCCTCCTCCGCGCCCCTGCTCCGGCGACAAGTAGGTCAACATGCTTCCGCCGACGTCCTCCTGCTTCGTCTCCGACGGATCGGCCCTGGTCCACCTCTGCCCCCTCCGGATCTGCGCCGGGTGTTGCGGGTGGCGGGCGCAGAAGCTGTCGCGGAGGAGGCCGCTGCGAGCCTGCGTGTCCGCGAGCGCCTCCGCGAGCCTGCCCGCCGTTGGGAGTGGAGGAGGCTGCGGGAGTGGAGGAGGTGTGCTGGAGCCGGGAGCAGGAGAGAGACGAAGCGGTTGGGCTGCAGATCCCCTGTGAATGCGCGGCGAGGGCTTGCTGCATTTTGCGCTTTGCACAACCGCTGGAGTCGCTACAGTGGCTCCAGCATCTGCAAACCCCAGTTGCAGCACGGGTTGCAGAGGTTGCTGGAGACAGTCTAAGTACTCAAGTTGGACTGCAAGCGGTTCATAGTTATCTTTGCTTGCGATGAACAAAGGACCACTAAGGGAGTAATTGGTAGGCTACATTACCCTTATCCAGGCTTATGCAATGCACGCATCTGTGATTGGTAGGCTGCACAGGGTGTTATAGCCTAGCCCTGGCAATGCAAAAGAGGCATGCAAGCCTGGCTAGTGGGAAACACCCAAGAGGACCGTTCCCCACTATGCAAGCTTTTTTTTTGAAATTAAAGGCAGGAGCACTACCATATCATTTCAGAAGAAGAAGCAGTTATACATCACGAGCCGAAGCTACCACCACCAACACAAAACAACACACGCAAACACACCCAACAAAACTCTACACCACCTCAACCTGGGAGAGTAGCTGAAAGACAGTCGCCTTGAAATGCGTCGTCGTCACCAACGTTGTGCCACGCCAAATGTCGCGACCTGCTGCAAGCCAAAGCGACAACTCAAACTCCTCCACCACAGGACCATCGTCCTCAAGCCGCGCACACATGGTCGCCGATCCCCCCGCTCCAACAAAGCGTCAGCAGAAAACTTCCCGTCACGGCACCAATGAAATATGCTGATCCTGGCCACTCTACGTGGGGGCCTCGCCTCATCCACCGCCTCACACTCCTCTGCCAAAGACTCAGATATTTGAAACCGTTAAGAGAGCAACACTACCGCCCGTCACTGAGGTCACCACCACCCCTAGCTCGCCAACTCAAGACCTCCAGCACCCCATGGTTCCTCTGCACCTCCTCTCTCACAGCGGCATGACCTAACACACCTCCTCCGCCTCTGCGCTCAGGCAACACCCCCAACCAAACCACCACTGCCACTACCACAAGCCGCGACAGGTCGAAGTAACGCCTCCAAGAAGGGCACGACGCTAAAAGCGCCGCCGTCGCTTGTCCATTAACTGGATAGGGATTTCACCCGATACCCCATGCTATAGGACAAGGTACTCCGTAATGGCACCCTCAACAGGGAGAACGACGCCACGGGGGCGCCGCCACCACTACCACCGACAAGGGTGCCGGTGAGGGCTTTCGCCCGGATTAACACCATGTCTTGCACTCACGGACAAACAACAAGGGCACGCCTCCGCCGCCCTGCAACGCCTGCAAGAAAGATGGCTTGGCACATCCCGAATCGCCACCACGACACCACAAGTGTACACGCCGCGAACCCAAAGACAAACCATCCGGCCCCACCACCAGCAAAGACCGAACCTGCATCGCCGTTGAGAGGAGAAGAGATGGAGAACGCCGTCCGCCACACCTCCATTCCCACCACCCGTACGCAGAGGACATCCAGCTTCTCCGAGTCACCACAACCTGAGCCCGGCATCACCGACGCCCCCACGCAGCCTCCTCATGGCCGAGCAACAAAGGTTCTCGCACCACACAGTCACCGCCCGCTGCCGCCTCCGTCCTCACAAGCCAACGCCCGGCGCATCGGCCCCCATGGCAGCCACCACCACCGTCCCGCACCGGCTAAAGCCGCCGCCGACGCCTCGCACCGCCGCTTGTCGCCGTCGCCTCCGCGCCGGCCGGAGCTGCCACGCCGCCAGCCGCCGGCCGTGCCGGTCCCTGCGCCAACCCACGCACACAAGCACGCCCAGCGCAGCCACCGGATCTGGCGGGCGGGCCGGATCTCTGTGACCTCCCGCCGCCGCCACGAAACCGGGCGAGCCCGACAGAGCAGGTGACGGCCCGCCATGCTCCTCCCGCGCGAAGAGGCCGCGCCACCGCCCTGGCACCGCAGGACCTCCAGAGTCGCGGCGGCGTGACGTGAGATCGACAGGATCGGCAGGGTGGCGGCTAGGGTTGAGCCGCCGGTCGCCGCGCAGGGCGACGCGAGCGGCTGTTTTTCTCGCACTATGCAAGCTTCGGATAGCCAATGTGATTCAGCTCACCTCCTCCTATGCCTTTGGCGATGCGTGTGACCGCTCCGCGGCCGGAGCTCGCAGCCGCCCGAGCTCGTGGCGCCGCGGCGGTCGAGTCATGACACTCGCGGCGCCATGCGAGATCGAGCCGCGCGCGGTGGAGCGAATCTCACGGCCAAGCACGTGAGCCGGCATGACGGGGTCGCAGGGCGGAGCCAAGGGGGGCGCGCAGGGGCCTGGCCCCCCTAATGCTCCGGTAAACCAGGGAGGTAATCACTTTGATTAGCAAATAGGCTCCCAGTACTTCCTATTGTCCCAAGAATTTGCCCGGTGAATATAGAACCTCAGCTCTGTCTCTGGTCCTCTGTTTGCTAACCCGAGACAAGGTGCGATGGGGCCAAACCTCCAAAGTCACTACTGTTGTTACAATCTAACCAAGGCAAAATGGTGATGGGCTAGTCTGTAGAGTTTAATTAAATTAATCGTATTATAGTTGTCTTGTTGCATGCTTAGATTGAATAACCAGCTGCTCCTTTCTATTTCCCCTCAAATTTCAATATACTTTTCGATCTTTAAAGTGTAACCGATCATTTAGTTACCTGTATAAGGGATAAGGATACTAACACAACTAATTACTAGACAATTGTGTCATGCAACTCATGTTGATTTACTATTTGTTATCTATGATAAAGATCCTAACACAGCAAATTACTAAACAATTGTGTCATGCAACTCATGTTGATTTACTATTTATAATCTATGCTTTATTCAAACTACGATATATGTGTGTATATGCCATCGTATTGTTGTGACCTTATACCACTTAACCGCTGAGCGATCTCACGGCCACGCCGAAAGCGATGCGGCCGGTCAGCGCGCGAATCTCACGGCCTGGCCCGCACGACTCCATGGCCATGGAGCCGACGCCGCTGTGGGCTCAGCAGCGCGGAGGGCGGCGATCGCGCACGGGCTCATGCTGCGGCGGTGGGCGGTGATGCGCAGAGGAGAGGGACGCGAGGAGCAGGCCACGGCGGCGGTGTGCGTGGGTGCAACGCAGCAAGGCGGCGGGCAGCAGCAGTGGTGGAGGATGGGGAGGGAGCACGGCAACAATGGCCAAGCAGAGGTGAGGTGAAGGTTGGGAAGGGGAGAGAAGAGGAGGATGGTGGTAATCTCACCTCTAAAGAACACAGGGTTATCCTATCATAGTGTGCAGCCTACCAAACACGAGCATAGCAAATTAGACTAACTCTAGCCACCCTGCCAAACACGAGCAAATTGCATTGTATTGCACAAGCTTAGGCTAGCCAGGCTAAGGTTAGCCAAGCTGCCAATCACCCCCTAAACAAACACCCAGACCGGCCAGCAAGGAGCGTGAGCAGCTGCCCAAGCTGGCCGGACCTTGGGTCCGCCACTGCACTTCACCATGAAGCATGACAACTCTCCTCTCTTGCTATTTTCAAAACTTTCAGAATCTTCTCAAGTATGCATTGCTATCTTCAACACTAAGTGATACCTTGTGCGTTGTTGCGAAATTACTTAAACAAAGTTTAACATGAAATTTGAAAGTAGAACCACTAAGGTAACTGCATGGCAACATTACTTTACAAAGGACATCATATATAAAAATATGTTCATTTTGTTGAGTGTGAAGACTTTTAAATGATCAACCTTCCATATATTTGTACTATGAGAATTTTATAGCATGGTACTCTCAAAGACTAATAAATTATACATGCTTGAATGCTATAAATAGATCATCTTAGTTGATGGTGATGTGGCGTGTGATGTAGTGTGTTCCTAGATGAGGTGTATAGCTTACATGTTGAGACAAATAGAATTAAAATCACTTAGTAGGGTGTATCTATATTGGTTATATATATTACCAAGGTACTTGTCTTTGTATCCTTCATAATCAATTTAATTACTGGCGTCCTAATTTATATTTCTTTTGTTTATTTTGACAAGCATATGACAATTGAAAACATGACGCAACAATCAGCATGCGGAACTACGTTCAACGATTAACTGCTGTTATAAAAAAAACGATTAACTGTTGTTTGCATATTCCCCTCTGGGAGCTCTTGTCCACCAGCATGGGTGTTTTTTTCCGCTAATCCATGCCTACCTAATAAGCAGGAATTCATTCTCAAAAAAAAAAGCAGGAATTCTGTGTTCATATTTGCTCGCATATACTTTTTAGTACTTGGTGATCAGCTCGATAAAGTTCTTGCCTGCTACATCCACGTCCAACACCATTGGGTTTAGAGGGTTCATGTGGAAGGTTTCAGGGACCATCATATATGCATTCAAGCCACAAACACAATGCATGTTTGGTGTTACACATGTAGTATGCTTCCAACGCTTCTTTCTATCTCATAAACTGTGAAGTCTGAATTCTGAAAGAAACGAATGCACATCATCCCTCAATGTTTTAAGTACAAAGTGCTTTCTTTAGAGCGGCACTGCATAATGCAACATCAGCTTCAATCAGGACTCTTCTAGAGCCGCTGCCCTAGGATGCACTGCAAACAGAGGGATTATCCAACAACCGGTCTCAGGTCGTGCAAATCAGCGGTCGTTGATCAATCATCCGTCATCAGCCTCTGCATCATCAGCTCCACCACGGCGGGGGCATCAACGGTGACCGCAACCTTCACGGTCGGCATGCCGGTCCAGGCTGTGATCTCTCCGTACCTGAAAAACAAGCTTCGAATGATCAGTACACCAAACTGAATTCTCTACGTCACAGAGCTTGGTTGTGCTATACGCCATGCGAATGAGCCCGTCAGCAAAATCCCTCACAGCAAGTGAACTACAGGATTGGGTGCGCATCACTGCATCCTTAAATCTTGTGCATTTTCTTCCATGTGTTTAGCTAACCTTTTCTTGGTGTTGTCGAAAACTGTAAGACCCTTTGTGATTCCAACCGTCTGCACCCTCACGACACCTTCTGTGTAAGTCAATAGTGACGGATTTACCGCAGCGATAAGCGTTGTCGGATCATGAAGGTATACTCCTGCAAACATTTCAATGTGAAGTCAAGTCCCAGGTCCTGATCTGTCCACTATACAAGTACTTAAACTGAACTGTTTGGTTCCCCTGCATGATCATAATAAATATAAACCTTTTATGAAGTAAGCATCCTTGTGGTAATCAAAATAACAGCCCATTATCTTGCATAGATAGCGAGCATATTTGCTATCACACTGTTCAAGTTTCTCCCTGTCAGCGTCTGCAATAAAAGGACGTGTCATTGAGTTATCAGACCACAATAGCACTTATTTTCTAATACATGGCATGGCAAGTTGCCATTTTCAATTAAGTAATTAACATATACTTCGAATCATTTTGGGTTGGTACACTCCACTAGCCAAGGAAAAGTTACAATGTTGTCACTTCATACTACATTCGTAGAGAAGCATGAAGCACTGAAGGCCAGTGGCCAGTGCGCGGTGCACTATGTCTGAAAAGGAGATATTCTAACATGTTAACATTATATTGAAAAGGACACTACCTTTATCTATTGAAATAACAAGGGCTAATGAGACATAGATTAGAGGAAAACACAATCCATACATGCAAAATCTTAAGCTAAAGATGATACCATGCAACTAGTTGTAGTTGTTTTCAGCTCTGATTTCATGGTTGTAGTGGAGTAAGATGAAAATAGAAGCTACATATATATGTTAGGTCCATTATGCTTGCAGTTGTATGCTCTAATACACATTATTCTGAACAGATTGATGCAGCAGGCAACTTGAGTAGGAGTAGGATAACCCAACAAGTTACCTGTAAGAACTACTTGATGCGTTACATTTAGTCCCACGGCCAAAATATCAGCACCACAGGTGAACACAATATCCGCCGCGTCAGGATCCCCAAATATCTGTTGATAAACATAAATCTATTAGTGACAGCTCGGGAGCGAGGAGCAAAGTGATGCTTGCTTAATGAACATCACACATATCAGTTTCCTTTTCCTAGGGAAACATGAGGCCTCTAATTAACAAAGTATTACTGCATGTTATCTCAAATTGTGGTGACTGCCAACTCCATGTGCAGGCTTGAGCATGCATGTAATGTAACCACGTGTGACTGATGACTAAGAGATTGCTTTCAGAGAAATTAAGGGAGAGCACTCACATTTGCCTCAGCTGCAGGATTGACATTTCCATTGACTGAATACGCACCACCAAGAATAATAATCTGCCCTATCTTCTTCGAGAATGAAGGATCAAGCTCGATGGCCTAGGAAATGAGACATTGACATTTCCATTGAGGAAGCCAGACAATTTAGATCAGAGCTGTGAAGTGCAAGTAAAGTTAGCAATCAAAGCAGAGCAAAGCAGACCAGAGCAAGGTTGGTCAGCGGACCGAGGGCGACGACAGTAACTTGTCCGGGGTACAGGTTTGCCTGTTCAACCATGAAGGCAGCAGCCGTCTGATCTACCGGCTTCGTAGCCGGTGCAGGGAAATCCTGGTTTCCCAGACCGTCTGAACCGTGGACGAAGCTCGCAATCCTCAGCTTACTGGCTTTCTGCATGCCGTGTACAGGAAAAGAAACAGTTAACTGTTGACCAAGATGGTACTCCTACAGTAAATGAACATCTGAAAACTACTGCTCAGCACGATTTTCCACTTGCTAGTGCCGCCTTGAAGTTGCAATGTTGAGCAATAATAACTACCTTGATTGTTACATGGGATCCCTCCGCGACGGGGATGTCGGTCCGCCCCACAGCCTCCAGCTGAAACGCATGAGCCAGTGTGTGAGGTGAATGTGATCTGATCCCATCGAGCGACAGGCGAAAGGAGGGGAGTCGGGAGCGGTCACGGGGTGGGGTTGGGGAGGAGGAAGCCGCACGAACCAGGTGGAGCGCGTTGCGCGTGGCGAGGGCGGTGTGGACGTTGCCGAAGGTGGTGGTGAGGCCGAGCACCTCCAGCTCCGGCGACCGCAGCGCCACGAAGATGGCCATCGCGTCATCTGTTCCGCCGCCACCGCCACCGCCACCGCCCAAGGACACGCACCGGTCTGTCAGTCGGCCGCGGCACAGGAAACGATCGAGATGGTAGATGAGGAGGGTGTTACGGACCGATTCCGGGGTCGGTGTCGATGATGACCTTCTTCCTCGTCCCCTCCGCCGCCGCCATGGATCCCAACCGCACCAAGATTTCGATGCGGGAAGCTCCGATGCTCGGTGTCCGGTGTCCCCACGAATCTGGAATTCTGGATAGGACCCCTAGTCGAGCACGGGACTTTCGAGTAAAAACAGGGAGATGGAAGAAGAAGAAGATACCACTAGCGCCGAAGAACAAATAATAGCGGGTGCGGACGTGACACCTCCGCACCCATGACCCATGTGCTTCCAAAACGGGAAAGGAGTTTTCTATCGGCCATCAACCGGCGGAGAGTTACCGGCCGGATGTCCTGCTCCGGCGGCCTCCGGCGATTGGTGCGGCTGACTCTTGCGAATCACGCCACGCCGGTGATAAACAATTCGCGGCTTGCGTGCTCCTGTCGTCTCCGGAAAGACGGGCACCTTTTCTCCCAAATCCGTGGCGCGCAAATAAAGAAGAAGTTAGATACTTGTATAAAGTTGGAAATATTTTTTAATTACACAATACAACGCAGACATTCGAATGATTGAGTCTTTCAACGATCTGGAGATTATAAGTCACTCTACCGATCCTCGTTGTCGAACTACTAACACCTCGTAAAAGTGTGGAAGCGTTTGGTGGTTATGATTCAGATCGAATTTGGAAAGGATCGTCTCTGATTTTTTTTCGCAATGAGCAGCTTCTCACTATTTTTACCTATCATAAGAACACATTTTTTAGCCGAGAGCTTTTGGCGTGTTAGAGAAAAAGGCATACTTGCTTATTGAAACACAAAAAAAAAAACTTCACAACACCATAATATAATACTCTGTATCGAAATCTTTATGTGGATTGAAACTTTTCTTAACTTTGACCATTCTGTCTTATTCAAAAAATTATTGCAAATATGTAAAAAGATAAGTCAAGCTTAAAATACCTACAATAATAAAGCATGTAGCAGGCAAAGTAAATGATATTTGCATAATTTTTTGAATAAGACGAATGGTCAAAGTTGTGTAAAAAAGTCAATAGCGACAAATATTTCGATAGAGATGGAGTACTTTGTTTGTTTATTTATTTAGCTAGTTATTATCCTCAGTTTTTGCAACTAAAAACTGTGTTGGAACTAAACTTTGAAATGTTGATTGCTCATTAGGAGAAATGTTTACCCAACATTATAGAACCGAGATGATGTATTAGCAAAACGCACCTGGATTTATTAGTAGTACAGTTTTTAGATGCTAAGCATACATGTTGTTGGCACCTTTTCGAGGCCAAAGCCTGTGAAGGGTCTCGTTGCAGCACCTCTGCGTAGACACCGATTAGACGTTTGCAGGGTACCGGTCAGACCTTTGCCGAAGTAAATCGGTGAAACACATCCGAATGTCGCCCGAGCAAGATCCCGTCAGGACGGCGCACGCACAGCATTACTTTGGTTGTCATGGTATATTTCATATTTGTAACGCACGGCAAAAGTTGCGCTTGAAGCCTTTTTTTTCGAACAACTAAGCCTTTTTCATGGAACTATTCTTCGATACAGAACGAGCGAGCGGAGCTGGCCATGCGTCCATGAAAAGGCTTCGAGTAAAATGGTTCCGGAGAAAACACGAATCGTTTTGGAAAAGAGAAACGGAAATATATCTATCTATAACAACTATATAATCTGTACCCACTACAAATCCTTTCTCTATTTCCCTCAATCCACAATGCGCCACGTCATGTTGTGACATCATATCATATACACTCAATCCTGGGGACTCTTATTGGGCGCGCGTTCGCCCAGGCGAACAGTGGGCCCCACCTCTTTCCTTATCTCTTCATTTGTTTCCTTCTTCACTGTTCATCTTCTTTCTTTCATCTTCTTCCTTGAACTCGACCACCGCCCCGCAGACGGTGACCTCGCCGGCAGCCGCACCGCCCGCCTTCCGCCCGCCACCCCTCGACCCCGCCCTTCCTAACCAATCTCTTCCTCACCCCGCCGCCATCCCTTCCCACCGGATGTCCACCACCACTGGCGGCGGGCGCCATCGCCGCCGGCCTCGCCGCCCAATCGACCGACCTCCTCCGGATCGACCGCCACCCCGGCCATCTATCTAAGGCCGCCGGTCATGGAGCCCCTCCCGAACCCGGAACCCAAATCCTAACCCTAGTCCCCTACCCCACCACCGCGTCGGCCTCCACATGCCGACCACGGCCTTGCTACCGCCGTCCGCTCCGCCCACCCGCCATGGCCGCCCCCGCCCTTCTCTTCCCCAACGACGGCAAGGATGAAGAAGACCCGGGAGGGCGTTCGCTGCTAACACGTAGCGGCGCGCGCACGCCCGATAAGAAATTTGCTCAATCCTCCCAAATCCACCAGCACAATAGATTAATTACCCACGCCAGTGCGCTCCTAGCATTCCTCCCGTGGCGATGAATTAAATGCCATCCTCTCAAATAGGTAGCCCAACGACTACCAGTGCATTGATCAATCGCTTGGCCTTTGGCATTCCGATCCAACTCAGAATTCTTGGCACTTCAGATGATCCCAGTGCTCGCGCCCCATTTAAATCTACGGGAGACCGAGCATCTTCAGCGGGCTGCGGGGACCGGGACTGGGTGAAGAAGCTCAAGATGCTCCAGTGAGAGAGAGCGCGCCTCGGCGTCCTTGTGACCTCCATCGCGTCGGCACGGCAACGACATCTAGGACAAAACTGGCTTCCAGAACTGACCGAGCCAACACCACCGGCGTACTCAATACTCATTCAACTAGTAAGATTAGGCACCGCAGTCGAATGGAATTTCGAGAGGGATTAGTGAGTTGGTGAGGCACCATTAGCACCTGTATCTTTTGTTGACAGAAACGGCGGCGGCCTGCATCGTATGCGGCGAGGTGATTATGATGGAGAAGCTCACCGTCATCTTCAGCATCGTTCCGACCTAGGGCCGATGTGGTGTTGGAATATTAGGCAATTTCCAGATTAAAACCATAATATAAATCATGACGTAGTAAACAACTAGATTAATCATGTCACAGATCATGTCAAATAGTGTAGGCACAACTCGTACACTAGACAGATTAAACATACTGATCAAGCAGAACAATAAAACTAGATTGCAAGAATAATACCTGCTGGAAGTTGTAGATGACGTGATGGAGAGATTCAGCGAGCCGAGATCGTCCACCGTCGTCGATTAGCGGCGGTGGAAGACTTCAATTAGCCCGACGAAGATGACGCCGGGACACAGCACCCCTGGATCTTGTCGGAAGACGAGCCGTGACGAAGTTTGGGAGCAGTCGCGTGAAAAGCGCTTCCCAAAAACCT
Source organism: Cenchrus purpureus (assembly GCA_022644695.1). NCBI lineage: Eukaryota > Viridiplantae > Streptophyta > Magnoliopsida > Poales > Poaceae > Cenchrus > Cenchrus purpureus. The sequence goes on from CP053459.1 coordinate 85,419,486, forward strand.
TATTCGTCTTCTCCCGGTGCAGGATCACAAAGACAACGCAGTTCCCGGAGACTGCCGCCTTGGCCGTAGGTGCACGCAAACGATCGGGTTGGAGTCTTGGCGATGGCGGCGCAGCAGTAAGTAGAGGCAAAACCCTAGTTGTTGATTTGATACGTTTTAGCGTGGCCGGTGGTCTGCTTATATAGTCCGGAAACCGAGCCTCGTGAAACACAATCACGAGTAGGACTCGAGTTGAGTCCGTTTAGGACTCGACAAACCTAAAGACCAAAACTAAAACTGCAAAGGAGACCGCGCAAGGCGAGAAGCCGGATTCGCGGACCATTCACGCAGTGTGTCGCCGCGCCTCTTCGCTCGGCTCGCCGCTCGGTGAGGCGAGCGAGCTGTGGACTTCCTTTCTCCTCCTCATACTAGTCTTTAGAAGATGAGAATAACTTCCATATATTAGTTGGTTCCCTCCACCTTCCACTAGCAAGGTGGCACTAAAGGATTCCACTACTCCCTATGCACTCATATGTATGGGCCTTTGAGATTTATTTAGGAATTTCGAATTAATTGTTGGGCCAAGCCCACATAAATTCCAACAATCCCCACCGATCTCAAATGCCCATTTAGAGATTTGTCTGCTCACCACTGCTCGATATACGGTGTTTAGAGAGTTAAGTTGAACTTCCGCCTAGAACTTCAAGCTTACACTTATCCACAACTTGAACAATGGACTACGCCTTGAATTACAAGTTTTGTGCAAGCTTTACTCAAAGCCAAATTAGTACTTGGCTGCCAATAGCCTTACCCCGTGGGTGGAGCATATACGTCATACTCCTTAGTCTCTTCATGAGTTTACTAGAGATCACCCAAGTCTCATAGATCGCGACGTTTAACGATCAAGCTCATATAGGTATGTTCTTTCAAGAATGCTCAGAGGACAGCATCTTTACTTGTTAAAGTCAATAGAACATATTAAAGCATCCTCGCCAACCTACCTCACGGCCTCATTGCTCTGAGAGTATTGCATCTTCACATAGAGAGGATTATCATTATACTCTCCTCGCTTTACCAATAGCTTGTTTTTCCTAGGTCCTTAGTCATGGGATCTCCGATCAAAAGGTTGGGTTACTACCATCAGTAAACTCACATGGGTCTCATACCCATCTCCCTAGATGCAATTTCTATCACATTCGTGATAGTCCTTTTGTAAAGGGATCTCGCTGGGTTTTTGTCTGTTTGTATATATGATACGAATTACTGGAGTTTCTCAACTTCCCGGTCTTCAAACGCGTCTTTAACGTGTCTTGTTGACTTCGCATTATCCTTAGCACTATTCACTTTAGTGATTACTGTTTGATTATCACAGTTCATAAGAATAGCCGGTATTGGTTTTTCAACCACCGGCAAGTCGACAAGAGCTCACTGACCACTCGCCTCTGCAGATGTATCCAAAGTGTAAGTTCAGCTTCCATAGTTGATTTAGTCAAAATAGTCTGCTTTGCAAGACCTCCATGACATCGCGCCACCTCCAAGGGTAAAGATATACCCACTAGTGGCGAGATTTGATCGATATCGAATCCTTCGCATCACTATATCTCTCTAGCACTGGGTGCGGGAATAGTGAATCCCATAGCTCATCGTACCTTTAAGATAACGCAAGACCCTTTCTAGTGCATGCCAATGATCATCACCCGAGTTGGACATGTACCTACTCAACTTGCTCACAGCAAAAGAGATATCCGGTCTAGTTGCGCTAGCAAGATACATGAGTGAACCAACAATTTGAGAGTACTTCAATTGATCTCTGGTATCCTTCATGTTCTTTCGCAATGTCACACTAGGATCATAAGGTGTTGGAGAAGGCTTGCTGTCCGTATAGCCAAAATGACTCAAGACCTTCTCAACATAGTGAGATTGTGATAGAGTAATCCCACTCTCTTCCTTAATCAACTTACAGTTTAAAATTACATCAGCTTCTCCTAGATCTTTCATGTCAAAACTCTTTGACAAGAATGACTTGACTTCATTTATAATATCCATGTTTGTTCCAAAGATTAGAATATCATCTACATATAAGCATAGTATAACAAAATGACCCCCACCATGTCGATAATACACACACCTATCAGCTTCATTAACGACATAGCCCGCACTAGTTAAAGTAGTGTCAAACTTCTCATGCCATTGTTTAGGAACTTGTTTCAAGCCATACAAAGATTTCAATAATTTACACACCTTCTTTCACCTTTACTACAAACCCATCAGGTTGATCCATATAAATCTCCTCATCCAACTCTCCATTAAGAAAAGTTGTCTTCACATCCATCGATGGACGATCGCACCATATGAGAGCGAGGATAGTAGTACTCTAATAGTGGTCATTCTAGCAACAGGTGAATAAATATCAAAGAAATCTTCGCCTTCCTTTTGAGTATAACGTTTAGCCACAAGTCGAGTCTTGTACTTGTCAATAGTACCGTCAGGCCTAAGCTTCTTTTTGAACACCCACTTACAACCAATTGGTTTACAACCGAATGGTAGTTCAAATAACTCCCAAGTTCTATTAGAAAGAATCGAGTCCATCTCACTACGAACTGCTTCTTTCCAATCATCTGCATCTGGAGATGCATATGCCTCTATAATAGAGGTAGGAATATCATCCACAAGGTACACAATGAAATCATCACCAAAGGATTTTGCAATCCTTTGTCTCTTGTTCCTCACAGGAACTTCATTGTCATCCTTCTCAAGTGTTTGCTCAAATGACTCAACAGAAGACTCGATAGGTATAGTATTATCATGAGCTATTTCAGTGGAAAATTTAGCATTACTACGCATATCTTTCATAGGAAAAATATTCTAAAAAAATGTAGCATCACGAGACTCAAAAATTGTATCAACATGCATATCAGAAACTTCAGATTTTACTACTAAAAATCTATAAGCAATGCTATTATGAGCATATCCTAGAAAGACACAATCTACCGTCTTTGGTCCAAACTTACGCTTCTTTGTAATTGGAACATTGACTTTCGCCAAACATCCCCACGTGCGCAAATATGAAAGTGATGGTTTCCTTCCAACCCAAATCTCATATGGTGTCGTCTCTTTACTTTTGTTCGGAATTCTATTCAGGACATGACTTGCAGTCAAAATAGCTTCCCCCCACCATGCCTTAGATAAACCAGTAGTATCTAACATGGCGTTCACCAAGTCAGTCAATGTGCGGTTTTTCCTCTCGGTAATCCTGTTGGATTCAGGAGAATAAGGAGGTGTCCTCTCGTGAATAATACCATGTTCACAAAACTCATCAAATAATATAGGAAAATATTCACCACCACGATCGACCTTAGACATTTAATCTTTCTTTCTAGTTGATTTTCAGCCTCATTTTAAAGATTTTAAAGTAGTCTAAAGTCTCATCTTTAGTTTTCAGCAAGTAAACATAGCAATATCTAGAAGCATCATCAATTAACGTCATGAAATATCTCTTTTCACCTTTAATCAACACACCATTCTTCTCGCATAGATCATAATGAATGAGTTCTAGAGGTGCCAAGTGTCTCTCCTCCGCTGCCTTGTGAGGCTTTCGAGGTTGCTTAGATTGCACACAACTATGGCACTTAGAACCTTTGGCAATGGTGAAATCTGGTATTAACTAAGCTAGATAAATGTGACATCAAACCAAAATTCACATAACATAGACGAGAATGCCAAACACTTGAATTATCACTAATTGTGCCACAAATATGATTGATTGACTTATTACAAAATCGCTAAACTTAGGCGGAACAAGCCTCGTAATCATAGCCTTTACCAATAAATTATCCATGCTTAGACATAACTACTTTATTGGACTCTAACACTACCTTAAAACCATCTCTTAATAAAAGAGAAACACTAACAAGATTCTTGCGAATAGTAGGGACATCTTTGCGACGATCTTGCAGGTAAACTTCGGATCTACCGGTACCAACACCACGAGCGAAGCATGAGACCCGTTCCCCATCAGGACGGAAGAACCTTGGAGCCCCTGGTAAGAAGAAAACAAAGAGATGTCATCACACACGTGAATATTAGCACTCATATCAAGCCACCAACTAGGTGATTGAAATCTGAAAATACGATGGGAAGATTACCATACATCGCATCGATGCTTGATGCGATCACGAGGTTGACCTTTTTCTCTTTACTGATGCGCGCGCTTAGGACAATCCTTAGCAAAATGACCAAGTTCACCACATGTGAAACAAGACATCTCAGACTTGTCTTTCTTCTTCTTCTTAAAGGTAGTAGTTGCTTTGGCATTGAAAGGCTGTTGTTTCCCCTTTCCTTTGTTCTTACCCTTGAAATTTTTCTGGACAAAGTGGGCGCTATGTTCCTCGTTCCCCTTATCAGTATTGTCTTTAGCCCGAGCCTTCTCTTCAACATCAAGAGATTGAATCAAGTTTTCAACCGTTATCTTCACTCTCTTGTGTTTAAGGCTTGTGGCGAAGTTCCTCCATGGAGAAGGCAACTTTGCAATAATGCAACCAGCCACAACTTCATCGGGAATAACATACTTAAGGAGTTCAAGTTCCTTAGCCAGGCGTTGTATCTCATGAGCTTGTTCGACTATGGATTTGTTAGCAACCATCTTATAGTCATGAAAGCTCTCCATGATGTACAATTCTTGCTGCATCGAAGCACCATATGTAGTGTTCAGATGATCCCACAGAGCCTTTGCGTCTCATATGTGCATCATTGAATCAAACAGATGATCCGAAAGCACATTACGCACAGCTCTCACAAAGTTATCATTGGCTTTCTGGAATTTACTCCGATCCTCATCAGAGATACCTCCCTCAGGTAAGCCATCTTTGACCCAGAAAACTTCCATGGCGAAGCCAACTGTGACCTTGACAGACCACCTCTTGAAGTGCGCACTGAGAACTTCTCCTACCGCATCAACAAAACTAGCCATAGGTACTGGAAAAGACCTATAATAAGGTTTTTGGATTGTTAGAATATTAGGCAATTTCCAGATTAAAATCATAATATAAATCATGACGTAGTAAACAACTAGATTAAGCATGTCACAGATCATGTCAAATAGTGTAGGTACAACTTGTACACTAGACAGATTAAACATACTGATCAAGCAGAACAATAAAACTAGATTGCAAGAATAATACGCTGGAAGTTGTAGATGATGTGATGGATGGAGAGATTCCCGCGAAGCCGAGATCGCCGCCACCGTCACGTCGATTAGCGGCATGAGTAGGACTCTGAGTTGAGTCCGTTTAGGACTCAGCAAACCTAAAGACCGCGCTCCCGCAAGGCGAGAAGCCGGATTCTGACCATTCACGCAGTCCATTCACGCGCCCGCCCGCTTCGCCTGGCCCCGTCCCGATGACGGCGAGCGTGTGGACTTCCTTTCTCCTCCTCATACTAGTCTTTAGAAGATGAGAACAACTTCCATATATAAGTTGGTTCCCTCCACCTTCCACTAGCAAGGTGGCACTAAAGGATTCCACTACTCCCCTATGCACTCATATGTATGAGCCTTTGAGATTTATTTAGGAATTTCTGAATTAATTGTTGGGCCAAGCTCACATAAGTTCCAACAGAAGTCGTACCTGGCTGGATCGGTGATGAAAGCTGAGGGTGGTGGGCTGTCGGCAGCTTCTGTTTGCAGTTTTTTTTATCAACATTCGCATACAGAATGATGTGGATGTGCATGCTACAACATGTAAGAACATCGGAATCGTTGAGAAAATGCTTAATCCTAACTCTTAAGGTATCTATCAATTCACTTCTCTAGCGGCAGAATAGTTTTTATTTCTTTAACTTTACATTTACATATACATATAATTCTTTTTCCCTAATGTTGCCAGTTTGGCCAAGAATGAAATGTGTTGTTTTCTTTCTTCTGGATATCGAGTTTGGTGGCCTTCAAAATTTCGAACTCAATCAATCGCAACTGAAGTGCAAGACTGCGTATTTTTTTTTAAAAAAGTTTTGCAAATTCCCGCAGCAACGCGCGGGTATCACGCACCTAGTTCCTTTATGAAAGTGCATCTTGGCCCCCTAATTGTTTTGGTGATAGTGACAAACACAATTTGTGGCATTTAACGTTTGAATAAGATGTGTGCAGGATTTACTTAATTGAAAATTATGGTTTTGACCAAAAGAAGGCCCCCAACTCCATTTTGGCGTTTTCAACTCAAGTCAAGGCTTAATTTAATTTTGATTTTGAATTTGAGTATAGGAAACACCGTACTATAAAGGGGGATGCGAATTGATCGCCAAGAGATGCTAAAAGTGCTTTAGGAGATGACCCAAGTGAGTGAGAAGAGATTAGAGTTAACACGTGCACATTTGCTTATCTTATCTCAACTAGTACCGACATGGCTTCTCTGGCGAGTTTCAGCCAGGGGATCGGTAGTACCGACTGGCCTGAACCACCGATATGCCTTCACCTGGGTTTCACGGGAGCCCTCGTAGTTCGACCCCGTGTCGAAGTGAGAAATCCCGATTTTGCCGTGACTAGTTTTCAGGGTTGGGTATAAATACCCCCCTTCTTCTCCCTCACTCATTACTAACCAACCACGGGACAAACACTCACTTGAGCATTCACTCCACTTCTCCCCTCCCTCCTAGAGCCAAGATTTGATTCCTTTGAGCTAGGGCTTGGGCAGAGAAGTGATTCCTAGTGAGGATTAGAGAAGCTTTGAGAGCCCTTCGAATCTCCCCATCTCAAGAGCACTTGAAGCATCTCCGCAATTGATTCATGTTTGTTACTCTTGAAGCTTGCTTCTAGATGGTTAGGCGTCTCCCGTTGAGTGCCCTCTTTGTGTGGTGCACCCGGGATCGTTTGTATTACCCTCTCCTTGGTGGAGAATTCTTAGTGAGCACCAATCTTCCTTTGTGGGGGTTGGGTGAGGAAAAGAGGCTCTTGGTGATAGCCCTCCTTTGTGGGATCCTCAACGGAGACGTAGCTTCCTTTGTGGGAGTGAACTTCGGATTAAATTCGTGTGTCTCCTTTGCTTGCTTGAATCCTTTGTTTCTCTCTAACCCTAGAGCTTGTTTGTGCCCGATCTCTAAATTGGTTGTGCTCCAACTCATATCTTTGGTTGCGTGGTTCTTAGCTTCTAAACTAAACCTTTGATTCAAATAGAATTGCTAGAATCGCTTACATTTCAAATTTAGGTAGTCACCGGTCCGGAGGAAGTACCGACCCTCAGTAGTTCGGTACCACGTTCTCTTAAGTACCGAGTGTTTTAACCGCTGCATTTGTTTCAGAAATTTGAAGTGATCCTATTCACCCCCCTCTAGGCATCACAAGGTCCTTTCAATTGGTATCAGAGCCTAATCCCTTGATTTAGGCTTAACCGCTAAGGGATCAAGATGTCGGGGAGCGGAGACAACCAATCCGCCGAAGAAATCACCGCCAAGGAAGCTCAAGAGAAAGAGCTTAAGGCAGCCCAAGACGTCATCGGGAAGGCCCCAAGCCGTTCCAACGGAGAAAGCTCCGATGACTCTTCATCCGACTCGGACTCCGACTCCGACTCAAGTGATGAAGATGTCAAGGATGATGATGATGCGGCAAGGAAGGCGGCGAAGAAGAGAAGAAAAGCTAAGAAGAAGAAGGCCAAGAAGATGGCCAAGAAGCTCCTCAAGAAGATGATCAAGAAGGAGCAAGCAAAGCATTACCACTCCGGCTACTATGAAGTGCCATTCCACTACGGACAACCCACGGGCAACAATCCTAACGAAAGTTTTATTAGTACATTTGGGAAAGCCTCCCACTTGATGGGAAAGACTATCCCAAATGGGCTTATGATATGCAAATGCACCTCACGGGCTTCACCCTTCTCTTTGGAAGATTGTGGTTGTAGGTGTGACAATCTCACCAAGGAGAAGCTCTTACACTTGAGCATGAGCAAGACCTCCACCGTAACGTGCAAGCAACAAGAGTAATCACGGATCCTTGTGTGCTCAAGAGTTCAACAAAGAACATCCAAATTGCCAAGGTGATTTGGGACACACTCAAGGAGGCACATGAGGGTACCGATCAAGTGAGAAGAGGCAAGATCGACTTGATTCACGGAGAGCTTGAGCTTTTCGTCATGAAGGATGGAGAGACCGTGAGGGAAATGTATGATAGGCTAATACTTCTTGTCTCGGACATCAAAGCCCTAGGAAGCAATGATTGGGATGATGAGAAGGTCACAAAGAAGTTGCTAAGAGCTTTCACACCGAGGAATCCAAACCTAGCAACCATGATAAGAAGAGATCCCAACTATCACAACATGACTCCCAATCAACTTCTTGGTGAAATCTTGCATCAAGAGCTAGTTGATCAAGACGTGAGAAGTCTCTTACATTGAAGGTGAACAAGAGTCTAGCCCTCAATGCTAGCTCTAGTGAAGTGGTGGAATTAAAGTCAAGACTTCCAAGACTAAGAATGAAGATTCAAGTGAGGAAGGAAATGCGGATGAAGAAACCGCCTTTGCCATAAGAAAATACAAGAAGTTCTTGAAGTCCAAGGCATCAAGGAAAGGTGGTGATGATAGAAAGAAGAAGTCACAAAGAAAATGCTATGAGTGTGGAGAGTATGGACACTTCATGTTGAGTGTCCCAAGAACAAGAGCAAGGACAAGAATGAGGAAGAGAAGAAGTACAAGGAGAAGAGCAAAGAGTACAAGAACAAGTACCAAGGGCGTGCTCACGTGGGTCAACAATGGGACTCAAGTGATGAAGATGAAACACCAAAGAAGAAAGGCATGGCAACACTTGCCATGGCACAAGGAGCATCTTCACCACGCCTCTTCAACAACTTCTCCGACGATGAGGACAACTCTCACTTTTGTCTCATGGCAAGAGGGAGCAAGGTACAAGAGTCAACCACCTCATCCTCTCTCACCTTATCATCTTCCACACCTAGTAATGACATAGACAACCTAGATGAGGAAAAGAAATGGAGGCAAACATGATAAAGCAATTTGGTAAAAAGGGCCATAAAGAAATTAAAAAGCTTTTGGACAAATTAGAGGAAAGGAAGGAGATTCTCCATGAGCAAGAAGACTTGCTTATCCGTGAAAAGGAAAGAAACCTTGCTCTAGAGAAAATCCTTGTCAAGAAAAGGCTAAGGTGGAGAAGTTGACCACGGACTTGTCCTTGGCTAATGACTCCAACAAGAGGATGTCAAAGGATTACACTTTGGCAAATGAATCTCTAGCTTCCCTAAAGGCTACTCATAGTGAGCTTCAATCAAGCTTTTCATGCTTGATGGATAAACATAAAAATCTTGAGGCAAACTATAGTACCCTTTGGGAAAGCACCAAAGTCAATTCTAAGGCAACACTTGACTCTAGTGCCTCCAGTAGTAAAGGTTGTTCTATTTGCTCTAATATTGATATAAATGCTCTCAAGACTAACCATGCAAGGCTTGAGGAAACAATCAAGAGCAAAGACAAAGAAATAGCCCGATTGAACATGTTGATCACTCAAGGCAAGAATGGTGCCAAGTCCATCCCTAAGGTGGTTGACAAGCAAGGACTTGGGCACTACAAGAACAACAAGGTCAATGGTAGGGTGGTGGTTAAAGGGCATGAGATCCTTGTGGAACAAGGGAGGCTACCTCAACGCTATCATGGATATTGCCCATGGAGTCATCACCTCCACCACAACAAAGGATAAGCCAAAGATTGTGAACACCACAAAAGGGAATGGTGGGGTTAATTCTCCATCAAAGGTATTGAAGAATGTGGTTGAACACAAGCCCTCTCCCAACTACACTTGTGACTATGACCTTGGACCACAATGGTAAAATGGTGGTCAAGTATGTTGGGGCCTACACAAAGAAGACTATGAGGAAGAGTGTGTGGGTTCTGAAAGTTTATGCTTCTAACCTCCAAGGACCCAAATCCTTTTGGGTACCTAAACCAAAAGCCTAAACTTGTTTTGTAGGCCTACTCCTCCCGTGCAACCGCATGGTTGATTGATAGTGGTGCCACTAATCATATGACCGGAGATGAAGGCTTATTTGCATCCCTTGATCATTATGACAACCCTACGGAAGCTATCATCTATGGAGACAATGGTCAAGGAGATGTGATCGGTCTAGGTAAAATTGCTATCTCAACAACAAATTCAATTGAAGATGTTTTTCATGTGCAAGGTTTAGGGTACAATTTGTTGTCGGTTTCACAACTTTGTGAGAAAGGCTACAATTGTCTCTTTACCAAAGAGGGTGTGACCGTCTCTAGAAGTGAGGATTCCTCTATTGTCTTTGCGGGTCACCTAAGGGGAAAGCTTTACTATGTGGACTTCACAGAAGTAAAGGTGGACCCTAAGGCTTGCTTAGTGGCAAAATCCGACATGGGTTGGCTATGGCATCGCCGACTAGCCCATGTTGGCATGAGGAACTTGGCCAAACTTCAAAAGGACGAGCACATCCTAGGACTAACAAATGTTGTTTTTGAGAAAGATAGGTTATGTAGTGCTTGTCAAGCGGAAAAACAAGTTGGAGCATATCATCCCGCCAAGAACATCCTATCAACATCAAGACCATTGAAGCTACTACACATGGACTTGTTGGACCAATTGCCTACATAAGCATCGGTGGTAACAAATATGGTTTAGTAATTGTTGATGATTTTTCCGTTTCACTTGGGTATTCTTTTGCAAGATAAAAGTGAAGCAAAGGGAATTGTGAAGAAGTTCATTAGAAGAGTTCAAAATGAGTTCGAGCTCAAGGTCAAGAACATAAGAAGTGACAACGGCTCGAGTTTAGGAACACTCAAGTTGAAGAGTTCCTCGATGAAGAAGGCATCAAGCATGAACTTTCCGCTCCATATACCCCTCAACAAAATGGCATCGTTGAGAGGAAGAACCGTACGTTGATTGAAGCGGCAAGGACAATGCTTGATGAATACAAGACTCCGGACTCATTTTGGGCGGAAGCCATCAACACCGCATGCCATGCCGCCAACCGCCTCTACCTCCACAAGTACTTGAACAAGACTCACGAGATCATCACGGTAAGAAGCCTAGTGTGCATTACTTTAGGGTCTTTGGGTGTAAGTGTTTCATACTTAACAAGAAACCCAAAGCCTCAAAGTTTGCATCCAAGGTTGATGAAGGTTTTCTCATTGGTTATGGAACTAACGAGCATGCCTATCGTGTTTTCAACAAAACCACCGGTTGTGTTGAGACCACGGTAGACGTGAAATTTGATGAATCCAACGGCTCTCAACGAGAGCAAGTTAGTGAAAACCTTGTAGATGATGAAGAACCCCCAAGTGTTTCAATCTTTAGAATGGGGACTGGTGAAGTGATGCCTCGTGAGGTTCAAGTTCAAGCTTCGGGTGAAACAAGCAATCAAGATCCACCATCATCAACAAGAGTGGAACCACTAAGTTCTCAAGTTCATCAAGATACAAGTCAAGTTCATGGTGACGATCATGGAGGGCTTTGATCAAGGGGAGAACAAGGTGGTGAAGCTCAAGAAGAAGCCCCACAAGATGAAGATGATGATGGACCCATTCAACGTCAATCTCAAGCACCACACCCAAGAGTACATCAAATGGTTCAACGGGATCATCCTGCTGACAACATATTTTGGGAGTATCCAAAGAGTGGTAACAACTCGCTCAAGATTGTCAAACTTTTGTGCATTTTACTCGTTTGTCTCCTCTTTGGAACCTCTTAGTGTGAAACAAGCTCTTGAGGACCCGGATTGGATTATTGCCATAGAGGAAGAATTGAACAACTTCAAGAGGAATGAAGTTTGGGAGTTGGTGCCAAGACCAAAGCAAAATGTGATCGGCACCAAATGGGTCTTTAGGAACAAGCAAGATAAATTTGGTGTCGTCACAAAGAACAAGGCAAGGCTTGTTGGCAAAGGGTACACTCAAGTTGAAGGCTTGGACTTTGGAGAGACCTATGCACCGGTAGCAAGGCTTGAATCAATTCGTATTCTTTTGGCCTATGCTACTCATCATGACTTCAAACTTCATCAAATGGATGTCAAGAGTGCATTCTTGAATGGACCTCTCCAAGAAGAAGTATATGTTGATCAACCACCGGGCTTTGAAGATCCAAACTTTCCCAACCATGTGTACAAGCTCCATAAGGCGCTCTATGGGCTCAAACAAGCTCCTAGAGCATGGTATGAATGCTTTAAGGATTTTCTTCTCAAGAACGGTTTTGAGATAGGCAAAGTCGATTCTACTCTCTTCATTCAAAGAAATGGAAATGATATCTTTGTATGCCAAATTTATGTTGATGACATTATCTTTGGTTCTACTAATGATAAATTTTGTGAAGAGTTTAGTAGGATCATGACCAAGAGATTCGAGATGTCTATGATGGGTGAATTGAAGTTCTTCCTTGGATTTCAAATCAAGCAATTGAAGGAAGGGACTTTTCTATGTCAAACCAAGTATGTGAAGGATATGCTCAAGAGGTTTGATATGGCCGATTCCAAGCCCATCAAGACTCCCATGGCATTAAATGGACATCTTGATCTCAATGAAGAAGGGAAGTCGATCAAAAGGTATTTCGCCCATGATTGGCTCCCTCCTTTACCTTTGTGCATCTAGGCCCGATATAATGCTTAGTGTGTGCATGTGTGCAAGATTTCAAGCTAATCCTAAGGAGTATCATCTAATGGCCGTTAAGAGAATCTTTAGATATTTGGTACACACTCCTAACCTTGGCTTGTGGTATCCCAAGGGCTCCACTTTTGATTTACTTGGCTATTCGATTCGGACTATGTCGGTTGCAAAGTAGATCGAAAGAGCACTACCGGACTTGCTAATTTCTTGGTAGGTCTTTGGTTCGTGGAGCTCAAAGAAGCAAAATTCGGTTGCTTTGTCCACGGCGGCCAGTATGTGGCGGCTGGTGCTTGTTGTGCACAACTCTTGTGGATGAAGCAAACGTTGAGTGATTACGGTTGTGAGTTTAGTAAGATTCCACTCTTGTGTGACAATGAGAGTGCCATCAAGCTAGCAAACAATCCGGTCCAACACTCTAGAACAAAGCACATAGATATTCGACATCATTTCTTAAGGGATCATGAGGCTAAGGGAGATATTGCTCACGTCATGTGAGCACCGAGAGGCAACTTCGATATCTTCACTAAGCCTCTAGACGAGCAAAGGTTTTGTGCTTTGAGAAGTGAGCTAAACATCTTGGATTCTCGTAACTTGGCTTGACTTGTTGCACACAAAATTGTTTGATGCCTAGATAGAGAGAAAAATGTTTTATTTTCTTCACTTTGTGTGTGTCTTACAAAACTTGGTTCTTTCCATAGTGTTTGGTGATTATCACTTTGATTGATTGATTGTGTCTAATCACCAAGCCCTATGATTGCTCTACATGTCCATAGCTTTTTCCCTCTATCCAGTTCAGCTAGTCTCTCAATCTCTTCTTCAAAATTCTTAAGATTCACGGTACTACCGACACGAGGTCGGAAGTACCGCTAAGCGCTTACTATTGGAATTTCGAAAACCCACGGTACTACCGACACGAGGCCGGTAATACCGAGGAGAGCTCATTTGGAATTACGCAAAATCTAGTACGGTTCTCCGTCGGTACTACCGATCGGACCCTCGGTAGAACCGGCCCTCCGTCGGTAATACCGATATGGGCTCTCTGGCTCAATTTTCTTGGACCCTCGGTAGTACCGAGCCCCTGTCGGTACTACCGATAATCGCCGCTGGGGTATAAATAACCCTCGAACCAGACTCGTTCTAGGGTTCGTTTCCAGACCGTTGTCGCCTCCCTCTCCTCTCCTCTCTCAAATCCGTGAGGGGAACTTCAAATCCACCCGTGAAAACTTCAATCTAGCCATTCCATTAGATTCCCCACCCTTCGGAACATCCGATCCTCGCCGGGAGTTCTTCGATTTGTGCGGGAAAGATCAAGGTATTACTTTCAAAATCCTCTCTAATCGATCTCTCAATGCCGTTGTTTCTAGGAGGAATGCTTTAGGGAATCATCTTTATATCCATCCTAGAACACTTGCCCATGATCTCGTAGCGTTTCGTTGGTTGAATTACTCGGTTCATGGATTTTAGTCGGGTGAGCAAACAGTGCTTCAAGTCTTAGAAGTCCATGAACCGAGCCAATCCAATTCAATCCTTCGCATCCATCTTATGCAATCCTTATACACTCTCTCAGATGAGTCGGGCCGGCAAGCAAGTGATCCAAGAAGGCTCCGATGAGGATGACGTCCCTCTTGCTCAAAGGAAGAGAAGGTGGGCAAGGTGCTCAACGCCCACGTGGTCGAGGCCGTAAAAATCCTCCAGCTGCTCCTCGTCGCTCGACTAGTCAAGGTCACCATGCACGTACCAAGCAAGCTCATGAACCGGATGATCATTATGATGACTATGAAGATATCTCCTTGGACTCTCTTATGGGTTTGTGCTTAGGCCTGCGTGCCTCCTCGTCCCAAGCAACCACAATGGGAATCATGAAGATGGTTGACTACAAGAGTGGGTCACATGACGTGTACAAGCAAATTTGAATGGCAAAAGGAATTTGAAGATATCCGCTTTTGGCTCAAGTTCAATGCCGATTGGTATGAATCGGTTATCTTATGCAAGGAGCACATGACTATTGACATGAAGTCCATCAATTGGGATGCTTTGAGGTCATTCAACATTCGGTCAATGAGGCCATTGACATCTGCCATGCTAAGGGAATGACTTCAATCATGGCCTTTGAATTATGATTGGAATGAAGAAGTCATCGCACAATTCTATGCCAATCTTTATGTCGATGAAACCAAGACCTTTCATTGGCTCTTACAAGGCAAGCCTCTCTCCATCTCTTATGAGAGGTTAGCCTTGATTCTTGGTTTTGATGCGAGGAGGATCTTGGTCGTCGTAAGATTCATGGAGGAGAAATCCCACTTGATAGTGAGATGGCTTTCATGTACGACGCCGCTTATGGCAAGGTTGAGTTTGGTACTACTCATGGTATGAAGCCCGCCTATAGGATGTTGAACCAACTCTTCGATACACTCTCACTCCTAAGATAGGTGACAACTACAACATCTCCAACATTGCCAAGGATATTCTTGTGAGGATGGCACCGGGCAAAGAAAAGTTTAGTGTGTTTGATTTCATATGGGAGGAGATCATTGTGTGCTCGGTCTGCGCTAACAAGAGTTGTCGGTATGCCCCTGGATCTTGAGGATGATATGTGAGGTGACCGAGTTGACATTCTCACCGACAAGACTCACACTTGGTACAAGCCAAACAAGGGGAACATTGAGCGTCTTCTCAAGTTGGGCAAGCATGCCCTCCTAGAGCTCCTACCTCGGTGGACCTTCCTCTGGTGATCCCTCCTCCTATGAGGCTCCCTCTTCCTCTCGTGGACCATCCTCAACTAGAGGCACCGTCCCCAAGAAGAAGAAGAGTATATTCAACTTCTTATCTCGTGGCCTCTTCACCGCTTCAATGTTGGGAAGCACAATGCTCAAGAAATCCGTGCTCACGATGTGGATGAGCAGCTCATCAAGTTGGAGACTCGCCAAGACCTTGCTCACTCAAGCCAACATTGAGCACTCTCCGCTCATGCGAGCCCATGGACTTCCCTCCTCCACCGGGTCTTCTACAATCCTTGGGAGGTGTCTGACACATCCATGATGTATGGAGCTCCTCCTACCGATATCGACGATGAAGACTTTGGTGGTGGTGAGACCGAGGAAGACGACTCTCCTCCGTGAGTCCACTCTCCACATGGTAGTGATGATTGAAGGGCCTCCTCTTTTTGGCGCTTGATGCCAAAGGGGGAGTGAGCTCACAATTTATCCATGTGGGGGTGGTGTGTATCGCTCTTTTATCTATCTATCTTAGATTGTGGACATGTATGAACTATTTGTGTGATGGATGGTGAACCTAGAACCTTTTAAATTTGTAAGACTTAATCGTGCTAGTGTGGAACCTCGCTTATATATTCGTGATGCTTGGTGGTTGTTATTTCTCACTTTGTTGGTTTGAATATCTTGTCATATGCATCACGGTTATTATATCACACTTATGCACTTGTGTATGCAAATTGAGAGTGAAGCTTCTTCTAAATGTGTGATAGGCATTTGAGGCCTCCATAAAAGACCAAGCACACATTTAGGGGGAGTTTCACTTTAAATTGTTGGAAACACACATCTTTATTTGAAAATGAATTGTGTTGTCATCAATCACCAAAAAGGGGGAGATTGAAAGTGCATCTTGGCCCCTAATTGTTTTGGTGATAGTGACAAACACAATTTGTGGCATTTAACGTTTGAATAAGATGTGTGCAGGATTTACTTAATTGAAAATTATGGTTTTGACCAAAAGAAGGCCCCCCAACTCCATTTTGGCGTTTTCAACTCAAGTCAAGGCTTAATTTAATTTTGATTTTGAATTTGAGTATAGGAAACACCGTACTATAAAGGGGGATGTGAATTGATCGCCAAGAGATGCTAAAAGTGCTTTAGGAGATGACCCAAGTGAGTGAGAAGAGATTAGAGTTGACACGCACATTTGCTTATCTTAAGGCTTCTCTCAAGTAGTTTCAGGGGGATCGGTAGTACCGACTCTGGGTCGGAACTACCGATATGCCTTCACTGTTGGGTTTCAGCGGGAGCCCTCGGTAGTTCAGGCCGTGTCAAGTACCGAAATCGATTTTGCACGATGTGGCTAGTTTTCGGGGTTGGGTATAAATACCCCCTTCTTCTCCCTCACTCATTCTTGACCAACCACGGACAAACACTCACTTGAGCATTCACTCCACTTCTCCCTCCCTCCTAGAGCCAAGATTTGATTCCTTTGAGCTAGGGCTTGGGTAGAAAGTGATTCCTAGTGAGGATTAGAGAAGCTTTGAGAGCCCTTCGAATCTCCCATCTCAAGAGCACTTGAAGCATCTCCGGCAATTGATTCGTGTTTGTTACTCTTGACGGTTAGGCGTCTCCGTTGAGTGCCCTCTTTGTGTGGTGCACCCGGGATCGCTTGTATTACCCTCTCCTTGGTGGAGAATTCTTAGTGAGCACCAATCTTCCTTTGTGGGGTTGGGTGAGGAAAAGAGGCTCTTGGTGATAGCCTCTCCTTTGTGGGATCCTCAACGGAGACGTAGCTTCCTTTGTGGGAGTGAACTTGGATTAAATTCGTGTGTCTCCTTTGCTTGCTTGAATTCTTTGTTTCTCTAACCCTAGAGCTTGTTTGTGCCCGATCTCTAAATTGGTTGTGCTCCAACTCATATCTTTGGTTGCGTGGTTCTTAGCTTCTAAACTAAACCTTTGATTCAAATAGAATTGCTAGAATCGCTTACATTTCAATCAGTCACCTCGATGTCATTCCAGCACGTCGGTAATCCAAGCGAGTGTTTTAACATTGCATTTATTTGAAATTTGAAGTGATCCTATTCACCCCCCCTCTAGGCATCACAAGGTCCTTTCACTTTATAACAACATTATATTCTTTGTAAATGGGATTATGCTTTATTGTCCATTTCTTTCCCCCCCCCCCTCTCTGTTATGTATGGGTCGATTTCTGTTTTGTCCATGCACATGGTCCATTATAATTGCGACTCGTCTCTCTCTCTCTCTGGGATCTGCCCCGCTGTGGGTCAAGATTTTTTAAGAAATTTACTCCTTGTCAATCGGTTGAGATTCTGGTGATCCTTCAATCGATGGGTTCTAGGTTGAGGCTGGGAGGTGGCGGCGGCGGGGGCGTCGCTGTCCAGCATCACGTCGCGTCAGGGAGGTCGCGACGCGAGGAACCGAGGAAGAAGAGAACCGGAGGGAGAAAGACATAAAGAGAGAAAAGGGAGACGCGTCTGGACTGTTGGCTCCATATCCTATGGTTAGAGATGAAAATGGATCGGATACGAACGGATACTGCGGATATAGATACAGATAGTTTTTCTTTCTCGGAATGAATTCTCGGAACGAATTCGGATACGGACAATATATTTTGTGTTGAATAGTGATATTCATCATATTTGGATCATAGAAATTCAACTTTGAATTTAGGATACTAATCTGATGCGGATAGTTACGGATATTAAATGTCCGGATTCGGATACGGTCTTACCATTTGAGTGTCTAACCCTTTCGGTCGGTCGGCCGGACGGATAATATCCGTACCACTTTCATCCCTACCTATGGTTGTGGAAGGTGATCGAGGGAAAACATAAATTTAAACCGGTGTACAAGGAGATAGATTTTTTTAATAAGACGAATGATCAAATGTGAAGCGCAAAAGTCAACAAATACTTAATTTTTGGACATAGGAAGTAGGGTTAATTGGATCTGTGCCATTATAATTTTCATGTTTTTGAAGAACGTCATTACCATTCAACTTACTATGCCGGTGCCATTAGAATTTCGCACTTGTTTGAACAATGCCATTATGTACGTCCGAAGCCGTCTATGGCCCACCTGCAGATGTATTGGAGGGGCCGTATATTCGTATAGACAAGATTGCCCTTCTCATTCCATCTCTCTCACTTCACTGACATGCGGGACCCACACGTCAAGTCTTCTTCAACCTCCTGCCCCTCCCCTCCCATCGATTCTCTCTCTCTCTCTCCTCTGTCCTCCTCCTCGCTCCCTCCAGCAGGCACCTCCCTCCGGCCCTCCCCATCACCTGCTCTCCCCACACTAGCCGGCGAGCAGACGCGGCCGCGCCATCCTCCCCAATGCACTGGGGAGGAACCTCTCCCTATCCTTGTCCCTGCAGAGCGGCGACGAGTGAAGATCCAGGAGGACGACCGCGAGCACCGTGGGCGAGCTCCAATTAACATGGAAATTATAATGACACAGATCCAATTAACCCTAAGAAGTACCACCATGCATGCCATTGTTGCTTCCCGTTACCAGCGCCCGGAGCCCTGGAGTACTACAATGATGGTTCACCGAGCGCGCGGAGATCAGTTGGACATCCATCCATTTTCCTACCGTGTGTTTGGTTGGAGAGCAGCGGGAGGCGAGTGAGCCGATCGCTCCGCTACTGTTTGGATGGGGGGCGGGGGAGCGAGCCGCTCAGGAATATACCTCCAGATGCGGGTTGGCTCCGTCCCTCGAAATTGGCGACGGAGCGCGCCTCTGCTGCCTTCCGTCTCAATCCTGCCGCCTCCGCCTCTCTCCTGTGCTGCAGAGGCAGCGTGAGGCCATGGTGGCCCTCTTACTCCCGCCACGGAGGCCATGGCGCCTCTTCTCCCGCCGGAGGCCATGGGCTCTCCTCCCGTGGCGTTGAGGCTCCTCCATGGCGGCTGCTTCTCCCACCCGACGCCCGATCCACCCGCCGCGTAGGGAGGAGCCCGCTCGGCCGGAGCTTCGCGGCCGCCGGCGGTGCTTTCGCAGCGGCCGGTGGAGCTCACGCATGGCCGGAGCTCGCGGCGTGAGCTCACGCCCGCGGCGAGCTCGCGGCCCGGCCGGCAGGCACGCGGGAGGCGGGCAGAGGAGGCCCGGCGAGAAGGGCGGAGGAGGAGCTCAGGCGCATCCGGCGTGGGAAGAGGATGAGGATGAGGGCGTGGGGAAGAGGATGAGGATGAAGAGGGTATGACACGTGGGACCTACTGAACCCTAAACCTTATGACATGTGGGACCCACTAACGGAGTGAAAACTGACATCCATTCCATATCTCAATCCTCCAACCAAACAAAAAAAAAGGGTCGGAGCCACTCCAACCCAACATTTCCAACCAATTTGAGAAGGGTCGGGCCGTCAAACGAGGTCGGTTCCGCTCATCCGCTGCCTCCAACCAAACACACGGCTGGTGAACGAGCGATGTGGCCTGGAGCATACGGTTGCTTACATTTGCAACTGCTCTATAATAAAGCAACTAATGATTTTATTAAAATAAAAATTGCAATTCCTACGAACACAGTAGCATTCCCCAGCCGGGCAGCCCTCGCCAAACAACTTCAGAAATATCACCGGAGAAAGGAAAAGGACGCTGAGACAAACAGCACGTGATGATCGTCGAGATGCCAAGTGGGCCCCTTCACCCACCACCCGTGTCTCTCAATAATTCATCACCATTCGCAATCGCGACCCCACCACGCGGCATCAATCTATCACTGGATTCCTCCCCTTCAGACCTCAGTCCACAGCAAAGCAGAGACAGATCGAGGCATCGTGCATCGAGCACGAGCCATGGCGGCGGCGACAGCGACGGCGACGAACCGGCGCGTGATCCTCAAGGAGTACGTGGAGGGGTACCCCGGGGAGGAGCATATGGAGCTCCTCCCCGGTGCCGAGGTGCCCCTCCGCCTCGCCGGCGACGATCCGCCGGGTTCCGTCCTCGTCCGCAACCTCTACCTCTCCTGCGACCCCTACATGCGTCCCAAGATGTCGCGCCCGCTGCGGGAGTCCTACACGGCGGCCTTCGTCCCGGGCTCCGTCATCACCGGCTACGGCGTCGCCCGCGTGGTCGACTCCTCCGACCCGCGCCTCGCGCCCGGTGACCTCGTCTGGGGCATCACCGGCTGGGAGGACTACAGCGTCGTCAAGCCCCCCGTCACCGCCTTCCTCTCCAAGATCTCCCACGCCGACGAGGGCGGGGGCGTCCCGCTCTCCTACTACACCGGCATCCTCGGCATGCCGGGGCTCACCGCGTACGTGGGGTTCCACGAGATCTGCGCGCCGAAGAAGGGCGAGGCGGTCTTCGTCTCCGCGGCGTCCGGCGCCGTGGGCCAGCTGGTGGGCCAGTTCTTGCGGCTCGCCGGGTGCCACGTCGTCGGCAGCGCGGGCTCCAAGGAGAAGGTGGAGCTCCTCAAGACCAAGTTCGGGTTCCACGACGCGTTCAACTACAAGGAGGAGCCCGACCTCGCCGCCGCGCTCAAGCGGTGCTTCCCGGAGGGCATCGACATATACTTCGAGAACGTGGGTGGCGCCATGCTCGACGCCGTGCTGCTCAACATGCGCGTCCACGGCCGCATCGCCGTCTGCGGGCTCATCTCGCAGTACAACCTCAAGGAAGGGGAGAAGGACGCCGTGCGCAGCCTCTCCGCCGTCGTCGCCAAGCGGCTCCGGATGCAGGGGTTCATCGAGCCCGACCACAAGCACCTGTACCCGCAGTACGAGGAGTGGGTGCTCCCCTACATCAGGGACGGCACCATAGCCTACGTCGAGGACGTCGCCGAGGGGCTCGAGAGCGCGCCCAAGGCGCTCATCGGCCTCTTCCACGGCCGCAACGTCGGCAAGCAGCTCGTCCGCATCGCCCACGAGGAGTGACCCGATCCGGCTGAAAACCGGCACCTGAATTCGATCCGCGGATCGATGTAGTACCACTAGCCTGTTGCAGTTTTTGTTGTTCATGGTGAATAAAATTGTGCAATCGATGCTGGTTTCAGAAATGTGTCCGCCTTTGAGCAAGCGGGCGATTTGGGGAAGACAATTGCAGCCTTGCAGGGGACGATGGAAATTCTGGCACCCAAATGGCATGGCCAAGGGATAATTTTGACCAGATTGTTTTATCATGCCACATGAATTGCAATCAGCTGAGTTTTTATAGTACAAGATTATTCACACTGCATAAAGTCTGAACACTGAAGGCTCTTCTTCAGTGGGAGTGCGGTGGTTCA
The DNA here is from genome assembly GCA_022644695.1 of Cenchrus purpureus. Classification (NCBI taxonomy): domain Eukaryota; kingdom Viridiplantae; phylum Streptophyta; class Magnoliopsida; order Poales; family Poaceae; genus Cenchrus; species Cenchrus purpureus. Next base: position 85,441,039 of record CP053459.1, read on the forward strand.
GTTCTACCACAGTACCAACTGTTACCCAAATGGAAGGTTGCCGCCGTACCAGTAGCGGTAAAGTAATAATGTTGAACAAATTGCGTTCTCATGTCGACGCAGCAACATGTAAACACAGCATCTCACAAAAGGAAAAGAAAAAAAAGTGCAATCTTTTTATCTGAATCAGAACAATGCAACATGTATTCATCGATCAAGAGGATCAAGCGAGTACTTAACATTATCACACAATATACTCCATGGGAGAGCGACCTTTATTGACGTTATATTTTACATTAGATTGTTATATATTCATCTACCTTGGCAGTAGGATGGCCAGCCTGTTGGTACGAAGCCTTGGATGCCGCATGACGTAGAACCCTGCTAGTGCAACGAGAAGCTTGTATGGTACAAAATACACCACAGCTGCTGCAACAAGAAGGAAGAGCATAACGATGGCAGTTACTCTAAGGATCCTTCCAGGATAACAACGATTGGATCCTTTCGAAAAGAGTTGCTGCGTCACCCGCGACAACCTGAATCCTGCCGGCAACGGTCCGTAGTCTGTCATACCTCATTTTGAGCATGTCGTCCCTCTGCTGTCTTGTCTTGGTATCCAACTCCTCGTCAAGTTCATCCGGATGCACAAGGTACGGATGAGCATGAGAGAGAGTGAGATCAACATGTGGAGGCCTCATCGGGCGGAAGCGGTAATTCCACACTCCCACCAAGGGAATGCACACGAACACTAGCGGTAGTACCAGCTCATGGAACGACAGCGCTAAGACTAGGATGGCATGGACAAGCAGGGTAACAAGAGGATTCCTCCATGAGATGACACCACGAAACCAATGAAGTGAACGCACTAATGGGGACAACAGTCCAGTTACCCGATAGAAGTTTACCTTCGACATCCTCAAACTCCAGTCACCATGTGTGGTAATACCTCCAACAGAGAAGATGACCATTAGTTGTTCAACCCTACAGTTCGGATGAAGTGGGATCCAGGCATTAGTACGACCACAGCTTGAGGACAAGCTGTGCTTCGAGGGAACGATAATGTCATGACCCAGACATACCCAATAGAAGTCCAGACTATTCAGCCCATTTGCCAAAGCCGAAACCCAGCCTATCTAGGCCCATTTGTTGAAGCCCAAGACTACGATTACAAATGGGAGCTCAATCATCCATAGCGAGGCAGACAAGAAATTCATAACAGAGAAGAGAAAGGGAAACTGGGGGTCGTCTTCCTCCTCCCGCTCATCCAGAGATCCTATCCCTCTCGATCTCTGCTGTTCGTGCTCACGCTCCCGGTCAATCTCGCCGGTGTAGCCACGGGTGTGACCGTGTGTTTGCTGATGATTGATGATGGTGAGCGGGCACTGTCGTCAGCGCCACTGGTCTGGCAGTTGTAAAGAGCGGTGAGTGGCGCCGTCTCAAGGTGCAAGGGAGCAACGGGGAGAAGATCGGAGAAGGAAGAAAGACAATGATGGGGTGTTTCGGAGAAATAATTAAAAAGCTATTTGGGCTTCATTCTAAATAGCTCCAATCAGCACCTTTTGGGATGATATTTTTTTAAAGTGAGTTAGTTGCAAATAGCTCCGAAAGACACATGTTTGGCTCCTTTTGGGCTATTTTCTAGATTAAAACGAGGAGAGCTAAAAAAAATAGCCATGGGATTCAAACACCTCCGATGACATAGTAAATAAAGAAAGAAGAATGGGAAAGAGTTAGGAAATGAAAAAAGAACGATTGGTTAAAAAAGGTACTATATTAACTACAATTTTGATTTTAAAAGCAACTATAATTCTTGATTAACAAGCCAATTTCTAATCCACAATATCAACTCATGTAAAACCAAGTTAATGATAAGGGTAAATAGCGTCTAATGCAGATAAGAGTATTATAAACTTTTTACACACTTTACAGCTCACAACAGCTTGTCCACAACTGTTCTAGCCAAACGGCTTTAAACTTTCTCACAGTTTTTTTCATAGCTCATAGCTCACAGCAGTTTTTTTACAGCCACAGCTCAACCAAATACACCCTTAGTTACCATGTTAAGCACAGTTCCATTTGGGATGTATGAGAGCTATATGAGCATGCATCTATTATGTAATAGGTTATTGTAAAGACTCACATTCTACTCCTCTTAAGACAATGCAGTGCTCCTACAAATATTTCAAAAAGCTCGGACATTCATCATCGTCTCCATCCAAATTAAACCAACAACGCAGCAACATGTTCATCCGACGTCTTACAAAAGGAAGGGGGGAAAATGGTACAATCGCTTTATCTGAGTCAGAAGAGCAATGTATTCATTGATCAGAGGCAAGGATGAAGCAAGTACTTGAAATACTCGATGGAGTGATAACCCAGTGTTACATTGTTTCGTCTTGCTTGCTCGGTAATCTTCCAAAGAAGTTCCGAAGGATGGACGGCCTCTTTGTACGAAGTCTTGGATGCCTCATGATGTAGAACCCGGCTAGTGCCACAAGGATCTTGTATATATATGGCACAAAATACAACCCAGTTGCTGCAACGGGAAGAAAGAGCATAAAGATGGCAGTTACTCTAGGATCCCTCCAGGATAGCAGTGATTGGATCCTTTCCAACTGAGTTGCCACGTCACCCGTGACTGTCTGAATCCTGCCAGCAATGGACCGTAGTCTGTCATACCTCATTCTGACCCTGTCGTCGTCCCTCTGCTGGGTTGGATTGGTATCCAACTCCTCGTCAAGTTCGTCCGGATGCACAAGGTTTGCATGAGCATGAGAGAGAATGAGATCAACATGTGGAGGCCTCATCGGGCGGAAGCGGTAATTCCACACTCCCACCAAGGCAATGCCCAGGAACAGTAGCGGTAGTACCAGCTCATGAAACCACAACGCTAAGACTAGGAGGGCATGGATAAGCAAGGTAACAAGAGGATTCCTCCATGAGGTCACACCATGAAACCAACGAAGTGAACGCACTAATGGGGAGAACAGTCCAGTTACCCGATAGAAGTTTATCTTCGACCTCCTCAAACTCCAGGAGTCACTTTTGTCGGTGTTGCATAGGTAGGCAACAACCTCCCTCCTTACGGGCGGCTCCATCCGGCCTAACCGGAGCGCCAAGATGTTAGCTGCAGCTGACCAGAGCGGCGTACCCCTTGTTGTTGAAAAGAAATCCCCTTGCTCTTCTACCAGGGGCTGCGCGTAGTGCATCCGGGGCAGAGTGGGCCTTGCGTACACGCGTAGCAAGTCCATGGTTGATATCGATGAGATCTTCACAGCTAGATGCAGCTCACCCGTTTTGATGACCCCAGAAGGAGTAACAGTGAAGAGAGGGTAAGCATGCGCATATATTCGGCCACTTTCGAGGCAAGACAGATGGATCCGTACCTTGCCAATCCTGTGATTGGCACTGCTGCAATGGTCAAAGACGCCAACGTTGATCACAGTTGCAATGTCGTAGACATCCCATGTGTACTGCTCGTTGAATACAGGATCAGAGGAATCGCTAATGGTGCGAGTTCGTACCCACTTATCGCCGTATTTTGCCACACAGTAAGGTTTCAGTTCTGCTGCTGATGATGTCCACCCGCGCCTAGCCATATTTTGGAGACCGGTGACGCGGAGTATCCCGAGATGAACCCGGGCGATGGGCGGTTCCCAGAGCTGCCTCTCGGCGGGTCTGGTGTCGTCCATGTAGCCCTGAGGATCATGGCCAATGTGATACCCACCATCCAGCAGGGTCCGGAGACGAATTCGCATGTGGCTGACGCCGCTTCCACCAACGCCTTCGCCCACAGAACCATCCAAGCGTCGGTGCGGTGGGCTCTTGAGGTCGAACCACTGTGGTGTGGGTGCGGCAAGGGGCTCACGATCATAGGCGGTGGCATCACGTTTATCGATCGACGTCAACGGTATACTGAGTTGGCCGATGACCTCCTCCTCTTGGTCTTGTCTACCAAAATTTGAGGCGGCGACGACAGAAACTTGAAGATTAGATTCGAAGAAAGGCTGTGCAGCCACGAAGACGAGGTCCTCCATCCACTCGTAGCTGCCACTAGACGTCGTTTGCTTTGTCTTCGATGCCAGCCTTGTATTCCGGACCTGCCCCCCCAAGCATGCCTTGCAGAACAACTCGTCCCTGAGCGACCTGGCGGCCGCTCTGGCTTCGTCCTCGTCCTCATCACAAGCGACGACACCCTGAACCTCGACAATGGTGACCCGCAAGCACCACAGCCTCGGATTCTCATACACTTTGGGTCCGTATGGAGACTCCCACGCGAGCCGATATGCTTCATCTGCCTGCGATCCTTTCCATATCGCGAGCAGCAAGCTGGCCTTGCCTAGTGTGGCCTTTCCGCCTTGGTCCAGGAGAGGGTGCCAGGTTGGCTCTGGTTGGGCATCGTCCGGATGCCTTTCTGGAATGTCCTGGAGATAGAAGTGAAGCTTCCCTACCAATTCATCTCGCACCAGATCCCCATCCTTCACGACGACATCTACGCCGGAGCTGGGCGGTGCTTTGCCCTTCTGTAAGGAGAAAACAAAGGTCTGGTTCCACTCTGGGCTGCTGTCATTCTTCAAGCACTTGGTGAAACCCTTTTTGTAAGCACCGAAGTTCACCTCCACGAACGGATCGAGGCACCCATAAGAGTCCACGTCCGGCAAGTCACGGGCCTTTATCACAAGGACAAAGAGGAACTGCATGCGCTCCACCACCTCCAAGCGACCGCTATCGAAGCTTGCGGGGTTGATCGCACTCGGGATTTCATCTACAGGCCGCAAGGCAAAGTTGTTGCTGTTGCCCACGACGGCGCTACTACCAAGTTCACCGTCGCGATGACCATCCTCTGAAAACAGGAACATGTACATCTCACCTACATTATTACCAACAGCACCATCCTCGCTTCGGCGATCACGACTGTCGTCCTCGATTTCAAACAGGGCCTTGTGGTCAGTGGCGGAGTGGAACACCTTAAGGGTCAGCTTTCCGATGACTACTCTGTTGAGCTCCTCCCCCGGATGATGGTCGCTGCTGCTACTCTTCACCAGGTCATGATGGAAGAACTCTGCCTTAGAGGAATGGCTGCTGAAATATTTCTGATCAACCACGGCCTTGCCAACCAATGACTCCGAGCTGTTCGTCTCTTCCATGCTGTACAGGGCAGCTTCAAGATGGAGGCCGCTGGAAGGATGATGATCACCGTCGTCATCACCATCTAAATGCTGATCCCTTATCGGGAAGCTGGTTGTGTAATTCCAACTAGGATTCTGCTTCAGAATCGTCCTCGCACTCATACCGTTGAAAAGGAGCTCCACGCAATAGCTTGTCGTCGTCACCGAGGTAGCATTGCTGCTTGACGCGATATCTTTCGCGTCCACAACATGAACAACCAGGTAAGAGCTCGCCATATATATCTTCTTGATCTAATTAAGGTCTGCTACCCTGTGGGTCAGAAAGATCAAGATGCCCTGCAATGTATGTCATCAAATTAACGCAAGAACAATTCATGCTACTTAGTATCCAATTAACAAGCAGCTAGCGCAACTTGGAAACTAAATTAAACTTCCCTCAAAGGAAAAAAAATGGGAAACTAAACATCCATATATAACCTATTTTAATTTGGATTAGGAGCAATTTCCAGCTATCAAGCAAGGCTAAGCTAACTATCTCTAGCGACATCAATACAACCAAATACTCCATACGTGTATAATATTACCAGCAAGAAAACTTATTTTTTTCCAAGAAAATCCGAACGAGGAAAAGCCTCTTGCTAGCTACTGATCAAGGATCTAAACTATGGGTTAATTGCCTTTGCGCTTTCAGGAATGAAAACAAGGAATGTAAATATGAAAATTAGATCTGTTACCTTTTAAGATCGAATTAGTACATCGCAACTTGTAGAAAGCCTCGGATCATGGCAGCGCAGCAACCAGCAAGTCCTCCGATCTGCCCAGTACCGGAAGGAAGAAGCGCTAGCTCTCCAAGATAGCAGGGCTTTTCTCTGGCGACTGGCGTTGCAGACTTGCGCTTCAACTCCCAGCATTGCTCCGGTCAAGCGTCAACCCCGAGAAACCCAACTTGCAGGGTAGTTGGTGTGCAAATTTGCATTTTGGCCCGTTCGGAACATATGTTTAACAAATAGCCTTGTTGAAAAAAGTTATTACACTTTAGGCCCTTGAACATGTCAACATGTGCCATTTAGTTTCACGAAGTTGCAAAATCGAAATCCCCGTTCGGAACATATGTTTAACAAATAGCCTTGTTGAAAAAAGTTATTACACTTTAGGCCCATGAACATGTCAACATGTGCCATTTAGTTTCACGAAGTTGCAAAATCGAAATCCAAAAGTTGTGTCACTTGGGTCCATACCTCTTTGGTGGACATGCATATATATGCAAAAATACTCTTAATTTTTATCTTCTTCTCCATTCACGTCCTTCTCATCTCTCTCTGTCGGTGTTTTAGACCGGCAACCTACTAAGAGTACCAAGTAGATGAATGTGGCCTCGCCAGATCGGTAACTTCGAAGGAAGAGACACGTGGCACACAATTTAGACAGGTTCGGTTGGGTGCGTAATACCCCCGTATCTGCGTGGCTCTGGATTGATTGGGTGCGATTACAAGATGATGCAATCTTAAGCCGTGAGAGAGAGGGGTCCCCCTCGCCTTATATAGTCAGGAGGCGGGGTTACAAGCCGGTTCAGTGGAGAGAGTACTAGTCGAGTACGCCTAGGAGTCCTCTCTGACGGGACATGTACGCCTTCTATCCGGTACTTCTCCTCTGTGGCCCTTGTGCTTCACGCCATCGTGCCGTGGCAAGTCAAGTAGTCCTGGGGGCCCAGCACCGGTAGTGGTCCCTGGACCCACCGAGGTAGTGGGCCCGGGGAGGTCCATACGACTGACAAGCCCCCGAGTACTTTGTAGTCGAGAAGGATAGCAGTAGTCTTGGCGGCCTTAATCTGTAGTCCTCAAGCGTCCCCCAGGCGCTACAAGTCAAAGTCCTCAAGAGTAGTCGAAGCATCCAGGTGGAATGTACTCCGGTGATATTTGAGCAATCACGAAGTCTTCTCGAGTAGTCCCAAGCGTCCTCGAGTCTGCTCTTGAAGGTCTTCAATAATGCCCGTGTTGTCTTGAAGCCGAATCGATATGGAAGTGCGATTGCAAAATCGCACTCCATATGGAGTAACCCCAGCCTTAGGTTGAGTTGCACTGGACCGAGGGTCCATCGAAGTTTTGGCAAGAATATCCGTGAAATCGGAGAAAAACCGAAGGACACGTGGCACGGAGCCCCGAGCCTTGAGTCAGTACTTCCTCTCGAATTGAAGGGTCATCTTGTAGAATGTGTCTGAGTTGCTCTTGAATCTTGTCGCTACCGGGAAGTTGAGTAGAAGTAGCCGAGCCCCAGGGCGAGGCGTGTCGACTAGTAGAAGTTGGAGAGGATCGCCTCCTCAACTTGTCGAGGTCCCGAGAAGGAAAGCCAAGGCCAAGGAGCGCGGAGGTTGGTGAAGGAGGCGACACGATGAGTCGTCAAGACACGTCCAAGAGGCGGCGATGAGGAGACGCCGGAGCGCTTCCGGTGCGGTCGAGATTCATACTGGATTGCCTCATATTCCTCTCGTTCAGATCCGCCGAGCTAGCACGGAGGCTAGTTTGCCCGCGCCACCAAGGAGGGCAGCGTGGCTGCAAGCGCGTACAAGAGTTGAAGGTCACGGAGACCACGTCTCGGAGGTAAGTCTTGAATAGGGTAGTCGAGTACTTATGTCTCGATGTTGTACATTGACGAAATTTCCTTGCTTGCGGAGATGCCGCCCCGACCGTGGAGGGGGCGAAGGCAACTGATCTCTGGTGGAGGAGCCACCGGGGTAGTCGTAGCCCCCAGTGAAGGAGCTCTTGGCGCATTGTCGCGCCATTCTTGAGGGGAGTCTGAGCCGCCGCTATTGTTGAAGAAGCGGCCTTGAGGCGCAGAGGAAACGCCATCAAGCTGGATCGGTAGATATTGCCATCCTCGGCGCCAACCCGTGTAGTCCGGTCCGAATTTGTAAGTGGTGATCCTTCGAGTAGTACATTAGATTTGGTAGTCGTCTTGGGTTGACAACCCAGCACTCTGCGCAGAAATCGACGGACTTGACACGGGAGGAGATGAACCCACCACGCCAGTGGTGGAGAGGAAACGCGCCACCCGAGGAGTCCGCTCCCGCCCCTCAGGCAGAATCCGGGGCGCCGGCCGTGGAAGCTACCTTGCCTGAGGCCAGCATCGTAGAGGGTGAGTACTTTGCTCAAGTGCAAGTAATCCCGAAGAGTAGTCGTAACCGCCATGTATGAGTGATCCAGTTGTCCTTTTATTGACAGGTGCCGAAGCCGAGGGAAGTGCTATCCCGTCGGCGGTGCCCGTTGAAGATTTGGCACCAGAGACCCAGGGAGCTGCCGAAGGAGCCCCCGAGCAAATGGAGGTGGCGGTTGAAGAAGCCACCGCGACAGCTGGAGGGGCGCAGAACGACGTGCATCCGAACCTGCCTGAAGTAGTCGCTCGCCGAGAGATCCAGACGCGAGCCAATCCGCTCGGCGCCAATGTCCGAAACCGCGACGAGTAGTCGTGGCGGGATCGTGGCGGATGACCCTGATCCGGTAGCTCGGCACATGGAGGCAATGCGCCGGAGCAATGGATGAAGGTGAGTAGTCGACACCCTTGAGTAGTCAATCCTTTAGTGGTGAGTACCCTTGACATGTGTTGTCTGTGGCGTGATCGCCGCGAGCCTCTTTGCAAGTCTCGATATGCTTCGTAAGAAGGGTACTGGCAAGGCGACATTTGCCCGTGCCGAGGCCTTAGAAGAACAACCAGAAGGCCCTAAGCACGCCGCTGATGCAATGCCGGTTGACACCGCCCGCCCAAGATCACAACGAAATCCAAGATATGTGTGAAGAGCGACGAGTCAAAGGTGGAAGAACAAGTCTCTCCGCAACAAGAATAAAGGTACGCCTGCTTGCCGAAAGTACCATTGGTAGTGTCTTGGAGGAGTCTCACCCGCTTTGCCTGTTGATTGCAAGAGCTTGAGACCCGGCCGACCAAACACCGAAGGCTTCAGAGACGACCAAGAACCTCTTCTACCGAGAGCAAGAGGCCCGCGAGGTACCGGAGTATGATTATAAGCTTTGCTTACGAAAGTGCGATAAGCACATGGAGCTTCGTGATTGCGTCGGATCGTGACCTCGCCAATCGCTACAAATCTTTGCGTGCCGAACGAGGATCGCGAGAAGTCAAGGCCCACCAAGGAACTCGAGGAGGCCGCGCTCCCATCGCGAGGCTACCGGTGCCTCACCCGGGACCAAGATAGCCCCAGGAAGCCCCGAGCCGCCCGGCGACGACGTGAAGCACCCGGCGAAGTCGATCCCCAACCGTGTCCCGCGATATGAAGTCAGATTTCCCAAAAGCTCCTGCTGACATAGTCGCCGGCGGACTAGCCGCCAACCGCACGGACGAAAGCAAGACGCTGGAGCTGCCGGAGCAGATGGCGCCCATTGCCGAACAAGTCGCCGAGAAGCTCAACCTCCAGAGTCCCGTAGGGTTAGCTCAGAGCGAGTTGTGTATAAACAAAGTTGTAATGAACTTGTTTAAGTATGAATGAAGGAAACTTCCATAAATGAGTACTCGTTATCCCGATCTGTGAGTGCGGAGTCCCATCATGGAGTCGTCGCGAGTAATCATACTCGCCAGTGGTCCCGTTGAGGAAAAGGGACGAAAAGCGCTTGATAGGTAATCAAACTTTATTACTGAAGAAGTACGCCTGGATGGCCAGGGCCGTTGTTACAGAGTAGTCGCCAGGACCCGGAGGCCGCCTACGGCTAAGTAGTGCTAGGGCGTATGGCCGCTACATGAGAGATCCGTTAGTAGCGCATGGGGTTTGGATCTAGGAGTGCTTGGTCTCTTAGTAGACCGCTGCTGGAGTCCTTTGTCGCTCGTCGCAGCCCAAGATCCGTTAGTAGCCGCGTGGGCTGGATCCTGGAGAGGAGTAGTCCGGAGACTAGGCCTGGACCCGGAGGCCGCTACACGAAGGGGTCTTTGAGTAGTCGTATAGACTGGAGCCCCGGTGTAGACTAGGCGTAGAATCGACAGAGTTGGTCGATGTTCCACGAGTTGTTGATGTCTTCGCCTTCAAGCGTCTGGAGGCGGTAGGAGCCCGGTCCGGTCACCTTTGCAATTGTGAAGGGACCTTCCTGTAGTGAGCTTGTGTAGTCCTTCCGTGTTACGGATGCGGCGGAGGACAAGATCACCAATCGTTGAAGGAGCGTTCCTTAACGTTGCGATCGTGGTAGCGTCGGATACCCTCTAGGTACCTTGCTGATTGGACGAGGCGGCCTGACGATGAGCTTCTTGAGTCCGTCGATGTCAACTCGTCTGTTGTCTTCAGAGATGCCTTCGTCGTATTGCTCCACCGGTGAATCCCACATGACATCAGCAGGGGAGGATTGCTCAGAGTAGACCGTGAAATGCAGGGGATTGTCCCGTTGGCTTGGAAGGTTGAGTACGCAGCCCCCAGAGAGCATTGGGTAGTTCCTTGATCCACTTGCCTCCTTTGGAGTTGGCAGCGTCGTGTAGCCGCTTTTGAGAGCCGCCGAGCACCATCCCATTGGCGCGCTCGACTTGTCCATTGGCCCGAGGATGGGCAATCGAGACATATCGGACGTCGATCCTGTTCTCGTGATACTCAGGCGGTGATTGTTGAAGTTGGAGCCAGTGCGTGATGATGCGGTGGGGTAGTCCGTAGCGATGCACGAGTTCATCCAGGAAGTCGAGTACTCTGTCGGCCTTGGGGCATGTAACCGGCTTGACCTCGATCCACTTGGTGAACTTGTCGATGGCCACCAATACCGGTTGAATCCACCGGCGAGTTGGAAGTGGCCCAATCATGTCGAGAGCGAAAGGCCGTTGGCGGTATGGTGACTAGCTTATAGGCCGGGACGTGTTGTTGCTTGGTGAAGTATTGGCACCCTTGGCACCTTCTGACGAGTTCTTCGGCGTCGCCCAGAGTTGTGGGCCAATAGAAAGCTCGGAAGGCCTTGCCGACCGCGTGCGTGAGGACGCGTGGTTGCCGCAGACGCCTTTATGGATCTCCTCCAAGATGTCCTTGCCTTCTTGTCTGGGAACGCACTTCATGAGTACTCCGGAAGATGCGCCCCACCTGTAGAGCTTGTCTCCGACGAGAACGTAGGACTTGGCACGGCGGATGAGTTGCTCGGCCAAGTTCTTGTCCGAGGGAACCTTCGCTGAGGTAGTCGATGAAGGCGCCTCCGGTCCACGCCGATCATCATGACCTCCGGCCACCGGGGGATGCGCTGGTCAATGGTCGGTGGCGGCCCGGGATGGATGGCGCGTGAAGCTCGTGGGACTAAGACACCACCGGTACTTGAGCGAGTAGAACCAAGTTGACAGACGTCCGCGAACGTTGTTGTCGCGGACGACGTGGTGGAACTCGAGACCATAGAACTTGTTCTCGAGCTTGCGGACTTCTAGGCAGGAGGCGTCCATGCTCTCCTTGTTGCGGTCCTAGGACTTGTTGACTTGGTTGATGACCACTGCGGAGTCGCCAGAGACTAGTAGCCGCTTGATGCCCAAAGGAAGCCGAGGAGCCCGTAGCGAGCTTCAGACTCGGCTTCGTTGTTTGAGACCTTCCAAGATCCGCAGGACGTACTTGAGTTGTTCGCCGTTGGAGAGATCAAGAGTACTCCTGCACCTGCGCCCTCGAGGTTGAGTGAGCCGTCGAAGTACATCACCCAGTGCTCTGGGCGCTTGGTTGGAGTAGGTAGTCGATTCTCCCGCCACTCCGCCATGAAGTCGACTAGTGCCCGCGACTTGATGGTCAGGCGTGGCTTGAAGTCGATGTTGAGGGCGCGAGTTCGAGCCCATTTGGAGATTCTTCCAGAGCATCTTGGTTTCGCAAGATGTCACCGAGCGGTAGTCGGTGACGGAGATCGAGTACTCACGGAAGTAGTGTCGTAGCTTCCGCGGTGATGAGCACTACGTCGAAGCTTCTGTCTTGGCCGGTAGCGTGCCTTGGATTCGATGGGACCTCGCCGACGAGAGTGACGGGGACGGGATAGGCGTGGCCGTCTTCTGCCGCTCGACGATGTGGCGATCGACCACGTGAGTAGTCGCAGCTGAGGTAGAGCAAGAGTCGCCGCCTTCACGAGGAGCCGTGAGGACTGGTGGCCGATAGGAAGTCCTTGAGGGCAAGGGCTTGGTCCGCCTCGAGTCCACACGAACTTCTCTTGGTGTTTGAGTAATTTGAAGAAGGGGAGCCCCTGCTTCTCCAAGCTTCGAGATGAATTGTTCAAGGCAGCCATGCACCGGCCGTGACGCCTCTTTGATGCACGTGGGAGCTTTCATGCCGGTGATGGCGGAGATCTTCTGATTGGCTTCGATGCCGCGATGGCGATGATGAAGCCGAGTAGTTTGCGACGACGCACGAAGACGCACTTGTTCGGGTTGAGCTTCCACGTACTGCGCAGGATGCGAAAGTCTCTTCAAGATCGCCGATGAGCGTCCGGAGTTCTCTTGACGACCACGTCATCCACGTAGGCTTCGACGTTCTTGTTGAGTTGCCTCTTGAAGCGGCCCGGATAGCTTGTTGGTATGTAGCGCCGCGTTCTTCAACCCGAAGGACATGGTCGGTAGCGACGCGCCAAACGGGGTGATGAACGCGGTCTTCTCTGGTCTTCTTCCTTGATCGCGATCCGGTGGTACCCGGAGTAGCGATCGAGGAAGCGAGCGGTCGCAGACCCGCCGTGGAGTCGATGACTTGGTCAATCCGCGCAACCGAAGGGGTCCTTGGGGAAGTGCTTGTTGAGGTCGGTGTAGTCGACGCACATCCTCCACTGCTCGAGTTCTTCTTGCGGACGAGGACGGGGTTGGCGAGCCACCAGATGGAAAACTTCTGATGAAGCCACCGCGAGTAGTTTGGCGAGTTCCTTCTTGATGGCGTCCCCGTCTGCAGTCGTGCGGGCGGAGGTGTTGTCGCCGGGTAGCTTTAGGATCGACGTTGAGTGAATGCTCAATCAACTCCTCGGGCACCCCGGCATGTCCGCCGGTTTCCACGCCAAGATGTCGCGGTTAGCCGAGGAAGTTGATGAGTGTCTTCTATTTGGGGTCGAGGCCCTCCCGATGGTGGTGGTCTTGCTTGTCGCTGTCCCCGAGGTCAATTGTCTTGACGGAACCTCCTCGGTGGCCGAGGCTTGTTAGCTTTGTCCGACTTCTCGGGATGTCGAGTTCGCGGGGCAAGCTTCTTCGACGCGTAGATCTCCATCATTGCATTGGGTACTTGATTTGTGGAGGCGATCTCCACAGCTGTGTCGCATCGTGCGATATCTTCAAGTCCCCCGCAGCAGAGTACACCTGCTTGGACTCGGCATCTTGAGTACTAGGTAGGTGTAGGGGTACCGCCATGAACTCGAGGATGGCATGGTAGGGCGTCTCTGACCGAGACGAACTTGATGTACTGCACGATAGTTGTCCCGAGATTCCCGAAGGTAATCTGGCGGGACCACCGAGCCCGGTGGAATAGCCGCGTTCGGGGACGATGCCGTAGAAGGGCGAGGTGCTCTTGGTGAGCATGTGGGTGATGTCGAGCTTCATCTTCTTCAAGGTCTTGGTGAAAAGGACGTTAAGCCCGCTTCACCGCCGATGAGGACCTTGTTGAGCTTGGAGCCCGGCTTCGGGGACGAGTGGGAACCGCTCGGTTCGGAGAAGCTAGTCCATTGATCCGCGGGAGAAGGTATTGGGTACCTCCGACCACCTGAGAGGGGTCGGGACCGCTGGTTCAATGCTCATGACTTCTCGACGGGTAGCCTTTTGGACCCGTCTGTGGGTAGCCCGTCAAGAGGACGTTCACCGCCTTGTCGGGTTCTGGAAGTCGCCATTGCCTTCGTGCTCTTCTTCTTGCCTTTCTTGTCATGAGGGTGCCGTGGTCTTGAGTATCCTTGAGTGCTCTTTGAGCTGGTAGCACCGCTCGGTGTGGTTGTTGCCCGTCCGGATGCCACGGGCACTTCTCCTTGACAAGTCTTTGAAACCGCCGGAGGTCTTCTTGAGTTCTCCTTCAGGCGCTGGATAGCCGCGACAGTGTTGTCTGGCTTGCGCTGCGGTTGGGACCCGAGTAGTTGTTGTTGTTGCGACCGCCTTGGTTCCCGTTGCCGCCGCCCGTGTTTACTTGCTCTTGCCACGGATGGCGTCGATTTGGCGTTGGCCTTGTCTTCTTCATCGGCCGTGACGTGATCATGTCCTTGAGGTGGGTGATGGAGCTTGGCGGGCAAGTCTTCAAAGCGCGACGGTGGTAGAGACCGTCTTGGAAGAGGTCGATGACTTCTTTTCGAGACATCGATCATCGTGTGCGCTTGTCAAGAAACGCCGCATGTACTTGCGAAGGGTCTCGCCTTGTTCTGCTTCACCATAGCTAGGTCCATGCGAGTACCCGAGGCCCATGCGCCCTGAAGTTCTGGTGAACTGCTCCTTCATGATCCCACTTGTCGATCGAGTACTTCTCAAGTGACTCGAGCCATGTAAGCGGTGCCTGGTCGACGGAAGGAAATATAGGCACTTGGTGTCGTTGTTGCCACCAGGCGTTCTCGATGGAGAGGCGAGTATCTGAGCCATTGCACGGATCTTGCTGCGTCAGACTTGGTGATTCAGGCTTGAATTTCTCCGGGAGGAGGAGGTTCTTGATCGCGCAGAGAAGGCGGGGAAGCCGTCGTTGTCGCTGACGTGGAAGCCTTCTTGCGTGTAGTTCTTCAATCTTGGCGGGCATCGGCCGCCACGAGAGGCTCCGGAGGCGTGGCTATTCGGCGTCGGCCGTCGTGTCGCCTCGCCACCGGCCCTTCTATTGGCCCCATGGTTGGAGCTTCCGCCATCGCCGCCTCCGCTAGGGTCGCGATGAGGACGATCTCACGATCGCCGCCCGGCTGGGCTGCCACCTTGAGAGGGTCCGGCCGGCCGTTGCACGAGTACGGTTGGGATTGGCCGGCAGCTCAGCTCGAGTACTGTTACGACCGAGGTCCGCTGCGCTGCGACTTGTGGCTTCGTTATCGCGATTCACGGTGGGGGCGGTGGCGACCATGTTGTCACCGCATGAAGTAAGCGTCTTACGCAAGCTTGGCGATGACTTCTCGCACGCATCCCCGAGCTTGGCGTGCGATCGCTGTGATCGACATGAGGCATTGCTCGGGGTAGTGTACCCTACTCGACTTGGTCGAGAGCCTCTGCGAGGTTGCGGATGGGGAGGTTGTCTCGAAGACGCCGGCGTCGCTCGCCGCTCACACGCTCACGTCGGCGTCCCCGCTGGCGTCGATCTCATCCGCGGGTGCATCGCCGTTTGCGGAGATGTCTTGAGGTATCCGCTTCTTGCCCCTGAGGGGTCTGGCGTGTCGCCGGCACCATGAAGACTTGGCGGTCGGGGTTGCCAAGGCGAGTCGAACTCGCCACCTCGTTGGGGTGTACTCCTCGGCTCGAGCGAGTGGCGTTCCCTCTGGAAGGGAAGCGAGTCGAGGTAGCGGCGTGGCGTGAGTTCCGTTCGTCGTCGGGGCTTGATGCAGCGACAAATCTTCCGTGGTGTAGATGTTATGACCAAGCGGTCCCGAGGGGTTGCTCTGGAGTTGTTCTCGACTCGGGATCCTCGTGGTCCGACCCGAAGTCTTACTCGTGAGTTGGTCAGTAGAAGCGAAAAGGGGTTGGAGTCCAGGCGTGGTCGGGAGGCGGTGTTGGAGTCGAGTACTGCATCGGGCTCCTTGCCGCGTAGTGGGAGCCTTCGTGGGGCCCCGGCCGACGGGGGCCACGTGGAAGTGCTCGCGGTGGGAGTCCACATGCGATGGCTGAGTTGCCGCTCGCATACGATAGCCACTCAGGGGACGTCGAGCCCGAGTTGGAGGCGGATCCAAGCTCAAGGTGTTGGTCGGAGCGAAATTTCGAATTTGCGGGCGAGTTCGCCCGTGACTACTCCGGGAAGTGTCACGAGGCGGTCTCCGGGTTGGCGGCATGGTGAGGCGTTGGAAAGATCCGGCGCCGTCGCCAGCGTGCACCTGTGCACCGACGAAGGTGTCGCGCGGTTGAAGGCGACGGTTGGCTTGATGTAGACGGAAGCCGTCGAGTTCGCCATGAGATCTTGACGAGATCCCCTACCGCGCGCGCCGGTGTTTTAGACCGGCAACCTACTAAGAGTACCAAGTAGATGAATGTGGCCTCACGAGATCGGTAACTTCGAAGGAAGAGACACGTGGCACACAATTTAGAGGTTCGGGCGCGGGTGCGTAATACCCCACGTCTGATGTCTGCGTGGCTCGGATTGATTGGGTGCAATTACAAGATGATGCAATCTTAAGTTTGTGAGAGAGGGGGTCCGCCTCGCCTTATATAGTCCGGGAGGCGGGGTTACAAGTCGGTTCGTGGAGAGAGTACTAGTATGCGTCTAGGAGTCCTCTATACGGCGGGACATGTGACTTCCTATGTCGGGTACTTCTCCTCTGTAGCCCTTGTGCTTCACGCCATCGTGCCGGCAGAAGTAAGTCGAGTAGTCGAGGGGCCCACCGAGTAGTCGGTCTGGTACCCACCGAGGTAGTGGGCCCAGGAGGTCCATACGACACTCTTCTTTCACATGCGCTTGGTCGCCGCCCTCCCTATGACGCGCCGCCTGACACGGCCATGAGGTCTGAGGTCATGAGCCCCGCGACACCCGCGGAGGTGGGAGCCCAAGGCCGTCGCCACCGCACGTGAAGGCGGTGACCTGGACGAGCAGGACAAGCGCGCGCTCGTCATCCTCGCCGTGACGGGCCGAGTGAGCTCGTCACAGGGATCATCGTGAGGGCCTCTAGGTAGTCCACGTCCTCGAGGCTGCGCCGCGCTCCATGAACCACACTAATGTCGGCGCGGATCTCCTCGGCCCTCACATCAGCGTCGGCGCCCTCGCGCGGCTTTGCCTCCGCGACGCGACGCGCCTTGAGTCACACCACCCCGCGCGTAGTTCACGTCTAGCGTCCCGCCGTGAGGAGCTCGTCGGCCTCCCTCGTGTCGCTGCCAACCTCCACCGCCGCAAAGCCGCCCGCCTCGTGCCTCGCCCTCGCCACCGGCCACACCGCACTGCCAGCGACGATCGCGTTGGGCGCAGAAGACCGCCATTCCCGAATCTCTCCTAGGGATGCCGGGCTCATGACATCGATCCTCGCTACGCCGCAGACAGTCGCCGCAAGAACAGTAGGGGCGAGGCGGGCAGTGAGAGATGAGAGAGAGAGATAAGAAGGATGACGTGGATGGAGAAGAAGATAAAAGTTAAGGATCTTTTTGCATGTATACATGTTCACAGAAGGGGTATGGACCTAAGTGACACAACTTAACAAGTTTGGGGTGCTGGATTTTGATTTTGCATCTTCGTGGACATAAGTAGCACACGGTGACAAGTTCAAGGGTCTACAGTGTATTTAACTCAAAAAAAAAACTAGATGTGTTCACTTGTCCCAATTTGAACTATTTTTCACTCATCACTCCTCACATCTCCACCACTTTTGCCAAAATAAACCCTCTCAATGCAAATTTTCACTATTCACTCGTCACGTCTCCACTATTCACCCATCACATCCTCTATCTCTACGTACGCGGCCCAATGCAAAACTTTCCACTACCTCACATCATCACCACTTTTGCCAAACTAAACAACCCTGCAAATTTCTACTATTCACTTATCACATCCCCACCAAATTTGTCGTACTAAACATACCTTAACATAAGTGTACCCTAAACCCTACCCTTTGTTGGCACATGTGTAAAGCCGAAGCCATCCGGTCCTAAGTCCCAACCAATGTGACTTAGGGAGGTCCCAGTGGTAGAAATCTCTATGGTTTCCATAACATAGGATATCGTACCAAGAAACTATTCTTCTCAATGCAAAATTTTTCTACCAAGCTTTAGACCAAAACATTGACCAATCATCTACATTATTCATCTATCTAATCTCTGGATCTTATGTGCCTTTTCTTCTCCACGGTCGATCCACTCTAAGCCGAGCTCTAGTCACGCGAGCGCGGTGAGCTCCTGCCTATGCGTGCGGGCTCTGTGTGGGGAGCGACGTCAAGCTTGCTCCCCAATCGAGCTCCCCGCCAGCGCCGGCGCGGATGTGTGTCATGGAGAGCTTCTTCTCTGCAGGCAGACTGGCTCTCCCGAGCTCCCCACCGGGGTGTAGGCACGGGCCACGGCGAGCACACTTTCGAGGCGTGACGGTGGCACCGCAATCGAGCTCCCCCGTCGGGCGCAGGCATCGCTCGCATCACCTGCTCCCATCCTCGCCAGGCAAGCTCTCAGGCTGCGGGGAGGCGGCACCGAGGTGCCTAGCCTCAGATCCCATTGCAGCACAGGTGCCTTCACCTACGAGACCCCCGCGAAGAGGGTCGCGGAGCCCACGGTGTCAGGGTAGGCCATGCCATGGAGATCCAGCCTCGACCGGATCGGCGCATCCTCGACGGATGCGGGCTCTGGCGAGCTCCTCCGAGCCGAATTCCAGCACCTCGACAGCTGTCTCGCTCACCCTGCTTCTCCTCCGCAATGCCACCCCCGTGCACCTTCTCCCGACGGCGACGCTTGCCGGCCTCCCCTTCTCTCCTCTCAAATCTCCGGCCGCCTCTTCTTTCCTCCCACCGTCAGCGCTCCAAAGGCTCCTCCCGACGGTGGCAACGCTTCGACGTACGTGGGCCGCGGGGAAGGGAGGGCGAGCACGGAGAGCGCTCGGCGACGGCGCATGGGATCTGAAGAAACTACATTGTTTCTCCCAGTGGCATTTGCCCCATTTCCATGCACATCGAACCCAAGGTCGACACTGTTTCTTGGTGTAGAAACCATTTCTGTGTTTTCCACTTTCTCTCTTCTTTAATTCCTTTGCCACATCAGCAAAAAGCTGAGCTATCCACCTAATTAATGTACATAGAAACCATCATAAATTTATCATTGGGATGCCCTAAACCTCGCACCAAGGGACGGGATAACTCCCGCAGTGTCTCGCGCTCGTCCCGTTTCTGGGGAATCTAGCGGGATAGCGGCCGTCTAGAAGTCGACATGGCATGGGACCCACAGGAGTCCGTCGTTGGTCCACGCCGACAGCAGGACAGGGGAGAAAGATAAAAGGAGCCGCTGTCGGGAGCAGGAAGGGGAGTCACCACCTCCATGCCATTGATCCGCCTAAGCTCGATGGCTCTGCCCTGCCTTTGGCTCGTGAGGGAGCTCCATGGCACCACCCTTGCCATCGAGGAGGGAGGGAGTAGGGGAGGGGCTGACGTGACCGCCGGTGGGGAGGGAGGGAGCAAGGGAGGGGAGAGGCGGCGCGGGGATGACAAGAGACGAGGGGCTCCGAGTTCCAGCCACTCGGCAGCCGACGAAAGAGAGAGGAAGAGAGGAGGTCGGCCATGTGAGGGTGCGCAGCTAGAGCTCGTCCTTGTCGTCATGAACTTATGGTCGTCGAGGAACCCTCGAGCTCGTCCGCCTGAAGAACCGCCGTCGAGGGTCGCCGGTGCAGGAGGCTTCACACCACCGTGCTCCCATCAGACCACATTCCCGCTCCCCCTCCGTCCCTGCCCTGCTCCTAACGGCCTCTACACAGAGGGGGAGCGTGCAGCAGATATCGAAGAGCGCGAAGAGGGGGCATGTCTCACTGATAGATGGGAGCAGGGGAGAGGCAGTGCATCTCTACCCTAGCTCCACCCTTGCTCACGATGATGAGTAGGGGGTCCGCATCTCCCGTTGTTCTAGAGCTCCTTGCATCGGAGCTCCTCGCGGATGGAGGCCTCCACCCATCTACCACTATGCTCGTCCGTCGATGCAGCAGTTGGAGGCCTTCTCCCATCTGCCACTTCTTGCTAGGCGCCACGCCTTGCCCTGGAGATATTTGCCACCATGTGTCTGCTCCTCCCTTCTTCGTGCCTCGCCTCGCGAAGGAGAGAAAAGGAGGGGATCCTAGCCGGGAGAGAGGCCGCTGGGGCTCTTGGCCGACCGCTGTTGCTCCCCATAGGAGAAGGAGAGAAAAGGAGGGGATCGAGCCGGTGAAGAAGCAGAGACGGGAGACGGATGGGAGCCGACGTAGGAGTAGGGGATCAGATCGACACCAATAGTGTCGTGCTTCCCCATCTGCAAAATCGGCACTTGCGCTAAGGAGAGAGAGGATCTGGGTGAGAGTGCCTCCAGCAGTCATCGTGCTTCCCTTGCTGCATCCTCCTAGGCCATTGGCTCTCGCGCGCAGAGGGAGTCACGACGTCCCCGGAATCCTCAAGCTTGACGGCGATGCTCGCCGGATCCGGGCCTAGATCCCACAGGAGGCGGAGCAGACGATGGGAGGAGCAGGAGGTAGTGGAGCAGGTAGAGGCGGAGGGCAGCGGAGGAGGTCGAGATGGTGGCGCCTTACCAGTCGGGCCTCGCCGGAGAAGGATGAGTCGACCGTTCGCGGAGCTCTAGGAGGGGGCGCGCACCTAAGCCGCAACTCCCCTCCACCAACAGGGCCCGCGACAGCCGCAGGGACCATCACCGGGAGGTTGCTGCGTCCCTGCTCGACCTCGGACTCGACGACTCGCCAACCGGCCCGTGAGAAGTGACGAGGTTGCCCTACCGGATCTGTTGGTGGGCGCTCGAGGCTATCACGGAGGAAGGAGAGAAGGGAAGAGCGAGGCCACTCCCGCCACGATGGCCGCCCCGAGCACCCCGCCGCGATCGCAGGCGCGACCCGCCGCGATGGCCGCCACGACCGACGCCTCGCCATCTCGCGCCAGGCGGGAGTGCCTCCACCAGCGGTTGCACGCCCGTCAGTTCCCTCCGCCCTCGCATCCTCCCGGGTGCTTGAGCAACTCATCATCTCTGTCGAGCCACACCGCCGAGCTCCGGGCCCTGAGGCCTCCGTCTCCTCCGCCTCGTCATCTCCATCGAGCCATGTCGCTGAGCTCCGGGCCCCGAGGCCCCCGTCTCCTTCGCCTTGCCCCGCCTCCTCCGCCTCCATGCCACCGTGAGGATGGGAGAGAGGTGGGCCAGGCACTGCATGTCTGCTCCATGGGGGAGGGAGTAGGGGAGGGGCAGCATGGCCCGAGGATGGAGGAGAAAGAGGGGTCAGGGTGTGGGGTGTGGCTGGCGGTTGAAAAAAAATAGATGCAGATAGCAGAGAAGGTCCCGAGAATGCGCTTCGCATGACTCGCACTCGCAAAATGCAGCGACCCATGCAGAAGCTGCGGGAGGTTCTAAAGTACCAGTTTTCCTCTCATTTTGAGTTTGCGGTGATGCGTAAGCTCTCGGAGACAGCCTCGAGAGAGGGTGGGTGGGTGGAAGAAAGAAGGTGCTGGGGTAATAAAGAAGGGAGGCCGACAGATGGGCCCGTTCTTTGGTAGAAGTTATAAATGAAGATGGTTGAAAAAAAACTAGAAGTGGAGGGATGAATATCGATGATGATGATGATTGAATATCCTTTTAAAGGAAGGATATATAGATTCACAAGTGCGAACACCCTTAGGATATATTTGGTTTTGAGATCAAGTGAAATGAGTTGGGTTCATCTCATATTTGGTTGGAAGAGACAGATCCATTCTAATTCTTTGTTTGTTTTTGTTTGGTTAGAGGGACGAAAAAGTTAGATAAATACCATTGTAACACCGCGAGGCAAGAGCAACGTTTGTGGATCGAGTGGTCCTTTATGGGTCTCACATGGGTTTTTGTTGTTTCTCTAATGATCCATGATAACTTTTGAAGTGGGCCCCGCTAGCAGGGCGTTTCGTCCAGTAATGTTACACTGCTAAGCTAGTGCTATCTCTGCTGTTAAATATTTGATGTTTAGGATAACTTATTTTGTTCAAAAATGAATTGAATTACTTGTCCTATATATTTATTAAAAATGAGGAGTACTCGTTTACAATGATGACACTATCATCAGTCTAGTGCCGCTTCCCGACGCGGATTTTGGGACCACCCTATCATGCTGAGCTGGGTCGGTGAGCCAGATGCTCAATCCTCACGACAGGTAGAGAAAGGTACTGGTAGGTGAATCAAGATTATTAATACTCCCTTCTTTTCTTTTTATAAGGTGCGCACGCAAATTAAGGTTCAAACTTTACGATCTTTGACCAATAATTTACGTATCAATTTTTTATTTTTGTAGTGTAAATTTGATATGGTTGAATTTGTCATCAAATATACTTTCTAATGATTATATGTTTATAACCATAAAAAATATAATATAAGAGAAATAGATGGTCAAAGTCTAATTTTGAAAATCAGGTCGCGTCGCGCCTTATAAAAGAAAAGGAGAGAAGAAGTGAACTGAGTAGGTTTTATCGGCACCTAGGGTTGAAAGTGGTACGGATATTATCCGTCCGACCGACCGACCAATCGAAGTCGACACTCAAATGGTAAGACCGTATTCAATCCATTTAATATCCAGTATTATCCGTCTCAAGATAGTATCCGTAAATTCAAAGTTGAATTTCTATGATCCAAATATGATGAATATCACTATTCAACAAAAATATCTTGTCCGTATCCGTATTCGATCCGAGAATTCACAGAAAAAAAAATTATCTCAGACCGTATCCGCAGATCCGTCCGTATCCTATCCGTTTTCATCCCTATCGGCACCGTTCTTGTACCGATCATGTACGTTTCTAGATATAAGAAAGGTGTCAGTAGTCACATGCAAAACATGACATATACAGGGTTATACGGTCCAGTTTTTTAGGCGGTGTATTACATTACTAAGGGCATGTACAACGCGTCAGACGTGTAAGTTCTGTTTGCAAAAGCCCCCCGCTCCCATCGACGGGTGGCGTCGTCCGAGGCGACGCCTCCGTCCGCTCCCGAGGTGGTGGAACCGACGCCGTGAGACGCTGGTGAACGCGTCGACTCGACTCCATCGCCGACGCCGGATCCCGTGGCCCACCTTCCCCCGCCAAAACTTCCCCTCCCGCGCGCCTACTCCTTTCCCCGCCGAGCGCGCCACAAGCTTGCCTCCTCGCCGCTAGAAGCTCGCCGATCGAGAGCTCTTGCCGCAAATCGACCTCCGTTGACGCCGAATCGAGCTCGTGCCGTGAATCGAGACGCAATAGCCTTCGACGACCAACACGAGAATGGCGCGGATGGAGGATGAGCGGCGAACCAACCTCCACTCGAACTCGGGGCCCCGAATCGACCTTCATATGAACTCCACGGCGTCGAATCGACCTCGCGTTGGAGCTCCGGCACGAATCAGCGGATTATGCGATCGCGAATCAACAGGAGGAGGGCGCGAGCCGCAGATCCGGTGGCGCCGCCGCTCCACGGCGGAGGAGCACACGCCCGTGTGCTCGCTCCTCGACGGCGTGCGAGCTGGATCCCGGGGGTTGACGCCGACGTGCCGCAGCCATGGCTTCCGCAGTGAGGCCGATTCGGCGGCGGCGAGCCCCATCCATGCCTCGGATGGGCGGCTCGCTACCACCCCACGGGGTTCTCGTGGGGACCCGGCATGGAGAGGGCTCGAGCACGGGAGGGAGGAGCCGGATCCGAGTCGCGACCTCTCCCTCGCCGCCCGGGTGAAGGCTGCGCCTCGCGCCTCGTCTGGCGTGGGGAGGCGACGCCGCTTCAGACGCTTGCTTGAGCCCGCTAGTCCTCATTGTGCCCGGTCAAGCTCATGAAGGTGCCGCGCGATCCCGGAGTCCGGAGGCGAATGGTGAGAGGAGATGTCGAAGAGGCTGGCGGCAACGTCACTTTGGGAGTTGGCCTGAGTGCTCGAGATGAGTAGAAGGAGCTTGAAGCTCCACCAACGCAAATGAGATAACGTAATAAATATGTGGTAAAGAAATATTCGATGTTTCGGCCTTTTTCCACCAATTGATGGCAATAAAATATTTTATCATATTATACAAAGGCATTGCAACTATATGTGTGATGTAATTATTATATTCATGATTTCTTAAAGTTATTGTAATTATAAATCTCTTATTTATGTTTGTGATATTATTCTATCAAATAATAGCACACAATGGTATACACAAAGACATTCAGGAATGATTCTGAAATACATGCAATGCATTACATGCCTTTTACGTACGCTCTGTCCATGCCCTAAGCTGTACCCCGCTTCACCCACCGTCCCTCACCTGTACAACTGTGACACCATAGTAAAAGCACCGTCGGGTTCCTCTTCCCGTGTTCAAAATCATTTGAAACTGGTCCTCTCTTTCTCCTCCTCCCCCATCTACCTCTCTCTCCTCCGTCCTCTACGATCTAGATCTGAGCGTGTGGCCGCAGTAGAGGGGGAGCAGGTCGACCGGCGCGCGGTGAGGTCTCAAGGGTCTGTCGGAGGAGCTCCGGGACCACGAGAACCAGCAAGACAAAGCTGTCCATCGACGCGGCGAGCGCTCGTCGGCCTTGACATCACAACCAACAAGGTGCCCCTTTTGGACCGTTGTGGTGTCCCGCACCACCTCCTCGGCGCCATCCACCCCGAGGCCGGCGAGCTCCCGCCCTCGTCCTTCCGCTCCATCGCCGCCGCCACGACCGCCTCGATCACCACGAGGCACCGCGTCCTCGTCGGCGGTGGCGGCTCCAACTCCCACATCCACGTCCTCCTCGCCGACCGCTTTGACACCTCCGCCACCGACCCCTTCTCGTCGCGGCGAGACGGCCGCTACCGTGAGCTACTCCATCGATGTGCGAGTTGGGGACACGCGGGCTCGCGAATGGCGCGCCGACCGGCGACCGGCGAGCGGCGAGCTGCGACCACCTCGTGCCGGCGTTGAAGTTCGCCCTTGAGCGGCGCAGGGCCGCCAGATCCGGTGTTGGAGCTCAGCATCGCGTCGACGGCATGTTCCTCGACGAGCTCGACATCCCCGGGTCCGCTCCGACGGCGGCGGATCCACGGCCGCGTCCTCCTGCTTCTAGATCCGGAGCACTAGTGGCTGGTCCAGGAGCACGGGCGCCAGCGAAGTCGTGTTGTCTAGGAGAGGGACCACATCGGGGCCCTCCCCACGGCCCCTCGAGCTCTCCATCTCCCTCTCTCATGGAGGACGGCGTCGTCCCGGCCTTCGGCGGTAGGAGAAGCAGGGGAGGGCAGCCCGGATCCAGCCTCCCTCCTCTAGCCTTGCAGTGGGTGTCCCGCCCGTTCGTGCCCACGCTTTTCGCCGACTTTGACGCCGCGACCCACTTCTGCCCTGGCAGCGACCCCGGCGACGACACCTCTTGCTTCACTAACCCTCTGTTCCATCTGAACCGTCATCGCCGCTACGCCATCGCGCGCGACACACGACCACGTTCGTGGTGGGGCCGCTGGACGCGCGACGCCGACCTCGAGTCCACGCTCCGCAACATCGAGCGCGGCCCCCGCTCGTGTTCCACTGCCTCGACGTGTTCTGGCATTTGCGTTCCCCGCCCAGCTCGTGCGTGGCGTGGGAGGCGGCGACAGGAACAAGGACGGTGACAAGCTCTGCAACTTCCGGCACTGGTGTTCCCGTAACGCCGAGCGGCGGGCGGGCTGTACCACAACCGGATCTACTTCCACCGGCGGCCACAACGCCCTCTGCGAGGTCGTCCTCTGCGAGGTCGTCGCCCCTCGCACGTGTCGCCTCTGTGTCCTCATCCTCCTCGCCCGCCCACCATCGGCTGACCGTGGTGACGACGTTCTCACCGGCGCACTTTGAGGAGGGGCTGGGAGTCTGGGACAGCCCGACCTCGTGTGTGTGTGGGGAGCGGGAGCCGCTGTACATGATGGACGAGGGAGCTCCGGGTGGCGCTGCCTCCCACCATGGCGAGCTGCTCCTCGAGCGGTGAGCAAAACAGTGGTGGTGGAGTTTTTTTTCTTTCTTTCATTTGGATGGCCTTCCTATGTTAATCACCTATTGTGTAGTATTTGGTTTTTCATTACACGATTTTTCATTGCGCGTAGGCAAGAGTAACTCTTATGCGTTGATTTATTTTTTCTAAGCAATTTGTGTTCATGATTTGTACAGGTCATAAGATTTTTCTCTCTTAATTTTTGGTTTTCTTGTGTACAAGATTGGCTCCTCACAATGCTTTCTAATTATTCATTTGTGTTTTTCCTTTTTATTGTGGTATTTTCTTTTTTTCATCTTGTTCTTTCTCAGTGACAGTTCACCTGTTGTACCAAATTTTATTTTGTTCATTTGTGTTTTATTAAAGGTTGAAATCAGTGGACAAATGATGGTTTACAATATGATACCAATAGTGTAAGGTACAAGTACCTGGTGTGTACAACCACATATGAGTGAACAATTAAAATGATTAAATAAGATTTGGTAAAAAAAGCAACGATATTATTTTTTAGCCATAATACAGAGTTGTACACCTATTGTTCAAGAGATGATCAACTTCAGTTGGATGCATGTAGGCTGGCGGTATACATCTACGTGCTGCCATATTTTTTATAAAAATCTTAGATTGCTGCTGAGTCAAATGTACAAAAACCGAATATAATGGTGGAATGCAAAATATAAATATCTGGAGTGCCTAGATTAGGTGGTCCAGGTTGCACCGCAACTCATCCTGAGGTTCCATGTTTTGTGCGGCACGGTCCAGCTGGTGTTCCCACTAAAAAGTGACCCACCTTTTCTAACTCCCAAAGCGCCTTTACCTGACCTATACACTGCCACACGGAACGCAAGGTTGTTTTTTACTCGCAAATAGAGGGTCTAGGGTGTTGACAGTGTATATGCGTATCAAACTTCGTTTGGACTTGCAAGCGGACAAGTCCATCGTAGTCAAGGGACCCTTCTTCCTCAAGTGTGAACCCAGTATCGAATCAGTGGAACAAATGTGTGACGCAAGAACCAATCTATTAAAGCGAGAACTTTGATCTTCAAAGGGAATCTTATGCATCTAATCTAAAGAACATCATAAAACGAATCTAATCTATGAAAACCGGAGGTAGCAAGAGATAGAGAGGATAGGTAAAACCAATCTAGAGATTTGATCAAGCTCTTGTTGAAGTTCCAAGCAAAGAAGAAATAGTCAAGTCGAATCTCATAAAAAGCTTCTTTAAATCGCGGCTTCCCGTCCAACTCCGAAGACGCCCACCTTTTGAGCCACTGCTCATTACAACGCACTCCTATTCGTATGGGTTAGCTTAGGCGAATCCAATGGACAAGTTGAAATCTCTTGGAAGGTCGCATGCACCTCTAGCCACCACGGCTACAAGAACACCCTCTATGATCTATCTAGAATAGATCTTAAAGTAAGAAAAGCCAATTGAAATCAAAGTCGTAGAAGAAGCACTTGATCGCTAGAAATCGGATTGCAACTTGATAATTCAACATAATACATGATACATGAACAAGATCACCAAGGATCCTACCTTGATCTTGCTCTAGCTCACGGAACTCGGCGTGGTCTTCCTTGCAAAGGTTCCCACGTCGGCTAGAAACCCTAGACAACTAGCTCGACCCTCTCCTCTCGGAATGGTGTCCCTCTCTTCTCTGCTCCTCGGCGAATGGCCGAATGAGTTGATCGTGGCTCTTGGCGGGGGCTATAAATAGTCTGAGAGGCGGCTAGGTCAAAGGGGGGAATGGGCCCAGAAATGGGCTGGGCCGGCCGGGCTGGGCCCATTCTGGCCCATCTCGTGGCCTCCTTCCTCGGTGATGCTTCCCGTGTCTTCTAGAAGTTTCTCCCTTGCATGTGGGCCCTTGGCGTCGGTTTCTCAGCGGTTTAGATGAGCTCCTTGTCCCGTAAGATTCAGCATTTTCTGTTCAGGTCCTCGGAGTTTTCCGTCTTCACGGGTTGGTCCTTGGGCTTCTTGGAGTCATGTTCACTTCATTGCTTGACTTGTCGGGCTTCAAGGTTCTTGTCACGAGGTGCTTGATGAACTTTAGGAAGTCTTGCTCTCAACGCTAAATTCTGCATAAACATCAAACTCCAAAACCAACATGCGAACAAACTTATTATATCCAAGGACCAATGGATAAGATATAAAATTCATGCCAACGAAGGTAAACTCATGGCTAGGTTGGCGAAAATTCACCGTCAACATCTCCCCATGCTTAAACCTTGCTTCCTCGAGTAAGCCTTGATGGATATCAGCGTTGCCCTTCATGCTCAAACCAGCACTTGATCATACGAGAAAACATAATGCTCTCAAAAGTTTAGTTCGTTAGAGTTCCATAGAGTACTAGCCTCCATCCCTACGGAGGGTGGATATTAATTAAGCTCATCCCACAAGTTTTAAACATGCTTCCAAAATTTAAATGGATCTCAGAAATTTTGAAATAAGGAACAAGATGAAAAACAGTTAAACCAAGTTCAAAAATTTAAACCACCTTGCATCTTGCTCATGAACTCTCATCTCATCTTGTCTCTCAAGCCTATTTATTCTACTCCTTTCCCTCTCATAACATGCATATAAGTGGTAGGCTTTATATGGAGCTTTTTTGGGAAAGTTTAGTCCTACCAAGATATTATAAATGAGATGTTGTCAAAACAAGACAAGCTTCTCATGGTCTTACCGAGACTCGTCAAAAAGGTCATTGGAAAATAATGTTATATCAAGGAGGGGAAAAGAAAATACACACACTTTGAGATAGGTGGACATGTGCAAATGGCAAAGAGTGATCCCGAGGCACAAAGGAAGTCCTCGTTATCGGATTGCACATGGTTGGAAAGATGAGTTTGGATCTTAAATATTGAAACTTTTGAAATTCCTAATGCATTTTAGAGAACCGGGGAGTTCATTTTATTTATTTTTTATACATACTCATATTTTTTCTCATACATATTTTTTTCTTTATCTCTTTTTTCTTTATACTCATTTTTTTCTTTTTCTTTATCTCTTTCTTTTTTTTATTTGCTCCCCTTGAACTCTAAAATTGCATTGTACCTGCCTCCTCCCCCATGCTTAGACGTTTGCTCATCCTCGGGCAAAGAGGTGATAGAGATAAGGTAGGTACTAGAAATATTTTCCTTTGGAGATACTTGAAATCTTCAATCTTGGCACTATCTTGCGATCTTCCTCGAATTGACGATCCATACTCAATGATAGGTTGTGGTCAAGGAGGTAAACACAAAAGATGATATTTTTGGTTTTAAGGGTGGATATCTGGCGAGGTTTGTGAAATCTCCGATGTGGGGATACACAATGCATGGATAAAAAGGCTATCAATAAGATAGATACGCAAAAACGGAATGACCAACTTCTTAGTCTCGGGCCAGAGAAATCAAGCCCTGAAATAACTCACCTAAAAATAAACCTTATATACTAAGTTTTTGCACTCGAAATATATATGACTCTGGATAGGTAGAGCAACATGCAAGTGGTATTTATGACAAGGTTAGCATTATTTTTAAGAACAAAAATAAATCATCTTTAATCCATCAAAACTTGAGAGCATATAAAAGACTATGGGTCTTATTTTTATCATAACCTCCGCAAAAGATTAAGCTAGCATTAGATAAATTTCAGATTTGCATTTAAGAGAGCATTAGCTTAATCATGCATAAAACAAGTACAAAGATATGCAAAGCGGCAACTATCATCATATATCAACATGGTACAAACTTTTTATCTTTGCCAAAGGTAAAAACATGGTGGTGATTTTATTCATGACGAAAATAAAAACTAACACACATGCTGAAAATTAAATAAAACTGAAAACATTACGCATACATAGGCGCATACTAGCTGAGAATTTAAAGAAAAGGGAAAAGGAAAGATTAAACTAAAGCTCCTCCTCTCTCTAATCTTCCGCCGATGGTTGATATTGATAATCTTGGTTGTTGTACGCTTGCTCATAATAGGATTGCACCGCTCCTCCTATAAATTGCTCTGGCGGTGCTAGGTGAAGACGTCCAAGCTCAAAGGTAATGTTTGCATTTTCTTCACCAATTTGGTTTGCATTGGTTTGGATGGCTGCAAGATTTTGCATGTTTCTCGCAGCGTATCCTCCAATGATGGACACACTTTGTTGTGGTTGAGGAAGGTGTGCATATTACTCCGCAAAGGCTACGTTGGGTACCGCAAAATTTGGTGGGGGCATGGCTGCACCACTCCCCCATGCTTGCATTGGTACACCACCGTAGTATCTCGGTGGCGCCAGAATTCCTCCAAATGGTGGCACATAATTTTGTGGCGCACCTTCTTCTTGGGCTGCGGAAGAACCTTCTTCTATAATCCTTCCTCTCTTGTTCTTCTTCGCCGGCACAAGAAGTCCTTCCTCTAACCAATCTTCTTTCCCCTCAAGAAAAAGTCTTAATCTTGCATCCGGTAGGGGTAAATTCACCTTGACCAATTTCAAGCCTCCTCTCTCATCTCCACTTATATATTTCCCTTGCTTCAAATAACCAAATCATAGGGAAGTCCCAACAAGGAGGTGCTCCGGGTTTCTTGGAATTCCCGGTCTCAAAGAAATAGCCAACATAGAGAGGTAGCACCCCGAACCAATATCTCCCGATCCTGATGTTGCTTCACAACACCATCGGTTGATCATAAGGTGAGTGGGGTCGATTGGCTGCCCGGCAATCAAAGCCGAGTAAAGCCAATTCACCTCCATATCGGTTATCTTGGTCTCTTTCATTCTCCCCAAAATCCTCTTGCTCATCCATGAGTGAAACACTCAGATGATGGGGTTCCGGATACTATTTCTTTGCCGGTTAGCTTCTCCCGTGATCATTCTCCAAAAACTTTCCAATGTGCCTCCATGCACATCCACTTGTTCCGGGGCTCCCTTTTGAAAACCAAGCAACTCCCTAATATACTCATATGGAACCACTTGTTCATCTTCCTCCAAACGGAATGAGAGACTCGGCACTCCTTCATCAAGAATAGGCGCCATGGTCATGAGAATCTCCAAGGCGAATTCCTTGTGAGTGTTTGCCGACACTCTGTTGGAGAATTGCACCCAACCTAGGTGTCCCAACATATAGTAAATATCCGTTTGAAAACCCAACACTTGGAGAGCTTGGTCGTCCAGGTCGACGTTTGCCACAAGCCTCTTCTCAAGGCGAGTGAGCTTCTCCTCCTCCTCCTCCGTCTTGATAATAAACCCATACTTGGAATACCGCGGATTGTATGGAGGTGGAGCAGATGATCGTGTCGAGCGACGAGGTCGGACGGGCAGCTCCTCCGTACGTCCTTGTGGTTCGGTGAACCGCATAGACGAGCTTCGTGTGGCCCTCATGCCACCGAGGAGAAGAGTGTCGTTCCTCCTCGGTGGTGCCGTGTCCTCCTCCATACTCCGAGGAGACTCTGAGACCGAGTGCCTCCTCGAAGAGGTTGTCGACGATGGCTTGGACGACGATGATCCCTTCTTCTTGGTGAAAAGACTTGTAGTTTTCTTCCACATGGTTGCTGCACTCTCCCTCACAATTATATACCCGGGGTTTTCAACCGGTAACAAGGCACACAAATATTATTTGGAGTATGGACTTTGAGTGGATTTAGGATGGATTTTGTTGGATGAAACAAAACTCGAAGTGGAAGGCTAAGTCTAAGGTGGTTCTGGACTATGAGCTCATGAACACGAATAAGGCGGACGAATGACTTACACGAGGAAGACAGCACCGGGGCTTTAAAAGGGGGTGAGGCCGGCCGGCCTGGGCCGACCGGCCTAGGTGGCCTGCTGCTCCACTTGGCTCGATTTTTCTCCAGTGCACTCCATGCTCCTTTGTTGCTTTGTGACCGCGTGCTCCACGGGGTTGCACAGCCCAAATGTTCTCATCCACTCCTTTGCTTGCATGATTGATCCTTCCACTTGATTGTTTTGCTTTGAGTCACTTCCATGCTCCCTTGCCTCACATGCCTCCATGAGATTCCTGCAAAACAAAGCTTTGGCTGCCCCCCCATGCTTGTCTTTTGCACATGGTTTGATGATGAATGTTGGAGGGGCATCCCGTCATGCATCATGGTGTATGTGTGGTTAAGTTAACTCAATTGCCTCCCTCTAAGCATGTTTTAACGCTAAGCACTCCTCTAATTTCGAAAAATAAAATCAAACTCAGAGCTTGCAATGAGTTCAAACATATTTAGAGGAGTTTTTAAAGCATTAAAAAACAAATGTAAGTCGAAAATATTTTCCGACTACTTTTATTTTGGTCTCACCGGTATTGCTTGCTTCCATTAGTTGAGAGCAAGCTTTTCCCGATTTGATCATGGGGGCATAGGTTTAGGTTCTGATTTTGGTTAAATGAGAGATTTTGAATGAAATAAAATTTAAATGAGGCTTAGAAAAATTCTAACTCTAAAGAAATCAAGGATATGAATTTTTAAACCAACAAAAAGTTAAGTTTCTAGGTTCACGCGAGTCCTACCATGCGCTGAAATTTAAATAATATCTAGGTACATAGCGTGGCTCTACTCGTGTGTTTTTAGCATGTAAAACAAGTCAACCATAACATCATGAAGAGGATGAAAGGTTGATGTAGGTTCTGAATTTTTTGGTTTTGGTTTCTCAAAAAGAAGCAAATAACACATAGGATGGCTCATGTAAAGGGTTTATGATCCAAATAAAATATCCAAACAAGATTTATTACTCTAAACATTATCCAACCACTTTAAGAGTCTATGAATGTCTTGCGTAGCAAATTTAAAACTAAATTACTTGAAAGACTCGAAAAATCTTGATCGGGTTGTCCTCCGTAGCTTATTCTTGACTCGTGAAGCGGGTTGCCTCCGCCTAGCGCCGTTTATAGTCCATGGCTAGACTTCTTCACTTGATTACTTGGATCAACGCTCTTTGCGGGCATTGAAATCTTGGGTACCCACTTAGCACCATCTTTGGCGCGCGAGCTTATTCTCCGGCTTAGTCATCTTTTGGTCTTCACAGCGGCTTTTGTTCCTTTATCTTGTGGATGCAACAACTTCTTTGATTTCCTTCGCTTCCTTCTTCTCCGGCTCTTCCTTCTTCCTTGGCTCTTCCTTACTTATGTGACGATGAGGCGGAATATATTTAACCTTGATCATATTGCATACCTCGAAGCATGGTCGAAACTTGAAGGAACTTCTCTCGCCGTTGATGTCGAACTTGATCTCCCCCTTTCCGACATCGATGGTAACTCCCACGGTCTTGAGGAAGGGCCTCCCAAGGATGAGTGGTGGCTTCTCCCTCTCTCCCATCTCGAGCACCACGAAGTCGACGGGGATGAAGTGGTGTTCGACCTTCACGAGCACATTCACGGCGATGCACAAAGGGTAGCGAATGGAGTTGTCACCCAACTCCAAGCACATGGCCGTAGGCTTTAACTCTGGTAGGCGTAGCTTCTCGAACACATCTCTTGGCATGACGCTCACACTTGCTCCAAGGTCGCATAATGCCTTCTCAAACTTGAATGAACCAACAGAACACGGAATTGTCGGGCATCCGGGGTCTCCTTGCTTCTCTATTCCGTTCGCAATAGCGGTGCTACATTGCTCGGACATCTTGACATGATCCACCCCGAGTGTTGCTATCTCATACTTGTTTGCAAGAATATCTTTGAAGTAGCGAGAATATGTAGGAACTTGAAGGGCGTCCAATAGCGGCATGTTGATGCTCAACCTATGCACAACCTCCACAAATTTCTCAAAATGATTATCAAGTTTACCTCGGAAGTAGCGTGGCTTGAGTTGCGGTATCTTCGTGTCTTCTCATCTCAAACTCGGGCTCTTCGGTGATGATCTCAGTAACCTTCTCCTTAGCAAATTCCTCCGCCTCGGTAGATGGTTTAGGCTTTCTTGCTCCCGCGGAACGCTCTGGATCTTCGGTCTCCTTCCCCAAACGAGTTTGAATGGCCTTCGCCGTCTTGGGACCTTGAGGTTGCCCCGGAAGCTTCCCTTCATTAGCGGATAGGCGCCCGGCAAGTTGTCCCACTTGTGTCTCGAAAATCTTCATCATTTTGAGCACTTGATGGTTGGAGCTTCCGACCTCCGTCACCTTGCTATCGATGTTCTCCAACACCTTGTCTATGGCTTTGAACTTAGTGACGGTGTTCTTGTTGATCTTAGCTTGCTCGTCCATGAAGTCCTTCAATTGCATACGAAGAGGAACCAAATTCGGAATGGATGAGCTCGCATTAAATTGAGGTCTACCTTGCCCGTAGCAGAAGTTCGGCAAGTCTCCCTTCCTTATGTAGTCGAGCATCTTGGCTTCCTCCGGGCAATCCTTTTGGACATGGCCATATTCTCCGCACTCTTCACATGTGGATCTTGCTTCGACAGCCTTTAAATCTTGAGCTTCTTTCTTCTCTATTCCATCTTCTCCAACCTCCGCATAAGCGAATCGATCTTGTCTTCGAGTAGATCTTCTTTCTCCACTTGCAAGACTCCTTTGACATTCCCCGTGGGTTGAACCGGAAGTAAGCGTCCGGATGATGCCCATGTGTCATTGTCCGCGACCTTCTTGAATAGAGTGAAAGCTTGGGTCGGTGTAAGCTCGATGATGGACCCTCCCGCCGATGCATCGATGATTGTCCTTGACGCCATGGTAAGTCCTTGATAGAACTTTTGAACGAGGTCTTCCTTTGGGAACTTGTGATGTGGCACCGCCCGAGTGTACTCATTGAAATGCTCGAATGCTTCCGATATAGTTTTCATAGGATATTGAGCAAAGGTAGCAATCTTATTGCGCAAGCTTTGAGTCGTACCCGGTGAGTAGTATTCCTTCATGAAGGCTCTCATCAAGGTATCCCAATTTTGCACCGTCTCACTTGGGTTGAGAGTAGAACCATTGCAAAGCCTTTCCGAGTAACGAGAACGGAAAGAGCCTTGCCCTCATTTGATCTTGAGTCACCCCGTCCATGTTGAAAGTTCGACAAAGTTGAATGAACGCTTGGAGGTAAAGGTTTGGATCCTCTTTACCGGTGAAGGGTGAATGTTGCACCATGCGGATTGTTGAGGTCTTGATCTCGAACGGCCTTGATCTCCGCGAGGTTCAAGATTGGTAGGTCGGCGATGATATCCGGTGCATAGCTCCCGATCTTGCGCTCCGGCTGCAGTTGTTCTCCCATCGGTTGCGGTGGAAGTTGATTCTCCCTAGGGCTTGGAGGTGGTGATTCCTTTGGAGACTCCGACGATCCTTCGGCCTTCGCTTTTGGATCTGCAAATTCCAGCTTTTTAGCTTTGCTTCACGTCTCCTTAGCCTGTAAAGTTTTTCTGGACCATCCACAAAATTTTCGGGTTTGTTGGAGAGGTAGCCGTCCATCTCCTGTTAGGGTTAGCAATAAACAAAATATATACAAAGACAAAAATAAAAACAAATCTAAGAAAACTAGTGTTAGTCAAACTAGATTAGATTGATTTTCTTTTTTTGAGGATGATCAAAAGTTAGTAGATGCAAAAAGGAAAACCAAAAGAAAACTGAAAATATTCACAAAAATCAATAAAAGATCGAATCTTGATCACTTGTTCCCCGGCGACGGCGCCAGAAAAAGGGGCTTGTTGACGGTGTATATGCGTATCAAACTTCGTTTGGACTTGCAAGCGGACAAGTCCTCCGTCGTAGCCAAGGGACCCTTCTTCCCTCAAGTGTGAACCCAAGGTATCGAATCCGTGGAACAAATGTGTGATGCAAGAAACCAATCTATTAAAGCCGAGAACTTTGATCTTCAAAAGGGAATCTTATGCATCTAATCTAAAGAACATCATAAAAACGAATCTAATCTATGAAAACCGGAGGTAGCAAGAGATAAAGAGGGAAAGGTAAAATCAATCTAGAGAGATTTGATCAAGCTCTTGTTGAAGTTCCAAGCAAAGAAGAAATAGCCAAGTCGAATCTCATAAAAAGCTTCTTTAAATCGCGGCTTCCTGTCCAACTCCGAAGACACCCACCTTTTGGAGCCACCATTCTGTCACAACGCAATCCTATTCGTGCGGGTTAGCCTAGGGCGAGTCCAATGGACAAGTTGAAATCTCTTGGAAGGTCAGGCATGCACCTCTAGCCACCACGGCTACAAGAACACCCTCTATGATCTATCTCGAGAATAGATCTTAAAGTAGGAAAAGCCAATTGAAATCAAAGTCGTAGAAGAAGCACTTGATCTCTAGAAATCGGATTGCAACTTGATAATTCGACATAATACATGATACATGAACAAGATCACCACCGGGATCCTACCTTGATCTTGCTCCTAGCTCCTGGAACTCCGACATGGTCTTCCTTGCAAGGTTCCCACGTCGGCTAGGGAAACCCTAGACAACTACTCGACCCTCTCCTCTCCGTAATTGTGTCCCTCTCTTCTCTGCTCCTCAGCGGCGAATGACGAATGAGTTGATGCGTGGCTCTTGGCCAGGGGGCTATAAATAGTCCGAGAGGCGGCTAGGTCAAAGGGGGACACGAATGGACCAGAAATGGGGGTGGGCGCAGGGCTCATTCTGGCCCATCTCGTGGCATCCTTCCTCGGTGATGCTTCCCGTGTCTTCTAGAACGTTCTCCCTTCTGCATGTCGGCCCTTGACGTCAGTTTCTCCGCGGTTTAGATGGAGCTCCTTGTCCCGCAAGATTCAACATTTTTTGTTTAGGTCCTCGGAGTTTTCCGTCTTCACGGGTTACCTTGGGCTTCTTGGAGTCATGTTCACTTCATTGCTTGACTTGTGTCGGGCTTCAAGTTCTTGTCACGAGGTGCTTGATGAACTTTACCCGGAAGTCTTGCTCTCAACGCTAAATTCCTGCATAAACATCAAACTCCAAAACCAACATGCACGAACAAACTTATTATATCCAGGTGGTTAGTACCAATGGATAAGATATAAAATTCATGCCAACACCAAAGGTAAACTCATGGCTAGGTTGACGGAAATTCACCGTCAACATAGGGTACGCAAAGTTGTTTTTTACTTGCAAATACAGGGTCTGGTGCCAGGGTTTGCACGCGGGCCGACTCAGATCCACGACATGGATGAAAACCACCCGGGCTTCAAGGAATAAAACTGACTTTCCGGTGGTAGGGTCCATAAAAAATGAACGAGAGACTAGTGGTTGTCTGGCTCGTTTACAGTGACTAGCAAAATGTACGTGCGACACACACGTATCTAAAAAAATCATAATATCAAAAAAGAACTATCTTTATAGTGTCGCACGTGTCTAAAAAACCAAGGCTGCAATGATAGCGTGGGGGTGAGGAGAAATCAGCAGCTGCCTCTCGCGATTGGGAAAAACGATGTCACATAATTGCTGACTGACCTGATTGGAAGCGCAATAGACGCCCCTGTCGACAACATGCCTTGGCTCGACGTCGGGCCCTCGTAAAAAAATGTAGATGCCCCTGTCGACAACAGCGCCTTGGCTCGACGTCGGGATGCACATCCTCAATAGGAAACATGATGCACACATGGATTGTGTGACGCAAGGGAGCAACGTGATTGACGGATAGTAAAAACATGATTCACGGTAACACACATTTTTCTTTCACGGCTGCATCATTGACGTGTCATGGAAAGAAATGGAACGTAGTGATGCGTGATTAGTGCAAACCCATATTGTCATGTGATTCGTACATCATAGTCATCCATATTGACACGTGATAATGCGATTGGTAATGCTTCAGAACGTCGATCACACCGAGGCCCCTTTCCAAAACACAACGTGATTTGGTTACCAATTATTTCTCGAAATCCCTTCAAAAAACACAAAACGCAACGTGATTTGGTTACCAATTGTTCCCCAAAATCCCTTAAAAACACAATGTGATTTGACTTACCAATTATTCAAACGGTTGACGAAAGGGCGGTTGATGAAAGGGGGTCAACGTGATTTGATTACTAATTATTCTCCAAAATCCCTTAAAACACAATGTGATTTGACTTACCAATTATTCAAACGCTTGACAAAAGAGCGGTTGACGAAAGAAGGGGTTAGACCTATCGAAAAACTCATTCTTTGTAGTATAATAATAGATTCTGCTTCTTTATTAAGACTGTGACCAGCTGAAATCTACCATTCAGTATTCACCCAATCATATCAAGTTATATTTTTACTATTCTTTCAAAACCAAACACTCTCTCACGATTTTCCATCCACCCGTGTAATTGATTTTATAATTAGATCATGTTTAGTCCTCTTAACCTTCGGTTTTACAATTATGTAACGACCCAAGGCCACCGGTGAGCCACCATCGGGACGTGAGCACGAGACAGGGTGTTGCCGCCGGCGATTTGAGCAACCGGGTCCGGAATCAGCCCTCGGAGGATCACGGAGGAAGGAAGGATGACCACGACTGCTTTCGATTTGAATTGTTCAATGTCTCCTCCGATAGATGAGTGTTGCGGTATATAGTCTTCGCTTGGGCTTCTCTTCGCTTGGGCTTCTCTGGGCTTTGACATCCGTAATTGGGCTTCTTTCGGCCCATAGTCGGGTCGTGACATTACCGGCCCCTCGAAACACAGCTTGTCCCCAAGCTGTGGCCGTATTGCTTCCCTTGCACATGACTTCATAGCCTCTGGTCTCTGAATAACCCCCTAAGCACCACTTGTATTCACCGCACATCCATTGCATGATAATGAGTTGAATGATTCTTGGATCCCATTGCCGTGTCATTGACATAATACGCAGGAACAACTCTGAAAATTTCTGAATGAAATGGTGAAATGTTGATATGTTGCCCATATCAGGGGTCAACTGCATATTGACATAACTCAAAATACCAGGATCCCATTGTGCCATTGATGACCTGTATAGCTCAAGTTGCTGCCCCTCACCTCCTTTTGGACTGAAACCAGATTTGCCTAATTGCATTACGTTGAGCACAACCAAATCACTTGACTCTGAAAGTTGATAACCAGCCGCCCCTATGTCCAGTTTTATATGATCCACATCTATTAATTTGGTTTCCGCCTTGCCTATTTGTGCTCCTGTCATGTGCAGCTCTATCGACTCAAGTCACGGACCATTTGTTGACTCGCAAGACAGATATACTGTTAACCTCTTGTGCTGCACCTTTTGTTGTATCCCACCACCTGACAATCTGATTTTCTTGCTTGCCATCTATGCTCTCTATTCCTGATACTAGCTGATTCAACAATCCATCATCCACAGCAAAATTAGCCTGAGGTCCCGCTACCTTATCCTTCTCAAGAACCATACCAGCAAAAATGGAATCCACCCTATTTATGTCTGCATCCAAAATGAAAGAAGAACATTTCTCCTGATTGAGCATGTCGTCAAAGACTAACTCACTAATTGCTCGGATATCCTCATCCCATACAACAGTCTTGTGACCGTCTCCATCAAGCACAGTCAAGCCCTCTCCACTTTGATGCATTTCCTCAAACAAAATTGGTTCCTCCAATGGAACCTGCTCGCACTCCATCTTTTCAGTCCCCCGAGCTAAATGCTGCGGCAATCCTTTATGCACAATATGGTCAATTGGCATCTCATCCCAGCTGACATCCACCTGGGACACTCCATCGAACACACTATGAGCTGCATACTCTGAACAAAATAATGTCATGGAAACCACCTCTTTAGGATTTGGTACAGCATGTTCAGACAATGATTCCTCATCCCAAATCACCTCACTAAGCACTGCATGTGGTTCAAAGTCATGCAACAAGTCCTCATCCCAGTTAACCGAAGAAGGCAAATCATCCTGCTCTGTATCGTTGTCCCAACAAGGCACATCGTCGACCAACTAGTGGGCAGAGAGGTGAGCACGATGAACCTCAGGTTCCATCCAGAACCGCTCCATCAGCTCGAATCAGAGCCGGGAGGGATGGGTGGGGTACGCCGTGGAGCCGCAGATGCGGTGGTGGTGCTGGTTGTCACGGGGAGGAGTAGGATGCCGTCGCGGGAAGGAGCAGGCGCCGCCGTCCTTTGTCGCGCTCGTCTCGTCGTCTTCCTGCCCGGGTCAACGCACGCCGCAGGGGAGCTGGTGTCGCACCGCGGGAGGCTCGAGGTCGCCACCACCGGGACCTCGGGCCGCACCACGGGAGGCTCGAGGTCGCCGCGGGAACGCTGGGGGCCGACGTCACGTAAGGAGCTCGGAGCCGTCGCCACGGACGCCGTGTGGTCGCCCGCCCCGAGTCAATCGTCGCTGTGACAACCCGCCCAGAAAATACCATACTATCGCCTAAACCAATCCACTTTGGCCATTAGCGACAAGAAGTATCATCCATCGTTAGTTGCCGGGTTAATGCCCGGTAAATCACTTGGAAATCACACAGAGGATCGAACATATGCATTAAAACTCACACAAAAGCGAGTCCAGAGTACAAACACAAATTAAATCCAAATTGTACCCCTAAGGGTTAAATATTACAAACCATTGTTCATGACATGATAAGTAAAGGTTCAGAGTCGAAAACAGCGGAATAAAAGAAACTAGCGCAACGATAAACATCACAGGAGACCGTCCGTGATACCATCACTCGTCGTCATCCACCCATTCCAGCTCCCAGCCGGGTGGAAACTCACCAGGCCAAACAACACCTGCAACAACATTTTTAAAGCAAGGCTGAGTATACTAATACTCAGCAAGACTTAACCCTCAGGTGATAACTACATCACCAAACTATAGACATGAGGGCTTTTTGGCCGGTGGTATTCTTTTGCTGAAAAGCAACAAAGAGTATGTCCTTACTTTCAATATTTTAGCTCAATTCTAGTTGATTACCATTTCTAAGTGTGCCAACTAATTCAATCAAGAATTGTACAATACAATTAATTCAAGCAGTAATATTCACAAAGTTCCATCATTAAGGGATATCATGACCAGCTGATTATTGATAACGGTGAGAGGCCGACAATCGATTGATTTATAATCTTGCAAGGTAAACCTAAACACACAGTAGGGTGCCCTCACATGGACAACCACCAGGCGGTTCCTGTCGATCTTCAGCTCGGGATCGGAACCTACATTCCTTGGTACAAGGCTTACTGGATCGCTCCCACACGAACGCCGGACTCACGCATACCACCTCACAGGTGGGGGACACATCCTTGTGCCCCAAGGGTAGTAGGGAAAGGTTCCCTTGCCGCGTCAATCGGGTACTAGGCTTACCGGTCCCATTCCCGACAAGTGTTTAGTACGTTCAAAAGCTTAGCCCACGAAAGCCACTGGACCAGAGCCCAAATCCCATGCTCTTACCACATGAGCAATCCATTTATAGAGATCTTATGATTCCAACATATGAACCTATTCTCGCGAGTGACGAACATCACTCGACTTCTACCGGGTCCTATAGCATAGCAGCTCTCGACCTAGCATACTAGTACAAGAGCATAGGTACCTAGGGATCATGCATCTAGGGTTTCATTCAACTCCTAAAACGTAAATGCACAATCTTAGCAAGATAATTGCATAATTTTGAAAGGAAGGGTTAATGATCCGGGGCTTGCCTTCGCTGGCAAGGTTGGCCTTGGGCCCTTCTGGACTTTGGTCCAGGTCTTGAGCTACGTCCATGTACTGCAGCTCACCGTCAGCACCTTCGTCTCCTCCTTCCGACACGAGCGTATATCTACCGTCGGGAAGATCTACACGAGGATGCAAATGCAAGATTTAATTGATGGTTTTTAGTTTAATTAATTACAATCAATAAATGATAACCATGGGGTGCATGGTTGACCACATTCACCTAGATAAACGTACATTCAGCATACTCTTCCAATAAAGGAACAATATGTTGTTCTTTATTATTTAATCTTTTTAATAGTGACTGTGTACACATTTATATAAATAAATTAATTTAAATTCACAAAACAGCAAGGGGGTGGCATTTAGCTTCTTAGCAAGATTAACATCACATACACTAGGTCATTTAGTGTGGAGTTGATGATTTTCCTTACTTTAATATTAAGCTAAATTGGCTTTCATTGCTTTTATTCACAAAATAAATTAATAAAGTTCAGTGGAAGTGTTTATGAAGCACTACAAACCTGTACAGAGCCACTGAACACACATTCACACTTAGGAGAGCTATGAAATTAAATATACCGAAAATAACAAAATCTAGCTACCAAAACATGAGAAATGCATATAAAAATAATAAGCATCAAATGGATCCCAACTTTCTCACACATGGCCTCTGGTCCAAATCTAAGCTAGGCATGCAACATATACACCTAGAGCTACTAGAGATCTTGAGCTATGCATTTACATTGAAAATTAGGCATAAAACAAGATTAAATATTCATGGCAGATATAAAATCATAA
This sequence comes from Cenchrus purpureus, assembly GCA_022644695.1. Taxonomy (NCBI): domain Eukaryota; kingdom Viridiplantae; phylum Streptophyta; class Magnoliopsida; order Poales; family Poaceae; genus Cenchrus; species Cenchrus purpureus. Next base: position 85,483,091 of record CP053459.1, read on the forward strand.
TTAATTCACCAGAGGTGCATTTGGGCATAACAAGATCACATGCAGAAGTTGAGCACAAAAATCTAATTATTTTTAGCTACAAAAATCATTTGGACAGATTCATCATAAATACAAAACAATTCATAATAAAAGATATACAAAGTAACTTTGTGCAATTTTTGGCACAGCACCTAGACATGACATAACACACAACATATCCAAAATTCAGCAAAAATGCAAATACTATTTAAGATTCACTTTACAAGCAGGCCCCTGGAAACTTTCTAAGGTTCACAAGTATACCCTTACTTCGAAGGTGAGCCCCTGGAAAGAACTTGGGACTAATTGGGTCCTCGGGCGGCCGCCAAAATCGGAGAGCTCACCGGTGCTCATGCGGCAAGGGCGGGAAGTGGTCCTGCTCCCCAGTGGCTCGATTCCGAGGCTCGGACGGGTCGGGGAAGGGGCCGGTGAGAGGGCTTTCAGCGGCGCCGTGGCGGCTGCTGGCCGTGCTCCGGTGAGGCGGAGGCTCGGCCTAGACAACACGCGGCACGGGGAGGTGCTACAGCCCCAAGGGAAGAGGTTAGGGCCAACACGTGACTGCGGGAGGTGCGGAGGTGGGAGCTCGGCATGCGAGCGACCATGGCGGGCGGCGGGCTTGCAGAGGAGGAAGCCGGCCGCCTTTATAGGCGCGGCAAGCAACGTGGGGGCTTCACGTCGTCGCCTCGAAGATAAGGCACGCGACGGGGTGGGACCACCACGGCATGGGGCGCGGCGGAGACCCGGTCTTGTGGCGAGGAGGCACTGTGCATGGACGGCGGCAGCGTGGCGAAATCGGCTCCCGAGGCATGGGGTCGGCGCGGGGTGTGGAGGACGACGCAGGATCCTCGGGATGCGCGGCCGACCGGGGGCGGACGCCGAGGCTGCGCGGCGCCACGCGGCGGCGTGGGGCGCACGCTCTAGAGTGCGAGGTGCCGGCGACGCCACCGCTTGCATTTGCTTTAGCCCTGTTTGACCGCGAAAAGCTCCAAAATTTTGAACTAAAGTGCACTAAGGTGCAAATAGCAAAGTTGTAGATCAAAGACCCCTCTACAACTTTTACAAAGGCTGGCCTATGTTTTGATCAATGGTTTGGGCATAAACTGCAGGCAAAGTTGATGTCTTTCATGGCTCCGGTGAACAGTGTTTACTGTAGTTGACCAAGTTTTTCACCCTTTTCCACTCAAAATTTGAAATGCCACCCAAAAGCAAAGTTGTGTCCCTCGAAAAACTGGACAACTTTTATATTTGGAGATTTTGAAGTGTTTAGGTGAAATTTGGAGAACGCGGGAAAAGTTCCCGGAGGGTTCAAAAGCATTAGGGGTTTGACCTGGATTTGACCATGCCTTTGACCGAGATTTGACCACAAGTGTGTGTTGACTTGGTTAACAAGGTCATTAGGGGTTGCTGGATAGGTTTTCGAGGTGATGACCCAGGTTGACCACGGTTTGACTAGAGTCAACATGCTTGACTCGGTCATTAGCATTAATGATGCTAATTAAAAACCTGGGGCGTCACAGCCTACCCCTCTTAAAAAGAATCTCGTCTCGAGATTCGAAAATCCAAAGACAAGGTAGGGGAGGATGGCATTCTAAGATTTCTGAATTACCTTGGGAAGCAACCATGATGTGATTACAGGTCAAAGAGTATAACCATCATCGGTTCAAGGTTAGCCCTTAAGAGTAGTTAAAGGTGACAAGTCATGGAGAGCTTTTGCAGGGAGTTTACTTGCGGATGCTAGTGGTGGAAGTATGAAGAGACAAGCCAGTATAGGAATTTCCGAACAATCTTTCTCACATGTTATTTAACTTGTGAATTTGGGTGATAGCGATTCGTTACATTAACGGTGCAACGATTTTAAAAGTTGGTGTGATGCACATGTTTATGAAGGCATGATGCACATGTTCATGCGGTATGGTGCTCATGATGCATGTTAGCATGACTCGGTTACCCACAGAGTGAGTTAGTGATTGAGATGACAATCATAGGTTGAGAAGGAGTGTATGTGTGGCGAGTCGCATTCTCACAACCCAGATACCTAGCGCGCTCCTAGTGGTAATCATATGGCTTCAGCGCACATGATGCCCTAGGTTCCATCGCGACACCTTCAGTTATGGGACAACAACATCACCAATCATAGAAGGATAGAGTAGGAATATTAAAATCTTCCATGCGTATGCATGTTAGTTCACCCAAGGTTCCCAAATGCATGTGCGATGCGAATGCATTCCCAAAAAGCTTGACATTTTTTTTATTTCAAAAAGTTGTGAGCAAGATCAAGAAGAATAAGTTCATGATCGAAAGATCAAAGTAATCCAGACAAGGATATGAATACAAGGAATAGCTTAGTGCTTCAACATGTATAAACACAAGGGGTTTGGAAGGGATACATGTCGATGGAGATAACATTTTGACAGGCGGAGATGATAACTGAAGATTGAATCTCTAAGATCAAGACATTACCCAATTGACATGGTAGAATAGAAAAAGTTCTTTCCTCATGTTGAGCAAAACTGGGGTAGTCATGTGTACAAAGGTACTATGGTATGTTAGAACTCGAAACGAGCATACACACACAATGACATAAAGTTCTGGCAGTTGTGAACAAAATTCATAACTTAAAAACCAGATCCCCAAAAATTCCCAATTTTTTTTGTAGCAACTCAGCAAGGTTATGAGGCACATTTTGGTATTCAAAGGTTGAGCTAGATCAGATAGGAACAAGGTCCAAAGATGCAATTTTCAGAGGTGTGAATCCAGGAAAACAGCATGACAGAGGTTCACTAACCGGAGCACGACTTGAGATATACCGAAGCTATGACCGAGAAATTTTGCGAGCAAAAACTAGATTAGATATGGAGCAACTTCGGTAGAGATCACCTAGGCAAAAAAGATTCTTGAACAAGGTGCAAAAATCAAGCAAACAACCCTATCAGATTTTTGGACAGCAACACATCTATGCATGAGAGGCTAGGCAAAGAAAATGCACACTAGCAAAATTTCACCTTAGAGAGCACACAAACAAGGATAGGGTTCTATTTTAAGTTTCCACTTTTAGCATGATGCAAGATGTCCTATTCGTCCTCACAAGGCAATCAAGCCGAAAATCGAAGTTAGTGCCGGTGGCATGGCAACAATTACGCGTCTCCCTATAATAACTAGTCAAGACTATCTGAGAGACATGGGTACCCATGGGTCCCCACCGACCAGGGTCCCAGAGGTCCCTGCCAAGTGGACCCGACCTGTTGGAAGCCCCGCTGACCTGCAAGTGGGCCTGGAGACCTTATCCGCAACCCCGGCGACCTTGGAAGACTCCAGAAGACCTTATCCGGATCCCGGAGGATCCGCCGGGCTTGTGGCGCAAGACTCTCCCCCAGGTCGCGGCTCGACGCTGCCAGTAGGTCCGCGGATCGCGGGATTCACCCTGTAATCACGGAAGATGACCTTCCTAACTTGTAACCGACCCCAATGAGGGTCCACCGACCTCGAATGGAAGCCCTAGCCCATTGACCATATAAGGCGGCTTAGAGCTCCATTCGAGGGGACTCCCCGATTCACGCATAATTCCACCTAATCGGATTTAGGGTTTTACTCTCCGGAGGCCTGAACCAGTCTAAACCCTTGTGTACATCGCCATTCTCACCGTATCCGAGTTCCTCCAGCGAACTACCACCTACGCTCTTAGTTCCCGATCCCCTCCAATTAACCTACAACCGGTTGGGTCGCCTCATGCGGATCTCGTCTGTGTCTCACCCCGGCGTTGGCGCGCCAGGTAGGGGAGATCGGGAACTCGCTGTGCAGCATGGTGGCCCGATCTGGTGTTGTTTTCCCGGTGAGTGTTGACGCTCCTTAGCCTCACCACTAAGGTTGCACTTACGGTGACGGCGCCAGAAATGCTCGAGGCACTCACAAGCGTCGCTACCGGGTTTACACCTCTAGTAACGGGGCTAGGGAATGTCTTTTGGTAAAACACACGATCACAAAAAGGTCCGCAAGCGCACGGATTACAGTTGTAGCACTTCACCCGGTGGTATTTGGGTTATCGTATTTATATTTTCCCAAGGGAGGCACTACGGCAAAGATGATCGAATAAACGGTGGAGAAAGACAAGACTTGGTAAAGAGCTATAGAGGGGGATAACAAATAAAGATATTCGGGGATAACTTGACACACGCAAGGAGATCTTAATAAAGGACTAGAGAGGATCTAGCTAGCTGGGAGGACAACGAGACGAGAAAGGATCCTAACACAATCTATCTATTCTTGTCAACTCTAGGTAAAGAACTAAAGCAACGGACAACCAAGGCAAGCTAAACTCGACAAGCTCTTCTAGTGCTACAGGGCATGCAAAGCCGCCTCGAGACCGGGATGAGAAGGAGAACGACGACACCGAATCCCACCGCCCGAACTAACGTGGTGGACGCCCGTCCGTCAGCTGTCACCTCCTTAGGGTACCACAACTATTCTGTTGAACGGGACACCAATCTAAGACTAAGGTAAGCTCTGAGCACCGTGCTCACAACGAACCAAAGAACCTTTCCCCGGATATCACGAAGGAAGGTCTCTCTCTCCGTGTGAACCGGAGATCAAGCGAAGAACGACCACAACACTATAGGGTTCAAGGGAGCTATGCTAACCAAGACTAAACTAACTTTAGTCTAAACCAAGAATAAAGCTTCTAGAGCAACGTAAAAGCTGAATGTAATTGACTAAAGGTAAGATAGAAAGATAACTTGAATTGTACTTGAGTCTAAACAAAGAAAGGATACAAGAGTAGTACCGGAACTCTGAAGAAGACTCCTCTGGAACCCCGAGACTAGCTCGACTCGACTATAACTCTCAAGCTACACTAATCCTACTATAAGTGAACAAAAGAGGGAAATGGAGATGCTCCTGCGTTGTGTGTTCAATCCAGCGAGTGTGAGGTGCCTTTTATAGGCAAGGAGGTCGGTGGAGCGCAAATAATATGTCGTGCGGCCGGCTCACTAGGTGCGGCCGCCCTATGATCCACCGCCCGCCTTGACGCCCGATCACCGCCTCCCGAGGCGGTTGTAGGTCGCCCTTGGGTCGGTTTTCGCCAAGATGCGGATGGTTAGGTGCGCCCCTTCAGGTGCGGCCGCCCACCTCCGCGTGTGATGCACCGCTTATGCTGTGGACGCCTAGGATCGGCTCAATGACGGTGTGGTGGTTGAGCGGACAAGTGGACCCATTGATCCTGATCCTAGCCTCCACCTTTGATCAAACCGACGTTTCTTCGTGAATCGTGCTCGTCCCAAGTATTGCTCGAGGGAGAGGAGGTGCTCGGACCGTGGACGAGCCATGGGTAGGGCCGATCAAGACTGCAGGGTCGGTGCACCGCCAGTCGGCCAAGACTGCAGGTGGCCGGACCAGTGTGGTTCGGTCGTGCCTTGCTCATGTGGCACGTTGGTTCCCAATTCTCCCAAAATGTGTACCTACCTATGAAATTCACAACACAACTCGTGGAACTTTATTAGTACTAAAATGTGCATGAAACTTGCCAAATACTCCTCTTGAACCCGAGGTTTTGATTTGACGAATCTTTGTTGTAAGGACCATCAACAAACTCCCCAAGCTAAACATTTGCTCGCCCCTCGAGCAAAGTCTAGACTCGGCCTCTGGATCGAGGAGTTGCATGATGTCATCGCCGGCAAGTACCGTGCACAAACTCCATGCTCTTCTTGCTATTTTGAAAGATTGGTACGAGAGAAGCTTAGCCTTACTTTTTACCGTGGGGCTTGTAGCTTTCCACCTTGCTCTCTGGAGGTTGAAGAGTAGAATGGTTTTGACTTTGCATCTCTCACTCTTCTTCTTTTCGGATCCTATCTCGAGTTTTGAAAATTTTGCAAAGAAAGACAAGGTTCCTGATGGTTCCCTCGATCGCTCAAGTGGTATTTGTTACCTCACCAAAGGCTTTAAGCGAGCCTCAACTTCCTACTCTACAGCTTGTATGTGGAGCTTTGGGTAGGATAAGTATGAGACTCACTTGTGCCACATGATGTTGTTGAGCCAAAGACCGGATCCAAGAAGAAACTAGTCATGCAACTTGATCGAGATGTGCAAGTGTGTGGAATATTTTTGTTTGTTTTTCTAAGTACTCCTTGCTTTGAGATTCTCCTCTTGCTTTTATTTTGGAGGGGGTCATGCTTCATTCTTTTTTTTTCTATGCTCTTTGATTGGAGCACATATATTTTTTTTCTATGCTTCTTGAGCTTATACTCTTTATTTTTTTTCAATGACCCCTCTCTCCTTTTGCAAGATTACAAGAAGAGAAATCCCTTTGGAACTTGGAGTATATATTTTTGGTGGATGGATGGCATGTTTTGCGTAACTCCCGGTGTGGAAGTTAGCATGTATATGTGGGTGTACGTGATCTCGATCATGGAAGCATGAAAAGATTCTACCAAGGGTCACAACAATTTGGCAAAACTCAAAGGGTCACAAGCAAGCATATGTAGAAGGTTTATGCATTGATATCGACATATGGCTTTGGTAGGTAATATGACCGTTGAGGAACTTGTCTTGTTTTATTTTCAAAAGAAATCATTCGAGATTTTCACCATACTATGAGATAGAGCAAGATCAACATAGTCTCACCATATCATACTAGTCAACACCCTAGGTTTGGTCATAAGCATTTGCTTCCCACTAAGTTTTATTTCAGGCTCTTGTCTCAAAGTATACCAACAAATTCAAAAAGACATAGAGCACAAGGATGTACACTAGGTTCTTGCAAAGTTTTAACATAGCAACCATTCATCATTTCCAAAGTGAGGGTATAGACAAGATTTCAAATGCACATGGTTGAAGCAAATATTTTTATTATTTTTCTTTTATTCAAATGTGATAAACAAGATATTGAAAATTGGTTTGGATGGACATACCTTCCTTGATTGAAAATGGGGTCTCCCCCAAGCTAATTTTTGGCTACCTGGTTGGCGTGTCTTCATTTTGGTGATGAGTTGAGCACCTGGGGGCTTATAGTGGTTGTCTTGATGGATTTGTGGAAAATCATAGGTACGGCCGTATCACTTGGTTCGGCCGGCCCTACTATATTTTCCCAGCACTGTGTCCCCTCCCCGTAAAACATCCGCACAAAAATTTTGTCGAGAGGTACGGCCGCCTCTAGGTTCGGCCGTATCACCAAAAATCTCCAAAACTACTTTTCTAAGTCTTGTTTACTTACTAATGCAATGGTGAAATCAAATTTGAAATCTAAATATGCTTGATGCACGAAATAAAAGGTTGAAAGGGAAATATGAGATAAATACCCGTTTACCTCTCGGTGAGGGCTCGTAGTTTAGAGTCCGTGAGCGGACTCTCCGCTTGCTCAATTGATCTTGTCTCGGTCCCGAGAGTGGAAGACTCAGATGATACTCTCTTCACACGGCACACCTTCTTTGTTTTCTTCGATGGCGCTGAAGTTGGTGAGGCTTTGGCGGGGGTGTTCTTGATTTCCGTCTTCTTTTCCCCCTTAGCCTTGTTGATTGCCTTCGTCTTCTTTGGTTGGTGGCGCCCTTTGAATGCTTTGTCTTGCTCCCAATGCTTCCTCATCATTGTACTGAGGCTATCCTCCTTGGGATTGGTCGGGGCTACCTTCTCTTTCTTGTATTGGGGCCGTGGCTTCCTCCACCCCCTAGCTCCCTCATCTTGCACTAAGTAACATTGCTCTTCCTTCGCTTGGAATGTGAATGTCATTTTTCTTCGCCCTATGCGGAATTGGATCTATCCGGCTCCGACGTCAATCCTTGCATTGACATCTCTTAGGAATGGTCACCCGAGAATAAGCGGCATTTCTTCTTGTGTGTCGAGGACTACGAAATCCGCAAAGACATATGAGCCTCTGACATTCACCAAGAGATTTTCTACTATGCCCTCTGGATATTTGATCGATTAGTCGACAAGTTGGACTGTCATCATCGTCGGAGAGATAGCCGGATATCCTAACTCCTCAAACATGGCTTTGGGCATGAGGTTGACACTCGCTCCAAGGTCACAAAGAGCATTCTTGATCTTTTGGTAGTAGATCGTGCATGTGATGCCCGGATACCCATTGTCTTTCTTGTGCAAGACTGCTGATTCGTCCCATGGGTCTTGGATTTGATGTATGAGCTTCCCTACATGGTTAGGTGCATACATCCTCCTAGATGGCTTACCCCATCTGGTGGATATAGTGCTAACATTTTCTCGGGTAGGCTCGGGTTGCCCCGGGATTCCACCCGACTCAGAAGAGGGTAAAGAAGCAGCAAGCTGAGCAAGTTGAGTTTCTATCATTTTATTAAAGCTTAGCCAATTCTTCATAGCGGTGGTGAAGGATTCTATGGTGGAATTTAAATTTTCTAGAACTTTCTCATTGGCGGCTAGCTTCTTGTTTAGATTTTCATTAATTCTAGCTTGGCCAAAGACAAGATCTTTAATGGAAGGCTGATTATTGAAATTGTTAGAATAGTTACCTCCATTTTGATTGTTGAACGGGAAGTTGGGCCTCGAGTTCCACCCTTGATTGTTGTAGTTGTTGTTGCGAACCCGTTGTTGTTGCCATTGTTGATGAAGTCGCTTCTTCCTTGTCTCGGGACAATCATTACCCGAATGACCCACATTGCCGCAAACCTCGCACGTCATGCGAGCGTCCATAACCTTGGCGGTCTCCATGTTGCTCGGTGCCTCCAATTTCTTCATGAGGAGGTCCATCTTAGCGGCGAGCATGTCGATTCCATCGACTGTGGTGTACGGGTTGGAGACGATCTCCATCCCATCCTTGATTTGCCACCATCTTCTTGATCAATTCCTTGGCGGCGGGTACTTGCAAAGAGAAGAAGGCTCCTCCAGCGGCTGCATCTAGGTGCTCGCGGGAAGTACGCTTGAGCCCGTGATAGAAGGTTTGAATTAAGAACCACCTGCATGCCATGGTAGTGCACGCGTGATGTACTCGAAGTGTTCCCATGCTTCCGGATGCTCTCATCATTCTCGCTTGCTGAAGCCCGAAATTCTTGCGCGGAGGGCATTGGTTTTGCCCACCGGGAAGAATTTTGCAAGAAATGCCTTTGAGCACTTATCCCATGTGTTGATGGCATCTCGCTCTGCATAAAACCATTGCTTCGCCTTCCTGAGCAATGAGAACGGGAATAGGCGAAGATGGATTGCATCATCCGTCACTCCACGGATAGTGAAAGTCCTGCACACCTCCAGGAAATGCTGGAGATGTGCATTGGCATCTTCATTAGGCTTGCCGGAGAACGGACTAGCTTGCACCATGTTGATCAACACCGCTTGAGTTCAAAGTTCCGCCTCCCTCCACCGTGTTCGGTCTGGTAGGGACATTGGTGTTGGAGGGAGCGGAAAACTCACGGATCGTCCTCTCGGCCATCGGTCGATGAGGTGTCTCACGGATCGACGGTGTTCGTCTCTTGATTCGAGAGAAACTTCTGAGGGATGAGGACACGAGGTCGCACTCTCCTCACAAGTGACTTCGGATTGTCGTTAAAGTTGGATGGTAGGTCGAACCGTCATGCACTACTCTGCATACACGAGTAGAGCAAGGGTAAACCCGCTTAAAAAGCGGTTCACCGAACCTTGATAATTGTACCACAATGTTCAAACGATATCTTATGCCTATTGCCTCCCCGGCAATGGCGCCAGAAATGCTTGTTGACACTCCTTAGCCTCACCACTAAGGTTGCACTTACGGTGACGCCGTAAATGCTCGAGGCACTCACAAGCTGCTACCGGGTTTACCCTCTAGTAACGGGCTAGGGAACGCCTTTGGTAAAACACATGATCACGTAAAGCTCCGCAAGCGCACGGATTACCGTCAGCACTTCACCCGGTGGTATTCGGGTTATCGTATTTATATTTTCCCAAGGGAGGCACTACGGCAAAGATGATCGAATAAACGGTGGAGAAAGACAAGACTTGGTAAAGAGCTATAGCGGGGGATAACGAATAAAGATATTCGGGGATAACTTGACACACGCAAGGAGATCTTAATAAAGGACTAGAGAGGATCTAGCGAGCTGGGAGGACAACGAGACGAGAAAGGATCCTAACATAATCTATCTATTCTTGTCAACTCTAGGTAAAGAACTAAAGCAAAGGACAACCAAGGCAAGTTAAACTCGACAAGCTCTTCTAGTGCTACAGGGGCATGCAAAGACGCGCTCTCAGACTGGGATGAGAAGGGAGAACGACGACGCGTTGAATCCTACCGGCCCGAACTAACATGGCAGACTACAGAGCCCGTCCGGAGCTGTCACCTCCTTAGGGTACCACAACTATTCTGTTGAACGGGACACCAATCTAAGACTAAGGTAAGCTCTGAGCACCGTGCTCACAACGAACCAAAGAACCTTTCCCCGGATATCACGAAGGAAGGTCTCTCTCTCCCGTAAACCACCGGAGATCAATCGAAGAACGACCACAACACTATAGGGTTCAAGGGAGCTATGCTAACCAAGACTAAACTAACTTTAGTCTAAACCAAGAATAAAGCTTCTAGAGCAAAGTAAAAGCTGAATGTAATTGACTCGAAAGGTAAGATAGAAAGATAACTTCAATTGTACTTGAGTCTAAACAAAGAAAGGATACAAGAGTAGTACCAGAACTCTGAAGAAGACTCCTCCGGAACCTCGAGACTAGCTCGACTCGACTCTAACTCCCAAGCTACACTAATCCTACTCTAAGTGAACAAAAGAGGGAAATGGAGATGCTCCTGCTTGTGTGTTCAATCCAAATGAGTGAGGTGCCTTTTATAGGTAAGGAGGGTCTCATGGAGCGCGTTAATATGTCGTGCGGTCGGCTCACTAGGTGCGACCAGCCCTATGATCCACCGCCTCTCGCCTTGGACACCCCTGATCACTGCTCCTGAGGCGGTTGTAGGTCGGCTCATTGGGTCGGTTTCGCCGCAAGACGCGATGGATAGGTGCGGCCGGCCCTCAGGTGCGCGGCCGCCCACCTCCGTGCCTTGTGATGCACCGCCACGCCTGTGGACGCCTAGGATCGCCTCTGAATGACGGTTGTGGCGGTTGAGCGGCCGGATAAGTGGACCCATTGATCCTAGCCTCCACCTTTGGATCAAACTGACGTTCCTTAGTGAATCGCGCTCGTCCAAGTATTGCTCGAGGGAGAGGAGGTGCTCTGGACCAGGGACGAGCCATGGGGAAGGGCCGGCCACTGGCAGGCCACACTGCAGGCCGGCCGCACCTGCCAGCGGCCAAGATCTGCAGGCCTACGGACCGTGGTTCGTGCCTTTCATGTGGCACGTTGGTTCCAATTTCTCCCAAAATGTGTACCGCCATGAAATTCACAACACAACTCGTGGAACTTTTTAGTACTAAAAATGTGCATGAAACTTGCCATATACTCCTCTTGAACCCGAGGTTTTGACGGTCGAATCTTTGTTGTAAGGACCGTCAACAGCGGGCATGGCGGACATCCTCGCCAACCCCGTGGAGATCTACTTCGGCTCCTTCACGGTGACCTCAATCGCGGGCCACGACCTCTCCGTCCGAGCGCCGTGAAGGCCCGCAACACCCGCCGCCGCCTGCTTCTGATCGTCGAAGACCCACCCGCCCAAACCCTATGACATTGTTCAGGGAATGGAGCGTCATCGACATGATGGAGGAGACCCTCCAGACCGCGAGAGCCCGCTCCAACGCATGCCACGCTGCAAGTACTTCCCCGCGCGACCGCGAAAGGACGCTCTACACCCGCCGACCAAGTCCTCCCAGATCCAATCTAGGCGGCGGGAGTCATCTGGCGACCTAAAGCCCGATCTCCGCGCTCGCCGTGACCCGCTCGACGTACCGTGCACCTACCACAAGGGCGCACGACACACCCTCTGCGACTGCCGGCTGTGGAAGAAGATCGACCAGGAGCATGCTGCTCCCCGTACCACGCGAGCTCCCACGTCCCCAGACGGCGGTGAGTTCCAGAAGGTCCGGATCCACGTCTCCCGCAACGATCAGGGCTCCATCTTGCGACGGGTTCTGGTGGTGTCGGAGAACGAACCACGACGTCACGGCGTGACGGATTCCGAGGAAGCATGTCGGATCCAAGGCAACGCCAATCGCGCCCAGCGACAGGCAGAAGAGCAACACCACGCGGTACCTCCCTGCGCCCGGGACCTCCGTCTCGAGTTCGAAGAAGCAGGGCTACCGACGTTCAATAGCCCTCAGGCCAACTTGGGCGCCGCTATGGCACGTCTCCAGCAAGCTAACCCCTCACCTGAGGCTGACGCAGCCATGGCTTACCTTCGGGTCGCCACGGCCTTGGTGGAAGAGAAGAGTGCAGCGAAAATCCGCTGCCGACGCTGTCAAGATTCGCGTCGATCCAATCGACTGCAGATAGCAAACTCCCACCATTCAGAGGAGGTCGATCAAAACAACCGACGCACCGGGCGAAGCGGCGCGATGGACCTCCACGCCAACCTCGACAAGAACAGGAGAAACCGCGACGCCCGCGGTTACATCGATCAACGCCATCGCGAATGTGAAGAGCGGGAGCTGCGACGTCGCGAGGAGTACGACCGCGAGTACGGACCTCCCGGTGCTGTTCACCGCATCATGGAGCGCGAGGAGCGCGACCGCCACGATGTCGAGAACAGGCGACGTGCCCAGTACGAGGCGGACTACGGTCACCCAGAGGGCCCTGTGCCGAACCCAGATCGCCAGCCCAGATCCCAAATCGTGGCCCCTGTGCAGAGGAGAGGCGGTGCTCAAGCCGGATCCACCGCCGACGACATGGCCATCACCGCCTTCCCTGCATTGGCTCCTCGCCTCAGGTCAGTGGCCTACCCCGACAACTTCAAGCCGAACATCCAGAGGTACGACGGCCGCTCCGACCCCAACATCTGGCTGTCGACCTACTACGTCACCGTCAAGGCGGCGGGTGGGAACTTCGACCACATGGCGGCCTACTTCCCGCTGGTGACGGGTGATGCACCGTCACTCTGGCTCAACAACCTCCCAAGCAAAAGATCACGTCAGGCCGACCTATCTCAGGCCTTCACGTCCAACTTCCAGGCGACCTACAATCGCCCTGGGAACGCCTTCAACCTCGGGAGGGTTACCATGAAGACCAACGAGCGGCTTCGCGACTACACTAACCGGTTCTTCGAGAACCGCAACACCTGCGTCAGTGTTCGGGACGACCAGGTCATCGACAGCTACAAGAAGGGCATCAGAGATCGCAAGATCTTTGAGAAGATCCACGAGTCAGGGGCCACCACAGTCGCGACCCTCATGGAGGTCATGAACAAACTCATCGACACCGAAGAGGCGCTGGTCAACCAGTTCGACTCTGACGCCAAGCGCGACGTAGGCACCTCCAGCACCGCTGGCGACCCGAGCTCCAAGCTGCGAAAGCGACCTTTAGAGGTGCTCACGACGGAGGGACGTCGAGCCTCGACATTCAACGTTGAGGAGTTCAATGCAGTGCTCGATAGCCCCTGCACGTTCCACGAGGGAGCCACCCATACTGTTCGCGAGTGCTCGCAATTCAAGAGGGCCCGCACTTTAAGACCCGAAGCGACCTAGAGGCGATGGCGATCGGTCGTCCTCGTGTCGCTACAACAACAACCACCACGATGATCGACGTGGCCGTGGTGACGACAACCGCCGCGATAAGCGACATCGCGATGACCCATGCCAGAGGACCCGCGACGAGCGACCGCCTCCTCCACCGCGTGACGCAACCCCAACGGCCCTTCCAAGCAGCAAGAGGTCAATCAACATGATCGTTGGCGGCCTGAAGTCCAGCACAAGCAGGAGGCAGTATCGCAAGGACAAGCGTGAGATTCAGCTCATCCACACCAAGCCGTCGTAGTCCCTGCGTTGGTCAGAGCAGCCAATCACGTTCTCCAGGGCTGATCACTGGGTCCATATCCCAGATCCTGGCTCTTACCCCCTCGTCGTCGAGCCAATAGTCGAGGGCGTCCTGCTCCCTCAGACTCTCATCGACGGAGGAAGCGGGCTCAACGTCATCTTCATCGAGACCTTGAAGAAAATGGACTTGACTTCCGAGGTTGACGGCGACGAGCCCTTCTTCGGCATCGTCCCCCGCAAGGCGGCCTCACCCCATGGGTCTCCCTCCGGTGACCTTTGGCACTAAGACAACTTCCGCACGAGTACCTCGCCTCGAGGTCGCCGACTTCAAGTCTTCGTACCACGCCATCCTAGGTCGCCATATGCTGGCCAGGTTCATGGCCATCTCGCATTACACCTACTTGGTGTTGAAGATGCCTCAACGGGTCCCCACTGCTCACGACCTCATCGTCTGCTCAAGTGCAACAACGAGGCCTTGGACATCACCACGACGAACGCCTGCAGACGAGCACTGCCGCTTCTATCCTTAGAAGATGTGTACCAAAAGAAAAGCTATGTACCCTCCTCTTTTGTAATTTCCATTTAATAAAGAAAGAGATTCCTTTCGGCAGCTCCTCTGTTGACCTACATCTGGGTCTCCCTTTTACTTTCCGTTGTGTTTCCCCTTCCCCCTCGAAATGCTTGGGGGCTTGGTCTAGGTTAGGCCCTAAGCGCTGTGGGCTTGGCGCTTAACCTAAGGGTCTATGACCAAGGGTTTTCCATGTCTTATGTTTATATGCGATCCCCACGTGTTTAGTCCCTACTTTCTTTATGAACGTTCCTAAGTTGCTAGGTTGCGAGACCTAGGGTCCACGACTCCCTCACGGTGCCTAAGCCCACCGAGCCGCACAGTCGGTAAGTAGTTCCTCCGCTGAGTTGGGTTAGCGGAGGGCGGACTTCGCAACCTGGTTATTTTCGAGCTTACATAACGATTGTTCTTACTACTCAAGTGGAGCACGCATTCTATATAATTCGCAAGTTTTTATTACGGCAAAAGATTGTTTACATTGCTAGGCCCCTGGCCTAATTTACAAAATGATACAATTCGACCTTTGATTTTCAGAAGTCAAACTTGTTGACGACCTCCTCGCGCAGCCAGATGTCCTCGCGCTCACCAAGCCGTGCAGATCGACGTCCTCCGCGACCTTCTGCAGGTCGAATGACGGCTCGTGATACTTCACCGTTGACAATGCAGCAGCCGCCGCAAGCTTGGCGGTGTCTAGCAGTAGGACCTTGATCCGATTCTTGGCCTCATCTAGCCGATCGACCTGCCCCTTTGGCTCCGCCCCTTCCTCTTGAGGGACGTAGATGTCCATTACATCAAGGGGCCTCCTTGAGGTCATGCAGCTTCTCCGCACTTGCATTATCAAATTGGGGAGTACTGTCATTCCTTCGGATTAACCATGGCAAGTCAAAGCACCCTGCTGCGGTGAAAGAACTACTCACCCTCCCGGACCTCCGCGGTCCTCTCTTTATGGATCCTCACTTGATCCTTTGTCTCCGCCAGCTCCTTCTTCAGAGCATCCTTCGTTTCCTTGGCGCCTGCATGTATCCAAGGTCGAAAAATCAGGAAAAGACCCAGGAGATAAGTGGAATCAACACCCAGCGACCTAGCAAGCTTACCCTCCACCACTACGGAGGTCGCCACCGCATCCTTCGCCTCCGCACCTCGAGCCCTTCTTCTTCAAGGAGGCCGCCTCCTTCTCCGCCTGGCGGGCCATGGCCTCCTTCACGCGTTTGATCTCCTGCGCGACTTCGATCTTGGCCTGCAGTGAAGCCTCTCGAGCCGCGGCAGCTTCCGCGTGGACGTTGGCGGCTTCCCTCACTAAGCCCGCCCGAGCCTGAGCCCGCTCGGCAAGCGACTACAACAAAGGAAGACATGTTTCAAGACCTCACAAGATGCACTGGATAAACGATGAGAGTTGAAGTATTTGGGTACAAGTCCTCACCGCAAGTGTCCGCGTGATCGTCCGTGATGCCTCCTTAAAGTCGTCGACGTCACGGCTGTCGGCAATGACGTTGTCCTCCCACGGGGTCCCGACGTACAGGTGTTGACACCGGATTTTGACCAAATCCAGAGTCAAAAGGATATCGGCTTAATGGAAGCACAAAAGGGGTCGTGATTGACAGGAGCCGATGGTTTTGCAAGTAACGACGCACGAAGCTGCATGGAGACGGGTGCTGTATGCGTACATGCAAAGGTCATTTAAGAAAAAGTAAGGCAATGGCGTTAAGAAAAGGATAGAATCGGCAAGGTGATCCTCGTATTAATCGGCAACAGTGGAACAGAGGAGAATTGGCAAGCCAATCGGCCGACAGAGACTATTGATAAGAGTAAGATCGGCAGGGATTGCAGAGCAGTGCTGCATGATGGCAGCATTACGTCATGATGATGCATGGTGATTGGTAGCTGGATTAATTAATTATGAAGGAAGGACCAGCAACATATAAATCAGAGGAGATGACGTCAGGAGAGAGAGACCAAAATAAGCAGGAAGGAAGCAATCGGCAAGAGCAAGTGGTGAATTTTAATTATTAAAGACGTTCGGAGCAATCGGCAAGAAATAATCGGCTGTGTACTAACAAGGATTACATGCACATCTAGTATATGCTGGGGACGATCGGCCGCTGACGTGTCTAGGCCAAGAAGGAGACAAGCCGGTGATTTTGTTTGCCTTTCCAAGCATGCAAGCACGTGTTATAGACTTGCAAGATGATGGCCTGTCCAAAGTATGTTGAGATTTAATGCTCGTACAAGGTGTGGAGACCTGGGATACGGATGAATAGGCCAAGCAATGGTAATTAAGAAAGGGTTGTTGCTGCCGAGCAACTAATTGAGGAAAGGAGAAGTCCAAGTTAATCACGAGTGCATATCAATCTGCTCGCCGACAGGTCAGAGAAGAAGCTTAATTGAGAAGGATTCTACACAAGGAAAGATAGAGTCTATAAATCTTAGTATTTCCTTTTTACTTATAAAGTAGAGTTGTAATTTAGATAAGAGTCTCATGGTCGTGGCACGCCAGAGTCTTTAATTAGGAAGTTGAGCCTTCCTACAGGAGTCAGAGAAGCCTGGTATAAATATAAGCCCCGGCCATTGTAAAAGATTTATCACACGATCAATATCAAAACCGCCTCTGGGCACCCTTTTACCAATTATTGCATCTACTTTACTGCATCTACTTTACCGCATCTACTTTTCGATGACTTCGTGACCTTTTCTCTTTCACAAGTTCTCGTGAAACTCATCGCCGCATCGCTCGATCTCCCATTGTCGGTGAGTTCCTTCAATAATAATTCTAGGCTTTAACCACCGGGCGCATCGCGTGGTTTCGCCTCTAGATTTATTCACCGCCATCGATATCGACTAGATTAGCAAGTTTTATCTTAATTCTTGTTATTTTAGCTTTTATCACCCATCTATCCATCGATCTAGATCTCGTCGGCTTTTATTGTCTTAAAATATCATCCGCTCTCACCGGCTTAGATTTATTCGAGTCGACGCCACGATCCCGTCTTGGCCGATCTTTCTACACATACTTACACTTCGAGCCCGCCGATCCCGCTTTGTCGCTTCACCGACGGCACGGGTCGAGCGGGTGGGGAACCGCAGATCCTCGGGATGCGCGGCCCGGGGCCTGGATGCCGAGGTCGCAGCAGCGCCACGGCAGCCGCGGGCGGGCGCCTAGAGCGTATGCCGGCGACGCCACCGCTTGCATTTGCTTTAGCCTGCTTGACCGCCGAAAAGCTCCAAAATTTTGAACTAAAGTGCACTAATAGCAAAGTTGTAGATCAAAGACCCTCTACAACTTTTACAAAGGCTGGCCTATGTTTTGATTAATGGTTTGGGCATAAACGTGCAAAGTTGATGTCTTTCATGGCTCGTGAATGTGTTTATCAGTAGCTTGACCAAGTTTTTCACCCTTTTTCACTCAAAATTTGAAATACCACCCAAAAGCAAAGTTGTGTCCCTCGAAAAACTAGACAACTTTTATATTGGAAGATTTTGAAGTGTTTAGGTGAAATTTGGAGAATGCGGCAAAAGTTCCCAGAGGGTTCAAAAGCATTAGGGGTTTGACCTGGATTTGACCATGCCTTTGACCGAGATTTGACCACAAGTGTGTGTTGACTTGGTTAACAAGGTCATTAGGGGTTGCTGGATAGGTTTTTGAGGTGATGACCCAGGTTGACCACGGTTTGACTAGAGTCAACGTGCTTGACTCGGTCATTAGCATTAATGATGCTAATTAAAACCCGGGCGCCACATCGCCACTGACGATTCAGCGCTTGATCCGCTGCATGAAGGTCGGAGAAGGTCCTCCGACGAGTAGGGCTCACTCGCCTGGACTCGGTGGAGTAGGGGAGGAGGGGCTGGGGGGGCACCGGTGACACTAATTTTTTGCAAATTTCTCACTGAACTAAACAAGATCAAAATTAATTATTTTTCTCAATTTTGACCGTACATTAATTATGATCGCAAAAAAATAAATTGAAAACGTCCACGAAATATATTTTTTTCTTTTGACAATGAGACGAAATATATTTTGATCGTGAACTACTACGTGGAACTACCATGGATTTTTTCACCGAGCAGACTGTTTTTACCTTGCGTGACCAGCATAGACCATTTGCTAGTCAATGGATGCGGATGAACAGCCAGCGCTGGGTCCACCGCGTGCCCACGTGCACTGCTGCCCAACCCGTCAGCTGCCACGTGCATAGCCCCACAACAGGTCTTTGTTTGGATGCAGGCCTGTCACTCTTAGTTTTTCTTTTTCTTTTTATGTTCCTTCTTGTAATCTGTAAAGTTGTGACAAAATATGCATAACTTTTTTTTGACACTTTTCATATATATATATATATATATATATATAGGTAACTCATACTCTATAGCCGGCCACGGAATAGTTATTCTGTGGCCAGTCACCTCACCATCCGATTGCCCTTTTCCAAGGTGTCATTAACACATCTTGGTAATTATCAATCGTTGGCGCCTTAATTAGCAGTAGTCAATGGTGCTAGCCAATCCGTAATCATTGCCTGGTTGCATGCCGCATGTACACCTACTGGCTACTGCACATGTAGCGTACAAATGTCTGGTTTTATGTTACACTTGCATGCATTTTTTTACTATTGGTAAAAAAACAACGCTTTAAAGGTGTCTGTAATTATTGTAATTTTACCAAGAGAGTTCGCTTGTTTGCTGCACCTTTTAAACCAAAATTAGATACATACAAAATTACTGTAATTCATAGAATCTAGTAACTCATTTATAAAATTCCTACGATTGTCAGATTAACAAGGGTGATATGCATGGATTCTAGTAATTCATGGATGACGGCATACATTGTTGTAAATCATTTCCAAGATTACTATAAAAATAAAATGGTGTATAAAGGTCAAGGAGTCTAGTAATCATTAACCAAATTGTCGTAAATAACAGTTGGAGGATTTACATTTACGAGGTAGTAAGCATGAACACTTTTTTTAGTAATTAGTAAATTTACGGAAAAATAACTAGTAAATTTACGAGGTAGTACCACTTTTACGCTTTAGTTACCATATATTAGTGCTAAGCAAACTGTGACTGCCTATATTTTTTTAGAACTAATTCATCCGTTTCACACTAAGGAATACGATTTATTTAGAATGTTTTATAATGATTTACTAGGATCTATACTATTCATTTGGAACGGATTTACTAGAATCTATATTATGCATTTGGACGTGATTTAGTAAATCTATATGACATCTGCTCTTGGTAACTAAGTTAATTTATTTACCAGATTTTAATTTGGAAAATTATTTACTAGAATATATGCAAGACAAATGGATACTATATGAAAAAGAATCACGTACACATGCAAGCACGTGTACAGAAACCTTGCTTGGTCAGGTATATATTATGGTAACCCAGACCATTAGATGCATGCACGCCACAAACGGTAAACTCAAAATCCTCGTCAACTAATTACCCTGAATTAACTACCAAATCTTTATGTTTAATTACCTTAATCATCGCAGTTAATGCGTGTTTCAACCGCTCCCACTGTCCCACATGCAACGGACGCCACCAGATGCATGAACCTCGTTTGGGTGGCCCTGCCACAACGAGTATACTCTCCTTATATATATAGAGAGAGGACGAGTTTTATCTACTCCCGGTGTAGTTACTCTCAGACTTGTATCTCATAAATTAGAAAGTATTTTTGCATACTTGAAGTTTCTAAAAAAAGTATATACACATACTTGATTTTTAAAAGTGGTATGTGGACATACTATTTATTTATGCGCAAGGAAACATAAAGTTAGTGAACATACTCATGTTTCAATATAGGAAATAACATACATCACAAGGTACAAAAAATTATGAGTTCTACTGAAATTTTTTCTCCCGGGTGTAGTTACTCTCACGTTAAAAAAACCACTTTGTGTATGTGTACATACCCATTTATCACTTGAAGTATGTTCACATACCTAAAATAAGATTTATCAAAGTGATACTCATATATAACTTTTCTCTTTTTCACAAGTTGTGCATATAAATTTTTCTATTTTCGTTATGTTATAACTTTTCTCTTTTTTACAAGTTGTGTATATAACTTTTTCCAATTTTCACAAGTTATATGTATAAGTTTTGCTTCTGTGATATAAATTATGTACATAATTTTTTATTGAAAAAGTTATATGTATAGTAAGTTTTGCTTCTATATAATATAAATTATGCACATAACGTTTTATTGTAAAAGTTATATGTATAAATTTTGCTTATGTGGTATAAATTATGTATAACTTTTTTATATATAAGTTATATGTAAAAATTATATGTATTAAAAAAGTATATGTAAACATTTTGCTTCTGTGATATAAATTATATATATAATAGTTTCCACTGAAATATATATATATATGTTTTGTTTTCCTCCTTGATTTGGATAATTTTATATTAATTCAGATTTTTTTTATTCGGCAGTTGTGTTGCATGTCAGCATATGCCACAACTGCGGAGCCGAGCGGTCAGGTGCATGTCTGCGCACTTTGCCACTGCGCAGCCGTCAGCACGTGCGCCCAGCCGTGTGGGCCTTGCCGGAAAGGAAATGCCGCTCGGGCGCGTGGGGCTGCCGGCAACTGTCTGAATTCAATTGCTGGTTACGTCATTCCGTGCTTCCCCCACCGCAGCGGCGGCGATCACGCTGCCGTGCTCCCGCCCACACCCCACCTGCGACCGGGCCCTGTTTTTCCAAAATTTTACGTTTATTATCGGTTATATCAATCTCCAGACATTAAATTATGAGTATTAAATGTAGATAATAACAAATTCCACAATCTTTACCTTAATTTTGGAGACGAATCTAACAAGTCTAATTACGCTACGACACAACATCACGCCTAGTAGATCACGAATTAATTAAATTTAATAGATTCGTCTCGTAATTTTCGGTCCATTCGTGTAATTATTTTTACAGTCTACGTTTAGTACTCCTACTTTGAAAATGACCCAAAAATTTTGACTAACGAATTAAGAGGTGCCTCATCCCCGCCCTTCCGAACCAGTCACGGTCGTCGCCCCCGCCTCCTCCCTTCCGGCCCGGGCCCGCCGCCCGCAACCACCGCGGGGCTGGCCGCCTCCACTAACCATCCATCTAACCGCCGGCCCTCAAATCCCAACTCCAAATCCCCAAACCCGAAACCTTAAAAAGAATACTTCTTCTTCAACTCCGGTAGGTGATCTCCATTCTCCGACTAACAGCCCACCACTATGTTCTCCATCCATGAGAGAGATGAGAGGGACTAGAGAAGGAGAGAGCGAGAGGTCACCGTCGTCCGGCTTGCGTCCGACCGCCGGCCGCATCCGAGAGAGAGGGTAGCAGGTAGACAGCTTGCGTTGGAGAGAGAGGCGGGTGGTGGACTGAGCTGGCCGGATAAGGTCAAAGCTGAACCGTGAGTTTTGAAGCGTCCGGGTGAGTGTATTGCGTGGAGCAGTCGAGCTTCACGAGCAACGGAGCAACAACAGGCGCCCCAATAATTGAGGGAAGATGCGGCGAGGGGAGGAGAAGCTGTCCGTGCGGAACGTCACCCGCGCCGCCACGGCGTGGGCGGCCAGCCCTGTCGGCCGCCTCGCCCGCATCGAGGTCCTTGTGACCATCAGCTGCTGCCTGCTCGCCGTGCTGGTCCTCCTCGGCTCCGGCCGCCGTGCCAGCAGCAGGGCCACGTTCCGGCTCGCCGTCTGGTCGGCGCTGATGCTGAGCTACCCGGCCGTCTCCTACACCATCGGGCTGATGCAGTCCGCCTCCTTCCGCAACGAGCTCATCGTCGCCTGGGGCTGCTTCCTCCTGCTCCTCCTTGGCTGCGCCGACGGCATCGCCGCCTACAGCCTGAACGACTCCGACCAGCAGGCCCGCACGGTCCTCAACCAGGGGCTCCAGCTCGTGTACGTCTTGGTCCTCCTCCTCTCCTACGTAGGTGCTCTGCCGCTCCACCTCAAAGTTCTCCTCTTGTTGCTCTGGGCGTTGAGCGCCGCCAAGCTCGGGATGCGCGTCAGGAGCTCTATCTTGGCCGGCCGGGATAGCGTCCTCACTGTCGAGAACAAGCTAATCGCCGACTACATGTCCAAAGAGCACACGGAAGGTGGACCAAACTACGACGCCTCCACGATGAAAGGTTACAAGTACGTGGTTGCCGGCGAGGCTGACCGCCCGATCGACCCGTCCCATGATCATGATATTGTCACTGTCGACCAAGTGTGGCGGTGCCCTGGTATACTGCTGAGCTCCGACGTGGACGCGGCGGCGGGGAGGCGCAAGGACCTATGCCTCTCCTTCGCGATGTT
The DNA here is from genome assembly GCA_022644695.1 of Cenchrus purpureus. NCBI lineage: Eukaryota > Viridiplantae > Streptophyta > Magnoliopsida > Poales > Poaceae > Cenchrus > Cenchrus purpureus. The sequence continues at coordinate 85,505,810 of CP053459.1, forward strand.
CAAGCTTCTCCGGCGTCGACTGGGCGGGTTCCCGCTCACCGAGGTGCGCCTCAACAAGACGCGCGACTTCGTCATGGTGGGCCTCCTCGCCGGCAAGGAACACGAGAGGATGTACCGCGTCATCGAGGTGGAGCTAGGCTTCCTTTTCGATTTCTACTACGCAAGGTACCGGTCGCCCAAGGATACTCTCATCCAGGACACACTATTGTTCACGGCCGTCGTGGCGACGAGCCTGTGCACCCTGTTCTCGCCGGCGGTGCTGGACTACCGGCCCTCTGGGAACGCCGTCTCCACCGGCTTCGACATCTGGCTGACAAGAACGGTGATAGCCCTGTTCTTGGTGCTGGAATCGTTCCAGTTCCTGATGCTCGTCTTCTCCGACTGGCACAAGGTGAAGATGCTGTGCCGCTACGTGCGAGAGCAATCGTGGCACAGCAGGTCAGGCTTGCAGCGGATGCTCAAGCTGATGTGCAAGGTGAGGCTGATACCATACTGGAACAACTCTGTGGGTCAGTACTCGCTTCTGCTCGCGTGCCTGCACTCTCAGCGCAAGGGCATATGGCGACTGCCGCTCCCCGGGTGGATCATGGGTTTCTTGATCCGGAGCAGGATGACGCGTCACCGGAAGCTTCCCGAGGAGGTGAAGCGCTCAATCTTTGTTTTCCTCAAGACTGGGCTGACTCGAGTCCGCTACGGCGAGTACGCGTTGGAGAAGAACGGCGTGCGGAACATTCTCCGCCTCCGCGCGCGGCCAGCCCAGCTGCAGGCGACGAGCGCCGCGGAGCGCATCCTCATCTGGCACATCGCCACCGAAGTATGCGACCTAATGTCGCAGAGCCAACTGAAAAACGAGCCTTCCGGCAGCGACGTCAGGAAGGAGCACGATGTGGCCACCAAGCTTTCGGCGTACTGCGCCTACCTGGTGTCGTCGGCGCCGGAGCTGCTGCCGGAGCACAGCTACGATACGCGGCGTCTCTTGGAGGATGTGCAGAGTGCGGCGGGGGAAGCTCTTAAAGGTTGCCGGTCCAGTGATGATATCTGCGGTAAGCTGCAAGCACTGCCAGCTGATCCCCAGTCCGTCGACGGGTATATCTTGGCTGAAGGCCGAAGGCTGGGCGAAATACTGCACAACGATATGGCAAGCATGGTGGGCAGGTGGGTTTTTCTTGCAGAGCTGTGGGTGGAGCTGCTCCTTTCTGTTGCACCGTCGGACAACGTGACCGGTCACGTCCAGAAGCTGGCAGACGGTGGCGAGCTCATCACGCACCTCTGGGCACTGTTGACGCACGCCGGAGTCGTCGAGAAGCGCCCAATAACAACACGCAGAAATGTGTGAGAGCTACTATCCGGCCGGCAACTCGCCTTCCCCTCGGCCGGCGGCCTCTCTTCTCGGCGGCAACCTTCCTCCTGCTTTGAATGAAAGATGTCCTAATATCCGGATGTGATCGTATATGATGAGAATCACGTCTGCTGTAAAACGTATCATGCTGTAACTATTATCGTAGCCTTTTCTGTTCAGCTCGCTAGTGGCTTCTGATTTTAATTTGGCTGGTGCCTATTTGTTGTGAGAAAAAAATTATGTTGGTTGGTGTTGATTTGGTGTCCTAATATGTTGATTTGCCTATATGCCATGTTGTTCCATATTTCGTGTTTGGGCACCTATAGATCATGTAATGCTTGGTGCCGGAGGTTTTTTTTTTTTTTTTTTGTTCTTCAGCAATGTGACAACACTTGATGTATAATTATAGAGTGCTGATTGGTATTCCCTCCATACAAAAAAAAATTGCAATTCTCATTTTTTGACAATCAAACAATTTGAACTTGGACTGAAGTTATATAAGAAAGTAATAACATTATTGCTACAAAATAGGTACCATTATATTAGTTATAAAATATATTTTCATAATAAATTTATTTGGAAACGTATTGCTGATATTATTTATTATAAGAAATTTTGTCGCTAGTTTGACCAGCGCGGATCTCCATTTCTCCATTTTAGAACTGGTGCAGTCTCGGCGTAATTTAACCACACATCACCCGTTACACTTTCTGCTAATAAACTATCAGACAAGTGCCCAATTTAAGTATAGCAAGTTAGAAGGGTCGTAATCTAAGGGTAAATTGTTTTCTCGTGTCATGTATACTATCAGCTAATTATCTACAAAATTCGTCACACTCAATCCGGGGCGATTTAGAATTTCGGGGTTGAGTTTCATTCATCCTCCTCTCTTCTCTCTTTCTCTTCTTCCTCCTCATTTCCTTCTTCCTTTTCCTCTATGAATGGAATTTTTTTGGGCTCCAATGGAGTGCGCGGGGTGGGTGTGGGGGGGGCGGGTGGGCTCCAACCCCCAGCCCCTACGCTGGATTCACCCCTGCACTCAATCGAAAAGAAGTTTTGAAACTAAAATGAACTCTGAGGCCATTCCACAACAAAATCCCTTTCCTGAACACGCACATCTCTGATCCCTCCGTCCACGCATCCAAAAAAAAACACACAGGAGGAACTTATGAGTTTTGAGCAATTGAGCAACTGAATTAGCATAAATGATACCTCATTATGTCTAGTAAGCACCTTCATCGTACTGTTAGATATTGTGTCGAATATTTGTACAGTCCGATTACGATGAGACTTGAGTTGTATTTAGCAGTATATGGTAGAGTCCGTGTCATACTCTGTAACCCGATCCTCCTCATAAATATGAGAGGGAGATGCTGCTGTAACCATGACGACATAGCAACAAACTCGCAGGGGGAAGGCGCCATGATGTCGGGATCCTAAAGCGGCTGCTATTGCGGTATTGGGGAGGAGCGCCTGTAGTCATGCACTGGGAATGTAGGCTTCGGTTGAACCTCATTAACAAAGATCATGTCTCCGTTGTCGTCTGTGATTGTGCAAGTTTGTCTCGATGTATCCAATCGTCGTTCCGTTGCGTGGAGATTAGCATGCAGCTCGCCGAGCTCGTCCTCCTCCTCTCTGTGGCCAGCCACGCTGAGATCTACGCGTGAAGACGGCGAGGCGAGGTGAGGAGAGCACAACGGCCGGCTGGAGGGAGCTCCTCTGCTCCAGAGACAGGAGCTCCCCGGCCCGCCCATCCCTTCCTCCGTTAGCACCCTCAAAGATGGATGCGGCGGCGGCGGACAGAGCTCTAGGATCCAGCGACGGAGGAGAAGGGGGGCCCTCCTCCATGCGCCCCTCCTCCGCCTGCTGCTTGCGGGCGGACCTCCTCCTCGAGGCGCGGTGGTGGAGGAGCAGGGGTGGGGTGGGGGATCGTCTCGGCGGTTCGTCGGCGATGGTGTGGGCCCTCCCCTGCTCCTCCTCTGCTGACGTGCGGCCCGGCGAGGCGAGGGGAGGCCGCGCTCCCTTGGGAATGCCACGCGCGTGAGGAGGTGCAGGCCCCCGGTGGCGGTGGCGCGACGCAAGTTCTGTCCCCGACGCAAGATCTCGGGGCACAAGTGGCGGTGGGCTCGTGGTGTAGGCCAATGGTGGCGGCGAGGTAGAGGTGGGGTCATGGCGGTAGAGCTCCTCAACGGGCCATGGCTACGAACCTCCTCCCCGCGCGCCAGTGGATCGCCAACGGTGACTCCTCTTCTCTCTCCTTCCACCTGCCGACGCGGAATAATTCATGGAGCTCCGGCGTGGCGGCCTCCTCCCTCGCCCCCCGACCTCCCTCCCCTTCTCGTGCGGCATGGCGGCGTCAGCCACTGGCGCAGGAGCGAGACAGTCGTCCACCAGCGCGGGCGCGACCAGCCTCACTCCCCGGAGCTACCTCCGTCCCTTCCGAGCGCGGGCGCGAGAAAGGGGGTGGAGTGCGTGAAAGGACCTTGATGTCGCCTAGAGGGGGATGAATAGGCGAGACGACCAACTTTAACTTTTCGTCCCCGAAAACTTGAGCTGTCAGTGTCCACCGGTCAGACCGATGGTGGTGACCGGTCAGACCGGTCGCTCACTAGGCTTCACAGGAGGCACCGGTCAGACCGGTGCGTATCACCGATCGGGCCGACGGTGTAGCACGCACCGCAAAACAACTTCAAGCTCCTCTTGACTTCTAGCACGAACCAAACTTGGTGAGTGGCCTTTGTAGATGATCACAAGGTGGTAATGAGCCTGCACACACAAGTAGCACACCCAAGTAGATCGAAGCGGAAGCAAATCAAAATGTGCTAGAAAAACAACTTAGAGAGGCAAACCACACGAAGAAGCAAGGATTTGTTTCCCGAAGTTCACCGCCCACTAAGGAACGGCTACGTCTCCGTTGAGGAGCTTGTAAGGGAGAATTCCCAAAACAAGCCGGGTCTCTTTCAACCACTTTCCTCCTTTCCACTAAGGCGATCTTTTCCACGAAGAGGCAAGATCACAGCCCTTACAAACTTCCCGCTGCTCACCACAACCTTGGGAGCTAGCCGGCGACGTCTAGCCGTCTAGGAGGCAAACATCCAAGAGTAACAAATGCTTCAAAGCTTGTAGACGCGAAACCGAAGTGCTCAAGCTATGGGAATGCTCTTGTTAGCTCACAAAGACACTCTTGAGCTCACTCTCTCAACCCAACACAAATAATATGGCTTGAATCCACAAATCTCACAAAGAGAGGGTTGGGGAGAGTCACTAAGGCTTAGGGCTTGCTAGAAATGGCTTGGGACCTCAGCAACACCACTAGAAACAAAGAAAGAAGGTTTGGGGTATTTATACCCTCAAAGGAGAAAACTAGCCGTTAGCCCTCGGGCGACACGGCCGACGGTGTTTGAAAAAACTAGCCGTTGGGGCTAGCGGCACCGGTCAGGCCCGAGGCACCCCCAAAACCCTTTCTAGGATACTAACACTTCACCAAAGAGATGAAGTGGCTCAGGTTAGGTTAGGAGGGTTTGTTAGCACACTCTAAGGCTCTCAAGGCTAGATCTCACTTAGGTCAACTAATGAGCACTTTGACTTGGTCAACTTGCTAATGTTGCATCCCTCTTGATAGTACGGCATACCTATACTCAAGAATAAATAAAAACACCATGTTGATCTCTTGAGCTTGAATGTCATCAATCTTGCCATACTTGAGCAATATCCACTTGAGGGCTTTCAACTTAGCCTTTGACTTGAGCGCGTCCATACTTGAGCTAATGACTTATGATCTTTCCATCTAGAATAAGAATGCCACTCGGATCCATAAGTCACTCCATATTGCCAATCTTACCATGTTGATGACTTGCATTGCTTCCCTCGGTTAAGGTTTGGATATGATACTTGGAGACCCCACGGATGCTAGAACTTCACATTAGCAAAACATTAATAGCGGTTTAGCTACGGCCCCAAAGATTGCTTAGTCCCTCGCCCTAAACATCTCGGTTGATCTCTTCATCATTTACCCAATCCACTTTTGAGTTCCACTTTGCTTCATCCATAATTAAACTTTATTTGAAATCCCGCTTCAAATGCTTGATCTTGATTGACAACGAATGTGCAAGCTTCCAATTAAGAACCATAATGTTTACACTCATCTTTATGTCCTCTTCCAATTATCACATGAAGCCATGCACTTGACTTAGAGAATTACCATCTTCTCCAATTTATGATCCTTGTAATTTTAATCAAGCTATGTCTAGTATGGGAGACCATGAATTGACATTCTCAAATTATCCCAATATTTATCTTCCTTTATTGCTTGATATTTGTCACATATGCATTAGGATCATCCATATATTTGTCTTCTCCAATGTGAGCCATATAATATTCATCCACAAATAAATACTCCATCAATTACTCATGAATATATAAATAAAACCTGCTCACAATCTTAGACAAATGCATTAGTCCTTTAATCGCTTTGTCATTCAATTCACCAAAATTCACTTAGGGGCCTAGATGCACTTTCAGTGCGTGGGGCCCACACCTACGATGAAGGAGCTCCGCAATTCCTCCGAATCCAGAGGAAACGGGAGGCGACAGCAAAACAGCGTCGGTCATAAAGCAGCCCGCTGCGGGGTTTTTCCTTTATCCCCGTCCTGGAGGAGGGGATAAAGTACCCCAGTGCGGGTGGTCTTACAGCGGGTTCGAAGAACGGGCAGATAATTCACAACAAGGTGAATAGTCTGTTGATCGACAAGCTAAGTCCGTCGGATCAGCTTATGGTGACAGAGTGTGTCGTGCGAGAGTTAGCAGGGTTGTGCGCACAACAGAGCTACAAGACACGACAGGATGTCACCAGAACTAATGGAGATTGCAACGGGCAATGAGGAGAGGTAGCGGTTGACGGCCAAACCTCAGGCCGGTGTTGTGGGCTCTTTGGCAATGAGTGATACTATCGATGCTGTTCTGTTGTGGCATGCATGGCAACTGATAGGAGTTCGATATCGGTTCGGTGCTGGGGATGAACCCGACAGCGGGCCCCACCTGTCGACGAGTGGGAGAGGGGGAGAGAAAGGTGGGCCGGCGGAGAGGAAAAATGGGCCAAGCTGGGCCGCGTGGTGGAAAAGAGATAGATACCTTGGGCTGAAAGGGAAGGAGCCGGCGGTTGGGATAAAAGAAAAGGGGGAAAGGAGAGTGAGAGAGAAAGGTTAGGGTGGGTTTTAGGACTTTGAGCTTTTGAACTTTTTTTATTGAAAACTACAACACACATTCAAACAAAACAAATGCAAAAGCATATATGCATTCAAACACTTGGTGAATTCTAAATTTAAATGTTGTTTAAATTAATTAAAGGTAAATTTATTTAATCCTTAGAAAATAAAAACTAAACCTTGTTTCTATCATTATTTTAATGTGATGGAATTTCAGGGTGTTACAACGGATCGAACCACGAGCTCGCAAGAACGCGAACAACAAGCGATGAACTGGGCACACTGCGGACCGTCTGCGAGGCTCCCAGAACTCGCACGCGACTTGGCCGTGAGGTCAACTCCTCCTTCCCTTCCACGGATCTCCCAAACCGCTGAATGGATTGAGCCTAGATTTTGGGGAAAGATGAAGCATCTCTAGGAGATGCTATGCCCAAAAACTTAGAGCACCAAACAAACCAAAACGTCGGGAATCACCAAACAACCGAGCTCTACTCACCACCTAGGGTTCCAACCGAAATCCGTGAATCGAAGGCAAAATCCGGCGTTTGAGAGGTCAAGATCATATACAAAGATGCACAAAACATCCACCCATGATCCCCTCGAAGAAATACGAACAGAAACGCCTCCAAATCGACGAATGAAGCGACGAACGAAAATCCTCCAAAAATACCTCCGTAAATCGCATAAAAGAAAAACGCTCGGGATAAAATGATTTGGCACGAGATTAAGAGAAAGATTTCACTAAGAATCACTTTGCCATATCCGGTTACAAGCCACTCACAAGAATCACAAATCTTGGATGGAAAAAAGCTCAAACAAAGAGCCACACTCACCTCTCTCCCTCTCTCCCAAAGAGCACCCCAAAATGAAAGAGCACTCCCACCAACTAAGCCAAAGAGTTGGCTGAAATTCAGCCACTCCTCCTATATATAGGCCTTCCGGAAATGACCGAAGTGCCCCTACACTAGGAGTTACAACACAAGCCCTCACAGGGGTATTTTAGTCAACACATGAAGTTCTCCATCGGTCTGCCGCGCATCCATTGGGCCTTCGCGTCCTCCTGACGCAAGCACCTCGATCATGCCACGTGTCGCCCGCTTCGAAGCTTCTCGACGCGCCCGGATCCCGTCTCTGCCCACTGAGCCTCTGGTCTTGGTTTTGTGGCTCAACCAAGTAACCTGATGGTTTTGTGGTGAACCGCCGCAAACCCCGCAGACTCGGTGCAACCTCCACGCAAAAGCTTCTCTTGACTTGGCCGCCACGTCCTCCCGGCTCGGTGTTGGTTTTGTGGAGTAAACCAACCAAACCCCGCGCGACCGTCTTGCTTTTCTTGCCACGGTGTAGCTGCATATCTTGAAGTCGGTCGCGGGTCCCTCGAACCAAGCCTACTTGTCTCTCCACTCCTCGGAGGCCACACAGACATAGACCTTTCGCGCTTATTCTTCACCTACACCACGCAAATCAAGCCGCAACCTACACCTGCAATACTCGGCCAAGAGTCAGTCCACACCACGTTGTCAATCACTCATCACACCAAGGAGCGACCATCCACCGGTCCTCACCTAGGCCCTCAGACCATTGACTAGGTGTACAAACAAAGGAGATAGATAGCCCACCACGCGTCGCTAGCTACCTCGACCACGACCCCGCGAGACTCCGGGCGGCTAGAGTCCTAAGGCGAGCCCCGCCCAGAGGCGGCGATGATCCCGCAAACGAATAATAACTTACTAGGCACCAATCACCGAAGAAGTCTCAGATGCTCGCTCAAGCACTCACACCCGCCAAAGTACAAGCGGAGGGAGGCCGACAACTCTGGCTCTCCTCCGGCTCTTTCTCCGCACACTCCTCTACTTTAATACAAAGCGGAACATCTCCTCTACTCTTCCCTTCTCTCTTGAATGGTGTGTCTGTATGAGGGGGGTAGAGGCCTCCTTATATAGGGGTGGTGGAGGCGGTTCCCGGGAGCTTTTGGTGCCAACTCCTCCTCCACCGCCTTTGCCACCGCGCGGGAAGTCTGGGCGTGAAGTTTGGGCGCGAAAGGAGCCAGGGGCGGTTCGACCGAACCAGCCCAAGGCCCTTTTGCCACTGCCTTTGGCTGGTGGGTCCTCTAGATGGTCCTTGGTCGAGGCCCGTGGGAGATGAGTTGTTTCACAGATATGCCCGGTTTGTGGGCCATTTAACTTGAGTAGATTTGAGGCGGGTTTGTCTTCTCTTTTAGGCCTATTCCACCTTTGTCTTCTGAAATATCATAATTATCAAAACTCGTGGAGATGGTTAGAGATAAACTCCTATACCTATGTTTCTCAAGTTTAGTTAACGGGGAAATATTTTTTGTAAGGACCGACAACAAATATTCGCCAAGGTGGAGTTTGTTAGATACTGAGTCGAATATTTGTACAATCCGGTTACGATGGGACTTGAGTTGTATTTAGCAGTATATGGTAGAGTCCGTGTCGTACTCTGTAACCCGAGCCTCCTCATAAATATGAGAGGGGCTGATGTTGTAACCATGACGACATAGTAACAAACTCGCAGGGGGAAAGCGACACGATGCTGGGATCCTAAAGCGGCTGCTGTTGTGGTATTGGGGAGGAGCACCCGTAGTCATGCCCCGGGGATGTAGTTTTTGGATGAACCTCATTAACAAAGATTGTGTCTCCATTGTCGTCTGTGATTGTGCAAGTTTGTCTCGGTAGATCCAACCGTCGTTTCGCTGCGTAGAGATTAGCAGACGGCTCATTATCGCGAATGACTAATTTCTTACACGTACCAATAGCAAAACTAATTGATACTCCGTAGAAACAACACAGGAGGAAGGAAGGAAGATGCCCCAACTGACTTTTGTTTAGAAATGATTAAAATTTTATTAAAATATAGTCTCTTTTACTGCTGAGATCTCAATATAAATTAAAATTACATTAAAACATACCACTAGATCTCTAGCATTTATCTTCTTTGGAACCGACATTGTCTACTGCTTTGGAAAAGTCCATCATCGTAGAATAGCGTCATATTGACTCCACAGACGTTATATTTTTTTTAGAAGAAGATGCATTGATCTTAGCATATTACACCGGTCCTTTTACAAACAGAACTCCAAAGAAAAGGAAAATTACAAAGAAGTCTAAAACTCCTGTTCATCTTCCTCGAAACCTTCAGTGATCCGTTCGTCACCGCCGCCGAATCCACTTCCCAATTGTCGCCAGGCACCAGAGTCAATCTCCACAAGGTGGAGGCCGCAGAGGAGGGCTTACTTCTAGGCGAATCGGCCGAGTACACTGCCTCCCAAGCACATCGGCCAACTTCGATACCCACGACACATCCTTCGATTCCGCCACCGGCAACCCGAGCAAAGCTCAGATTTTCACCAAAGATCATCTTCATCGAGATTAACAGGATCAACAACATCATCACACGAAAAAGGACGACGATCGCGACCCTCGACTCGGTCTCCCCAGCCTCTCCGTTGACGTCGGAGTAGATCGCCATCGGAAAACGGAAGGAGCTGGGAGAAATTATTCATCTGCAACGTCGTCGCTTCCGCATCGCCAACGCCGCCAGGAAAACCAAGCCACAAAGGAACCACGCTCCTCCCAAGAAATTTAACTCCACCGCCGAGCATCGGCGGCGAGCAAACCCTAGACCTAAAAAGACTCGATTATGACTCGATCTATTAAAAGGAGGGACCCGTCCCTTTGCCACCGCCGAGGCCGAGACGAGGAACGGGGCCAAGAACGCGGCGACTACGCTGGTGGCGGTGCAGACCCGAGTCGCCTCGGGGCGACGCGGGGGTCAGGGGCCGAACCGGTCTTTTTCTCCACAGACGTTATATGTTCAACCATTACAGAAAGTAAAAAACTTTTGAAACGTATCGACTATATGTTTTGAAGGTTGAACCGAGCTAAAGATCTGACACGGCTGCTAGTAAGGGGAAACAACGGGGCACAGGCCATATCAAATACTTTTTTTAACAAAACAACGGACTATTTCGTCAAACGTTTTCAACTCTGATGGCGAATGGCAAAATAAGAGACTAATAATATAAAAATGATATTAGTAGATTTATAATGAAACCAATTATTGTAATGTGTAAATATTATATTTAAAATAAATTACTTTTTGAGACATCGTCGATCAAAGTTTAAAAAGATTGACTTTGAAAAACCTAATAAACATGGCTATATTTTGGGACAGATGAAGTAACTTGTAGTAGTGGCACCATGAACATATGGCTAGCGCAGGGAACTTGAAAAACCATGACAATTCCAACAGAAATAATAAGAGAAAAATGTATATAGACCAAGAAAGAAAAGGGATAGGATGTGAGAAAAGAATTATTCCTTGCGTCCCAAATTATTTGTCAGTGTTGACTTTTGATCACATTTGACTATTCGTTTTATTCAAAAAAAATATGTGTACATTATTTATTTTGTTTGTTACTTACTTCATCATTAAAGGTATTTTAACCGTAACTTGACGTTCTACATATTTGCACCAATTTTTTGAATAAGAATAATGGTCAAACATTGTGATCAAAGTCAACAATGACAAATAATTTGGAACAGAGAGGGTGGTCTATAAATCTACAGGGCAAGCTAAGAATGAAAGCAACCCATGATACGTATGACCAAGTGTATTTAATTTGGAACATCTTTTGCTCTTCATCCGCTTGATTTGTAATGAGAAAACTAGAAAAGCTTGGGGGTTATCCTCCCATTCTCCCAACTAGGGGTATTATAGGTTTGATACTCTAATTCTATTATCTCCTAGTCTGTATTTGCTTCATGAGGAACTCCAGATCTTAAGTTTTTGGAGGTAGGTTGATCCATCAAAGATGGTAAACAGGTCGGCGTAAGGACCAACCATAAGCGGCGATAGAGTGAGAGAAAGAAGCTAACAACACGGGGAAGGGAAAATCTATGAACTAAAAATACCCAAACGTACATTCATACAGAGGACAAAGATCTAATAATCCAGATACACTGAGTGTAGCGAGCGAGCTTCATGATAGCAGCACTCTACGAGTAGTGGTCTCTGCTGGCAGCAAACGAGCTGCTGGTACATGCGGGTTTATGGGAAAAGGTATATATCACCCCATCAACTATGAAGGATGAACTACATAACCCCTAATTTATGAAACACTCTATATCACTCCTGAACTTTTCAAAACTGGTCAAATTAACTCCTAAAGCAGTTTTGAAAAATCATAGTAAATCACAAATCATAAAATGGAAAATCAAATTTGTTGGACTCCAAATGAGTAGATCTGCACAGTGAACATATAATATGGTATGCTTTAGTACATTTTTTTACAGCTATAAACAAAAGCATAGATCTAAATCCACCCTATAAATATAAAGGGCCACGGCCGATTGAGGCATCCAATCGATCAAATCAATCTACTTTTATATTTTTACATTTTCTCTTTGCCTTAAACTTTTCCAATCTATTGTTTGTTGTTCCTCCTTCGTCTCTACGTCGATTGAGGGCGTTCTAGGTGGCCTTGCCGACCCTAGAGCAACCTCGCACGCCGCCCGACAGATCCTGCCCGGGCGACGTTCGAAGGTCTTTCGTCGGTTCACCCCGGCCAAGGTCTGACCGGTGACCGTCACCGGTCAAACCGGTGACCCACACCGGTCTGATCGGTGCCTACGCAGAGGTGCTGCGGCAAGCCCCTCCGCGTTGTTGTTGGTCGTACACTTGTGCCAACAGGAAGAACGATGCGAGTGCGGGATCTCGGCAGATGGCTGTTGACGGATGCCTACTTTAGCCGTCAATATACTCATGAATAAAGGAGCAAAAGGCATTTTTTACACGCATTAAGCTAAGAATAATGTAGTTCCACTTGTTGAGGACCGGAGCATCCGAGGACCGGTGGATGGTCGCTCCTAGCTGTGATGAGTGATTGACAATGTGGTGTGGACTGACTCTTGGCCGAGTATTGCAGGTGCAGGTTGCGGCTTGACTCGTGTTGGTGCAGGTGAAGAGCGGACGCGAAAGGTCTTAGCCTTGCGGGGCCTCCGAGGAGTGGAGAGAAGTAGGCTCGGCTCGATGGACCCGGTGGCCGAACGGGGTCAAGTGCGGGCCGCATTGTGGTAAGAAAAGCAAGACGAAGTCGTCGACTGGAGCCAGTGCAGGGTAGCGACTCACGACCAAAGTCTGCACACGGGGTTTGCGGCGGTTCACCACAAAACCGTCGGGTTACTTAGTTGAGCCACAAAACCAAGACCGAAGGCTCGTGCGAGGCAGGATCCACGCCGAGAAGCTTCGATCTTGGGGACACGCCAGGCGGGATCACAGGCTTGCGTCGGGAGGACGGTGCTACTTGACCATATTGCCCCGAGGGGTTTGTATCTCGCTTTAAGTGCTAGGGGTAGCTTGGTCATTTGCCCAACCCAGAGGGACTCATATATATAGCTCTAGGGTTTCTGGGCAAACCATCCATCCAGACTGCTTCTCATTTCCCTGCTCCATAGGTTTAGATTTTCTTCACCATTTTGTAGATAATCTGACCTCCAAGTGTATGGAAGCTTTCATGGTTGCGTCGATTTCCTTCTTGTAGCTCGTGTGATTTTCGTGTCTTATTCGGGCTATTTTCGTTGGATTTTCATGTGCGGCTTGTTCCTCCAATTCTGAGGTGTTTGGGTTCGGATTTTCTTGTGGGGATCATGGATAGATGCCTTGTGCATCTTTGTGCTTGATCTTGACCCCTCAAACTCCGAATTTGGCCTTGGATTTGAGGATATCAGTTGGAACCCTACCTTTTTGTGTGAGCTCGGTAGAACTTCGATTCCCGGCGATTTAGTTGGTTTGAGGCCTCAAGTTTTGGGGCATAGCATCCCCTAGGGACGCTTCACATCTCCCCCAAATCTTGTCTCAAGAACTTAAGTCGTTTGGGAGATCCATGGATGGATAGGTGGGTTTGACTTGCTGTTTTCGAGTTCGGGCTGTTCTGTTTGTGGCCGGCGGACTGTTCGCGCGGACCTTGTTCGTCAGGTGTTCATCGCATGTTCATCTGTTCGTGAGCACGAGTCATTTTGATCTGTCGAAGTTTGGCTTTTCGGTTGGAGGAGGTTTGCGATGTCATGAGTGCTTGCCCGGGTGTCGAATTCGGAGGTGCCGTACTGGAGGCTCGGTTGCAATTTACGGACCGTCTGGCCGAGGGTATAGGACTGCCGAGCTCATGGACCGTCCGCCTTGAGGACCTTCCAGATTTGGTTAAGTCCATTGCTTCTTGAGTTGTGCTTCCGCTTTGCAACTTGTTTGGACTTGTTCCTAGGGTTGGTAGGTCCGCTGTGACTACACAACCTTGGCAAGCTTGTGTGGGAATCCTTGGTTGTTGATTTGGGGCAAAGGCCGAGTTCATCCTTCGGGAAGAATTTTTATCGGCTCCCATTCACTCTCCCCCCCCCTCTCTGGTCGCCTAATCGGTCCTTCACTTGTCCTTAGAGCTTTTGTGATTGCAAGTAAAATAAGCATAAAAGAAGTGACAACTCACCTTCTATGGTCCATGCCACGTCACCTCAGCCAAGGAAGGGTTGCCACCTAGGATCCCATTCATGCAAGCCATGTCACCAATCCAAGAGAAGCAAACCTCGATGAATCAGAGGGCGACATGTGGACATCACATGGATTGAAGGGCCCATGGCCAAGCAAACTGCCTCAAACTCGAGTGGACACCGGGCACCGACGCAAGGGCCCACAGGACAGCCACCTGGAGAAAGCACACCCCGAGTGGGGCCCACAGGGGGTCGGCCGACCCCACAGGTCGGCCGAACCAACCTTGTGGCCGCCACTCAGGGGCTTCCACGTGGTGCTTCTTGGTTGGTCCTAGAGCCCATTCCCGGGGTGTTGGCGCGGCATCCACAAGTTGTCAAAGGCCTATAAATAGAAGGGAGGGGACTCATTTCTTACCCAACTCACTTTCCAACTCCTCTCTCACTTTTGGTTTCCAAGGATAGGAGGTAGGCTAGAGTAGTTCTACTTTAGGTTCCAAGTCTACTTTGGGATCTAGGTATGAGTTCTTGTATCTTTATTTTATTGTATGACTTTGATCTACTTGATTATTTCATATAAAGTAGTGTTAGCATACATGAGTGATTCGTTCATGTGTTCTTCGTTCGTTCATCATTTAGAGGCTCCTGTTCTTGATAAACAAGGCCTTTCGATCCACTTGACGCATGATTTACTCATGCCTTCGTTGTTTGTTCATAAGTTAGAGGCTCGTGTTCTTCACGAACACGACCCTTTGATCCTGTTGAATAGACATAGTAGAACACGAATCCGTTTGCATGACTAGCCTAGTTTGATCCATATAGATCACGTGTTTGTGTTGTATGAAGTTCGAGTTCAAGCTACGGTACTCGGTGTAAGTGGCCGATTATCTCTGGTGGCACCGACACAGGTCACAATAGCAATGCAAGCATGGTGCTTGGGTTGAGTAGCTGCGTTGCATATGAGCGTGCCCCACGGATTGATAGAGGTAGGCCGCGGTAGTGACAGCCATTGGACCCTTTGTACTCCTCCACGTTCGGGTGCGCTGTAGGAGTCTAAAATCTAACAACCGATGTCGATGCGAAGCGGCGTGGGCGGTTAGCTCCCGTTGTGCTCGGGTCTTTGGTGATATTCATACAATGCTTATGTGACTGTCTGGTATCTACTGACTTTATATGTATAGTACCTTAGAACCTAGAGCTAACTCGTATGTTGCCTCCTAAGCCATAGTGTACCATAGAGAGCACGAGTTCGATTGTGTTCACACTAACCTATCATTATCATACCTTACTGTTGACGGTCCTTACAACAAAGATTCGACCGTCAAAACCTCGGGTTCGAGAGGAGTATATGGCAAGTTTCAAGCACATTTTAGTACTAATAAAGTTTCACGAGTTGTGTTGTGAATTTCATAGGCGTGTACACATTTTGGGAGAATTTGGAACCAACGTGCCACACGAGCAAGGCACGACCGAACCACCTGGTCCGGCCAGCCTGCAGTGCTGCCCGGCAGGCCGCTGCCCTCGCCCTCCCTCGAGCAATACTTGACGAGCACGATTCATCAAGAACGCTCGGTTTGATCCAAAGGTGGAGGCTAGGATCAATGGGTCCACTTGTCCGACCGCTCAACCGCCATCATTGAAGTGATCCTGGCGTCCCCCTGGCGTGGCGGTGCATCACACGGCACGGAGGTGGGCCGGCCGCACCTAGAGGGCCCGCACCTATCCATTCGCGTCTTGCGAAACCGACCCAAGGCGACCTACAACCACCTCGGGAGGCGGTGATCAGGCGTCAAAGGCGCGAGGCGGATCATAGGGCGGCCACACCTAGTGAGCCGGCCGCATCTTGGCCCCATGCGCTCAGACCTCCCTTGCCTATAAAAGGCACCCCACACTCACCTTTGGAACGCGGACACGACCTAGGAGAATCTCCATTTCCCTCTTTTGTTCACTTAGAGTAGGATTAGTGTAGCTTGGGAGTTAGAGTCGAGTCGAGCTAGTCTCGGGGTTCCAGAGGAGTCTTCTTGAGTTAAATTTTCTCTTGTATCCTTTTTGTTTAGACTCAAGTACAATTCAAGTTATCTTTCTATCTTACCTTCGAGTCAATTACATTCAGCTTTTACTTTGCTCTAGAAGCTTTATTCTTGGTTTAGACTAAAGTTAGTTTAGTCTTGGTTAGCATAGCTCTCTTGAACCCTATAGTGTTGTGGTCGTTCTTCGCTTGATCTCCGATGGTTCACGGGAGAGAGAGACCTTCCTTCGTGATATCCGGGGAAATGTTCTTTGGTTCGTTGTGAGCGCGGTGCTCAGAGCTTACCTTAGTCTTAGATTGGTGTCCTGCTCAATGTAATAGTTGTGGTACCCTAAGGAGGTGACAGCTGACGGGCTTTGTAGTCCACCACGTTAGTTCGGGCCGGTAGGATTCAGAGCGTCGTCGTTCTCCCTTTTCATCCCGATGCGAGGCAGCATTGCATGCCCCTGCAGCACTAGAAGAGCTTGTCGAGTTTAGCTTGCCATGGTTATCCTTTGCTTTAGTTCTTTGCCTAGAATTGACAAGAATAGATAGATTGTGTTAGGATCCTTCTCGTCTCGTTGTCCTCCCACCGCTAGATCCTCTCTAGTCCTTTATCAAGATCTCTTTGTGTGTGTCAAGTTATCCCCGAATATCTTTATTCATTACCCCTGCTATAGCTCTTTACCAAATCTTGTTTATTCTCCACCGTTTATTCGATCATCTTTGCCGTAGTGCCTCCCTTGGGAAAATATAAATACGATAACCCGAATACCACTGGGTGAAGTGCTACAACGGTAATCCGTGGCGCTATGGACCTTTCGTGATCGTGTGTTTTACCAAAAGATGTTCCCTAGCCCCGTTACTAGAGGTGTAAACCCGGTAGCGACGCTTGCGAGTGCCTCGAGCATTCCTGGCACCGTCACCGTAAGTGCAACCTTAGTGGTAAGGCTAAGGAGCGTCAACAAGCATTCCTGGCGCCGTTGCCGGGGAGGCAATAGGCATAAGATATCGGTTAAACTTTATGGTAGATTTATCAAGGTTCGGTGAACCGCTATTTAAGCAGGTTTACCCTTGCTCTACTCTCGTGTACGCAGAGTAGTGCATGACCGGTTTCGACCTACCGTCCAACTTTCACGACAATTCGGAGTCACTTGTGAGGAGAGTGCGACCTCGTGTCCTCATTCCTCAGAAGTTTCTCTCGAATCAAGAGACAAACACCGTCGATCCCGTAGACAGCACCTCGTCAGCACCAATGGCCGAGAGGACGATCCACGAGTTTTCCGCCCCCTCCAACACCAATGTCCCTACCGGACCGAACACAACAGTGGGAGACGGAAACTTTGGACTCAAGCCGGCGTTGATAAACATGGTGCAAGCAAATCCGTTCTCCGGCAAGCCTAATGAAGATGCCAATGCACATCTCCAGCATTTTCTAGAGGGGAAGCAATGGTTTTATGCGGAGCGAGACGCCATCAACACATGGGATAAGTGCTCAAAGGCATTTCTTGCAAAGTTCTTCCCGGTGGGCAAAACCAATGCCCTCCGCGCAAGAATTTCGGGTTTCCAGCAGCAGAATGATGAGAGTATCCCGGAAGCATGGGAATGCTTCTAGGAGTACATCACCGCGTGCCCGCATCATGGCATGCAGGGGTGGTTCTTAATTCAAACCTTCTACCACGGGCTCAAGCATACCACCCGTGAACACCTAGATGCAGCCGCTGGAGGAGCCTTCTTCTCGCTACAAGTACCCACCGCCAAGGAATTGATCGAGAAGATGGTGGCAAATCAAGGTTGGGATGGAGGTCGTCTCCAACCCTGTACCCGCGGTGTACACCAAGTCAATGGAATCGACATGATTGCTGCTAAGATGGACCTCCTCATGAAGAAATTGGAGGCATCAAGCAACATAGAGACCGCCAAGATTATAGACGCTCGCATGACGTGCGAGGTTTGCGGTAATGTGGGTCATTCGGGAAATGATTGTCCCGAGACAAGGGAAGAAGCCAACTTCATCAACAATGGCAACAACAACGGGTTTCGCAACAACAACTACAACAGTCAAGGGTGGAACTCGAGGCCCAACTTCCCATTCAACAATCAAAATGGAGGTAACTATTCTAACAATTTCAATAATCAGCCTTCCATTAAAGATCTTGTCTTTGGCCAAGCTAGAATTAATGAAAATCTAAACAAGAAGCTAGCCACCAATGAGAAAGTTCTTGAAAATTTAAACTCCACCATAGAATCTTTCACCACTGCTATGAAGAATCAGCTAAGCTTTAATAAAATGATAGAAACTCAACTTGCTCAGCTTGCTGCTTCTTTGCCTTCTTCCGAGTCGGGTGGAATCCCGGGGCAACCCGAGCCTACCCGAGAGAATTTAAAATCGGTGACCACGAGAGGTGGTAAGACCACTCGGGATCCACCATATCCTAACCCCGCAGAGAAGAAACAGAAGGAAGTGATCACCGGTCGAAGAAGAAGGACACCAGAAAGTAGCTCCCAATGAGGAAAAGTTAAGGATGACGGCACCCCAAGATTACGTCAATACCACACTACTCCCATTTCCTCGAAGACTCAAGAAGCCTACCGTGGATGAGCAATTCAGGAAGTTTGTTGAGGTAATCAAGAAACTCAATGTCAACATACCATTTCTTGAGGCTATGCAGGTACCAACCTACGCCAAGTACCTCAAGGACATCCTCAACAATAAGAGACCTCTACCCACCACGGATATGGTCAAGCTTACGGAGGAATGTAGTGCGGCCATTCTAAAGAAGAAAGACCCCGGGTGCCCTACAATCAGCTGCTCTGTCGGGTCCGAACACTTTGAGAATGCACTATGCGACCTTGGAGCCAGCCAAGAAGCGTCATGCCTAAGGTAGTCTTCGACAAACTCAATTATACTTCCTTGTCGCCTACAACCATGTGCTTGCAGCGGATCAATCGGTCCGCTACTTGGATAGCGGAGGACATTCCGGTAAGAGTGCGGGATTTCTTTGTACCCGTGGATTTCGTCATCCTCGACATGGATGTCGATACAAGGACGCCTCTAATCCTCGGGAGACCTTTCTTGAGCACCGCCAATGCTAACATCCATGTAGGAGCCGAAGAAATCCGCCTCAACATCAACGGTGAGGAAGAACGATTCACCCTTAAACCAAAGGTGGAGCAATGCTCACAGGTACGAATGGTCGATAGAAAAATCTCTAACTATGTGCAGGAAGAGGAGGTGGCCCCGACCAAGGTGAAGGCATTCAGAGGGCGCCACCAAACAAGGAAGCCGAAGGCAATCAACAAGGCTAAGGGGGAAAAGAAGACGGAAATCAAGAACACCCCCGCCAAAGCCTCACCAACTTCAGCGCCACCGAAGAAAACAAAGAAGGTATGGCGTGTGAAGAGAGTATCGTCCGAGTCTTCCATTTCAGGACCGGATGAATCCAAGATCAATTGAGCAAACGGAGGAGTCCCGCTCACGGACTCTAAACTACGAGCCCTCACCGAGAGGTAAACCGGTATTTATCTCATATTTCCTTTCCAACATTTCATTTCGTGCATCAAGAATGTTTAGATTTCAAATTTGTTTTCATCATTGCATTAGTAAGTAAACAAGACATAGAAAAGCAGTTTTGGAGATTTTTGGTGATACGGCCGAACCTAGAGGTACGGCCGCATTCTCGACAAAATTTTTGTGCAGGATGTTTACAGGAGGGGACACGAGTGCCTGGAGAAAATATAGTAGGGCCGGCCGAACCTAGTGGTACAGCCGTACCTATGATTTTTCACAAATCCATCAAGTCAACCACTACAAGCTTCCAGGTGCTCAACTCATCACCAAAAATGAAGACACGCCAACCAGGTAGCTAAAATTTAGCTTGGGGGAGACCCAATTTCAATCAAGGAAGGTATGTCCACCCAAACCAATTTTCAACAACTTGTTTATCTCTTTTGAATAAAAGAAAAACAACAAAAATATTTGCTTCAACCATGTGCTTGAAATCTTGTCTATATCCTCGCTCTTTGAAATGATGAATAGTTGCTATGTTAAAACTTTGCAAGAACCTAATGTACAACTTTGTGCTCTATGAGCTTTTGAATTTGTTGGTATACTTTGAGACAAGAGCCTGAAATAAAACTTTGTGGGAAGCAAATGCTTATGACCAAACCTAGGGTGTTGACTAGTATGATATAGTGCGACAATGTTGATCTTACTCTATCTCATAGTATGGTGAAAATCTCGGATGATGTCTTTTGAAAATAAAAACAAGACAAGTTCCTCAATGGTCATATCACCTACCAAAGCCATATGTCGATATCAAAGTATAAACCTTCTACATATGCTTGCTTGTGACCCATTGAGTTTTGCCAAATTGTTGTGACCCTTGGTAGAATCTTTTCATGCTCCCATGATCGAGATCACGTACACCCACATATTCAAGCTAACTCCTACACCGGGAGTTACGCAAAATATGCCATCCATCCACCAAAAAAATAAATACTCCAAAGTCCAAAGAGATTTCTCTTCTTGTAATCTTGCAAAAGGAGAGAGGGGTCATTGAAAAAAAAAGTATATGCTCAAGAAGCATAGAAAGATATATGCTCCAATCAAAGAGCATAGAAAAAAAAGTGAAGCATGACCCCCCTCCAGAATAAAAGCAAGAGGAGAATCTCAAAGCAAGGAGTACTTAGAAAACAAACAAAAATATTCCACACACTTGCACATCTCGATCAAGTTGCATGACTAGTTTC
Source organism: Cenchrus purpureus (assembly GCA_022644695.1). Taxonomy (NCBI): domain Eukaryota; kingdom Viridiplantae; phylum Streptophyta; class Magnoliopsida; order Poales; family Poaceae; genus Cenchrus; species Cenchrus purpureus. Next base: position 85,526,609 of record CP053459.1, read on the forward strand.
TTCTTGGATCCGGTCTTTGGCTCAACAACATTATGTGGCACAAGTGAGTCTCATACTTATCCTACCCAAAGCTCCACATACAAGCCATAGAGTAGGAAGTTGAGGCTCGCTTAAAGCCTTTGCTGAGGTGACAAATACCACTTGAGCGATCGAGGGAACCATCCAAGGATCCTTGTCTTTCTTTGCAAAATTTTCAAAAAAACTCTGAGATAGGATCCAGAAAAGAAGAAGAGTGAGAGATGCAAAGTCAAAAACCATTCTACTCTTCAACCTCCGAAGGCAAGGTGGAAAGCTACAAGCCCACGGGTAAAGTCAGGCTAAGCTTCTCTCGTACCAACCTTTTCAAATTAGCAAGAAGAGCATGGAGTTTGTGCACAGGTACTTGCCGAGCGATAACATCATGCAACTCCTGATCCACCGAGGCCAAGTCTAGACTTTGCTCGAGGACGAGCAAACGTTTAGCTTGGGGGAGTTTGTTGACGGTTCTTACAACAAAGATTCGACCGTCAAAACCTCGGGTTCGAGAGGAGTATATGGCAAGTTTCATGCACATTTTTAGTACTAATAAAGTTCCACGAGTTGTGTTGTGAATTTCATAGGCAGGTACACATTTTGGGAGAATTTGGCACGGCCGAACCACCTGGTCCGGCCAGCCTCAGAGTGCTTCCGGCCTGGCAAAGGGCCGGCCTACCTCACCGTGGCTCGTCCCTGGTCCAGAGCACCTCCTCTCCCTCGAGCAATACTTGGACGAGCACGATTCACTGAAGAACGTCGGTTTGATCCAAAGGTGGAGGCTAGGATCAATGGGTCCACTTGTCCGGCCGCTCAACTGCCACAACCATCATTCAGAAGCGATCCTAGGCGTCCCTGAGCGTAGGCGGTGCATCACACGGCACGGAGGTGGGCCGGCCGCACCTAGAGGGCCGGCCGCACCTATCCATTCGCGTGCCGGGCGAAACCGACCTACAACCGCCTCAGGGAGGCGTGATCGTGGCGCCCAAGGCGAGAGGATCATAGGGCCGGCCGCACCTAGTGAGCTAGCCGCACCTGACATCTTGGCCCCACACGCTCAACCGACCTCCCTTGCCTATAAAAGGCACCCCACACTCACTGGAACGGACACACGACGCAGGAGAATCTCCATTTCCCTCTTTTGTTCACTTAGAGTAGGATTAGTGTAGCTTGGGAGTTAGAGTCGAGTCGAGCTAGTCTCGGGGTTCGGAGGAGTCTTCTTGAGGTAGTTCCTACTACTCTTGTATCCTTTCTTTGTTTAGACTCAAGTACAATTCAAGTTATCTTTCTATCTTACCTTTCGAGTCAATTACATTCAGCTTTTACTTTGCTCTAGAAGCTTTATTCTTGGTTTAGACTAAAGTTAGTTTAGTCTTGGTTAGCATAGCTCTCTTGAACCCTATAGTGTTGTGGTCGTTCTTCGCTTGATCTCCGGTGGTTCACGGGAGAGAGAGAGACCATCCTTCGTGATATCCGGGGAAAGGTTCTTTGGTTAGATTACGAGCGCGGTGCTCGAGCTTACCTTAGTCTTAGATTGGTGTCCTGCTCAACGGAATAGTTGTGGTACCCTAAGGAGGTGACAGTCTGCACGGGCTTTGTAGTCCACCACGTTAGTTCGGGTAGGATTCGGCGTCGTCGTTTCTCCCTTCTCATCCCGGTCGAGAGCGGCTTTGCATGCCCTCGGACTAGAAGAGCTTGTCGAGTTTAGCTTGCCTTGGTTATCCTTTGCTTTAGTTTTTTGCCTAGAATTGACAAGAATAGATGGATTGTGTTAGGATCCTTTCTCGTCTCGTTGTCCTCCCATCTCGCTAGATCCTCTCTAGTCCTTTATCAAGATCTCTTTGTGTGTGTCAAGTTATCCCCGAATATCTTTATTCGTTACCCCCGCTATAGCTCTTTACCAAATCTTGTTTATTCTCCACCGTTTATTCGATCATCTTTGTCGTAGTGCCTCCCTTGGGAAAATATAAATACAATAACCCGAATACCACCGGGTGAAGTGCTACAACGGTAATCCGTGCGTTCGCGGACCTTTCTGTGATCGTGTGTTTTACCCGTTACTAGAGGTGTAAACCCGGTAGCGACACTTGCGAGTGCCTCGAGCATTTCTGGCGCCGTCACCGTAAGTGCAACCTTAGTGGTGAGGCTAAGGAGCGTCAACACTTACCCTTGTGTTTGGAACCTGACTTATTCTCGTCATTGATCTATACTCATTGCAATAGTGTTGCACTTGTTAATCCGACCATGCCTTCCTTGGATTCGATACCCTTTGGAATACTCCTTTGGGGAAATGCTACAATGGTATATTCGTGCACTTGCGGATTCTTTGTAAACGTTAGGATTACCATCGGAACATTTTTAGCATTGTTGCTAGGAACTCACGAACTTAGCAAAGATGTTAAGGAATGCTGACAAACATTTCTGGTGCCGTTACTGGGGATACAAACATAGTGATGACGTTAAGAAATGTCAACAATGGCGAGGCGCACGCGCTAGCCAAAAAAGACTAGCGAAGGACGAGGGCTACCGAGCACAAAACATGGACGAGAACGATAGCAAGGCTGTTGGATGGGCTTTTCACCTGGTTTCATTTTTTTACATAACCAAATCCATTTACCTAATCTGTTGGAGTTGCTCTAAGAGCAACCGGATTATATAAAACTAGCAAACTAGTAACGGCGTCATTTGGAAATTCTTATAGAAGGGTTTTTTTGGGAGATTTGGATCCATACCATTAAAAGATCCCAAAGTTAGATATATACAATTGCAAGTCAATGACATGTGGGGTTCACATGAGTCAATGACATGTGGGGTCAATAGCATATATCTAACTTTTGGATCTTTGATCCGATTATTCTTTTTTTACCTTAAAACCGACAAAGATTGTTAGATTTGTATTAATTAATGGATAAGGATATCAAATAAGGCCTAGGCTCAAGGTGAAAAATTCTATACAGTTACTCTTCAAAATTGGTGAGTGCCTCCAAATGTTTTGCACCGGCCAATACCCAAGCTCTCGCTTCCTCCTTTATCTTGTTGAAAAGTTAATTGTGTTGGAGGAAATTTAGTTGAAAAATCCTAATATTACGTTCCTTCGTAACTCCCAACAGACTAGGATTATCAGAGATCTCCATCCCTTCAAAGGAGCTATGTGCATGGACCCCACCTCAGTCCACCACTCATCTATTGACGTATAAGCCGTCCAATCAGCCTTTTTGGTACATGTATAGCGACTCAAACAAAAATGTTGTAACATCCTAGAGTTTGTTTGAATGCAAAAATGTGAAATTTAAGATTTTTGATTTGATCATGTGTGCATGTGAAACAATATAAGATTGTCTTCATTTCATCTCCCCTTAATCCTAGATTTATTTTAAGTCAAATAATAATTTTAGGACATATAAAAATGCTAGTGTGAGATGTTGCATTTTATTTGGAGTTTATTTGGATTTCATTGTGTGAGGTTCAAATTTGAATCGAAGTTTGAATAGGTGTTATAGGTGTAGAATAATAGGAAAAACCTCAAACCCTGCGTGGGCCAAGCCCGAGCCGGCTAAGTCCTAAGAACCACTTTGGACCCTTCACCTGTTTGCACCGCACCACCCTGGCCCAGCGCCGGCCCATCGGCCAACCCATCCCGCCGGCCTGTTTGGCCTTCTCTTCGCATGAGACGCCGACAGGTGGGTCCCACCTGTCAGTCATCATCTCCCCCACGCCTTTTCCCCCTTTCCCCTTTCCTTCTCACCCGCGCCACGCCGCCGTGGAAAGGGAGTGGCCGTGCGGCAATGTCCGCCGTCGTGGATGGCATCCACACGTCCCGAGGCGCAATCCGCCGTCCACCCTACCTACCGTGCCTATATAATCACCGCCGCGGCCTTGCCCTAACCCTAGCCGCTCTCGGGGATTCCTCCCCAATCCCGCCGCTGGTGATGTCAGGGGGAAGAAGTGGAGGAGAAGGAGGCGGGGAGGCCGTCCGTGGAGGGGGAGTCGTCCGTGTGCCTCTCTGCTTCCTCTGCATTCCCTATTCCGAGCCCGCTCTGCGCCGCCGCACCTCTTCATCACCGCATCATCGTGGCAGCCGCAGCCCTAGGTGAGCACCGCGACCTTCTCTTGCTGTGGCGCTCGGCCTTCGAGTCGTGGTCGCGTCTCGAGCCTTGTGTGCTCGTGGGCCTTGTGTGCCCGTCATTGAGCCTCGAAAGCACCGCCATCGAGCCGAACCGGTCGATTCTTGCAGGTGTCGCTACCTACAACACCGCGCGCGCAGCCTCGCTTGATGTTTTCCTTCCCCGTTCGTTCGTCGCCGGTCGCGCCAGCGACGCGCGCACCAACCCCAAGACCGGCACGCACAAGACCGCGCAGGGTCGAGGCCGTGTCGTTCGGTCGCCTTTTTTTTCCTGGCACCCAGTCCTTCCGTGCGAGCATGCGCGTGCACGCGCACGCTCTGGACGAACGAGACCAAGGTGAGTCCTTTGGAGTCGGACCTTGCCGGCACACCGTCCTGCCGCGGAACGAGGCCTCACCACCGGGGGGAAGCCCTTTCACCCTGGAAGCGCGAGCGCCGCGTCGATCTTGTTCTCGTACACACGCTCTTGCGCACGCTTGCGTGCCACCACGTCGGCGCTGGCCACCCCAGCCTCGCCGCTGTGGAGCTCTGGACCGGCCGCCGCGCCGACCACAGCCTCGTCACCGCCGTGTCGGCATTCCGAGCCAAGATCCGCCCTTTTTCCTTGCCTTGGGAAAATCCTAGGACCTGCACTCCCGCGCCGTGTCACGTGCTATTCACGCACCGCATCACCTCACCGTCGGCAAGCTTTTCCCGGCCGCCGCTCCTCTGGGGCTTTTCGACGAACACCTGGTGACCGCGCCCTAAACCCAGTGGGGTTTTCTTGCACACGAAGGGGCACATGTCGATCTCGCCGCAGTGGATCCCGTGGATCCCATGCGGCTGACCAACCACAAACCCATCACACCGCCGCCTACTCAAAGCCGAACCACACCGGATTTGCAGGATCCTTTGTGCCTGACCAATCCCGGCCGAACCACACACCCGCCTGCAAGGCCCGTGGACGCAGTAGATCTGGCCAGGATCTTTTGCACCCTGCCGCATGGGCTGCCACGCGTGTTAGAGTTGGCTTAAAGCCGCTTGCGTGGCAACCACCTCAGCACCAAGAGAAAGCCAGCAGTTAGCCTGTAGTCAGCTTAAAGCCCTTTAGAGCTAGCCTGTAGTTATCTTATAGTTAATATTATTGTGAATGCGTATTTTTATTTCTAGAAAACTATTTTATCTTTGGAAAATCATAGTAAATCCAATTTAGCTCCGAAAAATATAAAACCTCTTCTGAAAATCTTCTAAAATCTTAAATTCCGAAAATCTTCGTCTGACCATGAGGCCCGGGCTTGGACTTTGGTTGACGACGTGGTGACGTTGCCTCTACCGCCTGCCACTGAGGTTGGAGCACAAGGTTCCATGGGCGACGTCGGTGCTTCGACCTCTCCACCTATCATCGACGTGGACCCCATCAACGCGGTGCCCAGAACATCAGCTCAGGACCCAACTGCGGACCCGATTCAGAACGAGCGGCCACGGATAAGTTAAACAACCGTGTGCAGGCACGGGTTCGACGTCAACGGGGCTGACGTTGAGGCGTGAAGAGATTGATTGGACCGAAACACCCTGGCAGGAGGATATCTTCGACGACAACGAGGATATGAGGGCGGTTCGCAATGCGATCTTGACTCTCAACCAGGTGTTTACGGTAAGCCCTTCTCTCGTGCTGTCTTTGACAACTTGCTTTTGGACTTGTACTTGACAACCTGGTTTCTTATTTCGTGAAGCGCCGGCCGACCGTGCCAAGGCGGTGACTGAAAGAATGCCACATACGCCACGGGTGGTCGAGCTTGAGCAGGAGCTTAAGCAGGTCCATGAGACGACGGCAGCGGATAAGAAGAAGCTCGAGGACGAGCTGGCTGAAGAGAAGCGGAAGACCCGAGAGGCCAACGCGCAGTTCAATGCCGCAAATGTTGGTAAGATCAATTTTCTTACGTGTTTTTTTTATCATCATTGTCTTGTGCTACTGAGGACCTGACCTCAGAGTGTTGTTTGTATGTTGCAGACTTCCACAGGCACGAGGACAGCCTCAAAAACGAGCTGAAGAACACCAGGGAAAGGGTTCGAATCTTGGAGGTGAACCTATGGGAGGTCGATGCTGGCGCCCAAGAGCTGAAGCGGGTGATGAAGGAGACCATAGACAGTGAGTTCGCTGTTACTCAAAAGCTGGCTTATGAGAAACAGGCTCGACGGTTAGTCTTGAGGTAGCTTTGAAGTCGCTGCAGGATGACCAAGTGATCATTGCAAGGCAAGAGGTGGAGCTAAACGACCTGAAGAACGCTGCCCATTTTGCCATGGACATAATAGCGTCACAGGTCAAAGGGGAGGAGCCCAAGCCTGCTATCGACCGTCTTATAGCCGCACCCGAGAAGCTGCTCGACCTCTTGAAGGTGACGAGCTTGGCGGTGGCTACGGAGGCATTGGTGCGGGTGAAGTCCCACTACCCCGATGTTGGCATGGTCAAGGTCAGAGAGAGCTCAGATACGACGAAGGATCTGAAGGCCTTGGAGCTTGAAGTGCGTGACGCCGCTACGGCGGTAATGGACGCCCTTGATTATGAAGGCGACGACAGAGAAGAGTAGTCGTAGTCTTGGAGCTGTACCCCCTCCTTCTCTCAGTCATGTAAAATATTACTTGAAAACCTTCTTTTGTGACCTACATGACGTACTTAATTTGTGTTTGCGCGAACTTGGTAGCCTTGAAGTGACGTGTCTTGTAGCATACACCGCTAACCACTACTCACGGAGAGGCTAGCTTATCGACCACCACATGGGGAGGCTTACGTGTGATCTGCGGCTGGAGGGAGTCTGGGACTCAGGTTTTGCAACCTTTACGACCAAGCAGGCTCACAACAACACAAAGTAGGTAGTCATGAGGGACGATGTCCTCAGGTCGAACGACCCATAAGTTGGCATGAGCCAAGCCCCCGAGCATGTCGAGGGGGAGGAACAGAAATCTTAACCCCCAAGTCTTACGACCCTTGTGTTGGCGTTGGCCAAGCCCCCGAGCATGTCGAGGGGGAGGGTTTATGACATGAGAGAGGAGAAGGTAGGACTCGAGACACAGCAGATGACTGCTTAATATTTATTGAAACTGAAAAAGTACAAGGACGAGGAATACATAGCTGTAATAAAAACTATTCTACGGGTAGAATCGTCGTAGATGCTCCACGTTACAAGGGTTGGGTACGCTTGCCCGCCGCCCCATTGGAGGCGATATGTGGATGGTGATGACTTGTGAACGATGAAGGGTCCTTCCCAAGGGGCAGAAAGCTTGTGCATGTCGTCGGTCTTCTGGATGCGCCTTAGGACTAGGTCGCCAACGTTGAAGGAGGTCTCTTTAACGTTGCGATCGTGGTACCGACGGAGTTGCTGGTCGTGACGAGCTTGCCTCATGACAGCAGCCATTCCTCGAGGCTATCAAGGTCGACGCGCTTCGCTTTTCCCTCCTCGTAGAACTATATGCGTGGAGCTCGAAGTGACGCTTGGGGTGGGTAGGATGGCCTCTGAGCCATAGACCAGGAAGAAAGGCGAGAAGCCCGTAGCAGAACTGACTTGGGTCCTTAGTCCCCATATCACGTGTGGTAGCTCGGCTAACCATCGGGTAGCGTAGTTTGAAGCGTCATCAAAGATACGATCTTTGAGAGCTTGAAGAACCATGCCGTTGGCACGTTCGACCTGGCCGTTGCACCTGGGGTGGGCGACCGAGGAGTAGTAGATGTCGATCATGTTATCTTGGCAGAAATCCCAAAAGGCAGACCTTGTGAAGGCTGACCCTAGGTCGGTGATGATCCTATTGGGCACACCGAAGCGATGTGTTACGTCTTGCATTAATTTAGCTGCTTCTTCCGACGTGACTTTTGCAACAGGTCAGACTTCAATCCACTTGGTGAATTTGTCGGACCACAAGGATATACAGCACTTTGGTGATTCTAACGGACCCATAGAGTCGAGGCCCCACATGGTGAAGGGCCAAGATGGGGGAATTGTCCGCAAGGCCTGAGCTAGCAGGTGGTGCTGTTTGGCAAAGAATTGGCATCCTTTGCACCTCTTTACGAGGTCTTTAGCGTCAGACATGGTCATGGGCGGTGAAGCGGATCGATATGCCTTGCCGACCAGTTGGCGGAGGCCGCGTGGCGCCACACTCACGCCATGAATCTCGGCCGAGTCAGTAGACCTTGATCGCAAGATGCACTTCATCAAGACACCAGTAGAGGTGGTTTTTCTGTATAGGTCGTTACCAATCACGACGTAGTTGGCACTTCGTCGTGTGATGCACTCTCACTCAGCTTTGTCTTCTGGGACTCGTTGGTCGAGTAGGAAGGCTAAGAAAGGCTCGCCAATCATCCTCTTTCTATCATCGACGCGTCACGGGAGGTGTGTGGTTAGGCTCGTGGTTGGTTCGGGTTGTCCGGGTCCAGCCTTGATCGACGGCTTTGCGTGAGGTCTTGGGCGAACACACTGCCGGAACTAGAGCCCTCTTGGAGCCTAGTTTGGAGAGTACGTCGGCGCCCACGTTATTGTTTCGTGGCACGTGTTGAAACTCAATTCCCTCGAAGTGGCCTTCGAGCTTGCGGATCTCAGCACAGTAAGCGTCCATTGTGTCTTTGACACAATCCCACTCTTTGTTGACTTGTTCGATGACGACCTTAGAATCGCCATAAGCCGAGTCGCTGATGCCAAGGGACACCGCTATACTGAGCCCATGAATTAGAGCTCAGACTGCTCCATTGTTGGAGGCCTTGTAGTGTATCTGCAGGACATACTTGAGCTGCTTTCCCTGAGGAGAGATGAGTAATACACCTACTTCTGCGCCTTCGAGGTTGAGGGCACTGTCGAAGTACATTATCCAGTGTTCAGGCCTCTCCTTGGGAGGGGACATCTAGATCTTTGTCCACTCTGATACAAAATCAGCTAGGATCCGGGACTTGATTGCTTGTCTGGGGCAGAACTCGATGTCAAACTCTCCAAGCTCGACCGACCACTGACGCGGCGGTTAGCGTCGCGGCGGATGATCTCTCCCAGCGGAAACGATGATGGCGCCATGATCTTGTGAGCTTGGAAGTAGTGGCGCAGCTTTCTCGACGTGATCAGGATTGCATAGAGCAACTTCTGAGGCTGTGAATACCGTGTTTTAGCGTTGGCCAGGACCTCGCTCACGTAATACACAGGTCATTGAACAGGGTAGGCCTACCCTTCTTCTTCTCGTTCTGCAACAAGGACCGTCCGACCACATGAGTGGTGGCGAGATGTCTGAGGAGGGTTTCCCCTGGTATTGGTGGCGTCATGACTGGAGGTGTGGTCAAGGACTCTTTGAGAGCCTCGAACGCCTTCTGTGCTTCTTCATCCCATATGAACTTATCTGCTTTCTTCAATAGCTTGAAGAAAGGCAGACCTTTCTCGCCGAGCTTGCTGATGAAACGACCTAGAGCCGCCATCATACCTGTGAGCTTCATGATGTCTTTCTTGCAAGATGGCTTGGCCATGTTGCGTATTGCGTCGACCTTGATGGGGTTGGCTTCAATGCCTCGGTGTTCGACCATGAAGCCCAGGAGCAATCCGGAGGGTACACCGAAGACGCACTTGGTCGGGTTGAGCTTCCACTGGAACTCTCGCAGGTTGGTGAAGGTTTCGGCAAGGTCGGCGATGAGCTGGTCTTGTTCAATAGTCTTGACGACCACATCGCCGACGTAGGCTTCCATGTTTTTCCCAATCTGAGAACTCAGGCACTTCTGTATCGCCTTCTGGTAGGTCGCACCGGCATTTTTCAGGCCAAAGGTCATGACCTTATAGCAGTAGATGCCATTGGGCATTATGAACGCCGTCTTGTCTTCGCTGCCGTGGTTCGTGGCTATCCGGTGATACCCGAGTAGCAATGAGGAAGCAAAGTGGGACGCTACCAGCCGTGGAGTCCACGACCTGGTCGATGCGAGGAAGAGGGAAGGGATCTTTCGGGCAGTGCTTGTTATGGTCGGTGTAATCGATACACATCCTTAATCCTCCAATCTTTTTGGGTACAAGGACCGGGTTTGCGAGCCAAACCGGGTGTTTACATTCATGGATGAATCCTACAGCTAAGAGCTTACAGACTTCTACTTCTATGGCTTGCTTTCTATCTTTTGCAAATCGCCGGAGCTTTTGCTTGATAGGTCGTGCAGTCTTGCTTACTTGAAGGGCGTGCTCAGCCAGCCTCCTGGGGACACCGGGCATATCAGATGGGCTCCATGCGAAGATATCAGCATTGTCCCTGAGGAAACTGGTGAGCGCGAGTTCCTATTTGGGGTCGAGGTCGGCCCCGATGGTGACTTCCTTGGATGCGTGGGGCAGGCCGAGGCAAACTTTCTTCACAGTGGGACTTGGGTCCAAGGCCGGGTCAGACGCTCGCCCGCACCTCCAGTGGTTTGGTCTACCTTAGCGGCCTGAGCGACCATGACCGTGGCTGCAGCTTTGCAGGCAGAATCTTTAGCGAGTTTGACGGTGGAGCTCTCGCAGTGGTAGGAGACCATGATGTCACCAAGGACGGAAAGGATCTCGTTTGGTGCTGGCATCTTCATGATGAGGTAGGTGTGGTGTGGTATAGCCATGAATTTGGCCAACATAGGTCGACCAAGGATGGCGTGGTAGGAGGAGCGGAAGTCCACGACCTCGAACGCCGTGTACTGCATGAAGTTTTCCTTGGTACCGAAGGTGACCGGGAGGCATACACGACCTATGGGGTATGCAGCCTTGCCAGGCACGACCCCATAGAAGGGTTCGTCGCAGGCGGTCATCTTGTTGAAGTCGAAGTCCATCTTTCTTAGCGTCTCTGTGAAGATGATGTTCAGGCTGCTACCCCCATCGATGAGGGTCTTAGGCAGAAACGCGCCGTCCACTATGGGGTTGACGACCGCACGGTGGTAGGTCCTCGGTCGTATGTGCACCCAATGGTCTTTCCTGGAGAAAGTTATTGGGTACTCCGACCAATGCAGAGGTTGTGGAGTTTCAGTGTTGACTTAGCCGATCTCCCTTATGTTTGATCGCTGCTGTCTGTTGCTCTTGACTGCCTGACGACCACCAATGATGAAGTTGATCTCACGGTTGGCGGTCTCAAACGCACCATTGGGGTTGCCCCCTTTTGGCGGTGGTGGTGGCGAACGCTCTTTGCGGTTGTTGTCATTGCGGTTGTGGTCGTCTTGGCGACGACGATCATCCCGCCGGTCGTCATGACGTTCGTCACGCCGTTTGTCGCGACGATCATCCCGCCGGTTGTTGTGGTTGCCTTCGTGGCGATCATCACGGCGGTAGTCGTCGCGTCGGTCGTCGCGGCGGTCATCACAGCGATAGTCGCGGTGATAATCACGACGGTCCCTGTCGTCGTTGCGACGGTAGGGTCGTCGATCATGGTAATCACGTCGATCGGTCGGATGCCACCGTCGAAGCGTACCGTTGTTCTACGGTCATCGTTGTTGCCGCTCTTGGTCTTCTTGGGCTTTGGAGGTACCCCTAGGGCGCGCTTTAGCTGTTCGCACTCCCTCATGGTGTGCTTGGCGTCGTGGTGGAACTGACACTGGTCGTCCATGACTATGTTGAAGTCACCTTCGAGGAAGGTGGAGGGTCTGGGTGGATCGGTCGCATAGACCTCACCAGATCTCTTGCGCGACCTGCTGCCACCGTCGTCGTGATCTTCCCCGTTGAAGTCATGCATCACCGCATCTTGAGTATCGACAAGCTTGTTGACATAGGCCATGAGGTCGGCGATGGTGTGGGCATCAGCTTCATGGATCTTCTCGAAGAGCTTGATGTTGGTGACTCCCTTCTTGTAGTAGGCAATGACGTCTTCGTCTTTGACACCTGCAAGGGTGTTACGATTCTCAAAGTAACAGTTAGTGTATTCTCTGAGAGTTTCGTCGCGCCTCATCCGCACTCTAGCGAGGTGATGTGTGTTGCCAGGACGATTGTAGGTCGCCTAGTAGTTGGTCGTGAAGAGCCGCGATAAGGTCGCCCACGAGGTGATGCACTCCGCAGGGAGATTGTCGAGCCACAGGAGTGGCGCTTTGCTCATCACAAGGGGGAAGTACCCTGCCATGTGGTCTTCGTTGCCTCCAGAGGCGCGTGCCGCGATGCTGTACATCTTGAGCCAAATACTTGGGTCGGAGCGACCATCGTATTTTTCGATGGCTGGCTTGAAGTCTTTTGGGTGTCTGATCGTCCTGAGACAACGTGAGAACGCCGGGAAGTTGTTGACCGCTCAGACCGCCGATGGGGCGAGGCCGTCGGGATGATGTAGAGGTCATCTGGAGGACCATTATCTTGGTCGTACTGGGCACGTCGTAGAAGCTCTTGGTCGTGCATCTGCCGTAGTTCTGTTGCTTGAACGGGATTGTTGGCGTCAAGGGGATCGGGGACCCCGTTGTCGCGGTCGTAGTTAGCACGTGCTATTTCCACTTCGCCTCGCATACATCGGCGTGATCGCCTTCGGCATGGTTGGCTTGTATCTTGGTGGAGGTTGAGCTCCGATTACATCTTGCGTTGGCGGCGGCGTTTTGTTGGGCGCCGGCATTAGCTGCGATGTTGGCGGGCGTTACTGCGCGTTAGCGGCGCGTTGGCTAGAGGTTGGCCGCGGGCGTTGGCGGCGCGTTGGCGGCAAGGTTGACCGCTGCACTGCCGTTTTCACCTCTTCCCTCTTGCCCACGGTGAAGGGGTGTTGCCGCGACGTCCGGCGAGGTGCTCGACCTACTCGAGTAGGAGCTTGCGGTGATCCGGCCGTATCCGGGCCCCTTTCTTGACCTAGGCGGTGGCGACGGATGTGAGCTTGTAGACGCCAGACAGGGAGTATCCTCAAGGCGACCTAGTGCGGCAAGGGCTGCTCCTGTGTTGCTTGAGGAGAATTGTAGACTTCGTGGCCGTCTTGCTCAAAGTCCCTCAGGAGGTCTCTGGCACGCAGGCGGTTTCGACAAGGTTCGTTACGTTGTTGGTGCTGCTGAGGAGCCGCTGAGCGGGGCTTGCGCCCGACGCGTTGCTCGCTGGTTGGTTGCCGGCGTCTTGTCCGACGTTAACCACAGGTTGACCTGCGCCCGCGGTAGCTGCATCTAACTCCTGCTGACGACGTGTAGCTCTTGCGGCGTTGGCGTTCTCGCGCTCTATGCGCTGCTCTTGCTTCTCGGTGCCGGGAGGTACGTCTGCGTGGAGACCACCAAGACCTCGCGGTCTGGTACCTCAAACACTTCTCCCGGATAGTTCGGGGAGATGGTCGTACGGGCGATCTGAAACACGAGGCGGTCCGGAGACGGCTCACGGTTGATCTGGCGGCGATGAGCTGCGAGGAGAGGTCGTCGGAGCTTCTTAAGCACACGGCACTGGCGAGCCGTGTGTTTGGAGTTCTCGTGGATGGGGCAAGGGTTGTCGAGGTAACCTCTGTGGTCTCCACGATGTGGGGTCTTGGGTCCAGATTCGATCTGGATCTTGCGCTTCATGTAGCGAGATGCTACGTGAGCCGCGTACCGCAGGCCAAAAGGCATGCGGGTTGGAGGGGTAGAGGTCGTGCGAGGGCGCTTGGCGCGTTCGCAGACTTTGATCGTGTCGGAGAGCATGCCTTCGACGCGATCAAGCCCCGCGATCGGGTTGCGAGGAGTGGGTGGGTGGGTTTTCGCCAGCAGATCAGATTCGATCTGCTGGCTGGTGGTGACCGCATTGCTTTCGATGACGAGGCAAGCGGCTGGAGCGGTGGATTCCGTCGGCATGGAGCCGAAGCAGATGTCGACAGGGTTGGCGAGGATGTCCGCCATACTCTCCGGGAAGATGACGTCGTTGGTCGAAGCCATCGAGTTGCACGAAGAACCCTGGATTCCGCCCCTACCTGGCGCGCCAACTGTCAGAGGTTTAGATCTAGACAGCCCACAGGAGGGTTAACCCCGGTGGTTTAGTTGTTCGGCGAGGGGGAATCTAAGGCTAAGAACTCGAAGGTTGCGCACGAGCACACGGAACAGAGAACACGGCGAGTTTATCTTTGGTTCGGCCTGGAGAGTAAAACCCTACGTCCAGTTGTTGGTGTAGATTGCTTGGGGATTGCGTGATTGTACAAGGGGTCACCCTGCCCGTCTTGTATTGGCCAGCGGACAAGGTCGGTTCCTAGATTCCTGATCGGTTACGACCAGGAGACCTAAGTCTAGTTGATTACAACACTTTCCATATCCGTCGATCTGCTTGGTCGGAATCCACTGATGTCTTGTCTTGCACGTCAAGTCTTGAGGTAGTTCTGGATAAGGTCGTCTGGAGTCTTCCGGAAGGTCTTCAGGAGGTCGTGTGGGCCACCAACTAGGTCAGTTGGGCCCACCGATGTGTCGGCGGGTCTTCGACAGCGGGACCCACTTGTCGGGACGGCCGTGAGCCTGGCCTGGGGACCTGTGGGTACCCATGTCTCACAAATACATGTGTTGGCAGTCATATAAACAAGTGAGAACTATCATATAAAGATAAAATTTGCATTCATGCAAAATATCAAGATTCAAAATTTGAAATTGATCAGAGCTCATCACGAACACAACAAAAGTTATAGAAAACAATATTGACAGTATAAACTAGTGAGGACCATCATATAAACATAGTGATACAAGCATAGAAATGTGCAAACATGTGCACAGATCATCTAATTATACTTCCACACGGCATACAAACCTCCAATGGAAGCATAGAAACTAATACTTCATATAGAATTTGAACCAAATACATGTGTTGCTCAAGTACACTATACATAGCTTTTGGTATCTATGGCCAACAACATTGATTTATATGCATCCATATAGACCAGATATACATCTAAATTCAAATCGACATTAGAAAAGGTCTTGTAATCTCCGACCATCGCACATCACAAGAACTCCACATCTGCAAGAAAAAAAGATGAAAGAATAGTCAAATTTTGACATTCACATAAACCAGTGAGGATGATCATATATACTTGGAAGGAATATGAGAGAGAAATCACCTAAACCAGTTAGGATGATCATATATACTTGGAGGAGTTCATATATCTAAAGCATAGAAATCACCCAACGGTGACAATACCTCATAAATTTACTAGTTTCGCAATGCATAGAACTCTATGCGTGCTAGCATAGAGGTGATAATATTTCATTGAGATTTTAAATTTGTCGCGAACTAGCATAGAAACCTATATGTGCAGGCATAGAAATTAGTTTTGGACTGGCAACCACCACTACTCCAATCCAAATCAGGCCACAATCACAACATGAACTGAGAAAAAATTGCAACCAAATCTTGAACAGAAACACTGACCAGAGCTAAATCTGCAGGTTGTCGTTCTCCTTGATACTGTCGATCTCTGCATTGAGGACATTTCGGACCTTCAGTATCTGAACCAAACGAATCACTAAGAGGAAGATAGGAATTTTCAGAGGCAATTTACCTTATGCGGCAACCCAAATCGAGCTCGATTGAGATCGATTGGATGGTGGATAGAGGTGTTGTGCACCAACACGGGAAGGAGACGAAGACGGGATGGAGTCGCATCGATGAAATCTGGCCGCCACCACGAGCAGAATCGCGACCGCGGCTAAAGGCGGAGGTGGCCGGCGCGCCACCAGCTCGCTTGGGTTGAGATCTCGAGGGGGAAGCGACCGCCGCTCGCAGGCCCATCGCGGCTTGTCGAGCCTCCGCACCACCACTCACAGGGAGGCGACCGGCCGCGCTGGAGGCCTGGAGCCCCCACCGCCGCATGCCCCTCGAGGCGGAGCAGACGGCCGGCCCGGAGCCCGCCGCCTAGTGCTGCCGCACGACGGCACCGGCTCCCCATCGCGCCGTGAGCCCGAGGACGCGCGCCGCGACGCAGATCCAGGAGGGAGGGGCACCGGGTGAGAACGGGCCGCCGCGGCCACCAGGCGCACGGCTCGCCGCCGAGCTGGGTACCGCCGCCCCGCGTGCTCCGGACGGGAAGGTCGTCTGCCGCTGGTGTGAGCCGTGCCTCGAGGAGCTCGCACTGCCGTCTCCGGAGCTTGGTCGGTCGTGCTCGCCCGGCAGGGGCTGCCTCACCGCGCCACTACTCGCCGGGAGCCCCACGTCCCGCGCCGCTCCCCCACGGTACCAGTCGCCAGGGGCCATCCGCATCTGCCGGTGAGGAGTGAGAGAGAGAGATGAGAGAGAAAGTAGGATTCAAAATAAAGATGAGGGAGAGGGGTTGCCGGTGGTGAGTGGGGGGATGTGTGGCTGATATTTGGTGACGGGCCCAGTCGACCCGAGAGGGTGGTAGGCTGGCCGGCTCGATTGAACCAAATGGCCTATCGGTCGGCTGGTTCGTGGCAGGTGGCTAGGCTGGTTGGCTGGGGCTTCCGAAAGTATTGGAGTTTCAGGCCCCGATATACTCTATATATATATGTAGAGAGAGTATATCGAGCGTAGGCCAGCCAACCCAACGACATTTGGTCCAACACAACCAGCTCGCTCCGACCGGCCCACAGCCACCCTGGTCCTGCCTGCGTGCTGCCACCGTGTGCATAGGCCCCACCTTATCCCTCCACCCACCACACCCATCAGGCCACCACCAACACCTCCACTTTATTTCAAATCGCCCCTCTCTCTCATCCCATCCTCTCTCTCTTTCCTGCGATGTGCGGCAGGCAGCGGGTCTCGTCGCCGGAGCACGCTGCGACGGCGATCCCGTCGAGCTCCCCTCCCTGTAGCACGCAGCAGCGGCGGGCGCAGCGAGCTCCCCTCATCGGAGCCTGTTCTGGCCATCGAGGACCGGCTCCCCGCCTGCGGCACCTACCTGGTGCTCCCCGTCGAGCTCACCCAACGAGCCCGCGGGGAGCTTCGGCGCGGACACACGTAGCAGCCGCCGCTGGAGTGGCCTCCCCCGGCGCGATGCGGGCTCCAGCGACAGGATCCGGCGGGCGGCCCTCCCTGACGCGCGGGATCCGGCGGGCGGGCCCTCCCCGACGCGCGGGATCCGGCCTGGCAGCGGTGCGTGGGCCTCTCCGGCGGCGGACGGCTGGTTCGGCGCGGATCCTGGCCCCGGTGGTCCGGCGCGGATCCTGGTCCGACAGGCTCGCCTGCCCCTGGCTGCTGGCTCCCGACGGTCTGGGCACTGGTGAGCTACTACCCCTGTCCTTTTTTTTCTTTTTTTTTTCTATTTTCTAAATTGTTTTCCACAGGTCAACCAGGCTCCTCGGCGGCTCGGCGAGGTGCAGATCCACGAGCCGGCGCTGGCCTGCTGCGGGAGCCGGGAGAGCCAGCGCGGGCGAGCTCCGGAGAGCCGCTGGAGACGGGAGAGCCGGCGCAGGCGAGCTCCGGCGAGCCGCTGGCCTGCTGCCCTGCGAGTGGCGGCGTGGAGGCCTGCCATCCCAGGCGGTGGCGCACCGGTTGAAGCGACGCAGACCGTACGCCGGCGCGAGAGTGCTCCGGGGCTGCAACGCCGGCGAGCTCGACCCGGTCCGCGCACTTGGCGTGCTGGCCATGCGGGAGCACACCGCGGGCGCGACGAGTGGCGGCAAGCTGGCAACCTCCACGCACAGGAGCTCCTCTCGGTGAAGCAGCAGGGAGACGACGACGCCCTCCCTCTGCAAGGTATGTATGACAACAGCCAGAGCACCCGAGTTGCAGGCATCATCTTCGACAAAATGCCCAGGAAGATTTAGCATGTTCGAATATTGCTTTCTATGTGCATGTTAGATATTACTTTGATGAATTTGAAAATTAAAAACAAAATCTAAATCTAAACTTGAGAGAAGAAATTTCTGGAACACTTTCAAATTTTAAATTTAGAGGACAAGGAAATCAAATTAGTTTGTATCACCTAGACGTCAAGTTTCTATGACTAGAATTATGACTAGAATGACATGTTTACACGACCGAAAAATTCCTGTGACCTAAACGGTAGATTTATATGATATGGACGATAGGTTTCAATACACAAATTGGTTTATATGCTTACAAGCATAGGTTTCTATGCACGATGAATTTTTAACTGTGAATCGGTGGGAACCAGCACTCAAGTTTATATGACTAGAATGATATGTTTCCATGACCGATAAGTTCGTATGACACGACCGGTAGATTTATATGATCCGGAATTGATCCATGTATTTTCTTTTTCTTGTGCAAAATCTTATTAGAGAACATGACTGTGCTAACATTATTGTATGACATTTTGATCAGTAGGATTTCAGTAGGATTTCTTTGACATTTGAATTCTATGGCTGTGCTAACATGATTCTATGACATTTTGATCATACATGTGCTAGCATATGAGCATATATACCATCTGCAGTATTCTATAACTGACCTAACAAGATTGACCGGGTAATATATATGCTTGTGACAGAGCATACAAACCTAGTTGTTGGATTCTATGACTGACTAATAGGATTATACGACATTGTCGACCCATAGTTGAAGCTTCCAGAGTTTTTGTATGACTTTTGATGATTTTGCAAAAAAAGACTTATAATGATGTGTTACACGATTTCCTGCCAAGTATATATGATCGTCCTCACCAGTTTATACGACTGCCAAAATTTGATTATTTGACTAAGACTATGCTAATAGAATTGTATGACGTTTGGGCTCGGCCATGGAGCCATCTTTTTCTGCAGGATCTTTGTGTCCGACCCTCGAACTATGTTTTTCTTGCAGGATTCTGTCTTACTTAACACGATTGTGTGACGTTTGATAGTTTGTATGATTGCTCTCACTGTTTATATGACTGTCAACATTTGTATTCAAATTTCAAATTCTGTAGTTGCATGTGTCAGGTTTATATGAATGCATGTGTCAATTTGAAATTTACAGGTTTATATGACTGCATGTGTCAATTTGACATTTATATGATCGTGCTCACAAATTTATATGCTCGTTTTTCTATGTTTGTATGCTTGAATTCATGTATTCCTATGACTTGGACGGCTAGTTTCTATGACCTTGAGATACACTATATGATCCCGGTGACAGATTGATATGATACAAATTTCTTGGATGCGTGGCTGGTCATATAAATTTGTTATTCGCAACATACAAACTTGTTGTCAGGGTCATACAAATTTGTCATCTCGGTATCTACGCTCATGTAAATTTATGATGAAAAGGAAAGAAGTTCAACACTTTATATGACATTGATTAGCAAAGTCACATTTTATATGCGCTTGCGTCAGGTGGCATGTGTCACCTGTATTCTTTTGGATTCAAACACTTTAGTGGCTCGTCTTTGCTTTTTCACCTTTTAATCTCGACGACGAGCTACTCGAATCATTTCAACAATTCAAATTTCAAATGTTAAAAAAAACAAGTTGTACAACGTTTCTATGACACTAAACAACGATTCAAATTTCAAATGTTGAAAAAACAAGTTAACGTTTCTATGACACGACAACAAATTTCTATGACTCACAACATGGTTATATAACCTGAAAAACAAGTTTATATGACCCAAATGTGTCAGGTGACATGTGTTCAAATTTCAAATATAGAAAAATGAACGGTAACGGGCAATACAAACCTTCAGTTCGGGTCATATGAACTGGCAATCCGGATCATATTAAGTCGCGGTTCGGGTCATACAAACTTGTAGCTTGGGAATCTCTAGTCACGTAAATTTTTGAATTCAAAAAACTGAAAAAAGACATTTCGAGATGCATCATATAAATCTTCAATCCGTATCATACAAAATTTTGTTTTCGAAAAATGATCTGGGGCCCATGAGCGTATGTGGCGGCGGGGGGTGCGCGTGGGCCGAGGCGGATGGCGATGGTCATGGTGGGGCCGGCTTCCAATAGCTATTCTCTCTCTCTCTATATATATATATATATAAGCGTGTATATACCGAGCTTCAGCGATGCATGTGTTGGGATGGGAATAGTGGTTCTTGGCGTGTGTGGTAAAACCGCAGGATAATGCATTTTGGGTACTTTGGCGGGGTGAGTTTCGAAACAACCCGTCCGGGGATCGGGGATGGGGGTGCACTCTCGTGTATCCCCACTTTTACTTTTCCGGAGCACATGTGTTGGGGTTTTACTTACGATATGGAGGACATGAGCTTGCCCGTGCAGCGAGTGGATTAACTTGTCGATAGGACTTTCCTTACACACACCTCGCCTCGTAAGCATGGGGTTGGGCGAGTTGAGCTCGGCAAGTGCGGATCCATACACGCCCGGCGGGATAGCTGTGTCGGTGGGGAGAGGTGGGGAGACCACCTTCTCGGTCACGACTCTCGTGTGGCCACAGGGGCATTTCACAATTCGATGTAATTCCCTTGGCGGGGATCGTTTGAGGGCGGATGCGGGATGGGGCCGTAACTCGAGAGTTCGCACGGTAGGATGGGCTCGGTCGGTATACCGTAGGGTTCCATTCGAGTTGGGTATAGGTGTACACGCTCTGCAGAGTTGTTCGATCTATAGTTATAGCCGTGTCCTCGGTCATGGACATACCTAGAAGACATGTCCGTTCCTTATGTTTTGGGATTTCTACCTTCCCCAGTAGATGAGAGTGTGGTGAGCCGTGGTTGCAGTCGGGGAGAGGAGAGTGGCTACCTCTACCTCGCGGATCCGGTTGCAATCATTGAGGTGCGAGGAGAGGAAGTTCTCGCATCGACCCTAGATGGAGATAGGTTGCGGAGACGGGGCCCTGGGGTACCAAGTGTTTCCGAGCTGTGTTGAGAGTCTGGGTTGGGGTACTTGATGGAGATATCTTGTTGTTACTTTACTACTGCTGCATAGGAAACCCGAGCTTCTACCTTGTCTCTTTTCTTCCCTTTAGAAGTTAGGCCACTTAAAAGGCTGCGCATCTGATTGGTGGCGTGGACCTATCCCGTTCCTTGAGGATAGACTTTGGGTCGAGTCTGAGTCGACTACGACAACAACGCCGACGGATGGTACAACTGATGGGTGCGTCGCTTCGCTCAAGGATGTCTGTGGGCGAGAAGAATAAAAGATGGAGACCCTTATGAGATGCTAGCTACCGCTGCGTAGAATCTTCACTCTGATTCAGCCAAGAGGCTTGTAATGTTGTACTCTATAATGGACATGTAATAAATTATGTACTGATATTTGTGTGATGCGATGTATGGTTATGTTTTACTATCTGTGATGCGTTACATGCGTGATAGATAAGATCCGGGGACTATCGCAAAAGTACAAGGATTCGGATTTTCTTCACCGAAAATCCGGAGCTTTACAAATGTTGTTCCAAATAACCAGACTATATCTACATTGGGTGAAGAGGTGTAGAATGTTCTCGTCATGCACATGGCAGGGTATGCAAACTTTTCGATTAAGCCATGAGAAAATTTTGGTTTGATCAATATGAATTTTTGGATGAATATAAATGTGAGAACAGCCTTAATTGTTACTCCGTCTGCCTGCGAGTA
The DNA here is from genome assembly GCA_022644695.1 of Cenchrus purpureus. Classification (NCBI taxonomy): domain Eukaryota; kingdom Viridiplantae; phylum Streptophyta; class Magnoliopsida; order Poales; family Poaceae; genus Cenchrus; species Cenchrus purpureus. Next base: position 85,548,078 of record CP053459.1, read on the forward strand.
TAAGGCAGATTTTTTTATGTTAAGACAAAATCGACCTTGACTACGGATATCAGCTTGTTATTTTTGTGATATACAAGTTTTCAACTTTGCATGCCGACAGGTTTGTTTTGATTTATGATTTCCACTGCACGTGCAAGTGGGATGGATATCTTTGGACAGGGAAGGGGAGCATTTTATCCCGTCCAAATACAGTGAACCTGTAATGCGCGTACTCCGTACCTAGGACTCCTACAGTACCAGAAACAAGGCTAAAAAATGACCGTGAAAAAAATAAAAGAAAACAAGATGATACTCCGCAGATTGCTGCAAGAAATTTTTAAACAAAATTTTAAGATAAAATGTGAAAGTAGAAACACCAAAATGATTGCACGACGACATTTTTTTAAATAACATTATACATGAAAATATGTTAATTCTGCTGAATGAAAATATGTTAATTCTGCTGAATGAAAATATGTTAATTCTGCTGAGAGAAAATCATTATTACATGATTGATCCTACATGTATTTCTATTGCGAGAATTTTGTGGTGGGCTACTCAGAAAGATATGCTATTAGTCACTGAAAATCAGTTAAAAACATAAATAGATGATTTAGTGAATGATGACATAGCGTAGTGGATTATGACGTGAAAGGGGCGCTGCGACGAGCACTCGAATTTCCATGACCATCATCAGCTTTGGTTTTGGTCCCAGATGATGATGATGATCATGGAACGGGGTTCATCTCACCCCGTAAATAATGGGGACATTTTTGTTTTGTTTTCGCTTTGGCCCACGACGCAACGCAATTGACCTGTTGCGCTTGCGCCGTGCTGCCTGACCCAGTGCCCACTGCCCAGTGCCAGCGCCACTTCCACCAATACCTTCGAATCTCTCCTGCGGGCAGTGGGTAGTACTGTAGTAGGCGGTAGCGCTAGCCCCTCGATTCCCTGAGTCCCAGCGTCGTGGTCGTCGCCCTCCGCCGCCGCCACGACCTCCTCGGGCGCCCGATTCGGCGTCCTCCCCGACCGGGTGCAGCGGCAGCCGCTCCTGTCCCCGTCGCTCCCCGGGTAGGAGGACCCAACTCCCGGCTCGTCCTCACCCGCGGCCCGGGGTTCCTCACGCGCACCAGCTTCGCTTTCGTTTCCTCATCCGCGCGGTGCCGCGCCGTCGCCTCCGAGGTCGACGGCCTCAACATCACCAACGACGTCACCCAGGTGACGCACGCACTCCCCCCGACGTGTCAAATGTTGTGATCAAAAGTCAACAATGATAAGTAATTTGGAACAAATGGAGTAAAATGGTGGTCAAGTTTAAGAGCAATTGGATCCTACAAAAATGCCGTTATTGAGTCATTTGGAGCAAAATTCGTCAATATGATTTACTTTTTGAAATAAGTCAATATGATCTACGATATTCCATTTAGCAGAGGATCAGGCCTGTATCTACTTTCCATGATTTATGATCCTCGCTCGCGTGACAAATAGGCCGAGTGCTAAAGATCACCGAGAGGACCATCCTAGAAAATAAGGTCAGACCGTCAGGGCATGCATGCACTCTCGCGTAGTGTGTGTGTATAAAAAACTTCATGATACGATGGCCTGATCCGCTTTGAGCCCATACGACTACTACGAGTCTACCAACGAATCAGACCACAACGTGTCGACAGTTTTTGTTTTGATTTAAGATTTCCACTGAGAATGAGCTGCAGCTCGGTTGGTAGGTGTTGCAGGTGGGCATACGAAGGCTGGCGAGGATTATCCCGTCCAAATACAATGAACATGTAGTGCACGTACTCCTACTAGCTACTGTACCAAAAACAAGAGTGTAAAAAGGGACGAGGGGAAAACAAAAGAGAAAGTGAAAGGGGGAAGAATGAAGCAGAACAACATATCCTAATTTTGATTGGATGGTTGAGTAAGAAGCAACGAAGACAGTTTGAATCTGGACGCGGATCTGAACTGAGATTTAGAGCCGGAGTCCGGAGCAGTAACAGTACGTGTGCATGGGCAAGTTTGCGAATTGCCGAACAACTTTTTGAAACGAATCGCTGAATAATTTTGAATTGATAAGAAAGGGGGCACGATTTCAGCAGCGCTGCGACGAGTACTCTGAATTTGCATCATCACCACTCACCAGCGTTGGTTTTGGTCCCAGATGATGATGATGGAACAGGGTTAAATGGGGGGATATTTTGGTTTGGTTTTGGCTTTGGCCCACGGCGCAACGCAATTGACCTGCTGCTGCCGTGCTGCGTGACCCTGACCCTGTAACGAAACGAAAAGCCGGCGGCGGGCCGCGGGGGGTGCCAGCCAGCCAGACTCTGCCAGTGCCCAGCGCCACTCTCCCACCCCTGATCTCCGAATCTCTCTCCTGCTGGTAGTGGGTAGGCTGTAGCGCTAGTCCCCCCGATTCCCTGAGTTCCGCGAGCGATGGCGTCGTGGTCGTCGCCCTCCGCCGCCGCCGCCGCCTCCTCGGGCGCCCGATTCGGCGTCCTCCCCGGCCGGGCGCAGCGGCAGCCGCTCCCGTCCCCGTCGCTCCCCCGGGTAGGAGGACCCAACTCCCGGCTCGTCCTCACCCGCGGCCCCGGGTTCCTCACGCGCACCGGCTCCGCTTCCGTTTCCTTATCCGCGCGGTGCCGCGCCGTCGCCGCCGAGGTCGACGGCCTCAACATCGCCAACGACGTCACCCAGGTGACGCACTCTTCGAACGCGCGCCTAGCTTCGGTTCATTCCCCGTTCATTCGATTCCCTAGTTGCGGTGCTAGGATTGCGTATGTCAGTACCAGCCAGTAGAATTGCATACTTTTAGTCAACTGATGCCAGACACTAGTACTACACAGAATAAAGTACACTACCAGTGCTGATCTTAGTATTAGAAAACTGCGAAAGGGAAAAATAAGGATGCATCGGCTTCTGTTTTGACGGTCAATTCTCCATTCGCAGCTCATCGGCAAGACGCCAATGGTTTACCTCAACAACATCGTCAAGGGCTCTGTCGCCAATGTTGCTGCTAAGCTCGAGATTATGGAGCCCTGCTGCAGTGTCAAGGACAGGTATCCTTTCGTTTCATTTCCTTCCATTGGTGGGGGACTGGCCCTTTCGGTTAGAGCTCACTAGTTCCAAACCGGATTGATTTCAGGATAGGATACAGTATGATAAATGATGCTGAGGAGAAGGGCCTGATTACTCCTGGAAAGGTGAATTGTTTGTACACAAGCGTACTTTGGCCTTCTTTTCACATATTACTTTGATTAGTTATATTGATAGAAATGCAACAAAACAATTTATGCTCATAATTGAAATAACCAAATGAGTACATGTGTCTGAGGTAGCCACAGGTGCCCCAGAGATGCTTCTGATCAATGTTTGACACAAATCATGACAGCACCGTTTCATTCATGCTTTCTGCTTACCCTAAATGGCTTGCTTTTCTGTCCCCTGATTCTGCTCAGAGTGTTTTGGTGGAAGCTACAAGTGGAAATACAGGCATTGGCCTTGCCTTTATTGCTGCTTCTAAGGGATATAAGTTGATATTAACAATGCCTTCATCAATGAGTATGGAGAGAAGGGTCCTACTCCGAGCTTTTGGTGCTGAACTTGTCCTTACTGATGCTGCAAAAGGGATGAAAGGGGCCTTAGACAAGGCTACAGAGATTTTAAATAAGACTCCCAATTCATACATGCTTCAGCAGTTTGATAACCCTGCCAACCCAAAGGTAACAGAGAACTAGCCAGGTGACTCTATCTAAATGTGTACTCTGTTTCTAACCTATATTTGTCTTCATTTGTTTCAAACAGGTACATTATGAGACTACTGGGCCAGAAATCTGGGAGGATTCAAAGGGGAAGGTGGATATTTTCATTGGTGGAATTGGAACAGGTGGAACGATATCTGGTGCTGGACGTTTCCTGAAGGAGAAAAATCCTGAAATTAAGGTTTCTTTACATTTTGCTAAAAAAAATAAATCTGTCATGTTGTATGTGCTTTAGTTCTTATACGATCATCTGTACTTAGGTTATCGGTATCGAGCCTTCTGAAAGTAACATACTCCGGTGGAAAACCTGGTATGATTGTGAGTTGTGACCATACTTCCATATGTCCCTATCAAACTTTTGGTGTTTGCTTACAACTGTCATCCAATTGTAGGTCCGCATAAGATTCAGGGAATTGGGCAGGATTTGTTCCTAGGAACTTGGATAGTGATGTTCTTGATGAAGTAATTGAGGTATGAGCGCAAACCAGTCTTATATTTTTTTCAGTATAAACTGACATTTAATACAAAAGCATGAACAAAGGTCATTATCATCCCCAGATTAACTTGTCTGTTTCTGTTATTAGACTGTACATGTGTATGCCATTCATAGAACAGTATTCACAAAAGTATACTTACATAAGCTACATAATTCTTTGCTTTGGGCAACAACAAGAATCATATCCTTTTGCTCTGCCTTCTACAGAAGAGATCTGTGCATTTCTGTTTGTTACTCTATTTCTCATGGTTTGCACCTTACCGTTTATGCTACAGATATCAAGTGATGAAGCTGTTGAGACAGCAAAGCAGTTGGCTGTTCAGGAAGGATTACTGGTATGATAACTTGACATCTTGATGCTTTGAAGCGTCAAGGACATTATTTAGGCATGCCATTCTTTTTGGGAAATTGTCCCTGAGTTGCAAGCATCCATCTTCCTTCAATACTTTCTTAGAGGAAAGAAGCTTTATTGACTCAACATGTAGCTCAAAGCCACTAGCCACCTACCAGTCCTACTTTTCAACTACAAAGAGCTACCAAGCATTCATCTTTTGATGAAAGAAGGTAAATCATGAAGAGGGACAAACTAGCTATTTAAGACTGACTAGATAGAATCAGTTTATAGGTACCATCCTGGAGCCAATTTACCTTTTCTTTTCATTTAACAATAGTGGATTCTTGGGTTAGTAGTAGAAATGGACTTTTGTACACCAGACGTAGACTTCTCTCAGTCTTTCTCCTTTATATCAAAAGCAAATGCTAAGTAGAGTAGCTGGAAACACCCGGCAAGATGTGTGACCGAAGGCATGCGAAGTTAGGAACTAACAAAGCCATCTTCCATGAATGTCGCACTTGGTAACATTATACTGCAGGAAGCTCATCATTGTTTTTGAAATGAACCTTAGAATCTTGTGCCATTTGAAGATTTGTGAATTTTGTGTAGGTTGGAATCTCATCTGGAGCGGCCGCCGCTGCTGCCATAAAAGTTGCCAAGAGACCAGAAAATGCTGGAAAGCTGATAGTGGTAAGTGCAGAATTGTCATCTCTGCTATAACCCTTTTTAAATATCCTTTGTGATTGTACATATCACAATATGCATGCCACTACATTCTTTTGGGTCATTTCTCCAGGTTATATTCCCAAGCTTTGGTGAGAGGTACCTTTCGTCCGTCCTCTATCAGTCAATAAGAGAAGAATGTGAGAACTTGCAGCCTGAGCCATGAGTGAGCCCTTGGTCTTAACAGAATAATAAATGTTTCTGAAATAAGATGCTTGGTGAGCATCAGCGCCTCTGAGAATCGTTACACCACTACACTTGGCATCATTTGGCGCTGTCACCCTTTTGCCACCACGACAGGAATTAGTGAGGCGTGTGGAGAAACATACATGACTCCATCTGTTTTCCCCCTTTAGCTAAACGGAAACACTTCGTACATGTCTATACAATTCGGCCTCATTTGATTGACGACTGTAATCAAACATCTTGCCCATGAATTTTTAAAGTTAAACGAGTGTCAATTGGCTGGAGCAGGTGGATATGTTTTTTTCCCCTGTGTATCGCTACCATGCATCTCAAACAAGTGTCAAACTGGGCCGAAGCAGGTCTTTGTATCACAGCATTCTGCGTCTGGATTTTGGCATATGGCAAGCACGATAAAGCGTGTTCCAGGTGACAAGAGGGAACACAGCTAGTGTGCAATCATGTGCATTTCTACTACTGGTTTGTTTGTGTTTTTCTTTCATGTGATAATGACATGGACGCTGAAGTGCTACCATATACTCCCTCCGTTTCAAAATACTTGTCGATCGTTGTTTTTGCAACTTGACATTCGTCTTATTCAAAAAATTGTGCAAGTACAATTTATTTTGTTTGCTATATGTTTTAATGTTGTATGTATTTTAAGCTTCATATCGTTTTACATGTTTGTGATAATTTTTTGAATAAGACGAATGGTCAAAGTTGCAAAGAAAAGTCAACAACGATAAGTATTTTGAAACGGAGGGAGTATCTTCCTATGGATGATTTAATGATTGGAAAACTTAATAAAATCGGAGCTGTATTATTTGCTGATTTCCCTCCAGCTTGTTCCTAGTTCATGTATTCACCTAGATGGATAATGTCCATTTCATGGGCGTTCAAGGCAACACATGCGAGGTCCTTTATGCGAGCCTCGGAAGTCTGTTGGATCCGGATACTCACGGTGATTGGATTTCTGTTGTTCTTTCTCGTATGCTCTCATAAATAGCGCGTGGAATTTAGTTGCGTTGCACACGTACATGCATGGGCATGACATGGGAAAGAGAGAGAAAACACAATGGCTTACAGCTGCGTCCCCTTTTGGGTTGCATCGTTTGGTTTCAGCGGTTCCATTTCCAAGTCAAACCATCCATTCAGTGTTTGCGCCGTGGATACAGATTCTAATATCTAACAATCATTAATTGTATATTTCTTAACATGCAAGTCATCATCCACCAAGGTCACATATTGATATATTTCACCAATTTTTTGTAGCTAAATACATATGATCAATTGTTTAAAAGATTTCTCTTTCAAATAATGAACATTTTTTGCACAAGCAATTAGACAATCAAATTGGTTCATAGTTTATCGAAAACTCTCTCAAATCTCGCAGCAACGCGTGAGGAATCACCTAGCTTATTTGGGATAGAGATGCCAACGCAGGCCGAATTTTATCTTGAGTAGCCAAGTAGGCTATCAACCATGAAAAGCAAACCGTAAACACTAACACACAATACAACTGGGTCTTGGTCTATATACGTGTAACATTTGTATCTCTAAATAATTAAAAAAACTAGATTCAAATATCTATGTAATGATAATAATTTTGCAATATATATAATATCAAAATTGTTTCTCGAAAAGTAAAAGTGACAATTATTTAAGAACGAAAGAAATATGTTGTTGAACTCTCCTCGAGGCCCACAATGCAGCATGTGTGATCTACCGAGTGAAAGTGAGTTAATTACACTGAAATTTTTTCTTGCAAGGATGACAAGGAAATTGTGGTTACTGGTTACCTAATGTTTTTTGTCGCCAACTCACCACAATTTGGTGGTGGTGCCCAATTTAGTTGCCATAATAAACCACGGCAAACTCCAGGGGAAAAGAACCAACCAAAAAAAATAAATGCACGGGCGGATTATTGCGCTAAGAACGTGCATCTTGTCATCATCACGATTATTGATTAGCAACCAAACAATGGCAGCAGGAAATCAAAGATTTTTTTTTTTTTTTGCGACGGCAGGAAATCAAAGATTGAGACTTGAGAGTGCTGTCCCGGAACCAAACCATGATTAGAAACCACGCGCTCGGACCAGCCGGAAGCAAACTGCCCGAACCGTACCGTGCGTGCTGCCGCCGCCCTGTCCCGTCCGGTCCCGTGACGGAAAAGCCCCTCGCCCCCTCGGCCTCTGCGACCGTGGACCGAGGGGCAGAACCGGGATTCCGCAAGTCCGAAGGGGGGACTCGGGGTCGACTGGACTCGAAGCGAGGGGAGGGTTTCCCCTCTTGTCTTCCTCTCCTTCTCCTCTCTCTTCTTCTCTTTCTTCCCCCCACGAGGCCACGAGATTCTGCTGTTCCACGCCGCCAGAATCAGTCGTGCCGCATCGTCGGCGACCTCTCCGCCGGCGACGCGGTCACACAGCGGAACTCGGGGACCCTTTGTCTAAATTATTTTTTCTCGTGGAGAGGCGTTTCGTTCATCCTCCTCCTCTTCCTGTCGGCCTTGTGGTGCTGCAACTGGACTGGCGTGGAGTGGAGATCCATCCACCCGCACTTGCCACGATCTCTTCCTTCTCGCGTCGGTAACCGCCCCCACGATTGCTTGCACGGATTGCTCTGGGGCTTGGCTTTGCTCGCGGTCTAATCCAAATCTGCCTCCCCTCCCTTTCTCTCCCAGTTCAGTTGGCTGCGGATTTGCGGTGCCGTGGTGCGGCCCCGCAGCCCAATCCATGGTTGGGTGCGATTTGGTTCGGCTTCGCCTTCGTCTTGAGCGCTCGGGATCAGTCTAGCCGAGGCGCGGGCGCGGTTTGGTTGCCGGAAGACTTTTGTCGGAGTTCAAGTGAACCCCCATGCCCCAGCTGAGGTCCGGCCCCGATGGCGCCGGTGGGGACTACATCAAGTGGATGTGCGGCGCCGGCGGCCGCGCGGGCGGCGCCATGGCCAACCTCCAGCGCGGCGTCGGCTCCCTCGTCCGGGACATCGGCGACCCATGCCTCAACCCCTCCCCAGTTAAGGTCGCTTTGCTTCGTAATTAAATCGCTTCTGCTGTTTAAATATGGATAGCGTGATGGGTAATGATGCCAATGCCAATGCGAATGATGCTTTGCTCTCCCTTGCCCGTGACATTGGCAACCACTGCAGCTTCATTGGTTTTGTGTTGATCATTATTGGCATGTAATGTATCCTCTGCATTTCCCCTACCGGCAATATTAGCAGTATGCATAGTGATGGCTCACTCACGATTTTGTACCCGTATACATGTATAGATGGCACATAGAAATTACAACCTTCCTTTTGTTTTTGCATTAATGCATATACTGTCTATATTTAGTACTTATCCAAATTGCTGAGACTAAATGATTCATTCACTGTAGCATTTGCACTACTTTTAGGTCGCTGGCCATGAATAAGGTTTACTGTCACATAAGATCCGTGGCAGTAAAACTATTTCCTTGATTAACAACTCTGTTTTAGTGTGATAACAATTTTCAAGGGGCACATCCTGAATGCTAATACTGATCTGGTGTCAGAAAGATGATGACAGCACACTATCTATCTACCATTCAAGTAATCGTAACATATGAACTAACAAATCGTAATAAAAGTACGAGCATATCAATTTGTCAAATGGTGTATGAAACTACGAATTATTTGTGGCTATTATATGATTGTATCCATCATTGGCAAGTAATGTATCCTTAATATTAGCAGTATGCATAGTGATGGCTCACTCCTGCAATTTAGTACCTGCATACATGGTATAGATGGCACCTAGAAATTACAACCTTCTTTTTTGTTGCATTATTGCATACATTGCCTATATTTAGTACTTATCCAAATTGCTGAGACTAAATGATTCATTCAATAGAGCATTTGCACCACCCTTAGGTCGCTGGCCATGAATAAGGTTTACTGTCACATAAGATCCGTGGCAGGTTAAAACCATTTCCTTGATTAACAGCTCTGTTTTCATGTGCTCACAATTTTCAAGGGGCACATCCTGAATGCAAATACCGATATGGTGCCAGAAAAATGATGACATCACATTATCTATCTACCATTCAAGTAATTGTAACATACGGACTAACGAGATCCTAATAAGAGTATGAGTGTATCGATTTGTCAAATGGTGTATGAAACTATGAATTATTCGTGGCTGTTATATGATTGTATCCATTTGAAACTATGAACTATATATGCCTATTCTCTTGATAATTTTCTTTCCCTGCACTACTGACAGCCTTGCTTTTCTATCTGCAATTGTACAGGGAAACAGAATGCTCAAACCAGAAAAATGGCACACATGTTTTGACAGTGAGGGAAGGGTTATGTGTTTCCGTAAAGCCCTCAAATTCATTGTCTTAGGGGTGAGTTAACTATGTATTTCATGTCTGAGGAACTTCCCTTTTCATATTCTTGTAGTTGTGGAAGCACTGTGATTTTTTTTTTCAATCTTGAGGCTTCATGTTCACATACTGGTATCAGCTCTGATATAGCAGGGTTTTCTTTCATCACCTAGAGAACCATTTGCACAACTGTGTATAATTTAACTGGGCGTCAAAGGGGTTGTATAACAAGTTCTATGTTCTTTACCAATGTGCAGGGTGTGGATCCTTCTATTCGAGCAGAAGTTTGGGAGTTTCTTCTTGGCTGCTATGCCTTAAGTAGCACGTCAGAATATAGGGAAAAGTTAAGAGCTGCTCGAAGGTGAGAAAATTTCATGTTTCTTGGTACAAGTATCATTTTTAAAATTTACAAGCCTAAGAGGTTTACATTTTTATGTTCTATAAGATAATGATGTTGTATTTGTTAGCGTGTTTACCTTTGTATTTTCAAACAGACTGCTCTAGCCAAAATTCCTACACTTTGTTGTCCAAATTAGTGTTCTGTTATATTTATAATTATGTGCATACCATAGGGAATGACATTAATAATAATGTGCCTCAATGTGTGTCTGGACTCTGGAGTGACAGTATAGATCCTTTGAACTGGTTTTTAAGATACTGCCTTTTTTACATACATTTCCCTTGTACTTCCTTATACAACCTTCTTACACACACTCTTCTAGGGGATAAACTGATATTGTGAATCCCATGTAGTCTAGATATTGTGCTTGTATTATTGGAAATTTAGAAGGCTCTAACTTGATGCTTTTTTTTCTTTCTATGTAGGGAGAAGTATCATTATTTAATCAGACAATGCCAGGGCATGCATGCAAGCATTGGTACAGGTGAGCTTGCGTATGCTGTCGGATCGAAGCTGATGGATGTCAGGAATTTGCCCAAAGAAACTGATAGTGGAGAAGAAGTCAGCACAAGTCAACAAACTTCACATCAAGAACCTTGCAATGTAGTGGAAAATTCCAATTTGAATTGTGGGTCTGGTGGCACACCTCAGTCTCAGAAAAGAAAAGGCTGTAGTAAATCAGCTGAACCAGTTGGTTTTAACATACATAATGATAGCTCTGTATATGATTCTTCCAATTTTATGGTACCTTCCACAGCTGTGAATAGTTGCTTGAGAGATTCCGGAGATTATGATGACATTGGTGAACCAAGGTATGACAGTGAGACCTTCACCGATTTTCCTTCCCTATCTGGTACAAACTTGTTTGCAAATGGCGGCGAGGATAGCAATGGAGTTGAGGAAAGTCATTGTAGTTTCTCGGTTCCTGAAGATAGGTTAAGGGTCCGTGATTTAACGCATGCACAGCTTCCAAATCAATAATAACATAGATCTCATTATAGAGTCAAATTCATTCTCCAATGATCTGTTTCGACCTAGCAACAGTGACTCAGCCATCTTTCACTCGGATGCATACAAGCAGGATAGATGGTTAGATGATGGCTATAGTAAGGAAATTATAGACTCCTTGAGGATATCTGATGCACCAGAAGCAGATTTAGTTGATGGAACCAAATCAAACGGTTTTATTGCTGACAAAGACAAGGTTTCCGAATGGCTTTGGACACTGCATCGAATTGGTATGCTTATATTTGCAGTTTTCACAATTCTGGCACAGCCTCTTCTGATTGTATTCTAATAATGGATTAAAAAAATCCTGATGCAGTTGTTGATGTGGTGAGAACAGATAGCCATCTTGATTTCTATGGAGAATCAAGGAATATGGCTAGAATGTCTGATATACTTGCAGTTTATGCGTGGGTTGATCCCTCCACTGGGTATTGTCAAGGTTTGCATATTTCAGGGAGCTTATTTTCTCTGTTGTCTGATTATTCTTGATGTATCTAATTCTGAACAAGGCAATGTTAACTGTAGGTATGAGCGATCTGCTATCACCTTTTGTTGTTATATATGAGGATGATGCGGATGCCTTTTGGTGCTTTGAGATGCTTCTGAGAAGGATGGTAACTTGCATCTATCGTAATTTTTGTTGCTGTCGATTAGTTTCATCTTTATGTTACTTGACAATGATGTACCTTTCTGCTGTGCGCTGCTGTCCTCAGCGTGAAAATTTCCAGATGGAAGGACCAACAGGCGTTATGAAGCAGTTGCAAGCATTGTGGAAGATATTGAACTGACAGATGTTGAATTATTTGAACATTTAGAGCTATCCTTTGAGGAATCACTGAGCATGTGGGAGGTCTGGCTCTTCAGTATAACTGTCTCTCTGTTTTTTATTTTTTGACAGTTCCTAGTTGGCTAATCATTGCATAAAGTTTTTTTTTGAGAATTAGTCATTGCATAAAGTTAACATATGCATTCTTTAAAACAGACAAGTAGGTGAAATATTCTGAATCTTTATTTTGTAAATAAAATCTTCAGAGGCCTAAATAGTTCATAACAAAGACAATTTATGTCTGTAACAACATAGTTATATTAATTTACTTGCACCAAATAATGCAAAGAGAAATATGTGGCATTGCATTACGCATACATAACCACAGTGCAGTTGTGTTTTGATGCGGTTATTTTACTCTAAATGCTTATAACATTATAATCTTGTTTTGCTAAACAACTTTTCTTGTCTTTCAGATGATGTGGGCTGCTGATTTTGATGAAGAAGCAATCAGGCGTTAGAAGAGAACTGTCTAGGACCATTACTTGTAGATTTGAGGACTGATTTATCAAGTGAAGTTAAAGAAGTGCATCGGATGAACAGTTCCACAAGAAGAAAATCCAAAACCAGGAAATCCCATAGCAGGAATGCTGAAATCTGTGGGGCTTGCCACCCTGGAACGAGATCCACTACAAGAAATCATCTCTGTGGCTTGTCAGGTGCTACTATATGGGCAAGGCCTCAGCTGATGCCGCAACTGAGTGCAAATGTATCGGCAAAGAGCGGTGATGACGAACTGCCTATTTTCTGTGTAGCGGCAATCTTGATAATCAATCGCCACAGGATAATTAGAGGGACTCGTTCGATTGATGATGCGATCAAGGCAAGTTCAATTACTACTTTCTTTCTTGTCATTTAAATCCTTGTGTCCACAGAGTCATTGCTTATAGCTATTGATTCGCAATGGGCATTCTTCAGATGTTCAACGACAATGTGCTGAAAATCAATGTAAAAAGATGCGTACGCTTGGCCATCAAGCTTAGGAAGAAGTATTTGTACAAGGTAAGTTCTGATGCAGTACTGTCTAATTTATAAACATTAGCACCGTCCTCTGAGGTTGGTTTTTGAGTGTTCTACCTTTGTATTTGACAGTCATTGAAAGGAGGCTCTAGTGATGATAAAGAAAGTTGAAGGGCCTACATTTCTCCTTGTAGAAAAATTAGATATTTCTCCATCATGCATTGCTGTCTAATGTGGGTGGAGTGGTATTGACCAGAAGTCTGGTACATCTCCAAGATCCGTTACTCAGCATTGCAAGGTATGTGGCGCACCGGCTCTTTATTTTTTGGCGTCTATTTGTTGGCTAGACAAGAATTGTGTTTAACATCCAATAGGTAGTGGCAGGCGGTAAATGACTGACATATTTGTGGTTGCCTTGTTCCAGGAAACCTGTACATACTAGTATACTGGAACACAACAGATGAAGCTGTGGAAGTAAAGAAAAAAAAGCAATTGATTCCAATCTTATTGCTGGTGTTGTCATTGTTTTTGTTGTGCCCATTTGGCAATGGTCATGTCCATGATGATTGTATTTATCGGTGTGGAGGTTTGAGTGGGAGTGCGTGCCAGTGCGCCACGCAAAGCCACACGGAAAAACGGAACAGTAAAATGGATTGAAGTGTACAAAGTTTGATCCCAGCAATCCATTCTTTGGAGCGAAACTGTTTATTGGTTCCACGTCGTTACAAATGGAAATAATTTCACAACTCACAAATGCGATATGTTTGGATGTTTAAACACCAGACCTGGATAATGCACGAAATGACAACTGTAGGCCCTGTTTGGGACCGAGTATTTGCAACTCGCTTAGATTACTTTTCTGATGAACCGCTGTCCAAAAAAGCATGTGTTTGGCATCTCTGATTTTTACCGGAGCTCCAGCGGCCGCCCCTCTCCTGCCTGCGAGCTCCACAGGCGATGCTCCACGGGCGCGGCGGGGAGGGGAGGAGCCTGGCGGCCGGCGCGCGGTGGGGAGGGGAGGAGCCCGGTGCCTGATGCGGTGGGGAGGGGAGGAGACCGGCGGCCGGCGCCTGACGCGGCGGGGAGGGGAGTCGCCCGGTGCCCGATGCGGTGTGGATGGGAGGAGACCGGCGGCCGGCGCTTGACGCGGCGGGGAGGGGAGTCGCCTGGCGCCCGGTCCGCGCGGGGAAGGGAGGAGCCCGGCTCGGCTTCGCGGTGGGGAAGGGCGGAGACCGGCGGCTGGCGCGGTGGGGAGGGGAGGAGACCGGTGACCAGCCAGCGCGGTGGGGAGGGGACGAGGCCGGCGCCCGGCGCAGTGGGGAAGGGAGGAGACCGACGGCCGGCGCGGTGGGGCGAGATGCGCGGCTTCGCGGCCGGGAGGATGCGCGGTGAGGAGGATAAGTGATGAAAACGCCAGCTGCGGGCCACTTATGCAAACGCAGTGTTGGGCCGGCTTTTTTCGCGTTCGCGGTGGGATTGAGCTGGTTGAGAATCACGGCGTTTAAGCTTATTCTGCTTATAATTTAAGTTGAGCGTCCCCAAACAGGGCCGTAATCAGACTGGATTAAACGGCGGACTGGTTGAGCGTAAAGGCATCCGGCTGGGGGGCCCGATTCAATCCAGAACCGGGACAAGATATCAGGCCCGCCCAAGAGCCAGGTGCTTGATTTCGAGGGAGAGAAACCCAACCAAGGTCCCAGGACCCAGGCCCAAGATCCCCCAGCGCCCAGCCAGCCGCTGCCTCCTCTCTTCCTCCCTCTCTCGTCGCGCCGCCACCGGAAGCGGAAGCCGGAAGCAGCAAGCTCAGCTTCGCCCCAGCCCAAGAACCGGAGTGCGGAGCTCGCGCTCTTTCCCTCTCCTGTTCTGCGGCGGCCGCCACAAGCCCTCTCCAACCGTCGGCGACCTCGCCGCCGTCGCCAGGGGCCGCCTTCATCCTCCCCCACGGCCTCTGCCGCTGCCGGACTGTCTTGTTGGCATGTAACCCAGCTTGCTTGCTTCCCTTTTCTAGGGTTCCGTTTTGCGCTCAATCAAATCCAGTTCTTACTTCGTTTCCTTCCATTCAGTTTGTCGTAGTGCGCGAGGTGAACCTAGCCAAGGGCACCGCAAAAGAATTTTGGAGATTCTTCAACTGAAGCTCGCCCCCCGTGTGGAGAGAGCTTGAAGATGATGAACCAGCACAGGGAGGAGGATGCCCTGAGAGGCCGTGCGGTCAAAAACCAGAAGGTGCCCACCCGCCTCCTACTTATCTCTGCTTTTCATTTGTAAAGCAGACTTTGCGACTTCGTGTGGTTCATATATTTGCTTTCGAAATCCTTCCTTACCCTTCTCTGCGTTATGTTCCCTGCAGGCGATATGGGACAAGACCCTGGAGATGAGATTCTTGCTGCAGAAGGCGTTTTCCACTTCTAACAAGTTGCCCCAGGTCAAAGATTGCCGCAGCAAGCTTCTTCTTGGGCTTTCCATACCTGTTCCCCTCTCTGATGCAGGATTGTCGCAGGGTTAAATCCTAAGCTGAAATATATTCTGATTTGCAGGAACCCATCAAGACAAAGTTTTGCAATCATGATGAGGAGATAGAGCAAGCCTATGAGGACTTGTTGACGTCGTCAAAGCAGACTCTGGCTAGCATGACGGAGCTACAGGAGGTTCAATTTTTATTGCATTTTTTCATTGCTATGTTTTTTCTCACTGTACTTAACATCTGAAACTACCTATAGGCTTTGCTGGAGAGTAACCAGGCTGTGAAGGATGCCAATGGTATTGCTACTCTCCATCCAGTTCTTGTTGTAATGTAAAAACTGTGGTATTCCATCAATATATGTTCATAGTTCTTGACTTGATACCAGAAATTCCTTCTGCCCCCAATGGAGAGAATGATGAGTGGTCAGAAGTACAGAGGTTGCAGACAAGGTAATCCTTGTGTTAGAATTTTGAAATAACTAACATCAGTGCTCGAAAAGGACTGCATGTGCTATGCATTTGTTTGCAGTTGCTTGCACCCCTATTCTTGAGTAATCTCTTTTTTATAATACCATTACCGTCAAAACTTCTTGTTTCATAATTGTATGCATATCAGGTCCTGGCAGTTGCATTTCTTTTATGTGTTAAACCCTGCCCTAGCCTCCTAATACAGCTTAACTTTACTTAATTCTGATATAGCCCCACAATGTGGTAAGAGTAGTAGCCTACTTCTGCCTCCCATGCAATACATTGTGTAAAATAACCTCTATGATTTGATGTTAGATTGAGTTACCATCCCTAGTCTCAGGCTTTCAGCTGTTTCTTGCCTGTAGCCTGTGGCTGTTGTATCTTCTCAGCCATAAAATTGCTGTGCCGGTTGCCAGTTCAGCAAGCTAATTACGTTTCTTCATCCTGTAAGCTTATAGCCAAGACAATAGGTTGCATTGTAGGTGTACTTGTTGCCTTGTTGGTGTGCCTTCTGTGCCAAGACTGGTAACAGGAAAGGCACGCAACAAAGACCTAAAGACCTAAATCCTATTTAGTGTTGCTTAACCCTCTATGTTTGAAGTAGATGGAAAAAAGGCCAAGCTATTCACTTGTATAATGCAAACAGAATAATGTGACATGCTTCACTAAGGTGCTTGAAATTATTGATTGTTTGACATTCACAGTTTCTCTTGATTTCATTCTGCAATAACCTTTTTTTTTTTTTTTTGCTTTTTGTGGGGATCTCTAGTTCTTTACTGACTGGCAATTGGGTATACTGGTTTTGTGTTGTGTTGACCAATATATTTGAATCTTCTAGAATGTTTTGCAATCAATATGGCCATCCTACTATATGTTAATTTTGCTTTGTGCTAACATCCTTCAAGAAAGTATACTGGTTCCACAACATTGGATTCAATGATGTGCAAGCATGAGGCAACACACATTAAGAAAATAGTACAATTGGATCTTAAGGATACAATGCCATAACATGAAGACTCTGAGTTGGAAATCAAAAGTTCCAATAGTTATATGTTTGCTAACTTTCAGCTTTTGCATTTGCATTTGTTGCCTGATATTTTTGGTGCTTGGTTTTATGTGCTCATACAAGATGATTCTGATTTTGATAAATAATATTTATACAGGATAACGACCTTTAGAAATACTGAGATAGATAAATGGCAGAGGAAAATACAAGTGACGACAGGTGCTGCTGCACTGAAAGGAAAGCTACATGCATTTAATCAGGTTGCCTGAATACTAAGCATTTAGGAGTAGCTATTTTGTCATATATCATTAAAAAGTCTAGATCTAAGGCCTATACTCTTTCCACTTGTGAGAACAGGACATAAGTGACCAAGTTGCTAGTTACATGAGAGATCCAAGCCGAATGATTAACAGGATGTACATGACCAAATCTGCTGTTGGTGTATTCGGAGAGGTATTTAGATGCATATATCATAAAAGACCACCAATCATATTTTTGCACCTTGTTAACTATTAGCATGTAACTCTTGCCATTTACTTCAGGATGTGGGAGAACCTGGAGCGGCTGATGAGGTTTGAGCATTTTACTTGTTCTCTAATTATTTCAAATCCCTGTGTCGCCTTCAAAGTTAAAACTACTGAACTTTTACAGCTTGTGGTTCATTGGAGCTCATTTATTCCATTGAAATGAATATTATTTTTTCTAGCCTTAGCTAATTATCTGACACATAAGTTTTGATACCAGAATGTTTTTGTTTCTACAATTAGAGGATGTGGATTGCATTTCCTGGCCTCATATCTTTTTTTTTGTTGTAACTTAGGGGCGCATTGTGGAAGGTGATCCTGAACTTATTGATGATTCTGAGTTTTATCAGCAACTTCTCAAGGAGTTTCTTGAGTCGTGTGATAGAGGGGTATCAGGTTAGTTCATCTATATTCACACTCATAGACCCAGGCAATAGGCATTAAATTCTCAGATGCTTACTGCTGGTAAAAAGAAGAGAAAATCTCGGTCAGCCCTGGTTATCTGGCATTTCAGTCTAAAATTCTGTTGCAATTTGAATTTGTAGTCTTTTGAAGAATACCCTAATTTTATCTCAATTCTCAATGTGCATACCAAAATCTGGTACATCTGACAAAAGATGCATCTTTTTTTTGAGAATTTTTTTGAAGTGTTGATAAAGTTCTATCTTTCTAATATTTGCAAGAAATATATATGTTTCTACTTCTACCTAAAATACTTGTCAAATTTAATGTATGCAGAGTCGGCATTCTATGCTCTACGAAAGCAGCAGGTGAAGAAGAGAAAACTTGTTGATCGCCGTGCTTCAAAGAGTAGGAAGATAAGGTTTGGTCTCTTTTCTTCTGCGCTTGTTGGCTGCCAGAGATTTTCTTTTTTCAACTTGTTTGACTTACTTTTGGGTTATCATGTTTTCTTTTTGGTTATCATGTTTTTCTTTTTGGTTCTTATGTGATTTGTCCAGGTATAATGTTCACGAGAAGATCACTAACTTCATGGCTCCGGTACCCATGGATCTTCCTCCAATGACCCCGAAGTTGTTCGAGAATTTATTTGGCACGAGCAACTAGAAATACACCAAAGCTTGAACTCAAATTTCACATATAACATGTAGTAATTTTTTGTAGTCCTCAAATTGTAGCATGTGTGATGTTGCTAGACTTGAAACTGTGAATCGAGCATTTTTAATGTCAGTTTTGTGCAGCGACAAGCATATGCAAGCTTTAACTCTGCATTTTAAGTTCTATTTGGGTTGAGCTTAGCGACTGCCATGGACTAAGCAGCTTGGTGTGGTGACGTGATGTTGGCTCACTGTAAAATCTGGGTGATATCCTATGGAAACTAGCTAAATTTTTTAACGCTGTGCATTTTCTGGAAATCGCAACTTCTCAAAACTGATCCAATTTAAATGTAGGAATTAGAAACACATACTCCCTATAATCACAAACAACTGACATGGGTCTTGAAGACAAATTTTATCGCTAATTTTTGCTAGTGTTATACTGTTTTTTTTTTTTGTATTTTGGACAAAATTACAGTTGATTTTCTCTATCTCTACTTCTAAAAAGTATGGAGAAAAAAACCCGGTACGTCGTTCGTCCTCTCCGCCCGCGCGTCCGCCCCGCGGCGTCCTGCCTTCCGCTCGCGCGTCCGCGCCCCGCGCATCCCATGTTTACCCTCTGACGATTGATGACCCTCGCGCGTCCTCCAAACCCCGTTCGATCCATTTTTTCGTACCGCCCGCCCTCCTCTCCTCGCGCCGCTGCCACCCGCCCCCCTCCGCTCCTTTTCCCACACCGCCGCCGTCCGCCCCTCTTCTCCTTTCCAAAGAGGAGGCGCACCCACGTCTTAGCCCATCAGCGGTCCTTCCAACCCTAAACCGCGATACCATTTGCTTATCCCCACGTACTCATCATCGTCTACTTCAACACCAGATCGAACACGCCATCGCCTCCTCCGTGAAGGCGCCGACCGTCAACACGTCTTGGAGCCGCCATCATACATCGTCAGGTACGTCGTCGTTGCTGACTTGATAAAAAATAGGTACGCCAAGCCTCGAATCCTAAAGCTCGGGATACCGTCGGCTCTAATCCCCACTGCGGCCACGCAAACCCGCCACCATAATCTCCATCCGTCTCATGTCCTGGACCACGGCCGTCGTCACCCACATCGCCGCCGCTGCCTCTGATCCCAGGCCCGGGACGTGTGACCTCCAACCCCACCCCGATGAAGTGAACTGCAAGAATACATCGGGATCAGATGCATGTATTCAACAGCAAATGAACTAGGTACGTGTTTCCATGTCTGTCCTACCGTACCTTCAACTTTCTGATTTGATGATGACATCCAGTATTTGATGAGGACATCCAGCTGGGATAAGTACTGCCTCACCAAGTTTCTGTTCAAATGTCCAGTGTTTGTTTCCTACATACGCAATTGTTGAAAACAATCAATCACAAAGGGAAAGAAGTACAAAAGATCCACTAACTGTACGTACTATAATTTGCTTGATATTCGTGTTTTTTAGTTGTTTCGTCAGTATATGTATGTAAAAAATATAATAACAGAAAATAAAAGTATAGGCATTTCTTACACTTTAGTCAGTCCGGTTTAACATGTTGCCCGTTTGAAAGTATGGTAGGGCACTTCTTACTCCATGGAGGGTACCACTGCCAAAGCATCCATGGACACTTGACCAAATCTGGAGGGTACCGTTCTATCGCCAAGTCATGGTAGTGCAAGTCTACATGATGCGGATAACATATCATGTTACTCTTATATTTTATAAATATCCTTCAAATTAATTTCCTCAAAAGTGAGCCTGAAAAGATTCATTTGTGAAACATTACATATGCATACATAACACAGCCAAATGATTGACATAACACAGCCAAATGATTGACATGCAAAAAAAAATATTTATGCCACGATCACTTAATCCTAGGATGACACCAGTGGTGTATGCCATTCTATTAAATCTTACTAGGTTAACTTAATTTTTTTAAACGTAAGATCACTTAATTTTTATTCAGGTGATAGTATCCTACTGAGGCAGAAGGCGTGCTTTTGGTGTGCTCAACCAATGGATTAAATGATCAGATGACGGCATCCAACATCCAGATGAAATTCATCAATTACTTAATTCTATGGTTATTCATGAAAAATAAAAGGTGCAGTTAGGAAAAAACAAAGCAAAGTTACCTGAGAAGGGTAGTTCCACATCTGGATTGTGCCAGTATTTCCAATTCACCCCGACATCGCTGGAATTGTGATAGACCTGCAATGCAAAGCTTTGAGACTCTTCCACCCATAACGCAAAACATATTGCTGGATTAATAATAACAAGAAAACAACAAATGCACGGCAGTGACAGAAAAAACATCACCTTGAGAACTCTCACAAGCCACACAATACTACATAAATTTGTTCACTCAAATTATTTTATTTAAGAAATACAAGGCATTAGCATATTTACCAGTTACTAGAGTCTTCCATTTCTATACAGGGTCCTTTAAAGCTGCATTAGCTCCTTGAAGCAGTAGCAGGATCAGAAACATCAATGATATGGATGATGACTGCAAGTTGCATCTGCTAAAACATCCATCTTTCTGAGTGAGATGTAAATATGGAAGAGTTGTACTTGAGAGGAGAAAGCAGAATGCATAGAGAATTTCAGGGGATAATTTCACAAGTATGGTTGATGACTGCAAGTTGCATCTGCTTAAACATCCATCTTTCTGAGTGACTCTGACATTGTATGCACTATGGTACACCTTTCTGATGACATTATATTTGATTTTTATGTAGAGTCTTCCGTTTCTATACTGGGTCCTTCAAAGATGCATTAGCTCCTTGAAGTAATAAATAGCAGGATAAGAAACATACAGGGGTATCTTGCTCCCAATTGATTGGAAGGGGCACCCTATATTAGGAAATAGATCAGCGAGATATGCATATGGAAGAGTTGTACTTGAGAAGAGAAAGTAGAATCAGAGGATAATTTCATAGGTATGGATGTACTCCAAATGACTGCAGGTTGCATCTGCTGAAACATCCATCTTTATTAGTGACTGACAATTTATGCACTATGGCAAACCTTTCTTATGACAATATCTTTGATTTTTATGTAGAAATTTTGTAACAAGACATCAGTTTATGACAATATTTTTACACAGAATGTAATGTTACTATATTCTATCAGAATGAGTATCCCTTTAGTTATAACAAATGATTGATGCTACCTGCTATGTTGTTCTACGTGCAAAATGAGAATCAAAGATAAATTCAGTCACACCAGTAGGAACCAATACAACTTTAGCCATGCCAAGGATATATGCAAGCTGTATATCAGCAAAGTTAACTTACACTCTAAGATAAATTATTCTACGTGAATAGACATATGTGTATAGTATACAGTCAAGTGTAGCAGTCTTGTTAAAATAAGTGAGACACATGCTCCGTCAGGAGAAATCAGCGTAAAGTACATGAGAGTTCTTCAATTTAGTCACTACTTTCTTAGAGAAAATTCACAAAAATAAGTAATTTAGTCACTACTTTCTTAGAGGAAATTCACAAAAATAAGTAAGTTCTAATTTCACTGCATGATAAAATTAAGAATGATTTCTTACCAAGCTGGAGGATGCATCAAGAATGGACAAAAGACTCCAGCATGTGTTTTGCTTGTGTGCTCAAGTAGATCCACATATGTATGAGTAAAATTGCAAGAATATGGCATCAAGAAGTTGAACTTGGAAATACACAATTAAACTGGAGAAATCAATAATCTGGAGATAATGCTACAAAAATGAAGTAATGGCTTGAACAATGGCTCTCTTCTTGTCGTTTCCCAATTCCCCTCTCTTTTTTTGCGAATTACACAATACATCGGAGACACTCACAACGCACGCACACTCATCCCTGTGAATACACGCACGTAAACCCTACCCCTAGGAGCATCTTCGAATACAGTGCCGGCAAATCCTCAAGATTGACGAAGTCACCAGACGCCTCTCGTCGACGGAACGCCGCCTACCACTGAAAGCACAAACGCCTGCTAAATCGAGAAATTCGCTCCCACGGGGAGTCGAACCCAAGACCTGAGGTGCTACCGGGGCTCTTGTAACCACTAGGCTACAGGCCCTTTCGCTCCCAATTCCCCTCTCTCCAACACCCTCTCCCAATTTCAATTTCTTGCTGCCGTAGTTGGCTGTAGTCCCTCGGGTGCATGCAAGCTAGAGCGCAAGAAGGCTACCAGAGCTCCCTCCCCTCCCTGACCTTCTTCCCTTTCCCCAGCCTCCCTCCATTCCCAGACGCAGTGACAAAGAGATCGGAAGAGCAACACGGGGGAAGGTCCCATGCGGTGCGGCAAAGATCTACCAGCACCGAGCCTTAGGGACGCCACGACACCACCGCAAACTTGCGTTCCTCCCCCTCAGGTACCCCCTACGTCAGGAGAAATCAGGAAGGAGACGAGCAGGTAGGTGGCGTACCTGGTGGGAGCGGCCTGGCGAATGCCGAGCTTGAAGGATACGACGCCCTCCATGGCTGGCGGGAGCGAGCGGAGGCCCATGGCGGAGAGCTCTAGCGAGCTTGGATCTCGACGGCGGCGGCCTTGAAAGGCGGAGGCAGCCACAGGCGTGAGAGCTCCATCGCGGTCTGCGCAGGCGGGCTGGAGCTTCGCGGCTGGGCGGCCAGCGAGGCAGCGACAGTAGCAGCTCGCCTGCGCTCGGGTGGAGGGATGCGGGGCAAGCGACAGTAGCAGCTCGCTAGCAATGGAGTGGAGGGATTCGGGGCTGCTGCGGTGCTGCCCCTGCAGAGAAACGGATAAAACAAAAAAGAAATGACGAACGGACTATCAACGGACGGTGAGGAAATAGAAAACAGGAAAAAGAGAAAATGAAACATAAAAGAAAAATGCTAATTATATTTAAAAATATATACAAAGAATATTAGAATCGTTGACTTTAGCTTGCGTATATAAATCGAAAACGAATTTCAACAAACTCGAGACATTAGAATTATTGTCTTCTCTTGTATTAAAAATAAGTTTTTAATAGTCTGAAGAACGTCATTTTATTCATACTTGAATCTAAGGTAATGCATATGTTTGTATTTGAATTTAAGGTAATACATACTTTATATGTTATATATGTTTTTTAAAGTCGAAGATCAATGCACATGGAATTTTGTTTCACCCGTAGCAATGCATGAGACAAATCCATTAAGAGAGCGTATCAGGTGGAAATCAGCTCACCTGTGCAAAATGAACCCACCTCTCCTCTTGCCACCAGATGCAGATTGTGCGTCCTTGATCGGAGTTTGCACAGTTTGCACATGTGGGTTGGTTTCAACCTGATACGCTCCATCTTAAACAAAATGATGCGTGACTGTGTTTATATTTGTTTTACATATTGTTATTTTGTTGGATCTTGTTTGTTCTATTATTATTTTGTTGTCCATGTGTGCGGTGTGCCACGATATGAGCTGCAACAATTTATCGCCTTAGGAAATAAGATCCGCCACCACAACTATAATTCAGTATTATTATTTACTGGAATTGCTTTTAGCCTTTTACACTATATAATTTTATTAAATATTTTGTGTATTGGATTGTAAATATTTGGATGTCCGTGGCAACGTACGAGCATTTTCCTAGTATAGTCTAGAGAACCAAATCATTATATGTTCCTCGCTTCCACGAAACTATGTTAACCCCAGGAATGCAGTCTCGCAACGGCTTGCGGCCGCATGTACCGCCCAGCTGCTCGTAATCGCTTTGTGATTCACGACCCAACCTAACGCCATTCCTGTGTCCCATTCCTCGCGCATGCCGAGTGTGCTTCTTTTCCCGAGCCGCAGTTATTCCTACCCTCCGCCACCGCGGGAGTTGTGCCGCCTCCTCCGCCGCCTCCGCTGTCTCCGCTACGCCGCGAGCTCCTCTCCGCTCGTCACGGCCAGATCTGGATTAGTTTTCCCCTCCGCCGACAGCGGAATCTCGAATATTCCGCTCTCCACCCTTGCGTTTTGCTCCGTACTGTGGTGATGCAGGACGCCGCTTCCGCCATCTTCTAGGTCGCAGCAGTCTTTATCGTCTCCGGCGCCGCGAATCGTCCTCCAAGTGAGTCAATCCTGTGGTGATGCAGGACGGCGCTTCCGCCATCTTCTAGCTAGCAGCAGTCTTTATCGTCTCCGGCGCCGCGAATCGTCCTCCAGGTGAGCCAATCCTTTGAGCGAAAATGCATTTCCCTGAACAATATTGTCCTTTCACTCTAGTCTTGGTATTAATCCTTTAAGTTGAATGATACCTTATATAAACCACCGTATGGTCTATATACTGCATTGTTAAGTGTGAATTTCAATATTCCACCACCAACCGCCTTATTATTAGAAATCATCTAATAATAACTGTTTAGCATATAAAAATTAACTCCCACGGTTTACAATTTTTATTTAGATTCTCAACTGCCACATCTTTGAGTTTTCCCCAGCAGAAATGCTCATTAATCCAATTGTTTTTTAGTTGTTTTTAGCCCTAATAATTCAGGATTTATCTTCATCCACAGAATTAGGTTGCTTATCTGCTAGCACTATCAAGTGGACTGCTGAATCGTCCGTGTCTTTATTAATGGGGGGAGTTCAGCGCAAACGCTTCCATGACTGGCAATGTCCTGAAGGTCAAGATGCTGTTGTGAGTTTTCGTCCTCCACTTCTCCTGCACATAGGATTCACCTTCAGCCCTGCTATGTCCTTCAATTTTGCTCCTTTGCCTTTCTGAGTGGAGAACATAATTAAACGCAGGGTGGAAAGAAATCTGTCTTCTTAGAGATGAGTTATTTGGTCAATACGGTCATGCGACAATTCAAAGGTCCAGAGATCAAGCGTCAGATATATCCTTGTGACGGTGGCATGAGAACCGTCACAGTTAGTTTAGAAGTCAGGAAATTACCATTCCAGAGGAAGTCTGGAACTCCCGATTTGGAAGTTGCATTTGTTGGCTCAAAAAATATTAGTGTTGAGAAAACTGAACATGACGCTGTCATGAAGCTTGCTAGTTACCTCATGGAAAAATATCGTGTTCAGATTGCAGACTGGAACTATGAGAAGTTATGCCTAACAGAAAACAAGCTCCTACAGATAGATAACAGTGTCAAGGTCATTGTTGGAAATATAAATGACATGGTGGGGAAATGGAAAGCATCAGTTTGGATGCTAAGCAACCTGCAATCTGTTTTCTCAGTTAGTGAAGCCGTACTCAATAATGCTGTTTCTGGGAAGTTGACCACTATAAAGTGCATGGTGGAAGCGGATCTTGAACATATCTCAGACTGGATGGCGGAGACTCAGACTGAGTATGTTCAATGTTGTAAATCCATCAATTCAACTCACATGGCAGAGGTGAAAAGCACTATAACCCTCTTATTTTATTCATGTATAAGTTTCCGGTATTTTGTTTTCATTTCCCCTTTAACAATCAAGTGCCAATTTATGCAGGATGTGACTACCATCAAGATACCTGAGACTGAGATGTTTAGTGACATACTCCTATCTCTTGGTTTTAAAGAAGCCAAGTTCACCCATACATTGGTGGATAATGAAATGTTCAAAGGGAGCTGCAACTTCCACATGCCTGGAACTGGTACATCAAACGTAGTTGGGAAAACAATTATTTGTGGAGATTTGAAAATGACAGCTTCTGAAGCAGAATGCAGTGCTGCTGCTAAATCAATTAGGTACTTGGAGAGGTTTATTGATTTAGAAGTAGTAGATCTCAGTTATCCAACTCTTATAGAGAAAGATCAGTTGGCTCATCACTTGCTATCCATACAGGAAAAATTTCAGACCATTGAGCAGCACATTCTTGAGAAATGGAGGTCAATGGTCTCTGAATTAAAAGTAATGGTGAATTCAGAATATGCAGATTGCAAAGAAATGGGCTTTGATGTTGATGAGCATGACAGGGTCAATTGTGCTGATATTATACAGGACTCACTTGGTGACATAAACATGTTGTTTAACTTGAGCACCATGTGTTTAGAGCAGCCTGAAACTTAATTCCATGATGTTGTATCTGTTGTTTATTTATTTTGGATGGAAGGTCGAGACTCTAAGACGTTGTTTCTTTGGTGTTTACTGCATGTAATATTGTTCCCAACGTTTGAAAAATTTAGTTATTCACTATTATCAGTTTGTTTTTCCCATCATTTTCGATATTAAAATTCTAGTTTGTCTTTGGGTTAGGGATGCAATATTGCATACAATATTCAGAATTTGATGGCACATGTGTCACCTCGTGCTGTAACCTTGTCTCGAATGTTTGAACAATGTAGCTTTCTATTATGATTAGTTGTCGAACAATGTTCCTATCATGGTGTAATTTGTTTTCTTTTTTTCTTGTACATTTGCACTATATACAAAAACATTTTACAAAATACACTACTCAGTTCATAGATTATTGATGGTTTTTGACATTCTTCAACATCCATACTATTCTTACTTTATTGAACTATAGTACCGAAAATGTAGTCACGGGGCTTATATTTTTCATCCTTCCTAGCGCGCTGCAGCACCCGTGAACGCCGTACCCCAGCCCTGCCTCCCAAGCCTGCCTATACAGGACTTGTGCTGTTGTATCGTCCCAAAGAAATATCCATTTCCTACCTCTTCCTATAGCTTCCATTGTTTTGGGCCGGTGGCTGAAGGACAGCGCCTCTCTCCAAGGGTGAGCAGATCTACTTTTCCTCGCTGCTATTCATGATTTTTTCACATCCTTTGCCCTTCTTTTTCATTTGTCTGCTCCTTCGATTATTAAAGGTTTCTGCGCGCCATTGTTGTCCTTCTGTATCTTTTTGTGGTAGCTGATTTTGTTACGACTATAATGTTGATGCTACTTAGATCCACAACAGCTATTTATTTCATCGAAGTGCATTTTGTTCTTTACTTTTCAGATCGACAATGGCTCAGCACTTTGTCTTCACGAACCGTTCCCTCCTCGCTGCTGCTATTGAGGAACTCGGTGGTACTCAGCTTGTGTTTCGCCAGGTCCTGACAGATGACTCCTTCAGGATGCAAGTGTCCTTTGCTGTCCCAAGCAGAGCTGATCCTGGGGTGATGCAAAGCATTTTAGCTTTAGGCGAGATTTCAGTAACCGAGCATGATGCAGAAGAATCTGCCTGTGCCGTTGCCCTGCGCACTATGTGGCAGGACTACGCGTACATAGCTCTAGACTTCAGCCTTCTTAGGGTTTGGTGTTGCAAAGAGAGACATTCAGGGTTGTTAGAGAAGCTGCAGCAGAGCAGATCCATTTGGGATGATATATCGAATCAGGCGTTCGAAGCATTTGAGTCTATTCAGTCCGCCGCTCCTTTTGCTCTTAGAACAGTTGCAGATCTGAGGAACGTGTCAGCTGATGGTGCTATCGTCAGTGCTGCTTTATCTTCTATGGGTTTCCTACAAATGATGCATGTCAGAGGCGGAATGGTTCAGGATCAGGTAATGCTTCAGTATCAGGTACTAATTAATCACGAGGATATTGGGCAGCTCTTGCCCGTTGCTGGATTCACCCTGCCCAGTAATAGTGTACGTTGCCAACATTCACTTGTTTCCTCACTACCATACATTGTCCTCCATTTTACCTGACATCTTTTTTTTGATCTAGGGTGTGGGCATGAACATCATTGGAGGTTTACGAATGATGGTAGATAGATTGGCAGAGTTCCTTGGTTATAATCATCCGTGTTATAGATTTGTGAATCGAGGCCCTCAGCATCGGTGCATCCTTGATTTTTCTCCTATTGTTGAGGGACTAGGCCACTACAAAACTGCCAGTCAATTCTCTCCTTCTGTTGAAGAAGCTACTAAGGGTGCCATGTACAACACCCTCCTTGCCTTTTCTGTTAATCAGAATATTGAAATCAACGACACTAATAGAGCTGCATACATATTTGCCAAGGAAAGGGTTGACCAAGTTAGTTCAGATGTAGAGGTCTTGGGCAATATGGGCAGTGCTCTTTGTTCGTACCTTGACACTACTCGCAAGGGTCTGGAACTGATCATGAGGACTTATTCAGAGATACTCCGTCGGCACCCTTGTGCAGAACAGCTTGTTGCCAAAGTAGAAACCATCATTGCAGATGTTGAGCACTGCCTCACGGCCATCACTCCATCCGTTCGTGTGATGAATGAAAACCTTGTCGTTGCTCTACTGGACTTCTAGTTATTTTAGGTTGCATCAAGTTAAAGTAGAGTTATGTAGCTACTCTAGCCTTCTATGTTTCTTAACTGTAGAACTTATGTCTGTCGCTTGCTGCCTATGGAATTTGTATGCTAGTTTAGCCTTCTATGTTGTGTTAACTGCAGAACTTCCGTTTGTGTCTTGCTCCATTTGTTGTAATTCGAATTCCACGCTTCATTTTCTTGTATCAGTAACGTTTGTATTTGTGGAACCTATTTGTGCAAGTATGATAGCCATCCTCCAGGAGTTTCTGATGATACAGGTGTCGAATCTAAACTTATCAATTGCACAGCAGCATCCCAATGTTCTATTGACTCAACCCCTTGCTGATCATTATGTAAAACTATATATTATCATCTAAGTGGTGTAAAATCAGATTTTCTCTAAGCACACCTTTGTTAGTATCAATCATGCAAATCATTAATGCTTCGTGTGTGAACAGATGTCAAGTGCAACGCCAGAACTATTTAGATAACATTAGTTGGTTCTTCCAAAGTAGCTTTGACAGTACAAAGAAAAACAGGACAATGGCACTAGCATGAGGATGACCACCTCCATTTTTTTACAAAACAAATACTCTCCTGCCAATCTAATGTTCATGTCCTTTTGTATTTTTTCAGATTCAACACATTATGCATTTTCTCCCAAAAACAATTACCCTACAATTCTGGAAAACACTACACAGGAGGCATAGCCTCCCTGATTTTTGGCGGTAGGTCTCCAATGTTGTCTTTAAGTGCGAGAAGCTGGTAGAGGATGTTGCATTTATGAAGCCTATGTGATTCCTGCACATGTTGACATTACTCATCAGCAATCCCCTCTCTAAAATATAATCAGTAAACATTTGTACTCACATTTGTCAGAATCCTTGTCAATGTTTTTCCATCAAAATATCTTCCATAGAACATTGTGTACAAACCAGAGCTTGAGCTGCCACTCATTCAGTTAGCATGAGCCTTGTAAAGATTACATCAGGAGCAAGAAATAGATTTCATTAGCTAACTAACCTGTCTACATGTGCACCTTCAATTGCCAGGAACTCTTCTTCCCAATCCTTCATATGTACTATTGGAAGAGTGAATAGTTGTTGCTTGCAAACAATCATTGCTTTCTGTAGCTTGTGCACCACTTCTTTGTGTTTTGTCATGACCACATCGCTCCCCCCTACCATCTTTACTGGGTCTATAACTGTTATAGTTTTACGATCAAAGTTCCAAGCATATAGCGACCACTCAAGATCAACAAGCACCGGCAGTAAAATCTGCTCCGTTATGAACCAATCAATCAGAAAAGATGTGATAATCTTTAACTATCAACTTAAAATAGATTATGGTTACTTACCAGCTTGCATTCACCAACATAGTATGTTATATGGTTCCCAGTGAACATTTCAGACACGCTGTTTGCATGATCAAAATCTCTAGATGCAAGAACAGTCTCCTACAGGAAAAGTTCTTGGTGTTGTTAGATATAGCAATACCTTTTCAAAATAATTTATTTGTCGAACTAAATTTAAACACATACCGCAAACTCAACTGGTAGGAAGTGCCTAAATCTTCTCTCACTAGATGAAGCATATAGCTCATCATCCATGCTCTGGAAAAGGCGCACAATGGCATTAATCACATCCTTGCTAAAGTCACTTATTGAAGCAAACATCAGGTGCAGCGACCACCCTTTGATACATAGTTCATATGGACGTTTGTGTATAAACCATGTCCTACAACAATTTATTTTGAAAAATTAGATCTTCAATACTACCCAGTTGAAACT
Source organism: Cenchrus purpureus (assembly GCA_022644695.1). Lineage (NCBI taxonomy): Eukaryota > Viridiplantae > Streptophyta > Magnoliopsida > Poales > Poaceae > Cenchrus > Cenchrus purpureus. The sequence continues at coordinate 85,578,550 of CP053459.1, forward strand.
TAGTGATAAGACATGCAACTATCACATTACCTTTCTTTGTCTTGTTTGCTCAAATTCATCAGTGCTCTGTACATAGTTGTTACGGATGCAAATGGAGCATCTCGATGTGTCAAGTCTACAGCAGAAGTTAATATTCCAAAAGTCGATTTTCTCTGCATAGGTGCTCCATCAAACTCCTCACCATTCCATGAGATGATGTGTTGAGAATGTTTGCCAGCATCTCCAACTTCACTCCTGCGGCAAGTTCCGCTAATATCTGTTTCAGAAGACACCATCCATCTTTTTAAAATTTGTTACATATTTTATTATAAGAAATAATTTTCAGAACAATAACCTACCAATATTATTCTCCAATCCCTCATCTCCAACAACAGAGTCACTATTTGTGATCATCTTAACCGCACCTGCATATTACATGTTGTCATTACGTAGCAAAAAGTCAATCTTAAATTAATGATCTTACTTGATTCGTTCATAACATCGTAGTTAGACTTGGCACTATTTTCTTGCAACAATAGCATTCCGTCAACTCTTGCAACAATTAAACCTGCATGCCAAAAAAGAACATGACCCTTACGATGCAGTTATACTAAAAGCTTACACTGAAAGCTACTACATTTGTAGAATGGAAACTTTAATTTACATGAAAGGATGTAGTTATACTCACCAACAGAAGCATTCATTTGTTCAACTTCTAGTTCACCACCCTCGTCTTGCTCTCTCTCATGATCAGTATCAATATTTGAAAATCCCCCATCTGGATACGCTACACAAATTGTAAGGTCGTGCTCATACTCACCCTGACACTTATGCAAACCCGAACCATGCCCATCAAATTCATCACTATCATCTGATGCCGCCAAAGCACAAGCAACAGTAAGTAGCTGCCGCCAAAGGACAAGCAACAAATAAGTAATAGGCTTTTCCATCGATCACCGTTATAGTTTGACCATCTATGTTACGGCACATATACTAGGAGAAGTTGAAAAGTATCCACTCATCACCAGTACCTTCTAAACCTTTTTTCCCGCCTCATCATCACCCCACTTTTCCAAAGCATCTTCACGCTGCCAAAGTACATACCGCACTTGATCTAATAACCTCATCCATAACCGTGAAGTTTCATGAACAAAGCGATTTTCGCATATATCCGGAGACGTTGAGTAATCTTCACTCTCTTCATCATCACCCCTTTAAAATCAATCTCCTCGACTCATCATCATTTGTCCCAACAAACACCGAAGTTGAGTATTTATCGCTGTCATCATCATCTCTCGACCAAACCAATACTGATTCACATCATGATCACTCTGCAAAGCAATTATTTCTCACACTGCTCGAGTGTCTAGAACTATTAATTCATGATCTTTGAACTCATCGAGTCATACCCCCAACCGAGTCGACATTTGTCCGTCTGCATTTGCTACCTGCAACATAAAATCTTTATATCATGAACATTTTTGCCAATTTTGTTAAAAACATGTCACTGTATATTCTGCAATGCAAACATACCATTCAGGTTTCTATTCAAATCTACCCTTTCACGGCTGTTTCGTAAGCCACCTTCGTCATCACTTTGTTCTTCTATCTTACAAGAACTGAAGTATTTTAACAAATCATTTTGTGTATCATCAGTTAAGTCCTTAACTGCTCCCAACCAATTATTCATCTTTTCTATAACAACAGCCAGTGATGAATTTGTGACACATTGATTGTGTTCTTTGGACGTTCCCTACACGAATACAGCACAAGTAAGTTGCTAAATCCACATAAGCACATTTATTACTCTTTGGCATCGCCATAATAATAAACTTTTGCAAGCTTACACTGAACATCTGTGGTGCAGTACGCTCACGTAAGTACACAACTTCATCATGTCTGCGTATCTGCAACAAAAAATCAGTTACTTAGCATGAGAATGCGTACAGTATCATAAAACTTTTCCAACTTCTTGATTCAGTGTTCAGCCCACCTTTGTTCTTCCAAAAACACCACTACCAGTTCTATCATTTTCAACCTTGTCGTGAGATACAAGTTCCTTCACAATTTCCGGTCCAAAATCTTTGTACCTAGGTCTCAATTGGTGGTCTGTGTTTAGCTGTCCAAAGTCTAGATTATCTAGGTAAAATACCTGCATCAAAAGGTACATTTCCCTGAGCCTAGAAAGTAACAGATGAATCATCATTTTGCTGAAATGTTAAATCATAAACCAAAACTCACCAGCAAGAAAAGCAAACACCCTTCAAGAGTTGGATTCTTGTTTCCATTCAACATAGTAAACTGAACTTTTCTAGCTGAGTGTTTTAAGCCCCGCACAACATAATCACACCAGTTCAGCTTCCCAACTACTGATGGGTCTGAACATTTCTTCAACAATTCTGTTAATTTTTGGATGCTGTCCCTTTGGTCCCGGGAAGACAAAGACATCGACATAAAGCACAAAGGCAACCTTGAATGCATCTTTTTCTTTTATGGTCATCCCCCTGCCTACTTCAGATAAAAGGATAGATTCAATTGTTTTAAAATTAGGTTCCTCCCCTGTCCTAAGCATCAACACTGAACCTTTCCTCCGAGACGCTGATACAGAACTAGATTCTACCCCTAAAACATTTCTCCCTTTGCATGGTAGGCCTAACACAATTTGCACATCTCTGTCGCTGAACGGTATGTTATCACCAGTTGTCAGCTTTAAAGCAGCATTGCTGCTATCCATGTTGCTTAACAACCAAAAAACCATCTGCCTAGGGAACATTTTTAGGTCAGGCAGACACAACAACTCCCCAAGTCCAATAGATTCTACTATGTTTCTCTTTTCTTTGCTGAACGTTGAACAAACCTTATTCAGAGACGTAATAGAAAATGCTGTGTGGATCTGAACCTTGTTATCTTGTGCAGATCTACAGACTGAACTCCCCCCAATAAGCGAGGTACGCATATGTCCCTTGCCTTTCCTTGGATTCAATTGAGAAAAATCTCGCCCACTCATTCTTTTGAGACCAATGCATCATCATCTCTAGACGCAAACACATCCCAGTACCGCTTGTCGGCGGCGTTCTCGCGAAAACAACTAATGCTTTTATGCAGATTTCGATATTTACCAAACTAAAAGAAATTCGTAGTATATTTTTTGTTAGATTTAAGCAACAATCCAGTCTTGATATGCACCTTGGAACCCTGCTTAGATCTTGCGGCCCGAACATTCTCACAGAATAACCCTGCGTTTCACCTTGCCGACTCCTTGTCTGGCCGCATTTTTTTGCGGCAACTTCCATGTCATTGTTGCAATCTTTGCAATTGTTGGATCTCGATCGATTTTGTATTATACGAACCAAATTTTCTTGTGTTAAAAGAAATGCACTTATTACTTACCGATTCTTTGGCTTGACCACCACGCCCATCTAAACGGGCCGCTCGTTGCTCTCCGCCTGCCACTTCCCCATGGCCCGCCATCTCCACCCTTCCCGGCGCGCATCCAGTGAGGGGAAGTCGCAAATTCTTCCGTCCCCTTCCCCCTGTCCAACCACCGCGACCGCCGTTCTTTCCAAGTCTAGTAGTATCTGCATTTCCTTCCACCTCCATAGCACAGTTCGCCGCATTCACCTGCTCCATCCCCTTTCAGTTAGGTTTATACGAACGAAACTGCGTTATCAGAAGCAATGCGTTGCCGTCTTACCGATTCCTTGTCTTGAGAAGCACCCCCCTCCGACCGGTCTGCTTCCTCACCGCGAATGGCGACTTCCTCATCGCCACCCGCTTGGCCGCTCTCCATCTCCCTGTCAGTATCCTTCTTAGTGTTCCTTCTCACTCTCCTCTTTCGTCTGGCTGTTTCTTGGGTTGTTTCAGATAGGGCTCTCCCTCCCTGTTGGCTTGTTTCAGACAGGGCTGTCCCCTGCTGGCCCTTTCCCTTAACAACGACATAGTCTGCCATCCGGTCTCTACCATTTACTCATTGACATGTGGGCGCAATCACGGTAGGACCCAGGTGTAAGTCACCGAATGGTAGGCACCCCAACGTCTCTGGTCCAGTCGCTGGCCTGTTGACGAACAATATATTCTGCCATTCGGTGTTTACCATTTAGTCGTTGAAGCGTGGGCCCAAATACTGTTGGACCCACGTGCAAGTGACGGAATGGTATGGACACGTCCGTCAGATCCAAGTTAATTCAATTTTCATTTGCGAATCTGTCATGTTTCAAAATTTGGACATACGCTTCAACTTCGTCAAACGACATGTTTCAAAATTTGGACACATGCTTCAGTTTTTGTAGAAATATTTTTTTCTGTAATCATTTAACTTATTTTTTCAGTATTTAGAAGTTAGAATTATGAATTTGAACAAATTAAACTCATTTTCAGAAAGTTACTCTTTCAGAAGGTTATTTTTCCGAAAGTACTCCGGTACACTTATTTCTTACATTACATAAATGAATTTTTCCAAGTTTTTTTTCTTCCATAAAACCAACAATTAAATTGCTCTTTTGGATTTCGTGTTGTCAATTACAGGAGTCTCGAAATTAATTAAACTGAATGTTGCAAGCCATCAGATTGGTGCCACTGTATCGGTAGAAAATGCTACTTTGCTTCACAAATTCAAACCTAGGGCACTAGCCTGTTACAACAAATTATCTAATATACCAAACTAATTTTGCCGTCCTCTACACTTGATTAGTGAGAACCCTAAATCTATCCCAAAGCCACTTTTGCTAACTCATCTTCACCACGAAAGAAAAAGCATGACTCTGATAACGAACAAGCTGATCCTGAATTTAATGAAGCTAACCTTGCCACTCTTAGGCTGTGATTTCCTCCCTTACACCAATCACGCCAAACTGACCACCACAAAAGGCAACAAAATATACCCACCCCTTAATGCAATTGCAGCTAGACCAAATCCTCAGGTGCCCTGCCAGCACTAAATGCAGTCGCCCTCTTCCGTTTCAGGTAGTTTGCCGGGATGTGTGCTTCCGCTTCCTCGTTCTCAATCTCCTCCTCCTGTAGTATCAGCTCCTCTTCCTCTTCTCTACTTCCTCCAGCTCCACTGTCAACTTCAATTTCTTGATTCTCCTGCATGTTTGGAAGTCCATACTAATATCAGGCATTTTTATCCTAAATTCAAAAACGTCATTCGCATGGACTTTGAATACCTTGTTATTATCCAGAATAGCGACTACAGGTTGAGCCGGTAGCTCCTCTGATGAAGTGCCATTTTTCTGTTTAATGAACGAAATAATTCCAATTATACTCGTTAATTACGTTCAAAACGCAGAACTGAAAAGGAAAATATATAAAGTACCTTTTCATCTGAATCCTCCTCTGTTACAGTTTCACCAGACCAACTCGAAGCTCCTGCTGACGATTCAGGTGAGGCTTCATCTTCACCAACGTATCCTGACAGGGTAATCTCATCACCCTGCAAAAATTGGAAACCGAAAACGAAAACTCCATGAGCAGAATTTGACGTGCCAGGAGATGATGTACATGAAATTTGTAGCATACCTCAACTAGCTGCGCTTCCTTTCCATCTTCACTGCTCAGGTCTGAGATGCAAGAGAGGGTTGAATCTATGGAATCAGACATGGTGTGCTTCAGTTCGTGTTGTCCCTCCCCCCTCCCCGTGGGTTATGTAGTAGCCAGCCCTCCTGGACAGCCTTTCCCTCCCTTTTTCCGAATTTTTGGATGGTAGCGCGCCGGGACATCCCGCTCAACCCCAATGTCCCTGATACTATTTATGGTAATGTTTTTTCGCACTTGTTGCTATAACTAGTAAGAGGTGCTTCCTCCTTGCTGCAGCCGCTCGCTTCCACTCTACACGATACAATGTTGGGCCAGCCCAATAACATTTGGCCGCTTTCTTTCTTTTTTTTTAACCCAGCTCATAACTTTTCTCTTTGCCTCGGTTGTTTTGAAATTCTAGTTATCACCAAGGCAATAAGCCATTGTTGAAAGAGCTTCAAACATTTCAAACTCCATATTTAAGTTTACATTAGTCATCGCAACGATAGTTTCAACGAACAATTGCACCACTAAACCTTACAGGACAAACATCTACTGTCATAATAAATCTCGCTAATTTACTGCCTGCTAGATTATTTATTCTAGTTGCCGCCACATCCAAGTTGTCCCTCCTTTCCTGCCACTTGTGCTTCTCCAGTGGGCTTGCGAATCATTTTATGCCTAGCACCTGCATGTTTAGTTTGGTAAGTTCTATATTTTGGCGACAAAGTTTAACACAAAATAATGACACACAGTATACCTCCGACAGACTTAATTGCCATTCTTTTTGTCCGTCCTTTTTTAATTGTTTCATTTTCTATTCCTTCATGTAAATATGTGAACGTCTGATCAGTCCACCCATCATTCGACATTAAATAGAACATTTTTAGTATAAGAATTGTCATACTACCTGTTCCCTGATCATGGCAGTTGCTTCTATGCTCTCTCAAAACCTCTAATGGTGTTGGACATATAACATTGTCTGCGCCCACATAAGTAACATAATAGCTAATCAACCCAAGATGGAATGATAGTAAAATTTATATTTCATCGTCACTTACCAGAGTCATCACAATCTGTTGTTACGTTATGTGTACCGCTAACAGTATTGGTATTTGTTCCATGCCCCCTGTTGGGATTTATTTGGTCCTCCCCTGAAAATCGTTCGAATATATGAATTATCTACTGTAATTCATTCATCAATTTAATTTTATTAGTTTACTGTGTGTAGTATGAAAGGGTTTCAAACCTGTGATATGTCCTCCTTTTTCCCTCTTCTTCTGAACCCACACACCTGCTGCTGCAAGAAAGTTTCGCAAGCAGCTGTCCATAGAACTACAGGCCTCTTCTAGTGTTTCAGCTGCTTGTTTCCTCAGGTTCTTCTTTTCATTATGAAAGTAATACGTGAAGAATTCGCCAAGCTGCAAAATGCAATTTAATCACCTTGATCAGCAACAAAAACCATATTAAAAATAAATAACATATATTTCCCATGGACATAAAAACTCACCATCTCAACTTCATCATGTTGTGTTCCGTTAGCTGATGCATTCTCCATTTCATTTTCCAATGCCCTGTATCTCTCTCCATATGTGTATATTGTTTCAAACGGGTGCCTCAGCTTCAGAAATTAAACATATTCAGAACCTCACATGAGTAGTATAAATTGAAATGCATATGACATGTCAGTTCTAACATACCTCGCACTTTCCATATTTCATGCCTTCAGCCGTGCTACGTTGAGAATCCATCTCGATCCTTGATCTTAACACATCGTAATTGAAATCAGCAACCCTCGGAAGCACGTATTGTTTTGTTCTAAACTCTCCGAACTCCAAGTTGTCCAGATACAGTATCTGATATTAAAAGAAAATCATATGCAAAGAATTTTGTAAATTACTTAATTATAACCATCTTGAAAATAAAATTACCGAATGATTCACAATATTCCAATTACCTGAAGAACAAGCACACATCCTTGAATAATCAAAGAAGCCTGGTCCAACAGAACATCATTCTGTACCTTTGAACATGACTCTAGCAGTACTCTCAACACATATTCTGACCAGTTGAGCCTACCGATTTCTTTGTAGTCAACAAGGTAAGGCAAAATTTCATTATTAACTTTTGCTGGTCTACCCTTTGGAGCTAGGAAATAACTTGCTGCATAAATAACTGAAGCCACAGCAAAACACCTCTGATGCTCATGTGTCATGCATTTGGGGTATGGTCTGACTATCAAATTCTTAATGGTCGTAAGGTCCATAACATCACTATCCTTAAGCAACAAATACCTTCTGATGATAAGTTTAGCCTTTTCTAATTCACCTGGTTGCGATGCCTCGATTTTTTTTCCTTTACATGGAAGTGCCAATATTCTTTTGACATCTCTAGCAGTCATTGGAAGCCTACCTCTAATTCCAAGGTTAATCTCACTACTACCAACATCTACATTACGCATCAGCCATAGTGAGAACTGCCTGTTCATTAGGCTTCTTCTAGTAGCCATTGAAGGAGCCTTTTTTGGAAGTTTGAGCAGGCCACCAAAATTTATCTTCTGAATTATTTCCTCTTTCTCCGTGCACATGCAGCTAAATACCTCAGCAATCTTATCCATATTGAAAGAACAATGGACCTGATTTGTATTAAAAATGATATTAGCTACTTCATCCAACCTTTGTTTATACAACATGCATAATCTGTATTTCACTACCTTTTAAATATTCCAAATTAATGTTTGAGATGTTTTCTGAAAAACAGTTTGCTTATTATACCTATATTGTCCACTAAAAATTTCAACCCTGATGACTGTAAATTTACAGAAACCGTTGAGTAATACTCAACGTACCTTCCCTTCTGATCCGTGTTCTCCCTCCATCTCCTCTTCCTCGTTTGCAAACTCAGAACACATGTAGCAATCCATCCGTTCATCCCCTTGGTCGCGTGCTTTGGATTCATCACGAAACATCCTTCTTCGTTCCGCTGCAGCTGGACCCCGTGCTTTGGCTGTGTAACCCTAGCAAAACAAAAGGCCAACGGACTCAGTTGAAAGCAATCTATCCCAGGAATAAGATTTGAGGCAATGAAGAAGAAGATAACTACACCTTAGGCTCTAGCTACGTCCGTTGGCGGTGGAACCCTAGACAAACAAAAGTTCAACGGTCTCAGCTGAAAGCAATGTATTCCAAACTTACCTGCAGAAGATTTGAGCAAACGAAGAACTTACCTGCAGCTTAATCTCCGCCCGCACTCCAATCTTTCGATCTTTTCTCTTTTCTCGCACCCAACCCCTTATTCTCAAACCTAGAATGATGCAGATCTGAAAATGGCTACCAAACGCGATATTTCGAGTGCCTTCTCGTATCGCCGTCCATACTCTACACACACTTGAGTCGCAGTTGGTCAGTCGAGGCCCGACCTGATCCGCTTGTGGGGCCGTCGCCTGCCTGCATCCTGGCCCACGAAGCCATCCGCAGGCCCCCACGAATGTAATTTTCTGAGTCGCACCTCGCGGGCTGGTAGGAGAGTCTGGCCACGTTGATGGTATTTTTAATGATAACAGTCCAGGAGACAATGCAAGTTTATATAGAACTAAAGTACTGTTACTTCAACGTTATAGTAATTATTTATGGTCACGCAAAAATATTAAATAAAAACATGGAGGTATGGCAGTTCGAACCATGTACCTTTCGATTCACATAGCGGTGCAGTTACCACAACAATTAGCACAATTTGATGTACCTTTCTGATTTTAATCCTAAATAAAAACTGCTTAGATGACACAACAACATTCTCTTTCATTGAACGAACAGGTGCAGTAACAGCCGCGATGCCCTGATCAACATCTGCAATTAAGCCAGTGGCGTAGCCACATTGGGGCTAGCTTGGGCAGCCGTCCCAGCTAGATTTGCAATGATTTGAGTATGTTTCTTCTTCTCCATCGATTTTTCAAAGCTCCGGTAGCACTCCTAGATGACGCTATGGCTCCACCAACTAAACAAGGCCCAGGGTTGTGGCCTTCATCGCACACACATTTTGTGTTTAGATGGGAGTTGAAAATTTTTTCAACCCCTTTTGACCACTAATTAAAGGTATTAAATAAAGCAGTTTATAAAACTACTTCCACACCTCAATATAAATTTCTGACAGCAATCTAATGAGGGCTTTGACCACACGATTAGAGAATGGTTACTGTAGCATTACTGTAGCAAAACATTAAATTAATTATACTATTAGATTCATCATGCAAAGTTGCACTCATATGTGAAAAGGTTTTGTAAATAAATTTCATTTAGTACTTCATGCATACAAGATTCCTTTCTCCGAAAAAATTTTACAACTAATCTAAACACGACCTTGATAGAGCAAATGTGGTTGCAAATCGCGACCATCAGAAACCATGCGCCACATTTAATACACCGTTCTGTGGTACCCAGTAGTAGTTACTCATTAATAGGACCCACCTGTCCTATGTAGGTTTGCTGGCCAGTACTAAATAAATGTCATTGCCTTTGGCCGCTACTCTACTCCTAGTTCGCCTACTCCTACAAGTTCGCTCAGTCATCCTTTCTGGACAGCGGCGACCTGACCGAGACCTGATGGCGACCTCGGCGCCGCGGAGTCGTCCAACACTACAGTGCATGCTAATCTATCCTTACCGCCCTGTCTCCTCAGACCCAGCAATGCCCTGTCCGCTGAACGACAGCAAAGGTGGTCCAGTCTCCACTTCTCTCTCGACACGCATGCCGCCAGGCCTGGCGATTGCGACAAGTCGACACTGGAAAGGCTTGCTTGCAATACTGCGCCTCTCATCCATTGCTCTTTTATTTTGCCCTATGCCCGCAGGCTTCCAATGCTCATCCCGGCGAAGGTGCCCATCTGCCAGTTGGACCGCTTTAAATATATAAACAACAATGTGCCCATCTGCCATTGCGACCGCATCCAAGGCCCATCCCGGCGAAGGTGCCCATGTGCCAGTGGACGGTAATTAGTGGAAAATAATCTAAAGCAGTGTTTAACACGTGCCAGACGCAAAAGAAATCTCTTTTTATTTAAGCTAGACCAGGTGAAACTATTTTATCTTCAAACAAGTCTGGCCCTTTCTACACTGAACCTGCACGCCCTTCCTTATATAAATAATACTACCACAGAATTCTAAATAGGTCCTACTAGTAGGACTCAGGACCCAAAGCAACTTGAGGGAGCATACCCTTTGACCGGCGGCGTCTGTGCCCATTGTCGCATGACATATCCAAGCCATGACACACGCTACAACCGTTTGGAGTATTATATGCTCCAAACAGTTGAAAACACATGACGTAGGAATGCTTTTGGTGACGGCATAGAACTGCTGCTGTTTGGCCCACTCGCTAGGACATGGTCACTGCTGACTACTCGTACTGCAACAGTAATACTATATAATAAAGCGGTCACAGCGCCCCAACCTCGCACATGGAGCAGTACAAAAACAATATCCTGGCAGTACTCTATCCTGCAGACGCAGCCACACATCGTCTTACCCACTAGTTCAGCAACTTCACTCTACTGATGCATTGAATTTGTCGCAAAAATAAATATGTGGAAGCCGTAAAACCTTTATGCGTGAATTTCACCAGACGCCTGGCTATTGAGGACACCGCGCATACTAACGCGCGTGTCATTTTCGTAGAATATGCTCTTAGTTTTCTGACCACATTAGCTGGTGGCCTCTGAGATCTGACAATAAAGAAAAGCGTTGTCGTGTTTCGATTGGCTCTAGTTGACCTCTATGGAAATGGTATGTGCATCCATTTAGCAGCTAATGAGAAGCCATTTATCACGTACTGATCAATTATATTATTACTGTAACGTAGGCATGTCATATGGAAATGATTTTTTAACTTTGTTGTCTACAATAAGACGTCAATTATACGCTTATCATATCAATATTCAACCCGTCAACAATTACTATTATTTTTCATAAGTCCTTTTTTTATATGATGTATACTTCCTTTGATGTTATTCTGATTTGGCCATTTTATATATCTACATTTATCGCTTCATAATCTCTATGTACCCTATAAAGTATAAAAAAGTGCTTGAAGACAACGGATACCAGATATTTTAATAAATTCTCTGTGTTCGAAAATTTCTTTGGCTCTCAACAGCTACACAAAATATTGTCAGCACTAAGATTTAAGTCAGTTATTTTTTTAATTCGAACCATGTTTTTCATAAGTCTTATATTTTTTATGCTGCATAGTTTATTTTTCTAGTACTTTGTGCTGGACATCTCTTTTACATATAAATTTCTCGCTTTTCTCATTATATGTTTATACTACTTCAAGTTTCTGTTTATAGCCTGTATATTTTTTAAAATTGCTCAAATACAAATGATACAGTATCATTTCATAAATTAGCTGCATTACATTCCACATAAAGTAGCTTGCATTACATTCAATTATATTTGAGTCATAGTTCATTTCATGACATAGAACAGGATACTAAAGGACAAAAGAAATATGTTCAAGCATGCAAGCACAACACAACAACTCACGCGAGAATGCTTGATTGCTCCAACCTCCTTCACATCTGCCATTGCTTCTTTCAGACCTTCAATTTGTTGCACAAGCACTGCTATGGCATCCACCGAAGTAGTGATTGCACCTAAATATCCATCTCTGTATAGGTATGCCATATAGTCATCCTCAAACTTGTACATACGACATGATGTTCCATCCTGCAAGGATGCAATCCCCCGCTAGACCAAACTTGCATTAATCGTCAATGAAATGCATGGAAGGACAAAATGTAAATTTCAATTTGAATCAAGCACTTACACATCGGCGACTACTTGGACATTTGAAATAACGCTTTCCAAGGTTCTCATGAGAGTACATGGTAGTGGCTGCTTCCACTCTCAGGTCTTTGCAAAAAGGGCAAATGATCAAAGGCAGCCCTGTTACCTCGTCCAGCACGCACGCAGGAACAACCGGAGCTCCATCTGTTGGCACATGTCGTCTTCCCGGCACACCAGAACGCTGCAGCTGCCCTCTCACTCTAGATTCGCTGGCACCTCGCGTGCGCAGTGTCGAAGAGGATCCCTGCGACATGGTAGCCGACTCGAGCACTAGCAGCGGTCACGTCGCAAGCTTCGACAGCGGTGGAGCAAGAACGATGAGGTGGATGCTACGGCACCAGAAAGGGAAGGTAGATAAAGGACGTCCTGGCCACTCTATCTCCTTTTATGAAAGAAGTAGTCTATCTCCTCTCATACGTGGAAAAGGTGCATCGAGGTCAGGGGTATTTTCGTCTCATCGCTTTACCATTCCCATGCCATTCACTGAACGAACAATTATTTTTTTTTTACCTCCCATACCCTTGATTCTTTGTCAACTAAGGTAGACCATTGCTATGATCTAACTTAGTTCATCATATCCTACATTGTGAAAAGTCGCAAGTTGGATGTCCCCCTTACCATATTTTCCTACATCATTTAAAAATAATTTATATTTTTCAAATTGTGTTAATAATATTGGATTTCGCGTCACATTTTTGATCTATGTGTTAAGATTAGTCAGGAAAGTTGCCTTTTGGATCTATTTTTCGTTGACACTAATCAAGTGTATAGGATCATTCTAGCCTTTGCCGTGGCTAAAGGGTTCAAATTGCATCAGATGGACGTGAAGAGTGCTTTCCTGAACGGTGTGTTGGAGAAAGTAGTGTATGTGAGGCAACCACCGGGGTTTGAGAGTGAGAAGTACCCCCACCGGGTGTACAAGTTGCGAAAGGCGCTGTATGGGTTGTGGCGGGGTTCCTGTTTGAGAGAGGGTTTGAGATGGGGGAGGTCGAAAAGTCGCAAGTTGGATGTCCCCCTTACCATATTTTCCTACATCGTTTAAAAATAATATATTTTTTCAAATTGTGTTAATAATATTGGATTTCACGTCACATTTTTGATCTATGTGTTAAGATTAGTCAGGAAAGTTGCCTTTTGGATCTATTTTTGGTTGACACTAATCAAGTGTATTGTAACAGGCTAGTCCCCTAGGTTTGGTTTTGTGTAGCAAAGTAGCAGTTTGTAGCTATACTATGGACACCAGTCTTATGGCTTGCAACATTCAATTTATTTAATTCGAAATTATTGTCATTGATAACAAGAGATTCAAGAGTGCACTTTAATTCATGGTTTTGTGGCCGAAAGAAAATCTCGGAAAAATTCATTCATGTAATCATACTTGTGGCTTCTACTTCCTTGAAAAATACTTTAAATCATTACAGTAAATAATAGCTCTACCAAACATGAAGTCTGTGGACAAAAATGAAAACATGAAAATTGCCGAGGTTCACCAGTTGAACAAATTCGCACATGAAAATTGAAATAACTTGCATTACGTAAGCAGAGACGTTTTGTTTGCTTTCCATTCGGTCACTTGCATGTTGGTACCACTGTGTGTGGGTCCCGCAGACTATATTGTTCCTCAACAGGCGACCGGCAGTACCAGAGACGTTCGTGTGCCTAAGATTCGGTGAATTACATCTGGGACCCACCGAGTTTGCCCCCACATGTCAATGACTAGATGCTGCAAGTCATTACTACTCACCCATAGGTGCTCCATAGTTTTAAATGCGCAGTTGCTAGTTGTTGCATCTGCCACCGACGCATTCATCAAAACGCGTACAAATGCTAGATTGAAACGCACCACGGCTGCTCAGCAACTACTTTACTTGTTCAGTTCTATTCTCCAGGGGTCAAGCGCCCGACGAATGGAGCCGGCTCTGAAGGTAATCTATTCTCCCGTTTCTTTACAAAATTTTGATGCAATCTCTATTTCTACTCAGCACAAACTATTCTTTGAACATACAGAGATACTTTGGCTTCTCCGCGCTTCGGCCATACCAAAAGGAGGTGGTGTCCAACGTCCTTGAGGGCAAGGATGGCCTTGTCATCATGGCTACCGGCAGCGGGAAGTCCATCTGGTTATAGATGCATCTAACCAAGATATTATTTCTTTCTAGTTTATTTTGTGCAATACGTGCTCATCTTCTTTTCTTTTGTGCAATACGTCCTCAGCTACCAGCTACCTCCTTTGATATGCAATAAAACTGCAATAGTCATTAGTCCACTTCTGTCCCTTATGCAAGACCAGGTATTTCTACTTGCCACGTTTCGTTAGATCTGTACAGCACACTTCCCCTGATTTTCAATGGTTCATATATATAGGTCATGAGCTTGAAAGAGAAAGGTATCAACGCAGAGTACCTAGGCAGTTCGCAAACTAATCCGGGTGTAACAAAAGACGCCAAAGATGGCAAACTAAGCTTGTTGTACTTGACACCTGAAAAGGCTCTATCGCTAAATCAGAGGTATGTATTATTCTTTTCTTTGATAATTGCATATTACAATAACACCCATGTTTGACTAAAGATGTCTATTTACTTTGTCTTAGCTTCTGGATGGCTCTGCTGTCAAAAGGTCTTTGTTTAGTGGCTGTTGACGAAGCCCATTGCATATCAGAGTGGGGACATGATTTTAGGTAATTTACCCATGTAAGCATATACAATTAATATTTTGTTAATGCATAAAAGGCAACTAATAGCCCATGTCACTAGGTTGGAGTACAAGAATTTGCACACATTGCGCCCAATCCTACCTAATGTACCATTTCTTGCTCTTACGGCCACTGCAACTACAAGGTACATCACTATTTTTGCCCCATCAGCTATTCTCAATCATATTGTTTCAGTTAATTTATATTTACAGAATGTCCTGATATCTATTGGCTGTTTAACATTTAGGGTTCGCCAAGACATCATAGATTCACTAGCTCTAGTCAGCCCTTATGTTCATGTTGGGTCATTTGACCGTCCAAACTTATATTATGGTGCAAAGTGTTGTGATAGTTCCAAAGATTTCATAGATGATCTATGCTGGCAAATGAATGAAAGGCGTAACGCAGGCGATTCAACAATTGTTTACTGTGCAACTGTTCGTGACGCTGAAGACGTAAGAACATACCAAGCCTTAGTTGGCTTACGGTAGTATGCATTGTGTACCTTCTAAATATTTATTTGGTGTGAACAGGTCCACAAAATATTATCAGCCCAAGGGTTTAATTCAGCTTTATACCATGGAAGGATGGGTACAAAAGAAAGAACTGATAGCCACATGTACTTTACTAATTTAAGATTTCACAGATTCAACATTTAGTACTATATTCTTGAATTTATTTTAATTATTTATGTTCCTTTTTTACACTTAGATCGTTCATCACAGACGAAGTCAATATCATTGTAGCTACTGTAGCATTTGGAATGGGAATAGACAAGCCTGATGTTAGATGCGTCATTCATTATGGATGCCCAAAGAGTTTAGAGTGCTATTATCAAGAGAGTGGCCGTTGTGGACGAGACGGCTTACCATCAACTTGTTTGCTCTATTATAAGAGAAGTGATTTCACAAGAGGTAGTTTCTACTGTAACGAAGTAAAATCGGTAAGCCACCATGTTCTCATATTTCTCATAATTGTTTAATTTATATTTAGCATTTCTGGATAGTAATATAAACTTCTCTAACAATCACAGGAGGCTCAAAAGAAATGCATCATGCAATCCTTTTTGGCCAGCCAACAATATTGCATGCTTGCAACTTGTCGTAGGCAGAATTTACTCATGTATTTTGGGCAGCAAGCTGTACCCGATTGTGGTAAATACACATTTGAAAACTCATATACTTTTCTACACTTATTTTCACAGTATATCTTGCTTACAAATTTCAAATTTAACAGGTAGTTGCGACAATTGTTGTTCCTGTGATGCAGTTGAAAAAGACTTGTCTATAGATGCAATTACTCTGCTTTCTTGTATCAAACAGTTGGGCGGCATATTTGGTCTTAATTTGCCAATCAATGTTCTACGTGGATCAAATGTGTGTGTGCATTATCTGTTTTCATTCTTGATATATAAATTTTATAATCCAATTTTCCAGCATTTATTTGTTGTATTAATTAATTAGGTTTTTTTATTACTGTTAGAATATGAAAATACAACGTCGCAACTATCAACAATTGTCTTCCCATGGTTCCGGAAAACACCACTCAGTCAACTGGTGGAAGGCCCTTGCTTCTATCCTGCTTAATAAAGGTCACAATCTACAACTAATATATATATATATATATATATATATATATATATATATATATATATATATATATATATATATATATATATATATATATATATATATCCTAAAGTTCTTACATAATAATGCATTTGCAGGATTCCTCCAAGAAACATTTCGTGGACAATATCGAACCGTCAGGTGATTTTACAGCTGTGAACTGTTTTATCACTAACAGTCACCATAATTTTTAAATTAATTGTTTTATGTCGTGTACACATGATGCAGTTTGAGTGAGAATGGTCAAAAATTTATTTCTGATAGCATTGTTTTACCACAACCTTTGATTGTTCGATTGACTAATGACATGCTTGAAGAAGAAGACAAAACTGGCAACGAATATGATAGCAGGTTTATGACCTCTGACAATCTTTCTCGGGATGTCTTAAGCGAGGTGTGTTATTTTCTGAAAAATTATATAGTTATTATTTCAGTTTAGTACATAAATTTATCTGATACCAGTTCCCTTGTTCAGAATGAAATCAAGCTATATGACATGCTATTGAATGTTAGGACATTATTTGCCAAAGACAACGGAGTTGCACCGTAAGAAAAAAACATAAACATAGTGACCTGGAATTAGTTGAATATAATACTTAAAATGAGTTTTTATTTTTGTTAGATACGCAATTTGTGGTGACCAAGTTCTAAGGACTTTTGCAAAGATGAGGCCATCTACACCACACAATATGTCTTTGGTTGACGGCGTAAACATGGTGATTAAAAAAACTCTTCTACTTACAAATTAGTTCATAAATCTAATTTTCATGCATTTTTCATCCTGTAGCATTTTGTGCGAAACTATGGAATGGTATTTATCTACTACATCAAAGAAAAATGCTCATCACTTGGTCTTGAGCCTGATTATATGGTGGAAGATTATCTACATGTATTTAGTGATCCTCAGTTCATCGACGGCGATGGCAATGACTATGCGTCAAGCAGTGGACAACCTAACAAGATTGCTGAACAAGTTCTTTTCCTTATTGAAAGTTCCAATGGCGTGAGTGTTACCATATATAAAACTATTAATACTAGCTATCAACTTATATAGTAATTTTATAATTATTAAGTCGACTTGTGTTTTTTATGATCAGATCATCCTGCTCGACATTCTCAAGGGTTTTGAACAAAGTCAAAAACAGGCTGTTCAAAGGACACTTGAGGATCTGGAGTGCTCTTACATGATTTACTTTGAAGATGGGATGTATTACCCATACTAGGTCATGCTAATTTATGTATTTTGTCTGTCACAAAACTGTTATGACTATTGACTATTGTTGTACTTTGCCAGTCCAACTGTAAAATTTCTCTTTTCACTATCCAAAAATTTTAGCACTACAATTTCCAGCAATAGTACCTATTGGCCTTATTAAAATCTTTTATATGATGTTGTTTCCAAAAATAATTGCCTTATGCTAAAAAGTCCATCATATCCAATGACCATGGGCATCTACCGAAGCAATCACTACCTTTATGTATTATAATTTTTTCTTTTAACCGCTTTGCATTAGCCTTTGAAAATTACTTTCTCCAATGAGGACATCATCTACGTATGGTCCCAGTTGCAGTCACACGTGTGCCCAAGTGCCGCGTAGATTTTGATGGGCCAGCGACCCCCACCTGCTCCTCAAACGGGGGGCAGCACCTCACGACGTCCTGTTGCTTATCCCCTGCTCATCCCCTCCTAGCTTTTCGCTCCTCTTCCTGAAACCGTCTGCTCTTGCCTTTTCAAGCCGCAGCTTATTTCTCCAACCAAGAGATTTCCGGTTCTGAACTCCAGCAAGCAGCCAAATCCAAGAACATCGACCCCTAACGGTAAGTTCGACGAGCATATTTTCAGGCACTTACCTTCGCATTAGCTATTACATTTGTTTTCACTACCTACCAGTAAGATTGGTACCAGTAGTAGATCTGTTCATTCCAAGATGATGAGTTCAGGTATTTTGTTTCGGATTAGGTACCTATACTGGGCAGTGGATAGTCTCTTAGATCTTTTTTCATTCAAAAAAATTTCTGTACACGCACTAGATCTATTCCTTCCAGGGCTATGAATTACTATAGAGAACTTCTACCTTTTTTTCGTAGTAGGTTTGCTAAAAGTAGTAGGCAGGTAGCACAAGCACTTTTGATTACTTAAGAAACATTCGTCCTATTAGCTAATAGTTGCAGCACTTCTTCTGTTTTGTTTTGCTAGAACAGCCAGTACACGCACACGATCTGTGTCTTCAAGTCATTTCCATCAATTTAGTAGCCTTCATCCTATTGGCTTGTAGTTGCAGACATTTTTGCACTATACTGCAAGGACCATTAAAATAAATGATGTATTGTTTCTGCAATTTCTATACTGCATTTACCATATTTTTCTGTTCACCAACTGTTAGAAATAATGCAATTTACCATAACCATTGAGTTAATCTAATGCAACCTGCTTTCTATCTGCCGTCAAACAGGTTATAGATGGACAGAGGCTCCGAGTTCTCGCCGTGGTCTGCTATGAATAAAGATATTTCACCAAACAAGCCCATTCAAGACAATGTTACCTGCTTTCAGGGTAGAACTGTCTCACCTGTAGGGTGCCGCAGCTCAGCAAACAATGTTATAGCAGTAATGTCCAAGTTCAACCAACAGAAGAAGGATTTAGTAAGGTCAATTGGGTTTGGTGGTTTGTTAGAGCTGCATGAAATTAGTAGAGTCAACAGATTCTTTTCACATTGGTTGGTGAGCAAAACTAAATGGGAAGATGGGACTCTTAATATTAATGAAGGTGTTAAGATGAAGATTGTAGCTCAGGACATTGAAAAGATAATAGGCATCCCTTCAACAGGGAAAGATATTTTGGCATATTGCATAAAGGAAGAGGACAAGACTACATTCCTCGAGAAGCACATGCCTTTTCTAGGTCCTGAGCATTCTTTGCTTAAGGTAGCTGACAGCATTGTCCAACGAGTTCTACCACTCAACATGTCCAACCAAGATGCAGATCAATTCAAGATTGCTTTTGTCATATTAGTCATGGGCAGATTTTTGGCACCAACCAAACAGTTCTACACTGGCAATTACAATTTCTGGCATGCCTTGATCAATCCTGATAAGATCAAGTATTTTAACTGGAGTGACTATGTCTTGAGTTGCTTATTGGAGTCAGCTAGAGTCGTCTTTTTTGCAAACATATTAGGAACTGAAGTTCCTACAATCACAGGCTGTCCTCTTTTGCTTCAGGTGATACATCTTTCTTTGCTTTGCTTTTGCAGCACAAGTGCAGTACTGTTTTTTGAATAATTCCTCTTCTTATATATTTCATAAGATACAAGGAAATTACTGAATTTGAAGTTTTTTAATTTCTTTTTCAGATATTCTATCTTGACAACATTGATCTTGGCCATTTGAACATGAGGCATGATGTGTTCCCCCGCATTAAAGCATATGATTGCTCTATCCTAGCTAGAATGATTCAAGCTGACACAAACAATGATTCTGGAGCATTTGGCTGCAGCAAGGTGAACTATTGCACCCTATGATTCAATTATACTGCTAAATTTGTAGCTCTAAACATTATCTAACTAAATCATTAATTGTTTCTGAAGCTTCGTTGTCGCACTGAATCATGCTACAGTCTACCTGAAATTTCTGAAGCACCAATTGCAAATAATATATCACCTCCTGGAAGAACTGTTGTAAGCCCATCTCATAAGAAGCGTGCTTTCGTTTCAATGTCTGGTTCTACGAGGTCAATCACATCAACAGATGGTGCTTTGTTTGGAAGCTCTCCAATAATTTCTAGATCTGGCACAGCAGACTTTCCTGCTTACATTAGGTCTAAATATCCAGACCATGTAAGCTCTTGTTTCCATCAATGTTCTTTAGTTTTAGTTGTTAATCCCATAGCTTATATCTAGGGTGGGCATTCGGGTTACCCGATTAGTTCGGGTCGGGTAATTCGGGTTTTGAGAAATTCGGGTAATGAGAATCATTACCCGATTACAACTCCATAAAAACACTACCCGCAAATTCGGGTACCCGCAAAAATCGGGTTCGGGTTCGGGTTACCCAATTTACCCGAAATCTATAATCACAGTATACACTCAAAGACACATAATTTTGTATAGACTATTAGTTTGTGTTGAATTTCAACTACAAGTTGAGAATAATAGTATATTATAGTCACTTGTTAAAATTAAGAGAATTATATTCTAATAAAGTAACAATTTCAAGTGTTCAACTAACAACACGTGAATAAATACAAAGACAAAGACAAATTTCGGGTAGTTCGGGTAGTTTGGGTACCGGAGTGTATTACCCGAATTACCCAAACTAATTTCGGGTAATCACAATCACTATCCGAACTTGAGATCGGGTACCTCGGGTTCGGGTAATTCGGGTTCGGATTCGGGTAATTCGGGTACGGGTAATGGGTATCGGGTATTTTGCCCAGGCCTAGCTTATATCATAATGTCTACTTCTTACAGGTAAAAAACTCCTTCATGGAGGCTTTAAGGTACCATAATGCTAGATGCATTCAGCAAATAAACAATAGCAAGAACGCGTTGACAGCCGCAATAGTTGCTGAGAACATGGCCCTTGCTGACAAGTTCATCGAGCAGCATTGCCATCAGATGGGCTCAGGTGTTCCAAAAGTTCCAAGAAAAGTTTCTCGCAACAAACGTAGAACATATGAGGACCTGCTCAGTGGTCCCGAGTCTGGAAGTGAAGGTATGTGTGTTCTTAGCACCCCTTTAATTTTGCATCGCCGAGATGAGCATTTTTATAACTAATACGAAATTAAATGTTATGCATAAATAGCTGAAGGCCAGAATCCTCGATGCCGCGGCAAGAAGAAAGATGGTAGCTACATGGACATTACAGCTCAACTAGGTGGAAATGTTAATTACCACTCAATGCTTTATTATTTGTTATAAATTCTTCATACCAATTGTATTTTATATTTAATTTTAAAGTCCATGTTGCAGTATCACCAATCAACACTGTTGAACAAGCTGGGCCTCCTACTAAGCATGGAACAACTACGACTACTGCACAACCAGAATTTCCAAACATTCAAACTACCCAGGCACAGCTCCATGGTAATTTCTTGGCCATCTCAGTATGTTTTGTTTATATTTTAAAAAATTATATACAGTTCTGACCATTTCCTTTTGTACACAGTACAATCCCCATCTGGCAAAGAGTTAGACACTACACTATCTGGCAAAGAGTTAGACAGTACAATATTCAATTTATATACTGCCAACTCTCAAGATGTCAATGTTGTGTGTAGCCAGTACAATGTGCAAGACATATATGACAGTACATTCCACACTCCAGACCCTGTATCAAGAATGGCTCCACTATCACCTGAAATTTCACCCACCACCAAGAACAAGGTTCAGTCAGAACGCGCTGTGTCTTTGAGGATGCTCTCTTCATTGGTGACCATGGATTTAAATACGATTCCTATTGATGCACAGTATAATAACTCACCAATAACCAAGAAGATTGTTAAGGTTGGAAGATTTGCTAAATCCCATTGGGCTTTAGGAGCAGATCACCCAGTAAGAGATACATCAGTAACAGGAACTCTTTTTGACTGGTTCGCTACAACTAGAAGTGATGAGCTTGACAGGTTAGATCTTTTAGTTTAATATTACCAATGTGAGATCTAAAACTAACAATATTGTTTAATTTGTTGCATTTAGGTCATGGATTATACATGAAACCCCACGCTATATTGAGTGTAAAGGGCATGAGCTTCAAAACCAAATTTTCGCTGGCACAGGAATTAGTTATGATTTATTTGACATTTTTGTGAGGCGGCTTCAACAACTGGACAAGCTAATATATGCAGAAGACATTCCACTCAGATGGAGGCACATGTTTGAATCAGATTTTTCAGTAAGGACAAAACTATTTAATAATGCTATGAACCGTTTAAATTATCTAAAATTTTCTTTTACAACAACTAATTTTGCATTTCTCAGATGCATGCACTTGGAAATGAAAAACCCGCAGCCGTCAAGTGTATCAGAGACCAACTCATTGGCCCTGCAATTGATTATGAGATCCATAGATGCCGCATGGTGAGACAAGATACTTATTATAAGTAACTAACTATGCTAACTTAACTAACAATGCGCTAATGGTTTTGTGTTGCAGCTCTTTGTCCCAGTTCAAGTGCGTGAAGTTTGGTGGTGTTACGCTATTGACTTAAAGCAGCACAAGGTCTTCATCATTGAACCTACTGCTGACGGCAACGATCAGGCATCTGTGCTTCGCAAACACTTTGGCACAATCAAAATTCTTTTGCAATCCCTAGAGTCAACCATCAGCACCCTATTCGATGGTTGGGACCTTACATTTGATGTTTTTGAGAATATTGTTGTTACAACAAGTACATCTTCTGGCTGCCACAGGTTCCATCTTTTTTGAGAGACAGAAAAAATCACACAGAAACTTCTATGAAGATGCTGACTAAAACCTTCATCTCCACAGGTCTGATTCTGCTTTCTACACTTTGTATTGCATGAAGAACTTTGATGGAGACTCCAACATTCAGACAACGCCGGTATTTTTTATTTTAGTGTACAATATCATTTTGTTTGACTGAAAGATTCCAGTTATATGACTATCATTTACCTTTTCAGCTCATCATACAAAAATTCAAGCACTACATGGTGTATGAGTTGTTTGCTCTGAGAGACAACAAGGGTACCCTGCCTTCCGTGTATGTGCAGACAATTGACGACTAACTGCACGATATATGGATGAAGATTAGCACAACCTAACGTATGGCAGTTATTTGACTTTTGTTTTTATCCCGAAAACTCGAAAAAAAACTTTCGATGACCCACATGTTGTCCTTTTGCCGCTCCACAACGGATTTATGGAACACTGCTACAACAGTTGACACAATTGTTCTGCTGTAGTTTCAAACTATTAATTAATTTGTATGGCCATCTTTATAAATTAGATGGATTCAGACTACCAACATTTTTGTGATGATCATGATGTGTTGTACCTTCATCTCAATACGGTAAACATTTTGCGATGGCAGTGATTTTTTTTAACTTCACCTCGATAATAATATGATCATCACAATATTTTATGTTTTCTTGTTTATCCCAGATTATATCCTTTAAAATCATACAATCTTAGTGATGCATATCTAGGTTGAAAAGGAAGGGGGTGACTAGATTCAATATATCTATCATTGTTTCACCTTTTTTTTGTGTAGATATAGTGCCCTATCCAAATACAACACAGATCAAAAAAAATTTAAAGACGTGGAATAGAATTAAAATCTTAGCTAATGGTTTTTAATTAAAGCAGGAGGGAACTTTCAATGTGCTAAAATGTACCTGCTCCTAAAACTTTAACCAATTGAAAAATACTAGAAGATTATTTTAAGTATTCAATTATTAAAACACTAATACAACACTATTCAAGTGTTTGACAAGTAGCATCCGAGTTATCGTGTTACTATTGCTAAATCAATAACACAGTTAGGCTCACCTCTAATATAAAGCAAACCAAAAACATTAGAAAGCGTTTAACAATAACAACAAAAATCTTATAATAAACAGGTAATAAAACCAAACAGGTCTCATGTTTAGTTACATTAACTAATTCCTCTCATATATCAAAATAGTGTATTAAGGAATCAGGGATATCCGCCGAATTTCCAAGACACAACAGTCGGTACAATAATTCAGCACGATTCTGCCTGTGCTCCTCCTGCATTTTGAAGGTGAGCAATCTTACTTTAGATCAACACGTAACATAAGCAAACAAACCTAACACTAAAAACAAAATAAATCTTATTTAGTTGCTGCAATATTTTCAAATGTGTCAGTACCGTCTTGAGATCCCAGAGAAGACCTGTGCTCTCATCCCAAAGAACACGCTCTCCAGAATACGCCCTTGAATAGTGTGTGGCAAATAAACCAGAATTGTTCCTGTTAACAGTATGCAAAGTTAGAAATACGACTATTTAACAACTCTCATATGATTAAGAAGATTAATTCAGATTACTTGTGGCAGCTAACTCCAAGTCCAACTTGGAAGCAAGTCGTCCAGCACCTCATGTCTGCATCCCATCCTTGGAAGAACTTATCTTTGCACCTTGATATTGCATCAAACAATTTTTCAGCAGACGCCGAGTGACGTTGCTGTACCCTATCACGTCTTCTTCTCATCAACGTAGGATCAAGTACATGCATTTTCCTTTCTTCGAAATCCCAGAAATAACAGCTCCACGAACCATCCAAAAAAACAGGGGCAACAATCTGCCACGAAAAAACATTCAGACAACACCCTTGTTTTTGATTAATAGAATTGACAGAATCTATACCGTACCATGGAGCAGTCTTCTACATTGTACTTTATTTGGCTGCCAATAAAAGCACCTCGAACATGATTGTCTTCCAAAAAATCCTCTCCATTCAAAACTTTAACCTTCATAGCAAACAATTACAAACACATGCATGTTAGCAACAGTAATATATAACATTAGCTTGGCAAGAAAAAAAGTTGATTGATTATACTACCGCAAAGCTAGCAGGCAAAAAGTGCCTCCAACGATCCCTTGGAGCTTCCTCACCAGTTTTGAACATGCCATCATCAATTCTCTTGTATAGACGCATGATAACATCACACAAATCTACACCGAATGGTTGACCAACAATCATTTGCTTCCATAAGCTCCTTCCATTTATTGCAATCCTAGTAGGTTTCCTGCTAACGATATGATCACTGGAAAAAATGTGTGCCTCCCTTAGATGATTATTTTAATACATAGAAATAAATATAACTCTAGCAGCCTGACATTACCTCTCAAGATTCACAAGTCCCTTTTCATACTCTTCAAATACGAAAATTGTGTTAATTTTGGGGGGGGGCATGGTGTAGTAACCCAAGGTCATAAGGGTGGTCTGTGAAATTTGAATGGCTTCGTATAACTTTAACACTGACTTCGTCTGAAGATCGGAAATCCACACTGTCAACATCTTTACAGTCATAATCAATGTCCATTTCTTCGTCCTGACGATTTCATGAGGGTGAAATTAGAATAAGGCATCTAGTGAAAAGTATCAGAAACTAGGAAGGTCATTATAACAGAGAAGGACAGACATACTGATTGCTGGTGCCCATGGATGTATGCAGCATTTGTTGAATCCATTGTGGTTGGCGTCCCACAACAAACAGCAAGATGAGCTTCATTTGATGAACCCAACGTCGATGTTGACCCAGAAACCATAAGCACAACTGCATATCAAAGTTGAAGGATTTACTTTATTAGAGAATAAAAAACGTATTAAGCAAAAACACCACAAACGGCTAGTATGGGTCACGAACCTGCAGTCCCACTATTGCCGCAGAACACCAAACTGAGGATCTGGACGCTGACGCCTTCCAACTCCGAGGATAAAAGGGCCGAATTGACAGTAACCTTAGGAAATCACGACGGCAGATGTTTTGTCGTCTTCAAAGAAGAGTTCAGATCCAGATCTGCCAGTCCCCGAACAGCAGACTAGAATCTTCAACTCATGAATAGCAGAACCGCCAACTCAATGAAGAAATAAGATAGCATATCCTACTTGCCAGGAGCCGTCTTCAAAGTAGAGATCAGATCCAGATTTGCCAGAACCCTAACAGCAGACTACAAGCTTCAACTCATGAATAGCATAACCACAAATATTGCAAGCATAGGCTACTGTCCAAGAAAATCAAGAGCAGAGACCACAGCAAATGGCACAAGTAGATAGATCTGTATCCTATGCTACCAGCGGACTGAGGAAGCAGAAGGAGCAACTCGTTTTTTCCAAAACAGCTTGCGACATGTGAAGCACAATTGTTAGTTTTACTGAAGTGATGAAGCCACGGCATGTATATATAGTGTGTTGAGCAGGTGAATGGGCTCCTCCTCTGCCGTTGGCCTAGCTACCTTTGGGTCAATGAGCTATGGGCCCTACGGACCCATGTCCTTTTTCTTACTGCCTTACTGATATAGAATAAGGTGCAATACAGCGCATATTATTAACCCGAGCTCTGATTATTAATTTAATGTTTATTGATAACGTAGATAAAAGCATATTCGTTTCATACACATAATAATCGCCGAAACACAAGTTCTTCAAACTCACACAAAGCATTCAAGGAGAGAATAACATTGTACAACTACATCGGGTTTTTTTAGATTTCCCAGTTCATAGTCTAGAAACATCAATAGAATAAAAAAAGGTTTCACAAATTAGGCATACACTTCTAAATGCAGCTTTGCAATGAAATTTGTTACTGACTAGTTAAGCTGTAGTGCAAAATACATTCTCAACAGCAGATGCTAAAGTAAAGGCCGCCATCAGCTCAAGCTTCTGCAGTGTAACATTCTGCAGTTACTTCTGCAGTGTAACATTCTGCAGTTCTATGACCTAACAAACCACAATTTTGGCACTTTGACTTGACCGCTTTCTTTACTGTTTTTTTCTTAACCACATTTCCTTGCCTTGATAAGTTACATGTCTCACTAGCACTGTTCCTGCTTCGTTGAATTGTCTTTCCACCAAGAAATTTTTGTTTGTTGTCCTTAGTTTTCTTACTTGTCTTCTTCTTTGGCCCTGATGCCAATTCAGCAGCTTTAGCTTTAACTACAGCTTCAGCTCTTGCCTTCATATAAGCTTCTCTAGAGAAGAATGCTTCAGCATCACCAATACTTGCTCCAGGATCAACATTTGCAACACATGAGCTAAGCAGTGCACAAGAAGTATCAAGACTCATTAAGTGCGCTGCAGAACTTGGTCCCTCTTTCAACCTCATGTCAGCTTTCCTTTTCTTTGTTCCACATGATCCTGACATAAACCTTCTACCCCGTTGACGCCCAGGAACCCTTTTTACAGGTGGTGCCTTTAAGTTCATTATTTCAGAGTCACTCATCCTAGCACTACTTCCAGAAGCCCCGTAGTTGTTGGATCTAAGCGCCTCTCCATCTGAATGGAAGAAAAGGGCTTCTTCACTGATTTCTTCACAATCGCTTTCATCTTCTTCAACTTCAGTCTCTGATTCGTTGTTGCAAACCTTGTCCATAGCTGCCTTCTCCCTTTCTGCAATAACTGAATCTACATGCTGGTGTGCCTTTTTTAGGTGATCGTTAACTATCTCAAACAACTCTATATCAATGTCTCCTTTCTTCACTAGACCAAGGGCATCTACATACATCAACCTGTGCCGGAAAGTCATCGAGTGCCTCTTAGACTGATCTTTCTGGTAAACCTTAAGCTGAGATGGTAGCACATCTCTAGCATCTCTAGTCCATCTTTTTACAATATGTGCTTCAGGTATGAATGCAACATCAAGTTTCAACATTAGCTGGAATAAAAGTAAAAAATATAAATATCATTCTTTTTAAATTAAAATGATAGCACAGCATGGCAAGGCAATATAATCATGAGGACAGCTTACCCTTATCGCATGGCAGCACAGCATGCCAAAATGCTCAAACAAACAACACTCGCATGAGAAAATTGCGCCATTATCTATAATTTTGACTTTGTAGTGAACACGAGCCCACTGAGCCCTTTTTGCTGGATTGTCGTGTGAAATTGTGAAAATGTCACCCTCTCTTGCTGACAGAACATAGTTAGAAGCTTTGTCAACCTCCCGGCGGAACAAACCAAAAGCAGCCTTTGTGTATATAGATAATGCATGACGTTCCAGAGCCCACAACCTATCATGCAGGACTGTAAGCTGCATGCAGACAGGTTATAGATAAATCATCAGTAAACAAAATCGATTGAAAAGTGAGGTGTCACTTAAAAAACAGGAATCAGCTTTTCAAAATACCTGTTTGGTCTTGTCCTCAGCAATGTCTTCCTCTCTGTCCCTATCAAACAGTAGCCTGGTGTATTGGGTCACAAAATGGCTCATTGATGAGTATCTTGGCACAAAACGTTTCAGCATGAAGTTCGCACTCTCACTTCGCTGTGTGCTGGTCATACGCGCACAATATTTATTTTTGGACCATGGTTTTGCCCACATATGCCTTTTGTCATACGTTCTAGCCATGAACTCATTTTCTTGCAGCTCATAAGTTTCCAAAAGATACTGCCATCCCCTATCAAACTCTTCCTCACTCAACATCCCATTCACAACCAACCAGAAATCATCCCTAAAAAGCTTGTTTTTTGTGTACACAGGTCCTAGGCCTTCCCTAATACCCTTCATAACGTGCCACTTACACCAAAGGTGGTATGTGTCTGGCATCACTATACCAACTGCTTTAGTCATTGCCTTGCATTGGTCTGCAAAAACATACCATAACTTAGTTACCTACTTCTGGAAACTAGAAATAAAATATTCTGGAGGTAAATGATGTGGTGTACTCAAACCTGTCAAAATGGTCTGTGGTGCTTTCCCTCCCATCAATCTAAGGAATTCTCTAAACACCCATTTGAAGTTTTTAGTTTTCTCCCTCCGCATCAAGACACCAGCAAAAATAGTAGTCTGGAAATGGTTATTGACACCAACAAACAAACCAAAAGGCATCTTGTAGATGTTGGTACAGTATGTTGTGTCAAATGTTACCACATCTCCGAAGCAAGAATACTGAGCACGGCTTTTTCCGCTACACCACAATAAAGACTTGATTCTAGTTTTGTTATCAACTTCCACGCTGAACTGGAAACCTGGGTCTTCGGAACTCATCTTCTTAAATATCTCCATTGTCTTGTTGATATCACCACCCATCTGGTCTTTTGTTAATTGGTTGCAAATAGTGCGTAGGGACCTCTTAGTCCAAGGCACATCTTCCATGCTGCCATACATGCTACCTAGTATGCAGTGTATCTTTGTCAGGGGCACATTGTTGTCTCTTAGATACTTTATCACGTCCTTTGCTCGATCATCAATTTCCCTATGTGATTTCCACTCCCTCTTTTCACCAGAAGTTAAAGACAATGGGTGGTTATGCTCTTTCACAAACTTACTTATGTACCAACCGTAGTCATCAGTTCTAAGCAGTTGGATCTTTGCTGGACATGAACACCTTCTTGTACTTGCCTGGACACGATCATCGCGACCCTGTGCACAGAAAGCCAATGCATCAGATTGTATTTTATATGGTTTGACTTACTTATTTCTTACTTACTGATTTCTGACAGACAATTTCTTGCATGCTCCGGTAATTATTCTCTGTGTTCACATCATTTTTCCTCTGCCGGCTTCCACTTTTAGTGGAGCGGCTGCAGTTGAATTTGACGCCAAAGCCTACCTCCCATGAGTACAAATTATAGAATTCCTTAGCCTCTTGACGTGAATCAAACACCATTCCTAGCACAGGCTCAAAGATATGTTCTGACTTCCTTAAAGAAGAGGTCCTCAATGCTCGTTCTACTGCACCCATTGTCCTGGCTTTTCGGCAATCGGGCCTCTTCAAACCTCCACTGATCCGACGGCTGTTAATTTCAGGGAAATAATTAGCTGTACTGACAAATGAAAGATGATATCATTGTACTGTTCACTTGAAATCTCAATGTATAATAAACTTAATTGTCCACACACACTTTCCCAACATATAAGTATTCTAAATACAGTTTGAGTGCCTAATATCAATTATAAAATACAGTTGATGTAACAAAGAATAGAATTACAGTTTCAGTACCTAATATCAATTAAAATTTTAATTTATCTAACAAAAAGTACAGTATGGATTCCTATCAATGTGGAAAATGAATATAAATGCATTAAATAATTGGTGTATTAAATTAATCGATACATAAAGACAAAGCTGTTAACATATCGACAAATGGGTAAGAAGTAATAATAGTTCTCACCGTTTTTTATAGGGCACTCCAATTTGACTTTTGTCAGTATAAATTTCTTGCTGCAGGTCAGTATCTGCCAGAGCAACTTCCTCTTCGTCACTGTCATCTTCATCCCCAGAATCTTCATCACCGTTATGTCCAGTAACACATCCACAATCACCAAAAGGATTACCACCTGAAATTCTTTGTTCTTTAGACAAACATCTGTTTTTGCTGTTCTCTCCATCCTGATTTTCTACCTCTTCTTCAGTGTCAAATTCTTTGTCATTGACAGGAACATTGTCTGCTTCTTCATCTTCTGATATATCACCAAAACAGTCGTCTGGAACCGGACCATAGCCTCCGTCTATGTTATCACTCTTCCCATACTCTTGATATGTGAGGCCTTACCTACTTTTTGGCAAGTATTCTTTCTCCAAAACTTGGATGCAAGGACTAGCATCATTATCACTAAAAAAAATTTCATCATCATTCCCGGAACCGAATTCTTCGCCACCAAAGTAACCATCATCACAAAATGCAGCCTCACTATTGTTGCCAATTGAATTCTGAGCCAATCCAGATAAACACAAACCCTGTGTTCCTGTAATCATTGATGGACTAGCATCGGCGCAATGTAGAATTCCAGCACTTGCATCTCTAAGAAGGTCTTGTAACGACCCAGACATAACACCAAATCCATAAGCTGACTTGCATAAACAATACAGTGTTATAAATCTCTATATCAGAAAAGTAATCATAATTTTCCATATGAATACATTCTGGATACTTAATTAACTTTACTTAGCACTACTTGATATCTACTAATGGCCAGGCGATGTATGGAAAAAAATGTGTAGTTGTTTACAGTACCTCATATTGAAGATAGAAATTTCGAAATGTTGCACAACCCAAAGCAACTTTGTGGGTTCAGTTTTGTTAAAATTGCCCAAAAGAAATTTCTTGGCAAATTTTTTGGTTACACTGTTAAAATCTAGTTTATTGTTTTCAACTCAACAATGGTTACTTCTATAATAATAGTAGCTACATTGTTATTTTCAAGTAGACCATTCAATTAACAATAGAGTAAACAACAATAACTGAATCACCTTTGTACATGGTACTAGTTTCGTTGTCTTGATGCCGAGAAGTCAGAGTTCCTTCTAAAATGCTGTTCCTGTACTGAACAGGCACTGGAGGATCTACTTGGCTCCATAGATTACTAGCATAAATTGCAGTCCTAGTACCTTGTGTACCAGGCAACTCTAGTGTTTTTTCTTGTGGGTTCATCTCTTTAGCTTGCCAGATCCGGCTGTTAGGGAGCTTAAGGACAATTCCCTCTTTTAAAACTCATTCTTATAAAGTTTCTCCTGCAAACACCGGAAGATGATGTAGGTGTGTCATCCCTTAATAATGAAACACATCAGAATGGGACAATTATTGGAAGCATGTTTGCATTAACATCTACATTATCTTTTGTTATATACATGTATATGCAGTGTGGTATATATTATTAAAAATTTCGACTAACACAAAGATGCTAGATAAAAAATTGCTTCAGGTAATATATATTGGTTAAATTCAGGCATACTTAATAATTTTTGGTGGCAAATAATTGAAAACTGGAGTATAATTTTAGCAGAAACAACTAGGTATGAATTCTCATAGTATCAAAAGAAACATCTAATGTCCTAAAATGTTCGAACAACTATGTTTCAAGTGAAATTTGAATGCAGGCAAGGAATTATCGAGACTTAATAATGCAGCCAAGGGTACCATGTCTGTTTCCAGATCTGACTATTACCTGAGCTAAAACGAAAGAAAAAGAAAAACCAAAAGGGAAAATGTAGAACAAATCTGAATGCGGAGTAGTGGGGTGGTGCCGGATTGACAGCTAGAAGAACAAATCTGAACGGGAAAATCAAGAACAAATCTGAATGCGGAGACAAAGCTAGAAGAATAACTTACATCTACGTTGAAGAAACAAATAGATCTGGCAGTAGTGGGGTGGTGCCGCATTAGGGTGCCGCTGCTGTCAATGATTCAATGCCGCAGGTTGGATAGAAATCTAGCGGAACTGGGTAAACGTAGCTTGTAGTGGAAGACGGAGGTGACGGCGGCTCGAATGGAGGGAGGCCGGAATAGTGTGCGCCGGCGGCGGTGTTGTAGGAGGGAGAGGCTGCGGCAGGATTGAAAGAGAAAGGGGGCGCTGGAGGCGTAGTTGTCAACAAGGCTCGCTGGAATGGGACCTCACTTCACTGCCGACGACATGGAATGGAACTGGTGAGCTGTCACGCGCGCGGGCAGGAATGGGACTGAGGAGCGGTCTTTGGGAATCAGGAGCGCGGGATGGCGCTGTTGACCAACGCGAATCTTGGCGCAATGACGACCGAACGATAACGCCTGCGACCGCAAGCCGTTTCGGAAAAACCGGGTTGATGTTAACCCAGAGGCGAGGCAGAGCTCAGGGGAGCTTCCTGAGCATGACCTGCGCGCCGTGCTCCGGCTTCAGCAGTGGCGCTGGGAACGGCGCGTGCGAGTAGGACGGGGAGAGCTCGAGCGCGAAGCCTCGCAGGATCATGGCGAGCCCCATCTTGGCCTCGAGCAGCGCGAAGCTCTGGCCCACGCAGGTCCTCGGACCCCCGCCGAACGCGAAGAACGCCGGCGGCCGGTCCCCGCCCGACGCCCCGGCAACTCCCTCCGCGAACCTCTCCGGCCTGAACTCGTCCGCGTCCGCCCCCCACGCGTCCCTGTCGTGGTGGACGTACAGCACCGGCAGCGCCAGCGTCACGCCCGCCGGGTACCTGACGCCGCCGAGCTCCATCGGCTTGTACGTCCGCCGGTGCACCGCCGGCAGCGGCGTGTAGAGACGCAGCACCTCGTACAGCACCATGGTCACCTGCGATGAAATGCGATTGCAGGGCGATTGGATCGATCAGGAATCAAGATCCGGAGCACGCGCCGGCGAAATGGAAGCTTACGATTTTGAGGCGGCTGAGGCCGTCGTAGTCCGGCGTCGTTCCGGCGCCGAGGACCCGGAGCACCTCCTCCCTGGCGCGGTCCTGCCACTCCGGGTGCATGCAGAGCACCAGCAGGGTCCACGTGAGCAAGATCGACGTGGTCTCCATGCCGGCGAAGTAGAAGAGCTTGCACTCCCCGACGACGTCGTCGGTGGACATGCCGCCGGAGTGCTCCATGTTGGACCGCAGCAGCAGGCCGAGGAGATCGTCGCCGCCGTTGGCCTCGCTTGCCGGCTCTCGCCGCGTCCTCTCTCTTGGCGATCATCCCTCTCAGGATCCCTTCGATCTCCGCCGCGATCCGCTTCATCTTCCGGTTGATCCTCGTAGGTAGCATGCTGCACGCACGGGACGCGGCGTTGCCATTTGCAAAGAATCAATTAATCGACAAGCAAAAATTGAAGGCGAGAAGGAAGAATCACGAACTCACATGTAGCCGGGGATGTGTATCTTGCTGGCGACGAGCATGACGAGGCGCACCTGCTCCTCCTGCCCTCGAGGTAGCTGCTGCCGAACGCGGCGCGGGAGATGACGTCCCCGTCAGCCTCTGCATCTCCGGCCAGACGTCCACCTCGCAACACCCGCCGCCGCCCCGCCACGGCGGCCAGGCGGTCCTCCCACCTGCTCACCAGGTCGGCGCAGCACGAGGCGAAGGCCGGCAGCATGCGCTTGAGCTTGTCGAGGTGGAAGGCGGGGCTGATGACCCTGCGGTGCCTGGCCCACTTCTCGCCCTCGTGGGTGCTCACGCCGTAGTGCAGCAGCCGCTGGACCTGCCCGAAGCCGACCTTCTCGAAGTGGCCGAACTTGTTGGACAGCACCTGCCGCACCAGCGCCGGGTCGGCGATCGTCACCCTCGGCACCGGGCCGAACCAGGTCATCGACGTTTTACCTGCCGCCGTTGGATCATCGTTTCGTGTCTGTCAATCGATGTCCACAGTTTCTTCCTCGGCGATATAGACGATAATGTACAATGTAGTGCATGAAAGTGAAGTAGATATAGAAATGCATTTCTTGGCGTGGTGAGACCGGCACGGCAGGCCGACGGTGACAGACAACCTTCAGTCAACGACGCGACGGGGCCGACGGCGACAGCAGGGGAGATGGGAGATAAGGCTGTTCCTTGGTAGAATCAATAAGACCATTTAGTTAAAAGATATCAGCTGAACAGTGGCGTCATACCGTGCTCCTTCATGGCGTGGTGGAAGAGAGGCATGGCCCTGGGCACGACGGCGTGGCAGCCCGGCGGCAGGGGCGGGCCGGACCTGGCCTCCCGGGAGAGCCGATCGGCCAGCGGCGCGTCGCCGGACAGGGGCCGATACGCCGTGCCGCGGAGGCCCTGCGCACGCAGCGCCCGACCCAGGCGCCGCGGTCTCAGCCACGCCCACTCCAGCGCGCGCGCGGCGCACCACGCGACGGAGGCGGCGACGGCGACCGCGCACAGCAGCGGCGGCGGCGGCGCCTTCCACGGGGGAGGAACCTCGCCGACGCCGAGCGATCCTCCTGGCACGCTCGTCGTCGCCATGTATGAGATGTGCAAACAGAACGGGAACGGGGGCGGCAAGATCTAGCTAGCTCCTTGCTATCGCCGTCTTATAGAGAAGCAGAGGCGGCCGTGTTGTCTTCCTTCCGGGCTTCCGGCGTCCTTATCCCGCGCTGACGACGACTAATCTTTGCTTCGTGAGGAGCAGAGAAACAAAGAAGCAGCGCCGCAAGATGCCTGCAGGGTGTCGCATTCTCCGCGTGAGACCGTGACCATAACAGATACCGCGACACCTGAAGCATGCTTCGTTTGCTCTTCACTTGGTCTCCACTCACAGAGTCGCTTTCAGAGTTTTATGTAGCGTGGGTTTGCTGCTCATCTCTTGTTTAACTCGTGGCAAATGGTCGAAGTTTTCTCTGGATTAAAATCTTATATACAACATCCGTTTTTTTATATATGACGCTGGTGCATGGAAATCTAAGCTAATTAATACTACAAAAGTTGTCTGAAATGACATCTAGAGAAAAACAAAGGTAGTATTATGATGAAATTCACTCAAGAAAGGTATATAGGTACGGTCCAATGGTGAAGTCCAAACTTTCTTTTGAGCAACTTGACTATACGGAGGAGTATGGCTTGTGCATCTGACCTCCTACATGCCAAATTTGCGTGTAACAACTCCTCAGTCTCCATGTATTAGCCGTTTTAGAAATCAAACATCATTTATTGCTTGAACCAGAACGTGAGTTGTAGCTAACTGCATGGATCATTGAGTGCATGGACATCAAAATGAAGTGCCAAGACGACCAGTAATATGAGACACTTGTATATCTGTAATTCTATATGCAAGCTTTGTTGCACATCACTCCTACGCCAAGAAACATTCCAGGTTGGGCTACCAAAACCTTTTCTCATCTACATTTTCTATGGTTCTCGAAAAAATCCACATTTTCTATAAAAATTTCACATGGGGAAAATAGTAAAATTTGTAGTATTTACCTTTGAAATAGCAAGGAATTTCACAAAAAGGGAAAATGAGCTGAAACTAGAAATTATACCGTCAATTTTGTATCTTAATCAATCATAAAATTGTTACTCCCTCCATTTTAAAATTTTATGATAGAGAAAGTATCTAGATGCATATCAAAATTTATAAAGTACAAAAAATTAAAATCATCTGCCATTTGGGATGGGGGAGTGAGCTACTATTTCAAATAGCCAATTCCCATATCGAATCCTACCTGTCAACGACATTTTCCTATACAAAGTATAAAAAACGGAGCATGGTGAGCTGGCTGACAACGGCTCGTATCTACTCCGAGCTCGTGCATTATTTTGTGCAAGTATGTTTTGTTCAGTTGAGCAAGCTGTCTCAAAAACTCTGATGAGAGAACCTGG
This sequence comes from Cenchrus purpureus, assembly GCA_022644695.1. Lineage (NCBI taxonomy): Eukaryota > Viridiplantae > Streptophyta > Magnoliopsida > Poales > Poaceae > Cenchrus > Cenchrus purpureus. The sequence continues at coordinate 85,614,886 of CP053459.1, forward strand.
TGGAGTCTTCTCTTCTCTGTCCGCAGCTCTGTCGCCTCCTTCGTCCTCCGAGTCCGACCAACCAACGGGAGCGGCTCGTATCTACTCCGAGCTCGTGCATTATTTTGTGCAAGTATACGTTTTGTTCGGTTGAGCAAGCTGTCTGAAAAACTCTGATGAGAGAACCTGGTGGAGTCTTCTCTTCTCTGTCCGCAGCTCTGTCGCCTCCTTCGCCCCCCACCACCACCTCCGACCAACCAACGGGAGAGAAAAAAAAGCAGGCGGAGCAGCCGGGCTGGGGGAGGATTGGTGGCTTGGAGCTGGCACCTGGCGGCACAAAGCACAGCAAAGCAAAGCACCCGATTCGATTCCTAGGCACCAGGCTTTTCTCCATCCATCCTTCCATGTCTTTCTTGCTCGATCGACCTTGCTCGTAGGCTCCAGCGCGGCGATTGGCTGAACCAACCTTCCCACCATTGCGTCGGCAGCAGCCAGTCTCGCCGCGCCGGCAGCAGAAAGGCGCTTTCTTGGGCCATGGCGTGCACGGCGGCGCGCATGTTCGCCTACAACGCCACGCTCTGCGCCTGCGACCCGGGGTACTACCTCCGCGCCAACAGCAGCAGCGGCGGCAACAGCAGCTGCGCGGCGCTGCTGGGCGGCGGCGGGGGCGGCGACGGGTTCGGCGACTGGCACGTGGGCTCCGTGGGCGCGACGCGGAATCAGAGCTTCTACTTCCTCACCCCCGTCCTCTCCCTCGACGTCGTCCGCCGCCTCACCCAGTCCCAGGCCGTCCTCCTCTGGGCCGCGCTCGCCGCGCTCCTCGCCTGGCTCGCCTTCTGTGCCGCCGCAAGGTTCGTCGGCCGGGACCCCACCCGGCACAAGAAGCTCTTCGATGCCCGGTTCTGGATCAGCCGCCTCGACTGCATCTTCGACAACAACCACTATGCGGTCCGTACCCCTCCTAAACCTACCACCGCAACATCAAATTGATTTCATTCCATTTCTTCACATTTTTCGTCACAAGATTTTATCTGCAATCAATTCTTTCAATTATCGTAAATTATTAAGCTTGCAATTTCACTCGCTTCCCGTCTCCCTGCCGCTGCTGCTTATTCTTTCCGGCCGGGCCAATGAATTAGGAATTCCCCGCCTCGCTTGGTTTGCTTCGCCGCCGCGTTTCGGATTAATCCATCTTTGGTTGCTTCGCCACTGTGTACACGCGTTTTCGACGCCTTGTGTTGCTTCGTTTCCATGGCACTCCTGTCCTTGGATTTCTTGGAAATTCCTCTTCCTTTCTGGGTCAACTTGACCTCCATTTCTTCTTGCCCTTGACGTTCATACGTGGGTCACTGTGACCCTGCTTTACCTTTGAACCATACGCACATTACTCATATTACGTCACCACTCATTACACGGAGCATCTATCTTATTTATTTCTTGCAAAATGCCCTCTTGTTTTTCTCGTCTGAAAGTTATATTGTTGTAACTTCTGCAAAACCAGGAAGATCAGCAAGTACTGAGGAAAAGAAAACAGAGCTGGGCGGTACATTCTCGGTGGCTACCTTGATACTCTTCCTCGGATTAGTTACTGTGTAAGTGATGTTCATGATTTTTTTTCATATTGACATTAGCTGCTCTCTTGGTAATAAAGGTCATAGATTACTCTTTACTCGATTGTCACAGGTTGCTGTATCAAGCCATCAAAAGACGCAATGTCGAAGTACATCGAGTTAAACCAGCTAATGCTCCGGATTTGCTTGACTTTGTTAATGATCTCGAGTTTCACATAACCACTGTCTCAAGCATGTCCTGCGCTCAAGCAGTCGCACCTTCTACAATAGCAATGGGAACACCTGGGTTTATGGACTTCAGGGTGCAGCCTCTGTCAACACTCTTGACCTACAGTTGCCAGAACACGAGTGATGGACCATCTATTACACTCAAGTGTAATGGCTGTCGAATCCCTCCAAGAGACCACTATGTATCCTGGCAATTTGTTGATTTGCCAACGCGACCAGCTGCCGCTGTTGGCTTCCAGTTTAATCTGACTGCAAAGCAACATGGAGATAACAATGACGTCAGCTTTGTGAGTGGTACAATAAGCTCCAACAATTTTGCTGATGACAAGCTGAAGACTTTCAGAGGGCGAGAATCTAATGTGCTTAAGATTCAATTGTTTCCTCAAATATACAACAACCATCATGGCTTGAAGCTCTTGCAGCCACTTCTTCAGGACTTCACTCAAGGTTCTACCTTTTCAGATGTGAGCAGCTTAAATGCTTCCCTGCAGAACCCTAATGACGGAGTGATAAACACTACACTCTACATAAGTTATCTTTCTGACTATATCGTGGAGATCAGCAATGAAAGTGTGTTAGGCCCAGGTGAGCTTCATGAAGCCAATCTGACATTTTTTGAGTGTATAGATTGCATAGTTTACGTTTCTGGTCTATGGAACAACAAAGTTTTTATTTTCTCATTGACGAATTACAAATCATGATATCAATGTAACTATAGATCACATTACTAAATACATCAGAGTCTGGATTGTTTAGATTTTAATGTTGATCCAGCTGTTTGAACCATTTAGATCATGCATTTGTAATTCAGCATGTAGGAGATTTTGTTCCAAATCGGTATTGGCCTCGTTTAGTAGAGAAATAATGCCTAACTTTCTGAAATTAACTCAATCCTGAATATGGTACAGCAACTCGTTGATCAAATACTTGTGCAGCTCTAAAATACTTTATCCAGAACACATTTTAGATCGTTTGCATAGGTTGCTTTATCCATAAGCACGTTTTAGGTCAATTCCATAGGTTGATTTCCTATGTCCTTGAAAATTAAAACCATAAAGCATAATGAAGCAATGGATGGTACCGCTAGACCTCTCAGTTATATGCCTGTTTTATAATCCAGTGGACTTATGTGCAAATGTTGCCTCAAAGATCCCATCGCCCAATAGAATTCGGTCATTCACTACCGTTCACACATGCTATTAAGTAGAACTTGAGCTAATAATATGCGAACTTCCACTTCGTTTTTCTCGCATCTAACGGTAGTTTTTATCTGCAGTTAGTATAATTGCGAGTATTGGTGGCCTGTATGCCTTCAGTGTGGCAATTTTTCTGTGCCTCATGGCTCAAGTAAGTCATCCTACCTGTATTTGTGGTTATATTATGTCAATAAGTTACTATTTCATTTGTCGGTGAAACTATACAGATTGTGACATGTTAGCCTGCAACTTTAATAAGAAATTTTTATTACCTTGAAACCCATTTTTACCATTTACTGATCCACTTCAGATTCATCAATACAACTATTTGCTACTACCTCCATTCCAAAATAAGTGCATTGCTGGCTGCCCATGTGCATAGCCAGAATTGCACTAATTTTGGGACAGAGGTAGTATTATTGCTCACATAGCCACACCACGCAAAACTTTCTACCCTTTGTGACACTTAAACTGAGGAATTATATTTCTGTGTATTAGCATGGGCAATGATTTAGCAGGCAACCATATGCACAATTAACAAGTTGTTATTTCAGTGTGAAGGTAGGATAAAGAAGCTCCGTAACGAGGATACCAGAATGCTGAAAATTCTGAGCAAACAACGTGCTCAGCGAAATTGGAACAAGGTAAAACACATCTTGATCCAAGGATGAGACTACATCTATCCAACTGCTTGCTTGATCGATAAGCCATATTGATCTCACCACTAACAGGTGCGGAAGTTTGTCATGTACACATGGGGTCCTAGCAACTTGGATCCAACTGATAGAAGCGGCAAGTGGCCTGAAGCTTCAGTTATGGATTCCCTGCACGGTTCCTTCCACAAAAGAAGAAAGCCTATTAGAAGAGGAACCTCCAGTAGAAGCAAACATAAGAAGCCTGCTGATATGGTACAATGTTTCTTCTTCTTTATTTGATCTTTATGTATCAGGCAATTAGTAAAGTTAAAATGTTTACACCATGGTATGTACTTTGTGCAGCTTAGTATGTTAATTTCTTCTCCCATTCAATTGTCTTAATGCTGCTCATGCTGTACTTTTAGAGTTTCAGTTAAATGTCCTTAGGAATAAATTTGTGCAATGGTACTTCTGCAGGCAATTGAAATCGAAAAGTTGGAGAGATGCAGCAGTCAAGCAGTTCTAGATAGCCGTGATGGATGAACGTTCTGGATGGAATGGTTCAGTGTAATGCAATGCTTTGAGTCATACACTGCTGTGTCAGCATGGATATACCCTATCCCTTTGCATAAACCTGAATGAAACTTTTTGTGCTGCTGCAGCGTCAGTGATCATGAGCGATGGTTCCATCACGACCCGAGAGGCGAGAGGGGTTGTCTATATCAGAACGTAGTTAGTGACAAGTGGAAAAATGTACAGAGTGAGGTTGTAGGGTTGAAGCATCAGAGTTGAAGCGAGAGATTGGGAATTGCATTGCCGTTTTTGAATTGGAGCTGGCTGCTTCAGTCAGGTCTGGTGTCTGTGTTCCACTTTGATTTCTGAGATGGGATGCCTATTCTTTTCTTGAGCCGTGTAGATGGTGATTGGGTGGCTGTCAATGTATGTATATTTGATTGGATCACTTCTTTTCACCTTCCTTGATGCCAATTGCAATTTGGGAAATGAGGAGACCATGAAACACGGCTATTACTCTTTCTTATGCCATGGATAATCAATTGTTTTGTTTGTTTTTATAACTGATGCATTTTGTGAATGTTGATGGCTTCACAGTGTGTTTCAGCTCCACATTTCAAAACTTGTTGCGAATCAAAATATACTACTTGCCAAACAGTCGAACAGGTACGAACTAGTCAAACAAGACTACTTTGAGAAAGCAACCTTAGCATGTCCTTCCATCTACTACACCAGACGTCTTACATCTTAGTCTTCCACAGTCATGTCCAACCATATTACTTCAGTTGCAAGTACAGACATTTGAAGCTTCTTTGCACCTCTTGATCCACGCTTCAGAAAAATCCGTGGGCACAACTCAAATTGATCTGTGAGCTCGTGTCGCGTGTCACCACGCCACAAAGAACAACAACTCCATCAGCTGACACGCTTTTCGTGGTTATTGTGGCAATAAACTTTAATAAAAGAAAGGCTATTGGTTACAGATTGGTTCTGAGATTTCAAACTAACTGGATTTGCCGTGATGTCTTGCAGTGGGCCACGTGAGGATACCACCCGTATTCTGCTTGGTGTTGTGAGGAGGCAGGCTGTTGATATCTCACCCCTGAGGAGGGTCAACCAGGCCACCTACCTCCTCACCACTGGTGCCAGGGAGAGTGCTTTCAGGATTATTAAGACCATTCCAGAGTGCCTTGCCGATGAATTGATCAACGCTGTCAAGGGCTCATCCAACAGGTATACCAGCACAATTCAGTTTGCTTGTTTCTTATCTTTTTTTTTTGCGAAAGGAAGAGATTTATTCAAATCAAAGAGTCTCATTACAAATGATGCTAATCACACACTCCGGGGGGGTGGTGATGGACATCCGGCTCTCCCCTAAACGAATTGCTAAGTGCGCCAGTTCATGTGCGGCTTTATTCTGCTCTCTCCCTATCTTCAAGAAGCTCACCCTGGGCAACAGGAGTGCAGCTTGTATGGTGTCACGGATGACCCGGGCAATCACTGATCTATCTTCATCCCCTGCCTGCAGCTTCCCATAGACGGCTGCGCAATCTGTCTCCAAAACAAACTGCCTATCCGGCCATCTTTGTGCAGCTCTAATTCCCTCAAGGCATGCTAGCGCCTCTGCTTCTTCCGCGTCCCTGCAGTGTTTCAAATACTTCCAGGCGGAGAGCATGTGATGGCCGTTTCCATCTCTGATGATGATTCCCACAGCCGCCTCCCCGGACGCTTGGATAAAAGCTCCATCCACATTGATCTTGAGGACATCCCCTGTTGGCGGCACCCACCTTTTGTCGCTCCTCGTCTTCCCCTCCACACGCCTTGGCACAATCTCAGGGAAGCATTTCTGTTTCCCTTTCTCGTCCGCAACATGCGCCTGTTGTCGGACCTGGAACAGTGCATTCATGTATCGGGTAAGGAAGGCCACCGAACCAACATCGAGATCGCCTCGCCGTTACTCCATTCCTAACATTCCAGAAGCGCCAGATCAGCATAAAGAAATTGAGATGGTTTCAGTGTCATACCTTCTCACAATATCCAGTAGCCATTCCGGTCCTGTATGCTTGTGTGCTCTCACGGTAAAGCCACCTTCTCCTCAATTCGTATCGCAAAGCTCTAGCATGGGGACTGATAACAACAGCATGAAAGCAGTCCTCAATCTGATGGCCACACAGTTCACACGAACTCTCGTTATCGAGGTGTCGGTAATGCCTATTTGCTCTTGTTGGCAGCCCATTCTTAACAATTTTCCAAACAAAGACCTTAACTTTTGAAGGGACTGGGATGCCCCATACCTTCTTCCGGATCACCCGTTCACCTTCAGCACTCAGACTGCTTCCGATTGCCCCAGTGTTATGCACTTCTCTCATGGCAAGTCTGTAAGCACTCCTTCATCGAGAACATTCCGGATTTTCAAAGTTCCAAGCAATCCAATCCTCTCCGGGGTTGTCGGCAACTTTATCTTAAGTATTTCCTCCACATCACAATGGTAAAAGTATCTCCTAATCATAGCCTCATCCCAGGAATTTGACTCATGATTGATCGGATGCTCCAGCGACGGATCCTGCAAGGCGGGCACATCCACAGCTTCAAGCCATAAGGCCGTGGTAACCAGTTGTCACGCCAAACCCGGATGGTCTTACCATCTCCGACCCTCCATATGGCACCCTTCTTAAAAAGTTCCAGCCCATACTCAATCGCCCTCCAAGTTGGTGAAGTGTCACTTAAAGTTCGTGTCCAAATTTCCTTGAGGAAAATATTTCGCTTTCAAAACCATGCACATAAGCTGTGACGCGACCAACCTCCAGGCGTGCCTTGCCAATAAGGTCTGATTAAATAGCCTTAGGTCTTTAAAACCCATTCCTCCTAGGGCTTTTGGTAGAATCATTGTCTTCCATGGAATCCACTGTACTTTCCGGTGTCCCTTTTCAGCACCCCACCAGTAAGCTCTGATAGCTTTCATCAAGTCCTCACAGAGACCATCGGTGAGTTTGAAAACACTCATAATGTAATTTGGGAGGGCTTGCGCGATGGATTTAATTTGGACTTCTTTACCTACGTGAGTCCTTCTCTGCCAAGACGTCATCCGCTTAAAGAACCTTGCCTCCAATGGCTGAAACATGCCTCTTTTCACCCGGCCAAGAGGAGTTGGCAATCCAAGATATTTCTCATCGAAATCAACTCTCTCTACTCCCAATATGTCACGAACTTGCTGGATCTCCTCCTCCTTCCCTCACGAACAAATAAGGAACATTTGCTAGGACTTAGGAGCTGTCCAATGTTGCGCTCAAAAACAATGAGGGTTGTCTTGACGTTAGAGGCCTGGGCAGCATTTGCCTAAGAAAAGTAAGCTATCATCCGCAAACAACAAGTGAGTAATTCCTGGAGCTCTCCTACAGACTTTCAATCCATCCAACCGACCCGTCGCTTCATAGTGCTTTAGCAAGACAGATAGTCCGTCAGCAACAAGAAGAAAAAGGTATGGCGAAAGTGGATCACCTTGGCGTAGACCACGGGATGGGGAAAAGGGTGCCAGTGGCACCCCATTGAAGCGAAACGGAGTAGAGCAGTGACACATGCCATAACCACTGAACCCATTGACTCTGAAAGCCCAGCTTCACCAATAGCTCTTTTAAAAATCCCCAATCAACACGGTCATACGCTTTCGACAAATCCAACTTGTACGCACAAAACTCTTCTCTGTCACCAACTCCTCTCTGGATAGCATGGATGCACTCAAAGGCAATGATAGCGTTATCCGTAATCAACCGGCCTGGAACAAAGGCACTCTGTTCCGGTGAGATGATCTCTCCAAGGAGCGGTCTCAATCGATTAACCAGGCATTTTGAAATGATCTTATAAATCACATTGCATAAACTAATCGGCCGAAAATCCTTCAATTCCTCCGGGTTGTCCCGCTTGGGGATAAGAACAATAGAAGTATCATTAATACCCGGTGGCATAACTCCATCACTAAATTTTTTTTGCACTGCCCGAATAATGTCTTCCTTTAGAATCTCCCAATGTCTTTAGAAAAAACGCGCTGGGAAGCCGCCCGGCCCAGGGGCTTTCAGCGGACCCATCTGAAATAAAGCATCAGAAATTTCCTCCTCAGTGAACCCCTTGCACAGTTGAGTATTCATCTCATCGATGCACTCGCCCCATACAAATCGAAAGCGCTCATTAGGACACACTCCCGGATCAGCCTCATATAAACTCTTGAAAAAATTAAAAGCCATTTGCTCCAGCTCTGATCTTGACTCGTGCCAATTTCCGTTGATGTCCCGTAGTTTCTTTATCCTGTTTTTTCGCGCCCTCCAAATTGCCTGCCTGTGGAAGTAGCTCGTATTTCGGTCTCCCTCTCTAAGCCAAGCAATTCGTGATCGTTGCAGCCACATCATTTCTTCACGATAGAGCAATTTATCCATCCCGTCCGTTACACCTCTGATTTCTCTTGGGCTGGCTTGCAGATCAGCCTTAAGTGATTCCAGCCTACCTCTCAGGGTCTCCAACTCCGCGGTAACACGCCCAAAGTTCTCCTTGCTCCATACCCGTAGCGCCGTCTGTACACTTTTCAGGGCTGCTGCCACACCCCCCAGTCCCTCCCTGTTTGGCGTCGTACACCATGCCTCCTTGATCTCGTGCGCTAGAGACTCTAGCCTCTCCCACATGATCTCGTAGCGGAATATACGAGTTTTATGCCGCTCCCAGTTCTCCTTCCTGATTTCCAAAAACAAAGGGCAGTGATCAGAACGTGAGGAAACTAAATGATGAAGAGCAGCATCACCAAATATATCTCTCCAGTTGGTGTCCGCCACGGCCCTATCCAGACGGACTTTGACATTAGCATCCCCTTCCCTTCCATTATCATACGTGAAAGGTAAACCTGTAAAGCCAAGGTCAGTTAAGTCGCAATCATTAAGAGCATCTCTAAACATGGCCATTTGTCGCCTCCTGGTGGTGAAATGTTCAAAACCCCACATTGTTTCATTAAAGTCGCCTATTACTAGCCACGGCATGTTAGAAACCCCCCTCAGGTGACGTAAAGCTTCCCACATATGATGGCGATTTTCAGTTCTCGGTTCCCCATACACAAAAGTGATACGAAACCAAGGTTCCGAAGCACATAAGCGAGTAGACACATCGATATAACGAAAATTTGTCTCCATTAATTTGATCTCAACGGACTCATGCCAAAAAAGGGCTAGACCACCACTCCTACCATCACTGTCTACTGCTAAGCAATTCTTAAGACCCAATCTCCAACGTAAATTTGACACTCTAGCCTCCGAATTACGAGTTTCACACAAAAACAAAAAACTAGGGCTTTTGGCTCGCACAAGAGCCGTTATTTCTTGAACTCTCCGAGGGAGCCCCGTCCCTCGGCAGTTCCAGCACAACGCATTCATTGCGCCTGGTGGGGCTCGTCCTGAGCTCCCACCGTAGTTATCAGATTGGCGAAGGATCTTCAGGTATGACTGCCATCATCTCCTGATCTGATTTCTGCGCTCCATCAGCTACGGCCTCCACACCAGTACTGGTCGCCGTTTGGAAAGCCGCAAAAGATTGGGCTATCGCCACCGGCTTCAAGACCTTCTTATTCTTCTTCGCACGGGCTCTTAATAGTCAGTGATCCTCCCCTCTTTGCTTTTGCAGCACGTAGGCGCTCCTGTACGCTAATCTGGTCACTCTGTTCTGTCTCCATTGAGGTCTCACTAGACCCATTGTAAGAGTCAAGTCCAGAGACCTTTTGTGCCTCCCTACTGGCGTCCTTGCCGCCACCAGATGCAGGGCTAGGAGCGGCCGGCGGAGAGCCCACCGCCATCCGCTTAACTCCTTGTGCCAGCCCCTCAGTATCCACCGGCGCAACTCGCGGGGAGTCCCCCATCTTCGACGCCTCAGCAGCAGCATCAGATGCGCCCTTCTGCCACTGGTTCATCCCACCACCACGGTTACTGTTACGTGTCGACGATCCCGAGAAGGAAGTAGCACGTTCCTTTTGGGGGCCACTGAAGTTAAGCACCCTCTTAGCCGGGGCTGCAGGAGCATGGAAGGTTAAAGCCCTTGCAGCGCTTCTCTTGAAGGGAGAAGTGCTGTCGGGGACGGTCATTATGGGTCCCCTAACTAAGGGGATAATCATCCTCGTTAACGAAACCGCCTAAGGACCCTTTGTCCTTAGGTGCAGATGACAGCGGACCCATGACCCACCACGCCCTCGGCCACCTCACTCGAGGGCATGGACCCCACACGCGGATCTCCGCCTCGCCGAGGATTCCGACCGAGCGGGTCTTCGCCGCCGAGGGTTCACCTCGAGCGAGTCTCCGCCCGCCGAGGGTTCCGCCTCGAGCGGATCTCCGCCCGCTAAGCTTCCTCGACCCACGGACTCACCTACTCCCCGACCGCAGAGCAATAAATCGTGGCGCCTGCGTGGTAAAGGGAAAATCCTCGCCACGCCGATCCCGACGCCTGAATCAGCCCGGCCGTGCTCGTGATACCGCCATCGGCGGCCATCCCCGACAGAGGGTCGTGCGGAGTGGCGGCTTCATTCCTCAACACGTGCCACCCGCCTCGTCCTTCCTCCCCGCCATACCCTCGAAAAGGGATGGCAACACTCGAGGGCATACGGCCGCCGCCCGCGACGCCCATGACGGTGCCGTGGCGCAGGTAGGCAGCACGTTCCCTCCGTCACCTCCGGCCAGGCGGCCATCCTCACCGTGCCACCATCCGGCACTGGTGGAACCATCCCGGTCTGTGGAGCCTGTTCGATGGGACACCGCCATGCCTACTGTGGTGGCATGGGCGCTCCCGCCATCAAGGCCCTCGAAAGGGCATGGGCACCTCGAAGGTGTACGGACGGCGCAAAGGCCAAGACACCGCACCGCTGCTGACAGCGCGGCGCCGCATCCCTCCACCAACTCGGCACCGCCGCCATCCCGGCGCCAGGTAATCGACCCGGGGCTGTGCGGCCATCACCAAGAGACTGCCGCCATCCCCACTGCAGCGACGCAGCACACACGACAGGCGGACATGCCGATGACGCATCCGCTCCGCGCCACCAACTCCGGCCCTTCCTCCGGCGGATAGGCCCTCGATCCAACGGGGCCGCCCCTCAAAGTCAAAGCGGGATGGGTCACAACGACCGCCACGACGCCCGCGGAAGCCAGAGGACGCCACCAACTCGTGCCAGGAACCATGACGCGCGGGACAAGACCGCCGACGCCATGCTTATTAGTACATAACCAGACGGGCCGGCGTAGCATCCCTGTAATCGCCTCCCTTGGCCTATAAAAGGGAGAGGCAGAGCCCCCTGCGCGGGGACACGACGACGCAACACACTCACCCGCGCACAACGCGCCACCTTGTTCTAGATATTGGCACTTGCCTCAATCGCTTAGTCGGGACTTGGGGGAATTTCCTCCTCTCCCACCGTGCTTGTAGCCCCTCTAGCACCACCGGTAAGCTAATACAGCGGAAGCACACTGCTGCACGTGACGGCCGCGTGGCGGAATCCGTGATAAACCCCGTGTCACCTTAGCTAGCACCGACCATCGAGGAGCCGACCTCGCCAATCACTAGTTGGTGCCGTGCTAATCCGGACACCGGGCTGGCACGCCTGTAGAGGGCCGCTGTGGTCATCCAACCCGCTTTCTCGATGGTGATCGTCACCGAGCAGACGTCGGAGAGGCCCGCCTGGGGTCAATCTCGACACGCCCCTACCGGATTCAATCCGTTCGAGCATCCACTACCAGCGACCGGCAACGCGCTACCACATGCGCATCCTCAATCGAAGCGCCAAGGCGCCGCCCCGAACATCGGCCGCCCGATGCTCGCAGATTCCCACCGCCACCCCGACGCCGCAAGCGTTCGGGGAAGCGCTAGCGACGAGCGCGCATGGCGCGGCACCAAGCGGCGGACGCTGGCTCCCCCCGGGGGGTCGAAGCCGGCGAGCTCCCGCCCGTCGGGGCAGAGCAAGGAGACACACCTCCACCTGCGAACCCCACAAAGACACCCCGCGAGGGGACCGTATACGCAGCGATTCCCCACGGGATGCGCGGAGCCACCGTGGCGTATTCTTCGGTCGGCCAAGACCGACCGGCCGCCACGAGGGCCTTCCGGACCGCCACTTCTGGTCCATCTGGAATCTCATCGCCACCACGCCCGACGACTCCTACCGTGACACCGATGGCGAGGAGTACGGGTACGGGCGTGGGGCGCCAGAGTGGGACTACTCGGCCGCAGGACTCGACGCCGACGACTCCTCTGCGACTCCCGACGCCGATCGATCAAGACGCTGATCCGATCGACGAGACCCAAATGCGGCGGTCCTACACTCCGAGAAGTACCAGAATCTGCGCTACCCTGCACGAGCAAGGCCGAGACTTCAACAAGGGAGATCCGTGCTTCACCGACGAAGAACGGCGACGCCACAAGCTCACGCCCGTGGGAAGGGCCATACATCGCGTCGCCGAGGTCCTCAAGCCCCGCATAAGTAAACGAAAAGGCGAAATCTTCGCCAACGCTTGGAACATCCAACAGCTACGTCGCTTTTACCCTTAAAATTTCTAAGTCGATTTGTGCATATCCCTGTATATATCGTTAAGGTTGTGAATAAAGACAAGGGAGACTCGGCTTTCCCCCGAAAGCCAAGCCCCCCTCGGGGGCTACTACGGGAGGCACCCCCCTAAACGGTCCCATTTTTCGCAAAAACTTTTGTTCCAAAAGTGCTAAGTATGTCATGACCCGAGCTTAGGCGAAGAAGCCGTGGCGCGAGCTTAGACCCGGGATCGGCCCACGCCTCCAGCAGATACGGCTCTCCTCCTCACCACTTTACCTTTAGGCCCAAAACGATCGATCCCAAATTGAAATTTGCCTAGCGATGGGAAAGGACACAACGACATCACTAAACAAGTCATACTTAAGTTACAAACTTCCAAAGTAGACTGTTTTGTTACAAGAGCCACCTGGCTCGTATCCTGACTACGACCTAAGGGCCTCGGCCGGCCTACTTTCGAGGCTCAAGGGGACCCGCGAGAGCATTCGAAGAGATCCTCCTCAAACGCGCCGGCAAGGTCCGCATGGCGTTCAGCAGCGGCTGCCGAGCGTTCACGGCGTCCTGCGCCCATCATCATCAAGGTCGTCCGCAACGACGTAGCCCGTGGCCAGCGCCGCAAGGTCGATGACGTAGTGCGACGTCACCACGCCGAGGGTCTTCGAATGCGAGGCGGAGGCCCTTTCATGCGCCTCGGCGACCGCCCAGAGCCCGAAGGCGGCTCGCCACCGAGCTCCCCGACGGACCGGTGCCCTTGTCAATGCTCTGGCACGCCTCAAGGGCCGCCCGCTCCAGAAGCCCCAAATCCAGCTGGGATGAGTTGTAGGCCCTGAGCACTCCCACTGTCGCTGACACCCCAGGGCCTTCCGCAGACCTGAGAGAAAAAAAGAGGGGGTGAGTCGAGAGCGAATCTCGGCGAACCTAATCAACAAACGAAGGGCCCGGGGGCTCCAACTCACCCTCAACCTGCTTCCTCTCCTTTTTGAGATCCGTACGCGTGGCTTTGGCCTCCTACTGCAGCTGCAGAACCGAAGCGTCCTTCTCTGCGCTGGAAGTTCTTAGGGCCTCGACGGCGACGCCCCCCTGGACCAACTCCCTGAGCCGTCGATCTCCGCCTCGGTTGGAGCGTAGCCTGCCTCCGCCACGCAGTGCGCTCTGAGCTGGACCGCGCCTCCTCCTCCGGCGTTCATGCCGGAGGGCGGTCCGAGCATCCTTGAGCTCCGCTTCGAGCCGAGTCTCCACTTGCGCACGCTGCCGCTCTGGAATCGGTCCTCCACCCCAGCGAGCGCCGCGACCTTCTCCTGCAGAGCAGCACCCAGCTTCTCGACCTCCCCGGGCCTTTTGCTCACTGGTTGCTGCCAGACGCCGCTCGAGGGTCGACGGCCCGCAGGTTGGGCCTCGCGCCTCGGCAAGGGCCGCCCCTTCGCCGCCGGCAACTGCGCTCGGCAAGGCGTCGCTGCCGACTCGCAGCTCGCCCGCCGCGCCTCCTCCTTCTCCTGGAGCGCGGCCTTCACCCCATCGGCCTCCTTGGCCTTTTCCGCCGCCAAAGTACGTTGGTCGGTGTAGGTGTCCTCCACGGCCATGAGTTTGTACTCCACCAACCTATCCTCCGGCCTCCACCATGGCATCCAGGGACTCGTCATGCTCGGTGCGACGGTCGAGGTCGAGCTCAGTCGGCGATGCGATTGAATCTCGCTCTGGCCTGCAGCCTCCGGGTAGTAATGGGAATGCAGGGGAAGGAATCAAGTGAGAAACGCTCAAACAAGGAAAGCAGGGGAACAAGCAAACGGGCCGACGGGGCCTTACTCGGAAGATCCGGAGCGAACCGCCCATGGAGCCGGAGCACTTGACTAGAGCGGGCGTTAAGAGGCGGCAGCACGGAACTCCCGCCACGTGCCTCTCGGACCTCGCCTCCTCCAAAGCAGACTCCACGACACCCGGGAGACGGAGCCTTGCTCCACCGTAGCACAACGACACCGGGCACGACCGCGGCGTCGGACGCCGACGCACGCAGCGCCGGCTGCGACATCACGCAGCCATCGGGCGCACCACGGTACCGGGCCCGGGCTGATTCGACCACCGCCCGCCCCCTCCGGGCGTAATCACCATCGGCCAGGGCCTCGGCCGCCCCGCTGCTCGACCCGGCTCGCCGCCGAGTCCGCTCTCGCCTTGATGGGGATCACGGTAACAAGCGCTGCCTCTACCGCCACATCCCCCCGCTGCCGTGGCCCCGTGGCCGCGATCGTGGCGCGCAACGCTTCGCCCATCGCCACCGCGCCCGCCGCCAACCGTGGCGTCCTCTCCGGCGGGGCCTCGTCACCCGCGCGTCTCAACAGCGCCTTAAGCGCGAGGGCGGAGTGGCGGGCAACGCCCATCACGGAAAGAAGAAAGGTGAGTGACCGCATCATGATATCAAGAACACGGGGGGAGGAACGCAACGCACCTTAAACTGGAGAAACCCCACTTGCGCTTCCTCGAGGGCTCGGGAGGCACCGCCTCGGCCGTCGGCGCCCCGCGGCGATCCTCCGGGCAAGCGCCCGCCTCGTAGGCTCCGTGGTGACCCCTCGACCCCGGTGACGGGCGGCGCGTTCCCCACCTATCGAGGTGGTCCGCCTCCCCTCGCTCTCCTCGCGTCCAAAGACGAGTTCACCAGCTCAGTGAGCGGAGGGAGAGGCCTGCTGCTCCCGCAACAAGTAATCCTCATTGTACCTATCGAGGCGCCCGCCTCCCGATCCTCTTCTCCTTCGCCCGCTGCCCGCCTCCCCCTCCCTCTCGCTGCGGTTGTCGGCCTGCGACCGAGGTGTCGGTGGATCCGACGTGGGGACATTGACACCCACCCCCGCCCGGCCACCGTTAGGCCAAACACAGAGATAAAGAGAGCAAAAGGTGAAGGGACGGTACTCACTTGGCTGCGTCGGGGAGCATCGCATAGCGACCATAGGTCGTCTGCCCGCACCGCCTTGGGGTTCATCGCGCCTGCCGTGGCGCGCTGCAGCGGCTGCTCCTCCAAAGAACGCGAACGCGCTAAGGACACGGGGTTGGCCGCCTCACTCATCTCAAAGATGAGGAGTTCCCTCTCCATGAGGGGAATGATCCGCCGGTGATGGAAGTTGGCGATGACGCCACCGTCGGGCGTTCGCATTGGTGAGGCTCGAGCCTCCTCTGCCTCGCCGGGGGCGACACCCCGTACGACCACGAGGTTGGCCTCTCCTTCAGCACCTTCCCGGTGTACGGCGGAAGGCCGGCGCCGTCGTTGCGGAGGTAGAACCACCCCTTCTCCCAATCGGAGTTGTTCGACGTCATCGCACCAGTACAACTCCCTCCAGGAGTCGCGCACCAAGAGCGTGAGGCCGCCGGCGCGGACCGCTCGGCGTGTCTTCCTCTCTCCTGTGACGAGTGTGTGGAGCTCGCCGCGGAAGAGGTGGACCCACAGGTCCCAGTGCGCAGGGATTCCCAAGAACCCCTCACAGACGGCGACGAAGGAGGCCGCCTGTGAGATGGCGTTGGGGGCGAAGTTGTGGAGCTCCACCCCGTAGTGGTAGCACAGCCCCCGCATGAACTTGCTCGCAGGGGCGTTGAAGCCACGCTCGTGCAGCCGCAGGAAGCTGACGATGTAACCCGGCGGAGGGTTCGGTTCCTGGCCCGACGACGGCAGATCATCCACGCCGGGTTCGGGCCGTCGCCGGCCGGCGCCAGCTGACCGCCGAGCACCAGCCCCTCCAGTGACCGCCGATCCGCCGTTGACCGAGGCCACGGGAACGCATCCAGCACCCGAACCAAAGACATGGCGGAGAAGGCGGAGGAGCACGAGCGACTGCGGGAGCGGAAGGGCGCGGGCGGATCCGGAGCAGCAAGACGCGTAGCGCTGAGGAGGACGAAGTGCGAGGAACGGGTGCGAATGGCAGAGGTAAGGAGTTCCCCCCTGCGCCCCCTGCATTTATAGAATCGGAAGGGGCGGAGTCCCCGGAAGCGCAGCGTGCGGCGGCAGTTAATGCGGCCGGCGCCCCATGTTGCTGACGGCCCGGCCCCGCCGCGCCAAAACTGCCGCGCGCACGCCGCCATGATTACCGCGCGGTAACCCAAGGGACGCAGCGTCCCGTCTCATCGCCCTCACACGTCGCCCACGTCGCACCGCCTAAAAAGGAGCGCCCACTCCGCACGACCCGCCACGCCGTCGGCGCGGAACGGCGGGGTTCCTACCGCGTGAGGATAGCCCCTGTGAAACTCGAGCGAGAATTCGAGGGCCGACTCGGACGGGACACGATTGGCGCCCCGATCCAAAGCAGGTTGTAGCCGCAAGGCCACAGCCTGTCGATACGCCCTCGAAGAACGAACTCGAGGATCCCGGGCTCGAGCCCGTATAACTCTTGATCGGCCGAGGCCCGGCTCCGGCGAGGGCGATGGGCACCGCAGATGCCCCTCAAACCGGGATTTAGATCGGTGGTTCAAGCTCGACTCGATAAGATCGGTGGCGCCACAGATCCACCAAGACAGGAGCACCGGTGCACCCAAAGCCCTACTAATCGAGTGCAGGGCGACCCCGGCGGGTTCGAGCAGGCGCCTCGGATTGAGTCGTGAAACGATCGAGCGCGTCGAGCTGTCCCCGAATCACGGTTCGGGCGCCCTACATATCGTGTTCAAGGCCAGGATAGGGGCAGCCAATTGAGGATCCCATCGAGGTGCTTCGCCCTCGGCCCCCATCGACAGACCGAGCTCGCTTGACAAACCCACAGCGCTCACATGGGCGTGTCTCCGGACCACGAGCCGACCCCTATCGAATGGGGCACGGACGCCCACTTGAACTATCCGTTAACACTCACGAGACATACGCGCTGCCGCTCGAGGGTAGCACGGCTTGCCTCACCCTCTACCTGCGAAGGGCAACGAGGGTCGTAATAAAGTCGAGAGTCTTCATCCGATCGCCCCTGATTGGGCCAAGGCTCGGGGGCTCCTCGCACCATGACCACCCCGACGGTCGCCACACCAATTCGCCCAAGGTCGCGCCCCCGAAAAAAAGGCCGGCCTACCCGAGCGTCACGGTCGCGATGCCTCCCTCTGCGTAGATCGCCGATGTCGGCTGAAACATCGCCGAGTCGGCTGAAACAAACGCAAGGCAAGCCACGTTGCACCACGTATTTAACCCCTCCACGAGTGCGCGCACTCCTGCAGGGCTTCGAGGGCTTACACCCGCGGGTGCGCTAGCGCGCCCGCGCGACGATCGGACGGGATGAGACTGCTGCACGCCCGAGAGCGGAACCCATCGCCGGGCGATCCCGTTCCGGCGAAGGCTCGGGGCTCTTGTCGGGGGCGGTCATTAGGGTCCCCTAACTAAGGGATAATCACCCTCGTTAACGCATAAAACCGCCTAAGGACCCTTTGTCCTTGTGCAGAGGCAGCCAGCGGACCGCAGCCCACCAGCCAGCGGCGGCACAGGAGACCCACTCGCCTCACTCGAGGGCATGGACCCCACACGCGGATCTCCGCCTCGCTCGAGGATTCCGACCCCTCGAGCGGGTCTCCGCCTCGCTCGAGGGTTCCGACCCTCGGCGAGTCTCGCCGCTCGAGGTTCCGGCCTCGAGCGGGTCTCCCGCTCAAGGCTTCCCTCGACCCACGGACCTCACCTACTCCCCGGCCGAGACAATCTGCGTGGCCCGCGCTCTGGGTCAAGGCGAATCCTCGCCACGCCGATCCCCTGACGCCGCCTGGGAATCAGGCCCCGGCGCTGTGCTCGCATACCGCCACTGTGCGGCCATCCCCGACGATGGGTGCTGTGCGGAGTGGCCGGCTTCATTCCTCAACACTGTGCCACCCGCTCCTGTCCTTCCTCCCCGCCATACCCCTCGAAAAGGGATGGCAACACCCTCGAGGGCATACGGCCGCCGCCCTGACGCACGCCCATGACGGTGCGTGGCGCGGGGTAGCAGCACGTTCCCTCCGTCACCTCCGGCGTGTCGGCCATCCCGACCACATGCCACCATCCGACGTGGAACCATCCGGTCTTTGTGGAGCCCTGTTAGATGGGACACCGCCATGCCGGCCCCTGTGTGGCATGGGCGCTCCCGCCATCAAGGCCCTCGAAAGGGCATGGGGGCACCCTCGAAAGGTGTACGGACGGCGGCGAGCGCACTGCTTGGCCGGCACCGCCGTCTGGCGGCGTGCGCGCGTCCTCCACCAACTCCGGCGCCGCTATCCGGTAGTGCAAGCGACCCGGGGCTGTGCGGCCATCACCGACCATGCCGCCATCCCCAAACTCCGGCCCTTCCTCCGCGGATAGGCTCGATCCAACGGGCCGCCTCAAAGTCAAAGCGGGATGGGTCACGACGCCATCCACGCCGCGGAAGCTAGAGGACGCCACCAACTCGCGCCAGGAACCATGACGCGCGGGACAAGACCGCCGACGCCATGCTTATTAGTACATAACCAGACGGGCTGGTGCAAGATCCTATCGCCCTCCCTTGGCCTATAAAAGGGAGAGGCAGAGCCCCCTGCGCGGGGACACGACGACGCAACACACTCACCCGCGCACAACGCGCCACCTTGTTCTAGATATTGGCACTTGCCTCAATCGCTTAGTTGGGACTTGGGGGAATTTCCTCCTCTCCCACCGTGCTTGTAGCCCCCCTCTACAGGCACCACCGGTGCAAGCTAATACGAGTGCGGAAGCACACCTGCTGGACGTACGGCCGTGTGGCCGGAACCAGGATAAACCCCCGTGTCACCTTAGCTAGCACCGACCATCGAGGAGCTGACCTCAGCGCGAATCACTAGTTGGTGCCGGTGCTAATCCGGACACCGACAAGTGCGTAACTCTGTACCAAAGCGCACTCCCTCCTCCGCCAGATCCTCATCCGGGCATTCCCTCTCTGCATGTCCAATTCGCCCACAGGAGAAACAAAAGTAGGGGACATTTTCATATTTCACCATAAACTCCATAAGCCCCCTCGATCTCACCCTGATTCTGACAGTAGGCACCAAAGCATCGGCCAGCGCAAAGTCAACACGCACCCTCTGAAAGTCCCCCGATCGCCTCCCTACTCGGCCGACACGACCAACTCGTGTACCCAGGGCAGACACAAACGCCGAGGTCATCATAGCAACCGGGATGTCGTAGATACGAATCCACAACGGGATGGATTCAATGGCTACCTCAGAGAACCTGGCCAGACCGTCATACTTCACCATGATGATAGCGTCCCCCTTGAAAGTCCATGGACCTCCACGCAGAACAAAGTTGAGGGTATGTTCCACATTGAACTCCACCAGGTACCTGTTGTTGCCGAGATCCCTCGCTGTCCCGTCACCCCAAAGCTGGAACAGATCACCGAACAGTACTCGAGTAGGAAAGCTACGGCTGGAGTAATACTTAGCCATCGCAAACCATCCCACCCGTAAACCTTCCTCAGGAGCTTCTTCATCAAAAACGAACTCATCCTCCTCCTCCTCTTGGCCAACGGCGTCCCCTTCATTGTGGATCACCAACCTCTCACTGTTCTCCTCCCCATCAGCCCGCTCCTCCTGTACTGCCCCAGTCTTGCCTTCAACAACTTCACCCTCGACGGCACCCCTGCCTTCTCCTCCGGCCGACTTTGCCAGCAGTGATCCATCTCCCAAAGCGCCAACGCCAACGCCTGGCCACTAGCACACCCAAGCAAACCTCCAACCAGATCGCAGCCCTTTGGCTTTGGGTTGGCAACCTCCTCACCGGAGATCCCTTGTCACCCCCACCGCCGGACCAAGATCGGAAGAGAGGAGCGAAGGAAGGCAAGCAACGACAGCTAGGAAACAAGCGGCGACACCAAAACCCTAGAGTCACGTACTGCATCCAAATAGGATCTTCAGAGCGTCCACATGGGAGGATCGTAGATGACCATGGACCATCCTGACCGTCCGATGCCGCTTCAATCACCTTGTGGGGCCTGTCGCCACCATGGGCCCAGTAGCTGTCCGGAACCCTAGGAGGGAACGTCGCCGAGCCCTGGCCACCAAGGGCGGCGCCCACCGTGGTCTCACCACGCCACGGCGCGGCTGTGCACCCCACTGCACCAATCCGGACGAACCCAGGGAGGACCGGCTGTAGGGCAAAGCATCCGCCCATGGTTCTCGTACCACCAAAGCCCTAGAAGGAGACACCCTCAAGCTGTGGCGCCCACGATGCCCTCGACACCCGGCATCACCAACTCCGGCACCCGCCATACGTCGGCCGCCTCGCACAGACGCCGGAGAGTAGTCAGATCACGCAACCGAGGGAGAACCCCTTCAGTCCGTAGCTTGCATGCGGCCAGAACCCCCGACGAGTTCGCCGCCCAGACACAGGCGCCCATGGCGCCGCCATCGCCGATCGCCGCGCGCGTCGGTGCACCACCCACGCCGGCTGCCACCCTTAGGAGACACCAGAACTCCATCACTCGCCGTCGGTCAGAACCCACCTGCGCTCGTGGAGCTCACGAATTCGCCCGATCGCCGCCAGTCGCCCTCTCCGGCATTTCCGCCTGGTTTTGCAACTCTGCTGGTTTTGCTCCGTTCGTGGCTTCCTTATTCCGCAGTTTCTGCAGTAATGCTATCTGCAGCGCTTGTTTCTTATCATGGGTTGGGGTTAATCCATGCGATGTGAACTTCACTTGTGTCACAGCTATGCTATCAAAATTAACTTGCCCTGACTTCTCTAATTGTTGTTGCATAAAAAATACGTATCATTCTTCTCAAATCTGACACAAGCCAAAAGCAAAAAGTTAGAACATACTTCTTTCGTCCCAGAAAGCACGTCGTTCTAGGTTTATTTGTCCCAAGTCAAACTTTCACAACTTTAACCAAACTAGTAAAATGCACGTGCGTCACGCACGTGTCTAAAACCCACATTAATTAAAAATTTTATTTATATAGTAATCTGTGCGTGTGGCACTCACTTCTCTAAAAATCCATAATAAACAAAAGAAAATATATCACAACGAGATTCACAATTTCATAGTTTGAAATATATCACAAATATAGAATATAATATTTAATAGAGTTCACAAATACTGCTACAAAGACATGATCAGTGACAATTATTGAACCAATTCATATAAGGAGATGTCAAAAACTTAAACATTTCATCTTTGTCACGAAAGACGTGACCCGTGATATATGCAATCAAATACATACTTTAGGGAAGAACATGAAAACTTCATTTTGGACTCTACGTATGTTCTATTGAATAATGTCTGCAGCTATTCCTCCTCTAAGTCTTTATCATCATATTCTTTGTCCTCTTCTTTCTCGTCCTCCGACTGCCATTCGTAGTCAATCTTTTCTTCTTTGGAGCTATCGTCATCCTCTTCTTCTTGATGTGATTCGTCCAACTTTTGATTGATCACTTGGTTGTCCTCTCCGTTAATCATCTCAACGTCTACTTGTGTTTCCTGTTCGCTTGACACCTCGGCAAAATCTCTCCACGCACCATGTTTGAATTAACACATGACAACTCGCTCTAGATGGAATATTAAACCAACCAATGTTGTTTTATATGTGAAAAGATCTATGAATAATTAGTAATAGATTACAAATTACAGTAACATACAAACCTCCATTGTGACGTCCTCCATCTACAGGTTCGAAAGAACAAGACGTTTCGTGTCGACGACCTTCTGGCGGATGATGTCTAGCAGGCCCTTTATGTCGAGGTAGTTGGTGGCTAGAATAAGGTCGAACAATGTTGCCTGATCGACATCAACAAACACCTCGTTGAAGCTCTTTAGATGGTCAGCGGCAGAGGATGACGTTCCGGCGGCCTCCCCCTTGGCAGTGCTCACCGACGTTTAGGCCTCGACGAAGTAGTAGAATAGCTCGCAGCCGTGCTCCTTGTTCACCATCTCGCACGGCGTCTTGCTCGTCGAAGTCGACAAGCGGCGGTTGTCGGGGAGCTCCGTGATCCTATCCTCAGTGGCCTCGACGAAGTAGTAGAAGAGCTCGCGACCGTGCTCCTCGTTCACCGTTACATGGCGTGAAACTCGATGTCGACGAGCGGCGACTGGGTATGGAGCTTCGCGATCCTGTTGGCCTCCTTGCTGCCGCTTGGCGGCCAGCTCTTGTAGCGCTCAGGTAGGGGGCCAATCTTGACGAGGGTATTGTTTCCCTTTTACAACTCTTATTATTTATTTACTCATTGACTTGAGTTTTTGAAGGACTTGCGACCCTTCATAGCCAAGTAAGGAGATGTCCCCATATCAACACAGAATTCGAAAAGAAAATGGAAGCGAATTGCCCTTAGTTTTCAATACATGTAGCCGGGCTTCATCTCTACACACACCAACAGCAAGCTATAGAGTAACACAAATCTAGTGTCAGCATAGAATTCTTAAAAACTGGAATTGAAACTTCCTCAATTTTTAATACATGTGGCAGAATTATCATCGATTCAGGGTACAGACATACAGCATACAGTGAAATCTCAACCTATGCTATTTGGCTGGATATGTGAGGCAGGTTTGAAATATTGTTGGGGGCGATTACACTCCTATAGGTCAGTTCCCTCTGCAAAGCTTAATTGCCTTTAGATGGTCTCTACCTTGAGGAAAGCATGAAGGGCAAGCAGTTGCTGCTGTGGTAGCTGCCAGACAATTGAAAAACATCGCAAGCCATCTCCATCCCTCAGCTAAGCCATGAGGATGACGTACACCTTTAATTTCCGTCTCTAAATGTAGTCATGTTGATAATCTGTAAAGCAACAAAAAAAATAAAATTTTCATATCTATTCTTTTTTTAAAAACACAAGAAATTTCATATCTTACTATTATTGCATTCCTAGAGCTCACAAGTTCCATCATCCTTCAGACACAATCTCAATCAACATATAATTGTTACAAAAAAAAAGAAAAGGGTGATTAATATCCATACTACGGATTCATTTGCATTTTCCATCAGCGCATCTGTAGCCCAAGGTATCATTAAGTAAACCAAAAATTCTATGGTGCCTCAACCAATCACGCAGCCAACCACCTAATTTGAAGTCCAAATAATTTATTACATTTCGTTTGTCTAACAAGCTTTACAAACATCTAGGCATTCATAAGATAAAATTGACAGCATTCATAAGACAATTTGACACTATTCAGATAAGACAAATTCACAAGTCTAGTTTGACAGCATTCAGATAAGATATAATTTCAGAGATTGCTAACACAAAGATTCACAAGTGCAGTTTAGATATCCTCAATTCAGATTGGCAATACACAAAAGCCTCATCTAGTTTACTTTCAAAAATTCAGATTGGTCCTACTGCTACAGGTCAAAAATCAGATTAATCAAGTGATTAAATGAACCACCAAAGCAATCAAGAAATTCACACAGTTTATGGAAAATAGTTATGCATGACAGACAGAAATTCACACAAACTTCAAATTTTGATTATATGGTGCATCAAACTTACAATTTCTACGCTCCTAGTACATCCTTGTACACAATGTTCAGACAAAGTCAAGGAAGCACTGGGCGTAGCCGTACAAGTTTGGAATGCTCTAAGGATGAATGGTATAGTTAGGGTGATGCTAATGCACGCCCGAGCCATTCAAATCATTTGGTTAATTGGTGAATCGAAAAAGGCCCACATTATCCCTGTCAGTTTGACACGCATGTAGGAGTATCAGTTAGTTCGATCTCAGAGCAGCTGGCTATATTGGAGCCTGGATGGGACAATGCGAGCGCAAGTCTGCAACACGCCAAGTCAAGCATGGCAAAAGCAGAGTTACAGACACAAATCGCAGAACCGTGTTACCGAAGGGAGACAGAGACGACACGAGTTGCCGCGGGCATGATGACGCGGAGGAGGCGGGAAGCAGGCCAGGAGGCGAGGCCTGCACGTCTCGGTACCGGAAGAACTCATTGCCGCCGCCACCATAAGCGGGGGAACCTGGGAAGGAGGAGTAGCAGGCAGATCCGTGTGGTGCCCTTTCTACCTCCCTCCCGGCTGGCTCCCTCCTTGATTTGATTCGATTCGACGACGCAGGCGGGCGACGACTCACGCCGCCACCACCTCAGCTCCTCCGCCATATGTAGAGCTTCTTGTTAGGCGGCAGAGGGGCTGTGGCCGGCCGGATCCGTCTCCCCTTGTCTGGATCCTCCGCGGCGAGGAGCACGACGTTGACCTGGAACTGGCGGAAGAGGCGAGGCGAGGCACGACCGCGCGTGGAGGAAGGACTGCGGCACCCTCTGCTCTCTCCCTCTCTCTCTCTCTCCTTCCTCCGCCCTCCCACCCGGTCTCCCCTCTTCGGCGGGTGGAGCTCGGGACATCGGCAACGTGCGACGGCAGCAGGGCTCTAGCGTGAGGGGAGGAGGTCCCTGCCACGACGGACTCGGCGGCGTCCATGCAGCGGCTCCTGCTAGATGACGGACTTTTTTTGTTTTAGCTGTCAGGTGGGTGGGCCCAACGCTAATGCGTGGTGGGAAGGGTGAGAAAGAATTAGATTTTGGTAAACGCCTCCTCAAATTGCGATTTCTATGGTCATTCCATCTTTTTGGTTATCACGCAACCTGACTGGTGGGTCCGGCGTGAGGGGTAAGGCGGGCCCAAATTGGGTGAGAAAAGTTTTCAATTATCTTCGCTCCTTATAATATAGATAGATTTGTAGAAAAATATCAATATTTATGGCATTAAATAGGTATATAAAATAGTTCTCATGACAAATCTAATGATACTTATTTCATATCATAAATATATATAGATTTTTCTATAATTTTGATGCCATTCACGACATGTTTTTGAAACGCAAGGAGTATAGTTTCGGTCGTAGTAAAAATTCGTGCATTGCAATAGCATATGAAAAAATAGTGAAGCTCGCTTAGAATTTTGCATTGGGAGCGCTCTGGCAGGGCTTTTTGAGTGGGGCATACTTCACCATAAACGCGGCTCTATTTGCATTGGGAGCGCTCTGGCAGGACTTTTTTCGCATTTATTAGTCATCAGCCATACCAAATCAACGCCAACAAACTAACGATATTTTTATTTTACAACAAATCAGCACCATCCAACCAACATCACCCACGTAACAAATGCTTTTGGGTGTTTTGCACTGTTGAAAATAGCTTCGCCCGAACTGTACGAACTACACCGGCTCCATCCACGGAGCACTCTGTGCCGAGCGAAGTCAAACGAGCTCACAAACTTTCTAAAAATCTAGTAATTCATTAAGCATGTAGCGAGTAAGCATCAATTGAATTCATAAATCCGAATGTATAATTGTATAGTACTTCGTCCGTCTCAAATTACAATTCATTTCGTTTAAAAAAAACAACTCATTTCAACTTTTTAATGTACAAAAATTATAGAACCAACCAATGGTTTTGCCTAGTTGCTCTATTTTGTGCGGGCCCATTCGTCTTCAGAGACCAGTTGAGAAAGCAAACCCAATTAGGACGGGCCCATTTGTCTTTCAGAGAAAACGGCTGGGTGCAAAGGAACACACATTCGCTGCGTTTTGATGAGATGGCATGGGCCGACCATCTATGAGCGGACAGCCGTCGGATCAGAAACCCTAGCCCGCGAGGCGTTCTCCTATTAAAACCCCCACCTCTCTCACCCGCCGCCGCCCCGCCTCCTCGCTTGGGTTTCCTCGCTCCCCGCCACCGCCGCCGCCGCCCCGCCAACGCGCAGCAGCCGCATCGCCCCTCTCGTTCTCAGCTATGGCGGAGGTCGAGCAGCCGCAGCAGGAGGTGAAGCTCTTCAACCGCTGGACCTTCGAGGATGTCCAGGTACGCGAATGGATCTCCACTTCTCCTCTTCGATTCTCTAGTCTGCTGCTGCTGCTGCTAACAGTGGATTGAAACGGCGCGATGGGATCTCCAGGTGAACGACATCTCGCTGAACGACTACCTGGCGGTGTCGGCGACGAAGCACGCGACGTACCTGCCCCACACCGCGGGCCGCTACTCGAAGAAGCGCTTCCGCAAGGCGCAGTGCCCCATCGTCGAGCGCCTCACCAACTCGCTCATGATGCACGGCCGCAACAACGGCAAGAAGGTCATGGCCGTCCGCATCATGAAGCACACCTTGGAGATCATTCACCTGCTCACCGACGCCAACCCCATCCAGATCATCGTGGATGCCATTATCAACAGGTACCCTTAGAAATTAGTTCCATAGCTTTACTCAGTTAATCAATTGTTTATGATGTTTGAGTTTGACCATGCTGAGCTGTTGAGATTCAAAATGAATGTGTTAATTCAAAATTCTCAAGAGTCAAGTCATTCTGTTGCTATGTAATTCGTACTGTAAATATTTAAGCTGAGTGATACCGCTTGTCTTGGACGTAGATACTCAAGTCTATGGGATCCTGAACCGTGTGATAGTTCACTCAATTGTTGCCAATCAAATGACATTTTTTGTCTAGTGTATTATCTGAGAACCTTTTAGACATTTTTAAATGTGCCTGGTAGTTCTTGTGGCATTAAACTTTTATCAAGAAAAAAATGTAGCTATTGTTTACAGGTTGGTTCTGAGATTTCAATCTAACAGATGTTCTGCTATGTCTTGCAGTGGGCCACGTGAGGATGCCACCCGAATTGGTTCTGCTGGTGTTGTGAGGAGGCAGGCTGTGGATATCTCACCCCTGAGGAGGGTCAACCAGGCCATCTACCTCCTCACCACTGGTGCCAGGGAGAGTGCTTTCAGGAACATCAAGACCATTGCTGAGTGCCTCGCTGATGAATTGATCAACGCCGCCAAGGGCTCATCCAACAGGTTTTTTCTTGTCACATGTTTTTTTGGTTAATCCATTTGATGTGAACTTGTGCTCATTTGTGCCTACTCTTGTCGCAGCTATGCTATCAAGAAGAAGGATGAGATCGAGCGCGTTGCCAAGGCCAACCGTTGAGAGGGGCTTGTGTATCCTGGTGCACTGGAGCTACTATCATGTTGCTGGTGGTTGTTCTTGTTTTACCTAATGTTTAAGACTTTTTGCGACCTAGCTGTGGTTTTGCTTTCAATGAGCAATGCAAATTACCGTGAAATGTAGTTGTTTGGGGTGCCTGTTTATCGAACACCATTTTTGTTCTATGCTCCTGGATTACTTCATGTGTCCCTCTTGATAATCGTCAATGCACTGTTTGCAAATTGCTTGCAAAGGTGAACTGGTTGCATGTTTCTGGGTGGCAAGCCGGTAATGGTGCTTGCAAAGGTGAACTGGTTGCCGGTTTCTGGGCTGCAATGGTATCTGCAATTGGTTGTGTATGTGATAATGGTTGAAAAAGTTTTCTCGTCGTATGATTGTTTGGTGGTATAGTCGTGATTTTTTATTGATTACTTTTAGTTTAAAGCCTAAGAGATGGAACAACACCAAGGCTGGATGTACTAGTAAATTTGGCAATTTCAAAATTATTATACCAGCCCCGGCTTCTCTTTTGCTGCTGCAACCTCTCGATTTCAAATGTAATGCCAGCAGGTTACTGCATAAAATGGATTGTCTCCTACATAAAAATCGGTGCATTAAGCATAAGCTGGTTCTGTTTGTTTTCATTGTTTTGAGTAGAACACGTCCCTTTTGTTGCTATCGCTGGTGGTTTCGGGCTCATGGTCATGGCAATAATTTCTGCGATCCGTGGACAAAATTAGGCAGCAATAATTTCTGTGATCCGTGGACAAAGTTTGGCAGTCATATGATGCGAATGTTCAGTGTGCGATTGATTTGTGATGTGATATTGTTGGAAGTGAATACTTAGTCTAGTTGTGATTGTTGATATTTGTGATGTGATATTGTTGGAAGTGAATACTTAGTCTAGTTGTGATTGTTGATCGATTGCCATTCATTTCATTTGAAGGCTGAGGCCCTTTTTGGAATGCTGGATTGAAAAGAAATATAGGAATAGGAAAAATATGGGGATAGGATAGTAATGCATATGCAAAACAAAGGATTGAAAAACATAGGAATTTTACAAGAACAAGCCTTTGGATGAACCATAGGAAACATGGAGGAAACAATGTGTAAGGTTGACGAGAGAGGTGAAAAGCCTGAGACAGTGTTCTGTTTACTAGTGACCAGTGTTTTGTCCATCCGTTCCTTGCCTCCACATGCCCTAATGACGATCTGGCAAGCAATTTGCCTCGATCCTCCGCACAAGCCAAAGAAACAATGAGGTCTGAGCAGATGTGTTTTTCCCCTATGAATTTCCTCTGGAATCGAATGCAAAGGAAAGTTTCCTCCAATTTTCCTGCGACTAATTCCTGCATTCCAAAGGGCACTACAGTAACTGAATCCACAGGAATGGGAATCCTGTATTTTTCCTATGATTTTCCTCCATTCCAAAGGAGGCCTGAAGCCTATGAGAATGGGGAATATATCCGGTGCTACCGGTCCTTAGAGTGCTATCGTGCTACTAAAAACGGTAGCATCTAAACGAGTGCATAAAAAATTATCTGAAAATATGAATGGTTAGAGCACAGAAACATCTATCATCAGGGGCGGATCTAGAGGTAATTATCGGGGTCAGTTGACCCCGATAACTTCCTGAAAATAGCACTAAATATTCTCTCATCCACCTGCAAATCACTCTTTAAATAGCGAATCAATGCATGTTTGACCCCGTCACTTAGTACTTGACCCCCATAAGGTAATATCCTAGATTCGCCACTGTCTATCATCATGCAAAGTTTGATGTTGAGCAAAAAAAAAAGTGCAAAGAGAAATAAAAAAAGAGAAATCAGCACTTGAATTTGTGGTGCAACTGTTCATAGCTGACCCGCAACCCGTAATTATTCAAATAGTTGATTTCTCTTTTTTTTTTCTATTTGCACTTTTTTTTGTTTAACATCAAAATTTGCATGATGATAGATGTTTGCAGGCTCTACTCATTCATATATTTCGGATGATTTTTTGATGCAACAGATTAAGTGCTACCGTGTTTGGTGGCACTGTTATAACCCCCCTGAGCATTGGATATACTTTGATTGGAAATCCGAGTAAATGGTAATTTCATAATCATGAAAAGTTAACAACAAAATTGCCTATGTAGTTTGTTTGAAGCAAGCGATAACTTAGGCAGATTTTAAAAAACTGGCACACAATTTTGGTTGTTTACAAGAAGAATTTTAGACGGGTTTAGAAACTAGCACAATCCTTTGCATATACTGTAATAACAGTGTAATATTCCAATACACAAATGTTGTGATAACAAGTTTTGTGTCTAGGATAGTTCGATTTGAAGAAAGGACTTTCGAAGAAATAGACACAAGTCCGGGCTTATTCATCTGTAGCTGCTGCAAGCCTGCAACCTCTCATTTTCAAATGAATGTTTAGCAAACAAAAATATAAATCTGAGATCTGACTCCAAACTAACACCAACCTAACAAGTTAGCATGGATTGTCCCTTGGATATAAAAAAAACATAGTGAAACTAGTTCTCTTGGTCATGCATAGAACTCCGGAAGGTTAGTACATTTAGTATTACACGCCGGTTAAAAATCAATACATTATAGCGATTGGGCTTGTAGTCCAATGGTAGGACGGTCCAGTGGGACGCTACCCACCAGGGTTCAAATCTCGGTGCGCACCTTTCCTGGATTTTCCAGATTTACCGGCGTTATGCGTTAAGTGGTAGCGGCGTTCCGCCGACGACGAGGCGCCATTGGTGACTTCGAGAATCTCAGATCTGCCGTGCTCAATCCTTCGGAGATGCTCATAGGGTAGGGTTTCGACGTGTATTCATAGGGGTAAGTGTGCGTGCGTGTTGTGAGCGTCTGCGTTGTACTGTGTAATTCTCAAAAAAAAAAATCAATACATTACAAAGCACGTGAAAGTTAGCAAGACAAACAACAAATATAAATTTTGATAAAAGTGTCTTTAATGCTAAAACCTAAACAATTGTAGGAATATCAACATCGATGTTTTCATAAAAATTCATTACGCTTATGACTTATTTGTCAAGATGCATTTTTTTCTTTTATAACAAACTAGTAAGGTGCACGTGCGACACGCACGTATTTATACACACGAACATGCTACGACACATGAATTATTTAAAAAATCAGAAACTACCATGATATGGCAAATAACATATTTGTTGAACACAAATTACTCTCGATCAACATATTACTAATGATTCATATATGTCTTATTGAATATATTAACATGTGTTTACATCTTAAGCTGAAAGTGAATAAATTCATTTGGTATACTTGACATTTGTTATGTTAAGTCCCTATTATTTCATTTTAACAAACACATTTTTTCATTAAACAAACATTTAAAATGATTATTCAAACACAATCACTCTAATTATATGTTAGCGAATAATTTATTTTAACATTAAATTTTCACCTCTTTAATTTTTAAATTTATTCTCTACTTTTCCTCTCTGTCGGTCAAAGCGTGCATTTTACACAACTATGGTTGTGGCTGAAGACTCCATTGTGTTAGCGGCGACCTTTTCTATACGTGGCTTGCTAGAATCGACTTTTATGAGACGGATGAGTATGTCAATAGCTATCCGTGCAGTAGTGGCTCCAGCAGTTTGGTGTTGACTAAGTCAAGAAAGGTGCAAGGACGCAGTCAAGCTTGTTCAGCTTTCAGCACCACCACTCGTCGATCCGCTGCTTTAACCGGACCGGGTTGCTTCTTCCCAGTTTGATCTCTGCGTATGATGTCGTCACTTTCTTGCTAATTGTAACTTCATATAAAGTAATACAAATCATACGCTTAGATCAAATGCCGGATATGGAAGCCGCCGTCCATGATCAAGGTCACCACGCTACCGCAGCGATCAATGGCGACCTGGAGGTCGAGCTCGTCGCAGAGCCCAACAATGCCGCCGCCGCACGTGGGCGCGCTCGCCGCCTCGTCCGTAGGCTCCACCCGGCGTCCGTCGCGCGCACGTGGTGGCGCTGGCTGCAGCACCCGGTGCACCTCGCCCTTGTCGTGTGGGCGCTCTGCGTGGCGGCGTCCGGCTCCATGCTGGGCCTGCTTCTCCTCGGCTCCCTCGATGCCGCCTTCCCGCGTCGGTCGGTTCGCAACAGGTGGATCGAGGTCAACAACCAGGTTCTCAACGCGCTCTTCACGCTCATGAGCATCTACCAGCACCCCGCGCTCTTCCATCATGCCGTCTTGCTCCTCCAGTGGCGCCCCGGCGACGCCAAGGAGCTCAGGGAGGCCTACTGCCGGAATGGCGCCGGCGCGGAGGCGCGCCCTAGCCACGGCGAGTGGGTTCACGTGTCTGTGGTGGTCGCGCTGCTGCACGTCGCCTGCTTCACGCAGTACGCCATGTGCGGGCTCTACTGGGGGTACTCCCGAAAGACGCGACCGGACACCGCCGAGACCTCGCTCGTCGTCGTCGGTACCGCCGCGCCGGTGATCGCCGGCCTGTACATGTACTTCAGCCCGTTGGGGAGGAGACGCGGTGGGCGGACGAGCGTGCACCAAGAACTGGACGATCGCTCTGCCACCGACGACAACGACGGTGGCAGCGTCGCCGCTCAGGCGGCGGGGCGGGCGGAGTGGGCAGGCGGGCTGCTCTGCTCGTCAGCGACGACCCCACGGCGTGCCGGCTCTCGTGCCTCTACACCTTCTGCGTGTTCGGGTGGAACATGGAGCGCCTGGGCTTCGGGAACGCGCACGTGCCGTCATGTTCGCGCTGCTCTGCTTCGCGCCGCGCTGGGTGCTCAACGCCGCCGCGACGAACATCCGGGACGAGACCGTCGGCGACGCGGTCGGCGCGGCGGGGGTCGTGCTCTGCGCGCTCGGCCTGCTCTACGGCGGGTTCTGGCGTGCGCGGATGCGACGGAGGTACGGGCTCCCCGGCGGCGGCGATGCATGCCGCACCGGCTCGTCGTGCCTTGTCGACTACCTCCGGTCGATGTTCTGCTGGAGCTGCGCGCTGGCGCAGGAGGTGCGCACGGCGAACCTCCTCCTCGACGTCGAGGCCGGCAACGTCCACCGGAGAGACTCTGACGGCGGGCGAGCTGATGCTGGCGTCGTGAACCTACAGCCTTTGCCGAGGGAGAACGGGATCAAGCCGTCTTGTCAGGGAGGATCTTCACATGTTGCAACGCCGGCGGCGATCATTCACGCCGCCCACCCTGTTCGTCTGGCGAATTACTCGCCGTGTCGAGGCGACGAGTCGCCATTGCCGCGGCAGGAACAATCCGGCTGGGTGGGTGTGGGCCCGATGTGGGTTGTGGGTGGGTGAGAAAAACAATTTATTTTTGGCAAACGCCTTCAAATTACGATTTTGAGATTGTGGTTCCACCCTATCCACTTCTAAAACATACGACTGGGTCCGCGAGGAAATCTGGGCCCGATTTGGGTGAGAAAAGTTTTCAATTGTCTTCGCTCCTTATATGTATAGAAGAAAAATGAAAGTCGATGTCTTTCTGGCTCTCTCTCTCCCTCTCTTTCATCTTTTATTTTATAATAACAAAAAAAAGTCCATGTCCAACAACCAGCAAAACAACACACAGCACAAAAGGATTCCTGTCCTGTCCTGTTCCGCTCCCATCCGGTGACCGAAGGGTCCACGAGTGCCCCGCCCCTTGCCCGCCCGTCTCAGATCAGCCGCCACAGTCCCCCATCGCATCGTGACCGTCCATCCACGCAGCAAGGGCGCCCGAGGCCGAGGTCCGACGTGGCCGGCTCGAACCGGACCAGCCAAACAAGCTGAACCAGCGCACGAACCCTAGCTAGCCGTCCCTGCGGCCGTGCCTCTTCTCCCCTTGTAGCTGCTGGATCCCCTCCTCTCTCTCCGCCTCCCTCGCGGGTCCCGGCGCAAGGCACGGCAAAGGCGGCAGGCACAGAGGCAGCGCTGGGCCAGCGAGCGAGCAAGCGAGCGCTCAACCAGTGAGCGGCCGCCATGGTGTTCGGCAAGGTCGCCATCGTCATCGGCTCCGGTACGCGCCGCGCGATTCCCCGCCCCTGGTTCCTTCGCCTCCCGCCCTCTGCCTTGATGATCTTCGATTCGAGGGCGGGATGCTTGCACTCGCTTCTAGGGTTCTTCTGGTTCGCTCTTGCTTCAGCCCCGCGGACGGCACAGAGGCGTTTCTTTTCGACGGACTCGACTTCCTTGCAATCGAACCGATTGGGCTGCTCCCCGCTTCAGATTGAGCTAGGCTGGATCACTCTAGCGTAGTCCAGCGACATGCTCTCTTCAATTTAGTTAGTTTGTGGGTGCCGCCTCCATGCTACGCAAGCTAGCTGCTGTGATAGATTGAAGCCTTTTGCTTTTTTTTAATTGATCTGCAAACGACTAGTAGTATCTCTGATTAATTGAGAAGAAGCAAGCTTGCGCCACAGCGGAGGGGGAGCAGGCAGACATTGCTGCTAGCTTGAGTGCTTCAGACCTTCAGTGTCTCACCATCAGTCCATCATGCTTCCCTTGTGCAGGAATCGTTGGAACAGTACTGACAGGCGGTGAGTCCAGCCTTCCGGATTTCAAGGATGTAATCTCTGGTGCTTTCAAGGTCTCATCACCCCCCTCCCTATCTCTCTGCATTACTCCTCCTTAGGTTTTATTGATCACTAGATATTAGTTGGTTTTACCTCGTCAACTATTTTCTCCTCTCATGTTTTAGTTCCTGACCAAGGGCGCCAAGGAAAGCAAGGATGGGCCGTCTACCAGCAGTCCGCACACTGCTCAGTTGTTGAGTCAGGTTTTTTGCATGCCAACTTCTCTTTCTATGCTTTGAACAACAGTTCCATGTATCCTGAGGAATAACTCATTAAACTCAAATGCTTCAGGTCAACTATCTCAGAGAGGAGCTGAGCATGCTGTCTGAATCAAAACATGTTGCTATTGTCACTGTTGACGGTAGACCTGGTTAGTGTTTTGTGTCATTTGCCATCCTGTTTCTGACAAATATGATCTTTTACCTGCTAGCTTTTATCTGAAAGCTGCTCATCTTGTTGGTTCTGTTGTTATTTTAACTTATTAGGAATTGGAACTGCATCCTAGATTTTGTTTTGTGGCCACAGTGGTTCTTTATTTTAGGAACAGCCTAATATTCATCATTTAGTTTTCAAGTAACTTCATTGACTTTTGTACTAATGATAGCAACAATTTTCTTCGCAGGCTCTGCATATGGTATAACAGCTGTTGTTATTGGAGCTATTGGCTATTTAATCATTAGATGGAAGGTACATATTTTTTCATTTTGTGAAAGGATGTTGCTAGCAAAGTTTATTAACTAAATCTGAACTAGATCGTACTGCAGGCTGCAATTTTTTGTCATTTTAGTGCCCATGCATTTCCTACTGTGTTGTACTGCCATTTTTTTTTTGCCATTGTCAATTCCATCAGAGCTTACTTGATGATTGCAGGGATGGAAACTTTCTGATATGATGTTTGTGACGGCGAGGATTTACTGATGCTTGCAATGCAGTGGGAAACAAGTGGATCAGGTTTCAGAAAGTGTTCATGTAAGATTCTTCTTCCATCTTTCACAGTAATGTTACTATTACACCTTCAAGTTCTGATACGTGCATTGTAGTGAGCCACATTTTATTCATACCCCTTAAACTAAGTAGTATACAAGTTTCTAAAATTTGTTAATGTTATTTATTTGGTCTCCCAAACTGAAAAACAAATACACCTCCCTATATCAAAGGCTGTTCAGTTTAAATATCAAAGGACAAGGCCATAACCGTTACAATGGTTGTTTCCTAATTCCTATATTGTGATGCTTTCTTATGAATTATGATTCCACCTTGTATTTGTATTCCTTATGTGTCCATATTCGTGGCATTTATTTTACCAGTGAGCAGACAATATGTACTATATACAGTCATTTTTTAGCAGAAGTTCATCACCACACCCCCTGCATAACAAATTTGGGAAAGTATGCCTATGAGAGTCAAGTTTTAGAAACAAAAGTTTTGATCAGAAGTGTCAAGTACATAGTACAGGAGTATGCTTATGTTTTTAGTTTATTTGTACATGCAAATCCCTATCACAGTTTCTGGTATAGAATAATCTTGTATACTTCCACTAAGTGCCTATGCCCTATGTTGAACGGAAAAAGAGGGGGAAATGATTAAATGAACCCAATAAGATAAAGAAAGATTTCGTATGCCTCCTGTCATTAAATTAATTTTCTTTTATGGTAACATCTAGATGTTGTGACTTTACTGTTGCAACCAGAACTCTACTAATGTGAACTATTCTGATATCAGTCTGCAAAGAGGCATCTTGCTGGAAGGATTGATCGTGTGGATTGTACTTTAGATGAATGCCAAGAAATTACAGAAGCCACAAGGAACGAGGTTTGAACTTTACCTTATACTTTTTATCAGTTTGGTTTAATCAGCAGACTGATATAAAATTGTTTTATAGGTTACAATCATCCATGGAGATCTAAGTGACTTCCAGAAGGACATGGAATCAGTTCATCTTGTAGTTCGTAATCTGGTGGGTACATTAAAACATTTTGTTCGAGATGAACTGATTCACTCTTAGTGCTACGTACCGACTGATTACCTGTTGTGTTGCAGGAGACAAAACTTGGACGCCTAGCTATTACTCAAGTAAGTAGACATTTACATCACCGCAACAATTCAGCAACTTATATGTTTCTAATCTCTTACTGAAATGCCTTAGGATCGTACAACACGAGGAATATACGACTTGTGTGAATTCACTAAAAGATTGGAACAGAGCCCGAAAGCTGATACTCGTCAGGCAAGTCAACATAGTGTACCTGCTTCAGTTCTTACTAAGTTTCCGTAAACACTTACATTTCTATGGGCTGTGATAAGCTTGGAACTCGTATCTCTTGGAATCTCAAAAAAAACTCTATTTAAATGAAAATTAATGAAGGTGCTCATTTTTGCATAGATCTCAGGGTGATACCATCTGCAATGCATTTTACTTAATTTGACAACTATCTTGTTTCATCCTTGTTGATTGTATTCATATTATTTTCAGGTTACATCATCAACTCCTCGTCCTGCTATTGAATCCTCAGAGAGAACTGCTAGGGTAAAATTAGTGGGATACTTTTATAAGTTTTTATAATTTGGGTCTTCGCTTATTGATCCTTTGTTTGTTACGACAGGCTGCTTCCTTGCCACTAGAGTCTCCATCAGCCCCATCACCTAGAGTTGAGGCACCTAAGGTAACGTTTTGTTTCTTAAAGGAGCGTACAATTCACCTGGCTTGTTTCCATCTGATATAATTTGATTTTGTAGGTTGTGCGCTCTACAACCATGTCAGCATCAGGACTTAGTATGCTAGTTGGAACTACAATGCCACCTAAAAGAGTAAGACCATGATCAACTTAGGCACTTTGATATTTTAATTAGTTTTGTTTATGGTGGTCTGTTCTATGTAATTAATGATCAATGTGCACATTTATAAGACATTATTAGTTGTCTATAATATATGCAAATGGTGAGTAGTAGCATATACTCAGTAGTAACATGTGCACTTTGCGCTTTACATTTCAACCAGAATGGTAAAATTCAGTAATAAATAACATGATGAGACTACTGTAGGTTTAAGGGTTCGTCAAGCACAATAATACCTTTAAGAGAAATGTACTGTCTAACTGTGTTAGCTGTTGAACTTTGACACTGTCCACCTTTCACCTAGTTGACCAAGTATCATGTGGTCAGTGTTTACTTGTAGAGATATTTTGTGCAGTGTGATGGTACTAGTTTGCATTCATGCAGCGATAGAAACAGAGTTACAGTTTCGTTTTGCTGAACATACTAGTTACATTCCCCCCCCCCTTTACTCAGAAGCGGCAGAAGCTTAAGTTGCCCTTACATTTTCAGGATCACCAGGGTGCTTTTAGCAGAGCAAGTTCTATGAAGGAAGGATCCTCTGAGTTACCGAGTGTTGCGCCAAGCTCAGCAGAACCGAGCCCCAGAAGATCTACTAGTTCAACCCTGTTTGGAGGGTTTGGCTTTCTAAGGAGCTACAAGCTGAGACTTGTGTGCTCGGATAGGTAGCTTTTTATCCAAAGAGGACATCACCTTGAGCTGTATATGTAGGTAGAAAACATGGCAGTTGCCAAAAGGACGGCTCCCTTTTCCTATTGGGAATTGCAAATTTTTGTAGGAACTAATACCTTGCAAAGCAACGCCTCGATGCCAAGAACAGAACTACATCAGAGTTTAAATTATGCTGTTGATATAGATGCTGGAAGAGAAACATGGTGCCCTGTGGATGGGAGGGGCTGTATATTGCAGTGGGTTATGATGTTGTAACTACAGGTGACAGTTCTATCAGAATACATTTTGGGCATGGAGCACTTGCAACTTTTTTTTTTGGGACTCTTTACCTGCTGAATGTTGCTTGGATAGCATGTTCTTGCTGGATGCAAGTGCAACATGCACCATATGCTTTAGTGCAAAGCCAATAAAATACTTTATCAAATTGCAGGCCATTTTGGCTTGTAAAGATACATATTTTTTTTGCTCTGCATCTTGATGTAGATTTACAATATGAATCGGAGGGAGTAAATGATTCAGGCATTCATAAGTTGTGTTCGTACCTTTGCTGATTTAAGATATGCATGCTGTAGTTATGTCAGTTGACTATATGTAAGCAAGCCCGCATAAACGTGCAGAACTGGATTAAGGCTCTTCCAGAATGCTTGGGTATCTGTCTTGTATAATTTGTAATTTATTTTATGCCTGCTAAATATGTTATGATAGAAAGTATGGATAAAATCTCCGTGCAACTTTGATGAGAATGAGAACAGAATAGATTTGGAAAATGGCGAGAACTATAATAAGAGTATTAAAGAAGCATACTCTGATTTTGTAAGTACTCTTCCAGATAAGTATGTGCCAGGTTTTTTCTAGCAACATTTCAAAATTTATGCGTGTGAAATACGTGTGAAATGAGCACATCTCAGCTGGTAAGGTGTTTGTCGCTCAGCACAGATAATCGTATTATCTAAATTTATTTCAAATTTAACTGACATTATTTTTCAGTGGTAGGTGATGTTGCCAGCAATGTAACCATGGTGATTTTGTCAATCTCAAAATATTTGGGAAGCTAGTCGAATATAAATGGGGCGTCATGGTACTATCTCTTTTTTCTTTGCTGGTGCAGTTTTTTCTAGGCTCGAGTGGCTCACTTCTACTAAGCATAATGCAAATAGCAAGTATATTTTGACTAAGTAATGCGCACTTCTTCCATCATAAATATAAGCATTTCTATTTTTCAAGTCAAATCATTTTTAATTTAATGAAGTTAATAGAAAGAAATTATAATATTTCCATTGTCGAATTAGTATTATTAAATCCATTAAAAATACATTTTGTAGTGTACCTTATGATATGATAGATGTTATATTTTTTAATATATACTGGGTTAAACTCAATGTAATTTTATTTATGATAAAACTGGATTTGCAAACAAAAAGAGAACTAATAACCAGTATTACATCTCTATTTCTAAAAATAATGTTTTAGTAAAAGGACATGTATATAATTAAAAACTAGCATATCAAGCTAAGGCCATGACACTAGGATAGTAGTAAGCACTCCATCCATTTCGAATTATAGTTCGTTTTGACTTTATTAAATTCGTAGAATTTGTTATACACTTAGATATATTTTATGTCTATATGTATAATAATATCTATCGTCTGAAAAGTTAAACGACTTATAATTTGGAACGGTGTCTTGTCTTGTGTGTGACACAATCACACAACTAATAGTTATGTACTTGTGTCTATGAGAATATTTTTCTAATCTTGGATATGAGGCCCAAACTATATCTCTTACAATAATATGAGGATACGGAGAATAGCTAGCGAGGACGAATGCGAGAATTTCAAAACTTGATTTATGGTGATGGAGAGTAGTGGATCCGCACTCCATGAATTTGATTTACTTGCAGGATGGATGCATGGTTATAAATACAGCCCTTCCCTCATTTCCAATATGACAATCGCATCACCACTAGCTCGCATCGCTAGTTAATTCAATACTACTACTATAGACGAAGCTCCCGATCGATCGAGATGGTGAGTCCAAGGCTCCTCATCGTCGCCATCCTCCTCGTCGTCACGGCAAGCAACCCCACCACCACCTGGGCTCGAGGAGCCCCTAGAGGACTAGCAGGAGGAGCTGCTGCTTCTGCTAGCTTATTGGGAGCGGTCGGAATCGAAGCCGGGGTAGAAGAAGAACAAGGAGCAGGGGCTCGTGTGAGCATCGCTCAAGAAGGCAACGCCGGGCCATTAATACAAGCTAGCACCGGCGGTGACAACAGTACCATTAATCAATCCAATATGCAGGCAAACATAGACACTAACGCCGGTGACATCACTGGCATCATCACCCTTGGGCTCTGACGGCGCCCTCCGCCTCCGGCCGGTTGGGCTTGGCAATCACGGCAGGCCTCGTACTCTCAGCAGCGGCAAGCTTTCTGCCTCCTGCAGGTCCGGAGTAATAATCATACAAAACTTAATAAGAAAGACTCCACCGTAATTCTCTCAAACCACGACATCCACATCATCTCGGACGCCATCCCCACCCAACCCACTGTCTTCTCTCAACAAGGTGTCCACATCACTATCCACTAAAATCTTTAATTTATTTCTTCTATCGATTTTCTACGGCTAATAACATCCATGTATGCAATGTGTTGTTTGTAGTAGAATGTTGCGAAGCAATCACTTTAGTTTCTACTTTCAAATTTTATCTTTATAATTTGTTGAAATTCCGCAAGAATGCTATCACCTAGTTACTTGTTGTTTACAGGACAGGAAAGCTAAAATAAATTACAACTAATTAACCAGCTTGTGTTGACTGGAGGGAGTGTATGCATGTACATGGTGACCACCGTCACCAGTAATAAATAAATCTGTATGGAATGACGATCAATGTGTTGATAAGCATACTACTTCTTTTTCTTCTTCTAATTCAGGCGCACACAAGTATATCCATCTGGCTTCAAGACCTATAGGCTATAGCCCAATTCTTTCTTGTTTCTGACCTAATTGCCCTGCTGTGGTTGCTCTGCTCTGCCTCCTGGCTTCTTGAGCGACCATTCAGTGTCTAAAGTTTCGTCTTTTTTTTTTTTAGGAAACAGAGCAAGCTCCCTACTGATTAAATATATTAATAAAATAGAAAAGAACCCCAAGAAAGTCCAAATACAGAAAAGGGAGAGAGGATAAGTGATGAATAGCATACACTACAATTATACATTCTACAGCTAAGTACACAAACAGATTGAAGATATCAAATCGAATACAAAACCAGAGTACGAAGTACAGGCAACCAGCAACCAGCTGATACATCCTGCACCCTGCATGCAAAGCCAGACAGTACCAGAACATGATACACCAAAAGTTATAACATGACGCCAACGAGTTAACAAAGTTTGATACAGACA
This sequence comes from Cenchrus purpureus, assembly GCA_022644695.1. NCBI lineage: Eukaryota > Viridiplantae > Streptophyta > Magnoliopsida > Poales > Poaceae > Cenchrus > Cenchrus purpureus. The sequence goes on from CP053459.1 coordinate 85,655,855, forward strand.
AGTTACACCTCTACGAGATAAATACCAGAATAGCAATCAGTTCACAATCTCAGCCTACAATACGCCTCTACGGTTACCTACACTCATAGGTACGATAAATAGATAGATTCATGGTTCGACAAGCAAGCAGTAGCCGAGCCTAAGACCCTTCAGGCTTGACCAGCGCAGAACTCGGCGCCTCGGTACTAGCTGATGAGTACTGGAGCCAGTCTTTTGCGCAGACAAGTGCCTCCACAATCTCAGGACGAAGAGAGCTCCTGTAGTCATCCAGCATGTGGCTTCCTGTTCCGGCAGAGAATATGGAGCTGCCACTGCTTACCATAGACATTGGAATGGCCAATATATCACGGGCCATCCTGGACAGGGTTGGAAACTTGACAGTGTTGAGTTTCCACCAGTGCAGAATATCAAACTCCTGCATGCGTGGAGTGAGGGACTCATCCAGGTACTGTTCCAGTTCGGATTTCGAGGGCTGGCTACTCTGGATCTCAGAAAGGTACATATCGAAGTCTAGAAGCCCATCACCAGTGGAAGCAGGAGCTCCTTGACTGTTATTTGCATTGGCTGGCCCATTATTCGCTTCACCTTGTTCAACATAGGCTGGTGGCTGAGCCACATACTCCTTGTAAAGATCATGCACAGCATCATCAACCACCTTAACATACTTTGCAGCCTCAGCCCCGTAAATCTTGGAGTAACTGAACTCAACAAGCTTCATCTTGAAACGTGGATCCATGACAACAGCAGTGGCTAGCACAAGGCTGCAATCTTTCCAGTACTTGTCAAACCTCTCATGCATATCCTTGGCGAGACCACTGAAAATGGGATCTTCATGTCCTGTGCCGTTGGATAGTTCTAGCTGAAGTTTCCAAGCTTCATGGAAGAAAAGGTTTGAAGTTGGGTTTCCTGCTGCCATGATGCTATGTGCAGAGTCATATAGCAGTTTCAGATAATTACAGGCAGCCTCAACTTTCTTCCAATCATCTGCAGAGGGAGCTTCATTGTAATTATCATCACATGTCTCAAGTGTAGTGAAAGCCTGCTTATAATCCAAGGCAGCCAGCAACATCAAATAAGTGGTGTTCCACTGGGTTGTAACATCCAAACAGAGGGTCTTGGTACTGGGAATCTCCAGCTGCAGAGCAATCTCAGCAAACTTCTCTTCACGGGCAGGGGAAGCTTTTATGAATTTTATGCTTTCACGGATACTGTAGATGACACTGTGAATTGATGCAATCACATCCAGTGCAACAGCATTAAGGATATGGGCATAGCACCTCACAACAAACAGCTGTCCCTTGAGCATGAGATTGTTCTTGTTGGAGAGATGATCCCTCAGATTTGCACTGTAGATGTCATGTGAGGAGCATTCATTATCCAATGTGATGGTGAATAGTCTGTCCTTCATGTTCCAGTCAGAAAGGCTCGAGCTAATTGCTTCACTAAGTGCATTCTCTGAATGAGGAGAAGACACCATCATGAAGTTAAGCATTCTTCGGTGCACTTTCCACTCGGAGTCAATAAACTGCCCTGCAAGTGAAACATAGCCAAGAGTCTGACTCGTTGTCCACAATCCAATAGTGAGGCTGATCCTTCCAGGCATAGTGTTGAATGCTTGCAGCAGGTTCTCTTTTTCTTTCTGATAAACAGCATACACCTCTCCCTCCATTGTTTCAACATCCACAATCTTGAAACGTGGCTGCAGACTCTCAATAAAAATGGCAAATGCCGGCTGTTGAACAATGTGAAGCGGGTAGTCATGCTGAATGATCATCTTTGCCAGGTATGAGTAACTGCGATCTTGATCAAAAGTAGCATTTGCATAACCAGTATATCTGTAGCGTCTCTTGGTTGGCCGCTCCACGGTTCCATCACCATCATTGTCAGTACCTCCTGCCGAAGGCACCATCAGCCTCTGGTCTTGACGCTTTATCATAGGACAGGAACCCAGGGTGATGTGCCTCTTGAGATGGCTAGTCCCAGCAATCTTGGAGCCAGAGCTGTAAGCAAAGGATTGCTTGCAGAGATTGCAGCACGCCCGTGTGACCCCTCCGGCGACTTCTTCGATAGTGAAGTGCTCCCATACCAAAGACTTCTTACACCTCCTCCTCCTGGTTCTGGTCCCAGGGGTCGTTTCCTCAGCAACAGCCAACTCATGTCCTTGCACCAAATCCTGGGTCAACTCATCACCATGAGCCAATTCTTCACCTTGTGCCAACTCATCTTCACCTTGGGCCAACTCATCATCACCTTGAACCAACTCATCGCCTTGGACTGCATCATCGTTGGGGGCAACCTCATTTTCCTGGGGCACCTGAGTGTCGTTGGCAGTTTCCTCAGCCATGCTGCTGATAGGCTAGCAGCCGAACCCGTGAAACCTGTCAGATACAGCATTGGTAAAATCAGAAAACATGTAGTATTGATAAAACTTCAATGCGAGAGTATTAATTAATGAAACCAATCAATGTAAATCCAGATGCAGAGGTCTACTATTTCAGATGGAAAGAATCAGTTTACAGGTGTACATCATTATAGCACGTATCAATTGCGCGGGGCCATAAAAATCCGACAGAATCTAGCCCAAACACTCGCAGATCTATCTATGGACTCAAGAGCAGAAAGAAACCACAACGCAAAGAGCACGACGAGCTGGAGCGAGAGAGAGAGGAAGGGAGCACGGATGCCGAGTACGGGAGCTAAGCAGATAGCATCTTCTAGCAGGAGGAGGGATGTGGCGGCCGAGATCCAGAGTCCAGAGTGGTAATTCCCTTGCGAAACCAAAAAACCGCCACCGAATTTCCAACAAGGTGACCGACCGTTCCCGCTACTACATACGCGTGCTGCATCGCGTCCCCAGCCAGATTCCCTCCGCGAATGGAAAGAGAAGGTAAATCAATCGCCCTACGAACAAGAACGACATGCCTAATACGAACGAACTCCAAGAAACAAACATGCCACTCAAAAACCCAGGAAAAAGAAAGTCCCGCAAAGAATTCGCATCGGAAGAGACCAGCCCATTTCACGGAACCCGCGGAGCGCGACGGAGTGCTAGCTCCCTCCCCTTGCAGATCCGACGAACCTAGCGCATCGATTCGCAGCAGCTCGAACCGCAACCACCAGATCTAAACAACCCCCGAACGCGAAATTTTTTGGGCCGGATTTAGAAGGATTCGAGCGGGAGGTTTGGGGGCTTACGTAGTAGGCAGGCGGAGTGACGGAGAGAGAGCAGCTTTGCTGGCGCGCAGCAGCTGAGGCGAGGAGGCGTGGTGGTGAAGCAGGATTAGGGCTCGGCCCAAGAAGAACGAGGGATATTTAATTATTTGCCATCCTAAGAAATGCCACACCTTCAAAAGCCACTTTTAGAATTTGGGTTACACATTTGCCACTGGAGAGATGATTTAGCAACACATTTACCCTTTTGTCTGATGTGGCAGTCCAAATCACCCATCCACGCTGGAATGAGCACGCGAAATGACCCAGCTGCCCCTGCCGTTCGTTCTACTCCCCACGCCACCCGCCCGACCCAGCCAGACCACCAGACCAATCCACTCCCCCGGCTCGAACCCTAGCTCGACAGGTGGTGGCGGCGGCGGCGGCGACGACGACGAGGACCACGCCGGCGAACGTCAGGTCGCAATGTCGCAGCTTTCAGAGTCTTCTTCGAGTGGAAGGAAGGGGAAAGAGACCGGCCTCCCCTTGGTCCAGTGCCCTTACTGCGGGCGAGCTAAGGTGTTCGAGCGACGCTCGACCAAGGAGAACGAGAATCATGGCCGCGTGTACTTCAAATGCCCTAGGGGCGTGGGTTGGGTGAGTGATTTTTGTTGCTGTCATATTCCATTTGTGTATGGTTTGGTGTTGACTGTATGCATTTTGTTCTTCAGAACCCAGATAGATGCGACTACTATCGGTGGCAGAAGGATTATCTGGATGATTTGATTGGCGCAAAAGTGATTCAGGTGTTTGATCATGACCTTGAGCATGAAAACTCAGAAGAAGACCAATCTGTAGACCTCCAGCCTTTGGCGCAAGAAGCAGTTCCAAAAAAGAAGGACAAGCAAGATGTGGAAGCAAAGCTGGACATAATCGTGAAGCTTGTGTGTGTGCTGTTTGTGTTAGTTGTTGCCATCATTGGCATGATTTTGGGCCGTGCACTTAAGTAGAACAATGTGGCACTCCACAGTTGGATGTTTGATGAATGTTGATGTTTGATGAATGAACAAATGTGATGTGATGAATGAATGTTGATGTTCAATCTTACAGATTTTGTTCAATCTTTATTTGAACCAAAGTAGATAGACATTCAGCAGCTACATAGCACTCCCTAGCATCCACAGCAGACCAAAGTAGATAGACAGCATTCCCTATATCTGGGTGAATTGAAGGATGAATGGCATTGTAGATAGACATAGATCAAAGTAGCACAACTTTGTTCAATCTTACAGACATAGTTCAAATCACACCAAAAGCATAGTTCAAACTGACATACATTGTTCAAATTAACATACATTGACATACATTGTTCAAACTGACACACAACCAAAAGCATAGTGCAAACATGATTCTAGCATAGCATGCTCATCACTTTGTTGCCCTTTCTTTTTGGACTGCTTTTGGCCACAGATGGTTTCAAGACCTTGGTTGCCAGCTTCTTTGGAGTCATCTTCTTGGCTGGAACAGGGGGAACTATCTCTAATGGTGTTGGCTCCAAAGTAGTGTTGTCCTCCAAGTCCAAAAGTCCATCTAGAGCAAGCCTCCTACAGATTCAGTATGAAGATTTAGATAGTTATTCACAAAAAATAGAGCGAAAAGAGGGATCATACCTCTTTGTTGGAGGTTCACTAGCGATCTTGCACTTGTTGATCTTTGCGATGTTCCTTCTTCTTTGCTTCCCTTCTTCTTCTGCTGCTCTTGTCCTTGGTGTTGTTACCTCCACTGTCTCAGTTGTCTTTTGCTTCTTTCTCCCAGCCTTTGCCTTTGCCTTCTTGCCTCTCTTCCTACAATTGTTATCAGTTAACAACAAGTGGTGATGAATGTTAGAAAAAAAGAGTTTGGAAGGAAACATACCTTTCCACATCTCGACTTGTCTTCCTATGACCTAACTGACCACAGTTTTCACATTGTGTTTGCCTTGTAGCCTTTCCTGATCTTTCCAAGCAAGAAGGTATTCTGTTCTTTCTCTGCCTTCCAAGACCTCTTTTCTGGCCATCTGGTGGGAATAGGTTGAAGCCTTTGTTAACTTGTTTGGTTCTTTCTGTTATGTTAGGCCTAAATTCATATCGAACCTGAGAATATGCCATGTCCACATACCCTGCCGGTTGCCTCTCTGTAGTGAGTACAGCCAAAGCATGTGGGCAAGGTTTACCTATGACTTGCCACTGCCTACATGAGCAGGTGTTTTCAACCAAATGAACCACATGTCTTCTCACCTCCTCATCCTCTGTCCAGTCGCCCTTTGTGACTCTAAGGTGACCTAGCCCCTTAGTGGATGCATTTAATTGATGAATAACAGCTGGCAGTATGACTCCATGCAAAGCTCTTGCTATCCTGTGCCTTTTCTCAAACATGACCACACCCTTCTCCCTAATAGCATCCACCATATAATGCAGTGGCAGGTCCTTGAACTCCTTGATCCATGCATTCCATGACTCAGCAAGGTTGTTATTGATGTAGTCACATTTAATATCTGGTGAGAACTTTGATCTAGCCCACAAAAGGTTGTGATGATCTTCAAGCCATTTCTGAACATGAGGGCTGGCTGCAAGAACCTTATCTAGGAAATATTGGTGCTTTTCTGGTTCATATGCTCTAGCTGCAGGCCACATGTTTTTGGCAAACACCTCTCCATGGAAGTTCTTCTTCATGTTCTCCATTAGATGTCTGAAGCATTCCTCTTTCGCCCATGGAAAGACACGCTTGTGTGCCAACCCTTTGCTAGCATCGATGCATATTGCTAATCTTGGAACTACTCCAATAGCCTTGCATGAGTTGCTCCATGAACCAAATCCAGCTTATCTTTGGTTTCGATTCAAAGAAACCAAATGCTAGTGGGAACATCCAATTGTGCCCATCTAGAGCTACGATGGCATGTGACCATTCCAGTGGAGTCAATCTCGATGTAAGGTCTCAGCCACCTAAGAAGCCATCTATGCTGCCCTTGAAACAACAAAAATTTGCTAAAATACTTAATGTCATCCTTTTCATCATATACAAAGGCTTCTCAATTCAACTGAATGTACAACCACCATAAGAATCATCCCATTTCCCAAAAGTTTATCTGCGCCCTCGCCTACCATACCATACAGTTTGATAATGCACCTTAATGTTGTATTTGTTCTCCAATTCCTCCACTTCCTCTTGACGATAGCTCTTTCGGCAACAAGCGGCTTGCCATTGCACCCAGCACTCTACTAGTTGAAGCACACAGATGAGCAGGTCTTTATTTGAACGCATCAAGCAAAAATTTCGGGTGACAAATCATAAACTATAATTTTATGTTAAGTGGTTAAAAGCACAAATTAAACATATGGCATGCAATAGTTAGTAATTGTACCCTCACACAACCATCTTTACGTGTCCTGGCCCTAATAATCTTGCAATATCCCCTAAATCTTGTTTTCCTAGCTCAAATTGATAATGGCATGTTGCAGTCAAGTCATCCATACAAGGATAGATTGTGCCGGATTATCCCTATCGAGTTCAGTGAGGATCATTGTCATCCACACCCAATGCTACATCACCATGTCCTGTTGCATTTCTTCAGGTATCACTGGAATGGCATATTCAGCTTGTTGTGCTCTCTCATCTGCCTCTTTGAAACCCATTGCCTCAAACACTCTATCCTCATCTGCAATTTCAGTTGCTTCTCCATCTTTATCGACCTTTTGGATAACGGTGGTATCCCAATCAATAATCTCATGCAGAAAATCTTCATCAAATGCATAATCTGACCCAGTATTGCAACTAAATGTGTCTCCCATAGTAGGTGCTGGTTGTGTTTGGCTGGTGACACCTGAACTGCCTATTGAACCACCTCTAGTTTCCACTACTTCTTCCTCCTGATGGTACCTCTTTTCAACTACTTCCACAACCAAATTAGCCAACTTGTCATGAAACCTAGACTTAATCATCTTCTCAAAGTGCTCATTCTTTCTGATTTTCCATGATGAATCACAGTTAACATCCACTGCCCACACATCCAGTGATTGAGAAGGACCCCAAGGAATTTTACTTGCCATGTCAGTAAGAAATGAATCCAGATTGTACCCACTACATCTATCAATCCACAGATCATGCCATTGCTCATCCATATCTAAACATATTCGATCGCTTAAATTTTTGCATTTTACAACAATTCTAAAAGCGTTGCCAGGATCAATCCTGACATAACCATAAACAATGAAACAAATTGGAAGTTAGCAAATGCCCAAACCAACCCGACTCATGCATACTCATGCATCCCAGTTTTCGATGCGGCGCTTACCACGGAGGGCATTCACTAGGCTCCATGTTTAACAAACAGAAAAGCCAATCATCCACTCAACCTACAGCGTTCGGGAAAAAAAGAATCCAACTTTCGAGGCGAACAAATGGATTCGAGACACATTCTAGGGGGGGTCCCCATTCTAGGTGAAGCAGCAAAGGAGCAGCAATTACCTGACGTTCACCGGTGTTGTAGTTGTGGCCGTCGGCGTGGTCCTCACCGCCGCCACCACCGCCACTACCGCCGCCGCCCGTCCGTCGAGCTAGGGTTGGCCGTGGGGAATGGATTCGGGTCGGGCGGGTGGCATGGGAGGGGAAACGAGCAGCGAGGCGGTGGGTCATTTCGCGTGCTCATTCCAGCGTGGATGGGTGATTTGGACTGCCACATCAGACAAAAGGGTAAATGTGTTGCTAAATCATCTCTCCAGTGGCAAATGTGTAACCCAAATTCTAAAAGTGGCTTTTGAAGGTGTGGCCTTTCTTAGGATGGCAAATAATTAAATATCCCGAAGAACGAAGGCCGAGGCGCGCAAATCCTAGATCTTGTTTGTGTGGGGAGAGGAAGAGAGAGAGGGGCGGCCGCACGGCGGCAAAGAGAGAGAAGAATGGGTGGGGAGGCGGGTTGGTGTGGGGAAAGCAAACCACCACACCCTCGGCTCGAATGGAATCGGGCTCGGCCCACGATGGGCGGCGAGGTGGCCGGTGGGCCGGTAGGAGCCGCTCGCGTGGATCATCTCGGGTTCTTGCACTTCCCACACGAGTAACGACGAACTTCATGGTGAACAAAGTGCGTTTGGTAAAGGGTTCCAAGAGAACCATTCTTGCTTTTTGGGTAAAGAGAGGCTTTATTGATTACTCAAAGAGAGGTTTACAATCTCGAGCAATTAAGTGCTTTCGACTGTCTGAACTTCGGTTATGTCATCACACTATGGGACAACCTCCTAGCGAGTTGTGCTAATGGTCGCGCAACACTATACGCTCTCCTCCTTACATGCTTGAAACAAAACAAGGGCAGCTCAGCTGCCGATATGTGCGTCCTTGATGATGAAGGCGCGATCTTTGGCTCCTTGGCTTCAGAGAAGATTTATTGCCGTCAAGCAATCCGACTCCAAAATAGTTGGCTTTTGCACCCATCTTGCAGCAAGCTTCGCTCCCTCCTGGCAGGCAATTAGCTCCACCTCCTCTGCATTAGTCGCATTGGAAATGACCCCCCATGCCGATAGTAAGACATCTCCCTTCTCATCACGGATCACTACGCGTAACCTCGGGACCCTCATCGATAAAGGCACCATCAACATTAACTTTGATTATCCGGCCCAGGCGCCTCCCATCAACTCAACCGTGCATTGGTCAGCCAGCAGGAAGGTGAGGAAGTTATCGAGAACCATTCTTGCTTAGACTACTAAATGAAGTCTATTTGTAAAATCTTTTTCTCAGGTGAGTACAATTTTACGTGACGAATCTAATAAGCATAATTAATCCATGATTATCTACAGTATTGCTACAGTCTACCTAAAAGTTTCTCGCAAACAGAAAGAAATCATCTGCATGCATAGTCCACATAGATCTAAATGCGCATTCGTGAAACCCTTCGAATCACACTTAAGTGTAACAAAAAAGGAAAAAATTTCAAACCTCTTGCGTGCCTAATCGATGCGATGAAACCTAGCCTAGAGCCGGCGCACGTGAGATCTCTGAACCTGCAAATGGAAAGGCGATTAGAGGCAAGTTAGGGCATAAGAGGAAGGAAGCTCGGATCCGAGGTTTGGGAGCGGGGGAGAAAAGATCTTACACAAGCAGAAAGGAGGTGGCGGCCGATGTCAAGCCCGGCGACGCCAAGCGCTCAAGATCAAGATCGAAAATATGGTAGATCTGTTTTGTGTGAGATGTGAAGAGGGGAATGAAAGAGGGAGGGGCAGAAGGAGATGAGAAGATGTGATGGGAAGGGAGAGAAAGAGAAAGCAAAATCGGCCACGTTTTAATGGGCTCACGCGTTGTAGCCTGCCTCTCTTGCCTTGCGTGTGTACCGTTCCATGTACTTCCCTCGATGTCCGGGCCCACTATATGTGCTGCAGATACCATCGCCTCTGCGTGCGGCAAGGAGCGGCACACCCCACGCCAAGTCCCCAAGATGCGACCTTGAGGCTTGGAGGAGCCGACACAAGACCACCTAGGAATGGAGACGAGAACAGATGGGACGGTAGAGGCAAGGCGAGGATGGAGAACCTCGCGGCAAGATGTCAGAGCCAGGTTGAAGTCCACGGAGGAAAGAGGTAATCTTGGAGGGTGCCACGCCTGCTGGAGGAGCCACCATTGTCACGACCCGCCTCCAGCGTCCGCGTCGGGATGGGAACCCCAGACTCCTGGAGCACATCGTCGAAGGCAAACGCGTAACCGAGACCTGGGCCACCACCATGGGAGTCGCACCGGTGGTGCCGCACCGCTGAGGCTCGAACTGCACTGTTCCCGCCATGGGGCGCCGAGTGAGCCCATGCGAGCCCGCGTCGAAGGAAGCGCCGCGCGCCGTCGCGCCACCATCGTCGGCGAGGATGTCGGTGGGCGCGAACAACGTTGCACAAGATCCGGGCGACTGACCGCCAGCGGTCTGCGGCCCGCGTCGGATGGCCGTCGGTCGTGCCCATCTGCCGTCCGAAACGCAGGGAAGGGCCGACCATCGCTGGAGACACGAGGGAGAGGAAGGAAGAGAAGAGGAAAAAGGAGGAAGTGAGGAGTAGAGGAACACGGACGGCCTATGCTAGGGCCGTCACCGGTGTCGGGTGGCGGCGGCGGCTCATGCTCGATGGAGGCGGAGGCTGGGCGGTGGTGGCGTGGTGCCCCGGGTCGGCCGCGGCCGCAAGCGCTGCAGCTACGTCCCTTGGGGTTCTCTAGCCCCATCGCTTGGGGCACACCGCACCACTATCCTCATCCTGAGAAGAGGAGCTGCTGAAGGCTCGCCAAAGGTGGGGAGTAAAGGAAGAGAGAGCGGGGTGAGGAAGAGGGAGAAGGCGTATAGATGATGAAGGACCTGGCATGTGTGGCCATATGTCCCATATGTCATGTCACGTAGGTAGTTTAATGTGGGTTAAGAGCAACTCTAGCAGCCTCACAAATCACCGATTCGGTAAAAAGCGATGAAAACGCGATCCAACGAGGCTCGCTTTTTCTTCCGTTTTGTATCGTCGGTATTCCCTCCCCTTGGCTAGCTTTCTTTGACGAGCGCCTCCGGCTCGCCATCTCCCTCCTCCCGCGCTTCTCGCACCCTCCTGCCCTCCCGTCGCCCTCGCTCGTGCCCTCGACCGCGCCAGCTGCGCCCTCGAGCTCATCTTTGCTCCGTGCCCTGCAGCCGCCGGTCATGCGCCGTCGCACTCTTGAGCTTGCGACGCTCCTACGCCTGCAGGCCAGGCACGCAGGGCGCGAACATGAGGAGGACATGAGCATCAATGAATCACAGGGATTCCATTTTGGTGTGTATATCGGATGGAGGACGACGAGGCGAGTGGTCGATGGCGGGCCGGAGGTTGGGTCGCCGAACAGCGACTCGGATTTGAAATCCCGGCGCCCCGGCCGCCGAGGGGTTGGGTCAGGGATGAATCTGGGGAGGTGGTGGATCCATGGGTGCTGGTGATTTGGGATCGGTGGTGCGAATTTGGAGAATTTTAAGCTGGCGCCTTGGTAGTGGAAGCTTCATCCACCACGGCTTCGGTTCATCTGGTAGGGGCGCCTTCGCCACCGTCAGAAGTTGTTGCCCGCGCTGGCCATGGGAGGTTGGCCGGATACACGACCGAGGACGGAGGTCTGGCAGTTCCCCTCGGCGGTTCCCCCGACGGCCTAGACGGCGTGGCTGCTCACGGCTCCCATGGAGGACGGGGGCAGGGCAGCAGAAGAAACAAGGCCATGGACGGGCAGAAGAAGCAGTGAGGAGAAGCACTAAGTGGATAAGGTTGTGGGCCCACGTGTTAGTGAGATGGAAAGAGAGGGAGGAGAGATGAAAGTTAGATACGAAGTGTGGAGTTTTGACTAGTATGTTAGAATGCAATCAAATTTAAAAAGGAGAATTTAGCTAAATGGCTAGCTAAATATGAATATAGAGAGGAAAATTTAGCTAGTCTCTTGGAGTTGCTCTAAGATGAGTAATAGTGATTGGATATCCGTGAGTTGATGAGTAAGTTTAGGAAGTTGGATACACATTTTGACAGTTTGGGATATGGATGACAGCTCGAGTCAAGTAAGACCTCCTGGTCATACATTTTACTCGGCTAAGCAGGAGATGTTTTTGTACGTTTCTAAAAAAATGTGGTCGTGATTATTTCTACTACAGTATATCGTAACATAGTAACAATGAGGGTGTCATATCATTGTTGAGGTAACGCATCTGCACCGGACACCGCCTGGCTTTGCTGCTGCTCCTTCCATCGCGAATGCAACCTGGCCAGCGTCTCCCGGAACCTGCCGAGGTCCAGGCTCACGTTCTGCCCGCGCAGGTACACGTGCTCCACGAGGTCCCACCTTCCTCCCCTGCTCCCGCCTAGCCCTCGCCGGGTCGGCCACGACGACGTGCCCCGCCGGGTACCTCCGGCTCAGCGAGCTCTCGGCGGCGCTCACGTCGTACTGCTCGTAGCGCAGCCCCATCCTCGCCGCCGGCACGCCGAAGAGGTTGCGCGAGAGCAGGGAGATGCCCAGCGGCGCGATCTGGGCCAGCGCCGCGCGCCCCGGGCGCAGGAACAGGAACGTCGTCAGGTCGGCGCCGTGCACGCCCACCAGCGCATCGTACGAGCTCACCGACGTGTACACGGAGGAGAGCGGCGCCCCGGTGGCCGTCTCCATGACGTCGACGTCGAACCCAACCGACGACGCGAGCTCCGCCACCGCCGCCTGGTTCTCGATCACGCGCCGACCCTTGCGCGACACGATCCCGAGCCTTGGCCGCCGCCTTCGAGGTGGTGGTGTCGTCTCCGGCTTGCCGCTGCCGCCGCTGTCACTGTTGGTCTCGTCGTCGTCGCCGTACGCGTCGGCGAGGAATCGGTGGAAGTCGACGACGGTCTTGTTGTCCCGGAGCCGCGTGGAGTTGACGGCGAGGTAGTCGTGGTAGCGGGTCCCGACGATGGCGCCGGGGAAGCAGTGCGTCCTTTTGTCCCGGAGCAGGTCGACGACGGGGTATCCGGACAGGCCGGAGATGATCTCGCCGTACGTGCCGGCCCACCGGGGGTTGTACGCGAGCGCCACGAGCACGACGCGGCGCCGGAGGTGCTGCGCCGTCAGCCACAGCGGCAGGAACCCGTCGTTAAACACGTGGAACAGGTTGTGGCTGTACCCTCCCGCCGTCATGACGAAGGCCGGCGCGTCGTGCCGGACGTCGCAACGGTGGCCACCGCCGGCGGCCTCGTCCGACCGGGCCGACCGGAGCGTCACCTCGTGGATGGTCTTGGTGATGTAGCCGTCCCACTTGCGCGTGTAGGGTCGGATCCGCTCCTCCACGGTGGCGGCGCCGGCGGCCGCAGGCGGCGGGAACAGGAGGAGCGAGAGGGACGCGGCGTCCGTGCGCACGTCGCCGGCCATGAAGCAGACGTCGGAGTGGTAGTCCGTGCGGTCGCAGCAGATGGCGTGGTCTGGCAGGGACGAGCACGGGGAGCCCACCTGGTTGTCGAGCACCTGCCGGGGCGCGCCCCCGCCCTCCCGATCCGCGTCGCCGCCGCCGCCGTGCTCCGGCGGCCCGAGTCGCACCGCCGCCGACGACGACGTGCGGCTCGTCGAGCTGGGCTTGGGCGCGAAGAAGCCGACGGTGCCGCCGTACGGGGCGGGCGCGGAGGAGGAGAAGCGCGGGGCGTAGAGGAGCACGCACAGGCACAGCAGGGCGACAGCTGTGACTGTGAGCACGAGGAAGGAGAACTGGGCGGCCGCCGGCGCCCACCTCCCCCCGGCCTTGGCGTCGTCCATGGCGGCCTGCTTGAGGCCGCCGGACACCTTCGACGACGCCGCCATGATAGTAGCTCCCTTCAATCAAGGTGCTCGACGTGAGCTTGCATTTGGGCCGGGAAACAGATGTTGCGTGCGTACATGCGGCGCCTCACGCCCTCACTCACTGATGACGACGACGCTAGTGAGTACTCCCTATATTCTCATTTATAAGACGCGTACGTAAAACGAGATTCAAATTTTATTATCTTTGATCAATAATTTATCTATCAATTTTTTTCGTTTTGTCATGTAAATTTGACATGATTGGATTTGTTGTCAAATGCACTTTGCAATGATTATAAATTCATAACCATAACTAATATAATATAAAAAAATAAATAGTTAAAGTACTATGGTTTAGAAGGTCGTCTCGTCTGTCATGTTAGCTCACGTCTTATAAATAAGAACTGAGGGAGTACCACTGACCTCGACGTCTTGTCTCTACTGCGACACGATGGTGTAAGCACGGAAGAATTGGTGCTCGTGTTATTAACATGGCCAGCTGGAGTGAGCGGCACGATCCAGTTGACCGGCCGCCGACGCGGCGGCCATCCCGTCGGCAGGGCCAAGGAGGAGGCACACCGGGCGGGAGAGCCGGCATGCGCGCCACGTGTCCCCGGGCCCGCTGCTGGGTCCCGCACATCGCATGCATGTTGCATGTACGAGGTATGGAAGAACGCAGATGCAGTGGTGGCTTTCGATCGGTGATCTCGATCTGGGGCAAAACGGAGCTGAGGCTCACTACGGGTCGCCGCCGCCGACGATCCCTCTCGAGATTTCGCGCCGTTTGACCTTGAACCACGGCGTCCGGCGTGATCGGATCCGGTGTAGGAGTGCGATGCACGCGATCGGATCGGACGCACATGCGCTGAATAGTAATCATACTGTTCGTTTGGTTTATTAGGTACCAACCAAATAAGATTTCTTTCTCGAACAAATCAACCACCAAACAAATGGCCAGTGATTTTCTCTCGTAACAAATTAACACCAGCCACCAGTCAAACGAACAGGCTGAATGTAGGAAAACCTGTAGTCTGGCGCATTTTGGGATCCCAAGATGCTACATACATTATTTTCTCCGGCAGAGAGCTTCGGCTTCAAGACATGAACAACAGATCGCCGGGTGTTTGATCTAATACAGTTTAGTTAATTTTTTATGCTAATTAGAAAAATTAAATATGAGCTAATTATAAAATTTACTATGAGGCTAATTTGCTAGACGAATATATTAAACTTAATTAATCTATCATTAGCGTATATTTACTCATATCGTCAAACCATAGCCTAATTTAGTTTAATAGATTTGTCTCACCAATGGTTCTGTAATTAGTCTATGTTTAGTGTTTTTTAATTGGCAGCAAAATATTTGATGTGACAGCGATTAAACTTTAATTTTCAGTAATTCCCCAACCTCAAATATAATTCTAATAAGGGACAAAAATGTTGAAACAATCTCTCTTCGTGGTATTTTTCCATTTCTTCAATATGTTTTGACTTATTTGTTATTAATTTCATCGCAACTGTGTGTTATCAAATAGAGCAATTCCTACTAACAGTTAGAAATGGAATGACTCTAAAATACAAGAGGGGTTATTGGTTGGAAAAAGGTTAATTGAGACTCTAAAGTAACACTTCCAATAATAGTTATGGAACTGGTATTTATTGGGAAGATTACTTTAAGGGCAACAAATCATATGTAAACCAACCTCTCCGTGCAAATCATGTAAACTTCCAATCTAGACCACATGATGTTAATCTAAGGGGGTGCGTGAGGAATTAGGTAATTTTACACTTAAACGCCCACCCCATAATTACAGTTTTGCAAATCCCCCCTCCTACACCCCCACGCATCCCCTTGGAAGTTGGTTTGCACGGAGAGGTTGATTTGTACCTGATTCGTCGTCTACTTTAAGACCGGTAGAGATGCTCTTAGTGTGTTTTTGTTTAAGAATAAGATGGAATGGAATGGATTCATCCCCGTTTTTTAAGGATGGAATTGTCCTATCTCTTGTTTGGTTGAAGGTGTGGTTTCGTCACATCTTTATTTTTCTAAGAACTATCTTTTTTTTGTTATTTTTTGAATGATATTCCAGCCTCTGTATCCAAAAAGATGCATATAACTATCATCATTATAAAAGAGAAAAAGCTCCATTGCTAATAGCATACATGCCTAGGAAAAGGAGCAGATAAAATGGAACGTCTATCATGCAGCATACTAACCACCAAATGAACCGCTATCTTCATGTGACTACCATCACAATAAAAAGCACAAGGTCTAGCCTAATCCTTAGTTGTGTTATAACTGGTTGCCAAAAGTTCCAAGCCACCAACACCAAAAAGTCATGTCCAAAACCAAACATCCCGACACATCTTCTGTGGCCATAAGCACATAACAATCGGTGGTGTTCCCACACACCTTAGCCCTAAAACATTATTCAGAGCTGCCACCATCAAGGGCGACATCTTCACACTGATCCAATTTGACAACCATAAATACAGTTGGCACAAATCTCAAATCCATGAGGGGATCACAAAAGATATATGTCAACATCAACCGATGTAGAATTGAATCATAGATGAAAAATATCAAGTCTGGTGTCTTGTAGATCAAACGTTGTCGTGTCCAATGTGCTAGTTGTTGTGTGACCATACGTCTTCCACCATTGGAAAAGGATCAGACACTGTGGACTTAGCTTCCAACTTCCTCACCGCCTTCCCCCGCCATTAGCGACACACAAATACCACGAGCCAAGACGGATCTCAAGAAGTGACGCCTCCAAGGAGGAAGCGGCCGGAGAGCACCACCAATGCTTGTCCACGAGTGGACAGAGTTTTCACCCAGAGACTTCTCACGCAACAGGTGGAACACCTCTAGTGGCACCCCCAACAGGGAGAACGACGCCCGAGGGCACCGTCACCAAGGCTTTCACCCAAAGTAACCCAACATGCTGCACGGACTCAGCCTGCCCCATGCCGACGAGCCGTGTTGCCGCACCATCAGCACCCGCCGAAGGATGGGAAGGGAAGGGAAGAGAGCACTACATCAGCCTTCCCCAGCACCTCCGTTGATCCTAACAACCGACGCGCTGCCGCCGACACGCGCCCGGGCACAGCCATGACCGACGCGTGCAGATTAGGACCCAGCGGGCACCAGATTAGCCCACCTGGGCAGTGGATCTAGCGCCCCTGTCCCCTCCGTCGCCACCAGCCGTCGTCGCCGCGCACCAGATACGTCGTCACCGCTGGTGGGGAAGATCATCACTGCATGCTAGGGCTGTCATAAAAGCTCGAGGCTCGTGAGCTAACTCAGCTCATTTATAGGTTTGGCTCAGTTCAGCTTGGCTCGATCTTTAAACGAGTTGAGCCGAGCCTCAATTTCATCTCGTTTTCTTAAAGAGCCAGCTTGTGAACTACTTGTGATTGTCAGAGGTTTAGATCTGAGCAGTC
The DNA here is from genome assembly GCA_022644695.1 of Cenchrus purpureus. Lineage (NCBI taxonomy): Eukaryota > Viridiplantae > Streptophyta > Magnoliopsida > Poales > Poaceae > Cenchrus > Cenchrus purpureus. The sequence goes on from CP053459.1 coordinate 85,672,736, forward strand.
CACATGGAGGTCAACCCCGGTGGTTTATTTGTTCAGTGGAGGAGATCTAGAGCTAAAAATGCGATGGTTATGCAATGGCACATGGAACACAAGGGACACAGCGAGTTTATACTGGTTCGGGCCTCCGGAGAGTAAAACCCCACGTCTAGTTATTGTTGTTGTATTGTAGGTGATCGAGCATATTGGTCCTCGGAAGGCCGCCTTGCTCGCTTATATTAGCCGACGGACAAGGTCGGTGGACCTAGAGTCCAGGTCGGTTACAACAGGGAAACCTATCTTAAGTCGGTTACAACATTATCCCGTGATCATCGGACTGTCTGGCAGCACAACCGATGTCTTGACGTGCACTCCAAGTCTTGTACTAGATAAAGTCGTCCAGAGGAATCTTCTGGAAGGTCTTCGGGGTCACAGATCGGGTATGTTGGGCCCACTGTTAGGTCGTGAGTCTTCGATCAGGTAGGACCCACTTGTCGAGGGCAGCTATGAGCACGGTCGATGGGGACCGGGGTGCCCATGTCTCACAAGCCCCGAGCGATGTGTAGGCGCAGCGACCTCGAGGGGGCCATGACAAAGTCTTGAAGCCATCGACAGGTCGAATAGTGTGCACGTTAGTCCAAAAGAAAAAAGTAGCCAGCTTAGCAGCCGACCTGTTTGTAATGCCCCAAGCGTAGCGAGGTCGAGTGCCGACCTATGAGAAACAAGATTTATCAATAGGTCGAAACGACAAAGAAAATAAGAGGGTGTCGAAGACGCTCTCGTAGAGTAGTCCCCAAGCATTAAAGCATGCAGCATGGCTGGTTTGATGATCCAAAAAAGAAGAGAAGAAATCTTGATCTTGGTCTTGAATAATCAATTGTAGAGACACCTAGATATCCTGCATAGCTGCAAAGAGTCTGGCAGAGATCAAGGCATGCCGACCTTAGGAAGGCCTCACGCTAACAGCGCCCAAGCATCCGGAGATGCCTGGCAGGGCCAATTAGGCACGCACCCCACAGGGAGGCCTTCATTCCCCACGCAAAACGAGGATGTCCAGAACAGGCTGTCATGGCTAGAAGAGCACACCGACCTCAAGGAGGCCATGCATCCAGGGCGCCCAACTAGGTTGGCAGAGCCGAAGAAGTACCAATGTATTGAAAGATCAAGGTATAAAGGCACACCGACCTCAGGAATGCCATTTTGGTGCCCAGACGACCAACATAGCTGCTAGTTATCCAGCAGAGCCAGGGTACCAAGGTATTGTCGACCAAGGTAGCAGGCGCACCGACCTCAGGGGCCCGACAAAATCGTAGACTTGATTGATCTGGACTCTAGGCGCCGCAGACGGTGGCAAACTGCACGCTACCTCATGAAGGTCTTCAATAGAACCTACGACCATTACGCTTTCGGAAATAGAAATATAAATTTGGTTGGCATGAGGTCCGTTTACACTGCAGAGCCTAGCGGGTGCAACAAGGACGCAGAGCCGTAGAGGGTGCATTTTATCATCAACTGTAGTCGTAGCAGGCGTAGAGCCATCCGACGTAGAGTCAGACTTATCATCATAAATGGACTGTAGAGTCACGGGTCCACAGTGGTCAGATATTCTCTTACCACCCGAAAAAGGACAACTGTACCACCTGATCACAAGTGCACTATAGCCATGTGACGCTGCCGCATGCATCAACGATGCACAAGTTTGTCGTGTAGGTAAAGGGGAAAGCACGTCAAGACGTTCACATGTGCACAGTACCCATGCGGCCACGTGGTAATAGTGTCAAGACAGAGATAAGCACAACCAAAATTGGCATGCGCTATAAATAGGGGCGTAAGCCCGGGGGCAAGGCACTGAGCCATTGTAGAGGATGAAGCCACAACATAGTAGTTTTCTCATGCCATGGGCATGGGTTCGTCCACCAGAGCATAGGATGCAAAGCTGTAGAAGCTTGGAGCTAGAAGAACGAAGTCGCTGGGGAGGTCTTCCGAACTGACGAAGGCGACGACGGAGTCGCAGGGAGGTCCGTCGACCTGAAGCCGGCGACGATGGAGCCGCGAGCGGTCCGCCGACACAGGCGGCAGCGATGGAGCTGCAGGGAGGTCCGCCCACCTAAAGCCTGCGACGACGGAGCCCCTGGGAGGTCCACCGACCTGAAGACGACGACGACAGAAAGGGATGGCAATCGGACCCATGGGTGCGGGTGCCCACGGGTTTCACACCCAATGGGTGCGGGCGCGGGTGCAAAATTTCACCCATGGATCTACACCCGACCCGACCCGTATTAAGTGGGTGTGGGTGCGGGTGTAGATTTTAACCCGTGGGTGACTCATGGGGCCCGAAATAATAATTCATATTTTTATTTTTATAAGTACTAAACCTATAATAGATTTATGATGATCGATATTGTAATTTATACTTGTTGTTTTCAATCTTAAGGCTAGGTTTAAGTCTTTATTCTATATTTGCTTATGTGATGTATTGAGTATGGTGATTAATTTACTTTCTTGCTGGAACTATGAATATTTATGTGACGTGATGTGACTATATTGGAAGTTTGACTTGCTAAAACCATCTATTTGTGACTTCCATGATTTTATTCTATTATATTGCTTGATATAATTTCATCATATTCATATATGTCATATACTGTGATGGACCCAGTGGGTGCCCGACACCCAGCGGGTGCCCAACGGGTGTGGGTGCGGGTGTGAAATTTCACCCATGGGTGTAGTAATGGGTGGGTGTAGATAAAGGTGGTGGGTGTCATAATGGATGGGTTTTAATCCCGACCCATTGCCATCTCTAGCAGCGAGCCCTGTGGAGGTCCGCCTACAGAAGCTTGATGACAGCTGTAGGGAAGGTCCGCCAAAAGGCGCGGAAGCTGCAGAGAGGTCTAGTGTCGGGGTTCTCTACCGCCGAACAGTAAATTTGTATCGGATCGTGTGTCGGACCCGGATGGTTAGCACAGGAGACATAGGGATTTATACTGGTTCGGGCCTCCGAGGAGTAATACCCTACGTCCAGTGTCGAGCTGCTGTGTTCTTATGCCAGGAGTGTTTGTAGTAGGGGTTACAAACTGGTCGGGAGAGGGTGTCGAGCCCAAGTCCCTGTGGGGTGTAGCTCGAGCTACGTACGTGGGTGTTGGGTGTTCAGTTCGTCAGCCCCTATGACGGTTGTCCTCCTCTCCCTTTTATAGACACTAGTAAAGTGCACGTGCGACACGCACGTGTTGTCTAAAAAATTTAGAGGTTATTGAATCCATCAACTTATCATTCTTCCATTTAAAATATAAAAAATATTTCAGAACTTTAAACTATATTGTAGTTATTTTTATTTTCATCGATACTCCGTAGACGTATCATAATATGTATAAGTGGCATAGACGTATGGATTACTTGTAAACCCACATTATCCAAATCAAATAAGTAAAAACAATCAAAACTTGATTTGTACTGTGCATTAAAAAACTTCTGTACTATCCAAATGGCATTGGCAATCAAAAATTCTTATTTTTATCACTTCTGGTGCCATCATGCAACTACAGATCTTGGTTTGTCATCCTCAAAGAGGAAAGGAGCCATAGGCACCTCTTCAAATTTTTTGAAATAATATAGGTCCCTCTTCATTCAGATTTATAATCTTCATCCAAGCCCATTTGCCAAAGACAATTTCAGCATGTTAAGGGATGAGATGGCTGACAAAGGATGCTTGGTAGTTGCTTCGTGACATGCATGTACTCAGCAAACATGCTTGACCACATGGCCACTGAATCTTAGCTTTAGAGATAGCACACGGAACTCATAGATGAAACCAACCAAAGGGCAATGCATATTTCCTTAAACAACCTCTCTCTTTTCTAGGACACAATTTCTATGCACAAGAACTGAACAAAACGAACTTGACTTAGCATGTGCATCATGTTTACTTGATGGAGTATTATGTTCTTTGTTTCAACATTGTAGCTATCTATTTTGTTTCATCGTTGTACCTAGTTCGCAACTATTTGCTATGAAACTTTGTCTATCTATCTAGTCCGTATTATCTATCATATCAGTCCCTGCTCCCTCACGACACCAGTTTTTGCATAATACTTTTGCATCCTTGATCTTGAAGGCTTGCAAGCCGTGCTACGACACAAGCGTCTGCCTTCGCGCACGCCGCCGGAGAGATAAGCTCCATAGGACACCGTTGCTAGGCACCGCCCGCACCGCACTACCCGGCCGAGAGAGCCCCTGACCACCACCACGGTGGGCCCAGGTCGAGCAATGTACGAGGGCGCCGGCACGCTACCCGCATGTCACCGATGCCGCTGCTCACGGGTGGTGGCGACGACCCCGACACCGATGCGCGGCGCTACTCAGGACGATAGGAGTGGTCGCTCCCCAACGGTGATATCTACACGGGTCATTGGGCATGTACCTCTAGGCGGATGGGTGCACGTACGAGGGCGAGTGGCGGCGCGAGAAGGCACCAGCCACGGTAGGTTTCCTGGCCGTCCGGTGGCACCTACGACTCTACGAGGGAGAGTTCCTCGAAGAGTTCATGCACGACCCCGACACCTATGTCGACGCAGCAGGCGAGACCTACCGCGGCACCTGGGCCAAGAACCTTGAGCACCAGACGCCGGCGAAGCAACTGCGCAAGAACCGCGGCGGTCGACGGTTGCGGACACTCACGGCACGATGGCACCGATGCGCGGCGGGCGCACGGGGCTCATCCGATGCCGCTGACGCGTGCTTCAGGTCAATGGAAACAACTACGATGGTGGCTCGAAAGGCTACTACCCGCAGTGCGGGGCAAGTTCTCTTGGGCGGCCACGGCAACCTCCGGGCGTGAGGTGGCGCGAGCTCCTTCGGCCCGCCGGCCTCACCACACCACCCACAGCAGCTCCCTCTATGGCCTTGCCACATGCACACTCCACGACGGCGGCAAGGTCCCTCACGCCCCTCGCCACCGTGCTCCTCGACGACGGCCCGGCGGTGGCTCATCCACCGACTCACCACCGAAAGGACCTTGTGATGCCTAGAGGGGTGAATAGGATCACTTCAAATTTCGAAACAAATAAACACAGCCCGGTACTACCGACACTGGCTCGGAACTATCGAGGGGCTCGGTACTTCGACCTGGACCGTACTACCGACAGTACAGAGGAGACTAAGATGAAATTTGAAATGAAAAGCGATTCTAGCAATTCTAATTGAATCAAAGGTTTAGTTTAGAAGCTAAGAACCACCTGCAACCAAAGATATGAGTTGGAGCACAACCAAATTAGAGATCGGGCACAAACAAGCTCTAGGGTTAGAGAGAAACAAAGAATTCAAGTAAGCAAAGGAGACACAAGAATTTAATCCGAAGTTCACTCCCACAAAGGAAGCTACGTCTCCGTTGAGGATCCCACAAAGGGAGGGCTATCACCAAGAGCCTCTTTTCCTCACTCAACCCCCACAAAGGAAGATTGGTGCTCACTAAGAATTCTCCACCAAGGAGAGGGTAATACAACGATCCGGTGCTCCACACCAAGAGGGCACTCAACGGGAGACGCCTAACCGTCTAGAAGCAAGCTTCAAGAGTAACAAACACGAATCAAATGCCCGAGATGCTTCAAGTGCTCTTGAGATGGGGAGATTCGAAGGGGCTCTCAAAGTTTCTCTAATCCTCACTAGGAATCACTTCTCTACCCAAGCTCTAGCTCAAAGGAATCAAATCTTAGCTCTAGGAGGAGGGAGAAGTGGAGTGAATGCTCAAGTCAGGGTTTGTCCCGTGGTTGGTCAACAATGAGTGAGGGAGAAGAAGGGGGGTATTTATACCCAACCTCAAAACTAGCCGTTCTTGTGGCAGAATCGGGGTTTATCGGATTCCACACGGGATCGGAACTACCAGGTGTCGCGAGAAACCCAGGTGAGGCATATCGGTAGTTCCGACCCTCGCCCAGATTACCGAGCCCCTAAAACTCGCCGGTGAAGCCATATCGGTACTCATCGACCGGCGTCGGACTACCGACAAAGGCTGAGAGGTTGAGATAAGATAAGCAAATGTGCACGTGTCATCTCTAATCTCTTCTCACTCACTTGGGTCATCTCCTAAAGCACTTTTAGCATCTCTTGGCTATCAATTGCATCCCCTTTATAGTACGTTGTTTCATATACTCAAATTCAAAATCAAAATTAAATTAAGCCTTGACTTGAGTTGAAAATGTCGAATTGGAGTTGGGGCCTTCTTTGGTCAAAACCATAATTTTCAATTAAGTAAATCCTGCACACATCTTATTCAAACGTTAAATGCCACAAATTGTGTTTGTCACTATCACCAAAACAATTAGGGGCCAAGATGCACTTTCAATCTCCCCCTTTTTGGTGATTGATGACAACACAATTCATTTTCAAATAAAGATGTGTGTATCCAACAATTTAAAGTGAAACTCCCCCTAAATGTGTGCTTGGTCTTTTATGGAGGCCTCAAATGCCTATCACACATTTAGAAGAAACTTCACTCTCAATTTGCATACACAAGTGCATAAGTGTGATATAATAACCGTGATACATATGACAAGATATTCAAACCAACAAAGTGAGAAATAACAACCACCAAGCATCACAAATATATAAACGAGGTTCCACACTAGCATGATTAAGTCTTACAAATTTAAAAGGTTCTAGGTTCACCATCCATCACACCACACAAATAGTTCATACATGTCCACAACCTAAGATAGATAGATAAAGAGTGAAGATACACACCACCCCCACATGGATAAATTGTGAGCTCACTCCCCCTTTGGCATCAAGCGCCAAAAAGAGGAGGCCCTTCAATCATCACTACCATGTGGAGAGCGGGCCGCCGGAGGAGAGTCGTCTTCCTCGGTCTCACCACCACCAAAGTCTTCATTGTCGATATCGGCCGGAGGAGCTCCATACATCATGGATGTGTCGCCGTACACCTCCCAAGGATTGTAGAAGACCGGTGGAGGAGGGAAGTCCATGGGCTCGCGAACGGGAGAGTGCTCAATGTTGGCTTGAGTGAGCAAGGTCTTCTGGTGAGTCTCCAACTTGATGAGCTGCTCATCCACATCTTGCCTGTGAGCAGATTTCTGAGCATTGTGCTTCCCAACATTGAAACAGGTGAAGAGGCCCTGAGATAAGAAGTTGAATATGCTCTTCTTCTTCTTAGGGGACAGTGCCTCTAGTTGAGGATGGTCCACGAGAGGAAGAGGGAGCCTCATAGGAGGAGGGATCACCGGAAGAAGGTCCAGCGGTGGTAGGAGCTCTAGGAGGGGCATGCTTGCCCAACTTGAGGAGACGCTCAATGTTGCCCTTGTTTGGCTTGTACCAAGTGTGAGTCTTGTCGGTGAGAATGTCAACTCCGGTCACCTCACATATCATCCTGAAGATCCAAGGGGCATACTGACAACTCTTGTTAGCGGACACTGAGCACACAATGATCTCCTCCCATATGAAATCAAACACACTAAACTTTTCTTTGCCCGGTGCCATCCTCACAAGAATATCCTTGGCAATGTTGGAGATGTTGTAGTTGTCACCTATCTTAGGAGTGAGAGTGTATCGAAAGAGTTGGTTCAACATCCTATAGACGGGCTTCATACCATGAGTAGTACCAAACTCAACCTTGCCATAAGCGGCGTCGTACATGAATGCCATCTCACTATCAAGTGGGATTTCTCCTCCATGAATCTTACGACGACCAAGATCCTCCGCATCAAAGCCAAGAATCTGCGCGAACCTCTCATAAGAGACGGAGAGAGGCTTCCCTTGTAAGAGCCAATGAAAGGTCTTGGTTTCACGCCGGACATAAAGATTGGCATAGAATTGTGCGATGACTTCTTCATTCCAATCATAATTCAGTGCCATGATTGAAGTCATTCCCTTAGCATGGCAAATGTCAATGGCCTCATTGACGGCCGGAATGTTGAATGACCTCAAAGCATCCCAATTGATGGACTTCATGTCAATAGTCATGTGCTCCTTGCATAAGATAACCGATTCATACCAATCAGCATTGAACTTGAGACAAAAGCGGATATCTTCAAATTCCTTTTGCCATTCAGCCGGATCGGAGTACCTTTGCTTGTACACGTCATGTGACCCACTCTTGTAGTTGTGACGCCCCAGGTTTTTAATTAGCGTCATTAACGCTAATGACCGTTTAAATTTGAGTCAAACCTGCCGACATTGGTCAAACCTAGGTCAACCTCGGGTCATCACCTCGAAAACCTCGCCAACAATCCCTAATGACCCTCTTGATCAAGTCAACACACTTGTGGTCAACCCTTGGTCAAAGGCACGGTCAAACCCCACTTAAACCCCGATGTCTTTGAACGCCTCCCGAACTTTTGCCGCTTCTCCAAATTTCACCTAAACACTTCAAAATCTCCCAATATAAAAGTTGTCCAGTTTTCGAGGGACACAACTTTCATGTTGGATGGCATTTCAAATTTTGAGTGGAAAAGGCAAGATCCGTTGAGAAAAACACCGAGCCTTTGCAAAAGTTGTAGAGGGTTAGTAGATCTACAACTTTGGTACTAATCACCTTAGCACTTTAGTTGCAAATTTTGGAGTAATTCGCCAAAAAGTTGTCTTGACGCACGCGGCCAACGCGCGCCAGCGCCCGGCGCCGCCTGTCACTCAGCCAGGCGCGCCTCGGGCGCTGCAAGGCCGCGCGGGCCGCGCCCCGGACTGTGGATCTCCAGGGCATCGTAGCCGCGCACGCCACGCCGCGCCGCGCGCGTCGCGCCTTCCGCCCGCCCCGCCGCCCGCTGCCGCACCACCGACTGCCGAGCGCGCTGCCGCCGAAACCTCCTCTCGCCGCGAGGCGCGGAGGCCCTCCTCGCGCTGCTTCAAGGAGCCGCCTCCTTCCCGCTGGGCCGAGCCGCGCTCGCCGCCGCCGCCATAGCCGCCGCCGCGGAACCCTCCCTGGCCCTTCACGGCCGCCCAAGCCCCACCTCTCGGTCCCACTTGAAGCCTCGCCCTGCCGCAGCTCTGCCGTGCTCACCTCGGGCCGAGCCAAGCTCCGGCACGGCGCCGGGCGACCGCGGAGCACCTCGCGGCCACCCCTCCGCCCGACTCCGAAACCGGTGAGCCTGGTGAGCTCGACCTTCCCCGGCCTCTCGGCCAGCCGCCGGAATCCGGCCGACCGCCGCCTCCATTGGCCGGGACCCAATTGCTTTGATCTAATCTTTCCAGGGACTTTTGTGTGAACTGAGGGCATATCTGTGAGACTTTAAATCTTCCGGGCCCCTTGAAGTTTGAATCTTCAATAGTGAAAGCCTTTTGCTGAATCTTGTAAAATGCATAGAAAATTGTAGAAAATAATAAAAATGCAAACTCAATTTTGTTGGATTCCTGGTGAAAAATCCTACAACTTTTGTAAAGCATGACCATGGTTTTTCCTGATAATTTTGCATGAAAAATAGAAAACTGAAAACCTAGATCTGTTGTATCTCAAATCCACTTGTGATCTATAGCTGAATTTTGGATATGTTGTGTGTTATGTTATGCCTAGATCCTGTACCAAAATTGCACAAAGTTATGTTGTAAATCTTTTTTATGAATTGTTTTCTATTTATGCAGAATCTGCCTAAATGATTTTGTAGCTAAAAATAATTATATTTTTGTTCCCAACTTCTGCATGTTGTCTTTTATGCCACAAATGCACCTCTGGTGAATTAATCACAATTTTATAATTGTCATAAATATTTATTCTTGAAATATATGCTTGATTTTCTTTGTAAATTGCATAACCCAAGATCTATAGTAGTTCTAGGTGTATATGTTGCATTCCTAGGTTAGTTTTGGACCAGAGACCATGTGTGAGAAAGTTGGAATCTTTTGATGTGTATTTATTTTTGTATGCATTTATCTTGTTTTGGTAGCTAGCTTTTGTTATTTTTATATTTAATTTCATAGCTATCCTAAGTGTGCATGTGTGTGCAGTGGCTTTATATAGGTTTGTAGTGCTTCATAACACACCCCACTGAATTTTATTAATTTATTTTATGAATAAAAGCAATAGAGGCAATTAAAGCTTAATATAAAGTTAAATGAAAATCACCTCCACACCTAATAACCCTTTGCATGTGTTGATCTTCTAAGAAGGTTGAGACCACCTCCTTGCTGTTTTGTGTTTTGTAATTAATTAATTTACATAAATATGTACACAAATACCCTATTAAAAAGATTAAATAATAAAAGAACCATATTGTCCTTTATTGGAAGAGTAATGTCAATGTATGTTTATCTAGGTGAATGTGGTCAACCATGCACCCCATGGTTGTCATTTGTTGTTTGTAATCAATTAAATTAAAAATCATCAATTAAATCTTGCATTTGCATCCTCGTAGATCTTCCCGACGTAGATTATACGCTCGTGCTTGAAGGAGGAGAGGAGGCCGACGGAGCTGCAAGACGTGGACGTAGTTTCAAGACCGGACCAAGTCCGTGAAGGGCCCAAGGCCAACCTTGCTGCGAAGGCAAGCCCGGATCATTAACCAAGTGTTTTAAAATTATGCAACTATCTATGGATGATTGTGCATTTACGCTTGTGGAGTTGAATGAAACCCTAGATGCATGATCCCTAGGTACCTATGTCTCTTACTAGTATGATAGGTCGGTAGCTGCTATGCTATAGGATCACAAGTCGAGTGATGCTTGTCACTCATGAGAATAGGTTCTTATGTTGGAATCATAAGATCTTTATAAATGGATTGCTCATGGTAAGAGCATGGGATGTGGGCTCCGGTCCAATGGCTTTCGTGGGTTAAGTGTTTGAACGCATCTAAACACTTGTCGGAAATGGGTACTAGAAGCCTAGTACCTAAATGAGGCGGTGCGGGGAACTTTGCGCTACTAATCTTAGGGTTATCACCTGCCTCGCCACCGAGTACATGTGAGGCTAGGTGACCTTGGTGGCGTAGCCTAGCAAGCCTTGTACTTAAGATCAGAACATCCGATCCCAACCCGAAGATTTTTGGGAACCGCCTGGTGGTTGTCCTCATGGGCACCCTACCGTGTGTTTAGGTCTACCTTGCAAGGTTTAAATCAATCGATTGTCGGCCTCTCACCGTTATCCGAGACGCTTAATCAACCGGCCATGATATCCCTAATGATGGAAGTTGATGAATATTATGCTTGATTAATTGTTTGCACAACTTATGCTTGCACTAGCTTGCTAATTTAGAAAGGAATAATCAACTAGAACTTGTGCTAAAATATTGAAAGTAAGGACATACTCTTTGTGGCTTTTAAAAGAACTCCAAAAAGCCTCTCATGTCTAGAGTTGGTGATGAAGTCTTGGCCGAGTATTAGTATACTCCTGCTTTTAAAAATATTGTTGCGTAATGTTGTTTGATCCGATGTTCCCGGAGAGATCCCACCGGGAGCAGGGAGGGTGGATGACGAATGATGGCATCACGATGGCCTCCCGTGATGTTTCTCGCGCTTAGTTTATTTATTCATTGCTTTCAAAACTCAACCTTTACTTCATGTCATGAAGACGTTTGTAATAATTAACCCTTCTAATTTGGATGTTAATCTTATGTTGTTGTACCTCGACTCGCTGTGAGTTTTAATGCATATATGTTCGATCCTCTGTTGTGAATAAGTGATTTACCGGCGTTAACCCGCAACTAACGACGTGATGATACTTTATTATCGCTAATGACCAAAGTGGATTGGTTTAGGCGATAGTACGGTATTTTCCTGGGCGGGTTGTCATAGCTGGCATCAGAGCAATTATATGCACCAGAGATTAATTAATAACCTTAATCACCGGTTTTGAATAAAACTTGCCAAGATTGTTTGGATTTGCAAAATACGTTGGTCCGTTAAGGATAAACTAGACCGAGAGGCCCTAGAGGAAATTTTTGGGTTCTTTCAGGTGGCTTATTAATCTATGGTTTATTTTGCTAACTCCCAAAGACATTTATTCCCCGTCGTAACTTACTTTCTCAGACAACCATACTAGTTCATCACGCTATACGTGGTGGTACCACATGGAAAGTCATGCGAGGGATGGATGGGACCTATTCCAAAGGGAACCCACGTCGCTCGCGTGTCTCGCCACGCTTTGCCATACGTGGACGTTCCGCATTGTGAATATGCGAGGCAAGGATCCGCTTCATTCAAAAGGAGCGTGTATCTCGAGGTTGGACGCTGTCCATGCGATAAACGCATGGGTACCGCTTTCTATAGTGAACGGTAATGTATGTGGACGCTTTCATGAGTGCCGGCATGAAAGGTTCGTTGTGTTCTGTGATCTTCGCAGTACACTAACCACGCTTCGTAAGTCGCTAAGTGAGCATCGACTAGTTCTCGACTAGTTATTATAGGGAGAAACGAGTATATGCCTTGCCACCGCACTAACTTCGAGTTTTGGCTTGATTGCCTTGTGAGGACGAATAGGACGCCTCTTGCATCATGTTAAAAATCGTGAAAGAAACTTAAAGTTGAACCCATACTTGTTTTATGTGCTCTCTAAGGAAATTTTGCTAGTGTGCTTTTTCCTTGCCTAGCCTCTCGTGGGTAGATGTGTTGCTGTCCAAAAGTTTGTTGTGGTTGTTTGCTTGACCTTTACACCCTGTCCAAGAATCTTTTGACCAGGAGGATCTCTACCAAAGTTGCTCCATATCTAATCTAGTTTCTGCTCGTAAAAATTCACGGTCATAGCTTTGGTCTACCTCAAGTTGTGCTCAGTTTAGTGAACATCTGTCTTGCTGTTTTCTGAAACCAATCAAATTGCTTAGTCGAAGCACCTTCCTAACCTTTCTAGATCAATCTTTGTATACCAAACTTGTGTCTCATAATCCTTGTTGAGTTGCTGCACAAATTTGAGAAATTTTGGGACTGGTTTTCAAGTTATGAATTTGCGAACTTTATGTCATTATGTATGTCCTCGTTTCAAGTTTTCACGTACAATTGTACCTTTGTACACTGATTACCCCATTTCTCAACCCCGAGTTCTTTGTCATTGACCGAATTTATCCTTGTACACTCACTTCCATCCGATTCCCACATTTGTCGTTATGACCAGATGGACAACCTTGGATCTGCGTCGTGATGTGGAAGCATGGACTCGTGAACTGCCTCGAGGAGGGTGGATTTCGCACTCTTGTGGGACACCACGAAGACGTTGGGTACACCGCTTACCAGTACTCGACACGTGAGGTCATGACCAGCCAGCCTCCTTCGCTAGAAGTGAAGGTGAAGATCCCTGCAGTGCCCGACAAATCCCGCTTGGGAAGAGTGGGAGTGTAAGGCACAAGGACGGAACCCGCCGACATCGTGCGTAAGGCTGCTCTTGAAGCGCTCACAACTTTTGTGGGAAGCACCGACGTGGTAGCCGCACCGCAAGTGATTCTGCACTGAGCAACACGTTGGACTCGGTCGAACGTGAAGCTTTCCTTCCAGCTCAAGGCAACTCACTATAGTCCTGATCTTGTCACCTCAGTCCGCTTTTCTGAAGCCATGTATGACACCTATCGACGGATGGTGGGAGAAAGTGTATTCTATAGACACCAAATCTATAGGTACCGAGTTAAAGAAATGGAGAACACCGCTCAAGCATTGAAGGAAGCCCGAGCAATGATAGCTACTCAAGAAGGGAAGACGCAAGGATAAGGCAAAGATACGGGAATTAAGTGAAGTTATTCACGAGCAGAATTTCATGTTGCAGCATAACGACCAATATATGCTTGAACTAGAGAATCAATCGAAGCGATTATAGCTCCACCTCCTAACCTGTCATTCCCGGACCAGAAGAAGAAGAGGATGCTGAGGGAATCCAAGGAGAGTCTGGAGTAGAGTCTGGATCTGAGTTACCATAGTTCTTCTAAGATGGAAGATCCAACCCTAGGAAGTTGGTATGTTTGTAATAAAGTTCTGAGTCGTACGAGTGTAATAGTTGTAAGGAACCCTAGTGTGTGCACCGCTTTGGTTAGTTTTTGTGGTTGCTGAACTAGGAGCTTTCTTTTGTGCATTAGTCTGCATTGTAATCCCGTGCGTTGTTTTGGTAATCCCAAAACCCTCATCGATGTAACGCTTTGGTTGAACATCTTTCTGCAATAATCTTTGTAAAGAATTAATTCCACTGCTGTGGTCGATCGTAGTTCCATGATGAGTATCAAACTTGTCCAAGGATTTTGTGCCGATTCCAATCAATCCGATCTCTCAATCCTAAACTTATTCTTTTGGTCTTGCTCACAACATTTTGAATTAAAAACACATGTCACTTTTGAGCATGCATTGCATAGCACGTGCATGAGGGAACCTTGGGTGAACTAACGTGCATACGCATGGAAGATTTCAATATTTCCTACTCTATCCTTCTTATGTTTGGTGATGTTGTTGTCCCATAACCAAAGGTGCCGCGACGGAACCTAGGGCATCATGTGTGCTGCAGCCATGTGATTGCCACTAGGGGCGCGCTAGGTATCTTGGTTGTGAGAGTGCGACTCACCACGCATACTCCTTCTCAACCTAAGATTGTCATCCTCAATCACTAACTCATTTTGTGGGTAACCGAGTCATGCTAACACGCATCATGAGCACCATACTGCATGAGCATGTGCATCGTGTCTTCATAAGCATGTGCATCACACCAACTTTTGAAATCATTGCACCGGAATGTAACAAGTCGATGCCACCCAAATTCACAAGTTAAAAAGCATGTGGGCAAGACTGTTCTGGAATTCCCATACTAATCTACCTTCCATACCTTTCCTACCCCATATTCGTAAGCCATTCCTTTGCGAATGCCTTTACAATTCACCTTCCTATATAGTTCTTATGAACCACCTTGACCGAGCATGGGAAACTTTTGACCCGTAAATCACATCCGTGCTTCTTCCAAAAGAAAATTTTCGGAAATCTTTTACTAGCCTTCCTTTTCTTCATAGAAGTCGGTTTTGATGATCACCTTTTTGACTTGGTCTCTTACCGCCAAACTCGACGTTCTCTTAACATCAACTCCTTTCAACCGGCTAAGTTGAAGAAGTAGAAGTAGAGTTTTCTTGAGCAATCAAGGTTCTCGAAAAGTCAAGGTTTGAGAGTCCTCCATCGCTTATCCGCCCATGATCCATGATCATACCTCCAAATCCTCTGAGAAAGGAGCAAACCCAGATCGGTGGAAGCTTTTGCTAAATTCTCCTCGATGCGCCTCGAGCCTAGAGGGTGTGGTGCCGTGAGTTTTTCCTGATTTCCGCCGACACGGTTAACCCTGGAGTTCACCTCGGAGTTAAATATCCACTTTAGAGTTGTGAAATCCTACACCTACTGACCAAAAATGGGAAATTTTCGGTGCATAAGCAGAGATTTATGAATTTTATGCTTATGACCGTTGTGCTGTCCGGTTCGCAGTACTTACCATGAACGAGTTTTCGTCGTGCATGTTCGACTTGTTAATTTTATGAGCAAGCTTCGAATGTGTGTTAAATGGAAACTCAATTTCAGATGGTCGGACCGACACGCAAGCATTCCCCCAATGGCGTTTTGGTGCATTGGGTAGTGGTGACTCACCGCCACCGCCCACCACATCGACAGAGGCATTGTGGCAACGCAAATCAAGTGTTGTGCCAGATTGCAAGCACAGCAGCAGATGGCCCAGCAACTACAACAGATGCAACCGATGCAACAGAAGCCTCGATCCTTCGAGCCTTGCTCACCCGAAGTACCTACCCAGACTGATATGAATACCATTGTCGGTGCAATTCATATGTTGGAAGGGCAAAATTCGCTAAGTCGATATAGTGTGCGATATCATCCAAGGTCGTTATAGAGGACTATCCAAACTAGTTTGGTAGACAATCTCTCAGTCATTATCGGCATCCATGGTGGAGCAGGCCCGCTTATTCAATTTGTTGGTGGATCATGTGAATCAGAGTCAGCTCAATACCTCCGACGCTATATTACCACCCTCGAAACTACCAATGGACCTTAGAAAGGAAGAGAGAAAAAGTCGGAGCAACAAGCGAGTATTATCTGAGATAGATGTAAGTGAGTGGGAAATTACCTATAAGGAAACTCATCCGCGTGAGAGCAAACGAAGTTGCGACACCGACAAGATCGCCACCATCGAAGGTGAAACTCGCTCTCAAGCCGAGATTTTAGGAAAGCGAAAGGGAAAGAAGCTCCGTATCGTCAAGAAAGATCAGCAACAAGTTTCGAAGCCCAAGGGACTTCCGCCCCGCCTTTGCTACAATTGTAGACAACCCGGGCATTACATAAGTAAGTGCCCGAACCCTATGCAGCCCAAACCCCAGCAGCAGAATCAGAACCCCGGAGCAGCTGAAGGTGATCACGGCAGGAAGTCGATCTTTCAAGGGAAGCCACACCACAACTCTATGGGTAATCTCTATCCGAGAACCACCTCCCACTTTGTCTTGTACTTTCAATCTCGGACGAGATTCTTCTTAAGGGGTGGTAGGCTGACGCCTGTGTTTTAATTAGCGCCATTAACGCTAATGACCGTTTCACCGAGTCAAACCTCACGACATTGGTCAAACCTAGGTCAACCTGGGTCATCACCGAAAACCTCACCAACAATCCCTAATGACCCTCTTGATCAAGTCAACACACACTTGTGGTCAACCCTTGGTCAAAGGCACGGTCAAACCCCACTTAAGACCCTGATGTCTTTGAACGCCTCCTAACTTTTGCCGTTCTCCAAATTTCACCTAAACACTTCAAAATCTCCCAATATAAAAGTTGTCCAGTTTTTCGAGAGGCACAACTTTCATGTTGGATGGCATTTGCAATTTGAAGTGGAAATAGGTGAAAACTCGATCAACGCGCCTGCTCACCGCCATGAAAAACAGGAACTTGGCGAGCAGTTTATGCAAGATCCGTTGAGAAAAACACCATAGAGCCTTTGCAAAAGTTGTAAAGGGTTAGTAGATCTGCAACTTTACTATGTACACCTTGGAGCACTTTAGTTGCAAATTTTGGAGTAATTCGCTTTCAAACAGGGCCAAACGAAAAATAGGTTGGCCGCGACCGCCACGCCGGCGGAAGGCCGCCGGCGCGCCGGCGGCCGTGCGCGGCGCCCGCCACCTCGGCGTCCCGCCGCGCCTTCCGAGGCGCGCCTTCCCAAGGCCGCGCAGCCCGGGATCACTCGAGGCATCTTGTAGTCCGCGCGCCACGCCAGCGCGCCGCTCGCCGCCGTTCGCCTGGGACCGCTCACCGCCGCCGACGCCCGCACCGACCGCATGCCGCGGCGAAACCTCCTCTCGCCGAGAGGCGAAGGAGGCCGCCCTCGCCCTATAAAGACCCCTCCTTCCCACGCTGGCACACCGGCCGCGCCGCCCGCCCATGCCGCCATAGCCGCCGCGAACCCTTTCTGTGTCCCCTTCCACGGCCGCTACTCCACACCTCTCGGTCCCTGGCCTCAAGCTTACCCGACCGCCTTAGCCACTCGTGCCGTGCCTCCACTGCCGAGAGCAGCCCGCCTGGCTGGCCGGCGACGCATGAGCACCGTCGCCGGCCACCCCTCCGCCCCAGCTCCGGCCGCAAACCGGTCCTTGGTGAGCACACCTCCCCCACCTCTTTCCGGCCAACCCCGGCCGGGCTGCCGGATTCCGGCCCGCCGCCTCCATTGGCCCAGGGACTCAATTGCTTTGATCTCATTCTTTCCAGGGACTTTTGTGTGAACTGAGGGCATATCTGTGAGACTTTAAATCTATCCAGGGGCCTAAGTTGAAGTTTGAATCTTCAATAGTGAATCCTTTTGGCTGAATCTTGTAAAATCCGTAGAAAATCACAGAAAATAATAAAAATTCAAACTCAATTTTGTTGGACTCCTTGTGAAAAACACTACAACTTTTGTAAAGCATGACCATGGTTTTTCCTGATAATTTTTGCATGAAAAATAGAAATATGAAAAACCTAGATCTGTTGTATCTCAAAATCTATAAGTTCTCTGTAGCTAATTTTTGGATATGTTGTGTGTCATATCATGACTAGCTTCTGTACCAAAAATTGCACAAAGTTATGTTGCAAATCTTTTATATGAAATTGTTTTCTATTTATGCAGAATCTGCCTAGATGATTTTTGTAGCTAAAACTAATTATATTTTTGTGCCCAACTTCTGCATGTTATCTTTTTATGACAAAATACACCCCTGGTGAATTATTCACAATTTTATAATTGTCATAAATATTTATTATTTAGTTATGCTTGATTTTCTTTGTAAATGAATAACCCAAGATCAGTGGTAGTTCTAGGTGTATATGTTACATTCCTAGGTTAGTTTTGGACCCTAGAACCATGTGTGAGAAAGTTGGATCTTTTGGATGCTTATTTATTTTGTATGCATTTATCTTGCTTAAGTGACTAGCTTTTGTTATTTCGGTATATTTAATTTCTAGCTATCCCAAGTGTGCATGTGTGTTCAGTGACTTTATATAGGTTTGTAGTGCTTCATAAACACCTTCCACTGAATTTTATTAATTTATTTTATGAATTTGAGGCAATTAAAGGTTTAATGTTAAAGTTAATTAGAAAATAACCCTTATGCATGTTGATTTTCTAAGAAGTACCACCTCCTTGCTTTTGTAATTTAAATTAAATTAATTGCATGTATGTGTACACACTTTGCTATTAAAAGGAATAAATAATAAACCTCACCATGTGTTGTTAACAATCATAAAGAAAACATTAATAAGTGTTTATCAAGAGAATGTGGTCATAATAACCCCATGGTTGATTAATAATTAATTATTTGTTGTTTGAATAATCAACAAATTTAAAATAATTAATCTAATCACATCATTTGCATTGCCTCGTAGATCTTCCCGACGGTAGTTATACGCGCCTAAGGAGGAGAGGAGGAGCCGAGAGCTGCGACGTGTGAGGTCAAGACCGACCAAGGTCCGAAGGGCCCAAGGCCAACCTTGCGAAGGCAAGCCCGATGCATTAACCAAGTGTTTTTGAAATCTTATGCAACTATCTATGGATGATTGTGCATTTACGCTCGTGAATTGAATTGAAACCCTAGATGCATGATCCCTAGGTACCTATGTCCTTACTAGTATGATAGGTCGATAGTGCTATGCTATAGGACCGTTACAAGTCGAGTGATGCTTGTCACTCATGAGAATAGGTTCTTATGTTGGAATCATAAGATCTTTATAAATGGATTGCTCATGGGTAAGAGCATGGGATGTGGGCTCGGTCAATGGCTTTCGTGGGTTAAGTGTTTGAACGCATACTAAACACTTGTCGAAATGGGTACAGTAAGCCTAGTACCTAAATGAGGCGGGGGAACTTTGCGCTACTAATCTTAGGGTTGCCCCGGCTCGCCACCGAGTACATGTGTGAGGCTAGGTGACCTTGGTGGCGTAGCCTAGCAAGCCTTGTACTTAAGATCGTAACATCCGATCCCAATCAAGATTTTGGGAACCACCGGTGGTTGTCCTCGCGGGCACCCTACCGTGTGTTTAGGTCTACCTTGCAAGGTTTAAATCAATCGATTGTCGGCCTCTCACCGTTATCTCGAGACTACTTACCCAATCGGCCATGAGATCCCTAATGATGGAAGTTGATGAATATTATGCTTGATTAATTGTTTGCACAACTTATGCTTGATTGAATTAGCTTGCTAATTTAGAAAGGAATAATCAACTAGAACTTGTGCTAAAATATTGAAAGTAAGGACATACTTTTGTTGCTTTTCAGCAAAAGAAACCCTTTGGCCAAAAAGCCTTTCATGTCTAGAGTTTGGTGATGTAGTTGTCACCGACGGTAAGTCTTGCCGAGTATTAGTATACTCATTGCTATAACTGCTTGCTCGTGTAATGCCTTTGCCGATGTGTGGCTCGAGAGATCCCGCCCGGCCGAGCCGGAGTGGGTTGAAGAGGATGAATGAAGGCATCATGGCAGGCCTCCCGTGATGTTTCCTCGTGCGCGCTTAGTTTAATTCCGCTGTTTTCAAAACTCGAACCTTGTCGTGTCAAAGACTTGGTTTGTAATAATTAAACCTTCGGGTAAATTTGGATGTTAATCTTATGTTGTTCTGGACTCGCCTTTGCGTGAGTTTTAATGCATATATGTCGATCCTTGTTGCTTTGTAAGTGATTTACGGGCGTTAACCCGAACCAACTATGTGATGATACTTTATTATCGCTAATGACCAAAGTGGATTGGTTTAGGCGATAGTACGGTATTTTCTCGGGCGGGTTGTCATACCGGCATCGAGCAATTATATGCACCGGAGATTAATTAATAACCTTAATCACGGTTTTTGAATAAAACTTGCCAAGATTGTTTGGATTTGTAAAATACGTTGGTCCGTTAAGGATAAACTAGACCGAGAGGCCCTAGAGGAAATTTTGGGTTCTTTCGTGTGGCTTATTAATCTATGGATTTTGCTAACTCCCAAAGACATTTATTTCCCCGTCGTAACTTACTGACAACCATACTAGTTCATCACGCTTTTGCCATATTGGTGGTACCGCATGGAAGTCATGCGAGGGATGGATGGGACCTATTCCAAAGGGAACCCACCGTCGCCGTGTCTCGCCACGCTTTGCCATACGCGTGACGTTCCGCATTGTGAATATGCGAGGCAAGGATCCGCTTCATTCCAAAAGGAGCGTATTCGAGGTTGACGCTGGCCCATGCAGCGAGCAACGCATGGGTACCGCTTTCTATAGTGAACGGTAATGTATGTGGACGCTTTCATGAGTGCCGGCATGAAAGGTCGTTGTGTTCTCGCGGGTCTTCTGCAGGTACATAACCACGCTTCGAAGTCGCTAAGTGAGCACGACTAGTTTTCTCGACTAGTTATTATAGGAGAAACGAGTATATGCCTTGCCACCGCGCTAACTTCGAGTTTTGGCTTGATTGCCTTGTGAGGACGAATAGGACGCCTTGCATCATGTTAAAAATCGTGAAAAACTTAAATCTGAACCCATGTTTGTTTTATGTGCTCTCTAAGGAAATTTTGCTAGTGTGCTTTTCCTTGCCTAGCCTCTCGTGGGTAGATGTGTTGCTGTCCAAAAGTTTGTTGTGGTTGTTTGCTTGACCTTTACACCCTGTTCCGAATCGTTTGACCAGGAGGATCTCTACCAAAGTTGCTCCATATCTAATCTAGTTTCTGCTCGCAAAAATTCACGGTCATAGCTTTGGTCTACCTCAAGTTGTGCTCAGTTTAGTGAACATCTGTCTTGCTGTTTTCTGGAAACCAATCAAAAATTTTGCTTAGTCGAAGCACCTTCCTAGCCTTCCGAGATCAATCTTTGTATACCAAACTTGTGTCTCATAATCTTGTTGAGTTGCTGCACAAATTTGAGAAATTTTGGGGCTCGGTTTTCAAGTTATGAATTTTTGTTCACAACTGCCAGAACTTTATGTCATTATGTATGTCTGCTCGTTTCAAGTTTTCACGTACAATTGTACCTTTGTACACAGGATTACCCCATTTCTCAACCCCGAGTTCTTTGTCATTGACCGAATTTATCCTTGTACACTCACTTCCATCTGATTCCCACATTTGTCGTTATGACCGGATGGACAACCTTGGATCTGGCTGGTCGATGTGGAAGCATGGACTCGTGGACTATCTCGAGGAGGGTGGATTTCTGCACTCTTGTGGGACACCACGAAAGACGTTGGGTACACCGCTACCTGCAGTACTCGACACGTGAGGTCATGACCACAGCCGACTCCTTCGTTGTGAAGTGAAGGTGAAGATCCCGTGTGCGACAAATCCTCGCTTGGGAAGAGTGGGAGTGTAAGGCACAAGGACGGAACCTGGCTGACACTGTGCAGAAGGCTGCTCTTGAAGTGCTCACAACTTTTGTGGGAAGCACTGACGTGGTAGCCGCAAGTGCAGCCAGTGATTCCAGAGCAACACGTTGGACCTCGGGTCGAGCGTGAAGCTTTCCTTCCAGCTCAAGGCAACCCTCACTATAGTCCCGATCGATCTTGTCACCTCATCCGTTTTACGAAGCCATGTACGACACCTATCGACGGATGGTGGGAGAAAGTGTATTCTATAGACACCAAATCTATAGGTACCGAGTTAAAGAAATGGAGAACACCGCTCAAGCATTGAAGGAAGCCCGAGCAATGATAGCTACTCTCAAGAAGGGAAAGGCGCAAGGATAAGGCAAGATACGAGAATTAAGTGAAGTTATTCACGGCGAGAATTTCATGTTGCGACATAACGACCAATATATGCTTGAACTAGAGAATCAATGGGCGATAGCGACTCCACCTCCGGAACTGTCATTCCGGACGGAAGAAGAAGAGGATCTTGAGGGAATCAAGGAGAGTGCGGGTAGAGTCGGATCTGAGTTACCATAGTTCTTGACATGGAAGATCCAACCCTAGGAAGTTGGTATGTTTGTAATAAAGTTAAGTCGCATGCAGTGTAATAGTTGTAAGGAACCTAGTGTGTGTGCCGCGTTTGGTTAGTTTTGTGGTTGGCTGAACTAGGAGCTTTCTTTTGTGCAGCTAGTCTGCATTGTAATCCCGAACGTTGTTTTGGTAATCCCGAAACCCCTCATTGATGTAACGCTTTGGTTGAACATCTTTCTGCAATAATCTTTGTAAAAGAATTAATTCCACTGGTTGTGGTCAGTCGAGTTCCATGATGAGTATCAAACTTGTCCAAGGATTTTGTGCCGATTCCAATCAATCCGATCTCTCAATCCTAAACTTATTCTTTTGGTCTTGCTCACAACATTTTGAATTAAAAACACATGTCACTTTTGAGCATGCATTGCATAGCACGTGCATGAGGGAACCTTGGGTGAACTAACGTGCATCGCATGGAAGATTTCAATATTTCCTACTCTATCCTTCTTATGTTTGGTGATGTTGTTGTCCCATAACCAAAGGTGCAGCGACGGAACCTAGGGCATCATGTGTCTGCAGCCATGTGATTGCCACTAGAGGCGCGCTAGGTATCTTTGGTTGTGACAACGCCGACTCACGCATACTCCTTTTCAACTCATCGATTGCCCTCGCAATCACTAACTCATTTTGTGGGTGGCAAGTCATGCTAACACGCATCATGAGCACCATCTTGCATGAGCATGTGCATCGTGTCTTCATAAGCATGTGCATCACACCAACTTTTGAAATCATTGCACCGGAATGTAACAAGTCGGTGCCACCCAAATTCACAAGTTAAAAAGCATGTGGGCAAGGCGTGCATTCCCATTACTAATCTACCTTCCATACCTTTCCTACCCCATATATTCAGTAAGCCATTCCTTGCGAATGCCTTTACGAATTCACCTTCCTATATAGTTCTTATGAACCACCTTGACGAGCATGGGAAACTTTTGACCAGAATCACATCCGTGCTTCTTCCAAAGAAAAATTTTAAAATCTTTTACTAGCCTTCCTTTTCTTCATAGAAGTCGGTTTTGATGATCACCTTTTGACTTGGTCTCTTCGCCAAACTCGGTTCTCTTAACATCAACTCCTTTCAACCGGCTAAGTTGAAGAAGTAGAAGTAGAGTTTTCTTGAGCAATCAAGGTTCTCGAAAAGTCAAGGTTTGAGAGTCCTCCATCGCTTATCCGTCTATGATCCATGATCATACTCTCCAAATCCTCAGAAGCGAGAAAGGAGCAAACCCAGGATCGGTGGAAGCTTTTGCTAAATTCTCCTCGATGCACCCTCGAGCCTAGAGGGTGGGTACCGTGAGTTTTTCCTCGGGATTTCCGCCGACACGGTTAACCCTGGAGTTCACCTCGGAGTTAAATATCCACTTTAGAGTTGTGAAATCCTACACCTACTGACCAAAAATGGGATATTTTTGGTGCATAAGCAGAGATTTATGAATTTTATGCTTATGACCGTTGTCTTTCAGATTCTACCATGAACGAGTTTTAAATCGTGCATGTTCGACTTGTTAATTTTATGAGCAAGCTTCGAATGTGTGTTAAATGGAAACTCAATTTTCGGATGATGGGCCGACACGCGGTACCCCAATGGCGTTGGTGCCTCGGGTAGTGGTGACCTCGCGCCACGCCGCCTTCGACAGCGAGGCAATTGTGGCGCAAACCGAAGTGTTGTGCAGATTACGCAAGCCAGCGGATGGCCCAGCAACTACAACAGATGCAACTGATGCAACAGAAGCCTCGATCTTTCGAGCCTCGCTCACCCGAAGCACCTACCCAGACTGATATGAATACCATTGTCGGTGCAATTCATATGTTGGAAGGACAAAAAATGCTAAGTCAGATAGTGTACGATATCATCCAAGGTCGTTATAGAGGACTATCCCAAACTAGTTTGGCAGACAATCTCTCTCAGTCATTATCGGCATCCATGGTGGAGCAGGCCCGCTTATTCAATTTGTTGGTGGATCATGTGAATCAGAGTCAGCTCAATACCTCCGACGCTATATTACCACCCTCGAAACTACCAATGGACCTTAGAAAGGAAGAGAGAAAAGTCGAGACAACAAGCAGTATTATGATAGATGTAAGTGAGTGGGAAATTACCTATAAGGAAACTCATCCGCGTGAGAGCAAACGAAGTTGCGACACCGACAAGATCGGCCAGCTCATCGAAGGTGAAACTCGCTCTCAAGCCGAGATTTTAGGAAAGCGAAAGGGAAAGAAGCTCCGTATCGTCAAGAAAGATCGTCAACAAGTTTGAAGCCCAAGGGACTTCACCCGCCTTTGCTACAATTGTAGACAACCGGGCGTTACATAAGTAAGTGCCCGAACCCTATGCAGCCCAAACCCGGTGATCGGAACCTGGACGGTGAAGGTGATCACTAGAAGTCGATCTTTCAAGGAAGCCACCGACTTAACTCTATGGGTAATCTCTCTGTCCGAGAACCCTCCCCACTTTGTCTTGTACTTTCGAATCTCGGGACGAGATTCTTCTTAAGGGGGGTAGGTTGTGACGCCCCAGGTTTTTAATTAGCGTCATTAACGCTAATGACCGTTTCAGCTGAGTCAAACCTGCTGACATTGGTCAAACCTAGGTCAACCTGGGTCATCACCTCGAAAACCTCACCAACAATCCCTAATGACCCTCTTGATCAAGTCAACACACACTTGTGGTCAACCCTTGGTCAAAGGCACGGTCAAACCCCACTTAAGACCCTGATGTCTTTGAACGTCTTCCGGAACTTTTGCCGCGTTCTCCAAATTTCACCTAAACACTTCAAAATCTCCCAATATAAAAGTTGTCCAGTTTTTCGAGAGGCACAACTTTCATGTTGGATGGCATTTGCAATTTGAAGTGGAAATAGGTGAAAAAGCTCGATCAACGCCCGATAACTTCACCGGCGCCATGAAAACAGGAACTTAGCGGCGGTTTATGCAAGATCCGTTGAGAAAAACACCATAGAGCCTTTGCAAAGTTGTAAAGGGTTAGTAGATCTCAACTTACTATGTACACCTTTGGAGCACTTTAGTTGCAAATTTTGGAGTAATTCGCTTTCAAACAGGGCCAAACGAAATAAGGCGGCGCGCGAAGCGCGGCCGCGCTGCGTGGCGCCCGCCACCCTCGGCGTCGGCCCGCGCTTTTCCGAGGCCGCGCGCTTCCCAAGGCCGCGCCCGAGAGGATCACCCGAGGCATCTTGTAGTCGCGCCACGCCACGCGCCGCTGTCAGGCCGGGACCGCCTCCCGCCTCCCGCCCGCGCCGCGCACCACCGACGCGCACCGCCGCGGCCGTAAACCTCCTCCGCCGAGACGAGATAAGGAGGCCGCCCTCGCGCCTATAAACGACCCTCCTTCCCACGCTGGCACACCGGCGCTGCCGCCTTGCTCCGCCGGCCCGCCGCCGCCATGAACCCTTTCCTGTGTCCCTTCCACGGCCGCCCAAGCTACTCCACACCTCTGGTCCCCTCAAGCTTACCCGACCGCCTTAGCCACGGTCGTGCCTCCACTCGCCGGAGCGCCTCGCTGGCTGCACCGGGCGACAAGCACTGTGAGCACCGTCGCCGCCACCCTCCGCCTCAGCGCCGAACCGGTCCTTGGTGAGCTCGCACCTCCCACACTCTTTCCCGGCCAACCCCGCCACCGGAGCCGCCGGATTCCGGCGAGCCCGCCGCCTCCATTGGCCTGTGGACTCAATTGCTTTGATCTCATTCTTTCCGTGGACTTTTGTGTGAACTGAGGGCATATCTGTGAGACTTTAAATCTATCCAGGGGCCTAAGTTGAAGTTTGAATCTTCAATAGTGAATCCTTTTGGCTGAATCTTGTAAAATCCGTAGAAAATCACAGAAAAATAATAAAAATTCAAACTCAATTTTGTTGGACTCCTTGTGAAAAACACTACAACTTTTGTAAAGCATGACCATGGTTTTTCCTGATAATTTTTGCATGAAAAATAGAAATATGAAAAACCTAGATCTGTTGTATCTCAAAATCTATAAGTTCTCTGTAGCTAATTTTTGGATATGTTGTGTGTCATATCATGACTAGCTTCTGTACCAAAAATTGCACAAAGTTATGTTGCAAATCTTTTTATATAAATTGTTTTCTATTTATGCAGAATCTGCCTAGATGATTTTTGTAGCTAAAACTAATTATATTTTTGTGCCCAACTTCTGCATGTTATCTTTTTATGACAAAATACACCCCTGGTGAATTATTCACAATTTTATAATTGTCATAAATATTTATTATTTAGTTATGCTTGATTTTCTTTGTAAATGAATAACCCAAGATCAGTGGTAGTTCTAGATGTATATGCTACATTCCTAGGTTAGTTTTGGACCCTAGAACCTGTGTGAGAAAGTTTGGATCTTTTGGATGCTTATTTATGTTTGTATGTGTTTATCTTGCTTAAGTGACTAGCTTTTGTTATTTTCGGTATAATTAATTTTCTAGCTATCCCAAGCATGCATGTGTGTTCAGTGGCTTGGTATAGGTAGTTTGGTGCTTAAGAAACCCTTCCACTGAATTTTATTAATTTATTGTATGAATAAAAGCATTGGAGGCAATTAAAGGTTTAATGTTAAAGTTAATTAGGAAAATGTGCCCTTTTCCTTGTAACCCTTTTTAAAATGGTTGCATAGATTATTTAGGATCTATAAGTACACCCCTTGCTGTTTAAGAATTTAAATGAAATTAATTGCATGTATGTGCACACCTTTGCTATTGAAAGGTGGAATGATAAATCCTCACATGAAATAACAATCATAAAAGAAAACATTAATTAAGTGTTTATCAAGAGAATAAACCCATGCCTATAATAACCTTAATGAAAAAGGATTAATAATTAATTATTTGTTAAGGTGAATAGGGCCAACAAGAGTTGGGTAAAATAATTAATCTATCACATCACCTGAACCCTGCATTGCATTCCGTGTAGAACTCCCTGACGGTAACTACGCGCGTCGTCGTGCTGGAAGCCGAGGAAGGAGGAGCTGACGCGGAGCTGTGACGTGGAGGTGATCGACGACACCGAGGACCCTCAGGCTAACCCTGCTGACGAAGGCAAGCCCCGGTGCATTAACCAAGTGTTTTTGAAATCTTATGCAACTATCTATGGATGATTGTGCATTTACGTTCAGGAATTGATATGAAACCCTAGATGCATGATCCCTAGGTACCTATGTCCTTACTAGTATGATAGGTCGGTAGCTACTATGCTATAGGACCGTTACAAGTCGAGTGATGCTTGTCACTCGCGAGAATAGGTTCTTATGTTGGAATCATAAGATCTCCTTAAATGGATTGCTCACGTGGTAAGAGCATGGGATGTGGGCTCGGTCAATGGCTTTCGTGGGTTAAGTGTTTGAACGTACTAAACACTTGTCGGAAATGGGTGCAGTAAGCCTAGTACCTAAATGAGGCGGTCGGGAACTTTGCGCTACTAATCTTAGGGTTGCGGCCCGGGCTCGCCACCGAGTACATGTGTGAGGCTAGGTGACCTTGGTGGCGTAGCCTAGCAAGCCTTGTACTTAAGATCTGTAACATCGATCCCAATCCAAGATTTTGGGAACCGCTGGTGGTTGTCCTCGCGGGGCACCCTACCGTGTGTTTAGGTCTACCTTGCAAGGTTTTAAATCAATCGATTGTCGGCCTCTCACCGTTATCTGAGACTACTTACTCCACTGGCCATGAGATCCCTAATGATGGAAGTTGATGAATATTATGCTTGATTAATTGTTTGCACAACTTATGCTTGCACTAGCTTGCTAATTTAGAAAGGAATAATCAACTAGAACTTGTGCTAAAATATTGAAAGTAAGGACATACTCTTTGTTGCTTTTCAGCAAAAGAAACCCCTTTGGCCAAAAAGCCTTTCATGTCTAGAGTTGGTGATGGGTAAGTCTTGGCCGAGTATTAGTATACTCAAATTTGCTATAATCTGTTGCTTCAGGTAATGCCTTTGCTGATGTGTGGCCTGGAGAGATCCCGCCTGGCTGGGAGCTGGAGTGGGTTGAAGAGGATGAATGAAGGCATCATGGCAGGCCTCCCGTGATGTTTCCTCGTGCCGTTTAGTTTAATTCCGCTGTTTTCAAAACTCTGAACTTCGTTGTCGTGTCAAAGACTTCGGTTTGTAATAATTAAGCCCTTCGGGGTAAATTTGGATGTTAATCTTATGCTGTTCTCTGGACTCGCCTTTGCGTGAGTTTTAATGCATATATGTCGATCCTTGTTGCTTTGTAAGGCGTTAACCCGAACTAACTAACAGGATGATACTTTATTATTGCTCAATGACCAAAGTGGATTGGTTTAGGCGATAATGCGGTATTTTCTGGGCGGGTTGTCACTGATGAGTCAACCATCTTCATGATTCCCATTGCTTGGACGAGGAGGCACGCAGGGCCTAAGCACAAAACCCGCAAGAGAGTCCAAAGAGATATCTTCATAGTCATCATAATGATCATCCGGTTCATGAGCTTGCTTGGTATGTGCATGGTGACCTTGACTAGTCGAGCGACGAGGAGCAGCTGGAGGATTTTTACGGCCTCGACTACGTGGGCGTTGAGTACCCTTGCCCACCTTCCTCTTCCTTTGAGCGAGAGGGACGTCATCCTCATCGGAGCCTTCTTGGATCACTTGCTTGCCCGACTCATCTGAGAGAGTGTATAAGGATTGTATAAGATGGGTGTGAAAGATTTGAAAAGGATTGGCTCAGTTCATGGACTTAAGCACTTGTGACAGGCACTGTCGATTACACATGACATGGGTGGTACAACCGACGGTCCGCAACGGCGAAAAATCCATGAACCGAGTGATTTAACCAACGAAACGCTACGAGATCATGGGCAAGTGTTCTAGGATGGATATAAAGATGATTCCCTAAAGCATTCCTCCTAGAAACAACGGCATTAAGAGATCGATTAGAGAGGATTTTTAATGTAATACCTTGAGTGTTCCCGCGCGAATCGAAGAACTCCCGGCGAGGATCGGATGTTCCGAAGGGTGGAGAATCCAATGGAGTGGCTAGATCGAAGATTTCACGGTTGGATTTGGAGTTCCCCTCACGGATTTGAGAGAGGAGGGGAGAGGGAGGCGGCAATGGTTTGATAAAAGGAACCCTAGAACGTGTCTGGTTCGGGGGGATTTATACCCCAGCGACGATTATCGGTAGTACCGACGGGGTCTCGGTACTACCGAGGGTCCAAGAAAATTAAGCCAGAGAGTCCATACCGGTATTACCGACGGAGGGTCGGTTCTACCGAGGCTCCAATCGGTAGTACCGACAGGGCACCGGTACTACCGCTGATTTTGCAGAAATCCAAACAGTAAGCTCTCATCGGTATTACCAGCCTCGTGTCGGTAGTACCGTGGTTTTGCGAAATTCCAACAGTGAGCGCTTAGCGGTACTTCCGACCTTGTGTCGGTAATACCGTTAATTCAAGAATTTTTGATGAATAGATTGAGAGAATAGCTGTAATGGATAGAGGGAAAAAGCTATGGACATGTAGAGCTACCATAGGGCTTGGTGATTAGACACAATCAATCAATCAAAGCGATAATCACCAAACACTATGGGAAGAACCAAGTTTTGTAAGACACACACAAAGTGAAGAAAATAAAACATTTTTCTCTATCTAGGCATCAAACAATTTGTGTGCAACAAGTCAAGCCAAGTTACGAGAATCCAAGATGTTTAGCTCACTTCTCAAAGCACAAAACCTTTGCTCATCTAGAGGCTTAGTGAAGATATCGGCAAGTTGCCTCTCGGTGCTCACATGACGTAGAGCAATATCTCCCTTAGCCTCATGATCCCTTAAGAAATGATGTCGAATATCTATGTGCTTTGTTCTAGAGTGTTGGACCGGATCGTTTGCTAGCTTGATGGCACTCTCATTGTCACACAAGAGTGGAATCTTACTAAACTCACAACCGTAATCACTCAACGCTTGCTTCATCCACAAGAGTTGTGCACACATACATACTCGGCTTCGGCCGTGGACAAAGCAACGAATTTTGCTTCTTTTAGCTCCACGAAACCAAAGACCTACCAAGAAATTGGCAAGTCCGGTAGTGCTCTTTCGATCTACTTTTGCAACCGGCATAGTCCGAATCGAATAGCCAAGTAAATCAAAAGTGGAGCCCTTGGGATACCACAAGCCAAGGTTAGGAGTGTGTACCAAATATCTAAAGATTCTCTTAACGGCCATTAGATGACACTCCTTAGGATTAGCTTGAAATCTTGCACACATGCACACACTAAGCATTATATCGGCCTAGATGCACAAAGGTAAAGGAGGGAGCCAATCATGGAGAAATACCTTTTGATCGACCGACTTCCCTTCTTCATTGAGATCAAGATGTCCATTGAGTGCCATGGGAGTCTTGATGGGTTTGGAATTGGCCATATCAAACCTCTTGAGCATATCCTTCGCATACTTGGTTTGACATAGAAAAGTCCTTCCTTCAATTGCTTGATTTGAAACCAAGGAAGAACTTCAATTCACCCATCATAGACATCTCGAATCTCTTGGTCATGATCCTACTAAACTCTTCACAAAATTTATCATTAGTAGAACCAAAGATAATGTCATCAACATAAATTTGGCATACAAAGATATCATTTCCATTTCTTTGAATGAAGAGAGTAGAATCGGCTTTGCCTATCTCAAAATCGTTCTTGAGAAGAAAATCCTTAAGGCATTCATACCATGCTCTAGGAGCTTGCTTGAGCCCATAGAGCGCCTTATGGAGCTTGTACACATGGTTGGGAAAGTTTGGATCTTCAAAGCACTGGTGGTTGATCAACATATACTTCTTCTTGGAGAGGTCCATTCAAGAATGCACTCTTGACATCCATTTGATGAAGCTTGAAGTCATGATGAGTAGCATAGGCCAAAAGGATACGAATTGATTCAAGCCTTGCTACCGTGCAGCATTGGTCTCTCCAAAGTCCAAGCCTTCAACTTGAGTGTACCCTTTGCCAACAAGCCTTGCCTTGTTCTTTGTGACAACACCAAATTCATCTTGCTTGTTCCTAAAGACCCATTTGGTGCCGATCACATTTTGCTTTGGTCTTGGCACCAACTCCCAAACTTCATTCCTCTTGAAGTTGTTCAATTCTTCCTCCATGGCAATAATCCAATCCGGGTCCTCAAGAGCTTGTTCCACACTAAGAGGTTCCAAAGAAGAGACGAACGAGTAAAATGCACAAAAATTTGACAATCTTGAGCGAGTTGTTACCCCTCTTTGGATACTCCCAAGTATGTTGTCAACGGAATGATCCTGTTGAACCATTTGATGTACTCTTGGGTGTGGTGCTTGAGATTGACGTTGAATGGGTCCATCATCATCTTCATCTTGTGGGGCTTCTTCTTGAGCTTCACCATCTTGTTCTCCCCCTTGATCAAAGCCCCGTCCATGATCGTCACCATGAACTTGACTTTGTATCTTGATGAACTTGAGAACTTGGTGGTTCCACTCTTGTTGATGATGATGGATCTTGATTGCTTACGTCACCCGGAGCTTGAACTTGAGCCTCACGAGGCATAACTTCACCGGTCCCCATTCTAAAGATTGACACACTTGGGGGTTCTTCATCATCTACAAGGTTTTCACTAACTTGCTCTCGTTGAGAGCCGTTGGATTCATCAAATTTCACGTCTACCGTGGTCTCAACACAACCTGGTTTTGTTGAAAACACGATAGGCATGTTCGTTAGTTCCATAACCAATGAGAAAACCTTCATCAACCTTGGATGCAAACTTTGAGGCTTTGGGTTTCTTGTTAAGTATGAAACACTTACACCCAAAGACCCTAAAGTAATGCACACTAGGCTTCTTACCGGTGATGATCTCGTAGGGAGTCTTGTTCAAGTACTTGTGGAGGTAGAGGCGGTTGGCGGCATGGCATGCGGTGTTGATGGCTTCCACCAAAATGAGTCCGAGTCTTGTATTCATCAAGCATTGTTCTTGCCGCTCGATCAACGTACGGTTCTTCCTCTCAACGATGCCATTTTGTTGAGGTGTATGGAGCGGAGAGTTCATGCTTGATGCCTTCTTCATCTAGGAACTCCTCAACTTGAGTGTTTCTAAACTCCGAGCCGTTGTCACTTCTTATGTTCTTGACCTTGAGCTCGAACTCATTTCTTCACAATTCCCTTTGCTTCACTTTTATCTTGCAAAAAGAATACC
The DNA here is from genome assembly GCA_022644695.1 of Cenchrus purpureus. Classification (NCBI taxonomy): domain Eukaryota; kingdom Viridiplantae; phylum Streptophyta; class Magnoliopsida; order Poales; family Poaceae; genus Cenchrus; species Cenchrus purpureus. The sequence continues at coordinate 85,705,258 of CP053459.1, forward strand.
CAAGTGAAACGAGAAAAATCATCAACAATTACTAAACCATATTTGTTACCACCGATGCTTATGTAGGCAATTGGTCCAAACAAGTCCATGTGTAGTAGCTTCAATGGTCTTGATGTTGATAGGATGTTCTTGGCGGGATGATGCGCTCCAACTTGTTTTCCCGCTTGACAAGCACTACATAACCTATCTTTCTCAAAACAACATTTGTTAGTCCTAGGATGTGCTCGCCTTTTGAAGTTTGGCTGTTCCTCATGCCAACATGGGCTAGTCGGCGATGCCATAGCCAACCCATGTCGGATTTTGCCACTAAGCAAGCCTTAGGGTCCACCTTTACTTTTGTGAAGTCCACATAGTAAAGCTTTCCCTTAGGTGACCAAAAGACAATAGAGGAATCCTCACTTCTAGAGACGGTCACACCCTCTTTGGTAAAGAGACAATTGTAGCCTTTCTCACAAAGTTGTGAAACCGACAACAAGTTGTACCCTAAACCTTGCACATGAAAAACATCTTCAATTGAATTTGTTGTTGAGATAGCAATTTTACCTAGACCGATTACATCTCCTTGACCATTATCTCCATAGATGATAGCTTAGTAGGGTTGTCATAATGATCAAGGGATGCAAATAAGCCTTCATCTCTGGTCATATGATTAGTGGCACCACTATCAATCAACCATGCGCTTCCACCGGAGGAGTAGGCCTACAAAACAAGTTTAAGCTTTTGGTTTAGGTACCCAAAAGGATTTGGGTCCTTGGAGGTTAGAAGCATAAACTTTGGAACCCACACACTCTTCCTCATAGTCTTCTTTGTGTAGGCCCAACATACTTGACCACCATTTTACCATTGTGGTCCAAGGTCACAACATAGTCACAAGTGTAGTTGGGAGAGGGCTTGTGTTCAACCACATTCTTCAATGCCTTTGATGGAGAATTAACCCCACCATTCCCTTTTGTGGTGTTCACAATCTTTGGCTTGTCCTTTGTTGTGGTGGAGGTGGTGACTCCATGGGCAATATCCATAATAGTGTTGAGGTAGCCTCCCTTGTTCCACAAGGGGATCTCATGCCCTTTAACCACCACCCTACCATTGACCTTGTTGTTCTTGTAGTGCCCAAGTCCTTGCTTGTCAACCACCTTAGGAATGGACTTGGCACCATTCTTGCCTTGAGTGATCAACATGTTCAATCGGGCTATTTCTTTGTCTTTGCTCTTGATTGTTTCCTCAAGCCTTGCATGGTTAGTCGTGAGAGCATTTATATCAACATTAGAGCAAATAGAACAACCTTTGCTAGTGGAGGCATTAGAGTCAAGTGTTGCCTTAGAATTGGCTTTGGTGCTTTCCCAAAGGGTACTATAGTTTGCCTAAAGATTTTTATGTTTATCCATCAAGCATGAAAAGCTTGATTGAAGCTCACTATGAGTAGCCTTTGGGAAGCTAGAGATTCATTTGCCAAAGTGTAATCCTTTGACATCCTCTTGTTGGAGTCATTAGCCAAGAACAAGTCCGTGGTCAACTTCTCCACCATAGCCTTTTCTTCGGCAAGGATTTTCTCTAGAGCAAGGTTTCTTTCCTTTTCACGGATAAGCAAGTCTTCTTGCTCATGAAGAATCTCCTTCATTTCTCTAATTTGTCCAAAAGCTTTTTAATTTCTTTATGGCCTTTTACCAAATTGCTTTATCATGTTTGCCTCCATTTCTTTTTCTCATCTAGGTTGTCTATGTCATTACTAGGTGTGGAAGATGATGAGGTGAGAGAGGATGAGGTGGTTGACTCTTGTACCTTGCTCCCTCTTGCCGTCAGACAAAAGTGAGAGTTGTCCTCATCGTCGGAGAAGTTGTTGAAGAGGCGTGGCGAAGATGCTCCTTGTACCATGGCAAGTGTTGCCATGCCTTTCTTCTTTGGTGTTTCATCTTCATCACTTGAGTCCCATTGTTGACCCAGTGAGCACGCCCTTGGTACTTGTTCTTGTACTCTTTGCTCTTCTCCTTGTACTTCTTCTCTTCCTCATTCTTGTCCTTGCTCTTGTTCTTGGGACACTTGGCGATGAAGTGTCCATACTCTCCACACTCATAGCATTTTCTTTGTGACTTCTTCTTTCTATCATCACCACCTTTCCTTGATGCCTTGGACTTCAAGAACTTCTTGTATTTTCTTATGGCAAAGGCGGTTTCTTCATCCGTACTTCCTTCCTCACTTGAATCTTCATTCTTAGTCTTGGAAGTCTTCGGCTTTAATTCCACCACTTCACTAGAGCTAGCATTGAGGGCTAGACTCTTGTTCACCTTCAATGTAAGAGACTTCTCCACGTCTTGATCAACTAGCTCTTGATGCAAGATTTCACCAAGAAGTTGATTGGGAGTCATGTTGTGATAGTTGGGATCTCTTCTTATCATGGTTGCTAGGTTTGGATTCTTCGGTGTGAAAGCTCTTAGCAACTTCTTTGTGACCTTCTCATCATCCCAATCATTGCTTCCTAGGGCTTTGATGTCCGAGACAAGAAGTATTAGCCTATCATACATTTTCCTCACGGCCTCTCCATCCTTCATGACGAAAAGCTCAAGCTCTCCGTGAATCAAGTCGATCTTGCCTCTTCTCACTTGATCACCCTCATGTGCCTCCTTGAGTGTGTCCCAAATCACCTTGGCAATTTGGATGTTGACTTTGTTGAACTCTTGAGCACACAAGGATCCCGTGATTACTCTTGTTGCTTGCACATTGCGGTGGAGGTCTTGCTCATGCTCAAGTGTAAGAGCTTCTCCTTCGGCGGGGATTGTCACACCTACAACCACAATCTTCCAAAGAGAAGGGTGAAGCCCAGAGGTGCATTTATCATAAGCCCATTTGGGATAGTCTTTCCCATCAAGTGGGAGGCTTTCCCAAATGTACGGAATAAAACTTTTCGTTAGGATTGTTGCCCGTAGGTTGTCCGTAGTGGAATGGCACTTCATAGTAGCCGGAGTGGTAATGCTTTGCTTGCTCCTTCTTGATCATCTTCTTGAGGAGCTTCTTGGCCATCTTCTTGGCCTTCTTCTTCTTCTTAGCTTTTCTTCTCTTCTTCGCCGCCTTCCTTGCCGCATCATCATCATCCTTGACGTCTTCATCACTTGAGTCGAATCGAGTCAGTCGAGTCGGATGAAGAGTCATCGAGCTTCCTCGTTGGAGCGGCTTGGGGCCTTCCGGTGGCGTCTTGGGCTGCCTTAAGCTCTTTCTCTTGAGCTTTCTTGGCGATTTCTTGTGGATTGGTTGTCTCCGCTCCCGACATCTTGATCCCTTAGCGGTTAAGCCTAAATCAAGGGATTAGGCTCTGATACCAATTGAAAGGACCTTGTGATGCCTAGAGGGGGTGAATAGGATGGTTAAAACGCGGTACTAAGAGCGGTCGGAACTCTGGGGGCTCGGTACTTCGATCTGGGACCGTACTACCGCATGAGAGGAGACTAAGACAAAATTTGAAATGAAAAGCGATTCTAGCAATTCTAATTGAATCAAAGGTTTAGTTTAGAAGCTAAGAACCACCGCAACCAAAGATATGAGTTGGAGCACAACCAATTAGAGATCGGGCACAAACAAGCTCTAGGGTTAGAGAGAAACAAAGAATTCAAGTAAGCAAAGGAGACACAAGAATTTAATCCAAGTTCACTCCCACAAAGGAAGCTACGTCTGAGGATCCCACAAAGGAGGGCTATCACCAAGAGCCTCTTTTCCTCACTCAACCCCCACAAAGGAAGATTGGTGCTCACTAAGAATTCTCCACCAAGGAGAGGGTAATACAACGATCCCGGTGCTCCACACCAAGAGGGCACTCAAGCGGGAGGCGCCTGCAAATCTAGAAGCAAGCTTCAAGACTAACAAACACGAATCAAATGCCGGAGATGCTTCAAGTGCTCTTGAGATGGGGAGATTCGAAGGGGCTCTCAAAGTTTCTCTAATCCTCACTAGGAATCACTTCTACCCAAGCTCTAGCTCAAAGGAATCAAATCTTAGCTCTAGGAGGGAGGGGAGAAGTGGAGTGAATGCTCAAGTGAGGGTTTGTCCCGTGGTTGGTCAGCAATGAGTGAGGGAGAAGAAGGGGGTATTTATACCCAACCCTGAAAACTAGCATCGCGAATCGGGTTTATCGATACTTCCGACACGGGTCGGAACTACAGGGGTGTCGCGAAACCCGGAGGCATATCGGTAGTTCCGACCCGGTCGGTACTACCGAGCCCCGGCTAAAATCGCGATGAAGCCATATCGGTACTCGACCAAGGCGTCGGTACTCGACAAAGGCTGAGAGGTTGAGATAAGATAAGCAAATGTGCACGTGTCAACTCTAATCTCTTCTCACTCACTTGGGTCATCTCCTAAAGCACTTTTAGCATCTCTTGGCTATCAATTCACATCCCCCTTTATAGTACGGTGTTTCCTATACTCAAATTCAAAATCAAAATTAAATTAAACCTTGACTTGAGTTGAAAACGTCGAATTGGAGTTGGGAGCCTTCTTTTGGTCAAAACCATAATTTTCAATTAAGTAAATCCTGCACACATCTTATTCAAACGTTAAATGCCGCAAATTGTGTTTGTCACTATCACCAAAACAATTAGGGGCCAAGATGCACTTTCAACCACCCCCTGTGGCAGCGAGGTCCTCTGCCCAAGATTGTGTCCTCGCCTGGGCCCGGCGGTCTCACCACACCATCCGCGCGGCATTGAGCTCCCTCGATGACCTTGCCACCCGCGCACTCCACAACGGCGGCGAGGTCTCCCGCCGGCCTCGCCACCCGTGCGCTCCTCGACGACGGCGAGCTCCCCCACCTACCCGACTCGCTACCCGCGCGCTTGCCTGTGGCGGCGAGGTCCTCTGCCTGGGATTGCGTGGCCGCAACAACCTCCCATGTCCGCGCTCATCGGCACACACGTCGTCGGCAGAGATCTCCCCATGGCCATGGCGTCACGGTGATCCTCTGGTTTGGCTGCCGCCATCTGGTGATCTGCCCGCCTGGCCCTCCCCGACAACGGCCGACACATCGCTACAGGTCAGCGCCACACCACCGCTCCGGGTGGTGGCACAGTCGCGCCGGCCCACTTCCACTTCCGACGGAATGCCTGCTTCCAACCTTGCCTTCAAGGACGGGCAAGGTAGCCCAGGAAGGCTGGTCGCGGTGGAACAATGAGGCTAACGCCCATCCTCGATGGAGGCCGCATGAGGCCATGCCATGTTCGGCCCCATCGCTCTCTTGAGTCATCTGAAAGACATCACACCGCTCTCGAGACCCGCCCCACCTTTTATTCCCAAAAAACACATTCCAACTACAATGGCGGACATGGAAGCGAAATCCCATGAACACCAAAAAGTGAAGAAATATTGCAAAATAGTTACTACTGCACTAATACTACAGACGGATCACAAATGCTCAAAGCGGCTCTTGCAAAGAGCACACTTATGTTATGAAGAACAAAACATCATGCTAAGCTGCTAGCAACAAGCCAATGGGGTTCCTAGCTTGGAAATCCTTCATGAACACGACAAGCTTCTCCACGCCGGGCGAGCGGCATGGCATTGTAGATGGATGCGCGCACGCCACCAACTGTCATGTGTTCGTTGAGCTACACCATGCCCTCCTTGGCCGCCTCGGCGATGAATTGCTTTTCAAAATCTGGCCCCTTGGCCAAAGTGAAGGGCACGTTCATCAGCGTCTGCACTGACTTCTCTCCAAGTCTCCAATGGGCAGATGTGTAGTACCTTGTTGGCGTCGGTGTCGTGAGATACCGACCTTGTAGGCGTTCTTCTACTCGACCTTGGAAAGGCCACCCTGCGCGCGCGAGTAGGTCCTCAAAGAGGAGGCTGCAGATGTAGATACCGACCTTGTAGGCGTTCTTCTTGAAGTCGAGCATGACCGGCGTGATGGGCTGCGCGTTGCCGATGAGGTCCTTTTGCACGGTGGCGATGGTGACCCCCTAGGGTCCGACGTTCTTCTGCGTGCCCGCGTAGATGGCAAGCGGAGATCGGCGGGCTTGGTCGCTTGGAGCAGAAGTTGGAGGACATATCGGCGACGAGGATGCCGGACTTGTTCTTGGGCTCCGGGTAATCCTTGAAGTCGACACCGTGGATGGTCTCGTTGGAACAGATGTGGAGGAACCTTGCCTCCGGGTTCTGCTGCTGTAGTCCACGAGCTCCGTTTGCGCCCGCTCGAGGACGTTGAGCGGGAGCGTCACGGGCCCCGCCATGAAGTTGTAGATGCCACGGTCCTCGTGCCACCGACACAGGAGGGGCACGGACGACGCCGCCACCGCCAGCGCAGAGATCTTGGCGCGCCGGGAGGCGAGGCGGGCGGCGTGGGTGGATGGGTCCCAATGGCGTGGGGCGGCGTGCTATCTTGATGTAGACACGGTGGGTCCACAAGTGGGTATGGAGGTGGGTGGGTAGGGGTCATCAAGGTGAGAAAAATAATTCGTTTTTGGCAGAAACGCTCTCCAAATTGTGATTCTATGGGTCTTCCACCCTATCCACTCCCCCAATTAGATGACGGGTGGGTCCGGCGTGAGGGGTAAGGCGGGCCTGAATTGGGTGAAAAAGGTTTATCAAATTATTCGTTCTTTATAGTATAGACAAGGGTGAGGGGCAAAAGAGGGATACAAATATATGCTACAGTGCTATAGAGTTGGAAGGTCTTTTCCCATGTCGATGTCCGCCAAGAGGCATTGAAGGGCGCTGAGCTGTAGTGGAGCTTGTGATTGCCGCGTGTCCGGGCGGCACTGTACATTCCGAGTACTTGGCGCCTTCTCCGAGTCCTCCTCTAGGTGACTCAGCTGTCTTAAGTGTTGATTTGGCCCGCCACGTTACGGCCTAAGTGTAGGTACGCGTCGCCCTAGTGGGTCATTGAGTGCCTATTCGGGGTGGCGTCTCGCAAGGGTTGGGCGGGCTGACGCGTTGGAGCGGCGCGCGACGGCCACATTACGGCTGTCGAGCGGTACCGCCACGCGTCCCGCCGCGGCGTTTGCATGGCAACATGGAGGACTGGAGCCTTGCGTGTCGTCGGGAGAGTTCGGCGTCGGGCGGCACGTTCGTGTGGGCCCTCGATCCCGCGCACCTCCACGTGTGGGCCCGCCCTAGCGTCGAGGCGGAAACTACTCATGTGAAGGAGTGGTCGGAGGCGAGGCGGAGACTTGTCGGAGCCGAGGTGGGGACTTCGTCGACAGTAGTCGAGCCGGGGCGGAGACTTGCCTGAGCCGAGGCGGGGACTTGTCGTGCAAGCAGTAGTCGGGCGGAGACTCCTCGTGCAATGCTGGGTTGTCGGGCGTGATGGAAAGTCCTCGTGCGAGGCGGAGACTCCTCGAGCGAGGTGGAGACTCCTCGTGCGAGACGGAAACTTGTCGTGCGATGCGGAGACTCCTCGTGCGAGGCAGAGACTTGTCGGGGAAGTCACCTACTGGTCGGAGATGGGGTGGTCTTGTCAGTGAGGCTCTTGACGAATATTTGCACCCTTCCTTGCCCTGGATCTTAGCCTCGACGCCGTCAATGGTGCCAGAAGACTCCACCTCAAGGGTGATTATCTTGCCGCTTAAGGGGCTCTAATCCAGGCCCTCGTCATCTAGCGACTGAAAGGCGGCGGTGGAGAGCCGGGAGGTCTTGGCGTGGTGAAGATGCCGGCGGACCTAGGGAGGTCTACCGGACTGGACCTGTAAAACAAAGTAGATGCGAAGTCGGTATATCAATCTGTAAATATTTAATGAAGGTTTTATCCTGAGATAAATATGCAGATGTTGTGTAATGTTTGCCGGAGCTAAACATTTGTGTGCTATGTTTCGTTTGAAAAAACATTCCCCTTATCGTGCAAGACACACATTATGCGGACTCGAATCCTCTGAAATTGCAAAGTGTTTCAACCCTCTACAATGCTCAGCAGCGAGACTTAGATGTAGCCGACGTATGGGGAGGAGTCAGGGACTCAGATTTTGCAACCACATAACAACAAATGCTCATAACGAGAGTCAATCAGTTAAAGGAAGAGCGCACAACAAAAAAAAGTAGATCCCCCAGTCTGGCGACCTACGGATTGGCATGGCCAAGCCCTCGAGCATGTCGTGGGGGAGGGGAGCATAGCAAAGAGAAAAATAAAATTTGAAACCTCAGATCTGGCGACCTACATATTGGTAAAGCCAAGCCCCCGAGCATGTCAAGAGGAGGGGTCGGAAGAGCAGAAAAAACATGTAGAACATATTTACGAAAGAAATTAAAACTGTAAAATATTTAATTAAAACCAACACTTAACTTGTGTGTGGCTGAGATTGGAACATGGTCGCCGTGTTGCTGAATCGTGATTAACGAACAACCGTGGGAGGTCGACGAGTCGCGACGAGCTGTCGAGGTAGCCGGCAAGGTTAGCGACGCGCCGTTGTCGTGGCTCCATGGAGAACGTGCAGGGCGCTTGACGCTGGGAAGAAGGCCGTGTCGTAGCCCTGCAGATCGTCCGTAGGAAATATTCCATCTGCTATTTTTTACTACTTGTACTACGCTTATGCACGTGCAACATGCATGATTGCACCGCTATGATGATCGGGTCTCCAGAAAGGCCAGAGCAATTCACGTGTTGTCGACTTGCATCGAGGGCGCCGTACTGGAGGTCGGCGCGTCTGGTGGTGAAGACACGACCGCATAGGGGCTTGCGCCGCCATACGGAATCGCTCGGAGAGAGAAAAACAATCTCGCCGAGTTGCCCAAGCAGCCGGCGGCGGCGATTAATCGATAACGACGAATCCGCAGGTGACGACGAATCTACTTACGACGAAGCGGCCCTGGGCTTGGGTGGGTGGGACGTCGACGGTGAGGAAATCCACGTGAAGATCACGCCGGAGCGGGCTGTTTGCACCTACTATTAGAGGTTTAGATCCGACCATTCCACAGGGGTCAACGCTGGTAGTTTATTTGTTCGATGGAAGAGATCTAGAGCTAAGAACGTGATAGTTATACAATGGCACACGGAACACAAGTGACACAACGAGTTTATATTGGTTAGGGCCTCCAGGAGTAAACCCACGTCCATCACGCCTACGTCTAGTTGTTGGTGTTGTATTGCAGGTGATCGAACGTATATGGTCCTCGGAAGGACGCTCTTGCTCTTATATTGGCTGACAGACAAGGTCGATAGACCTAGAGTCCAGGTCGGTTATAACAGGGAAAACTATCTTAAGTCGGTTACAATATTATCCAGTGATCTTCGAACTGTCTGGCAGCGCAACCGATGTCTTGACGTGCACTTCAAATCTTGTACCAGATAAGGTCGTCCGGAGGAATCTTCTGGAAGGTCTTGGCCTGGTCGGTCTGTGGGCCCATCACGTCGCAGTCTTGATGGGTCATACCCACTTGTCGGGGACTGCTATGAGCCTAGTCGGTGGGGACCCAGGGGTACCCATGTCTCACAGTGATAGTTCGATTAGCTCGTTAGCCTTGATAATGATGAAAGTATCAAAATTATTTTTTATGAGTAGAGTTGTATTACTATTATTTGGTTAAAATAATTTTATTGTTCAACTTGTAAGTCAAATCTAGTACAAATTAAGCCTATTTTAAGCTCTCAAATATCTATATTCTCCTATTTTATTGACTTACGTTGCATATTTTCATAATATAACCATAAATTAAACTTTTAAATATTATTAACATACTTAAATTATTATATATTGATTAATATTATTTTTGATCATACATTAATGTTCAATAATAGTAGGCTTGTGAGCCTAACGAGCCGGCTCAAACTTTCAAACGAACTGAGCCAAACTCAATTTTCATTTCGTTACGTTAACGAGACAACTGAGCTCGGCTCAAGCAGCGAGCCGAGCGGCTCACCACCCACCGCACGCCAACCTCTGATTTTTTTGTTATTAGAGGTGAGTTCATGGGATTGAATGGAACACATGTCACGTAGAACCCGCACGACAATCTCCCATTCTTGTTCGTCCTTTCTTCTCTCTTCCTTTCCTCTCCTCACCATCGGCCTGAATGGATCCAGGTGTTAGTTTTCTAACACCTCCTTTGACCGCTAATTAAAGGTATTAAATAAAGTCAGTTTACAAAACTACCTCCATAACCCCCGGGTTAAATCGCGAGACGAATCTAATGAGGCTTTTGACCGAATGATTAGAAGATAATTACTGTAGCATTACTATAGTAAATCATGGATTAATTAGACTCATTAGATTCGTCACGCAAAGTTGTACTCATCTGTGAAAATGTTTTATAAATAGACTTCATTTGATACTCCATACATGCAAGATTCTCATGTGTTAGAAAACTAACACCTGGATCCATTCAGACCGCATGATAGCCACAAGCTCAATCAACAAGAGCTCACTCACTTTAAGGTTTGCCCGCTGGGCGCTCGCCCGCCCCTCACACCCATGCTGAGCTCGCCTATATCCTGTGTGCCTATGCACTTTTTTTTGACAACATGCCTAGGCACTTGTGCGCTCAGGCGACGTGAGGTGATGACCCTATTTGCCGTTTCACGTCTCTCCAAATCCAAGACCACCAAACGTGGTTTCACATTATTCCTTGGTACTTCATCCCACATATCAAACACATGGTTGGATATTTATATTTAATCTTAATCATTAGAGACAATGATTAATCTAAATGTTTTTCTTTATGTTGTCGGTGCTGGAACTGCCAAACAAGTAATTCGATTGTTTTGCGGGTGATAAAATCAATTGTTTAGTACGTTTGTTATCAAGCTTATCTCGATATGTTATGCTATATGAATGAGGAGCATATTTGCTAGCACAACTAAATAATGTATAACACATATACGTGACGTGGTCTAGATTACTTGTCTCGTGCTACACTAATAATGGTACATGGCGTGATCGAGAGTAACAAGGTCCTAGACTTGTGTGCTAGTACTATTCTATCTACAAAGTGTTTCTTATATTAGTTCACATTTAATACTACCTCCGGTTCATTATATTTGCGGTAATGCTACATACAGGGCGTCTGACGTGACTAAAAAAACAGACAGACGTGTCCACGCGAGTGCGCCCACCCCATTTATTCTCTCAATCAGTGGGTCCCACCAGAGAACCTTATCATCTCCTTCCATTCCACCGCACACGCATCCCATCCTTTCCCCGCCCCTCTCGTGCTCCCATGGAGGCCACCCCGATCTTCGTGAAGTCAGCGCCGATAGCACCACCACAGTGGCTCGGAGACCGAGGGACTTGCACGATGGTTGTGGCGACCAAGGTGGAGCCGAGTAGCATGAACCAGCTCGCCGTCGCAGTCACTCCAGACCCCAAGCGGTGAGGTCCTCCTGTGTCTCTTTGCTCCATCCCGTGCTCAATCCTCCCCGGGCCATGGCGCTGCCGGTGAGTGTTCCCGAGGCGGATCCAGCGGCCCACCCAGCTCTTCTCCCCTCCCACGATGTGGATATGGTGACTGAGCGTAGGGATTCGATGGCCGGTGGATCGAGCGGCGGGCGGCGGTCAACGCAGGCGTAGGCCACGGAGAGCCGCGCGGCGTCTGGCCGGGGGGAGGTCGTCGCGGCCACGCTGATGCACGTGAAGGAGATGGCGTCGGGGCGCAGGCCGCCGGAGGAGCTCCGACGCGAGCGTTTGGGCTGCGGGCCGCCGAGCTCCGCCGCGAGCGTCTGGTCGGGGAGGTTGTCGCGACCACGCTGATGCACGAGAGGAGATGGGTCTCGCGAGGAAGCGGTAGGGGCGGCACGTGCGGCATCCTAGCGAGAGAGCGGCTGGTAGGTGATGTCTTGAGACCGACGACGTTTTGCGCTCTCAACTCCATGTTGCATTAGGTACCTCGTGATGTTGCAGTGGAAATTTTTGTATGTTGCAACAAACTATAGGTAGTGGTGTCAATGTTGCAATAGATGGATTTTGGTGTTTCATATGTCAATTTCTCATGTTGCAGCTTTTTGTGTTTAGTGTTTCATCGTGATCTGCTCCTCATCCGCGCGCCATGAACAGGCGTCGGCACGCGGACGGAGAAGCAACAAGTTTCTGTATGTTGCAAGGTTTGGTGTATGTTGCAAGGGTATGTTTTGGTGTTCCAGAGGTTTTTGAGGGAATGTTGCAAGTGTTTCATGTCAATGTTGCAAAAAGTAGATCTCGATGTTGTAATGTTGCAAAAGTAGAACTTGATGTTGCGATGTTGTTTTCGAATGTTGCGGATGTTATTTTTGAATGTTGCGAGTCTTCTACATGTTGCATGCAACATGACTTGATGTTTTAGGATTTTTACGCATTCCATTTTGGATCGGTGATTATCATCGTGTTCTTGATGTTGCAAAATTGATTTTAGATGTCGCGGATGTTAATTTTTGATGTTGTGTATGTTGATTGATGTTGTGTATGTTGATTTTAAATGTTGCTACGCGGGTTCATGTTGCGTGCAACATGGTTTGATGTTGCGGTGAGAAATTTTTCATTACAATAGATCGTGACTCCAGCACCTAGAATCTAACGTCTATCAGTTGTCCGATCCTAGCGCCCGGAACAAACGTCCGGGCGCTAGCAACTCCCTTATATTTGACGTTTCAGACCATGATTTTAGCTTAAAAGTAGTTCGATTTGGCTGTCGGGAACGTCAAATAAAAAGAATCATATGTAGTACAAGCTAATTTACCAAATTATGAAAATATATAGTATCGTCTTATTGATTGAGGTGAAGCAATTAGCAAACTCTCTAAGTTCTTGGAGAGAATTTTGGCATTTCTAAACAAAATAATTGTGTCACTGTCGTGGCATATATAGTTCAAGAATACTGGTGTTTACAACGAGCTTATTAGATTGAGCCAAGTTATATCTTTTTTTAAAAAAATGAACCAAGTTATATCTGGATGGATGGAAACAGGTCGGTTTATCATTAGTGCTTGTATTTTTTCAAAAAAAAATCTAAGTATTGGCGACAAGCAGTGGAATTGCCGGATTCTAGACGTTGCGCCATCACCACGTGATCCTGTTTGCTAGTTGGGCTGAGTGCTCCTGGGCCGAAAGTGATTTTTGGTAGTAAATCGCTTTACCACCACTTCCCCTCCTGTACACTCTTGACTTCACTTTTAACGCCCCAGGTGTAGAATTATTGAAAAAAAACAAACAAACAAGAGTGGTAGGATGAGACCGGTGAGACGCAACCGTCCAGCAGCTGTCTACCCTCTACCGGTCTACGGCCAGTATGGACAAAACTGGCCTTCTCCATTCGAAAAGCGACACGACGACAGGGTTACTCGCCGTGCTCATCAATCCAGGCATGGTAGCAATCTTTATCCCGTCAGAAAAAAACCAAGAAGCACTGCGTAATTCACCCGGTTACCGTCACCCACACCCACACCACACCACAGGTAGTGGCAGTGCCCATCAACACCAGCAAAGCAGTGGTGGCGAGAAGTTCCCCGGCAAGAGATCACAAGCCAACAGCACGGCTCCTATCCACACCTTAAACCGTCAGCGTCAGGCGTAATCTATCACAATAAATCCATAGGCGACGCAAAGTGGCATGAGAAATCTCCATCGCCGATTCGTCGTGCTATGACTCCCATGAGTGATGGAGTGTTCCAGTGTTTCGGAGCAGATGGGAACGGAGCAGCAAAGAAGAGGGGATGGCTCGCCGGGCCGGGGGAACGCTTGGTTCTCCCCCGCCGTCCGCCGACGAGCCGCCTCGTGTCTCGCCGGCGCATGCCCTTCTAGAGAAAGAATCTCATTCGCCTCTCTTGCGTAAAGACACTCTGTAAGCGCGACGTGTGTGTCATTTTGTGGAACAGTTCCACTGGAACTCCTAGACAATGGTTCTAGTTCTGTCGATCTCAATAGGGATGGGGTTGTATAGAGGTGTGTGCAGTGTGTGGGTGTAGATGTCTATGCTTTTGGTACGAGTGTGTGTATTCTCTGTGCATATGTAGCTTATTGACAGGGGAAACAAAAGCATAGGGAATGAACTTCTGAAAAGAAAAGAGACATTCAAAATATGGGAAGAACAGCTAGACTTCTTATTTATCTGTTGTTCTTTGTACTATTTACATTTGCACCAGGCAGTACATGACTCAACAATAGTAACATACTTGAAATTTCTACGTACAGCCAGGCAGGTAGCTATTCAACTACACACACACACACACCAGGGCCGTGGATGCTGGTCAGCACTCAGCAGCCGCACTCAGGTGCTGCTGTTTTCAATCTTTGGTAGATGCCACTGCTACAGCTACTACAGCTACATTACTCACTAAGCGATTCTGATAAGGGGTTGGCTGCAGCTTTTTCAACAGACTCATCTTAGGCACGCAGCGTAAAACCTCACAGACAACACCCTAATAGTCACGCCTATCCAAAAATATAGTCGGCTTTGGTTCAGATGCAGAGATGCTAGGTACGATTGTTGTTGCGTTGGAAGGGTTACTATCATGGTCATTCTGCTGACGACGCTTCGGCCCTTCTCCTCCGCATCCGAGCTCCCCATGACAAGTTCTCTTCTGAATCCTTCGCCATGCTCCTCCTCTTCAGCTCCGAGATCTGGTCTTCCCATGATCTTCTCCAGCCAGATTTCTCTTCATGGTCCTGTACACGTGGACAGCAGATTGGTGAGGAAAGTCCAAAACAGAGCTTCAGGGAGTTGAAGCTTGGAAAACAGAATAACAAGTAATGGCTGACAATTGCCGTAGAAATTGTCAACTTCATGAATGATTCTCCTGTAAGGACTGATATAATCCATCAGAATAGGAAGATAAGCTTTACTCCATCCATTCTCAGTCTTACACGTAAGGCAGCACCTTCCAAATTGTTTCCCAGATAATCTAATGCTGACATACATGAAAACGACTTCTCCAACTCTTCTGCATGTTGCTAGTCACTCATTATCCATCCCCTACTTGTACTGTTTTGTGATTGGAAAATTCCTATCCACTCCTATTCATGTTTATCACATCAGGAGAAATACAGTTCATTGTATGTATGTCAAACAATATGGTGAATGTTCGGACACTCCTTCCTATTCATGTTTATCACATCAGGGAGAAATATGTTGGCAATGGAGCTGCCCTGCAGCCACCAATGCCGAGCTCTCAGCTCACACACTTAGCCCAGATCAGAGAGGTAGGAAGAAGAAGAGCTCAGGTGAGTTCAGAACACACACGCCTACACCTTGTGCTGGTGCATAACTGAACTGCATTTTGCATTGCTGCCTTCTACTCCTTTTGTAGAGGCCAAAGTCAAACCTAGGTACATAAGCTACTCATTCCTTCTAGTACTTCTACTTTTACAGCTACTTGTACTTATACTAGTACACTACTTACAGGACTTCACAAGGGCATGCTTGCCCTGATACATGAGTGCTCCTGCTGCCTTTGGCTGTGCAGTGCACTGGAGGAGTTCCACCAACTCCTTTGACTTTGCTAATGAGGGGACTAAGAGAGGAGCTAATCAATTATCTAACAATCCTTCCCCTAATTCTTTTGCTCCTTCTTGACCACCTCAATTCCCACCTTGCTCCTCAGTTCCTGGAACCTGAGCCGCCCCAATGGTTTGGTGAGAACATCGCCAAGTTGCTGAGTAGTATCAACATACTCAACCTTGATCTTCCCTTCCTCGATGCAGTCACGAATGAAATGGAATTTGGTGTCGATGTGCTTGCTGCGATCGTGTAGGACGGGATTCTTGGCCAACGCGATAGCGGATTTGTTGTCCACCATCAGGACTGGCGCCTGGAGCTTTGCTCCAGTGAGCTCCTTGAGCAGGCGCGCCAGCCAAACTCCCTGGCAGCTTGCCGTCGCCGCCGCGATGTATTCTGCCTCGCAGGTGGACAGCGCGACGATCTTCTGCTTTTGGGACTGCCAGGTAATGGGGCAATCGCCGAGGAAAAACAGCACGCCGGAGGTGCTCTTCCTTCCGTCAATGTTGCCCGCCATGTCAGTACCTGCGGTCGGCTCCGGCGCCGCCACTCGCCGGCGGGTAGATTAGTCCGTGCCCGCTCGTCCCCGCCACGTAGCGCGGTGCTTGACCGTGGCGAGGTGATCCTCCCTAGGATCCTCCATGAAGCGGCTCACATACCCCACGGCGAAGGTGATGTCGGGTTGTGTGTGCGTGAGGTACCGCAGGCCGCCAACGATGCTCCTGAAATTTGTGGCGTCGACCTTCGCTGCCGTGCTGTCCTTTGACAGCTTGAGCCTCTCCTCCATCGGCGCCTGTACTCCCTTGCAGCCGCTCATGCCGCTCCGCTCCAGGAGCTTCTTCGCGTACGCGCTCTGGCACAAGGTGATGCCGCGGCTCCCCTGCTCCACCTCGATTCCGAGGTAGTAGCTGAGCAATCCCAGATCGCTCATGCGGAACATCTTCGTCATCTCCCTCTTGAATGCCTCGATGTCCCCTTTCTTCTCGCCGGTGATGACCAAGTCATCGACGATGATGGTGTGTAAGCGGCGTGCTGGGGCACCGGCCGGCGTCGTCGAGCTCTCGTCGAGCGATGTTCGCTGGCGCGGCCGTGGCGTGGCGCGGTGAGCACAGGTGCTCCTTGCTAACCACAAAGCCGACGGCTGCGAGCGAAGACCTCCGCCTTGAGTTCCCGTTTAGGAAGGCGGATTTCACATCCATGTGATGGATTTCCCAATCCTTGATCGCCGCCATCACTGATCGGATCGCCGCGGATTCCATCCGCAGGGGCGAAGACCTCCTCGAAGTCCACTCCTTCCATTGCCACGTAGCCGCCTTCGCCACCGGCCCTCGCCTTGTGCTTGACTACGTTGTCGTGCTCGTGCTTCTCCTTGAAGACCCACTTCAATCCAATTGGTAAGCAATTCGGCGGTCGACGAGCACCCACGTCTCGTTCTCTTCGATCGAGCTCATCTCCTCGACCATTGCCTTCCGCCAGCGGTGGTTGCGTTCCGCCTCGCGGGCGAACGTCGGCCTCCTCTGCGCTCCCGGATGCGGCTCACGATCGTCGAGGTTGCGCGCCCGGGCGGAGGCCCATGTCCGACGATGTTGTCCATCGCCCGGAATCGCAGCGGCTCCCCATCGTAGTCGTCGTCGACGAGGTCTAAGACCTCTGGTGGCGGAGCGTAGCAGATGGTGGTGTGCTTTGGGACGCGTTCGCCGGCGATGCTCCGCGGGCGTTCCGGCGCCGGTGATCCTGTCAACGGTGACCGGCTCCTTTGCCCGGTGCTTGCGGGCTACGCTTGCCGCCCTGCATCCCTTCTCGCCGACTTCCTCCTTCACGGGTCACCCCGGTGCTCGATGGTGAAGGAGCTTGTGCTCGTGCCTCCCACACCCGTCGCCACGCTCCCGGCGCCACCCTTCTTCTTGTCGAACACCACGTCGCGAGATGCACACTCGCCGGCGACACGGATCAGAGGCGGTAAGCCTTGCCGCCTCGTGGCGGGAGCACCATCGGCGTGCTCTGTCACTTGACCGCGAGGCCGGCCTCGTCTCCTTCACGTGTCCCACGCACCCGAGCGTCTTGTGAGGCGACACGTCCGGCTTCCGTGTGCCATGCCTCAAAGAGTCATCCTTCAAGCTCTTTGTCGTCGGCGGTTCAAGATGAACACCGCTGCGTGCACTGCCGCGAGCGTCGCGGCACGCCTTTGGCCTTGAGCATCTTTGCGTGCCATCTGCGACGATGGCGATTTCTTCTCTCCACCACGCCGTTCTGTGGTGAGTAGCGCTCGTGTGCCTCTGCATCCTTCTCGCACAATACACACCAAATTCAATCGAGGTGAACTACTTTTTCGATCTGTCGGAGAACCTTGAGCTTCTTCCGTCTCGTCTCCGCCTTGAGGCGCTTGATCGCCGCGGCTGCCTCGGCCTTGCTAGTCGGCTGATTGCGACCACATGTAGCGTGCGATCGTCCACGGCGGAGGAAGTAGCGCCTCCGAGTGGTGGTGCGTGATTGGCCACAAGTCCCGTGCACGAGTTCGGCTCCTCGGTAGCGATGCGTCGCCGTCTTGGGGAATGGGCGCCTCCTCGCTTCCCGTGAGGCAAGCTGCCTGACTCCCGTCGTGGGCGATCTCGGCAGCGCGCACCATCCCATGGCGCGCCAAGTTCCTCGCGCCAGTGGGGTGGCCGGCAGCGTGCCACGGCCGGGCCGTCGTCGCGCGCACGAACTGTCCAGTGGTGATCCGGGTCGATTTTGTAGGCGGTTCGTGGGCGGTTGATCTTGGCGGCGGATGGCGATCCTTGTCGCGAATCCACGCCGTCGTCGATGAGCACCGGCAGCCTCGCTCGTCAAGGCGCAATCGATGATGTTGCGAAGCTTGGGGATGAAGTACACGTCGGCGAGGGCTCGGTGCGCGCGTTACGGCGCGAAGGCGATGGTCACCGCCCTCGAATCTCCGCGCGGCCGCCGCCGAACTTCAACTTCGCGACACCGGTGTCGAGCTCGAGAAGGCCTCGCGTTCTCCGGTCATGTAATTCTTGGCGCGAGTCAGGTACCACAATTTCTTCTTCTTGTTGTCGCTTGCGGCGTCCTCCTCCCGAGGTGTACTTGCGCGCCGTCGACACCACCGGGGGCACGCGGCGCTTCTTCCTCTGCGTCATGCGGTCGGAACTGCGCGCGCCATCGAGGCCGGCTCGTCGTCCTCCGAGCAGTGTCTGTCTGGCTTGTACTGATCCAGACGGTGCCTATTTGCCGCGCAGTTGAAACCTGGTCGCTAGCGATTCTGCGGCTTGCCGCCGCCCGCCGCGGCAGCGCGTGTTGGGCGCCCACGGCCTGCCGCGTCTCCTCGCTGCTGCGGCGAGACCCTTCCCGCGTCCATGCTGCGGCGCGGCTCCTCTGGCGGTGGCGAGGCGCCCGGCATCATGCGGCCGCGCATTCTGCCGCGGCCGCTGGCGGTCTCGCCTTGAGGCGTCGTGGCGTCTTCAATTGTCGAGACTCCGGCTCGTGCGGTCTCAATGGAGATTGCGACGGTCGCATTCTCTCCGGGACACAGCGGAGGAGTTTCTGCACGGCGTCCTGCTCTCCGACGGTTGTGCCCACTGCGGCGAGCTCGGTCACCATGTCTTGGTGAGGCGCGGTATGAAAGTCTCGGCGGCCTCGCCGTCTTGAATCGCGCCTCGTACTCGCCTTCTGCTGCGACGGCCTTGCGCGCAGCTTCCGCCGAGCCGCATGGACTTCAGGCGTCCGCCTCGCTTCGAGTCCTTGTTCCCAAGCGGCGGTACTCCGACGACCTTGAGGATCCCCTCCATGGCGAGTTGGTCCTCCTCCTCATCTTCATTGCCGACGCTCACGGCTCTCCAGAGCCCGCGCGCCTTGAACATCACCTTGACGAGGACCTCCCGCTCGGCGTGGTCGTCCGGGTGAGGGTCGGGGCCGGGCATTCCCGCGGATGGATGGTTTCTTCACCACATCGTCGTACGCGGCGTGGTGGAGACCGATTCCGCGGCGGCAAGCGGAGGCGGCGCCTACGCGCGCGCGCGCGCTGCTCGCCATATCGACTCTCTCTCGCGCCTCTCTCTCTCACCCGCGGCTCGATGCAATTGTTGGCAATGGAGCGCCTGCACCAATGAGCTCTCGGCTCACACTTAGCCCGGATCGGAGAGGTAGGAAGAAGAAGAGCTGGGTGAGTTCGAACACACCGCCACACCTTGTCTTTGGGTGCATAAGCGGGCGCATTTTGCATTCTTGCCTTCTACTCCTTTTGTAGAGGCCAAAGTCAAACCTAGGTACATAAGCTACTCATTCCTTCTAGTACTTCTACTTTTCTACTTGTACTTATACTAGTACATGTAATGCCGGGGATGATCCGGCGGAGTAGCTAACTGGGGGAGGATCTAATCCTTCACGCTTTCTGCGCTTGTTTTGGAGAATTGAGGGATCCGGGATTGATTGATTCTTCATTGATTGATTTATCTCGAAATACATTGCCTCTCTTTATATAGGGATGACTTGACCCTTAAGAAACCTATCTAACCCTCAAGACTCTAATCTTATCTCTAATTGATCTTATCCAACTAATCCTATCTCTTAGGCGTGGAGGTGGATGGGTGGCCTCGGCCACCCATAACATTTCTCCCTTAGGAAGCGGCTCGTCCTCATGCAAACTCTCGAGGACGACACGACAAGCGCTTAAGCCTTTTACATCTCGGCTTAAGTTGATTATTATTGACTAAAAAATGAAATAGATGTAGTGGCCCATCTTCGATTGCGGGAGGGCGGCTGCGTGCTTGAAGGTAGAAGCACCGCTGCCCCGGGTCCCATGGAAAGAGCCACCGCAAGTGGATGCGCATGGGCTGAATACACTTGGCCGTAGAAGCCCGCAGGTCCACCCTGATCGTTCGCTACCAAGGCGACAACACGGGCCAACCCTCATCGCCAGCAGGCTGTCACATGACAACTCGGTAGAGTCACAGACGGCCTTCGCCGCCATGAATCGCGCTCTGGCGGCCTCGCGCCGTCGGCTCACATTTGCCACTCGCGAATCTCGCTCTTGGTGGCCTCGCCGCCGCTGATCGTGCTGCGTCCATCCGAGGCGAATCGCCGCCCCTGCTGCCCCCTGCCGTCTTGTGCCGGACGAATAGCGCCAAGATCGCCTGGTTGCGAGGCGAAAATAATGAGCGACTCAGTCCCATCTTCTACGGGCCGAAAGTGCGCCAACGCCGCCTTGCTTGTCACTTGTCGCGGTTTGATTGCTCGCGCCGCTAGCGGCGGAGAAGATGGAAGATGCCCGCGGTTCGGCGTAGGCCCGTCGTCCTCGTCGGTCTTTGCTGTGCTGGCCGGTGGCTGACTGACCTCGGCGTCGGGGAAGGCGGAACAGCAGGCGGGACCTCCGCGATGGCAGCGTCTGCTCCGCGTCTCCAGCCGGCTCGGAGGCGGAGTGGAGAGGATGAGGCCGCGCCGCGCGTGGGCCGCTGCGCGAGCCGCCTCGTCGTCACCGCGCGATGGATGCGGCACGGAAGGAATTATCTTCTCGACCTCGACGAGATCAAAATCGCCCGAGTCGAGCCTTCAATGCGCTTTTAAAAGCGGTGACATAGATTGATAGGCGTGAAGCCATGGAGCCAGGATCGCTAGCCGTCGATACCAATGTAATGCCGAGTGATGGTCGGAATGCTAGCTGGGGAGGATCTAATCCTTCACCGCTTTCTGCGCGCTTGGTTTGGAGAATTGAGGGATCTGGGATTGATTGATTCTTCATTGATTGATTTATCTGAATACATTGCCTCTCTTTATATAGAGGGGATGACTTGACCCTTAAGAAACCTATCTAACTTAACCCTCAAGACTCTAATCTTATCTCTAATTGATCTTATCCAACTAATCCTATCTCTTAGGCGTGGAGGGTGGATGGGCTGGCCCTCCGGCCACCCATAACAGTACACTACTTAGCTATGTACAGGACTTCACAAGGGCATGCTTGCCCTGATACACTTGAGTGCTCCTGCTGCCCCTTTGGCTGTGCAGTGCACTGGAGGAGTTCCACCAACTCCTTTGACTTTGCTAATGAGGGGATTAAGAGAGGAGCTAATCAATTATCTAACAAAATACAGTTCATTGTATGTATGTCAAACAATATGGTGAATGTTCGGACACTCCTTGCTTTTTTTTTTCCTGCAGTACAGAATTGATCATGCAAGCATGGAAATTTAAAGGCAGCCTAACACCAAAATTCACAGTGAGCTGACCACAAGGGATGTTCCCTAAAGACCCACAAAAACTCTATTCGATGTCTTAGATCATCAGTCAGTACAGTACCAATCAGCCATCTTACATATAAATGACATGACATGTCAAGGAAATTATATTTCTTACAAGTTTTAAAGTTACATAGAGTAAAGATTTAATCAAACTAAAGACCACCTAAAATATGTCTCTATTGCTCTGCAAAGCAGGCCTTATCAACTATGGGTGTCATTGCGAAAGTCACCCTTTAACAAACTCATTAGTCGGGGCCATCTAGATTCACAGCTTCATACAAATTGCAATTCACTCAGGACGCATATGCTTGAACTCCTATAAAGGACTGAAGCTGAAACAACTAAATTTCTTCGAAATAACAGACCAAACACCAGAAGGATCCAGCCCAGATCCTACAACCAGAAGAACCAACGAGTCTCTCACGCACAGATCAAAGATCTGAACTCTGCAAACACTCTCCAGCCTCGATTGGAATCCCAACGAATTCCAGGCCGAGAGATCTTCGCTGAACGGACGATCTCCATAAAGTTCAGTAAATCCGCTTCGCCTAGAAATTATGCAGAATTTACACACGCCAGTAGCCTTCTGTCCAATTCAGAATCTAAAAATTAAAGTGGTTCCGAAATTCAACCCAAGATCAGACAAATCAATCGTAATCATGACTAATAGATTACACTTCTAGCAATCGGAGTAACACGCAATGTAATCAGTGGTGCCAACGGCAGACAAACACGAGTAGCAAGTGAGGAGAGCCGTGACCCACCTGGTGGTGGTGGTAGTAGGCGCGGTGGGCACGGGAGCCGGAGAAGGCGAGGCGGCAGACGCCACGGGCGAGCGCGTGGTCGTAGCTGGCGCGGCGGCTCGGGTCGGAGAGCGTCTCGTAGGCTTCCTGCACCTCGATGAAGCGGCGGGTGTTCTCCGCCGCGGCGCCCGGCGGGGACACGTCCGGGTGGTACTTGAGCGCCAGCCGCCTGTAGGCCGCCCGGACCTCATCGGGGCTCCCCTCCGCCGAGATCCCGAGCAGGTCGTAGAACGTCCACGGCGTCGTCCCCTGCTCCTGGTCCTCTGTTCGCACGCCGCCGCCGCCCTCCTCCCGCCGGACGCCCGCGCGCAGGCGCAGGCGCAGCGCCACCGGCCGCGGGATGGTCCACGGTCGCCGGAAAGCGACGCGGCCGGCGCCCGTGGGGAGGGCGGCGGGGACCGCGGCGGCTGCGGCGGCGGAGGAAGTGGAGGGAGTGGCGGCGAGGTGGGGCATATGGGTTTCCTTGTTGCGCTTCGCTTGCGTTTGGTGGTTTGTTGGTGCCAGCCGGGTTGGCTTCCACAGCTATTAGCGCCAAGAAATCTATATCTATCTATCTATACCAATATATAAATTGTGGTGAGGTCGTTCACCCCCACCAACACCTTAACCCGTCGCCCGCGGCGTCATCGTTGTCCTCCCACAGTCCCCCAAACGCGTCATCATCGGCCTTCTCTTCCTCCCCCAAGTAGCAGCGTTGGGCTCGGGTGGCGCCCGGTGAGGTGCAGCGCGCGCCCACGGCTAGGCGCTACGGCGGCCAACCCGTCCTCCTTCTCGAGTCCGCTACCCGTTCTGGCCCGGGAGAGGAGAAGGAGGATCTGCACCGGGAGGGCCGCGGCAAGCGCGGCCAGACGGCGACGCGGCGGCCAGGCGGCATGGCACGGCCTGGCGAGCACGGCTGCCAAGACGGCCTGGCCGGCTGCCGGCAACGTGAGCGGCTCCAAATTGGCGCCCGGTCGCGTGGCGGCGGGCGGTCGGCAACGGCCCCAAATCAACGCCAGCCAATGCGGCGTGACGGTGGCGCGTGTCGTATGGACCTCCCCGGGCCCACTACCTCGGTGGGTACGGGACCGACTACTCGGTGGGCCCTCGGACTACTCGACTTCTGCACGGCACGATGGCGTGAAGCACAAGGGCTCTGAGAGGAGAAATACCGGATAGGAAGTCTGTACATGTCCCTTGTATAAAGGACTCCTAGGCGACTCGACTAGAACTCTCTCCCGAACCGACTTGTAACACCTCCGTACTATATAAGGCGAGGCGGGGACCCCTCTCTCTCACGGCTTAAGATTGCATCATCTTGTAATCGCACCCAATCAATCGAGCCACGCGTGAGACGTAGGGTATTACGCACCTCGCGGCCGAACTGTCTAAATTGTGTGCCACGTGTCTCTTCCTTCGAGTTACCGATCTCGGCTGAGGCCACATTCATCTTACTCCCTTAGTAGGTTGCCGGTCTAAAACACCGACGGCGGCGCCGGTAGGGGATCTCGTAGAAGATCTCATGGCAAACTCGACGGCTCCGTCTACATCAAGCCAACCGCCTTCAACCGCGGCGACACCTTCGTCTTCGGTGCTGGGTGCGCACGCTGGCGGCGTCGGATCTTTCCAACGCCTCACCATGCCGCCAACCCGAGACCGGCCTCGTGACACTTCCGGAGTAGTCACGGGCGAACTCAGCGCAAATTCTGCCGACCAACACGCCGACTTGAGCTTGGATCCGCCTCAACTCGGCTCGACGTCCCGTGGGCTATCGTACGAGCCGGCAACTCAGCCATCGCATGTGGACTCCGCGCGAGCACTTCACGCGTGGCCCCCGCAACGTCGATGAGGCCCACGAAGGCTCCGCTACGCCGGCGGCAAGGGCCGTGCAGTGCGACTCGGACTCCGACACCGCCTCCGCCACGCCTGACTTCAACCCCTTTTCGGCTTCTACTCGGACTCCGCGTACGAGTTCGACTTCGGGTCGGACCCTGAGGATCCCGAGTCCGAGAACAACTCCACGAGCAACCCCTGCCGGACTCCGCCGCCGCTTGGTCATAACATCTACACCGCCGGAAGATTTGTTCATCGCTGCATCAAGAAGCCCGCCGACCGAACGGAACTCACGCCACGCCGCCTACCTCGACTCGCTTCCGTGAGGGAACGCCACCGCCGAGCCGAGTACACCCCAACCGAGGTGGCGAGTTCTCGACCCGCCTTGGCAACCCCGACCGCCAAGTCTTCATGGCTGCCGGCGACACGCCAGACCATCGTGACAAAGAAGCGACCGATACCGAAGACATCTCCGCAGACGTGTCAGACGCACCCGCACGGATGAGACCGACGCCAATGTGGACGCCGACGTGAGCATAACGAAGCGAACGACGCCGGCGTCTTCGAGACAACCTCCCCATCCGCAACCTCGCAGAGGCTCTCGACCAAGTCGAGAGTAGGGTACACTACCCCGAGCAATGCCTCATGTCGATCACAGATCGCACGCCAAGCTCGGGATGCGTGGGAGAAGTCATCACCAAGCTTGCGTAAGACGCCACTTCATGCGAGCCGACAACGGTGGTCGCCCGCCCGCCAGAATCGCGAATAACGAAGCCACAAGTCGCAGCGCTGGACCTCGGTCGTAACCGTGAATCACTGAGCCGAGTCACCAATCCCAACCGCATCGCAGCAACGGCCGGCGGACCCTCTCAAAGTGGCAACAATAGGCTGCTGGCGGCGATCGTGAGATCGTCCCTCATCGCGACCGGCGGCGAGGCGCGGCGAAGCTCCAACCATGGGGCCAATAGAAGGGCCGGTGGTGGCGGAGGCGACCGCGGCCGACGCCACGCCGAATAGCCACGCCTCCGAGCCTCGGGCGGCTTCGACGCCCGCGGAAGATTGAAGAACTACGGCGCAAGAAGGCTTCCACGTCAGCGACAACGACGGCTTCCCCGCCTTCTGCGCGCGACCAAGAACCTCCTCCTCCCGGAGAAATTCAAGCCTGGGAATCACCAAGCACGACGCGAAGCAAGATCCCTGCGCAAGGCTCGGATGCTACGCCCTCTCCATCGAGAACGCTGGTGGCAACAACGACACCAAGTGCCTATATTTCCCTTCCGTGCGGACCAGCACCGCTTACATGGCTCGAGTCACTTGAGAAGTACTCGATCGACAAGTGGGACCAGGTGAAGGAAGCGTTCATCAAGAACCATGGGCGCTATGGGCCGCTCGGTACTCGCATGGACCTAGCTATGGTGAAGCAGAACAAGGCGAGACCCTTCGCAAGTACATGCGGCGTTTCTTCGACAAGCGCCACGGTGAGTCGATGTCTCGACAAAGAAGTCATCGACCTCTTCCAAGACGGTCTCTACCACCGTCGCACTTCGAAGACTTCGCCATCGCCGCCAAGCTCCATCACCCACCTCAAGGACATGATCACGCCCCGGCCGATGAAGAAGACAAGCACGACGCCCTCCGTGGCAAGAGCAAGCGTAACACGCGGCGGCAAAGAAGAACAACGGGAACCAAGGCGGTCGCAACAACAACAACTACTGGGTCCCAACCGCAAGCGCAAGCTGAACAACACCGCGCTATCCAGTACCCTGCGAAGGAGAACTCGAAGAAGACCTCGGCGGCTTCAAAGACTTCTGAAGGAGAAGTGCCCGTGGCATCCGGGCGGCAACCACACCACCGAGCGGTGCTACCAACTCAGCGAGCACTCAAGGATACGAGCCACGGCACCTCATGACAAGAAAGGCAAGAAGAAGAACGCGAAGGCAATGGCGACTTCCAGAACCCGACAAGACGGTGAACGTCCTCTTCCTACCCAAGACGGGTCCAAAAGGCTACCCGTCGAGAAGTCATGAGCATTGAACCGCGGTCCCGACCCCCTCGGTGGTCGGAGGTACCCATTACCTTCTCCCGCGCGGATCAATGGACTAGCTTCTCGAACCAGGGCGGTTCCCACTGCCCTGGCCGTGGTCGGGCTCCAAGCTCAACAAGGTCCTCATCGACGGTGGAGCGGGCTTAACGTCCTTTTCACCAAGACCTTGAAGAAGATGAAGCTCGACATCACCCACATGCTCACCAAGAGCACCTCGCCTTCTTGGCATCGCCCCGAAACGCGGCTATTCCACCGGGCTCGGTGGTCCCGCCAGCCTTCGGGAATCTCGGGACAACTATCGCATCGAGTACATCAAGTTCAAGTCGCGACTTCGAGACGCCCTACCATGCCATCCTCGGCAGACCCGCCATCGCCAAGTTCATGGCGGTACCCCACTACACCTACCTAGTACTCAAGATGCCGAGTCGGTGTACTCTCTGCGGGGGACTTGAAGATATCGCCGACTGCGACACGGAAGGCTGTGGAGATCGCCTCCACAAATCAAGTACCCAATGCAATGATGGAGATCTACGCTGCGTCGAAGAAGCTTGCCCTGCGAACTCGACATCCCGTAGAAGTCGGATAAAGCTAACAAGCCTCAGCCACCGAGGAGGAGGTTCGGTCAAGACAATTGACCTCGGACAGCGGCAAAGAAGACCACCACCACCATCGGGCGGGCCTCGACCCCAAATAGGAAGACGCCCATCAACTTCCTCCGGGCTAACCGCGACATCTTGGCGTGGAAACCGGCGGACATGCCGGGAGTGCCGGGGAGTTGATTGAGCATTCACCAACGCCGATCCTAAAGCTACCCCAAAGCGACAACACCTCCGCCGCGGCCGACGACGCAGGAACGCCATCAAGAAGGAACTCGCCAAACTACTCGCTGGCTTCATCGTAGAAGTTTTCCATCCCGAGTGGTTCACAACCCGTCCCCTCGTCCGCAAGAAGAACTCGAACGAATGGAGGATGTGCGCCGACTACACCGACCTCAACAAGCACCGCCCAAGGACCCTTCGGGTTGCGGATTGACCAAGTCATCGACTCCACGGCTGGTCGCGACCGGCTCGCTTCCTCGATCGCTACTCCGGTACCACCGATCGCGATCAAGGAAGAAGACCAGAGAAGACCGCGTTCATCACCCCGCTTTGGCGCATCGCTACACAACCATGTCCGGGTTGAAGAACGCCGCGACATACCAACAAGCTATCCAGCCTCGCTCAAGAGGCAACTCAACAAGAACGTCCGAAGCCACGTGGATGACGTGGTCGCAAGACCGAACTCCAGCACGCTCATCGACGATCTTGAAGAGACTTTCGCATCCCTGCGCGAGTACCGCTGGAAGCTCAACCCGAACAAGTGCGTCTGACGTCGGTCGGCAAACTACTCGGCTTCATCATCACCATCGCGGCATCAAGCCAATCCCGAGAAGATCTCCGCCATCACCAAAGATGAAAGCTCCCACGTGCATCAAAGACGCGTGTAAGCTGACCGGGTGCATGGCGGCCTTGAACAGATTCATCTCGAAGCTTGGAGAACGGGGGCTCCCCTTCTTCAAATTACTCAAACACCAAGAGAAGTTCGTGGACTCGAGGCGGACCAAGCCCTTGCCCAGCTCAAGGACTTCCTATCGAAGCCACCAGTCCTCACAGCTCCTCGTAAAGGCGAGCAGCTCTACCTCGCTGCGACTACCACGTGGTCAAGATCGCCATCATCGCCGAGCGGCGTGAAGACGGCCACGCCTATCCGGGCAGCGTCCGTCTACCCGTCGGCCGAGGTCCTATCGAATCCAAGGCACGCTACCCAAGATGAAGCTTCAGACGTTGCTCATCACCTCGCGGAAGCACTACTACTTCCGTGAGTACTGATATCCGTCGTCACCGACTACCCGCTCGGTGACATCTGCGAACCAAGATGCTACCGAAGAATCTCCAAATGAACTCGGCGCCTCAACATCGACTTCAAGCCACGCACACCATCAAGTCGCAGCACTAGTCGACTTCATGGCGGTGGCGGGAGAATCACCACCTACTCCAACCAAGCGCCCGAGCACCGGGTGATGTACTCGACGGCTCACTCAACCTCGAGGCGCAGTGCGGGAGTACTCTTGATCTCTCCAACGGCGAACAACTCACGCCCCGCAGATCTTCCGAAGGTCTCAAACAACGAAGCCGAGCACGAAGCTCTGCTACACGGGCTCCGCCTCGCGGCTTCACTGGGCATCAAGCGGCTACTAGTCTACGGCGACTCCGCAGTGGTCATCAACCAAGTCAACAAGTCCCGGACCGCAACAAGGAGAACATGGACGCCATCGCCTAGAAGTCCGCAAGCTCGAGAACAAGTTCTATGGTCTCGAGTTCCACCACGTCGTCCGCGACAACAACGTTGCGGCCGGACGCCCCGTCAAGCTTGGTTCTACTCGGCCAAGTACCGGTGGTGTCTTCGTCCACGAGCTTCACGCCGCCATCCATCCCGAGCCGCGCCACGACCATTGACCCAAGATCCTCTACCGCGGAGGTCATGATGATCGACGTGACGGAGGCGCCCTTCATCGACTACCTCGCGAGCGAAGGTTCCCTCGGACAAGAACTTGGCCGAGCAACTCATCCGTGCCAAGTCCTACGCTCGCCGTGAGACAAGTTTCACAAAGTGGGCGCATCTTCCGAGTACTCATGAAGTGCGCTTCCCGCACAAGAAGGCAAGGACATCTTGGAGGAGATCCATAAAGGTGTCTGCGGCAACCACGCCGCCCTCACGCACGCTGGTCGAGCAAGGCCTTCCGACGGGCTTTCATTGGCCCAACTCGGGCGACGCCAAGAACTCGCCGAAGGTGCCAAGGGTGCCAATATCGCCAAGCAACAACACGTCCCGGCCTACAACCTAGTCACCATACCGCCAACCCGGCCTTCGCGCTGGGGCTCGACATGATTGGGCCACTTCCAACCGCGCCAGTGGATTCAACCGAGTATTGGTGGCCATCGACAAGTTCACCAAGTGGTTACATGCCCCAAGGCCGACAGAGTACTCGACTTCCGGATGAACTCGCTGCATCGCCACGACTACCCCACCGCATCATCGCACACTGGCTCCAACTTCAACAATCACCGCCTGGAGTATCGTGAGAACAATGGATCGACGTCCGATATGTCTCGATTGCCCATCCTCGCCAATGGACAAGTCGAGCGCGCAATGGGATGGTGCTCGACGCCTCAAAAGCTGCCACACGACGCCAACCCAAAGGAGGCAAGTGGATCAAGGAACTACCCAATGCTCTGGGGCTCGTGACTCAACCTTCCAAGCCAACGGGACAATCCCATTTCCCGGGTTCACGGCCCGGCAATCCTCCCCGCCGATGTCATGTGGGATTCACCGCGGAGCAATACTGACGAAGGCATCTCTCAAGACAAGCAGACGAGTTGACATCGACGGACTCGAAGAAGCTCTGCCGCCTCGTCCAATCAGCAAGGTACCTAGAGGGTATCCGACGCTACCACGATCGCAACGTTAAGGAACGCTCCTTCAACGCGTGATCTTGTCCTCCGCCGCATCCGAACACGGAAGGACTACACAAGCTCGCCCGCCTGGAAGGTCCCTTCACAATTGCAAAGGTGACGGACCGGGCCCTACCGCTCGCCTCACGCTGAAGGCTAAGGCGAAGACATCAACAACTCGTGGAACATCGACCAACTCGCCGATTCTACGCCTAGTCTACACCGGGGCTCCGGTCATACGACTACTCAAAGACCCCTTCGCGCCTCCGTCGAGCCCTAGTCTCCTGGACTACTCTTCTCCGTGATCCACCCACGGCTACTAACGGATCTTGGGCGACGAGCGACAAAGGACTCCAAAGAGCGGTCTACTAAGAGACCAAGCACTCCTAGATCCACCCATGCGGCTACTAACGGATCATCGCCGTAAGCGCCATACCCTAGCACTACTTAACCAGGGTGGCCTCCTGTCCCGGCGACTACTCAGAATAACGCCACGCCATCCAGTGTACTTCTTCGATAATAAAGTTTGATTACCTATCAACCGCTTATCGTCCCTCTTCCTCAACGGACCTTGGCGAGCATGATTACCGCTGACGACTCCATGATGGGACTCGCACTCACAGATCGCGATAACGAGTACTCATTTATGGAAGTTTCCTTCATTCATACTTAAACAAGTTCATTACAACTTTGTTTATACACAACGCTACGAGCTAACTGCAGGACTCATCGAGATTGAGCTTCTCGGCGACTTGTTCGGCAATGGGCGCCATCTCGCTCCAGAGGCTCCGCATGCTCGTCGTGCGCTTGGCTAGTCCCGGCGACTACTTCAACAGAGCCTTTTGGGAAGTACGACTTCGTGAAGGCGAGACCTGGTTGGGGATCGACCGCCAAGTGCTTCACGACGTCGCCAGCGGCGCCTTCACCGGCCGGTCCACCAAAGGGGCTATCTTGGTCCCGGGGTGAGGCACCAGAGCCTCGCGATGGGAAGCGCGGCCTCCTCGAGTTCCTTGGGCCCACGGCTTCTCGCATCCTCGTTCAGCACCGCAAAGATTTGTAGCAGTTGACGAGGTCACGATCCAACGCAATGCGAAGCTCCATGTGCTTGTCGCACTCGTAAGCAAGTCGCTTATAATCATACTCCAAAGACTACCTCGCGGGCCTCTTGCTCTCGGTAGAAGAGGTTCTTCAGTGACGCGGGTCTCAAGCTCGCAATCAACAAGGCAAAGCGGGTCGACCCTCCAAGACACTACCAATGGTACTCGCATGGCAACGGCGCATACCTTTTATTCTTGTTATGGAGAGACTTGTTCTCCGCATTGTACCACGCTTCTTCACCGCATATCTTGGATTTCACAGATATCGGGCGAAGGCGGTGTCCACTTCAATCGCATCGCGGCGCGCTTCCTGCCTTCACGAGTTGTTCTTCTAAGGCCCTGGCCGGAGCACCGTGTCGCCGCATTCCTTGAAGCATGTCGACCGCCGAGATCGCCCGCCGACGCCCCGCCACGCAACACACATGTCAAATGGGTACTCAACACCAAAGGATTGACTACTCAAGGGTGTCGACTACTCACCTTCATCCATTGCTCTACCGGGCGATTGCTCCATGTGCCGAGCTACCGTCGCCGGATCGACCAGGTCATCCGCCGGCTCGATCCCGCCACGACTACTCGTCGTGGTTTCGGACATTGGCGCCGAGCGGATTGGCTCCGCTCCCTGGATCTCGCGAGCGAACGACTACTTCCGTGAGCCGCTCGATGCACGACGCTGCGCCTCCACTGTCATGCGGTGGCTTCTTCAACCGCCACCTCCATTTGCTCGGGGCTCCTTCGGCTCCCTAGGTCTCGGTGCCAATTAACGGCACACCGACGGATAGCACTTCCCTCGGCTTGACCGCCAATAAAAGGACAACCGGATCTCATACATGGCGGTTACGACTACTCTTCGGGATTACTTGCACTTGAGTAAAGTACTCACCCTACGATGCGGCCTCGTGCAAGGTAGCTTCCACTACCGGCGCCCGGATTCTCCGAGGCGGAGCGGACTCTCGGGGCGGTGCGGTTCTCTCCACCACCGTGTGGTGGGTTCATCTCCTCCTGTGTCAAGTCCGTCGATTTTCCTCAGAGTGCACAAGCTGGTTGTCAACCTAGTACGACTACCAAATCTAATGTACTACTCGGGAAGGATCACCACTTACAAATTGACCGGACTACATGTCACGGTTGGGCGCCGAGGATGTCGGGCAATATCTACCATCCGGCTGGTAGGTGTTTCCTCTGCGCCTCAAGAGCCTCCGCTTCTTCAACAATAGCCTGTGCTCCCTCAAGAATGGGGCCGGCGCGACAACCGCGCCAAGAGCTCCTCTACTTGGGCTGGGCTACGACTACCCTCACCGGCTCCTCCTCCACAGATATCCCGCTTGCCTCCCCCTACTCTGGCTCAGGCGGCATCTCCGCAAGCAAGGGAATTTCGTCGTCAATGTCCATCATCGAGACATAAGTACTGACTACCCCTATTCAAGACGGCTTACCTCCGGGACGTGGTCTCCGTGACCTTCAACTTCTTGGCCACGCCACGGGCCACGCTTGCGCGGCCTCCTTAGCGGGCGGCAAACTAGCCTCCGTGCTAGTCGGCGGATCTGAACGAGAGGAATATGAGGCAATCCAGGCGGCCGAATCTCGACCGCAATGGAAGCGCCAGCTGCTCTCCTCATCGCCGTCCTCTTCGGACGTGTCTCGACCACTGCGTCGTCTCCTCACCAACCTCGCGCCGCTCCTTGGCCTTGGCTTTCCTTCCTCCGGGACCTTGACAAGTTGAGGAGGCGACGCCACGAGACTAACTTCACCAAGTCATCCCGCAAGAAGCGCAATACGTCGACGACTACTCTTACGTAATGAGTACTCGACAATGGGTACGGCTACCGACCTCATTTGGCGGGCGCGAGTACAAGCACGCACGCACGGTACGCCGACATGTCTTTGAAGATCCCGCCACTTATCAACGATGTCGTCGTGCCGACTTCATCACCGGGCATCCGCGACGTGTCGTCGCCATCGCCGGTAATCGGTACCCTAGGGTGTCGCGGGCCATCGCCGCACCCTTCGCTTCATGAAGTCAAGGCCACATGTTCGCCTCACCCTCGCTTCTCAAAGCCTTGATTTTCGCCAGCTCGCAACCGGATACCTTCTGCATTGTTGGCGCCGAGTTCCACCATGGGGCTTCGCTTCCCGCTTGGCTTCCAGGTGGTGGTTGGTGATGTAAAAACCACTGACTTCCAATCTTGATTGGAGTCGATAAGCTTGTACGAGAGGTACCGCCCGCTCGCTCTTCGATCCGGATGCGGCTCCCCACTACTCGAGGATTGTTGGCGCTGGGTCAGCTTCACCAAGAATTTTGGAAAAGGACCCAATGGGGCTTGATCCCCAAGAAAGCTCGCAGTGTACGAAGACCGAGGTGTGGAAGATACCGTTGGGGTTGAGGTTGAGGTACTGATGCCGTAGTACCCCCGCCAGCCTTGAAGAAGTCGGGCCGAGAGAGGCGCCCTCGCTCATGAACCGGTGAACATAGGGATCTCGTCCGGCTTTTCTCCATGGGGTGCGGATCCCTGCAGCGCTCTCCACATGTCAACCTCCTTCTCCCGCAAGAATCCACTGTTGAGAAGCGCCAGCAGATCTTCGGTCTTGGCCTTGGATTTCTTCCATTCTTGATTCGGAGACACCGGGCGGCGATGTCCCATGGGCGGATCCGGCGGCCTCCTCAGCCCTTTTTCCCACCGCAGCCTTGAGGTCTTCAATGGTGAGGGCTTCATTCTCCAAGTGCAGTGTCTTCACTCGATTCGCCGGGGCTACGGCGGTGGCTTTCTCGGCGCGTCGGGATCTACAATCCTCTCAACGCAGAGTGACCGGCGGTGATTTCGGCTCGATCCGCTAGGAATGGCTGCGCGTGGGGTGAAAACCCTAAGGGTTTCGGCTTCATTTATAAGTCAACGGCCCTCCAACTAGGATGGATAAGTCTGTACACGGCTGACTCAGAGGCGGTGCTTGACTCTTCAACTTCTACTAGTCGACACGCCTCGTCTCGGGGGCTCGGCTACTTCTACTCCACTTCACGGTAGCGACAAGATTCAAGAGCAACTCAGACACATTCTACAAGATGACCCTTCAATTCGAGAGGAAGTACTCGACTCAAGGCTCGGGGCTCCGTGCCATGTGTCCTTCGGTTTTTCTCCGGATTTCACAGATATTCTTGCCAAAACTTCGGATGGACCCTCGGCAGTCGCAACTCAACCTAAGGCTCGGGGCTACTCCATATGGAGTGCGATTTTGCAATCGCACTTCCATATCAGTTTCGGCTTCAAGACAACACGGGCATTGTTGAAGACCTTCAAGAGCAGCACTCGAGGACGCTTGGGACTACTCGAGAAGACTTGAGATTGCTCAAATATCGGTGAGTACATTCCGCCTGGATGCTTCGACTACTCTTGAGGACTTGTGACTTGTAGCGCCTGTGGACGCTTGAGGACTACTCGTTAAGGCCGTCAAGACTACTCGCTATCCTTCTCGACTACAAAGTACTCGGGGCTTGTCGTATGGACCTCCCCGGCCCACTACCTCGGTGGGTACAGGACCGACTACTCGGTGGGCCCTCAGGACTACTCGACTTGCACGCACACGATGGCGTGAAGCACAAGGGCTACAGAGGAGAAGTACCCGGATAGGAAGCTGTACATGTCCCGCACTGTATAAAGGACTCATAGACGCATTTCGACTAGAACTCTCTCCTCGAACCGACTTGTAACCCCGCCTCCGTGCATTATATAAGGCGAGGCGGGGACCCTCTCTCTCACGGCTTAAGATTGCATCATCTTGTAATCGCACCCAATCCATCGAGCCACGCACATAGGGTATTACGCACCTCGCGGCCCGAACCTGTCTAAATTGTGTGCCACGTGTCTCTTCCTTCGAGTTACCGATCTCGGCGAGGCCACATTCGTCTACTTGGTACTCCCTTAGTAGGTTGCCGGTCTAAAACAGCGTGCAGAAAACCTCGAGGATACCGCTTCTCTTCTTACGCACCCTCAATCACGATACTCTTGTAGACCGCTTAAATGAAAACACGAGCAGGACATACGGAAGGGGGTGAGCAGACATACCGCATCTGGACAAGAAATTTCTAAAGCTAAGCAAGTTGTTCAGATCCATGAGTCATGAGCTCGATCTATGTTTCCATCTTTCTCCTCACCAATGTGAATAGATCAAAGCGGCAATTATGGGATAGTTTTTGGGAACCAATGTCATAGGTCTGATGCCATAGTTTAATAGAGCATATATGGGATGTCGAGCATACTATATGTGGTCTTAGTACTATACATCGACCAACTATAAATAATCGGTGTCAACACAAAGAAAATACCAAAATATTATGAGAATTAAAGATTATGGCAACATTACAAAATACCCGAATCGAAACCAAAGTGTATATATCGACTTGCATATAAAGAATGTAATGGATTTTCGATAATCGATTGAAATGACTAATTATGCTTACTTCACAAAAAACAATCAGATATTCAGCACATGGAGCCGGACGCGCGCGACGCACGCGCACTACCGAGATGCGGTCGAGGGAAGAACTCCTCGCGCCGCCGCCGGACATGCTCCTCACGCCGCATGGGAGGCCTTGCCGAGCAGGAGCGACATTGGCGCAACGCCGGAGAGAGAGATAATGCGGCCACGGCGGCCAAAGTGAACAAGCTCCATGTCGTGGGTGCCCGCAGCCCAAGACCGCCTCCGGCCTCGGGCAGCTCCTCGCCGCCGCCGACGGAGGCGTCGGAGGAGATGCCCGACGCGAGCTCCTCCACGACGCGAGCTCCTATGAATCAAACATCGTGAGAGAAGGGTACGGAGAGGAGGCGGCGACGGAGAGAAGAGGAGGGCCGCCAGAGAGAGAAGAGTCCCGTTGATCACGCATGCAATGTTTTAAACCAATCACTGTGCTGGATGGAAATCTGCCCAGCGGCTGATTTTTTTGTGAGGATGGAGCACTGTAGTTCTGGGGTACTGTAGTTCTTGTCGGTCTCGCCTTCTCCCCGGCACGGTGGAGCTCGAGGCCGACCGAGCTCTACGCCGCTGGAGAGGTGGCCCTGCCTACCAAGATCCAGCGCGGAGGTGGTGGAGCCAGTCATGAGCTTCTCATGGGCGCGCGCCGGGCGGGCGCAGCTTCGCCGTCGCCTCCAGGTGCAGGAGAGAGAGGGCCAGCGGAGTGGGAGATGGAAGAGAGAGAGCGCGAGCCGTTGGTTTGCAGCGAAGGGAGAGAATCCCAGGAATGCACAACGGAGGAGGGGCGACCGCAAATTGCAGCAGGCAATGCAGCATCCACTTGAGCATGGACAGTAGCGCTTCATTCTGCATTTCGAGGATGCAGCAGCGGCTGTAGAAGCCGCTGGAGACGGTCTAAATCTCGTAATCGCGCGTCTTGAAGTGAAAAAGAACAGTTTATCTCACTGGGAGTTTCAGATTTTATTTTCCTCCTCCGTAAGTCATTTACTCATGTTCATTGCAAATGGCCACCACCTCTTCTCGGTTGTGTTGCTAAAGCCTAAAATTATCCTCAAGGCACCGATTCAGCCTGTTTTCAATAAACAATGCATTCGTTATTGAAGCTTGGTACATTTTTTTAGGAATTTCACAAAAGAAGTTTAAACTTTGTGGTATCTGATGATTTCGCCATTTGTCAAAAAAAAAATGCTGCGACATGTTGAAAAAGTCTAATCCAAACATTTGAACAAACTTGACTCAGCTAGTTTAGCTTACATGGATCTATATTGCTTAAAATTGGCAAAATCGATCAATCATATGTACAATTTGGCGTTGTTTTGCAATAATATAATTCAATCGAGGTGGGCATTTGTTGCAATAAAATGGTTTATGAAAAAAAAAACTTGAAGTCAAAAAGTGCCATAGCATTTGCAACAAAAAGGTTTATGAAAAAAACTGAAACTTGAAGTCATCAAGTGCCATAAAAGGATGTTTTTTTTGTAAATTTTTGTAAACATAAGTCTAAGTCCAAAGTTTGGAATGCAGTATTTCGTTTATTTTTCTTTGGTAGAGCAAGCAACACATATTTATTATTTGCTTCATTAAGGCATGTAATTTAACATTCAAGTCTTATTATTACTAGGGGAGTGCCCGTATGCGTTGCAACGGACTAAGAAAAGAATATATACACTACAGTAACTATTTGCTACAGTACCAATCGCTACAGTACCCCAGAACTACAGTGCTCCATCCTCACAAAAAAATCAGCCGCTGGGCAGATTTCCATCCAGCCGAACAGGCTGATTGGTTTAAAAACATTGCATGCGTGATCAACGGGACTCTTCTCTCTGGCGGCCCCTCCTCTTCTCTCGGTCGTCGCCTCCTCCGACCCTTCTCTCCACGATGTTTGATTCATAGGAGCTCGCGGCGTCCGGTGGAGGAGCTCGCGTCGGGCATCTCCTCCGGCACGCCTCCGTCGGTGGCGGGCGAGGCTGCCCGAGGCCGAGAGGCGGTCGGGGCTGCGGCACCCACGACGACATGGAGCTTGCTCACTGCCCGCTGGCGCATATTATCTCTCTCTCGGCGTTCTGCCAATGTCGCTCTTGCTCGGCAAGGCCTCCCCATGGCGTGAGCCGGAGCATATCCGGCAGCGGTGCGAGGAGTTCTTCCGGCGATCCGCATCTCCGGTAGCGGTGCAGCGTGCGTCTTAGCGTCCGGCTCCATGTGCTGAATATCCGATTGTTTTTGTGAAGTAAGCATAATTAGTCATTTACGTATCAATTATCTGCCGAGAAAATCCATTACATTCTTTATATGCAAGTCGATATATACACTTTGGTTTCGATTCGTATTTTGTAATGTTGCCATAATCTTTAATTCTCATAATATTTTTGGTATTTTCTTTGTGTTGACACGATTATTTATAGTTGGTCGATGTATAGTACTAAGACCACATATAGTACGCTCGACATCCCATATATGCTCTATTAAACTATGGCATCGACCTATGACATTGGTTCCCAAAACTATCCCATAATTGCCGCTTTGATCTATTCACATTGGTGAGGAGAAAGATGGAAACATAGATCAGAGCTCATGACAGCTCATGACAGATCTGAACAACTTGCTTAGCTTTAGAAATTTCTTGTCCAGAGATGCAGGTATGTCTGCTCGCCCCCTTCCGTATGTCCGCTCGTGTTTTTCATTTAAGCAGTCTACAAGAGTATCGTGGATTGAGGGTGCGAAGAAGAGAAGTGTATCCTCGAGGTTTTACTGACGCTGCCACCGCTCACGCCGCTGTTCGGGCGTTGATTTGGGCCGTCCGACGTCCGCCCGCCGCGGATCGGGCGCCAATTTGGAGCCGCCTGGCTATCGCCGGCAGCTCGCCACCGTGCTGGCTCACTCGCCCGCACCGGCCGCCATGCCCGCTGGGCCGCGGCTGCTGCCCCGGCCGTGGCTTCGGCCCGCCGGGTCCTCCGGAAGCGGCGGCCTCCTTCTCTCCTCTCCCGGCGCCAGGAACGGGGTAGCGGACTCGAGAAGGAGGACGGGTTGGCGCCGCCAGTAGCTGCCCTAGCCGTGGAGGCGCTGCCGCAGACCTCCCCGGGGGCGCCACCCGAGCCCAACACTGCTACTTGGGGGAGGAAGAGAAGGCCGATGATGACGCGCTTTGGGGGACCGTGGGAGGGACAACGATGACGTCCAATAAGCGGGCGACGGTTAAGGTGTTGGTGGGGTGAATGACCTCACCACAATTTATATATTGGTATAGATTATAATTATTTTTATGAACAAGATCATTTTCTTATTAATTATGAAAACAAGGTAAA
Organism: Cenchrus purpureus; assembly: GCA_022644695.1. Taxonomy (NCBI): domain Eukaryota; kingdom Viridiplantae; phylum Streptophyta; class Magnoliopsida; order Poales; family Poaceae; genus Cenchrus; species Cenchrus purpureus. The sequence goes on from CP053459.1 coordinate 85,743,876, forward strand.
TCAATTGATATTGTGCTCTATGAGCTTGTGTGTGTGTGTGTGTGCATCAGGTACTATTGTAAATCATTTTATTTAGGAAACAAAATGAATACATATTTTAGATTTTGACCATCACACTATCACAATATTAAAATAATTATGTTGATCGGGAGTATCAAATTGATATAGCTATAATTATAATTAAATAGACTTGTGGAACATACGATTATTTTTATTTAAAATAATATACCTCCACAGAAGTCAGTCAGTTAAAACCTCTCGGCAGCGTTGAAACACTAAGGAAACTTTATCTAATAATTAAACGTGTCCAAGATTCAATTGAATAATATTATATCAAAGATGTCATCAATGTCTTATACGATTTTTTTCCCTGCATATGAGATATATCATCGTAATTCATTTTCTCGTCCATCAGCTTATGAGGTGTAGGATAGAGTGGTTAAGGGCCTAAATATTTTCCTAGAATTTCAAGGATCAAGCTCAAGAAAAGGCCATGCTATGTGTGTTGAGCTACCACTACTGATGATTAAGCGCTGAGTTGATTGTGATGGTTGCTAGTGCGAAACAGCACAAAATTAGACGCACGCTTTTTCAAAGCTCGCGCTTACTATATGTGCATATACTCTAATCACATTCTTAGGTAAGTTTTTGTAAGATGTGATAAGGGTCATGATTGTTTCTTGGAGTATCCGGTTTGTTTCGTCACGCAAAACATAACCGAGTAGCATACAATTAATAACATCAATCGTCATGCCGCACCGGAGACTGACTTTGCTAGTATTAAACAAAGCACGCTTGTCAATATTTTCCTCCAATACAACACAAGATATCATTAAGAAAAGGAAATGCTAAGGCAGGCATCCGGAAGGGAAGAAAATATGATATGTTTCAATAGTTGATATTCGAGGTTGCAGCTATTGTTTCCGCATGTTTCATGATAACTGTTGCATGAAACATAGTATTCATGTTACCATGGAAATTTTCTATCCGAGAGTCAAGTGGTTTAATTAATTTTTCTCATATTTTTCAATATTGCATCTATAATTTTTCGATGTTACAACGGAGGTCCGTCCCTTAAAAAACACGGTGCCATTATTAACATGAAAGAAAATGATATTCTTCTAGATGGTTTCCGTACACGTCAATGTCTCATTGATTGTTAATTTCAGTTTACATGTTTTTAAAAGCATAGTGCAAACACTCACACCCATTGATCCATACAATAAGTAACGTTTGTGTACTGAGGTATATGGAGATTATTTGGAGTAGGATTTGAAATATGCAGAAAGGCCCTTTCTGCAAAGTAGTACAAAATTGACAGTAAACAATGTACTCACTCCGGTTAGGCGGTTACAACACCTCTTGCTTTTACTCTTTACCTCTACTGTTTAGGGACATGAACAAGAACGATGTCTCTGAGTCGTTACATCAAAAAAAAAATATTACTAGGACTTTATTATATGTAATTTAACTTCAATAATGAGTAGTACTTTGCTGTTGAGCTGCATCCATGGACTATAGTATATAAAAGGAGCGGCGAAGATGTTAAGACTAAGATATAATTGTTTACTTCAGATTTTGATCCCTTTCATTGATCATGTCGTTTTTATACAATTTGCATTCACATCGACTAGATCTGATTTGAGCTATATGTTTGGTGAGATTCTCGTAAAGCCGCCCTAAAAAAAATGAATGCAGCCACCACCTCGTCTGTTTTCCCGTGGCTTTATGCAAGCATTGAAAGTTCTTTAGAGATGTCACATTTGTCTCCATTAACCACAGTACAAAAATCTAATTTTGTTTTGATACGCATGATCATGGTTTGCTTTCTCATTGTTTCTTAAAAAATTAAACGGCTGAGTGAAGAGACGACTTCCATCCAACCTTAACGTGCTCCAAGAACTAGTGCTCCACCACTACGCCCTACCGCTTTGAAAGGAGAAGACAACGAATGCTCGTACTAACCCAAGGTGGTCGTTGTCATTGCCGTCGACGTTGCTAACATACAGTACGTGATTATTGTATTGACATGCTCGATTTAGGGGACAAATGTTAGTGGCAATGCAATCATTTCACGTGGTTAAATGATTGGTCTCTTTCTTTGTAACTGAAGGAGCAAAGGAGGTGCCTCTCATCCATTGAGATGATGTTATGCAGAAGCATTTTAAAGGCAGACAGCTTAGCTTAGTTCTAGATCCCAAGATGCAGCGAGCACGCAAGGCTCACGAGCAGCTACGATGCAGAACACAATTTTTATTCCTCAGAGAACACACGGCTCACGTGCAGCTACCATGACGCCCACCTCCGATCAGCACCCCAAAACAATCTTTTATCCCTGAGAGCACAGCCAAAAACAAACAGAGCAGAACGAAAACGAAACATCACGAAATTGTTCAGACTTCTACATATACCAGGCCTGCAAAACTAAAATTTTGCAAACCATCCATGCAATTTTGGTTAACACTGCCAATTCCAAGTCGTAAATTGGCCCATGAAAGGACGGAAACAAAATAACCTGAATGCACAACACAGTGGAGATGCAGAATCACAGCAAGGATTCAGGACACAACACATACCAAGAGGTAGGCATTCGGTGGGTCAGATGGTGCTACTATGTCTAACCAAGAGGATATCATTACTTGTTACCACACCCATACGGCCATACCTTCCGAAAGTGAATAGACTCCCCTCAAAAACAGACGCCAATGGCAAGCCCCTTTGAAAAACCTGCAAAGGTTTTCCAGTATGACAGCACCAGTTACAGAAGGGTAAGGTGCAATCTCAGTGTATACTGTCTAAACAGCAAAACTAAAATGAATAATAGAAAGATGTAAGGAAAGCAAGACAATTGTTCAAAGGTATGCTGCTTATCTCTGGTGCTAGCAAGGCACAACTCGAATAGGGTCGATGCCTCACATCAGTCACTTAAACTGGCTTCTGAGGCAGAACCCTGTCACTCAAAAGGAAAAAAAGAGGAAAAGAAACAGACAAACGAAAAGCAATGAATGCCAAGGCATATTGAGAAAGCAATTCTATGCAGACAGGATAACTGAAGCTGTAGACAGGACCTTTCAAACAATTACTGATACAAGATACACATGGTAATAACCAGATGAAAATATAAGGCAGTACTTTCAGCAAACCAAGGATATTTGGACCATTTCACTAGCCAAAGCATTCCGATTCAAAAGTAACAGCTAAGTTTTTTGTAGTCTTGTATACAGACTTTACTTTGAGTAAGTGGGTACTCCCTTGTATCTTCACTCGACATCCCAGAATTGAGCTCCAACAACTCTTCACGGAATCATGAGCCTGAAACGACAAATATGCGGTTGGTTTCGACCTCACTGTATGAAATCACCTTACAAGCTCCAGTTTTACATTTAGAAAGTTCACTCCAAGGAACAAATCTCGAGTTAATGAAGAATACATTTTAATATATCAGATGAACACTCCGAAAGTTCTCCGAAGATCTTCATACCCTGCAAATAAAACTCCTAAATCAGAAAGGAAGATTTTAAACACCAGTTCAGCGTTCTGCATCATCATCAATCAAGTGATACTGTGATCAACCAGTTGGATGAAACAGCAGCCACCATGTAAACACTGGTTGCTGTCATATAGCAGATTCTTTAGTGGCCCCTAAAGAGCCATCTACTGGTCCTTGTATCCCATTAATATCAGCTACAGCAGCACAAACATCATTTTTCTCATCTTCTTCCAAACCACCATCATGTCTAGATTTCTTATGGTTGCTACTATCATTCAGATCAGATTCTGTTGAGCTCCTCTTATGTGCAGCAATTGAAGTATCCACCTCTCTATCTTCCACTGAATCCTTGTCAACTCTACGAGATCTTTCTGCTTCACCCTTCGCTGACCCTTCATCTTTGTTACCTCTATGGGATCTTTCCACTTCATCCTTTACAGAACTTTCATCTTTGTCACCTCTGTTACCTCTCTGGGATTTTTCTACCTCATCTTTTACAGACCTTTCATCTTTTTCACCTCTGTTACTTCTATGGGATCGTTCCACTTCATCTTTTACAGACCTTTCATCTTTTTCACCTCTGTTACCTCTATGGGATCGTTCCACTTCATCCTTCACAAACCTTTCATCTTTGTCACCTCTGTTACCTCTATGTGATCGTTCCACCTCATCCTTTACAGACCTTTCATCTTTGTCACCTCTGCCTCTATAAGATCTTCTTTTGTCATCCTGAATCTCAGACCTTCTGCTGTCCTTTTTATCGCTGTGACGGTGTTTTCGCTCAGGAGATCTGGATCTTGAATGCCTACTGCGGCGAGAATGGCGGTCACGAGTTGGTGATGATTTGCTTCCTTTATGGTGTCGTGGTGATCTTGAACCAGCCCGAGCTGACCTTGATTTCGATGGACTTATACTTTCTTCTCTTTGTTGCTTGGGTGACCGAGAATCATCTCTGGAGGATTTCTTATGCCTTGGACTTTTACTTCTGCTCCTGTTTCTCCTTGAACTAGATGAATGATGATCATGGGATCGGTCGCTCTCTCTCCTTCCAGATCTGCTATGCCTGTCCCTATCGTCCCTATGTGATCGATCACTACCATATTTTGAGTGGCGAGATCTTGATGGTGAACGTGATCGATGTTCCCTTGACCGTCTGATTGGGGGGGAGTAGGAGCGGGATCGCCTGCTCCTACGGTACTTGATAGGTGATCTTGACCGAGATTTTGATCTACGAGTAGTGGGTGATGGTGATCTGTAAATCAAATAAACCTGTTAGGCATAAGCGCATGATATAGGAAGGAAAAGCAGTCAATCAGTTGCTTTCTTTCCTAAAGTTGATAAACATCTAGGATGAAAGGCAGGAAAATTACCATCAAATAATGCAGCCAAACCAAAACAAAACTACAAAAGAAGTAATACTGCTGCAAGGTCCTAAACTGAGAGATCTCTAGTTCTATAGCACAAAATTATATTTAATGTGGATATGCCAGAATACCTATGGGTACATAATTATAAACGAAGGAAACAAGAAACCCCACATCCATGTTATCAGTTTCAGACTAATTCATAAGGTTTATTCCCTATCCTCTGTAACATAAATTTTTATTCACAAGGTTTTGTGTCCCTTCTTTGATTTCCATAACTCATGAAATGTTGAGTAGGCATTAACTCTCCACCAATTAGCGGCCTACCATAAAGTTTAGCCAATCAACAAAACAAATGATTTGAAGCTAAATACTCTTCAGAATAAAGCATGTGTTCTCAAATAGCAAATGACAATCGCATCCATGCTATCCAAAGAGGTGTAGGAGTTACCAGGGAAAAATGATCAATTTTCCGGGCCCAACTCAAAATCTAAATGTAGACTACAATCAGGTCAATGCAATCATTCTGTTACCAAGATATTCACCAGGAATTCTTTCAAAACCGGAATGACGCAACATTTATAGTTACATAAAATTGTACAAATGTAACATTCATTCTGTGTAGAAATCGAATGAGTAAGAAGGCAAAATAAAAGAATACCTTGACCTCCCTTTGGCATCCTTTTCTGCCACATTATCCCCACCAAATCCCTCAGCCTTCAACTTCCTGCTTATCTCAGCAGCCCTTGCTGCAGCTGCTTCAGTGGCAGATTTCATAGTGGCTGCACGTGCAGCAGCCTGTTGAGCTGCTATTGACTGTTGCATCAATAGAGCCTGCTGGAATTGCATCTGTTGCAATTGAACGGCTTGTTGCATCATCATAGGCAAGTTATTATTAGCTTTAGGAGGAAGAGATTTAGCCATCTCCACATTCAATGGACGACCACCAACATTCGTGTTATTGAGTTGCAATGCTGCAGTTGCTTCTTCAGGTTTAGAGTACTCGACATAAGCAAAATGTTTCGAATCCGTGATGGTACAATCAACAACTTTACCACATACCCCAAATAGCTGCTTAATATAATCCACACTAAGAATTGGACTCAGGTTGCTAATTTGAACAATTTTCTTTAGGGCATCAGCTTCAGCAGCTTTATCCATTGAGCCTACAAGAATACAATATACAAATGAGCAACAGACTGGCAACATGAAAAAAACCATTAACTGCATATTACAATTTAGAATAGCACACTTGCTTAAATTAAGGGACCCAGTTGCTAGGTAGAGTTTGAAAATTTTCATTGCATATATAGAAAAATATTGGATATCAAGCAACAATAACAGTACTAAGCAACAGTGATACTGCAACGATGATTACTAGTCAGCTACTAAATTTGTGATATGATGAAAATAGTTAGCCACCAAGGCATGGACATCCAGCGCATCTGGCACAACAATACAACATACTACCTAAGCATACTTTCTGCTGTCTACCATTAGTTGCCAACATTATAAATCCATGAACTTCCAAAACAAATAACATCCTACCTTTCCCGTTCCCAGTTCAACATTAGATCACCTAGATTATTTGCAATGTGTTTGGAAGGAATCATTACCTGAAGCATCTCCTGAGGCTTTAGCCTGCGCAGCATGTGCCTGCAGTGCCTGGGCAGCCATGATGGCTTGTGCGGCTGCCATGGCTGCCGCAGAGGGTGCCATGGGTGTGTTGCCAAAGGCACTGACAGACGATGTAGCAGCAAGCAACGTCATCAGCAGCTGTTGCGGCGGGTGGGTGAATTTACAGTCAGTATCTGATTTTGTGCACCTCCCATTCACATAGTCCCGGCATATTTCCCCCAGTGAAGCACCAACCCCAGGAAGGACAACTCCACCAGAGGAACCAGTGGAGGAACTGGGCATGGCCCCAAGGAGGCTGGGAAATGCATTGGAGGGCGCGCCAGTGTAGTTGGGCATGTTGGGCATGGTCTGGTTAACCATATTGGGGTAGGCGGAGCTGACGGTCGGTAGCGTGGAGGGGAAAGCTGACGTGGGTGTGGCGGTGGAACCGCTGAAGAAGACGGGAAAGGGGCTCCCCATGACGGGGGAGCCGTCGAGCTCTACGTGGACCATGTAGTTGCCGCGCTTGGGGACGGCGTAGGTCACCGTGTAGGATCCGTCCCCATTGTCCTTGACAGCGCCGTCGAGGTCGTCGCCGCCGACTCCTGCGGCAGGGGAGACGCTCACGCTCACGCGCGCACCGCCGGCGGTGAGTCGCCGGCTGTGTCGGTCCTTAGCGACGACGGTGAAGGTGGCGGGAGTGCCGGCAGATCCGCCAGCGATGCCAGGCCCCGCGGCGGAGCACTTGGACGGGTCGACCGGGCCGGGCGGGGCCGAGGCGTCGTCGTCCGAGCCGGGGGAGGCCGGCTCGTCCGGGGAAGGCGGGGCGGGGTCGGGGTCCTGGTCGTCGTCGCCGGACCCGGCGGCGGCGAGCGCCTTGAAGGTGGCGTCGAAGGCGGCCTTGGCGGCGGCGGCGGTCTCGGCCTCGGACTTGAGCTTGGCCTCCTCGGCCTGGCGCACCCAGATGGGCTTCGGCGCCGCCATGGGAGCGCGGCTTCCGCTGCAATAAACCTAGTCCGCCTAGATGCTCCTCCTGAGAGCTGCGGGTCGGCTAGGGTTTGGTGGAGGAGGGGGAGCAGATGCGGGCAGATCGAGGGAGAGGCCAGGGAAGAAGAGGAGCCGGATGAGGCAACAAAGGGAAAGGCAGCCGCCGCCGGGAGAGGATGGATTCTCTACGGAATCTGGCTGGGGGCAAAGCCCAACCTAGACGGCCCAGCCCAACTTGCCCAATAGGCCCAATAATAAAGCTATTCCACGGAAAATTTCCGGCCCCTTGCCTGCTGCGGAGCTCTGGTCGAGGAACATGGCGCCGCCCGAACCCCGGCGCCCGTACAAGCGCCCGGCCATCTCCGACCAGCAGCGCCGCCGCGAGCTCGCCCTCCAGGCGCAGTCCGCCCGGCGCGCCGACGCCCAGGCGCGCGCCCGCGCCCTCGCCAGCTCCCTCCTCACCACCCCGACCCCGCCTGCGGCCACCCATCGCCACGAAGAGGAGGACGAGCATGAGGAGGAGGAGCAGGAGCACACCGTCGCCGACGTCGCTGCGGTCGCATCCAAGCTCCGCGGCTCCGAAGCGCGCCGGTGGTTCGCCCGCCAGATCATGCTCCCGGAGTGGATGGTCGACGCCCCGCCCCACCTTGCCAGCGACTGGTCCGTCCCCTACTTTCCCCAACTCTCCTTCTGAGTAACCTACTGTTTCAATTTGATTTGTGAAATTTGGTACTGTTTGATGCTCTTTTCTCTCCAAAGATACCTCCGTACCCTTGATATCAACAAAAATCCTTAGTTGTGATTACATATTCAATGTTCAACTAGGTATTGTGACTGACGAAATAAGAGGACTGACGCTGCTGCAATGTTTTCCTTTCATGTATTGTAGGCATGTTTTTGTCAGGCCTTCTGGGAAACGATGCTTGGTTGTGTCTTCCAATGGCATGACAATTAGCAGGGCGCGAAATGGATCAATCCTTCACCGGTTCCCTTCTGCTCTACCAAATGGATCGAGGAGAGACATATCTGGCCCAGCAAGCTCCTACTCCATACTCGATTGCATTTTTCATGAGGTACCCAAACCTAGTTGTTTCCCCCTTCATTTGGTGTGCCGGCTGGTTGATCTTTTTATGCATCTTGCTTTTAGGACTATATAATTCTAAATTCTAATGTTCTATCATGCTTGTGGTGCAGCCTGATCAAACATACTATATCATTGACATGATCTGTTGGCGTGGCTATTCACTGTATGATTGCACTGCCGAGTTCAGGTTTTTTTGGGTAAACAGTAAGCTCACAGAAACTTCAGCTGGTGATCCTCCATCAACATACCATCGATATAGATTCAGTGTTGTCCCCATATATGAGTGCACTCTTGAGGGTCTTCAAGCAGCTTACTCTGGGAGCACACCTTATGTCAAAGATGGCTTGCTGTTTTACAATAAGTATATTCCTTGTTCCCTCCCAATTATATCCTCATATTTGACAGATATCTCTCTGAACCACTCTCAAAATCTGTTTGTTTTGCAATCAGGCATGCACATTATCAAGCTGGAATCACACCCCTTACACTAGTATGGAAAGATGAAACTTGTAGCCAATATGTTATTGATACTGACGGCAAAGGAGAAATTCCAAATGAGCAGCATGTATGTTTCTCTATTCTTAGTGTGCAGTGTATTTACTGTGAGAATTTTCCTTCTGTATTTTCTAATTATTAAAGAAAATATAATTTTAATCGTTATATTTTTGGAAAAAATCAACAAAAAGAACTATTTTCCAACTGTCACTGCTACTGTTTTGCACCTTATTTGTTTTCCTCCCTGTGTCTTCATGTAGCTTGTGCTGGAATTACAAGAGGATGGAAAGCTAGTAACATCTGATGACCCTCCAGTCGTGTTTGGTAGCTTGGACAACGAATTCATACAGAAGGTATTGCTTTGAGTTTCTAACTAAAGAAACGTGTGGAATCAAAAAAATATCACAATCCCCTGTTTATAAGAACTTGCATGGTGCCCCAACCTTTTATTTGTTGAAATTTGTACATAATTGAATTGTTGTTTGTCTTATAATTGGGTAATTCAGATCATCTACATTCTTTTTACATTATGCTTCTTTAGCGCATCAGTGATGCACCATGCTCTATGATTACCTGTCAGTTTTTCGTATCTGGAAATGTTTGGGGCATTAAATTTTTATGATTCTACAGTCAAACCTGCGAGCAGGGAATCTTCTCCGTTTGCTGTAGAGAGAGAGTGAAACTTGTTGATGGAAAGATGCAGATTGGTGAGCTGCTATTTGTTGGAAAGCCAAATCGTGCTCGTGCTTTCGCTGACAGCCATTCAAAAGTAAGTTCTGACATCAGAATGCACAAATGCTTCAAGCAATTTCCAATTCATCACATCTTCCTATTTTTGTCATCTTGTATGTTCAGGCTTTGTTCCAGTATGCTGCAAGGCATGCTCCTCTGAGAATTGATGATCTTGTTGCTTCCATTCAATCAAACAATATGGAGCTTGAGTCCACAGATGTTGAAATGCAAGATTAAGGTGAGATGATTGTCTATGCAATTTAGTTTTTTTAAACAGTGCATTGTTCTGTTTATTAGTTGACCTCTTCTGCAATATCTCATTCCTCGAGTATTTTTTTTTGTCTGTGTGTAATTAGAATCTTTTCGTAAAGGGTACACATGTGATAATATTTACTGTTTCATTGGATTCAGGATGGGGCTTTGTTATCACGAATGCAACATCTGAATGCCAATACAAAGCTAGAGTGAAGGGGCTGCAAAAGGTACGCCTTTCTCCTGTCTGCGTTGTTGAGCTAGATACTTTGTGCATGTACTTTGTCTGGCATCACTTGATACATAGATAATTTTATGATGAAATTTTAGGACAAGGATTTTTTGATGTAATGTAAAAGGTCTTGAATATATTTTTTCAACTTGGCTGCCTCTGACTTGCTAAATTGTTAACTGTGCCGGTGACCGGTGTACATATAAAAAATCTGAAATTAGGCCGTTCCCTTTTGGAGATAACACATTTGTGCATGTGGCAGGTTGCAGATCCGTCATTCATAAGATTTCAGCAAATGTAGTGATTGTCTGAAACCCGTGGTTTTCAGGGGTAGTGCGTTTCAGGTCTGATAGATATTAGTACCTCAAGACCTGCAAAAGGAAAGAACATGAATTTGTGGAGTAAACATTGGTTTGACATCTACATGAATGCAATGTGTAATGTAATTCAACTTGTTAAGTATGTTTGTCATGAGTCTGCAATCAATGAATGACAATTCTGATTGCCGGAAAATGCTCAAAGGAAATGCAATTCAATGGTTCTTCCAGGGTCTGAGTCCTAACACCTGAATCTATTATAACGTCATTGTCATTTTAATTAAGCAAATGTAATACGGTTTACCTGCAGCCTTTGCCGCTGCGGCTTCTTGGTACACATCTGTCAAGAAGGGCCGATCTTCCCCGACCGACTGCCAAATTTCGTAGAAACGATAAATGAGCAATCACAATCTTTGTTTCAAATACAATGGCAACCATGAATGAGTCGAAGGTGATCGATAGCAGCCGTCCGTACCCGACCGTTGTGTCAAAGAATCCACAGAGGTACTTCCTCAGATCTCCGTAGGTAGTGTTACCGAAAATAAGCCTCTGGGCTTCTCTGCTGCCACTTGAGTATATGTAAGTCTGCGATCAAGTGCTGCCAAGGTTAATTCAGCAAGAATTTGAGAAAATTTCAGCATATATTTGAAGTGCTGGACAATGTAAGTGAAATTTCAAGTAAGCACATGTAGCATGTTGTTGTATGTGCAGAGAAACAGCAAGAACCTTGATGCCGCTAGCGTGCCATTTCTGAAGTGCCGGAGGAACATCATCGAACACCACCCCTTTGATTTCTTCGCGCTCGAATCCAGTTCTCCAGATGTGGCCCTTGACGCGAGATCAAAATCAATGAAGAGAATTGTCTTGTGCAACTTAATCTGAGTGCTGTGAGGTGGCTGCTAGCTTGGAGCTCAAGAGGATCTTGACAACGATAATGGCGACGCCATCAGTACCTGCAATTGCTTCAGCGAGGTTATTTTCCTGTCCGCCTTGATCATGGCCTCCACATTGGCGACCAGCGCGTCGATGACCGCGTCCTTGCCGGCCTCGTCCGGCGGGACCGGGACGGCGCCGGCGACCCCCTCAGTCAAGTCCTGCTCCACCTGGGCACGCAGCAGGGCGATGTCGTCGTTGGTCTCGTCGGAACCGTAGGTGGCGTCGAGGTGGTTGCGGACGTTGTCGCGGGCGTAGGGGAAGAGCACGTCGGTGACGAACGAGATGGGGCTCGTCGTGCCCTCGATGTCCAGCACCACGCTTCGCTGCGCGGTGGAATCGAACTCGCTCTCAGTTCAGATTAGTTGACGGGGGAGGGTGAAGGGGTCGATCGCTCACTATTGACGACAGTTGAAAAGGACCGGCGGCGCTGGCAGGGGCCGCTCCCAGACGGCGGCGGTCGTCCAGTCGCCGTCGTGGGCGTGGGATGCTGCTGGTTCCGGCGGCCGGGAGGCTCGTAGCCGCCTTGAGCGACGGCCTGCAGCGGCGGAGCGAGGAAGCGCATCCTCCTGGAACGAAGCATGCCCTGCAGCCGGAGACCTGGGAACCGGAACGGATCCAATCAGACCGAATCACCACCCCGCGCTCCAGTCCAATCATCACCTACCTGTGACACCGGCGGCAATGGCGACACCATCGTCGTCGTCTTCCGTAAGTGCTGATGGCCTTGGTCCCTTCTCTCTGGTGGCCGGCGCGCAGCTGCTTTTTCGGTGGATGCCGGGAGCTCGGGACCGTCGGATAGGTGTGGCTTTTCGGTCAGTCAGTTCATCCAACCAGCCAGCGAGTGGCTCCTCTGTCCTCTCGCACACGAACCAAAGTGAGATCCAAACGTGAGCCTAAAAGGGTAACATTTGACAAACTTCAAGCCAAATTCAAATTTCTGTTGATCGCTTAGAGGTAGCTGAGGTCAAAATGAAATCTGGTAACCCGTTACTATTTTAAACTTTTCCTTAACGCAAGTTTTTTCGCAATGTTTGGATAGGAGGTTTGGAGCCCGAATTCACAAGATCGTACCGGATTTCTATGAAATTCAACCAGGGAGCAAGAGTAACTTTTCACTTTTCTTGCCATTCTCACTCCTTAGTTACTAGCCTCATGCATCATAATATCACAGGACTGATACTCTAAGAAGACCAATGCAGTTAATCAAGAAAATTAATAATTCAACAAACTTTTATTAATTCTACTTCTAGTTACAAGAGTGCACTGTCACAGGAGGTAAGAAAAGAGCATATACAAGAAAACTAATTTCAAATGCAAATATATACAGTTTATATGTTCATGTTTGTATCTGTTCTCCAGCAGCACCAGCCTTCTACAAATCCAAACGTTCCATTTCATATACAAGCTACAAACTCTAGACTCCTGAAAAGAAAAGGGCCCAGGAAGGGGGAAACAAACTCATTATGAGATACACACCTAAATACAAAATAGTACTCATGACTCATGAGTTGAAGTTTTGCATCCTTGCAAAGAAACGAGGAAACATGATGGATTTTGAGTCCAAACCTTTTCATACGTCTCACCATTAGCTATACTTTGTTTAACCCCAGCTGAATCAATTTTTGCATTAAAGTCTTGTACTCCTGGCTCCTTGACCACTCATCGATCTCGCGAGCTCGCATCACAGGCAAAGGGTGTGAAAGCTCTCTGGTTTGAGCATTCCTGCAACGCTTAAGGAGATGGAGAGGAATGTCATGCAACAAATTCATTTCCATAACATTAATAGATTGCCAATCATGGTCCATGAGTTAACAGTTCTAACCGGATGTACCACCCAACTGGGTTCGATGCAGCTTTGTCGTAGGAACGAGCTTGCTCCAAGAAGGCATCAACATTTAGCTGATCGGCAAGAGATGGGCTTCCTCCAGCCAGTTTCATCAGAACAGAGATGACAACCTCTTGACAATCAAGAATTGAGTATTAGGTGACGATACAGACTTATAGAGTAAGAAATCACTGCACAAAAGAACAGATATTCCTTCTATGAAAATTGCTAGCCAGACCCAGATGATAGAATATTGCAGATCTCATATCAAGGGTGCAGGCATCCCCAATAGTGCAGATGATATAACAGTGCAGATTTCTATCATGTTGGAGCATTTCAAAATTTCGTCAAAACATATACACATAAAATTATGTATAACTGCAATAATTTAGTTTCAAATTCATCCTATACGTCAAGAAAAGAAAGACGCATAATTCATTTATAAATCTCTGGAAGCACCATGCAAACAATCCAATTCCAAAGCAAAAGTAAACATGGAAAAAATAGCATGCCAACTCTTCTGCTGGAAGTTGCATTCAGTAAGAATCAACATAAATTTTGAAATAATAATTTGAGGGTGTCAGTACTTTTGGGTCTTGCACCACAAGAAGAGCCGCCCTATCGCAAGTCAGCTCTGCAGCTCGCAGCCATCTGTACAGTTGCTCTTCCATGAAGCCAGCAATCATGCCAAAACCTGAAGAGAGTGCATATTACCATCAGATGCAGTTGATGAACGGTATTTTAGCCCCCTTAGGCATCATATGGTTAGATGGTCTACCAGGGACACTGTATGCTCCCATTGTTAGGATGTTTGCGAAAGTAAGCCACACACCATGATCGCACTTCAGGTGACCCAGCTCGTGAGCCAAAACAGCCTAATTGAAACAACAGAAAAAAACATGTTGAGTAACTGATGCCTTAAGACACTATGGCAAGAAAAGAAGGAAAAAAGGGAACTAATAATTCTCAAAGAATCAAGAAATCTAAAGATGTGTTCAAACTGCCAGCTGTTGACGAATGAAAGACACGTCTGTACCTGCAACTCTTTTCTAGTAAGAAGCTCCACGAGGCTTGTGTGAACAACAATGAATGGCTTTTTGCCATTGATTGCTAAGGTGTAAGCATTAGGAACAGGATTCTGCCGTATGTACAGGTCAGGAGCTTCTGTGTTCAAGAGTTTCGCAGCCTCAACAAGGATCTGGTGAAGTTCTGGCAGCTGCAAAGAGAAAGCATTATCAGTGTCTTGGATTACAGTAGCTTGCGACGGTGAAACCAACAACTCGCTAGCTCAGGAAAATCTTCTTTAATGGCACTGATATCAGTCAGTCCACTGTATTATCAACGTGTAAGAATTTTAATAAGCATAAGAACAGATTGGTGAAAAATAAATGAAACCGACTATCTGAGATGATTAATTTGACAGGCAGACCTGGTTTGGAGACGAGAACAGATGATCCAATGTTCTGGAGGACCATGACTTGCTCAGAGACCGGCCCTGCATTAAGCAAAGGCAAACACAAATGAATTATAACAGCTAGGGCGTTAAGACCTTAAGATGGAATGGTAAGGTGCAAGTGGGAGACCTAGCAAAGCTTTGCCCATGTCGTTAAGGCCAGGGATCGCTCTTAGCAGCAACGTGTTCTGCACAAGAAGAGCAGAGAGGATTTCCCAGAGGACGGGAAGTTAGATGCCATCATGCAAATCGAACAGTATGTACAGACGGAAAGAGAAGACTTGCCTGCTTGTCGAGCGGGTGGCGGAAGTCGTCGGCGTCGAGGCCCCGAGCGGCCCCAGGGGAGGCCCGGGCGGAGGAGGCAGCTGCAAGCACAAGTACGCGCCCGCGCCGCGGGCGGCTGGTGGGGGACGACGACGAGGAGGAGGGCTTTGGGGCGCAGTAGCAGCGGAAGGCAACGTGCTGGGGAGGGAGCGTGGGACCGGGGATGAGCCCCGGAGCACAAGCCGGCGAGGCCGCCATGCCCATGAATCGAGAGGAAGGCAAGGCACGCAGTCCCGCTCGCAGCAACCGCGGAGGAGAAAGACAGACGGACTCACGGACGGCGGGTGGATACGTACGGCCGGCCAAGAGCCGAATTAACCAAGCTCAGTCAGAAGGTAAACTTGTGCAGAATCTTTACAGCTCTGCAAGACTGCAACCAGTAGTACCAGCAAAATGGCAAATGAAAATGAAATAAAATAAAATTCTTGGCTCGACGCGAGGCCGCGACCGTGCTGATTTTGTCTGCTGATCGGAGCGCATGTCCTGGCCGCGCGTTTCTTCCCTCCCCTCCATCCTTCACAAGAAAAAGGGGGGAAAATATCCGAGTCCACAGCTCCACGGCACCACACTGTCATTTGCGTGACTGACGTGCTCCATCTCCAGACCGCCAATTTTAGCTCTCAGCCTCTCAAGCTCAACTGGGTGGGCGCGGCCGTCTCTGTACCTTCAATTCATACGTTGCCTCACCAAATCTGCTACAGTCCACGCCTCCACAGGGTATTTACATCAGCACCCATACCTCCAGACCATGCACAGTTTTCTACTACGCATTCCTTTTTTTTTCAGATCAACACTATGCATTCCTTTTCTTTTTTTTCTTTATTTTTAAAAACGTACATCACTGTCCGGTCAATAGCTGATAAATTAATGCACCTTAGTTTTTCCTTCCTTTCTTTCTTTCTACTTATAGAACACGCATAAGCACGCAAAACTCATTCATATAAACTCACATAACTACATATGCACATCCTACCCCTATGACTGCAAATCCTTTACCCCCTGTTCAAATCTGGGTACCGCCTAATCAATTAAATACTTAGGATCAATCAATGAATGTCTCTTGAGATATTGACCCACAAGTTTTGAGATTGACACAGTTATCATAGACGCACTACTGAAAAGATAATTAACCAAAATGCAAAACCAATGCTGAATCGGAGGCTTAAACCTGAGTGAGGATTTTACCACCAGTAACCATATCTCAATTGACTAACCATCTTAATTTCTATATCAGACAATGCAATGAATAATACTCATAGTATATCTTGTGTATTATGATCAACCACTACTTAGCCAAGTAGTGGTGCACCACAAATTAGTACCTTGGCTCTATTTCTTCCTAACAAATTTGCTTTTACCATCATCATAAACATTTTACTTCCAACATATCCTGTTGTGCTACAAGATACTCGTGTTTCCAGTGCAAGTGTGTAAATTGAGGTTTCATCATCAAAGATTACCAGTGGAATGCATCCTTTTCAACAGAATATCAATGCAGATTAAAGTGTACCTGCATAATTGGAGGAACTAACCTGTTGGACCTCCAGGTCGAATTTAGCTAACAACCTGGTGGCACGTAACCATTCGCCTCGAATATGTCAATCACAATTAGGCCTAATGCCAGAGTCATATGCCTCAAAATTCATATTCAGGTATGTCTTCAGTGCTGTACAAGCAGTAAAAGTCTTCAGGTACAGTTCAAAACAGAAGGCAAACAAATTTAGGAGAATGGCAACTATAACTGCATAGTGACTTTTGACTGCCACTCAAACTCAATAGGAAAATAGAGTTAAAATCACAAGGAATATCAATGTGCACAGATCAACTTACATATGCACAAAAAGTACTGATTCATCAATTATTATGTGTAGCCAAATTTGGGAAAGCACACAAAGGTAACCATTTGAATACCAAAGGGAGTGGGCAAAATTTCCTTGTCATGCAAAAAAAACATCACCTTACTTTGTTTACTCTTTATTTATTGCAATTTGTCAACCAAAATGGGGCAATTTCAAGCAGACCAGCCTTCAAAACCATGAACTTAGAATATTATTAACAACATTGTAGCATACTGGCAATTTGAAGAACTGCACTACTGTCTACTATCAGTTAATCATTAGAAAACAAATACATACACTATACCTGACATATGCGCCCCTGTAAATCTTTGGTTGTGCTTTGGCACATTCAGCATGCATTTGTTTTTATTGTTCACCAAACTATGCAGCAGGCCAAGTTCCTACCAGTAGTCTCCACAAGAGCAAATGCCATCCTTGAAATGGTGAAACCTTTTTGAGTCCCTTACGATAATCTCTCTGTCCACAATCTTTGATATCATTTTGATGGCGGAGTGGCAGTCTAGGCAGGCACTCAGGTTCTTCATAACCCTAATCGGTGTCCCAGGTGGGGTGTTAATCAGGGCAAATGCAATAGCCAGTCTCTCACTGTGGTATTTCAATGACTCCAGCTTTAGCTCATCATCCACCAGATGTAAGGCACAGCTAGTGTCAGGCTCATAGCCTAGTTTATCCATCTCTTTGTACAACCTATCAAGCTCTGCTTTAATGTCAGCTATCATTGGGTTGGTTTGATCATTTGAAGAAAAGCTGTAGATCTTTTGCTTGATTTCAACCCAACTATTACCTGACTCTTTCCTAACTCCTCTATCTCTCATAATCTTTTTCACGCGTGCAGCATCTTCCCAACGGCCAGCTTTAGCGTATATATTGGACAATATAACATAGGGTGTCGCATCTGTGGGCGCCATACTGAACAATTTTTCAGCGGCCATTGCAGCTAAACCCTGGTTTCCATGGATCCTGCATGAGTGAAGAATGGAGCTCCATATTATTGGATCATCCTCAAATGACATCTCATCCAACACTTTCTGAACTTTATCAAAATAACCTGCCCGACCCAAGGTATCAATAACACAAGAATAGTGTTCCTTCCAGGGTGACATGCTATAGTGATACTTCATCAGGTCGAAGTATTTCATGCATTCTTCTGCAAGACCATTGTGACTGCAGGCTGCTAGCACACTCAAGAAGGTGACTGAATCTGGATAAAGACCACAGTGAAGCATGCTTTCAAACATCCTGATGGCATTTTTCGCCTCTCCATAGTGCGCGTAGGCTGAAATTACAGCATTCCAAGTGATGGAATTCTTCTCAGGCATCTCATCAAATGTTCTGAGGGCTTCATCCAAACATCCACATTTTGCGTACATGTCAAGAAGGGCACTACCTGAGAACACACTGGACATATGGCCTGATTTTGTGAAGTAAGAATGCAGCTGCCTTCCTAGCCCAATCATTGCCAGGCTTGAGGAAGCCTTCATGATGCTAGAACATGTCGCCCTGTCCGGCCTTAGACCAACTCTTCTCATCTCACAGAATAATTCCAGCGCTTCCTCATGCTGACCATTCTGGACACACCCGGTTATCATTGCAGTCCAGGAAATGGCAGTTTTATCACTTTTGTTTGCAAAATTTGTCTTTGCAACATCCAGCATACCACATTTTGAGTACATGTCAATCAGGGCATTTCCTACAAAATCCTCCGAAGTAAGGCCGAGAAGTACCAACTGAGCATGTATTTGTTTCCCAATCTCAATGTCAGGCAGTGAGCCAGCTACACTCAGTAAGCTGGCATACGGTAAGGCCCGCCTGTCAAAGCCAATTGTCTGCATCTCCCTGAATAACTTGAAAACCATGCCGGCAGATCGGTTACAAGCATATGCTGAGATCATCACATTGTAAGAAACATTGTCCCGTTCTGGCATCTCAAGAAACAGCTGCTTCAGATCACCAAGGCAGTCGCATTTCGAGTAGAAATCAAGCAATGAGTTGTTGACAAAGACATTGTGTGGTGAGGTGGCTCTCACGACAAGACTGTGAATCTGACGTCCGAGGTGGAGATCAACCATACCTGTTGCCACGGTCAGCATACTAGAAAACGTGAACTGGCTGGCCCCAATGCCTGCATGCCGCATAGCAACAAATAGCTCAAGTGCCTCACTGTGCAGCCCCTCTTTGGAGCAACCCATCATCATGGCATTGAACGTGACCGTGTCCCTCTCTGGCATCTCCAGGAAGACTCTCCGGCCAGCAGCAATGAGGCCCTGCTTGCAGTATGCATCGAGCAACGTGTTGCAGACGACAATGCTGCCATCGAAGCCGAGCTTAGTGACGACGGGATGGAGCGACGCGACATCGCAGCCAGGCACGTTGAGCACGGTGGAGACGGCGACGCGGTCCGGCGCCTCGCCCTCCCTCAGCATGTCACGGAAGAGCGACACGGCATCGAAGCCACGCCCGTCCGCGGCGAGCATGCCCATCATGATGGTCCAAGTATAGACGTTGCGGTGAGTTGCCGCGCAGAACAGGTCCTCGGCGGCGGCGATGCCGCCGTACTTGGAGTAGCCGGTAAGCATGCGGTTGAGGGAGACGATGTCCTTCTCGGGCATCTGGTCGAACACCTCGCGGGCGCGGGCGAGGCGGCCGGAGGTGATGAGGGAGTTGAGGTGGAGATTGTGGCGGTAGATGACTGGGTCGAAGCCCGTCTTGACCATGCGCGCGTCTGGCGGCGTGGAGACGCCGGCGAGGCGCGAGGCCATGCTGAAGGCGCCGGCGGTGGGCTTGAATGGGCGCATGGCGGCGTGGGCAATCCGCGTCACCTCCTCAGCCCCCCACCCTGCCCCGGGTGCCCGCACTTTCCTCCTTTATACCCCGGCGGCGCCCGCAGCTGCCCGTCTTCGTCGCCTGATGCCGACCTCACCAACCGTCGTGGCCTCCGTCGCCGGCAATTGTTGTTGCCTTGTTGGTTTCAAATCCTGAAATTGCGCGGCTACCCTTTTATACGGTGGGTTCCTTCTCAAAATACGCTTGTTGGAAGCAGAGGCGTAAGCCTGATGAAAACGTATTCCTCTTGGTTTTACCCCCATTAAACCACTAGTCATGATCAATTCTCAATGCACGAATCAGGGGAAAATCGCCCCATACTTCTGCTAATACTTTTATTTTAGTAACATTGATACAAGAAATGGCAAACATATGCTCTTCTTTTGGTCAGAGGAATGACATCTGCCTAAAGGAAAAATAAACTTTGGAGAGAATTCATCGGGACAATACACCTGAATTGTAGCAAATGTTTTATTGGAAATGATACATGTGTAAGTCTGATGGTACATTTTATACTCATTTTCTGATCTCAGATGTACAATCATACGGACACTCCTTTGCACAGCTATGCTCGGTTATAATCATGTATACATATGGTGTAACTTGTAACGCCTCACTGCCTATTTCCCTTTTCCTATGGTAACTTTGTGTGGCAAAGCAACAAACAAATCACAGCACCGCGACAGTTATTCACAAGCCATAATCAATTCAGCAAGAGCCGTCCATGAACTCCACAAGAAGTTCCCTGACCGTGCCTCTGTCCGGCATCTTCCCAGCGGCACCATAGATAGGAGCCATTCCGCCGCTAATAGGGCCCGGGTTTGCTTTCACCTGCCAATGCCATTCATCACAAGAAAATAAGGCCTTTTCCAAGCGACTGAATGGATCAATGTATTAGCAATTAGGTGGGCATAACACGCGTCGAGCTACTCACAGTGTTCACAGAATCTAGCAGGTCCTTCAGGAATTCCCCGTAAATATTCACGTGTTGGAGGGTCACACAAATGTGTAAACTGAATCAGATAAGATTGTCAGATTAGACCAACACATGGATTATAATACCCCTCGCTAATGGAGTGAAGATACAATTGTAAACTGTTCGGCTGAAACTAGGATTTACCTGTTAGGTCTCTGCAGAGCGTTAAGGTGCCACCCTTTTGACGACATTATGTCATTCACCTCAAATATGTCAACAACATCTGAGCCGAATGCCACAACGGTCATGTCTGGTTTTCCAATCACAAACAACCCAGGGATCTCTTCAATCCTGCACAACCCATAAATCTTTAACCATTACTAAGCGGTAATCCATTTTGAGGATCCAGTCACAGCTACTTTATAGGAAACACCTCTATTACTTGTATAGAAATATTACGGGCAATCTAATTGATCTGGCATCTGACAATGCGACTACTAGAAAACAATTGCTTATGTGAATGCTACTTAAAATAAAATAGTTATAACAATTAGAAAAAATTTAAGAGTGCTTGAAATTAATGGCAGCAGTCCATCCGGTAACAAAGCCCATAACAATTTAAAAAAATGAGTAAAACATAACTACTGCCAGAGTCTGTCTTTTGTCTTTTCATTTTTAGTCCAGCATGCAGGCATTATACGAAACAAGCTTACCCTCTTTGTATTTTCTTTGAAACTTCCATGATATGAGTTGTACTGTCCAAGTAGCCTGGGATAAGAAAAGGCAACATACATCACAACTACTATTTGATTTCCAGCCATCACTCTGATGGAATTCAGAAACAACAATGTTACCATTCAGACCGAGAGACATCATAGCAGCCCAAGCTCCCGCAATTAATCCACCTGGCCTGCTTCCAGCAATGGTGGGAGAAACATAGAGCCCACCAGTCCACTCAGTAACTGGACAAACAAGGAAACACAAATGCCACTGTGAAGGACTGTTCAAACTTTTCAACAAGGCTCATTACTCGTGTTTGACGAGCGCAATCAAGTTAATATAGCCAACAAATTTCAGGCACCAAGTACTACTTGCACGGATATATTTATATTTGATTTAATGGAAACGTAGGCAACTTGTCCAGACAGTTTGAAGAACATTAGTAACTATTCTTTTTCCCAAAATGTTCATAACTGCTAAGCTGTCAAGATTATGTATTTTCCATAATGGGGACGATGATAGAACAGGAGTGCATATAGAAGTCAGAAGTTCGTTAAAGAAGTTTCATTTTATTTGGAAGGAGAGGAAGAGCTTACCAGCAACAAATTGATGCTGAATTCATTGGTGATGTATGAAGATGTCAGAACCAATCGCGCGGAGAGGGAAAATGTTAGAATTTGATCGAGTAAATAAGTCAAGAAAGAATATCATGGCTTTTTTTTACCTTTCTAATTTCATGATTTCTGTACAGGACAACGCTTGTGCCCTTTGGGGCTAAACCGTACTTATGAACATCTGATGAGATTGATGTAACACCCTTCACAGAAAAATCAAAAGGAGGAATAGGGTACCTGCAGATTGCAGACAAAATACAAACCAAAATACAAAAGTTAGCACTGTCAGACTCAAAGTTCACAAAGGATTTAATCGCGTCATTGATGTACTGCTATTCTTCCCAGAGTCCAGAAGTCAACCAATGCCCCAAAAATGGAAAGAGAAAAAAAAACACATATTAAAGCTATCAAGCTTTGTCACAAGCTGATTTTTACCAGAAATTCAAAATATTTGAAGATTTTTTTATTCCCAATCATATTGTGGATCGCAACAAGCAGGCGCTGCTGTAAGACAGTTCTGTGTGGTGTGTTGGGTGGGCGTTCTTTTGTACTTCTGTTCCTCTTTTTCTTAAAGAAATGATATGGAGCTCTCATGCGTGTTCGAGAGAAAAAAACATAACCGTTTTTAAAATTTATTTGTCCTCAACGAGTGAAAGTTTATACATAAAGGCAAGGCAAACAAATCATTAGATTCCTGAACCTCGAATATCAACGTAGAATATTTGAATGAAAAAAAAAGTTCCTAGAAGAAAATTTTTAATCATTTGAACTACTTCAAGTTGATGTGCTCATGAAAGAGTGGTTACAAGATTGCAACTACAGGAACCATGGTTTTAATGTTCCTACAAATGGTCAATTCGAGGCCATCCATCATTTTAATTCTATTGGAATGAAGAAATAGGTTCTAGACCAATCATCAAGTTGCTGCAATGTTGCTGCAATAAATAGAAGGGTTACTATGAAATGTTTTACTGAGTTCTTCAGAGTGCACATACCTAGTAAAATTTTATGACTAGGAAAAACTAATAGTTATGAAGAGATCTCATACCCAAGCTTACGGGCAAAAGGCAATACGAAGCCACCAAGGCATAAATCAACATGCAAGCAAATGTCATAGTGCGAAGCCAGTTCCCCAAGTTCCTGGCGATATTTTGTGAAGCAACCAACAAACCATTAGGAATAACATGACATACTAATCTTTTAAAAGGATTATAATTGAGGTTCATACCTTAATAGGATCAATTAAACCATGCGGAAATCCTGGTGCAGATCCGATCATCTGTATAGCGAGAGTTTGTTAAGGAACATTATATATAAAAACACATATGAGCAGATGGAAGACTTCCCAGTCAAAGATGAAAGTAATCACCAGACAATTGCGTAGAAGTAGAACAAAGACACCAGAACAGTTTGAGTTAACTGGAACTGGAGTACTGAACAAGGACAGCAAGGACCACTGTGACTTAAAACATGCAAAAGCTTACCATTATGGTGTTTCCATTTATGCATCGCTTGAATCCTTTCACATCTGCAAGAAACTCTTTGTTCACAGGCACTCGCCGCACTTTAATATTGAAATATTCAGCAGCCTTGTCATATGCAGAATGTGCTGATTCAGCAATTATCCTGTACAACAAACTTTTCTTAACATGGAGACAACAGTAACACGTTGCAAAACTTTCAAAAATAAAAGGTACTGGTCGGGAAAATCAAACATAATCAATCATTATCTCACATTTCAGGCTTTGTAATTCCTTTCTTTGATCGCATATAGTCACGTGATGTTTTGACTGCTAATAGTATGCTTTCGGTTCCACCAGATGTCATGTTGCCGCAAATTTGTCCACCAGATGATTTTTCTTTGCTGCCCAGCAAAGCAGCTGTCATTGCAACTACTTCAGCTTCCATGTGTGCCACACTCTTGAATACATCTTGATGCAGTGGATTGGTGTGTGAAAACCTGAAAAGATAAATTAAAAAATTACTGATATGGATACCCACACTACACACAACAGATCAGAATTTGAGTCTAAATTAGATGATTGAATGCCAAATTAAGCTAAGCAGAATCACATGCAACTTTAAGCATTAGTTACGATAAAAAGGCATTCCTCAAAAGAGCAGCAATAGTTCAGAATCGCAAATGAATACTAGCTACCTGTCTGCTATGCTTTCTATTTAAGTGAAGGAATATAGATTTAGATGAGACTTCGTTAAAAAGTGTGTGTACATTGGTTCGATAAAGATTGAAACTGACGTGAGAGAAATGTCAGCCTTACATAGAATAAGCCTTGTTTATCAATTCAAAATGGCCCTCGGACTCACTTCCAGCGATATATCTGCAAGAAAAGTTAACCGGTAATTTAATTTACAAATTAATAACCAAATCAAAGATTTGGAACTTGATTTCCTGCACTAGTTTCAGTTTATTGTCTGTGAGAATGAGTTGCAGTACATACACTGTGCCGGAGCATTTTCCCTGCCATTCTACATCTTTGGCTTTCAATGTTTCAAGATCCTTTATCACCTGCTCGCCAAGGCCAATAGTTGGCAACTCAGCTCGCCGGTTGTTCTTGGTGGAGGTCCCACCAGATTGCATCTTGTCAACAACCTGTACGATAGTGGCAAGGACCAAGGAGACATTGTTATAGTTCGAGGATATCTTGGTGGATTATAGAAAGGTAAGCAAACAAGAAGCAAATGCAGTAAATGATATCTGAAAGTGAGTGATCAGACTTCAGACCAAGCAGTCCATCACTCATGCCATCTCAGAATTAATCAAGGACCACAAGCCTTAGAACTCTCGCGTGCACGAAAGCAGTTAGCTAGCTAGCTATAAAGTTGCGAATTCTAATCCAGATTTAAAGTAGAAACAGTAGCAACGTAGCACCGAAAAGGAAACGGACGGACTCCGTGGTGCAAAATGCATGTACGTATCGATAAGGTGAAACTTGGTCCCAAGGTCATCAGCATATGAACAGTACTGACAGCGAAGCTGCGCCAGGGACTTTGGCTCTTTGCCAAGCCGCCAAGATCTGAACTCGAATCAGAAAGCATCTTCCCAATACGTGCACGTCAAAATCTGTTGACGGAAACAAGTTATGGCAACAGGCTTCCTGTTTACCGGAGTACTTGTACCACCATCGAAGGGGAAAGGAAACAATGACCGGCTATCTACCTCCCCAACGAAATCCAATTCCCACGGGACAATTAATCAGAAGCTCAATCAATAAGCACGGGAGGATAATTTAACTTAATTTCGGTCAAAGAAAGGATAATTTAACTTAATTTCTCAATACGGGCGAGTAAATGAAAACACGAACGCATCTCGATTGGTGCAAGTACGAAGCAGCAGAAAAAGGTTCCAAATTTTCTTCCGTTCGTTCCCGGCGTGTAAAGATGTGCAATGCAACAAGCCAACAACCGTAAAAGCAGCGACTGAGATGCAAACGTGTTAGTAGTAGCATCACCTTCTTCTTCTCCGCCGCGATGTAGCCGGAGACTCCCGGCAGCAACCTGCGGGATCGGAGAACAGCAGAGCAGAGAGATGAGCATCAAGCGTCGGAGAACAGCAGAGCAGAGAGATGAGCATCAAGCAAGCGGTACTGCGGTACTGCGGTAGTACATGCCAGCAGTCGCAGCTGGCGTGAAAAATCAAGCAACATGGACGGAAGGAACAAGGAAAGAGGGAGGGAGGGCGGCGGGCGCTGACTTGACGGCGGCGATGGCGATGGCGACGACCCCCCGGTCGGCGACGGCCGACGCGGCGGCGTGGATGGTCCGGGCGACGAGGAGCGCGAGGAGCGCGGCGACGAGCGCCAGCGGCTCGTACCGGGCGAGGCGGTCGTTGGCCGCCGCCCGTAGGCGCAGCGCCAGCTCCGCCGCCGCCTCCATGGCCGGCGTCGTCGCTCGAGGTCGAGGCACTCCGATTCGATCGGATTGGTGCGGTGGTGTCGTGTTGCGGGAGGGGGCCGGGAGTGCGGGCGGGAC
Organism: Cenchrus purpureus; assembly: GCA_022644695.1. Taxonomy (NCBI): domain Eukaryota; kingdom Viridiplantae; phylum Streptophyta; class Magnoliopsida; order Poales; family Poaceae; genus Cenchrus; species Cenchrus purpureus. Next base: position 85,769,906 of record CP053459.1, read on the forward strand.
GGGGGGATCGAGCTAGGTAGTTGAGGAACGGAGAGCCGGGCCGGAGTGAATTGTTATATAAGGCGTGCGTGGCCGCGTGCGTGGGCGTGGAGGAGGAAGAGGTGGTGGTGGAGCCGGCGAGCCGTGGAGACGGGGGGATTGGAGGAGCTGCGGGGTCGGGCCGTCGGGGAGAGGGAGAGGGAGGTGACTGGTGGGCAGTGGCAGCCGCCGCGCCGCCCGGCAAAGAGGAATTCGAACGGGAACAATCAGGATTGTTGGAGAGAGGAAGCAGAGCAGAGGCAGAGCAAAGCAGGCGGAGCAAGGCACGGCGATCAATGTGAACGGAGAGGGTGTTCTTGACTTCTTGTTTACCTCGGATTATTTTAATTTATTTCCTCTCACATAACAATATTTATAATCTACTAACGAAACACTATTATTTAACAGCCGAATAGACTCTTTGTTCCAAGCATTTATTTATTATCATTTTAATTATTGATTTTTTATGGCTACTGCGCCTTTTTTTTTTCTTCTTCTGATTTTGATATTTCAGATATTGGAAGAAATAAAAGATTCGGGCCTTTGGCTTTTTCAAAGCGTCCGCACCGTTCTGATTTCTTTGTTGATTTTGATATCCAGTTGATTGTTTGCAGTGAATTCAGCAAAGGTGTGCTTTGGAGGGAGCCAGTGAGGCCAATAAATGAAATCCGGAGAACTTTGTTCATTCATGGTCAAAAGATTGTCACCCCTTAAGCGCGTCACAGTTTTTCTCTAGGTGGTTATTTGGTTTTTAGCCACAGTTATAGCTTACCCGTAATTCTTATCTGCCTGTCATGAATGAAAAGTTTGACAGAGTGATGTAGCAAGATGGAAACATACTTTATGCGCACGTCACATTAGGTTTATCCTAACTTAAGCGTGTTCAGCTTTAACTAAGTTTACAAAAAAAAAAACAACAACTATACTGCCAAGTACCAAACATAGGTACTATCATCAAAATATATTCCATCGTGGATTCAATGAAATAATTTTTGGTATTGTAGATGTTATTGGATTTTTCTATAAACTTAATCGAAGTGGCATAAGTTCGATTTAGAACAAATCTAATGTGACATGTAAAATAAATCAGAGGTAGTATTGGTCCTGCCATTAGTCCTTTTTGTTGTTATTCTTTTCCTTCTTATTGCTCCCGGTTGTTTTTTTAGGTTCATTTATTTATTATTATGCGCTTATTAGAATAATATATATCTTACCCAAGTGCATAGTGAAATCTATATAAATCTAAAAAGCCAAAACAACTTATAAGTTGGGGTGGAGTAAGTAATAATTTATGCTTTTCTCTTATAATCTAACCTTCTTTGTGCAAATACCAATAACCACATATCTCTTTTTATGGCTAGTTCACTAATACCAATATGGGGCTTAATATGTTCTCTTTCTTTAAAAATGATATAAGTTCAATGTTTTATACAGTATATTGGTTGTGTACGGTCACGGAAGTCGGAACCATTTTTTCTGAAAAGCATATTTTAAACACATAATTGACCAGGGAGGGAATAGCATTATTTCTCAGTCAACTATAGTAGTACCGGTCCACTGCTGCGCTTCTAGAAGATTAGAAGCAATTAAAGTGGGTACTACCCAGATAACTAGTCCACGCGCCTGACGTGACCTAGCCTAATCTCGCGTATAATGGTATAAGCATTAGCCACGGCTGTCAAGATTGACTCAAGGCTTTTTTTTTTTTGAGAATTAGATTGACTCAAGGCTTGTTAAACTCACGCGATCGTTTTCTGTCAGGTGAGACTTTGGATGGAATAGTACTGCGTGTGGCTAAAAATAAAGTTCCTGGATAGCAGGCCGGAATTTAAAAAGTTCCCTGAGAGTGTTATTATTATTATTATTATTATTATTATTATTATTTTACAAGTACAAGTGCTATTCACGTTGGACAGAAAATAACGACCGTATAGTTCAACGCAAACTCAGAAAGACAGCACAAAACGAACAAGGGAAAAAAATAAGCGTTGTGTGAAATAATAATAATAATAATAATAATAATACAATAAAAACATGAGAAAAATAAGCCTTGTGAAGCGTATTGTTTGAATTTTTAATAATATACGCTTGAATCAAAGCTTTTGTGCTGTCTTTTTTACCAGTAGCTTTTTTTTGAAAGGGTACTTTTTTTAGCAATATTTGAAAGGATACTTGGAGATGGGTGAATTTTGTTATACTTTTTCCACAATTTCCCAAAAATAAATGACACTTTGAAGAATTGTCAAAACTATACTATTACCGCCATATCATACGGCGTTTAGGGGCCAAACGCGCATGGTATGGTGTTTAGTGATGTGTCACTTGAAAACGAACCTAACCGCCGTACCATATGGCGGCTAACCTAAACGCCATATGGTAGGGCGGTTAGCCTCCTACCGCCCGGCGTTTGCAGTCCTGCAAGCGTCGAAATGGGGGATGGGCGGTTGCAAAGACCAAAACGCCATATGGCAGGGCGTTAAGGGCCTAGCGCCGTATGATAGAGCGTTTTTTAACTGGACTACAATGCATGAAATTGCAAATTTCATCACTTAACATAGGAGACTTACATGAAACAACCACACAACTTTGCAATGGTACGTACGACGCTTCTACTACCCTAACCATGCGCCTTACCTAGTCCTAACATGCCTTAGGGAATTTAGAAATTTGATTACAACATTCCTAATCTAGTTGTACGAGTACTGCTCAGAGAACATAGAGCCGCCGGAAAACCGGCAGAGCTTCGCACCTTCCACCACCTCCCCCTGAAAGTGCCTCTAGACCCCTAAGTGGATTTTGGTGAATTGAATGACAAAGCGATTAAAAAACTAATGTATTTGTCTAAGATTGTGAGCAGGTTTTATTTATATATTCATGAGCAATTATTGAAGTATTTATTTATGGATGAATGTTATATGTCTCACATTGGAGAAGACAAATATATGGATGATCCTATTGCATAAGTGACAAATATCAAGTAATAAATGAAGACAAATATTGGGATAATTTGAGAAGGTCAATTCATGGTCTCCCATATGAAGACGTAGCTTGATTAAAATTACAAGGATCATAAAAGAGAAGATAGTAATTCTCTAAGTCAAATGCAAGGCTTCATGTGTTTGTTGAAAGAGGACATAAGGATGAGTGTACACATTATGGTTCTAATTTGGAAGCTTGCACATTCGTTGTCAATCAAGATCAAGCATTTGAAGCGGGTTTTCAAATGAAGGTTAATTGTGTATGAAGCAAGTGGAACTCAAAAGTGGATTGGATAAGTGATGAAGAGATCAACCGAGATGTCTAGGGTGAGGACTAAGCAATCTTTGGGGCCATAGCTAAGCCGCCATTTCGTGTTTTGCTAAGGTGAAGTTCTAGCATCCGTGGGGTCTCCAAGTATCATATCCAAACCTTAAGCGGGAAGCAATGCAAGTCATCACCATGTTAAGATTGGCAATATGGAGTGACTTATGGATTCAAGTGTGCATTCCTATGCTAGATGGAAAGATCCTAAGTCATTAGCTCAAGTATGGACGTGCTCAAGTCAAAGGCTATGTTGAAAGCCCTCAAGTGGATATTGATCAAGTATGGCAAGATTGAAGATGTTCAAGCTCAAGAGATCAACAAAGTGTTCTTAGTTATTCTTGAGTATAGGTATGCCGTACTATCAAGAGGGATGCAACTTAGCGAGTTGACCAAGTCAAAGTGCTCATTAGTTGACCTAAGTGAGATCTAGCCTAAGAGTGTGCTAACAAACCCTCCTAACCTAACGAGCCACTTCATCTCTTTGGTGACGTGTTAGTATCATAGAAAGGGTTTTGGGGTGTCTGCCACGGCGTCGACTGGTCGGGCACCCGACGGCCGGTGCTTGCCCCAACTGACTAGTGACCAACGGCTAGTTTTCTCCTTTGAGGGGTATAAATACCTCAAGCTTTCTTCGCCTTGAAGCTTGCTGTTTCTACATTCTGAGGTCCCAAGCCTTTCCTAACAAGCTCTAAGCCTTAGTGGCTCTCCCCAACCCTCTCTTTGTGAGATTTGTGGATTCAAGCCATATCCTTGGTCTGGGTTGAGAGAGTGAGCTCAAGAGCGACCTTGTGAGCTAACAAGAGCATTTCCATAGCTTGAGCACTTTGGTTTCGCGTCTACAAGCTTTGAAGCGTTTGTTACTCTTGGAGGTTTGCCTCCTAGACGGCTAGGCGTCACGGCTAGCTCCCAACATTGTGGTGAGCAGCGGAAGATTGTAAGGGCTGCGATCTTGCCTCTTCGTGGAAAAGATCCCCTTAGTGGAAAGGAGGAAAGTGGTTGAAAGAGACCCGGCTTGTTGTGGGAATTGTCCTTACAAGCTCCTCAACGGAGACGTAGCCATTCCTTAGTGGGTGGTGAACTTCGGGAAACAAATCCTTTGCTTCTTCGTGTGGTTTGACTCTCTAAGTTGTTTTTCTAGCATATTTGTTTTGCTTCCGCTTTGATCTACTTGGGTGTGCTACTTGTGTGGGGCTCATTACCTTGCTTGTGATCATCTACAAGGCCACTCACCAAGTTTGGTTCGTGCTAGAAGTCAAGAGGTGCTTGAAGTTGTTTTGCATGCGGTGCTACATGCACCGGCCTCGATCGGTGAGGTGCACCCAGTCCCGGCCGGTGCCTCTGTGAAGTCCAAGTGCTTGACCGGTCGACGGTCATCACCACCGGTCTGACCGGTGGAACACTCAAGTGATCGGGAAGAAGAGTTTAATTTGGTTGTCACGCCTATTCACCCCCTCTAGGCGACATCAAAGTCCTTTCAATTGGTATCGAGCTTGGTGCTCGATTCGAGCTTAACCGCTGGAGTTCTTGATGTCGACAACTTGTGTGGTACCGTTTGAGCCTCTAGCTCTAGATGGTTCAAACTACTCTTCTTGGTGCTCCAATGTTCTCATTGCACTTAAGGTTTTGGGTCCTACGTGAGGGTATTATGATTGCGAGTATCCTTAGGAGGACAGGACTCTCTCCTAAGGAATTGGAGAAGAAGCGACTCAATGCGTTATTACTAACCTTTTGTGTAGTTGTGTATGTAGAGAGCTAAAGCATCTTATTCTAAAGAGCAAAAGATTAGCGAAGATGCTCATCTCATTTGGGAATTGCTATTTGAGATAGTTCACACCAAATGGGATGAAATTGAGAGTGATGATGAAGATGAACCAGTGGAGATATCTTCCACAGCCTCTACAACATCCACTAATCATCAAGCATCAACCCTCAAGCAAGAAGAAGATCAAAGAAGCGATGACGTCCTCTCATAGGGACCGGTCGATCGGTGACACACACCTGCCGATGGCCAAGAAGGAAAAGAAGAGTAAGAAGAAGAGGCAGGCCAAGGGAGCTAAGGGCCGAAGATTGAAGCATCAAGCTCTCCGACAAGAGAACTTGAACTTCTCAAATCCGAGTTTGCATCATTGGTTTGTAAGTATGAATCATTGGCTAACAAATATGATCATGATATCAAATCTTTTTCATATAGAGCTAAAGTAGAAGAAGAAGCCAATGATGAGCTAGAAGCCCAACTAGCGAAACTCACTAGTGAGCATATGGCTCTACAAGCCAATCACAAGGGACTTGAGTGCTCCTATGAGAAGCTTGTCGATTCTTATGCAACACTAGAGATAGCCCATGAGGTTGTGCTTTCATCGGTAAAATCTATGCAATCTCTATCTCACACATGCACATGCTCACAAGTTCAAATTAATTTATCTTGCGCTAATGATTATTTGTCTCAAGCAAGCCAATCTAGCATTGAGCATGTACTTGTAGAATCTTGTGATGACCTCATTGCTAAAGAAAATGATGAACTCAAGCAAGAGGTTGAAAAGCTTCAAAAAGACTTGTATGTGTTGAAGGAGAAGAGCAAAGTGCAACCTTCTCAAGATAATCGTGAAGACATGGTGAAGAAGCTTGAGAAGGGATCAATCGTCACTAGCTCAACCCCTCAACAACATACAAGGACTCACAAGCACAAGATTCAAGAAAAGAGCAAGGTTGGGCAAGTCAAGTCCCAACCTCGTCCAACCAAGCACAAGGCACAAGAATCGCTCTCTAGAAAGCCTAGAAGCTCAAACAAATGGAGAGTGTGCTACAAGTGCAGAGAGAAAGGTCACTTTGCCGACTCGTGCCCAAGTGTGAAGATGGGCAGTGGCACTGACCGTGACCGATCGACGGTGCATGCCACCGGCCGTCTTGGCCAAGGCAGCCCCACCTCAAGCAAACAAGGCGAGGAAGACTTCTTCTCTAAGTACAAGGCTCAAGCAAGCATGGACAAGAAACTATAAGGAATGGTGTGACCAACAAAACAAAAGTCGCATTTGCTATGAATGCCGTCAAAAGGGTCACATGGGCAAAGATTGTCCAAATGGTAATATTCCTAAATCAAATCTAGTCCATTATGATTTTCATAAGCTTAGGAACGATAAGAATGGAACTTGTGCTATGAGGGAGATTAGTTCACCTCAATATAGCATGAGAGCTATTTGGGTTCCTAAGCATCTTGTGGTTAACCCCATAGGACCCAACAAGCATTGGGTACCAAGAAATGCTTTGAGCTTGCGTGTTGAAAGAGATGCATTGAACACATGGTTAGAAGGCATGGAAATCACGTTTGATCAATTGGCCATGTGAAGGGCAAATTCATTTAAATCTTGAGTTCAATGACATCTCGGTAACTAGTGCTCCTTGTTGAGTCTTAGTCACTCTTAGTTCTTCGTGAACACTCATGTGACACTTATCTTGGACGAGTGAAACATGAGGTAGTGACTTTGACATCTTTATGAAATTACTCTCATGCCATTCGATGCTTTTAATGGCTCTCTAGAAGAGCATTGCCTTGTCTCTCACAGTGCTTCAAATTAGTGATGTGTTCACTCAATCAAGGGACAAGAAATTGAAAATCACCAAAGAAGTGACCACGGGGTCACCGGTCGACGGTGACAAGCACCGGTCGGCCGGTCTTGAGGCTCGAGGTCAAGTAGGTGACCCAAGACTGGCGTGCTCGGTGACCCAGATGCCTCTGTCGGTGACCCGACCCCTATGGCCGGTGACCCGGGATTGACCCAACTTTCAAGAAAAGGGTGATTTGACATCAAAGTGATCTTGTAGTCTTACTCTTTGTGCATCCCTAAGCGAGCTCTTGATAAGTATAACTCCCTAAAGATAAGTAAGAGCTAGCACCATTCTAAATTCAAATATATGCACAAATGAAATGGTCTTAAGGCAAAGGTATGTTTCCATGAACCTCATTGAATACCGTAATGCATCTAGGCCATAATACCATGCTAGTGTGCCATCCTTAGCATGCAATTGCTTCAAGTGAATTTTTGTGTGCCTCTCTAGATATTTGGTTGATACCTTTGCTTTCTCTCGTCTTTGTGTCTCGAGGTTGAAGGTATGAGTCAAATATTCTTGAAAAGCCATTCATTTGAAGTGGATGCATGCACTTTGTGACATAGGATAGACTTTTCAAAAATCAACTAGTATGTGTAGGAAGTGTGCTCTTTTGAAAAATATTCGATTCTTGGTCTTTGTGACCCAACTTAGTTGTGACTATGGTTCCCTTGCTTGATTGATGGCTAGTCACAATTAAGGAGATTTTCTCAAGTCCATTAAATCCATCTTCTCTCTCTCTTGGAAGAATCAAGAATTATCAAAATAAATTGGATTATCCTTCATTCTTTCAAGACTTGATGAATTTTGGATCAATATCAACTCTTTATCTCTTATCAAAAACTTCCGAAGAATTAGGATCAAAATCTCTCTTTGGCCTGAAGTCTTTTTCTCGAGGGAGCACCGGCCCGACCGTGGTACCCAAGTCACATCTTTCTTCTTCCGAGACCTAAGTGGATGCAAAGTGTCTTATAAAATACCGTAAGAAGTTTTCGGAGGAATTTTAAAAATGGGAAAGAAGGATCGGAACTTCCGAGGCTACGCGGTTCTCTTGATATGGATTCTGTTGAAATTATCAAAATCTTTGGTACTACCGAAAGCACGGGCCTGGAACTACCGCTAAAGGCTCACTAGGTCGACCAAGTGTAGCCACCGGTCTGATCGGTGGCTCACCGGCCCCGACCTGACGCCCGATCGCAACCCGTGGGCCTACAGAAAAGAATCCATCCTTTACCCCTTCCTCTCTCTCTTCCATTATTCACCGGATTCATCTCCTCCAAACCGTGAAGACCACCTCCTCCCTCCTTCCACTCTCTTCTCCCATGGAGATTTGAAGATTCAACCAAGGAAAGACCACAAGATTGGAAGCAAAGGATCTCCCAAGGCCCTCTTGGGCCCCTTCGAGTTCTTTAGATTCCATTCAAGTTCTTCTCTCCAAAGGTATTCAAATCTTCGTTTTGCCCGATCTCTTTACTCCGTGCAAAGATTTGAATTTCCTTTGGTATATCATCTCACGAGAACCCTAGAAGACATACCTATAGATCCATAAAGTTTCGTTGGACACATTGTGAGAACCCAAGATTTGGGGTCGGACGGCCTTCACCGGCCCCAATTGGCGTCCTGTTTTCTTCATGCTTTTCAACACTTATCTGTATTAGGTTGTCTCATGTCTATCTAGACCAAATCTTAGAGTCATAGCTGCCAGATTGGATGTTGGGGCAATTGTCTCGCGCGGGTGGCACCGTGCGAGGTGCCCATCACCGGGCCCCGACCGGTGTGGCCTGCAGCACCCAATTGGTCTGTACTTTCAAGAATATTCTTCTATATCGATTCAATCTAGTTCCTAGAGTCTAATACACTCTTGTCATCCTTTGTGACTCGTGACAGCGGTCATGGTTAGGAAAAGGATGGTGCTAAGAAGAGAAGAGAAGAGGTGCATGCTCATGCAGAGGGACGCCCCTGACTTTGGGGAAGGGGCAGCACCATAAATGTTAGCGGCAAAGGTTGAGACGCTCGTTCACTCGAGAGAGTGCGAGGCACCGACCTTGGAGGTGACACCGTACTAGCAAATGATGACAATGTTGAGGATGAGACCTTCGGGGACGGTTTGAGTGAAGAGGCACCGGGAGGCTGGGTCTGATGATGATGACTCCGACGAGGCAATGGATGAGGATGAGGAGGATGAGGAAGAAGAAGAAGAGGATGTGGATGCCATGGATGAGGATGATGATGACCAGGGTAGATTGAAAATCATGCCACCCACCTATATCTATCCTGACATGCCAGTAAAGTACCATGGTTCGGGTATTACTAAAGCCCTAAAGAAGTTGAGGATAAGAACCCTTATGAGGAGGCAAGGACCATCCGATCCAAGGTTTTGGGCTAAGTTTCAGCAAGATTATTATGCTACGGTGATCATCAAAAAACCCAAAATCACTCATAAGGCACAATATGTGGATTGGGGGCATATGGCTAGGAAGAATGACCCCATTTTTAATGAAGTCATAAGCAACTGTGAGAGGTAAAGGGTCAAGGAACTTATGGGTTTCACAAGATTGGAACAAGGAGATAATAGCCCGTTTTATGCCACTGCACTTTGGACACATTGGTACCGAGAGGGCTATGATTTGGATGACCAATGCCCAGGTATTCCATCACTTTCCCGTGTTCTTGAGGTGCTTTGGGATTATGGCGGAGACAAGGACTTAAGGCAGCTCCATGATGAAGGGAGCTTGACAAAAGTACCTTGCACCTTAGTGCAGAGGTGACCATGCTTATTATGGGAAGGTGAAGAATCTCTATACCTATTATGCTGCACTTAATAGACTCCTATTCTATTACACCGAGAGATGGGAATAACTCTGAGATCACAAAATTTCAGAAAAACTTGATGGTTGCTTTAAGGCCGGGAGCTCGAATTTAGTGTTGGGGATTTCATTTGGCAAGAAATCAAGCATCTATCGAGGACCCCAAAAAGATTTGCAGCTACGGTCCCTATATCATGTATATGATTGAAAAGGTTGCAAAAGGAGTTTCCCAAAATGTGACACACAAGCCGTTGAAGCTCAATCCTAGCAAGAGTCCAAGGCTTCCATCCCCTAGTGCAGAGCAAGCACCTGGCCATGAGGAAGGAATCATAGAAGAAGGCACTACTCAGTCAGATCAGCCACAGTCGCCCTCAGTCACGGTCACCGGCCGGTCTTGGCTGACCGATCCATTGAGGAAGTTCCTCAATTTCATATTTGGCATGTGTAGGAGTCAGCATGACATCCAGGTGGAGCAACAAAGGTCTAGGAGGGCAAACAAGCAAATGAGGGACACGATAAAGTTGATGCACAACGCTCAAGGGTTTGAACCGCCCCGCTCCCTTCCCTCTCCTGAGTCTCCACAGGTTGAGATACCTTCCTTCGAGGATAGGATGAGAGGTTGGGTCAACTCGACATGCTTAATCAATATGGACCTATGTTTTTGAGTCAGGGCAAGAACAAGTGTCTTCATCATCGGCTCCTCCTCCACCTCCACCGTTTGTACCCCTCACCCGGATGTACCGGTTCTTCTCACTCCATGGAACAAGAACAAGCTCCTCCACCTCCTCCACCTTCCGAGCAAGGACAAGATTGGGGCGCCGCTTCTCCGCGAGATCTTTGGATATAATCCATATTACTATGGTAAAGACAAGTGCTCTATAGCTCATCCCTCTGAAATCACTATCTCGATTCCATTTACCTAAACTCTCCTATGCATTGGATTTTGACACTTCTCAAATAGGAGGGAGCTCTCAACCGTGAGACGGATCTCGGGATGTTGATCGATGGCTACTTCTTCTCCAGCCCTTCTTGGATGCTTGATGACAAAGGGAGAAGATTTGGATTAAAGACTTAAACTCGAGTTCTTTGTCATGTTGCCGGTCAGCCGGGTCACGAGACCTGATAGAATCTTATCTTTGTGGACTTGAGAACATTTGGGTGAGTGCTACGTGTGTTTGAACCTTTATTGTAATAATTAAGCGACTTTATTGCTAGATTGTGATGCATGTATTGAATAATGTATTGTTTGTGTTGGCTAAATGGAGCAAAGTGATCTAAGCCGACTTGCAACCCCCGATCACCTTGGACCAAATAGCACAACACCTTTACTTTGTGCTCGGTGGACTGGCCGTCGACCGGGTCGAGCACCGGGTCGGCCGGTCTTAGCCTAGTCGGCGTCTTTGGTTGGACGGCCCGGTTTTTGCTTTGTGCATATCTTGTCATACGCATCACGGTTTTATTTTATCGCTCACACATGTTGCACTCCACTGATTCTAAGATATAGGGGGAGCTCACACGCGCTTTCTCCCAAATTTGTGCAATTGGCATTTAAGGCCAAATTTTTGAAATTCAACTCTAAGCACAAATTAAGGGGGAGCTCTAGCTATATCTAAGAATCTAAAATGCGCTTTAATGTTTTAATTTGTAAGCTTTAATCGAGTTGTCATAAATCACCAAAAAAGGGGAGATTGAAAGTGCCTCTAGGCCCCTAAGTGGATTTTGGTGAATTGAATGACAAAGCGATTAAAAAACTAATGTATTTGTCTAAGATTGTGAGCAGATTTTATTTATATATTCATGAGCAATTATTGAAGTATTTATTTATGGATGAATGTTATATGGCTCACATTGGAGAAGACAAATATATGGATGATCCTATTGCATAAGTGACAAATATCAAGTAATAAATGAAGACAAATATTGAGATAATTTGAGAAGGTCAATTCATGGTCTCCCATATGAAGACGTAGCTTGATTAAAATTACAAGGATCATAAAAGAGAAGATAGTAATTCTCTAAGTCAAATGCAAGGCTTCATGTGTTTGTTGAAAGAGGACATAAGGATGAGTGTACACATTATGGTTCTAATTTGGAAGCTTGCACATTCGTTGTCAATCAAGATCAAGCATTTGAAGCGGGGTTTCAAATGAAGGTTAATTGTGTATGAAGCAAGTGGAACTCAAAAGTGGATTGGATAAGTGATGAAGAGATCAACCGAGATGTCTAGGGTGAGGGACTAAGTAATCTTTGGGACCGTAGCTAAGCCGCCATTTCGTGTTTTGCTAAGGTGAAGTTCTAGCATCCGTGGGGTCTCCAAGTATCATATCCAAACCTTAACTGAGGGAAGCAATGCAAGTCATCACCATGTTAAGATTGGCAATATGGAGTAACTTATGGATTCAAGTGTGCATTCATATGCTAGATGGAAAGATTCTAAGTCATTAGCTCAAGTATGGACGTGCTCAAGTCAAAGGCTATGTTGAAAGCCCTCAAGTGGATATTGATCAAGTATGGCAAGATTGAAGATGTTCAAGCTCAAGAGATCAACAAAGTGTTCTTAGTTATTCTTGAGTATAGGTATGCCATACTATCAAGAGGGATGCAACTTAGCGAGTTGACCAAGTCAAAGTGCTCATTAGTTGACCTAAGTGAGATCTAGCCTAAGAGTGTGCTAACAAACCCTCCTAACCTAACCTAACCTAACCTGAGCCACTTCATCTCTTTGGTGACATGTTAGTATCATAGAAAGGGTTTTGGGGGTGTCTCGGGCTGGCCGATCGGCCGGTCGGGGACCCGGCCGAGGTTGCTAGCCCCAAGCTAGTTTTTCGAACACCGGTCTCGATTGGGTGTAGGCACCGATACGACCGGTGCCGCCCGTGACCAACGGTTAGTTTTCTCCTTTAGGGGTATAAATACCCCAAGCTTTCTTCGATTGAAGCTTGCTTGTTCTCGACATTCTTTGAGGTCCCAAGCCTTTCCTAACAAGCTCTAAGCCTTAGTGGCTCTCCCCAACCCTCTCTTTGTGAGATTTGTGGATTCAAGCCATATCCTTGGTGCTGGGTTGAGAGAGTGAGCTCAAGAGCGACCTTGTGAGCTAACAAGAGCATTTCCATAGCTTGAGCACTTTGGTTTCGCGTCTACAAGCTTTGAAGCGTTTGTTACTCTTTGAGGTTTGCCTCCTAGACGGTTAGGCGTCGCTAGCTCCCAACGTTGTGGTGAGCATGAAGTTTGTAAGGGCTGCGATCTTGACTCTTCGTGGAAAAGATCCCCTTAGTGGAAAGGAGGAAAGTGGTTGAAAGAGACCCGCTTGTTCTGTGGGAATTGTCCTTACAAGCTCCTCAACGGAGACGTAGCCATTCCTTAGTAGGTGGTGAACTTCGGGAAACAAATCATTTGCTTCTTTGTGTGGTTTGACTCTCTAAGTTGTTTTTCTAGCATATTTGTTTTGCTTCCGCTTCGATCTACTTGGGTGTGCTACTTGTGTGTGCAGGGCTCATTACCTTGCTTGTGATCATCTACAAAGGCCACTCACCAAGTTTGGTTCGTGCTAGAAGTCAAGAGGTGCTTGAAGTTGTTTTTGCAGGTGCTCTGCGCTACACCGGTCGGCCGGTGAGGTGCCGATCACCATCGGCCTGCTGCCTCGTGAAGTCCAAGTGATCGGGAAGAAGAGTTTAATTTGGTCGTCACGCCTATTCACCCCCCCTCTAGGCGACATCAAGGTCCTTTCACCCCCTTACTCCCTTCTCCTCTCCACCCTTTCTTTCTTTTTTTTCGAATTATTATGACATTTTCGGCCAAAATTTGGCATTTTGTAGAGGTGGGGAACCAACCGTCATATGGCACGGCGGTTGCGGCTGTCACGCCTCGCAAACGCCGTATATATTATTTGCCCCAAACGCCATATCGTATGGCGTTTAGGGGGCAGACGCCCTACGGCATGGCGTTTATACCTGCACCCGTTCAAACGTCTGGCGAGTGGCCTAAACGCCATATGTTACGGCGCTATGTACTGCAAACACCATATGGCATGGCGGACGCCGTATGGTATGACTGCAATAGTATAGTTTTGACAATTCTTCAAAGTGTCATTTATTTTTGGAAAATCGTGGAAAAATATAAAAAAATTCCTGATGGGTGTGGCATGGAGGACCAATTGGGCCTTCTTATTAGTCTGTGGGCCGGATCTTAGTTTGGGCCGAAGGCTATTGTATGCATAGAAAGAGAGAGAAGAAGCAGGTCGGTCGGGCACAAACGAACGGTTGCCCATGAGGCCATCATTGATGCATATATAATCACTAGGTCATTCCTCGCGTGTTATTGCAGGATATTATAGAGTTTTTCAGATATATTACCATTGAAATAAAGTAATGCAACTATTTTTCAGTTTTTTACTAATTCTCATAAACCAAGTAGCTACAGATGGAATTACATAGCAGGATTTAATATCGTTGCTTACTTTAGACGTTTAAACTGAACCCCCATCGACTTTGTTCCTCTGCCATTTGCTATTTGCATTCACCACTCGCACACATCTTTTCCTTTCCATCTGCCCAAATTCTCGTGCATCGAATATTCTGAAAATTGCATTATACTGCTATACCCGCTACTACTTCCCCCACCAATCAGATTACCGTACGAAGAAGGTCTGGTCAAAGGGGAAAGATGGAATCGGAGGAGGTAGAATGGGAAACAACATACCAGAGAGGTTGCCGGGGCAGAGGAGGTCCAACAGTTTGCGAAACCACTTCATCTCCACGTCGAAGCTCTATCCATGTCGTCTAAGCCCTGTCCCGGAAGAAGGCCGGGTTGTGTCCTCCGCGCTTTGCCCGCTCACGCGACATGAACGGGAGACCCAGGGTTGCCGAAGTAGGTGCCCATGGTCCCCTCGTCACCGCAGAGGCAAGCGCGCCCGTCCACGACCCGATCCGGCGGCGCGTGGCCGTACGGGCGAGGAGCCTCCACAGGTGCATCGTGAAGACCTCCAGCGTCATGCGCCCCCAGCCCCACCGTGACCTGTAGCACCACCACGTCGGCGCCAGACATGCGGTAGATGCAGTTGGCGCGATGGTGTTAGGCGGGGCCGACGCGAGGCTGATGGGGACAAAGTGGCGGTCGGCTAGTGTGCCCGTGGACGGTGGCCCTGGAACGACGGAGCTCCGGTCTGCGACTCCGGGCATGGCGGCAGCCGGGGAGAGGGGCAAAATGGAGAGGGGAGCGAAGGGAACCGATTCTTCTCCTCACCTTGGGAAGGGACAACGCGGGGTGGGAGATCGACAACGACACACGGAGAAGCTGGCCTGGGGCAACTTTATGCAGAGCAGCAGGGACGAGAGGGGGCGCAACGTGAGGGGGCGCTGGTGGGGAGGCAAGGGGGTGGCGGGGATGCGAGGTTGCGGCGGCAGGTGAGAAGAAAGGGACGCCGCGGCCCGCGGGTAGAGAAGGAAGGCGTCGCGGGGGAGAGGAAAGGGCGCCGCGGCATGCGGGTGGAGAAGAAGGGGCGCCGCGGGGGAGGGAGGATGACGTGATGTGCTGACATGACGCGCTTAGGATGGAGAGAAATAGAGATGTGATTTTTAGTGAGTACCAATTATATATATAATTGTTATAGATTATCGAGCCCAATCAATGATGAGATACATGCTCAGGTCATATAGTCATATAGAGCGCTCAGTTGATTACTTAAGCTGTACTATATATCTGCGGCTCAGATTAATTATATTGGTTTTGTTGAATGATGATCCAAATTCTTGTGCACAAGATAAAGGTTCAACTTCTGACGGAGCGTAGCAGAGGCCCGTGTAAAGCCAAAGGCTAGGGCCGGAGCAGAGATTTTCCATTGGAGATTAATTCATTCTACTTCTTGTAAGCCGCCTCCGTTGGCGTTTGTAACCGGACTCCGATCATAGTGAAGTTCTTGCTGGCTGGCGCCCGTGGTTTTTCCCTCTCGTGTTGACACTACGGGAAAAACGGGCTTTGTCGTGCGTTTTCTATCGAGGCGCACGACAAATGGTGCACGATAGCTTTTTGCACGGTAAAGTTCCATTGTTGTGCACCTTCTTCGATCACGCACGGTGAAGAAGCTTTGTCGTGCGTCACGTGCGGCGCACGGCAAAAAAAAGCAACTGACGGCGCCCCTGTTTGAGTAGGCGGCCACCGGCTTCGCCGTGCGCCTGGCCTGGAGACTCACGACAGAGAGTGAGGTCTTTGCCGTGCGCCTTGCTCTGGCACGCACGGCAAACGAAACAAAAAGAAAAAAATACAAAGCGGGCCGCCGCTGCCGGTGCCACCATCGCGGGGCCGCGCCGTCGGGAGCCCGCGTGGGGAGCGAGAAGCCGCGCCGTGGAGGGGTCGGCGCGCCGTCGTCGGTGGAGGCCGCCGCCAACACCACCACACACCACCGCGCCCGCTGCCACCACCAGCACACACCGCCGCCACCGAGACCTGTGGAAACAAACAGTGAGGAAGGGTGGGAGAGAGAGCGGGGGGCTCACACCTCTAGATTAGGACCGACGTCAGATCCTGCGCCTGCCTGCCGCCGCCATTGACTCGCCGTCGTGGCCTGCCGCTAGCAGCCGCACCGAGACGAGGGGCGGATCTGGCGGCTCACACCTCCAGATCAAGACCGCTGCCAGCTCTGCCACTCAGGGACAGCGGGGGTTCGTCGGCGCGTGGATCGGGTGTCCGGAGGGGAGGACAGCCCCGACGACACCATCGAAGAAGCCTACGGATCTGTGGGCATCCCAAAATCGAAATCAGATGCAGGATTGGCGGAGAAGTGAGGACGACGTGACGATTGAAGATGGTCGAGCTTTACCTGGCGACGGTAATGCGGCGCTCCTGGGCAACAGCGTCCCTGGTTCGTCCCCCTCACGAACGGCAGCAACGGCCTCAGGGCAGCACCGGCTCCTTCTCGCGGCGGCGCAAAACTTCACCCTCGTGGCCATGTAGCGGCCGCAACGCCGGGGTGCCCTCCTTCTTCTTTCCCCCCTTCCTCTGTTTCGGGCGGCGCGTCCACAGCGGGGTGGTATTTCAGAGCGGTGGTGATGGTGTGGTTCTCCTCCTCCGGTTCACGGGCTACTCCGGCTCCTCGGCTTCAAGGCGGCGACGGCTAGCAAGGAAAGAGAGCAAGGCGAGATGGGGTTTTCTCCCGGGCAAGGTGTGGCGGCCGGAGGGAGATGGGGAGAAGCAAGCAAAGGGGCGGCTGCGGGGTATGGAGGGGGAGGGGCTATTTATACGTAGGGTTAGGTTAGGGGGAGAGATGGGCTAATGGGCCAAATATTGGGCCGACGGCCCAAATTGGCTTTGCCGTGCGCTAAAGATTCAGTCCACGACAATTTTTTTAGAAAATCCATCTAATGCATTTATTTAATTAAATATAGCAAACAAACACAAAATTGTACGACAAAGTGTATTTCTTAATGCGCCTTGATAGTTTTGGTATGGCTTAGGGGGACATATGTATGGAAAAAAAAACTTTGTCATGCGCCAAACCAAAAACGCACCGCAAAGTGTATTTCTTTGCCGTGCGCCGAAACTAAGACGCACAGCAAAGATCTTTTCACCCCTTAAATTTCAAATTTTCGTGATCACATTGTTCAAATTTTTAATTTAATTCTCAGATAAAGCTATACACTGGACTCAATAACATGAATATCATTTTTACAACATTTTATTCTATTTTCCATGTAGTTATAGCTCAAAATCAATTTATGTCTATTTAAATTTCATAATTAGAGTTAATGTAATAAAATTATCAAATGGATGTGAAAAATTACCATAAATTAGGATGAGACAATCTGTGTTGTATGTTTACTAGAGAAAATTTTTTGAAGTCAATATTCAATTTGAACTTTACTAAGGCTATACAAACCTAATCAATTGACTCTTAGCACTCTGAAACTTCTCGTGAGATGCTTCGGTCTCTAAACACCATGCGTGACGACTTGCTCAAAACTTTCTATATTATTTATCACAAGCTTCACATAGGATATCATGCGCTCTTGACGAATCTCATGATTTTCAAACTTTGTTTGCATTTTATACAATTAAAAACATTGCAACCGCATGTGGATTTTCATGATTCAAGAACAGAATTTCAAAATTTCATCTAATTTCATGGATAAGGTCTTAAAAATAATTCAATTACATGCACAAATTTTACTCCATTACTTTACGCATTTGCGGTTCAAATTTGATGTATACGGCAAAAATTCTTTAAGTGACAGATAATTGTTAAAAATAGTAAATTAATCAAGACATGTATAAAATTGAAATATAGAGTAAAAAAATGTTTTTGTAGTGGAGAAATAAAAAAAAGTACAAAAATCAATTTTTTTTGAAAATACTTTGTTGTGCGTCCTAGGAAAACACACGACAAATGTATATGTTTGCCGTGCGCCGGAGGAAAACGCACGGTGCATTTTCCTACGGCACACAGCAAAGGAAATGTTTTTGCCGTGTGCCTTGTCCTAGCACACGGCAAAGGCAACGCACAAGATAACGATTATAAACTGGGGTAACGGCCGGTGGGGAAAAATGTTTGCCGTGCGCTAAGGGAAAAACACACGGCAAACTATTTTTCGGCCGAGCATTTTTTTCGCCGTGCGCCGTGGAAAAGACACACGGCAAAGCTCCTCTTTGCCGTGCGCCCAAAAAAATGCGCACGACAAAGTTTCGGACGCACGGCAAAGAGGGAGTTTCCCGTAGTGTGAGGGGGTTTTACACGTTAAATCTCGTGTCTCCTTGCGGTTTGATTTCTTTACTTCTCGTCGTTTTGCGCCATCATTTATAACAGGTTTGGTGCTGCCTGTGCCTGGTGATAGGGTCCAGCAAGGCAGCAACCAATGCCATAGGACAATATGAGCTAGCGACTGTTATGTTCTGAACAGCAACGGCTAGTTTTCCCTCCCTCCTGACTCCTAAGTCCTAACGGACAGCAAGACAGAACTATATGATCCAGCAGCAGTAGGTAAATCACCATTGGCTAGTTGCTTGTGTGTGGCACGTAAACTCCAAAACGAAGCGTACGCATAACGAGACCAAGTTGCTGTTATTTTTGGGCGTCCAGTAGTCTCAGCTAGCTGATCACTAGTCTACCTCTATAAGAAACACATGAACCCAGAACCTTGTCTTCCTTCGCGTTATTTTTCTAGGACTTCTGAACACTGTGCACCTCGATCAAACCACGATGCAGAGCAACGTGGTCGTTCGAGATTATCAGTTTATCACCCAAACAAACCCTTAATCTGTGTGCACAATTTATTAAATTTCGCATTCATTTTTTTTGCATATATTGGTCCCTAAACCTGTCCATAAAGTACCACCAAGCTCAAGCATAGGTTGTTCTTGTTCATCAGTTCATCAGCTGTGCGTGCGCGCGCGTCCTGTCACTGCTGCAGTCGACATTACTCCCAGCAGCTAGCTGGTGGTCACTCAAAGCTTCTGAGCTGAGCAATGGGGGTCCCAGCAGCTGGTGGAAGCTGCAGTGGGGTGCTTGCGACGACCACTGCCGCCGTGTTCGTGCTGCTGCTGTGCGGCTGCGGGGCACCAGCGGCACTGGCGGCGGCCGTCGGAGGAGGAGCAGGGGACCAGTACGGCGGCGCCAGGTACAAGGACCCGAGGCAGCCGCTGAACCGGCGCATCGAGGACCTCTGGGCCGGATGACGCTGGCGGAGAAGATCGGCCAGATGTCGCAGATCGAGCGCGAGAACGCCACCGCCGACGTCGTCCGCGGCTACTTCGTAGGTACGTACGCCATTACGCATGTAGCAGCTGAAGCTTGAACAGCAGCTAGCAGCGGTGGCCGGCTGAGAGAGGTCATCAGCGGTAGTGAGTTACGTTGGCGTATGTGTACGCAGGGAGCGTGCTCAGCGGCGGAGGCAGCGTGCCGGCGCCCCAGGCTCCGGCGGAGGCGTGGGTCGAGATGGTCAACGAGATGCAGCGGGCGGCCATGTCCACGCGCCTCGGGATCCCCATGATCTACGGCATCGACGCCGTCCACGGCCACGGCAACGTCTACAAGGCCACCGTCTTCCCGCACAACGTCGGCCTTGGCTGCACCAGGTGATCGTCTGATCGATTTAATTATGTTTTTTTTGACCCGAAACACAGCGAGGGAGGCCCGGCGGTGAAAAATTTTATTGAAACAAAGCGAGAAAGAAATAAAGGGAAATTCTTACAGATTGAAAAGAGGAAGATATAGAGAGACTTGTAAAAGGTTAGCTAAGCTGAGACTGTCACTCTATCTGATTAAAAACGAGAAGCTAAAAAAAAAGAGGGCTATATAGCAGAATTGACCCAAGAGAGAAAAGGGGTCTTTATTAGAGAGTCTTTCATTTTCCCCTCCGGTTTTTCGTTTTCTGCTACTACCATTTTGCTTACCTTTTAAACATTAAAGTACTTGTGTTAATCTGGTCATTTCTGTGCAAATACAGCTAGTGAAATATGGTAGGTTGAGTCTAGTCTCAATAGGATTACGAGGGGAGAGTTTTATCAGCACCACCCACCAGCTAGCCAGCAGCTAGCCAACAATTTTTTTTCCTCTCAAAACAAATCAACACCAACCACCAGCGAACCGAACAGGCTAGTTACTTAGAAAAAGGATTATTATATTGTACTTGGTTGTACGCTTAAAAGAGAAGAAAAAAAATGCAAAAGTACTTGTGAATAATTTTCCACTATATGTCATTTTAGTTTTGTCCAAGTCATATTTCTCTAGCTTTGATTATTATTCCGGTCTACTAGTTGCAATCATACCTCAGTCCCTAACGAACAACTAAGCTAGAGGAACTTTGATTGAGAAGTTACAAAACTAAAATGATTTATGCTTTACAACAAAAGGAGGATGAGTTATGAAAATCTCGACTGGTTACTTTAGTTTTGGACGAAATTATGGCGACAATCGACCCTAAACTTTGAATTTACATGGATCAGAGACCCAGAGCTTGTAAAGAAGATTGGAGCAGCAACTGCACTGGAGGTCAGGGCAACCGGAATCCCCTACGTCTTTGCTCCATGCGTTGCGGTACGATTGTACGAACCTAGGCCTAACCGCCTAATTCAAATGCAAATTAGCATGTGTGCAAAACTAAAGAACAACACATAAACAATCTATCGTCGTACCTCTGTTCTTCTACGGACAGGTCTGCAGGGACCCACGGTGGGGCCGGTGCTACGAGAGCTACAGCGAGGACCCCAAGGTGGTGCAGCAGATGGCGTCGTCCATCATCCCCGGGCTGCAGGGAGAGATCCCGGCGAACGGTCGCCGGGGCACCCCCTTCGTCGCCGGGCAGCGCAACGTGGCGGCATGCTCCAAGCACTACGTCGGCGATGGCGGCACGGCCAGGGGCACCAACGAGAACAACACGGCGGCCACCTTCCACGAGCTGCTCGGCATCCACATGCCGCCTTACTACAGCGCCGTCATACAGGGCGTCTCCACCGTGATGGTCTCGTTCTCGAGCTGGAACGGAGTCAAGATGCACGCCAACCACTTCCTCGTCACTGACTTCCTCAAGAACAGGCTCCGGTTCAGGGTTTGTTCAAATCTATTCACCAATGATGGTTTGAAATTTGAATACAGAATTCGTGTCTTTGCGAAACTGTAAATTCAATCATTTTTCAGGGATTTGTAATCTCGGATTGGCGAGGACTCGACAAGATGACGAGCCCTGAACATGATGACTACATTACGTCAGTCAAGCTGGGGATCCTTGCCGGCATCGACATGGTAACTAGAATTGCAAAGTGTCCCCTCACCATTCCAAATCCAAACAGAGTTGATTAATCAAGTTGTCAAGATAATCATATGCTTCATTCACGAGAGATTAACTAAAGCACACATGTGCATCATCAGGTCATGATCCCGTACACTTACACTGAATTCATCGACGACCTGACGACGCTGGTGCGGAACGGCACCATTCCCATGAGCCGGATCGACGACGCCGTCCGCCGGATTCTGCGCGTCAAGTTCACCATGGGCCTCTTCGAGAACCCCTACGGCGATGCGAGCCTCGCCGGCGAGCTGGGGAAGCTGGAGCACCGGGAGCTGGCACGGGAGGCCGTTCGCAGGTCCCTCGTCCTCCTCAAGAACGGCAAGCCCGGGCAGAAGCCGCTGCTGCCGCTGCCCAGGAAGGCCGGCCGCATCCTCGTCGCCGGCAGCCACGCCGACAACCTCGGGTACCAGTGCGGGGGATGGACCATCACCTGGCAAGGCCTCGGCGGCAACAACCTCACCGCCGGGACCACGATCCTAGGCGGCATCAGGCGCGCCGTGCACGGCTACGGCACGGAGGTGGTCTACTCCGAGAACCCCGGCGCCGGCTTCGTCGAGCGGAACAAGGGCCGGTTCGACTACGCTGTCGTCGTCGTTGGCGAGCCGGCGTACGCCGAGTCGTTCGGCGACAACCTGAATCTGACGATCCTGACGCCCGGGCCCGACGTGATACAGGACGTGTGCGGCGGCGGCATCAGGTGCGCCGTGGTGCTCGTGTCCGGGCGGCCGCTGGTGGTGGAGCCGTACGTGGATGCCGTGGACGCGCTGGTGGCGGCGTGGCTCCCCGGGACGGAGGGGGAGGGCGTCAGCGACGTGCTGTTCGGCGACTACGGGTTCACCGGGAAGCTTGCTAGGACGTGGTTCCGGTCGGTGGAGCAGCTGCCCATGAACACCGGCGACGTGCGCTACGATCCCCTGTTCCCGTTCGGGTTCGGGCTCGAGACGCAACCGTCAACAGCTTGACTATAGCTTGGTGGGGTCATTGTTTACAAACAATGGCATAGAGCTGTTTTCGGAAAATGTACGATTTGAAGACAACTGTCTTATCTTGTTTATTTTTAGATTAATCAAATAGAAAATTGCTAATTTATCTAACATCCTGGACAATGGCAAATCTAGGATTGTGACTTCTTCTTCCTTCTCCTCTAATTTTGAGAGGGGGCTCTACACTAATAGAGAATGGACTTTATATCAGCCTTAACTCCATTAGTACCAGGTATTTTTGCACCTGATATTAATGGATGCATTAGTACCGGGTGGGGAGGGAGGCTCCCGATGCGCCCCCGTGAGGGACCATTAGTACCGGGTGGGGGCTAGGCTCGGTATTAATGTGTTACTTTAGTACCGGGTGGTGGCGAGGTCCGGTATTAATGTTCTCATTAGTATCGGGCGAGGAGACAGACCGGTACTAATGTGAAGCCATTAGTACTGAGCCCAGCCTCACTCTGACTAAAGCCATGCACCCACCCACCACTGCCACACCCCTTTTTATTTTACCTCCCGGCTGGGTCTTCTTCTCATTCTTATTTCCTTCTCTAACCTTCTTCCTCTCATCGAATCTCCCATCTTCTTCTTTCTCTCCTTCTCCCTATGCATGGTGCTGGCCACCAGGCCGACCAGCGGGCGCGAAGGAGGCTGAGGCGCGGTGGTGTGGTAGCCGACCGGGCTCCGGCGTGGCCGCGGGGGCGCGACATCCCGTCGCCACCGCGGGGGAGCGCGCACCCCTCTGCCATGATGGCCGCTGCCGGCTCTAATGATGATGGTGGTGAAGAATGGTGCTCTGGTGATGATGTGATGGTGGTGAAGAATGAAGAGAGTAAGATTTTGGTAGATCAATTGGTTGATACTTGTGTTGTTTATACTTGGTGAATCTTGAATTAGATGTTGTTCTTGTTCATACATGTTAGGATGAATGTGTAAAGTCTTATTGTAAATTTGTGATGGTGATTCATCATGTAAGATTGTGAGATGTAAGATGTATGTAAGTGTGAGCTATGTATATATGTGATTTGCATTCGTGCATTTTTAGACGATTCTATGAAATTTGTGGGGAAGAAAAGAACAAATAAAAGAAGAAAAAAAGAAGAAAAGGAGGAGAAGAAAAAGAAAAAAAGGTGTCAGTGCAGACCTCTAAAAAGCAAGGAACAAATTAAACGTGCACGGTGTATATACATAAATAATTCACCAATCCAAGCGCGGATGCACTTGTTATTTGAATTAGCCTTATTTAGTTTAATTTTAATGCATGATGCAGACATTGTTGCTCCTGCCTTGCATTTGCATCGGTAAGTATAAATTAGAGTGTATTTTTTTAGAAAAAAAGAATAGATTCCCGTTTACGACATACTTATCCGTTTCAAATTGTATGTCCTTTTAGATTTTTAAAAATACATAAGTTTTACTATGCATGTAAAAAGTTAAAACAACACACAATTTGAAATATATGAAAAATTAGAGCAGTGCGTATATAACTGCAGCTGGCAAAAGGGTCCATCCGCTTCTTCAGCTTCCTTGGACTGCTTCCCATGGGTCACTCAGGCCTTTGCAATCTAGAACAAAGAGACATTATATTTACAATATATATTCCTTCAAACACAAATAAAAGTTGTTGAGCACAAATTACTCTCCCGTGAAACACAAATAGCAAAGTTGTTGAACACAAATTACTCTCAATCAGCATATTCCATCGTGAAACAATACGTCCTTACTAATGCTAATGATACATCTATATCTTATTTATTGAATATGACATCATCTTTTCATATACCTTATCATTGGCACATGAAAGGCTCTCAAGCGTTTGCTTCTCTAGCCAATCCATTGGTTGCCATGCTCCTTTTCCTTGACATCAAGCCATGAAAAAACCAATCATTGCTTGTCATGCTCTTTTTTCTTGAAAACATGCCATGAGAAAACAATAAAAATGTCAGAAGTCCTCGATAGTTCCTACAAGATTGAGACATGGTCATTGAAGAATGGAGATTCAAGCTACCTGCAATGTTTATCGTGTTTGTTCACGGTGTTTACATCTTAAGCTGCAATTGAACAATTTCATTATGTATACTTTACATTTTCTATGTTGAATCCCTATCATTTCATTTTAAGAAAAAACCCATTTTTTCATAACACAGAATGGTCATTCAAACACAATCACTTTAATTATAGGTTAGCTAATAATTTATTTTACCTTTATTTTTTTCCTTTTAACTTTTTTAATTGAGGCTTGGAGGCGTGAGTGCGGAGGCCTTGGCGGTGAGGAGGCGCCGAGGATGGCGTCGTCGCTCGGCAGACTCGGCGTGCGGTGAGGCCGTCCGGGCTGGCAAGATGGGCACTATGCGGCGTGCCACTGGTGGAGCCATCCCAGCCAGCAAGCTGGGCCCGTGTGGGCGCACGTCTCCATCGGGTGGAGCATGGAGGCCACCGGCGAGGGTGTGATGGAGGGAGGTCGGGGAGGAAGGCGTGAGTGAGGAAAGGAGGCGGGGCCCGGGGCTTGGTGGGCGTGCGGATACAAGCGAAGAGCCCGAAGACGGGCATCGCTTAGCTAGCGACAGAAAGGGAGAAGGCGTCGCGGATGGGAAACTTATTGGCCTTGAGATTACGACATGCGGGCATGCCGCCGGGTACAACATCTTGAGACGCGCAAGGGTGAGCAAAAATCATTTTTGGCAGAATTATCTCTCAAATTGAATTTTATATGGGTCTTCCACCCTATCCACATCTCAAATTATGACGGGTGGGTCCGGCGCGAGGGTACAATGCTCCGATTTGGGTGAAAAACATTTTCAATTATTTTTTATCATTATAGTATAGACTTATACTCCCTCCGTTCCCAATGATAGGTGGTTTGACCTTTTCAACTCCAAATTTTACTGTTCGTTTTATTCAAAAGATTGTTTGAACATAATCAAAATTAAATCATTTTTGAAGAACTTTCACTAATAAAGCAAGACACAACTAAAAGGTTTGATATTTTGCACATTTTTTGAATAAGTGGGGACAAAAAGTCAAATGAATTATAATTCAGAATTGATTAATGATTGGATTGGTACCAAAAGGTGCCAAAGTAAAATCAGGAGGCGCTTTTGATTTGGCATCAAACCAATTTAAGACTAAAATTTTGTGTAACAACCCAGAAAATTAAGTTATGAAAATGTGAGAAAATTTGAACTTTTCATTTATTGATGATGTGTCACCATATTTAAACCCTCTCTAGTGTCTCTTCCTATATTCCTAAATAAATAAAACCAAAAATATAAAAATATATTTTCAAATTATGGTAAAGAATGTGATTTGGAGTTTATGGATTTTATTTGGTTTTTATTTGAGTGTGTTTTGAATTTGAAAGTATTCAAATTCAATCTAAGGTTTAAATGCTAATTTCAAAACTAATTTTCAAAACCTCCCTACTAACTTGGGCGACTAACTACACCGCGCACTGTGCACCCTTTTCTTCAAGCCCATGCACACCTAAACACCTCGGCCTTTTCTAGCCAACGCCCACAGAACCGGCCCACCTTCCTTTTTCCCCCGCACAAGTCTCACTGGCAGGTGGGACCCACACCTACGCCTGTTCTTCGTCCTCCCGGGTCAAAGCCGCCCACTTGGCCGCGTCATGTCTCAACGAGGACAAGCCCCGACCGTCTGGCAGCACGGACGCCGAGCGAGGCCAGCAGCGTCGACCTCACTGGGATTTTCCCCAAATGCCCTGCGCCAGCAGCTGGTCGTCCGACCCTTGCGGCTCCGCCACATCACCACCGCCTTCACGGGCCAATAGGAGCCCCAGTGGCCTTCTACCTCGCCTCGACGTGCTCGAGCCCTTAAACCCCCGGGTGAGACCCTTGGCACAAGGCAGGTTGCGATTGGGGACTTCCCCCTTTGGTCCCCTGTCTGCCGCCGTGTGAGAAAAGGAGGGAAAACGGAGAGGAGAAGAGAGGAAGGGGAGAAGTGGGGAGCGCCTCACCATCGCGCCGTGAAGGAAGACGGCCGAGGCGGGGAAGTGAGCCGTCCGTGGTTCGAAGAAGGCCGTCCGCGAAGAAGCCGTACCGGAGCAGAGAAGCCGCCGCGCCGCCGCGTACTTCGCCACCGCCTCTACACCGACGCGGCCGTCTCTGCTACGACTCCACCTTTGCCCCTCGGTGAGCCAATGACCGCTGCTTCTTCCCTTCGCCTTGATCGGGAGCGTACCCCAGCGTTACGCCGCGCCGGCCGCCAGCGCCGACCCGCCATCGTGCCGTGCAGGAACCGAACGTCCCGCGCCCTTTTCTCGTGGGGAACCCAAGCCAGCGTCGCCGCCGTGCACCCACGCACGAGCTGGCTGGCCTTATGCCACTAACCGCGTGAACCACCGCCTCCGCCGCGACGCGCCAGGGCACCACCGTGCTCGGCGCTTCGCGTCGTTGAGACCGGCCGGCGCAAGCGTTGCACAGCGTTTAATCCTAATCAGCCCAGTAGCGAAACCGTGTCGCATTGCGCCCGCACGATCGAGTAGATGTCCGTCTTGGCCGTCTGGTCACGAAGCCGCCGCGATGCCGAGGACGTGCCCATGCCGAACCGAGTGCAGGCCAAGGGGCTCGGCCCCAGAGCCATGGCTCCGTCGGGCTAACCTACAGGCCCTAGTGGTCACTAACCGAGCACGCACGCGAACGCCGGAGGCACCACCGTTGCTAAGCGCCGCCGCTGCAGAACGCCGCCGTCAGCGTCTTGTCGCCACTGCTCGCGCCCGCGCCGCGCGCCTAGTCCGTGACCTGGTGCCCCTTCCCGGAGCCGTGGCCGCGCCGAGGCGACCCCTAGTACCTAGTGATCACCCATCCGTGCTTGCTCGAGCCCCTGCGCGGCTATGGCCGTCAATCGTTGCACGGCGTCGCCGCCACGCCTCTGTGCCGGCGCGCGCGAGGTCTTACGAGGATGGCAAAGGGATGCCCTGCATCCCAGCGAACTCCGAGGGCCGCCACCAGACTTCTCCGGTGGAGACCTGAACGGAGCATGGGCCGGCTAACCCAACAAGGCCCACATCGGCCCTCTTCCTTTTAACCTTTGAACTCTGGTTTTTAGTTCAGGGGGAATAAATAGACTTGGCTTGATAGGCCCAGCAGGCTGAGATCTTTGGGCTGATTTCGGCTCACAGCCACTTTCGGCCCATTAACGGCCCATCACCAGTGGCGATGACGTCACGGTGACATCATGCTGACATCATCCCTATTTTCAAAATATAAAAATCATTTTCTGTTTTATAAATGATTTTAGAAATTATTTTATAAATCCTATAATCTTCGAAAATTCATAACTAACTATTTACAACTCCAAAAAATATGAAACCAGTTTCTATATTTTTCTAAAAATGAGACGGTGCTGTTTGTAGGTAGTATGGTTCTGTTTGGATCTTCTAAAATTGGATTTCTTTGGATTTATTGCATAGTTGTTTGTCGGTATCTTAGTGTCTCGTATCTCGTCTTGCCTGAGACGAGCTACAACCGAGGAGGAGGCCTCGACCCCGACTACAACCCAGACCCAGGACTTGGACGCCCGGCCGGTGTCATGTCACTCCCAACCATATAGATCCCATGCTTGCTTTAGTTGCTAGTGCTTAATTGATGCATGTTTTGAAATTGCATAGACAATTGATTAGCCGTGCCTTGGAATTGTTTATCTTGTCCTTGGAATACCTACTTTTGGAACTAGCTGAGACCCTAGCTAGTTCCGGCACTTCTCATCCATATATTTTACCCTTAGTTATGGATGGATCTCGAGGTTTGGACCGAGGTTGGGATACCTCGGAACTCTTGCGTGTGTTTTGGGTGAGTGTGTATCCTTAGCGTGTTACTGCGGGCGAGCGCTTTGGTTACTTGTGCGCTTTGTCTAGGGGAGATGCGACTGGCCTCCCGCCCTAGCGGGCGTGTCGGACGGATGGAGTTGGTGAGTGCTTGCTCGCAATTAAGGATCGATCGGCAGGTTTAACCATGATCTTTGGGCTATTTTCGTACAAACCGTTCGCTCACGTATGGGCGGGGTTGATCGAGAACTAGTTGGTGGTTGGCTCTCGCTTGTAGGCGGACGGTGTGGTCGTGTGAGGGGGACGGGTTATACCCCAGTGGCGTCGCCCGGCTCCTCGGGGATGGTCTCACGACTCCGAGCCCTGGCATCAAGTTTCGCCCGATTCGGGATGAGTCGGGCTTGGAGAGGCGGAGTGCCACCTTTGCTGGGTCTCGGTCGTTAGGTAGGAGGTGGAGCGGAGGCATCCGTTTACGCCCTATCCGGTGGGTCAGGTTGTACAACCTTTGCAGTGTTAAACCTATAGCTATAGTCGTGTCCCTTTGGTATGGACAGACCCAGATACATTACTGCAGCTAGTCTCTTCTTGTCTTGCTTTCTCTCCCACATGTGTTGTGAGCCGGCCGTGCGGGTTGAGGCGTGGGGATAGGGTTGGTGACCCCGTCGCGGATGAAGTGGGATCTTGGTTGAGATCCGATGTTGGTGCTTCTTTCCTTGTTGGGCGTTGACCGGGCGTTGTCCTCGGAGGTGTGGATCTCTTGGAGATGGATACCTCTCGGCTATTCTGCTTACCTTGATGTTGCTACCGCTGCTTGCTTAACCTTCTGACCATAAATAGGATTATTCATGCATAGTAGAATTATTCTCTCTTGCTTATGCTCTTTGTTGGAAAGCTGACATGACCTACTCGCTTATCGAGTAGATGGCGGACTTCGGACCGAGGCGGACTACGACTTTGAGGAGGGCGGATGGGAGGATTGATGCTTGCCCTACACTCGAGTTGCCTGCGGATATGGAGTCTACTTCGCTTCATGAGAGCCGTTGCGTAGATGTTTACTCTGCTTGATTCAGTCCTGTTGGACTTGTACCCGGCATGTGCCGAAATGATGTACTCAGATACTTAATTATTAAATTATATTATGGACCCTCATGTATTTATTCTTGTTGTACGGTACTTTGCTTTACTTTCTCGAGATGGGATTTGCACGTGGTAGCCTCACAGGGACTATCACGAGAGGTGCAGGGATCGGATTCCCGTCTTCGGAAACCCGGTTCGTTTCAGTTGGTATCGAGCCGTACTTGCAGTAGGACGAGCCTAGGAACGACGATAGTATAGGAAAGCCCGAACACCTTGTGCTTTATATACAATCCATGAAACTTTATATAAATACCTTGCACTTTACTATATACTATCTTGATTAACAATACTAACTCTTACTAACAACCCTAACAACGTGCGGATGGACCGGTGGCGTGGATCTCCCCTCAAGGCCAAGCGGCGTGGGCGGAGGGTTCTGCAAGATCCTTAAGAACTGTTTGGAGACCGCGGAGTGGAGACAAGTGAGGTGTTCTACGAAGGGCCTTTCACGGCCGTCGTGGACCAGTCGCCGGCGGTCGACTTTGAAGATACCGGGTGACCCACGCGTGCGGAGTTCGAGGAGGTCAGTCACATGCTTCGGACAACTCTACCGGAGGCTCACGGTGTTGTGCCGGACTCATGGCCCAAGAAAGTGTGTCGGCGGTTGGAGCGGAGGTTGAAGGGTACACCGAGGTTCTTCCGACAAGACCTTTGCGACCACGGCGGTGGCAGAGGACAAAGGGCAAGGATGAGAAGAACGGTTGGCCGACAAGTTCATTCAAGCTCGGGATCGGGCACTCTCTTGGGCGATTCGGAGATCGTGTTTCGCGCAGTGGGGCGACACCTTGGGGCCAGGAACGCCCGGTGGAGAGAGAAAACGGCCGGTTGGTGTACCTTCTCAGCGAAGCGCAGGAGGAACATCCAGATCACGAGTGGGGACTCGCGGCCCGAGCCGGCCTGCAGAGAGAGAGATGCGCTTGAGATCGCCACCGAGAGCCGGACTAGAGGAGACACAGACCACCTTGCGGGAGTCGAGGCGTGACCCGAGAGGAGCGGTTGAAGGCTGCGTGAGAAGGAGTACTTGGTAGAGTCTCTTGGAGCGGCTTGCACCGACTACCGGTGCGGTTGTGGGAACACGAGGAGAGGTGACCGAACTACGACCACCTCCGGTACTTGGGAGGCGAGTGTACGAGGCACGAGGATACAGCCACGGACCAGCTCGGCTTGGAGGGACTCACCTACGGACGAGTGGCGAGTCGGAGTTGGCGAGATGCTACCACCGCGAAGAGGCCCGGGGTGAGGGAGAGGCGTTTGAGCTACCCCCTACTCTACTTATCACGGACCTTACCCACGAGGCAGCTCAGATACCCCAGAGATGAGCGAGCTTTGAGAAGCTTGGCGAGCTACTTCAACCTACCAGATTGAGATACCAGATTACCCGGGGTGAGCGACCGCCGTTCTACTCGGTTCAGCTTGATCGAGACCGTGTCACCACCGCTCTCACGATTCTGATTCGGGAGCAGGCACCTTGAGGGATGATCCTGTTCTTCATGATGTTCATGTTTAGTTGACCACCTCTTATGTACCGCGATGTAGTTCTCGTGCTCTGTGTAATCTCAAGGTTGTGGAGTAGACCTCGAGATACACAACTTTGTATGGTGATCTTGCATGAGTGATTGGAGTTATCGATCTTTTGCGGTTTTCATGCTTCTTATATGTTTGTGTGAAATTGTTTGTTGTTAGCTAATACTCCTTATATCTTAAGTATCTTAAAGTTAATTTCCGACAACTCGTTTCTCACGATCTCGAACTCTTAAAAGCGGATGTCGGTGGCAAGGAGGTTGGGACGGCTCCTATGCCCGTTTCGAGGAGGCAGCCGGGGAGGACGCCGAGCGGAGGGCGTCCCTCTCCCGCAGGAGGTCGAGGTCGTGGCGCCGTGGAGGCCGTGCACCAGATCGACGACGCCGTCCGCCGGATTCTGCGCGTCAAGTTCACCATGGGCCTCTTCGAGAACCCCTACGGCGATGCGAGCCTCGCCGGCGAGCTGGGGAAGCTGGAGCACCGGGAGCTGGCACGGGAGGCCGTTCGCAGGTCCCTCGTCCTCCTCAAGAACGGCAAGCCCGGGCAGAAGCCGCTGCTGCCGCTGCCCAGGAAGGCCGGCCGCATCCTCGTCGCCGGCAGCCACGCCGACAACCTCGGGTACCAGTGCGGGGGATGGACCATCACCTGGCAAGGCCTCGGCGGCAACAACCTCACCGCCGGGACCACGATCCTAGGCGGCATCAGACGCGCCGTGCACGGCTACGGCACGGAGGTGGTCTACTCCGAGAACCCCGGCGCCGGCTTCGTCGAGCGGAACAAGGGCCGGTTCGACTACGCTGTCGTCGTCGTTGGCGAGCCGGCGTACGCCGAGTCGTTCGGCGACAACCTGAATCTGACGATCCTGACGCCCGGGCCCGACGTGATACAGGACGTGTGCGGCGGCGGCATCAGGTGCGCCGTGGTGCTCGTGTCCGGGCGGCCGCTGGTGGTGGAGCCG
The DNA here is from genome assembly GCA_022644695.1 of Cenchrus purpureus. Lineage (NCBI taxonomy): Eukaryota > Viridiplantae > Streptophyta > Magnoliopsida > Poales > Poaceae > Cenchrus > Cenchrus purpureus. The sequence continues at coordinate 85,801,798 of CP053459.1, forward strand.
TACGTGGATGCCGTGGACGCGCTGGTGGCGGCGTGGCTCCCCGGGACGGAGGGGGAGGGCGTCAGCGACGTGCTGTTCGGCGACTACGGGTTCACCGGGAAGCTTGCTAGGACGTGGTTCCGGTCGGTGAGCAGCTGCCCATGAACACCGGCGACGTGCGCTACGATCCCCTGTTCCCGTTCGGGTTCGGGCTTGAGACGCAACCGTCAACAGCTTGACTATAGCTTGGTGGGGTCATTGTTTACAAACAATGGCATAGAGCTGTTTTCGGAAAATGTACGATTTGAAGACAACTGTCTTATCTTGTTTATTTTTAGATTAATCAAATAGAAAATTGCTAATTTATCTAACATCCTGGACAATGGCAAATCTAGGATTGTGGCTTCTTCTTCCTTCTCCTCTAATTTTGAGAGGGGGCTCTACACTAATAGAGAATGGACTTTATATCAGCCTTAACTCCATTAGTACCAGGTATTTTTGCACCTGATATTAATGGATGCATTAGTACCATATAGTGAATGGGTGGTGGCGAGGTCCGGTATTAATGTTCTCATTAGTATCGGGCGAGGAGACAGACCGGTACTAATGTGAAGCCATTAGTACCGAGCCTAGCCCTCACTCGGTACTAAAGCCATGCACCCACCCACCACTGCCACACCCCTTTTTATTTTACCTCGCGGCTGGGTCTTCTTCTCATTCTTATTTCCTTCTCTAACCTTCTCCCTCTCATCGAATCTCCCATCTTCTTCTTTCTCTCCTTCTCCCTATGCATGGTGCTGGCCACCAGGCCGACCAGCGGGCGCGAAGGAGGCTGAGGCGCGGTGGTGTGGTAGCCGACCGGGCTCCGGCGTGGCCGCGGGGGCGCGACATCCCGTCGCCACCGCGGGGGAGCGCGCACCCCTCTGCCATGATGGCCGCTGCCGGCTCTAATGATGATGGTGGTGAAGAATGGTGCTCTGGTGATGATGTGATGGTGGTGAAGAATGAAGAGAGTAAGATTTTGGTAGATCAATTGGTTGATACTTGTGTTGTTTATACTTGGTGAATCTTGAATTCGTAGATGTTGTTCTTGTTCATACATGTTAGGATGAATGTGTAAAGTCTTATTGTAAATTTGTGATGGTGATTCATCATGTAAGATTGTGAGATGTAAGATGTATGTAAGTGTGAGCTATGTATATATGTGATTTGCATTCGTGCATTTTTAGACGATTCTATGAAATTTGTGGGGAAGAAAAGAACAAATAAAAGAAGAAAAAAAGAAGAAAAGGAGGAGAAGAAAAAGAAAAAAAGGTGTCGGCAGTGCAGACCTCTAAAAAAGCAAGGAACAAATTAAACGTGCACGGTGTATATACATAAATAATTCACCAATCCAAGCGCGGATGCACTTGTTATTTGAATTAGCCTTATTTAGTTTAATTTTAATGCATGATGCAGACATTGTTGCTCCTGCCTTGCATTTGCATCGGTAAGTATAAATTAGAGTGTATTTTTTTAGAAAAAAAGAATAGATTCCCCGTCGCTTACGACATACTTATCCGTTTCAAATTGTATGTCCTTTTAGATTTTTAAAAATACATAAGTTTTACTATGCATGTAAAAAAGTTAAAACAACACACAATTTGAAATATATGAAGTAAATTAGAGCAGTGCGTATATAACTGCAGCTGGCAAAAGGGTCCATCCGCTTCTTCAGCTTCCCTTGGACTGCTTCCCATGGGTCACTCGGGCCTTTGCAATCTAGAACAAAGAGACATTATATTTACAATATATATTCCTTCAAACACAAATAAAAGTTGTTGAGCACAAATTACTCTCCCGTGAAACACAAATAGCAAAGTTGTTGAACACAAATTACTCTCAATCAGCATATTCCATCGTCGTGAAACAATACGTCCTTACTAATGCTAATGATACATCTATATCTTATTTATTGAATATGACATCATCTTTTCATATACCTTATCATTGGCACATGAAAGGCTCTCAAGCGTTGCTTCAGTGCTTCTCTAGCCAATCCATTGGTTGCCATGCTCCTTTTCCTTGACATCAAGCCATGAAAAAACCAATCATTGCTTGTCATGCTCTTTTTTCTTGAAAACATGCCATGAGAAAACAATAAAAATGTCAGAAGTCCTCGATAGTTCCTACAAGATTGAGACATGGTCATTGAAACAGTAATGGAGATTCAAGCTACCTGCAATGTTTATCTGTGTTTGTTCACCAGTGTTTACATCTTAAGCTGCAATTGAACAATTTCATTATGTATACTTTACATTTTCTATGTTGAATCCCTATCATTTCATTTTAAGAAAAAACCCATTTTTTCATAACACAGAATGGTCATTCAAACACAATCACTTTAATTATAGGTTAGCTAATAATTTATTTTACCTTTATTTTTTTCCTTTTAACTTTTTTAATTGAGGCTTGGAGGCGTAGGTACGGAGACGCAGCGGTGAGGGAGGCGCCAGGATGGCGTCGTCCGGCTCGACGCGGCTCGACGTGCCGCTGGTGGGGCCGTCCGGGCTGGCAAGATGGGCACTATGCGGCGTGCCACTGGTGGAGCCATCCCAGCCAGCAAGCTGGGCCCGTGTGGGCGCACGTCTCCGTCGGGTGGAGCATGGAGGCCACCGGCGAGGGTGTGATGGAGGGGGAGGGTCAGGAGGAAGACGCGTAGTGAGGAAAGGAGGCGGGAGCTGGGGCTTGGTGGGCGTGCGGATACAACTGACAGAAGAGCCCCGCGACGGGCATCGCTTGCGCTAGCGACGAAAGGGAGAAGACGTCGCGGATGGGAAACTTTGGCCCAACGGGTACAACATGCGGGCATGCACGCCGGGTACAACATGCGGGCACGCAAGGGTGAGCAAAAAAATCATTTTTTGGCAGAATTATCTCTCAAATTGAATTTTATATGGGTCTTTCACCCTATCCACATCTCAAATTATGACGGGTGGGTCCAGCGCGAGGGTACAATGCTCCGATTTGGGTGAAAAACATTTTCAATTATTTTTTATCATTATAGTATAGACTTATACTCCCTCCGTTCCCAATGATAGGTGGTTTGACCTTTTCAACTCCAAATTTTACTGTTCATTTTATTCAAAAGATTGTTTGAACATAATCAAAATTAAATCATTTTTGAAGAACTTTCACTAATAAAGCAAGACACAACTAAAAGGTTTGATATTTTGCACATTTTTTGAATAAGTGGGGACAAAAAAGTCAAATGAATTATAATTCAGAATTGATTAATGATTGGATTGGTACCAAAAGGTGCCAAAGTAAAATCAGGAGGCGCTTTTGATTTGGCATCAAACCAATTTAAGACTAAAATTTTGTGTAACAACCCAGAAAATTAAGTTATGAAAATGTGAGAAAATTTAAACTTTTCATTTGTTGATGATGTGTCACCATATTTAAACCCTCTCTAGTCTCTCTTCCTATATTCCTAAATAAATAAAACCAAAAATATAAAAATATATTTTCAAATTATGGTAAAGAATGTGATTTGGAGTTTATGGATTTTATTTGGTTTTTATTTGAGTGTGTTTTGAATTTGAAAGTATTCAAATTCAATCTAAGGTTTAAATGCTAATTTCAAAACTAATTTTCAAAACCTCCCTACTAACTTGGGCCAGCTAACTACCTGCACAGTCTGCTCGTGCACCCTTTTCTTCAAGCCCATGCACACCTAAACACCTCGGCCTTTTCTAGCCAACCAGCCCACCAGACCAGCTCGGCCCACCTTCCTTTTTCCCCCGCACAAGTCTCACTGGCAGGTGGGACCCACACCTGCGCCTGTTCTTCGTCCTCCCGGGTCAAAGCCGCCCCGCCGCCGTGCTCATGCGTGCAGCGCCCGAGGGACAAGCCCCGACCGTCTGCCGGGCATGGACGCCGAGCCAGGCGCCGAGCGTGCGTACCTCCCTGGGGCTTTTCCCCAAATGCCCCTGCGCCCTGACGCGCTAGCGCGTCCGCCAGCCACTGCGGCTCCGCCACATCATCACCGCGCCTTCACGGGCCAATAGGAGCCCCACCGTGACGCTTCTACCCCTCGCCTCGACGTGCTCGAGCCCTTAAACCCCCGGGTGAGACCCTTGGCACAAGGCAGGTTGCGATTGGGGACTTCCCCCTTTGGTCCCCTGTCTGCCGCCGTGTGAGAAAAGGAGGGAAAACGGAGAGGAGAAGAGAGGAAGGGGAGAAGTGGGGAGCGCCTCACCATCGCGTCGTGAAGACGAAGCCAGGAGGCAGGAAGCCGGAGCCGTCCGTGGTTCGAAGAAGGCCGTCCGCGAAGAAGCCGTCGGCGGAGAAGCCGCCGCCGCTGCACGCCACCCGCCTCTACACCGACGCGGCCGTCTCTGCTACGACTCCACCTTCGCCCCTCGGTGAGCCAATGACCACTGCTTCTTCCCCGCCTTGATCGAGCGTCAGCGTTACGCCGCGCGCCACGACCGACCCGCCATCGTCGCCGTCTGGAACCCGGGCCGCCCCGCGCCTTTTGTGCAGGAACCTGCCGCCGCCGCCGTGCACCCACGCACGAGCCGGCTGGCCTTATGCCACTAACCGCGTGAACCACCGCCTCGCCGCGACGCCAGTGGCACCACCGTGCGGCGCGCGCGCGCGCGTGAGTTGAGACCGCCGCCGCAAGCAAGCGTTGCAGGCGCTCCTAATCCTAGCGCACATGGCGAAACCGTGTCCGCGCCACACGATCGAGTAGATGTCCGTGCGGCGTTGCCGCCGTGCGCCGAGGACGTGCCCGATGCCCATGCCGAGCGCAGGCCAAGGGGGCTCGGCCCGAGCCATGGCTGCGTCGGGCTAACCTCGAGCCCTAGTGGTCACTAGGCACGCGCTTGAACGCCGGAGGCACCCCAGCCGTTGTTCACCGCTAGCCGCTGCTCCGCACTGGGAACGCCATCGCCGCGTGCTGTCGCCCTGACTTCTCGCCAGAGCGCCGCCGCGTCGCGCCTCGTCCGTGACCTGGTGCCCCTTCCCGGAGCCGTGGCCGCGCCGAGGCGACCCCTAGTACCTAGTGATCACCCATCCGCGCTTGCTCGAGCCCCTGTGCGGCTATGGCCGTCAATCGTTGCACGCCGTCGCCGCCACGCCTCTGCGCCGGCGCGCGCGAGGTCTTACGAGGATGGCAAAGGGATGCCCTGCATCCCAGCGAACTCCGAGGGACGCCACCAGACTTCTCCGGTGGAGACCTGAACGGAGCATGGGCCGGCTAACCCAACAAGGCCCACATCGGCTCTCTTCCTTTTAACCTTTGAACTCTGGTTTTTAGTTCAGGGGGAATAAATAGACTTGGCTTGATAGGCCCAGCAGGCTGAGATCTTTGGGCCGATTTCGGCCCACAGCCACTTTCGGCCCATTAACGGCCCATCACCAGTGGCGATGACGTCACGGTGACATCATGCTGACGTCATCCCTATTTTCAAAATATAAAAATCCTTTTCTGTTTTATAAATGATTTTGGAAATTATTTTATAAATCCTATAATCTTCAAAAATTCATAACTAACTATTTACAACTCCGAAAAATATGAAACCAGTTTCTATATTTTTCTAAAAATGAGACTGTCGCTGTTTGTAGGTAGTATGGTTCTGTTTGGATCTTCTAAAATTGGATTTCTTTGGATTTATTGCATAGTTGTTTGTCGGTATCTTAGTATCTCGTATCTCGTGCTGCACAGACCCGGGATACAACCAGGAGGAGGCCTACGACCCCGACTACAACCTGCACTGTGACTTGGACGCCGGCCAGTGTAATGTCACTCCCAACCATATAGATCCTATGCTTGCTTTAGTTGCTAGTGCTTAATTACTTTTGATGCATGATTTTAAATTGCATAGACTATTGATTAGTCGTGCCTTGGTATTGTTTATCTTGTCCTTGGAATACCTACTTTTGGACCCTAGCTAGTTCAGCACTTCTCCATCAATATATTTTACCCTTAGTTATGGATGGATCCCAGGTTTGGACCGAGGTTGGGATACCTCGGAACTCTTGCGTGTGTTTTGGGTGAGTGTGTACCCTTGACGTGTTACCGCGGGAGCGAGCCGCTTTGGTTACTTGTGAACGCCTGTCTAGGGGAGATGCGACCTGGCCTCCCGCCCTAGCGGCGTGTCGGACGGATGGAGTTGGTGAGTGCTTGCTCCTACAATTAAGGATCGATCGACAGTTTAACCATGATCTTTGGGCTATTTTCGTACAAACCGTTCGCTCACGTATGGGCGGGGTTCGGTCCGAGAACTAGTTGGTGGTTGGCACTCACTTGTAGGCGCGGACGGTGTGGTCGTGTGAGGGGGACGGGTTATACCCCCCGAGTAGACGTCGCCCCGGCTCCTCCGGGGATGGTCTCACAGCTCCGAGGCCCTGCTGGCAAGTTTCGCACCCGTGTGACGAGTCGAGCTTGAGAGGCAGGAGAGTGCCACCCACCGCTAGGTCTCCGGTTGTTAGGTAGGGAGGTGGAGCAGGCATCCGTTCACGCCTATCCGGCGGGTCCATTGTACAACCTCTGCAGAGTGTTAAACCTATATTTATAGTCCGTGTCCATTTGGTATGGACAGCCCCACGGGTCTGCATTCGGCTAGTCTCTTCTTGTGCCGCTTTCTCTCTGTGTTGTGAGCCCGGCCAGGCCGTTGAGACGTGGGGATAGGAGTTGGTGACCCCACGTCGCAGATGAGAGTGGGATGCTGTATCTTGGTTGAGATCCGATTTGGTGCTTCTTTCCTTGTTGGGCGTTGACCGAGGCGTTGTCCCTGAGGTGTGGATCTCTTAGATGGATACCTCTCGCTATTCTCCTTACCTTGATGTTGCTACCGCTGCTTGCTTAACCTTCTACAGCCATAAATAGGATTATTCATGCATAGTAGAATTATTCTCTCTTGCTTATGCTCTTTGTTGGAAAGCTGACATGACCTACTCGCTTATCGAGTAGATGATGACTTTCGGACTGTGAACCGGACTACGACTTTGAGGACGACGGATGGGAGGATTGATGCTTGCCCTACACTCGAGTTGCCTGCGGATATGGAGTCTACTTCGCTTCATGAGAGCCGTTGCGTAGATGTTTACTCTGCTTGATTCAGTCCCGTTGGACTTGTACCCGGCATGTGCCGAAATGATGTACTCAGATGCTTAATTATTAAATTATATTATGGACCCTCATGTATTTATTCTTGTTGTACGGTACTTTGCTTTACTTTCTGAGATAGGGATTTGCACGTGGTAGCCTCCTGGGACTATCACAGAGGTGCAGGGATCGGGTTCCCGTCTTCGGAAACCCGGTTCGTTTCATTTTGGCTGTCATATTTTGGCACATTGGAAAGTTGCTGCATATGGATAGTGTTTTTCAATGGAAAGTTGTCACATTTAACACATACTGTGAGAGAAGAAGTGACTCGATGTGACGAGTGAATATAAAGAAGTTGGACGAATTCACCCAACTAAATAAGCCAGCAGTAATGTGCTAAAGCTTTGCCCGAATTTTGACATGCCCCAATTTCAGCGTGCCTTGATTTTAATTTGGCACCTTTTGCTACCAAATCAATCAGGCTCTAAGTACATAACAAAATCTATAAACGTAAAAAAGTCAAAACTTCATATAGTATTGGGAACAATGGGAGTGGATGGCTACATCCAAAGAATCACAAGTCGCCGGTTATGGCCCTGTTTGGGACCGAGATCTGCAGAAGCGCGCGGCGTATAAGTGTTAAGCGGCTCCCGGCTCGCTTCTGCGATTTTGCCCCACGCAGTTCGTTTTGCCGCGTTTTGCGTAGTTGCGGCCGGCAAACACGCGTTTCATCGCGGGGCATTCCGCGAGCTTTTTCTGCTTATTCCACGATTAAGCCGCGAGCGCGGTCCCAAAGAGGACCTATATGGTTAATTTGGCGCCCAAGCCAAGAAACACATGCATATATGGAACAACTGCAACATCCCTGCACGTGTAGTTTTAATTGATGCCTCATCAAGGCATCATGCATCCATTCAATTTTTATTCATGGAAGTATATTTATTGGTGACACGTCACAATGGTGCGAACATGCGTTACGTGATGACCACGTGCCCACACCTACTCCAAATACGAACAAGCCGGCCATACATACATATGGATGGGCTTTGCATGCTCCTATTATGCTGCTAGCCGCGGCCATTCGCAGCCTGCGCCTGCTTGACCCCTTGGCCGATCACAATGTCGAAGTTCCCGTACCTGCGGCCGGCTCCACTGGCGGCGCTCCCGACTCCATTGACGAATCCATCGACGGTGCTCCCGATCCCACTAGCGACGGTCCCCAACCCGCTGGCGGCTTCAATGAAGGCACTCCCCGCATTGCCGGCGCTCCCGATCGAACTGCTGGCATCACCCTGCGCCCAGGATGGCGTGCCTATGGCGGCAGTGACGACGAGGATGCAGACGAGGAGCTTCACGCTCGTCATCCTACAGGTTGCTCTTTGGCTCTCTTCACTACTACCTTGTCTTTTTCTCCCTTGTGACCAGCAGATTGCCACTCGCTATCGCTAGAGATGAGCTTGGTGTCCTGGGAGAGGAGGGGTAGGGGGTATTTATACAGGCGTCTCACCTCTGGTACTTCAACTGGTTGATGGATCATCGATCGGCGGGTATATTAAAGGTGCCTTGGCCAGTTGGCCTGGTAGAGGAAGCAAACCAAAGGTCCAAGGATCTCACAGTACATCTCTGCAGAGGGGTGCACACATCGCTACGCTAGGTTACGGCGCCCCTGTCGTAACGAACCAGGAGATCGCCGGACACGGCGTCGCCGGCGAGCTCTGGATCAACCGCACACAAACGAACAAGGAGTCTGCTGATTTATGTGCTGCGAACTTAGCAGCGTTTCTGTTTCTATTGCAAACAAATAAATAGGGAAACAAGACAACTACCAGTAGCTATTCTACCGGCGCCGTGCGGCACGCACGCCACGACTTGGCTGCGCCATCCCACAGCCACGCACCAGCCGCACGTCGTTCCTGATTTACAGGACGCGCTCTGCCCATGGCGAGAGCTCACACACACGTTCTAGCAACGTGTCAACAGGAAACAAAAAACAGACTTAAACTATGTACAAGTAGGTGATTGATTGAGGATTATTCTCAACATTTTCCCCCCTAAGCCTTAATCAAATGACCTGGAAGTTCCTTGACGCCAATCCTGGTGCGCAGCTCCTGGAAGCGAACGCGCCCAAGCGCCTTGGTGAGGACATCAGCGATCTGCACCTCTGTAGCGATGTAGTCGATGACGATCCTTCCCCGTTCGACGCACTCCCTGATGTAGTGGTAGCGGACGTCAATGTGCTTCGAACGGTCGTGGAACACTGGATTCTTGGCGAGGGCGATGGCGGACATGTTGTCCACCCTGATCTCCGGCGCTGCTCCCTCCATTCCGACGAAGTCGTTGAAAAGACGAGCAAGCCAGACGCCCTGGCATGTTGCCACTGCTGCAGCGATGTACTCTACCTCACAGGAAGACAGAGCAATTACCTTCTGCTTGGCTGATTGCCAAGTGACCGGGCTGTCGCCGAGGAAGAAGACTATGCCGCTGGTGCTTTTCCGGGTGTCGATGTCCCCCGCCATGTCAGCGTCACTGTACCCGATCAGCTTGAGAGGCTCCCCCTTCTTCCTTCTGTAGTGCAGCCCATAGCCACGCGTTCCAGCGACATACCGCAGTACGCGCTTCACCGCGGCCAAGTGCTCCTCATGCGGAGACTCCATGAACCGACTCAGGTACCCAACAGCAAAAGCGAGATCGGGTCGTGTGTGTATGAGGTACCTGAGTCCCCCCTATGATCCGCCTGTACTCCGTGGCGTCGATGCCCGGAGTGTTGCTCTGCTTGCTCAGCTTCAGGCGGGACTCCATTGGTGTCTGCACTGGACTGCAGCCCTGCAGACCACTGCGCTCCAGGAGTTTGGCGGCGTAGGCTGCTTGACGGAGTGTGATGCCGCTGTCACTCTGATGGACCTCTATCCCAAGATAGTAGGACAGGAGCCCAAGGTCGCTCATGCGGAAGACCTCCTGCATCTCGGCCTTGAACTGAGTCGTCAATGCTGCTTCCGGTTATCACTAGATCGTCGACGTAGACGCCAACAATGAGTCGGTGTTCTCCCTGTACACGTATGTACACTCCGTGCTCCGAGCAGCTCCTCTGGAAACCAAGCACGATCATGGTGGCATCAAGCTTGGCATTCCAGGCCCTGGGCGCCTGCTTCAAACCGTACAAGGCCTTCCGCAGACGCACAACCTTGTGCTCAGCTCCCTTGACGATGAAACCGGCCGGCTGTGCGACGTAGACCTCTTCCTTAAGCTCGCCGTTGAGAAACGCGCTTTTCACGTCCATGTGATGGACTTCCCAGCCGTGGTGTGCCGCAACAGCCAGCATCAGGCGCACAGACTCCAGGCGGGCAACGGGAGCGAATACTTCATCGTAGTCGACGCCGGCACGCTGGACGTACTCCTTTGCCACGAGCCACGCCTTGTACCTGACGATGTTCCCGTGCTCGTCCCGCTTGACCTTGTAAACCCACTTGAGACCGATGGCACGGTGCCCTGGTGGGAGCTCGACGAGTTCCCAGGTGGCGTTGTCGATGATTGAGTTCATCTCCTCGGTCATCGCCTCCCTCCAGCACGACTCATGCTCTGCAGCGGCGAAGGTGGTGGGTTCTTCTGCAGAAGTGAAGTGGAGCTCGGCGTCGAGGATGTGCGGCACTGGTCCAGGTGTTGTGGACGGCGGGGATGACTGAGTCGATGGCGCGGAACCGGAGTGGGGCGTCGTCGTCGTGGTCGTTGTCCAAGTCCAGTTCGCTCTCAGGCGGCGGAGACACGAACCAGGAAGGCGTGGACGGAGCATGTGGCCCTGGTGTTGGAGACGTCACGCGTTGATGGGCGGTGATGCAGTAGGTGCTCCTGGGGTCGGAGTGCGGGCGTCGTGTCGGTGGGCGAGGGGCGAACGGATGGCGCCGGGGTCGGAGTGCGTGGCGACGTGATCCCATCTTCCCCTGCTCCAGGTTGCTCGATGTGCTCCTCGGTGTACTCGATGATGAACGGTTCCGAGTGAGCGTCGTGGTCGCCGTCCACATTCCAGTCCCACTCGCCCGTTTCGTCGAACACCGCGTCTCTGGAGATGACGATGCGCTCGGTGATGGGGTCGTAGAAGCGGTATGCCTTGGAGCCGTACTCGTAGCCGACGAAGATGACCTGTGTGCTCGATCATCGAGCTTCTTGAGCCTCGGGCATGTGTTCTTGACGTAGGCGATGCACCCGAACATTCTGAAGTAGTGAACATGCGGCCGTTCTCCGGTCCAGGCTTCAAATGGCGTCTTCCCATCAAGAGCTCGAGTCGGCCCCCTGTTCTGGATGTACACAGCCGTGGACATGGCTTCCCCCCAGAAGCGTCTTGGGAGGTTCTTGGCCTTCAGCATGCACCTCGCCATGGCCACCACACTCTGATTCCAGCGCTCAACCACCCCGTTCTGCTGTGGGGACTGCAGGGCGGTGAGCTGTAGGTGCCGCGGCGCTCTGCGTGACCGCCAAAATCAATGGAGGTGAATCCCCCCACGGTCAGTGCGGAGCGCCTTGAGTTTTCGCCCTGTCTCCACCTCCACGCCGGCTTGGAAGTTCTTGATGGCGGAAGCAGCGTGGTCCTTGCTCGGCAGCAGCACCAACCACATGTAGCGGCTGAGGTCGTCAACAAGAAGTAGAAAGTACTTGTTGCCGCTTGGAGTGGTGGGTGAGATCGGGCCGCAGAGGTCGCCGTGCACCAAGTCAAGGATGCCGGCGGCGCGTCGGTGGGCTTGCTCTGGGAAGGGAGAGCGTCGGTGCTTGTCGGCGAGGCAGGCGTCGCACACTTGTTCAACTTGCTCCAGTGGCGGGAGGCCGTGCACCATGTCGTGGCTGGTGAGGCGGTGTAACGACTGGAAACTGATGTGGCCGTACCTCGCATGCCACCGCCATGCTGCTTCGGTGCTGCGGGCAGCCAGGCACATGGGCCGCCCAATCTTGAGCTCGAGCAGGTACAGGCGTGTCGAGGATCTCTTCACGTGTGCGAGCAGCTTGCGCCCGGGCTCGTAGATCTTGAGGCGTCCCATGACGATGACGGCCGGCTTCCTCAAGTTGACCGAGGCTGATGATGTCGGCGGTCAATCTCGGGATGTAGTAGACGCCCGTCAAGGTGCGGTGCTCGCCATTTTTGCAGGTGAAGACGACGGAGCCGCGGCCTTCAATCTCCACCACGGATCCGTCCCCGAAACGGACGGTCCCATGGATGTTGGTGTCGAGCTCGTGACGCGCACGCTTCGCGGTCATGTGATTCGTCGCCCACGCCGAGCACCCATCGGTGGGGTCTCGATCCTCGCGGACCGAGCTCAGCGAAGACCTTCGCTCCTGGATCTCAACACGGCGGGCGCGGTAGCCGAGGAGACGGGTGGAGCGGATAGGGATGAGCGTTGACCTCGACGCTGAGGCCATAAAGCGTGGGCTCCTCCTCCTCGCCGACTTGGGCCGTATAGGCCTGCTCCTTCTTCTTGGCCTTGTTAGGCGATGCGAGCCCGATGGCCCACCGGTGACACTTGAGGCGAGGGGACGGTGGCTTATTTGGGTCACGGCTCGCACCGCGCCCGGCGCCGCCGCCGCCGCCCCTGCCACGGCGGTTCTTGTGGTCCCGCTTCACGCCGGAGCTCGACCCGCCGCGCCCACCATCTTGTTTGGATCTCTCGAGCCACTCCTCGTGGGTAAGGAGCAGCTTCCCGGTGGGGGAGTTGGCCGACGACGTCACCTCTTCGTCGGCGTCGTCGGAGGACTTCAATGTCCCCGTGATTTCTTCAATCGAAAGCTTCGAGAGGTCGACGAACGCCTCCATGGTGACGACGAGCTGCTTGTACCTCGGCGGACGACGCGGTACTTCTTGACCGCCTCGTCGGGGCTCTGGATCCCGAGCTCCGCCAGCGTTGGATGAGAAGCGGTCACGAAATCCTCGATGGACTCCCGTCAAGCTTGATTGTTTCGTACTCAGCGGTGTCTGCGCGTCACTGCCCGCCGCTTCGCCAAGGCGGAGAGTCTTGATCGCGCTCCGTCGCCGTCTCCTTGATGGTGGCGCGGAATCATCTCGAAGGTACCGCTGCAGATGGCGTCGAGGGTTGTACGGTCGCGAAGTCGCCGTCGCCGTGCCGATGGCGACGTCCAGGTCGCGGGCTTGGAGTTTCAGCTTCATCCGCGCCCACTCGGCGTAGTTCGTCTTCGTGAGCTGCCAAGCACCGGCACTCCGGACTCCACGACAGCGTTCAACAGCGTTCGTCCGCGCGTCGTGGTGATGCGGAACGCCGACGCCGCGGAGGGGATCGTCTCTTCGACGGCTTGCGGTTTGGTGAGGTGTCCCCCGCCACCTTCTTCCCGTCGGGATCACCGGACGGGCCGGGCTTCTTCTTCTCCGGCGGCGGGGTGTTGCCGGTCGGCTGCGTGGGGAGTCACCCGCGTGGTTTGGCGAGCGTCGGCATGGCACGCCCCTAGAACCTTAACGGCTCTGATACCAAATGTCGTAACGAACAGGAGATCGCCGGACACGGCGTCGCCGGCGAGCTCTGGATCAACCGCACACAAACGAACAAGGAGTCTGCTGATTTATGTGCTGCGAACTTAGCAGCGTTTCTGTTTCTATTGCAAACAAATAAATAGGGAAACAAGACAACTACCGGTAGCTATTCTACCGGCGCCGTGCGGCACACACGCCACGACTTGGCTGCGCCATCCCACAGCCACGCACCAGCCGCACGTCGTTCCTGATTTACAGGACGCACTCTGCCCATGGCGAGAGCTCACACACGTTCTAGCAACGTGTCAACAGGAAACAAAAAACAGACTTAAACTATGTACAAGTAGGTGATTGATTGAGGATTATTCTCAACAGCCCCGAACGGCGGCAAATTGTTCCGCCTCAGTTGTGGCGAGTTTTTTTGCTCTGCGAGCGAGGGAACTAGTTGTTTGTGGCGTGTCGAAGCTTACTCACCAACCTAACAGCAGCACAGGTGGACCACTACGGGAAACGGATAGAATGCCTTGAGCCACGTCAAAGCACTCACGGCAAACAAAATGACGGCAAACAACTGTTTGCCGAAAGCATCTGTCGCACACTCAGTAAAGATGTGCGTGGGTACAATCTAGCTCCTCACAGGTGGACCACTACGGGAAACGGATAGAATGCCTTGAGCCACGTCAAAGCACTCACGGCAAACAAAATCGGCAAACACTGTTTGCGGTGTCGCACTGGGTCAATCAGCTCGACAAACAATTTTCAAAAAAAATAATAAAATAAAACTCACACCGACTGGGGACCGCGACCCCACTGGCCAGCCGCCGTAGCCCTCCACCACCACCACCACCACGCCGCCCGCAACCACCACCTCCCACCACGCCGCCCCTGCGCCACCACGCGCCGCCGCAGCGCCTGGGGTGGAGGCCGCCACGCCTGGAGGAAGAGGTCGCGACGCCGCCGCGCCACTCGACCACGGGAGGACGAGGAAGTCGTCGCGCCACAGATCTCGCGCTGGGAAGAGGAGCGCCATAGGGGAAGGAGCTCGCCGCAGATCTTGGGCTCGTGTGTCTGCCGTCTCGCTGGTCACCGCTGCCAGATCTCCTCGCTAGCTCTCCTCACGCCGGATCGCTCGCTGCAGACCTACTCGCCGCCGCTCCTCACTGGTGGTGAGGGGCGCGCAGAGGGGTGGAGGAGGGGAGGCAGAGGAGGGACCGACCGGCCAGGCCGCTATCCTTGCCATGGTTCAGTTGCTCCATGCGGCCACCGCCGCTCCATGCACCGCTAGATCTAAGGAAGAGGAGAGGTGGAGCCATCGGCGGCGGATGGCAGGGAGGGAGAGGAGTGTGGAGCAGTGGGGAGAGAAGTGAGGGTAGAAGGTTGTGACGCCGGGGACGATGGCCGAGGCGGAGGTGCTGGAGGGGCGGAGAAGGCGGCGCCGTACGGGAGGGTGGGGGCGACGGGATTAGGGTTGGGGAGGGGAAGGGGGGAGGGGAGGCAGGATTATATACCGGAGGGAGTGAGGTGTGGTCGGACGGACCTGGTGGGCCGAAAGTGTTGGCCCGACTCGACTTTGCCATGAGCCCATTTTAAGGCCCATGACAGAGTTTTTATTTTTCAAAAATTGCAGCAAATGTATTTAATTAATTAAATATAGCAAATAAATTCAAAAATATACCAAATTTTAACATGGAGTACCACATGTTTAGGCCTAGATATCGAGCCGGCTCGGCTCGGCTCGGCCTGGCTCGGTATCCTAACGAGCTAGCTCGGCTCGGCTCGTTATTCCTAACGAGCTCAAAAGGCAGCTCGGCTCGGCTCGGGAAAAAGCTCGAGCTAGCTCGTTTGGCTCGCTAGCCAAGCACCTACATATGTGACAGGATGATTATCTACAGGTGTACATCACATATTTATCCATCAAACACACATACATCACATATTTATCCATCAAACACATTAAACAGCAAGCCAAATAGCCAACAATGATCCATGTCTCCATCACATATTCATCCAATTATCCATATTCATGAGTAAATAAACATAGGACATAGCAGAATGACACATAGCGGAATGTCCATAGACACTAATTGCTTCCCACAATGCAATTTGGGAACTCAATAAACTCGACATCATCTTCATCATCTCAACCTGAAAATAGAAAAAAATATTAGCATGCCAACAAGACAACCAAAGTTGAACACAGTAATGACACATATTAGAATGATGAATCCGCACCACAAGAGGTGTATTTTTGTCCTCATAAGTGCCCCTTATCCAGCTAGATACACACACTAATGCCTGACACTGTGGCTGGTATTAATGAACTTCTATAGTCATCAAGAACTCGGCCTGCATTACTGAAGGTCCGCTCCGATGATACACTGCTCACTGGAACAGCCAAGAACCTCTTTGCCAAGGTAGACAAAACTGGAAACAGCCAAGAACCTCTTTGCCAAGGTAGACAAAACTGGAAATCTATGACAGTTCACATGCCAGTATCTAAGTAAGTGGAAATGCTTGTTATTTATGTCCTCATTTGCTTCATCTAGATAAATCAGCAGCTCCGACTTTGAACTTTCAGTAACACTTGATTGCAAATATACATAAAAATCACTTGCAATTACAATAGAAGCCATTGAGTTGGTTGTATCAAGTTCAGCTGAGGTTGATTGCCTATTCAAACCACTATCACCTATCTTTTGTCAATGTAAAATCTCATACTTGTTGTATAGCCTTTTCACCTCTTGGTTGATGTCATTAGTCTCAACTTCAGGCCTAGCTGTGTCAAACATCTTTTCAAAACACCATTTAATGCACATCATCTTGAACCTCGGGTCAAGAATTGTAGCGATAACCATTATGTTATTCTTATCCTCCCAATATTTATCAAACTTGTCCAACATTGCAGCAGTCGTACTCCTCAAATATGTATCTCGCATTGTTGTGCCCCTATCAATGTTCCCTTAACTTTTGCTATGTAAGGATAGAAATAATTGGCAATTGGATATATTGACCCAGAAAATGCAGTAGTGGCCTAAGCTCCGCCATTGTTCCCAATATAGGCCTAATTTTTTCAACTATTATCCACTCTGAATCTGTAGGTTTCCAAGCATAGTTATTGTCCACTTCTTTGTAATAACCAAATGCATCCTTATAGGCAATGCACGTATCTAGCATTTTATAAGTGGAGACCCCCTTCCTAAGTGGAGAAGCTCCTTAGTGGAGGCGGCATCAAGGTGACCAAGGAAGCTTGATGAGTGCCTAAGTGGTGAGCCTTTGTGGCGAGTCAAGTGGTGCTCTTGGGAGAGACTTGGTGATCGGGAAGCAATACTCTTGTGTGAGTGCTTCAACAACGTGGACTAGGGGTGGCTTAGTGCTCACGATACCACGGATAAACCGCGTGTCAAGAGTTTTCTTCCTCTCATCCCTCTTTACGTTTCCGCATTACTCTCTTGCAATCCTTACTTGCCTTTACTTTCCTATAGTAGTATCATGCTAGGATTGACTATAGGTTGCAAAACTTGTTTTGGGATGAGGGTTTCACACTAGATCAACCTTAGATTGCACATCTAGATAGATTTGATGTAGTTTACTTTATGCAAAGTATTGGAAGCCATAGTTTTTAAAAGCCTAATTCACCCCCTCCGCCTCTTAGGCTACGAGCATCTGATTCCTTACAAAGTTGCCCATCTTCAAAAGTTGTAGTTGAACCATTTTTAATTTGCATTAATTTCGTCAACGAAAAGTTCATCAGAAATTTCTCAAATTTGAATTTTTCAAATGATCTCGAAATTTTGTAGTTTACAACTTTTTTATTTGAAATCATGTTGTCAACAAAATAATAGGTTTGAATCTTTTATATTTGAAACTGATAAGTTTTAAAGTGAACACGTTAAAAAGGTAATCTACATTCGGTGTAGTATAATATGAGTAGAATAAAAACTGGATACGAATGCATATGAGTGTGTAGTGTGGTGGTAGAGGAGGCTTCACACAAGGGAGAGGTCACGAGTTTGTACCCTGTCGGCCGTGTAGCGTCGCGACTTTGCGCGAAAAATGGCGCAACTTGCAAAAAAATTTGCTATTTATTTTAAGCTTTTTAAAGCAACCACGCTTTTTTATAATACATTAGCGGTCAGGGGACACCCGTCACTCGCTTCTAGAAATGGTGTTTCCGGGTGCGGGTGATGCCACCTGCAAATGGATTTCTAGGTGCGAGCTGCCACCCGCTCACCGCTTCTACAAGTGACGGTAGGAACGGATTTCGCGCCTGCACTTACAAATACGATTCTGCCAGCTTAAAAAACATTTTCCGTAGTAGTGACTTTTGCTCAAATTTCCGCAAGTAACGACATGTGCCTGTTCCAACATATTCTCCACATCTACGGATTAACACGGATCCTCCCATTAAAGAGACGGAGCGACGAGCTACTAGTAGAGAAGTGCACAAAAATAAACAATTAATTCTTTTTCTAAATGCATTGTACGACTGGTATCGTGATTATCCAAATCAGGTCAGGGCTAGGTGTGGCTAGGGTTCATGCACAGCTAGCTGGAGTCAAACTGTACAGATAGACTTTAATTTTAATTTGTACACACTCGAATCATCAAAACGTACGTGTTTGTGTACTGTTACCATTTATTGGGTGATGACCTAAGAGCAGTGGCGGAGCTGGGTTGGGCCAACAACTAGAGCCTACTAGAGCAACAGTGCAGAAAAATAGCCTGAATTACAAAGCTACAGTACGCTACAGTGCATTATAGTGTAGTAAAAGTAGGCCAGCGACTGGGGCCGCAGCTCCGCCTCTGCCTAAGAGCATCTCCAAAAATTAGCAACAATCTTAACTAAATTTAAAGATTTAAAAGCTAGCTAAAAAATAAAAACTTGCTAAACTCAAGGGTAAACCAAGAGCCTCTTCAAAAACTGACTCTTCATATAAGTGGGCCCCCACGTGTCATTCTCATCCCTCTCTCAACTTTATCCATCCCCCATCCCTCACTCTCGCTCTCTCCGTCGGGTGCTTGCCGACCGGACGCCGCCGCGGCCAAAAGGCTCCGGCCCCTCCAGGACCGGCGTCCATGGAGGTGGCGGCACCACCCGACCACCTCCTTTTCCGGCACCGCCCGAGGTCCGCCTCCTCCTCCATCTCCGCTCAAGCTCCTCCTCAATCTCCTCCCGAGCTCCTCCTCCCGACGGTGAGGATGGCTACCAGTGGACCTCGACGCGTTGGGAAAGAAGAAGAGGCGTGGGGAGCCGTCGATTCGCCTGCTGACCTCAGCCATGATGCCACCGCCACCACCTCCACCTCCAGCGCGATTCTCCACCGCCACCGCCTCCGCCTCCAGCGCTGCCGCCGTCGCCGCCAATTCCGCCCCGCCACATCCTCCAGCTCGGCCTCAGCCGCCGAGTCGCTGCCTCTAGCTCCACTGCCACTGTTGATTTTGCTCCGCTGCAATCTCCAGCGCGGCTTTGGCCGCCAATGCGCCGTCGTGGCTGTTGATTCCACCCTTCTTCCTGCTCGCGCGGGCAGAGGAGGAGAGGGCGCGGGACGGCACAGGGATCCTGCTCGCGTGGGAAGAGGTAGGATAAGGCACCGAAGGGCGCGGGGAGTAGTATTGCAAGCGGAGGCCGCTCGCGATATCTAGCGAGCGAGGAGCAGGATATTGCTAGCCGTTTAGCGAGGCTGGTAATATACCTAGTCTGTTGGATTATAGTTTTTGAGTTTTGTCTAAAATTTTTGCTAGTTAGAAAAAGAGAGTCCGTTAGAGTTGCTCTAATAACTCAAGGCTTTTCCTGTTGCCGTGATAATGTACTGACGCACACGTTTTTCTTTTCCTTTCTGTAAAGGAAAGCATTACTATAGCTATATGTGCTCTCGCTCTCCGCTCCGTACAAAAAAGATTGTTTGTTTAAACTCCAAAACTTGTGTCATAGCTAGTTAAGTCTACGCCCTGTTCTGCTGGCGGGTGGCTGATGACTGGCGCTGATTTGTTCTGAGAAAAAAAGTACTGCTGGCTGGTAACTGGTGGCTGATTTGTTCTGAGAGAATAGTACTGCTGGCTGGTGGCGATAAGCCAAACGAACAAGGCGTAATCTGTCTGCTTAAGAAGTGTTGATACCTTTTCCCCAAAAAAAAAGAAAGAAAAGAAATGTTGATACCGTACCTTAAGTTCAACAATTACTGCAAGAGAGTGCATGCGTAATACTCCCTCCGGTTTGGTAAAAGAAGTCGTTTAGGACACCGACACGACCTCCAAAACACAACTTCGAAATCTATTTTCTATAAAAATATTTATTTAAAAAGTTATATATATATATTTTTTATGAAAATGATTTTCAAAGAAAATCTATTGATATGATTTTCATATTTCTAAACTTAACGACTTAAAAGCTATTCATCTTTTATATTTTTAATGTTTGACCCAAATCTTGTCTGAAACGACTTATTTTACCAAACCGGAAGGAGTATATTCTACTTGGTAATCCGTATCTGATTAAAAAAATTATTAGAGGTACTTTGGACTTTTCACATAACTATTACCTTGTCTAAATTTTTTAAATGAATAATTTTGGCAAAGACTTTAAAACAACCAACTGTAATTTTGTTGGTGCATACAGCCTATTAGAGGTACTTTGGACTTTTCACATAACTATTACCTTGTCTAAATTTTTTAAATGAATAATTTTGGCAAAGACTTTAAAACAACCAACTGTAATTTTGTTGGTGCATACAGCCACTCCATCCGTTCACTACTCAGACTGCTTTCAAAACCATACCCCGCACAAAACATTATCCTCTCACTGCCTCACTAGAGTTCTCATCCGTTTTTCGTCCCTTTTCTGACTCTCTGCTCCGCTTCTTCCTCACGATGAGGGAGGGCGCCCCTCGGCGAGCACCGGCCCACCGGCGAGGGTGTGTGCTGGCAGCACCCCTCGCGGAGGCCCACATGGCGGCCTCCCGACGCGTGTACGGGATCCATGGAGTCGACTCTGCCTTCCCCAACGCGAGTCTTCTTGAGTCGTGCGACCTCGAAGGACCCGTTGACGCGACATCTAGATAGGAAACGGAGTTTTGGTTTTTCCCGTCTCTCTTTAATAAATATAGTGTCACGTCAGCAAAAAAACAATAAATAGAGGTTAATAAATGAATTTGCACTCTATGATAGAGTCTGCATTAGGAGTGTCCTTAAAGAAGATGATGTCGTGGGCACTTGTTATTTCAATGTGCCCTATTTGGTTTAATTTTTTTCATGAATGATGCATATGGCAGACCGTCAAAATCGACTATCTTGCGTTGCTCTGCCTTGCATCAATAAGTATAAATTAGAGTGTATTTTTTAGAAAGAACAATAATAGCTTCCCTGTCTCTTGCCACATACATACTTCCCCATTTCAAATTGCATATCATTGTTTATTTTTTAAAATACTTAAATTTTACTATGCATGTAGAATCTACGTAAAAAAAAAGTTAAAACATCATACAATTTGAAATATATGGAGTATAACTGCAGTTGGCAAAAGGGTCCATCCACTCCACCAGCTTCCCTTGGACTGCTTCCTAGTGCCCACTTGGGCTTTTGCCATCTCAAACAAAGACACATTGGGGGTGTTTGAATCCGCAAGCTATTTTCTAGCCTTCCTCTTTAGCTCAAATAGCCCAATAAGGAGCCAAACAGTAGGTTATTTCAGAGCTATTTGTAACTAATCCACCCAAAAATTATCACCAAAAGAGATGCTAATTGGGCTATTCCAATGGGTCCCACGGAGGCAACCCTCACGCCCTCCCTCCGTCACCTCCTCCCACCAGCGCCGCCTCCCCACCAGCGTCGCGTCATCTGTCTCGGCACCGCGCCGCGCTGCCTCCTCCCCAACCGTGTCGCGCCTCTCCGTGCCGCGCGCTGAGGCTGCCCCTCTCCGTCGAGCTTCACCCACGCCGCCATCCCTCCACCGGATCCGGGCCGCCGTTGGCCCCGACCCAACCTGCGCCGCCGCCAGGCTTCACTTATGCTGCTGCCGAATCACCTTCCACAGGATCACCTTTGCGACGGGCGGCGACGGAGACGCCACGATAGCAGTAGAAGACCTGCCCCGGTTGCGCGAGCGCGGACAAAGTCCAACTCCTAGTGCCGCCCACGGTTGTAAGCACACGCGCCACCCTGGCGGCGAGGCGTGGGGGACACTCTGGGGCCGGTGCGTCGCGGCACGCGGCATGCGACTACGGGTCGGTTCGTCGCGTTCGTCTTCATTGCTGGTACTTTGGGTTTGGGAGATGATGACGACGACAGGCGGCGTGGAGAAAGCCAGAAGCGTCGCGACTACGTGTGCCCGTGCGTGCGCTCGTGAGCAGCACGGATGGTGACGGGCGATGACCGGCGGCTCGTCTCGGCCACGACATGCCCAGGGCCACGCGCATGCGCGTCTCCCAGTGTCGTCGAGCTCCTCAGCGCGTGGTGCGTTTGTGCCCTCTGGCGCGGCCGCGACGCCGAGGCCGCCATCCTCGTCGCGTCCGTCTCTCGTCGTCCGGGTCCGGTCCGTGAACGGAGCTCCCTCGCCACGTACGTCACCGACGTGACTGGGCGCGGCCGGAACAGAGTCTGCGACGTTTTCTTGGAGAATCTCGACGAGGACGTCAAGGTGGCCGGCTTCAGCCTCGCGGACTTGTTTCCGTTATCCCAGCTCACGCGCGCGTTCAGCGGGCGACACACTTTGCGGAGGTGCTCAACCGCGCGATGACCCGGCTCATGTCGAGGAGCACCGCGCTCGCCGGGAGGAGCCGTGTCATGGAGGACGCGCTGCCGGTGCTGCGCTACCTACAGCTGGTCCTCAGGCTGCGGGAGTGCCAGGAGGACACCCGCGGCGTCCTCAGCCACGACGTGCCCAGGGGCGCCATATGGTGCTGGTCAAGGCGATTGGCCGCGACATCGCGAGTTGTGGCCGCGACGCCGAGGAGTTTGTAATACCCCGTGACCGTCAGCGAGATCAAACCAACGACGAGAGGAAATCACAGGGATAAATCGGATTCGATCTCAAGCAGAAGAGGGGCGACGAGCCCCTACCTTCTGGTGTTTTTTTCTTTTCTAATTTAATTCATGAGTTCCCACGTTTTACAGCTATTGGCTTAGACTGTCTCCAGCAAGTGCCTCAGCCCGTTTTGCATCTGCATTTTGCAGCAACGACGGGTACTGTAGCAGCTCCAGCAGGAGCTGCAACAGCTGCTGCAAAATGCAGCAAGACCCCCCGCGTGCGCATTCCTGGGGTGTCTGCATCCCAACTGCCGCACGCCTCCTCCCTCCTCCCGTCTCTCTCCTCCTCCCTCCTCTCGCACGCCTCCACGGACCTCCCAGCCGCCTCCTTCCGCCGCTGCTGCTCGAGGAGCTCGCCTCGCTGCTGACGACCTCCTCCTCCACCCCTCGCTGCTGCTGGCCGGCGTGCCCGCGCGCGCCGCCGACGGACCGCCACGGTCTGCCGGCCTCTGCCACCACGGCGACCTCGCCGGTCTTCTTCAACGATGGCGGGCGCGGATCTGCGCCCACCCCTCTCACCGGCGTGGCCCACGGCGCGTCTCCTCCTCCGGCGCATGGGCGGGAAGCCCGGCCGAGATCCGGCGTGTCCTCGACCTCGGCCGGAGGAGCGGGCGGGCAGGAGGAAGGCGGCGACTCTCGGCGTGACGGCGGCCTCCTCCTCCTCTTTCCCCAGTGGATCCGGCGGGGTTCCTCCTCGTCTTCCTTTCCGGCGCCCGGTGGTGCAGATCTGAGGCGACGGTCTCGGGAGCCCGGTGGGCCTCGCCTCCGCCCGGCTGCCGCCATCGCGGCCTCCTCCTCGGCCACCGGCGGCCGCCTCGCCTCCGTCCCGGCGACGGCGCGACGGGAACGAGCGGGCGACGACGGCCTCGGCAGGACAACCCGCCCGAGGAAAATACCGCATACTATCGCCTAAACCATTCCACTATGGTCATTGCGATACTAAAGTATCATCACTCGTTAGTTGCACGGGTTAGCGGTGAAATCACTTACATAGCAACAAAGGATCGACAAATATGCATTAAAACTCACGAAGGCGAGTCCAGTACAAACACGAATTAAATTCAAAATTACCCTAAGGGTTTAATTATTACAAACCATTGTTCATGACATAATAAGTAAAGGTTCGAGTTCAAAAGCAATGAATAAAATAAACTAGCGCAACGGTAAACATCACAGGAGGCCGTCCGTGATGCCATCACTCGTCGTCATCCACCCATTCCAGGCTCCACCGGTGAATCTCTCACCAGGCCAAACAACACCTGCAACCACATTTTATAAAGCAAGGCTGAGTATACTAATACTCAGCAAGACTTAACCGGTCGGGTGATAACTACATCACCAAACTCTAGACATGAGAGGCTTTTTGGCGTGGGTTCTTTTTTGAAAAACAACAAAGAGTATCCTTACTTTCAATATTTTAGCACAATTTCTAGTTGATTACCACTTCTAAGTGTGCCAACTAATTCAATCAAGAATGGTACAATACAATTAATTCAAGCGGTAATATTCACAAAGTTACATCATTAAGGGATATCATGGCCAGTTGATTAAGCAGTCTCGGATAACGGTGAGAGGCCGACAATCGATTGATTAAATCCTTGCAAGGTAAACCTAAACACACGGAAGAATGCATACCCCAAGAAAGTCCAACAAAAACGAACAGTATACACACGGCCAGGTTCCCATCTTTCTCCTGTCGGGATCGACCTACAATCCTTGGTACAAGGCTTCTTTGGAGCGTCACGACCGACCCAGACCCCACACCTGCGCAGTGGGGACACATCAGGTGTCCTAGTGGTAGTAGGGAAAAGTTCCCTTACCGTGTCCATCAGGTACTAGGTTTACCGGTCCCATTCCCGGCAAGTGCTTAGTACGTTTAAACGCTTAGCCCACGAAAGCCACTGGACTGGAGCCCAAATCCCATGCTCTTACCACATGAGCAATCCATTTATAAGATCTTATGATTCCAACATAAGAACCTATTCTCATGAGTGACGAACATCACTCGACTTCTACCTGGGTCCTATAGCATAGCACTATCGACCTAGCATACTAGTGAAAGAGCATAGGTACCTAGGGATCATGCATCTAGGGTTTCAATTCAACTCACAACGTAAATGCACAAACATAGCAAAGGTAATTGCATAATTTTTAAAAGACGGGGTTAATGATCCGGCTTGCCTTGCCGGCAAGGCTGGCCTTGGGCCCTCTCGGACTTTGGTCCAGTCTTGCTCTACTGACGTAGTGCATGTCTCTGTCAGCTCCTCCGTCTCCTCCTTCTGGCATAGGCGTACAGCTACCGTCGGGAAGATCTACACGAGGATGCAAATGCAAGATTTAATTGACGGTTTTCATTCAATTAATTACAAAACAACATATGATAACCATGAAGAGTATGGTTGGCCATATTCACCTTGACAAACACACATTTGGTATAACCTTTCTATTAAAGTAATTTCCTGTGGTGCTTTATTATTTATTCTTTTTGATAGTGACTGTGTACATATTTATGCAAATAATTTAATTTAATCAACACAAACAGCAAGGGGTGGTGACATTTAGTCTTTAACATGATTTACCACACAAACATGAGGTCATTAGGTGAGTGTTGGTGATTTTCCCAATGTAAGTTAATATTAAGCTTTAAATGACTTCCATAGCTTTTATTCAAAATAAATTCAGAAAATTTAGTGGGGGTGTTTTCTAAGCTCTATAACACTAGGCAAAGCCACTGAACACACATGCACACTTAAAAGAGCTATAAAATTAAATATACCGAAAATAACAAAAGCTAGCTACCAAAACATGATAAATGCATATAAAAATAAATAAGCATCAAATGGATTCCAACTTTCTCACACATGTCCTCTGGTCCAAATCTAAGCTAGGCATGCAACATATACACCTAGAGCTACTATAGATCTTGAGCTATGCATTTACAAAGAAAATTGGTCATATTTCAAGAATAAATATTTTTGTTAAACATAAAATCATGGTTAATTCACAAGAGGTGGTTTTATGTATAAGAAGGTTATATGCAGAAGTTGAGCACAAAAAGATATTTATTTTTAGCTAAACAAATCATTTAGATAGATTCATTATAAATACAAAACAATTCATAATAAAAGATTTACTTAGTAACTTTCTGCCATTTTTGGTACATAGTCTAGGAATGACATAAAACACAACATATCCAAAATTCAGCTACAGAGCACTTTTCAATTTTGAACTACAACAGATCTAGGTTTATCAGGTTTCTATTTTTCATGCAAAAACTATCAATAAAAAGCATGGTCATGCTTTACAAAAGTTGCAGGGTTTTTTCACAAGGAATCCAACAAAATTTAGTTTGCATTTTTCTGAGTTTTATTTGATTTTCTACGGATTTTCTAAATTTCAGCCAAAACCAAAACACTATTTAAGAATCGTTTTACAAGCAGGCCCCTGGAAGTTTTCAAATCCTTACAAAACAGCCCTTGCCTTGCAGTTAAGACCCTGGAAAGATCTGGGGGTTTGCAATGTGGCCCTTGGCCATGGCCGTGCGGCTCATGGAATTGGCTCCGGCGGGCGCGTGGTCGGGAAGAGGTGGGGAGGCCGAGGGCTAACCTCGACCGGTTTGTGGCCGGAAGTTGGGGTCAGGCGGCTCGGTGACGGTGTCTGTGCGGCGGCGTGTGAGGCCAGCTGGAGCTTCTGCTCCGGCGAGGTCGTGGCTCGGCCGGGTCAATGTGCGGCACGGGAGACTCCAGGGGATCCTAGGGGAGGCGCCTGGGTGGTTGGGTGGCACCGGAGGCGAGTGGAGGGGGAGCTCGACGGCGATGGTAACAATGGTGGCCGGCGGTCTGCGGCGGTGCAAAAGCCCAAGACGGGAGAGGCGTCGCCGCTTAAATAGGCGGACGTGGGAGGCTTTGACGCTAAGGCATCGCCGGATGGGGGTCCAGGAGGGCAGGCGCCGGCATGCCACGCCGAGGCACGGCTCAGGGGTCCGGCACGCGCCGAGCGTTAAGGACAGGGCGAAGGGGGACTCGGACAGGTCGCCCGCGCCCGAGTTCTTGGCCGGTCGGTCCTCGACGCCGAGGCGTGACGCCAGCTGGCGCCAGGCAGCGGGCGTCGGCCCGGCGCTTTAGAGCGTGGCGGGTGATTTTCCATCCGTCAACGCCGCTTTGATCGAGAAAACTACATTTTTGAACCGCGACAAAATGCTAGATACGAAGTTGTAGATGAAACATCCCTCTACCACATTTGCAAAGGCCGACATATGTTTTGGTGAATGGTTTGGCTTGGAGCAGCGTGGACGAAATTCGGTGATTTTCCATGGTTCAAAACACTATTCAAACGGCCTTTGACTGAGTTTTTGAGCTCCAATACTTCGAAATTTGAAATGCCGCCAATTGGGAAAGTTGTGTCCCCCGAAACGACGAACAACTTTTATATTGGCCGATTTTGAAGTATTTAAGCGGAATTTGGAGAACACGCCAAAAGTTCTAGAAACTGGCATGGACATTAGGGGATTTCACCGGGTTTGACTCGGGTTTGACCACTAATGATTGTTGACTTGATCAAGAGGATGATTAGCACTAATTATTGGTAATTAAACACCTGAGGTGTTACAGCCTACCCCCCCTTAAAAGAAATCTCGTCCCGAGATTCGGAAATTAAAGACAAGGGCAGGGTAAGGTTCTTACTGTTTCGCGATTGAAGAAAACCCGGATACTTGGTGTTGAGGAAATGCTCGGTCTCCCAAGTAGCTTCTTCTTCAGTATGGTGACTCCATTGTATCTTGTACATTTTCACGGTATGTCTCCTGGTTTTTCTTTCCTTTCGATCTAGCACTCTCAATGGATGCTCGACCACTGAAAAATCTGGCTGGATCCAAGCATTCGCTTCCGTGATTACCTCTGTCTTGGGTACCTTCACACCTTTCTTCAATTGTGTCACATGAAACTCATTGTGCACAGCCGAGAATCGATCCGGAAGTCGGATGCGATAAGCGACTGGTCCACATACCTCGATGATCTCGTATGGGCCGATGTAACGTGGGGCTAATTTTCCTTTGACGCCAAATCTCTGTACACCTTTGGTCGGTGAAACCTTGAGGTATACGTAATCGCCCACTTCATAGTGTCGGGGCGTTGTTCCTTTATCATGATAACTCTTTTGTCTCATTTGAGCTAACTTCAAATTTTCTCTGACCACTTTCACCTTCTCTTCTGCGTCTTTAACTAAATCTGGGCCAAAGAGCGTTCGCTCCGGCTCGACCAATTCAAAGGAGTTCGGCATCTTTGTCCATAAAGAGCTTCAAAAGGTGCCATCTTCAAACTAGCTTGATAACTATTGTTATAAGAGAATTCTGCTAACGATAGACACTTGTCCCAACACTTATCAAAATGCATGATGCTTGCTCTCAGCATGTCCTCCACAATTTGATTGACTCGCTCGGTCTGACCATCGGTCTGAGGATGATAACTTGAACTGCGAATCAATTTGGTTCCCAAAGATTCATGCAATTGTTCCCGACGAGCCACAAATTGAGTACCTCGATCAGAAACAATGGTCTTGGGAATCCCGTGCAAGCGCACAATTTGATCGACATAGAGTTCTGCATAATCTTGAAGCGGAGTAAGTGGTGTGCACACTGCGATGAAATGAGCGGTCTTGGTCGATCGGTCCACTATAACCCAGATAGAATCCTTCTTCCTGGCGGTCAGGGGTAAACCCACAATAAAATCCATACTTATGTATCCCATTTCCATAAAGGTATGGCCAACTTTCAAGTACACCGGCTGATTTCAAATGGTGGCTTTGACTCGATGACAAGTATCACACTCTGCCACATATTTAGCTACGTCTACCTTCATGTTTGACCACCAAAAGTTTTTCCTCAAATCTTGATACATTTTGGTGCTTAGGGATGAATAGAATTTGGAAAGATGAGCTTAAATCGAAAATTTCCTTTTGGAGTTCCGGATCAGCAGGAACTACAAGACGTTGCTCAAACCACACCATCTTTTAAATCCTTACGGAAACAACTATACTTGGGATCTTCTTCAGCTAATTTCTGTTTTATTAGGGGCGCCTTGATCATTGAGTTGAGCCTACAACGATTACAGTATAGATTGGACTCGGCAGAGATAGCATTCAAATTTTCTTGCTCTACAATTTCCAATCGAAGTTTCCTCAAGTCTTCACATAAAGTCTCACTATACGATTCCACAATTAAGCAGTTGCAGTGAACCTTACGGCTAAGAGCATCTGCAACAACGTTGGCTTTTCCGGATGATAGTGTACTTCTAGATCATAGTCTTTTATCAATTCTAACCATCTTCTCCGTCTCATATTCAAATCGATTGGGTGAAGATATACTTAAGACTCTTGTGATCGGTGAAGATATTACGGTTTCCCATAAGATAATGCCTCCAAATCTTGAGAGCATGAACAACCGCTAGTTCAAGATCGTGGGCCTGGGTAATTCACTTCATGGGGTCGAAGCGATCGTGAGGCGAGAGCAATGACTCTATTTTCCGCATGAGAACACAACCGAGACCAGTGCAAGCATCACAAAAGACTTCAAACCGGTTTAGAATTATCCTACCGCACTAGCACTAGGGTCAGTATTCAAATGTTGCCTCAACGTGTGGAAAGCTTTTTCACAATCTTCGCTCCACACAAACTTGACTCCTTCTTTAACAGTTCACCATAGGTTTAGTGATCCCGGAAAAATCCGGAATGAAACGACGATAATAGCCTCGCTAAACCCGTAAAATCTGGATTTGATGCACGGTCTTGGGTGGTTTACAATCCATAACTTCTTGTACTTTGCTAGGATCCACAGATATGCCTTCCTTGAAATAGTGTGCCCCAAAAATTTCACTCTATCCAACCAAAATTCACATTTGGAGAACTTGGCATAAAGCTTGTGATCTCGCAAACGCGTTGTAGAACAATTCGGAGATGTTGCATGCTCTTCTTCATTCTTGGAATAGATTAAGATGTCATCAATGAATACCACTACAAACTTGTCCGATTCGGTCATGAATACGAATTCATGAGATACATGAAATAAGCGGGTGCATTGGTAAGACCAAAGGACATCACCGATACTCATAAAGGCCGACGGTGGAGAAAGTTGTTTTGGGAATATCACAGGCCTAATCTTTATTTGATGATACCCCGATCAAGATCAATCTTGAGAAAACCTTGGCTCCACCGATCGAAAAGAACATCGATGCGGGTAATGGATATTTGTTCTTGATTGTTACCGCATTGAGAGGTCGGTAATCCACACATAACCTCAAGCTACCATCTTTCTTCTTCACAAATAGAGCTGGGCAACCCCAAGGTGAAGAACTTGGGCGAATATAACCCTTATCAAGCAATTCTTTGAGTTGTGTCTTCAATTCTGCCAATTCATTGGGTGGCATACGGTAAGGTCTTTTGGAGATAGGAGCTATGCCCGGCTGAAGTTCGATGACAAACTCAACATCTCTGTCGGGTGGCATACCCGGCAATTCATCAGGGAAAACCTCCGCAAACTCTCGAACCACTGGAATTTCCTCCAGATGAGAAGTGATTGCCACATAAGAATAAGGATTTACACTGTTCTGGAAAGGTAGGTATAGAGTCATGGCTCCAACAATTGGTGAGTTGATCTCTACCATTCGCTCAGAAATATCCAAAATAATCTTGTGCCTGTTCATCCAGTCCATCCCTAGAATAATATCAATGCCTTCCGAGTCTAGGATGATAAGATCTGAATGAATCGTCTTGCTACCCATCACCAAGGGTACCCTTCTGGTTATATGATTGGAAACAACTTCACCCCCTGGTGTGGTTATCTTGTAGGTCTTATTAATAGAGTAGG
The DNA here is from genome assembly GCA_022644695.1 of Cenchrus purpureus. Lineage (NCBI taxonomy): Eukaryota > Viridiplantae > Streptophyta > Magnoliopsida > Poales > Poaceae > Cenchrus > Cenchrus purpureus. The sequence continues at coordinate 85,832,215 of CP053459.1, forward strand.
CTTCTAGCCCTAACTTTTCTCGTGTCTTTCCATTAAGAAAACTATTAGTGGCACCGTAATCAAACAAAATTTTATCGCTTGTAACGGATAGAGAACGTGCCCATCATTACTGGTGCTCCTTCTATAATATTAGCCTCAGACGTGAAATTGAGCTTCCCTTTTTGGATTTGGATCTTGATTTCTTGCCTTGTTTGTTCAAATTTTAGGACCTAGTCCCCGATTTTACTATTTCGCTTGCTCGCTTACTTGCTGCATTCCTTAGCAAAATGTTTTGGGTCACCACTTTTGACACAACGATGCCCACTGCTCACAGGTGGAGGTGTAGGTCTGGTACGCTGCGGTCTGCTTGGGGTTAGGGAAATTAAGCTCTTGAGATCGACCCACAGCTTCGTCCATCTTCCCGATCGTAATGTTTGCCGGAAGTCCTGGAGTCTTCTGTACCATGTGAAACTTGAGAAGCTGCGCATTATTGGGCATGGAGTTAGCCTTCCTTTTCCTCTCGGCTTGGGCCCTCTTCATGGCATCTTCTTGTGAGATAGCTTTATTCACTAGCATGTGATAGCATCAAATTGTACCAGTTCAGCCATCCGGACAATTCACTATTCGTGCCTTTGAAAAAGCTCCATCTTCTTCATATCTCCACATGATATCCTCCATCTTGGCGAGGTTATTAAACCTGCGCATATTAATACCGTGGTGACCCTTGCTTGAGAGCCAATAACTCCTCATTTTCCTATCGGTAAGTGCTTTAGGGATGTGATGGTCTCGAAAGCCTTTTGAATTCTTCCCACGTGATTTCATACCCGGTCATTGCATGGATTTGTAGTGTTCCCACCACATCAAGGCAGAACCATGAAGCTACAATGCCGCGAATTTAGCCTTGTGTCCTTCTGGACATGGCAAGGTGAATACCGCGAACATGGCTTCAATGGCCCGAATCCAAGCATCAGCATCCAGGGGTTCTTCCGCCTCGGTGAACTGCGGTGGATTCATATCCAGAAAGTGCTTTTACTCGGTCACCTGACTTTGGGCATCATTTCGATTCCCATGGAACTGCTGCTGCTGCGATTGCTGCTGCAGGTGTAGAAGAATCTGGCGCATCATCTCGGTTTGAGCGGCAATTGATGTCGCATCCGGTGGTGGTGGCGGCTGGTTGCGGCCACTAGAATCACCGAAACCATTCGGAGTGCTGCGTGTCGAGCCCACCATCTGAAAATTTTGAGTTTTCATTAGTCACACATTCGTAAGCTTGTCCAACAAGTAGAACATGTACGACAAAAACTCAAATTGACCAAATAGTCAGACTCGAGGCAGCTGCACTGCATCGAAATGACAATATCCAAAATTCCAAAACCAAAGTTCCCAAAAATTTTCAAACTTTTCTGGCAACTTGGTAAGTTCGTGAGACAAAACTTGGCATTCAAGGGTTACGCTAGGTTAGCTAGGACCAAGGTTCAAAGGTGCAAGATATGGAGTGACGCGTTCCGGAAAAACGGCAAGACCTAGGTTTACTACCTGAGCATAGCTTGAGATCTGGAAGCCTATGATCAAGAAAAGATTTCTCAGCAAGGACTTGGATAGATATGGAGCACTTGGGGATAGATCACCTATACGGAAACTCTGCAGAACGGGTCTGAGAAAAGGTCACGACAACAGGGTCAACTAGACGGCCCAACAACAACACTTTAGATTCGATTTAAAGATTGTTATTGTTGTTATTATTATCATCATTTAAGGTAAACAACACATGTGATCTTTTTATCATTCAACAAGTTTTTATCATGATGCAAGAACGACCTATTCGTCCTCACCAAGCAATTAAGCCAAACATCGAAGTTAGTGCCGGTGGCAAGGCAACAATTACGTTTCTCCCTATAATAATTAGTCAAGAACTAGTCGATGCTCACTTAGCGACTTACGAGACGTGGTTAGTGTACCTGCAGAAGATCACAGAACACAACGAACCTTTCATGCCGGCACTCACGAAAGCGTCCACATACATTACCGTTCACTATAGAAACGGTACCCATGCATCAAGCCGCTGCATGGACAGCGTCCAACCTCAGACACCTTCCGTTTGAATGGAGTGCATCCTTGCCTCGCATCAATCACAATCACAAGCGGAATGTCCACGTATGGCAAACGTGGCGAGACACGAACGATGGTGGGTTCCCATTGGATTAGGTCCCATCCATCCCTCACATGACTCTCATGTGGTACCACCACGTATGGCAAAACGTGATGAGACGCAGACGCGACGTGGGTTCCCATTAGAATAGGTCCCATCCATCCCTCACAGGACTTTCCTGTGGCACCACCACGTATGGCAAAACGTGATGAACTAGTATGGTTGTGCGAGAAGTAAGTTCTGACAAGAATAAAATGTGCTGGAAGTTCGCAAAATAAACCATAGATTTTTAAGCCACCTGAAAGAACCCAAAAATTCCCTCTAGGGCCTCTCGGTCTATTTCCATCCTTAACGATCCAACGTATTTTACAAATACAAACAATCTTGGCAAGTTTTATTCAAAAACATGTGATTAAGATTGTTAATTAAACTCCGTGCATATAATCGCCTCACCACCGTGACAACCCGCCCAGGAAAATACCGTACTATCACCTAAACCATTCCACTATGGTCATTAAGCGATACTAAAGTATCATCCTGTCGCTAGTTGCCGGGTTAACACCCGGTGAAATCACTTACATAGCAACAAAGGATCGACAAATATGCATTAAAACTCACACGGCGAGTCCGTAGTACAAACACGAATTAAATTCAAAATTACCCTAAGGGTTTAATTATTACAAACCATTGTTCATGACATGATAAGTAAAGGTTCGAGTTCAAAAAGCAGTGAATAAAATAAACTAGCGCAACGGTAAACATCACAGGAGGCCGTCCGTGATGCCATCACTCATCGTCATCCACCCATTCCAGCTCCCAGCCGGGTGGAATCTCACCAGGCCAAACAACACCTGCAACCACATTTTATAAAGCAAGACTGAGTATACTAATACTCAGCAAGACTTAACCGGTCGGGTGATAACTACATCACCAAACTCTAGACATGAGAGGCATTTTGGCCGGTGGAGTTCTTTTGCTGAAAAGCAACAAAGAGTATGTCCTTACTTTCAATATTTTAGCACAATTCCTAGTTGATTACCACTTCTAAGTGTGCCAACTAATTCAATCAAGAATGGTACAATACAATTAATTCAAGCGGTAATATTCACAAAGTTACATCATTAAGGGATATCATGGCCAGTTGATTAAGCAGTCTCGGATAACGGTGAGAGGCCGACAATCGATTGATTAAATCCTTGCAAGGTAAACCTAAACACACGGAAGAAATGCATACCCCAAGAAAGTCCAACAAAAACGAAACGGGGTATACACCGACCAGACGGTTCCCATCTTTCTCCGGGTCGGGATCAGACCTACAATACTCGGTACAAGGCTTCGGAGTCACACGGACCGCCCGACTACATGTGTACCCCACTATTGCAGGCGAGGGGACACATCAGTGTCCTAGGGTAGTAGGGAAAGTTCCCTTACCGTGTCCATCAGGTACTAGGTTTATCGGTCCCATTCCCGGCAAGTGCTTAGTACGTTCAAACGCTTAGCCCACGAAAGCCACTGGACCGGAGCCCAAATCCCATGCTCTTACCACATGAGCAATCCATTTATAAAGATCTTATGATTCCAACATAAGAACCTATTCTCGCGAGTGACGAACATCACTCGACTTCTACCGGGTCCTATAGCATAGCAGCTACCGACCTAGCATACTAGTGAAAGAGCATAGGTACCTAGGGATCATGCATCTAGGGTTTCAATTCAACTCCTGAAACGTAAATGCACAAACATAGCAAAGGTAATTGCATAATTTTAAAAGACAGGGTTAATGATCCGGGGCTTGCCTTCATCGGCAAGTTTGGCCTTGGGTCCTTCTGGACTTTGGTCCAGGTCTTGCTCTACAGCGACGTAGTGCACGTCTCCGTCATCTCCTCCGTCTCCTCCTTCCGCAGCAGCGACTGACCGTCGGGAAGATCTACGAGGATGCAAATGCAAGATTTAATTGACGGTTTTCATTCAATTAATTACAAAACAACATATGATAACCATGAAGAGTATGGTTGGCCATATTCACCTTGACAAACACACATTTGGTATAACCTTTCTATTAAAGTAATTTCCTGTGGTGCTTTATTATTTATTCTTTTTGAAAGTGACTGTGTACATATTTATGCAAATAATTTAATTTAATCAACACAAACAGCAAGGGGTGGTGACATTTAGTCTTTAACATGATTTACCACACAAACATGAGGTCATTAGGTGAGTGTTGGTGATTTTCCCTATGTAAGTTAATATTAAGCTTTAAATGACTTCCATAGCTTTTATTCAAAATAAATTCAAAAAATTCAGTGGGGGTGTTTTCTAAGCTCTATAACACTAGGCAAAGCCACTGAACACACATGCACACTTAAAAGAGCTATAAAATTAAATATACCAAAAATAACAAAAGCTAGCTACCAAAACATGATAAATGCATATAAAAATAAATAAGCATCAAATGGATTCCAACTTTCTCACACATGGCCTCTGGTCCAAATCTAAGCTAGGCATGCAACATATACACCTAGAGCTACTATAGATCTTGAGCTATACATTTACAAAGAAAATTGGGCATATTTAAAGAATAAAAATTTCTGGTAAACATAAAATCATGGTTAATTCACCAGAGGTGGGTTTATGCATAAAAAGGTTATATCCAGAAGTTTAGTACAAAAATAAATTTATTCTTAGCTACAAAAAACATTTAGACAGATTCAGCATAAATACAAAACAATTAATAATAAAAGATTTACTTAGTAACTTTCTGTAATTTTTGGTACAGACTCTAGGCATGACATAACACATAACATATCCAAAATTAAGCTACAGAGAAGTTTTATATTTTGAACTACAACAGATCTAGATTTATAAGTTTTCTATTTTTCATGCAAACAATATCAAGAAAATGCATGTTCATGCTTTACAAAAGTTGTAGAATGTTTCACAAGGAATCGAAAAAAATTTAGTTTGCATTTTTCTAATTTTTCTTTGATTTGCTACGGATTTTCTAAGTTTCAGCCAAAACCAAAACACTATGTAAGAATCGTTTTACAAGCAGGCCCCTGGAAGTTTTCAAATCCTTACAAAACAGCCCTTGCTTTGCGAGTTAAGACCACAGAAAGATCTGGGGTTTGCAATGTGGCCCTTGGCCATGGCCGGCGGCTCATGAAATTGCTCCGTGGGCGTGGCCGGGGAAGAGGTGGGGGAGGCCGAGGGGCTCACCTACGACTGGTTTGTGGCCGGAGTTGGGGTCGGGCGGCTCCGGTGGCCCAGTGGCGGCGGCGGCGTCGGCGGCGGAGCTTCTGCCCGGCGAGGTCGGCTCGGCCGAGTCATGTGCGGCAGGAGGCTCGAGGATCCTAGGAGGCGCACTGGGTGGTTGGGTGTGGCACCGGAGGCGAGTGGAGGGGGAGCTCGCCGGCGATGGCAACAATGGTGGCCGGCGGCGGGGTCTGAGCGGCGGCGGTGCAAAAGCCCGCGCGGGAGAGCGTCACCTCGCTTAAATAGGTGGACGTGGGAGGCTTCGACGCTAAGGCATCGTCGGATGGGGGGTCCGGAGGACAGGCGCGCCAGCATGCCACGCGGCAGCGGCGAGGACGGCTCAGAGGGGTCCGTGCGCCGCAGCGTTAGAGAAGGGCGAAGGGGGACCCGGACCAGGGCTGTCCGCACGCGCCCCGAGTTCTTGGCGGCCGGGTCGGCTCGGACGTCGAGGCGCGTGAGGCGGCGTCAGCCGCCAGAGGCGGGCGGCCGGCGCGCTAAGCCTTGGCCGGGTGATTTTTCCAGCCGGTCAACGCCGCTTTGACTGAGCAAAACTACAGATTTTTGAATTGCGCGACAAAAACGCTATATACGAAAGTTGTAGATGAAACATCCCTCTACCACATTTGCAAAGGCCGACATATGTTTTGGTGAATGGTTTGGCTTGGAACGCGTGACGAAGTTCAGGATTTTCCATGGTTCAAAACACTATTCAAACGGCCTTTGACTGAGTTTTTGAGCTCCAATACTTCGAAATTTGAAATGCCGCCAATTGGGAAAGTTGTGTCCCCCGAAATGACGAACAACTTTTATATTGGCCAATTTTGAAGTATTTAAGCGGAATTTGGAGAATCGCCAAAAATTCTAGAAACTGGCATGGACATTAGGGGATTTGACCGGGTTTGACTCGGGTTTGACCACTAATGGTTGTTGACTTGATCAAGAGGATGATTAGCACTAATTAATGGTAATTAAACACCTGAGGTGTTACACTCGCCCTCCCCGCCGAGGACCTCCGAGCCCACGCGGGAGCCAACGACCGCGAGCGATGCGCTCGGGGAAGCACTCCTCCGCTGCAAGCGTTTTTCCTTTGCGCGACGGCATCGTCTGCATCCGTCTCAGTTTTGCAGATGGGGCACGGGGGATTGCTGGAGACAGTCTTATATGCCCGCCTCAAGGCCACTGGCCCACATTACAGACATACAGTTCACGCAAATGAATAAGTAATAAAAACGTATTATGTAAAAGACGCTTTCTTTCTTCGCTGACATCCCCATCGAGTCTTCCTTCTCCAACGCTGGCTTCAGTCTTGGTCACCGGCCATGACAGAGTTCAGGCCGGAGAGGTTCGACGGTGCCGCTGCCGATGTGGACTTCAGAGGCACGTGTCGTTCGGCGCGGGGAGGAGGATTTGCCTGGGGCTTGCGCTCGCCCTCACCCTCGCCGTCATGGAGCTCAGCCTCGCCAACCTCATGTTCCATTTCGACTGGGAGCTCCCAGGAGGCTCTGCTCCCGGATGAGATGGACATGAGCACATGACCGAGGCGCTTGGCATCATGGCGAGGAAGAGCGAGTTGTGGCTCCACGCTACTCTGCATACACTGATACACCATGGATTCATGCGTCCAAAAAAAAATTACCCATTTATTTTAAGAGTGCATTAATAAAAGTCAAATAGCCCAAATAGTTTTTGGATCCAAACAGTTTAAGAGCTATTTTATTAGAGGGTTATTTACCTGAGCTAAACTTTAGCCTTCAAAATAGCTATAAGCTATTTCTCCAAACACACCCATTATATTTAATTTATATATTTAAATACATAGCAAAATCTATAAACGCAAAGAAGTCAAAATTTTATATACATTTTTTTTAGAATTACACAAGACAACCCAGACGCCAACACGCACGCACACTCATCCCTATGAACACACGTGCAAACCCTACTCTTATGAAGCACCTCCGAACGATCGAGACCGGAGATCTCGAGATTCTCAAGTCACCATTGACATCTCGCGTCGATAAACGCCGCTTACTTAACGCATAACAAGAGTAAATCTTGAGAAAATCCCAAGAAAAGAAATAGAGGGACTGAGTGCATATAACTACATCCAACGAATATCACAACTTGTCAGTTTTTATGGTCCGATCTGGGGCCCAAGCCAAGACAAACACACGTGCATGGAACACTAGAACACCCGTTACATATACTGTAGTTGACGATGCATCAACAGCCATTATGCATCCACTTTATTTTTATTTGTGAGTATATTTATTCGTGACACATCGTGATGGTGCCCACCCCAGTACACTTTAGAAAGCCAAATACGAACAAACCGGCCGTACACTACTCCTCCGGTTTGGTAAATTAAGTTATTTTGGATAAAATTTAAATTTATAAATCATGAATAATTTTTAATTCAGTTTGGAAATTCGAAAGTTGCGGCAGCACGGACCCCACGGCCGATCGCACTAGGGGCGTCTCTGACGTTGCCGATATTACTGAGCTCAGAGCCGACGTTTGCCAACGTGTCGCGGAGTCTATCGGTGGCGCTCCCGACCCGCTGCCGGCTCCACCGCCGGACCCGACGACGAACGCACCGGCGGCGCTCCCGACCCCGTCGCCAGTCCCACCTTGCGCCCAGGATGGCGTGCTGACAGTGGCAGCGGCGACGAGGACGAATACGAGGAGCGTCGCGCTCGTCATCCTGCAGTTTGCTCTTTGCGAGCCCCGGCCCTGTCCCTCTTCCTCGTGAGTTGTGACTTGTGTGACCAGTTTGCTTGCCACTACTCGCAGTGTCTAGGAGAGAACAGGGTGGGGTATTTATACAGGCGTCTCGTACAGCACTCTGGTTGATCGATGGGTAAAGGTGCCTTGGCAGAAGAAGCAACCTGACGACGGCAAGTCGGCGAGGCCTGTGATTCCACCATGCTATGACCGTACGTACGTGCATCCGCAGGCACATCACGATCGTGCCGCGGCAACACGTGAGATGGTTGACACGGGATAGATATGGTAACGCGGCAACATGAGATGGTGATCTGTGGCTGCTGCCATCGTATCCATGGATGCAACCTGAGCTCGCTGTTTATTTGTGTCCAACTTCTCCTGACGATTCAACAATAACGGAGAAAAAATTCACTGATTCCTCATTGCGGAGGAAGCACAGAATTGCGGCTCAACATGTATACATGGGGTTGAAGGGAGAAGACGAGGAAGCACAGAATCGCCACTACTAGGAAGCATGGATGGATCCAGCGGTGAGGCGGGCGGGACTCGAGCCCCCCTACCGCTGGAAATCCACCAGAGCCCCCTGAGCCTTCCGAACAAATTCGAGGAAGAAGAATGAGGGAAGGAGAGGTTAGAGGAAGAAGGAGGAGAAAGCCCTCCTAAATTTATTCCTAGATCCCGTCCTTTGGAGAAAGAAGTCCCACTTCGCAGCTGTGCGGATGCCGCCTTTGTTCAGATTATTGTTCGAAGAAATAACGAATCGCCACTACTAGAGAATCGAGCATTTGTCACTCGCCTGATTTTTCATTTGTACCGGGTATTTTTGCCCCCGGTACAAATGAGGGCATTTGTACCGGGTGGAGATGATAGGCCCCCAGGGTGAGGCCACATTTGTACGGTGGGGCTAGCCCTGACAAATGTTTGTACTGGTTAGCCTCACCCGGTACAAATGTGTCATCCCCACATTTGTACCGGGGGAAGAGAAAGCCCGGTACAAATGCGAAGCCATTTATACCGGACCTAACCTTTTCCCGGTACGAATCTCCACCCCCTCCGTCACCTCCCGTCTGCTCTTTTTTTAAGATGCCCGTCTGCTCTTTTTTTAAGATGCCCGTCTGCCTCCCCTCCCCACAAATATCTATCTGTTCTCATCCACACACACCTCCAGTCCATTCTATCTTCTTTCATCTCCACCCGTTCCTCTCTCATCTCTCTCTCTCACGCAGGGGATCCGGAATGGCGACCCGGCAGGGCGGGGGCGGGCGGGCGGGCAGCGCAGCGGGCGGCGGTGCGGGCGCGCGGCGGTGAGACGGCATGCGCGGGCGATGCGGAGGCCGCGGCGGGCGAGGCTTGCGCAGTAGGGACAAGCGCGCGCGGGCGGCTGCCGCGGCAGGCCACCGGCGGTGGACTGCCGGCAGCAGACGCTGGCTGTGCGCGCACGGGCGCGGGGGCGCGAGGCGGCTGTGAGTTTTTTTCTTGTGACTTGCTAGACTTGTGAATCCTGGACTTGTGATTCTGGACTTGTGAATCGAATTTTAGTGTTGTAAATCTTGTGAAATTGCCAACCTTGTGGTGATTCGAGTTGTAATTAAGACGTGTAAATTTGTGGCTTGTGTTGTGAAGATGAGATTGAGATTGAGACTGAGATTGAAATTGAGACTAAGATGAGATGATGAGAGATGAGAAAGAGAAAAGCAAAACGAAAAGAAAGAAAGAAAAAGAAAAGAAAAGAGAACGGTGACAGAACGGACGGGAGGGATGGATGGGGAGCCATCCACATTTGTACCGGGCTGAGGCTGTACCGGGTATCTCGCTCGGTACAAATGCTCCACCACATTTGTACCGGATGCTTTGTACCGATTCAATACCCGGTACAAATGAGGGTTATGAACCGGTACAAATGCCCGTTTTTCCAGCAGTGCGCATACATATACTCCCTCCGTATCGAAATATTTGTCGTTATTAACTTTTTTTAACAACTTTGACCATTCGTCTTAATCAAAAAATTATGCAAGTACCATCTATTTTGTTCTACATGCTTTACTATTATAGGTATTTTAAGCTTGACTTACACAATTTTTTTAATAAGACGAATGGTTAAAATTGCAAGAAAAAGTCATCAGTAATAAATATTTCGATACGGAGGGAGTAGTACATAACGTATTGCTCAAAAGAAAGTTCATGCACGATCGAGCGTACACTCAGGGTCATAAAAACCGTACGTGTGTACGTGTACTGTCCCCTTCATTTGGTAACCTAACTCAAGCCTTTTTCTGCTGTCGTGATAACGTTCACGAGTAAGGAATGTATTAATATCTATTTCATGCTTTTCAAATTATAGATTTTGATTTTTTTAGATTCATACATATTATTATGCATCTGGTCATACGTTATATCTAGATACATAATGATATTTGAGAACCTAAAAAAATACAAAAATGATCTACAATTTGGAATGGAGAAAGTACTATTTATCTGGACAAAGAAAAATTACAAAGTCCAAGAACCTAGAAAAATGAAAACGATCTATAATTTGAAACGGGGGAGTACTATTTAGCTAAACAAAGAAAAAATATATAATGCACTTGATTAGTGGCAATTAGACATGATCCGTAAAAGGTTCTTCTCCCTTCTTTCTCCTTAAAAATGAAGGGGTCCTCAATTGAGTTCTCCATTATTTTCGAGTGGTGTGGTGGAGGGCAGGTGGTGGTGGAGGGCACCACAACCGCTAAATCCGCCCTTGCGCTTTGGCACCTTTGCTTCACCTTGCCTGGCTGTGCTCAGCAAGGATTTATGACCTGTTTATTTCGGCAAATTGCGCATAAGTGTTGGAATAGGGAAAAGTTGTTGTATGGAACCGCATGCTGTGAGAAAAAAATGTGACTCCATATAACGAATGAATAGGGAAAAGTTAAGTGAATTTACCCAACTAATTAAACATGACTTTAGAGTTTTTTTGGACTGGTAGGCTTGCCTTGGAGTTTGTGGTAGTAAGGTAGGGGCAGTCCCAATAGAGGAAACTAACACGGTTTCCATAGCACAGGAAATCATCTATAAAAACTATTCTTCATAGTGGTAGTGTTTTCAAATAATAATTGTTTTTTTCTCTCTCTCCCAATTCACCAATGGGGAGCGTTACATTAACCCATAGAAATTAGTGATTTCTTCCTAATGGTAAATTAATGGTTTCTTGTGCATTGGGTCAAGAGTAGACATGCATGTCTACTCTTGACCCAATGCACAAGAAACCCTGAATTTGCTATTGGAAAGAAACCACTAGTTTATGTGAGGTTAATGCAATTCTCTCCATTAGTGAAATTAGGAGAGAGAAAGAGAAAACAATTATTACTCGAAGACACTACAACTGTGAAGAATAGTTTCTATAGATGACTTAAGCTATGAAAACCGTGTTAATTTCCTCCATTAATTGGGACTGCCCTAAGGCGAAGCTTTCACGAGAACACGCACATGCAGTCTCAAATTTAGAGGCCAGCGATGTACAGTATACGTGTGCATGGCGCAAACAAACAGCAGTGTGAGCATGCCATCTACCTAAGTTGTAATTCATGTGCTACGAGATTTCACCGTCGTTACCATGAAGGCTGTCTTCTTTTTTCTAACGTCTCTGTTGCAGTCCGCTTAGCCGATCGTGTGCAGCACTTGAGTCTTCCCTCACTAATTGAGAATCAACCTTTAGTCTCGGTTGGTAAGGTCTTTAGAGACTAAAAACCAACCGGGACTACTTTTGAAAGTGTTGGGCTGAAAACCATCTCCTGAAGAGGAGTCAACACTCATAAAAGAAGATAGGGTACTCATGAAAAGAAGATGCGGCCGACAGGTCATAAAAGAAGATAGACCGTTGGAGGGGGTTAGTCCCCTCTCTCTACCCCATTGGGTTGTTTATATAGATGAGGGGTGGAGTGGCATTTTAGCCCCCAAGCCCTTGGTGGGTACAAAATTTACATCTGAGCCCCTAGAACCAAGCGAAAGGGGTTACATGCGAATCATTTTCCCCAACATTAGCCCCTCAGCTACTTTGGTTTGGCTGGTACAACAAAGCGAAGTATCTGAAAATAAGGGGGAAATGCCTAACTACATTCCATCTTCGGCTCCTAGAACATGCCCTCAAAATCTTCCCTGATGATGATGAGTCCTCTTTCCTTCTTCGGCCACAAACACCGGGCAAGACTTCAGTTCGATACCACCAAAGCCCCTCTTGTTTGGTGTTTGTGGTGAAGCCCCTCGTGTTGAAGTCGACGAAGTAGACAACGAATCTTCTTGTGATGTAGACATGGTTGATGATTAAGTAGACGAAAGTGAAGACGAGGTTGATGCCGAAGAAGTAGATGATTGAGTCCCTCGAGCCGAACACCCATCGACAATGAGGTAGTGTTGCTGAAAGTAGAGCCGGAGTCGACGAAGTAAACGACAAAGATGAAGTTGATCTTGTTGAGAAGTGTCGTGGTTTTGTAACCGCCGGCAAGTGAAATCACGGATTGCGCGTCAGGCCTCGGATGGTTGCGCAAAAGGACACAAGGATTTATACTGGTTCGGGCCTCCGGAGAGTAATACCCTACGTCCAGTTCATGTTGCTCGTGTTATTTGCACTGGTTTGTAGTGGGGCGAGAGAGGGACGAGTTCCCAAGTCTCTGTAGGTGTGTAAGACGAGTTTGGCCAGAGGAAGAAGAAGAACAGTAAAAAATAGAGAGCTCTCAGGGAGAAAGGACCCGAGTCCCTGTGCCCCTCGTAGGAGGCCCAGGCTCCCCTTTTATCTCACAAGGGGAGACTGTAAAATAGTAGAGAGAGAGAGTGGGGGGTGTATGGTCAAAATGAGTACAAAATAAGCTTTTGCCCATGCCGTGGGCCCCGCTGTCCTTGGAAGCAGTTGGCACAGTGAACTTGTCAGGCAAGTTGGAGCTTCGGGAGTTCCTTAGCCGCGAAGGAGCATTTGGTCGAAGACGGAGACTCAGAGCTCAGTAGGTCGGACGAAGCAACACCCAGTAGCTCGTGCGAGGCGGAGTTTTAGTAGGTCGGACGAGTTAGCTTGTGCCGGGGGGGCTTTCGACCTACGCATGTATGGCTTGCATGTGGGTGACTCGCATGCATGGCTTGTAGCCTTGTAGGAGTAGAGTAGGTGCTCAACTGCTTTAGGGTGCCTTTGGTTGGGCTTTTAGCTGCTTTTGCTTTTACCAAAAGCCAACAGCCCAACCAAAGGGGTTGTCTGCCATCCAAAGCCACAACCAAAAGCAGCTTTTGCCTAGTACAATTTTGAAAGCACCCAGATCCTCTGCTTTCAGCTGCTTTTGAGGTAAAAAATTACCCAACTGCCACTGGTTACACATAATGGTTCGTTTCTTTCCCCTTTTCTTTCCCACCCGCAATGTCTTCCCTGCACGCCCACACGAGCTCCCTCCGCCGGTCGCTGCTCTCCCGTCCGAGCTCCGCCTCCTCTCCCATGCGAGCTCCCTGCCCCATCCTTGGATCCGGCTGCCGGTGGAGGGCGCGTCCTCGACTCCGATGTGCCGCGGCGGGAACGGCCCCGACGGCGGGCGGCGCAGCCCTACCTAGGCCTACAAGCGAGAGGCGCCCTGCCGGCGTGCGGCGGCGGGGAGCGACTGCAGCCCCGCTGCGCGAGACCGACCCAGTGGGAGCGGACCCATCCCGACGCTATCCTTCGGCTCCCGCGCCTGGCTCCGGCCGCGGTCGCTGAGCTCCATTCCCGGCGGGAGCAGCCCCAGCCCCGACAGCAAGCTCCATCCCCAGCGCTACCCTCCGGTCATTGCACCTGGCTTCGGTCGCGGCCGGCGACCTTCATACCTGCACCTGCGAGTCCTCTCCGGTGAGGACCTCCGAGGGGCGGTGCCTCTCCCCGATGTCCTACCCCGGCGGCCCATCCCCGGCATCCATTCCCGCGGTCCGTCGCCGGTGTCCCTCCTTGCCCGCCCCGGCACCCTACAGACGCCCCTCGGCGGGCCTCTCCTCCGTCCTCTCTATGCACACACAAAGAAAGGGGAGAGGGAAGAAGCTAACTAGCTAGTAGGGTCCACCCGTCAGTGAGAGAGGGAATAGAGTGAGAGTTGTTGGTATGGATGACATGTGGGTCTCTTTAATATTTTTCTTCCAAAGCCACAGTTGCTTCACCAAACGGTCTTCTACTTTTCCCGCAGCAGGATTCCCACAGCTGCTTTTCCATAGCTCACATCTCATAGCAGCTTTTGCAAAAGCCACAGCTCAACCAAACACACCCTAAGAGTGCACGTACGGCATATACAGAAAATCATTCACCAACCCAAAAGCGCTGTGCACCTGTTATTTCAATGTGCTCTATTTGGTTTAATTTTCATGCAGGATGCAGACATAGTCTCTGCAACCACCGTCAAAATCGGCCATCTTGTGTTGCTCCTACCTTGCATCAGTAAGTACAATTAGAGTGCATTTTTTAGAAAAGAAAGAATAGTTTTCCATCTCTTTGCCACGTACATATATACTTCTTCGATTCGTTTCAAATTGCAGATCATTTTAGATTTTTTAAAATATATAAGATTTACTATGCATGTAGAATCTACGTAAAAATTATGTATTTGGAAAAAATCAATATATCATACAATTTGAAATATATAAAATAAATTAGAGTAGTGCGTATATAACTGCAGTTAGCAATAGGTCCGACCGCTCCACCAGCTTCCTGGTCCCCACCAGTGGTTAGTGGTCACTTGCGCCTAGGGATTATCGTTTTTTACCGTATTATATCACTTATTATTTTTAACTAATTTTTTCATCATATTATTCTGTTTTGATCTTTTCATTTAATAAAACAAATCAATTTGTCAAATTTGTGAAATATTTGTAGAATTTGCCAATTTTGTGATACCTATCAAGTTTCGACTATTTTCATCCCTCGCCTTCCCATTTCGCACAAACAGAAAGACTTGGTATTTAAGTACACAGCAAAATCTATACACGTAGCAAAAAAAAGTAAAAACACATATATTTAGAGCAGAGGAAACACTAGGTCATAAACGATTTGCGTTGACGGCTAAAAGGGATTTGTGTTGGCGGGTGGAGCAACCGCCAGCAACCTTGAGCCAGTAGAAATGATGATCTTTGCTGGCGGGTGAAAACGACTCAAAATAAATAGCAAAAAAATATTTTTGAGGGGAGGAACCCCACCAGCTGTCCCCGTCATCAAGACGCACCATTTTTTGCATGAAGTGGCGACACTATGCGGTCGACGGGGTTCGAAATCCCGAGACCTCCCCTTCACGTGTAGCCTCCCTTACCACTACACAACACTCTCACATGCATCCATGTCTAGTTTTCAATCTACTGATATTATACTACACCGAGTGTAAATTGTATCATTAAGGCTTTAAATGGGTTCAAATTAAAAAATTGTAAACTACAAAGGTTCATAACTTTCTGAGATGTACAACTTTCATTTTAGGAGTTTCTCCATTCGAGGTCGTTTACAAAATTTGAATTTCAAATTTGAAAGATTCAAACTTAGTTTTTCGTTGACGATATGATTTCAAATAAAAAAAATTGTAAACTACAAAGTTTCATAACTTCTCAAGATCTACAACTTTTATTTTGAATATTTCTCCAATTAAGGTCGTTTGAAAAATTCAAAATTTCAAAAATTCAGACGTACTTTTCCTTGACAAAAGTAATTCAAATTAAAATGGTTCAACTACAAAGTTCTATAACTTTTGAAGATGAACAACTATTATTTTGGTCGTTTGCTCATCCGGAATTGTGATAGTAACATTATTCACAAATCTTATACACATCTCACATAGTTCCATATAGATTTTGTGAACAAAATTACTACCACTTTGTCAAATGAGGAAACAACCCAAATAAAAGTTGTACATCTTGAGAAGTTATGAAACTTAAACTTTTTGATTTGAATTAATTTACTGCTTTTTAGTCCCTTTTACGAAAGGGACTTAAGTTATGTAAAGCACAATGCTGGTGGGCGACATAAGGCACCCGCCAGCACAAATAGTTCCATCTTTGCTGACGGGTGCCGTGTGTCACCCGCCAGCACTGTGCCATCTCTGTTGGCGGGAGACAATTACGCACGCAAGCACTATGCCCCTACCACTTTGCTGGCGGGTGACAGCACAATAATCTATTTTTGATGTGTCAGCACAAATCGTTTATGGTCTAGTGAAACATACCACTACACCTAAAGAATATCACAATTCACAACTCGTCAGTTTATATGGTTCGGCGCCCAAGCCAAGAAACACATATGCATGCAACAACTGAAACACACCCGATACGTATATATATAGTTGATGCATCGTCATCAGGCATCATGCACCCATTATATTTTTATTCGTGATCAGAGTATATATTTATTGGTGACACATCATGTGATGGTGCGTACGTACATGCACTATGCATGCATGTACGTACTGGATAGAGAGCCAAATACGAACAAGCCGGCGGTACGCACATGACACGCATATGGATAGGCTTGTGCATGCTCCTATGCTAGAGGCAGGCCACCACCAACGGCAGCACCGATCCCGTGACCGACTCCACTAGCGGCGCTCGCGACCCCGCCGGCTCCACCGACGGCGCTCTCGATCACGCTCCCGGCCGTGCCGCCGATCCCAGCACCAATGCCGCCCCCGTTCCCGAGGCCGACTCCCTCGGAGGCGCTCCCGGCCCCGCCGCCGATCCCACTTTGCGCCCAGGATGGCGTGCCGACGGCGGCAGCGGCGACGAGGAGGAAGACGAGGAGCTTCGCGCTCGTCATCCTGCAGTTTTGCTCTTTGCTAGCCCCTGTCCCTCTTCCTCGTGAGTTGTGACTTGTGTGACCAGTTTGCTTGCCACTACTCGCCGTTGATCAATGTCTAGAAGTGGTGGGGTATTTATACAGGCGTCTGGTACGGCACTCTAGTTGATCGATCTGTGCCTTGGCAGAAGAAGCAACCCGGCGAGGCCTGTGATTCCACCATGCTATTACCGTACGTACGTGCATCCGCAGGCACATCACGATCGAGCCGCAGCAACACGTGAGCTGGTTGACACGGGATAGATATGGTAACGCGGCGACATGGGATGGTGATCTGTCTGGCTGCTGCCATCGTATCCATGGATGCAACCTGAGCTTGCAGTTTATTATTGGAACACATGTTCCCAACGTTCACTGACCGCATCACGCACGTCTCCTGCCTTGACGGACTCCAGAGCGCGGCTGCACCTCCAGGAGAACCGGTCCTCAATGTCCTCAACTCTCCATGCGTTGGTCCTCTGTGATTGTAGGAGATAGAGATCTCAGCTGATGTAACAACCTGTGTAACAGCCATGTATACTTGTATTGCCTATATATAGGCTCAGTAAATCTAATACAATTGAGGGCAATTGCCATTCATTCATGGTATCAGAGCTAAGGAGGGATGGCCGGGATGTCCAAGACGCCGGTGCCACACCTCAGCATTTGAAGTACTTGCCGTGAGAGACAAAGGAGTTGTGATCTTGTGAGGGCCAAAGGAGTAGATGTCACCATCGCTACTGGACCTCATGATTTCTTTCCTGCTGTGAAGATCCTTAACAGAAAAACCATAGGATCAAATTCAACAGAGCAAGCATTGGTGAACTTGCGCACAGAAATGAGATTTTTGATTAAATGTGGTGAGTGCAGGACATTGGATAAGATGAAACGTGCATTAGGTGAGTTAATGGCAGTGCTGCCCATGCCAAGAACAGGAAGAGTGGATCCATTGTCAACAACAATATGTGACGAATTATGCAATGATGAAGAACAATACGTAGGCAAGTTACCTTGGTCGCTAGTCATGTGGGTGCTGGCGCCCGTGTCCATGAACCAATCGCCATTAGAAGGCGGCATGGAGTGCTTGCATGAGGCCGGTGGTGTCCCAATGCAGCGGCGCAGAAACAGTAGATGGCTGAGAGAAAGCATTGTACGCCTGATGGGGAGGACGAGTGTTAACACCCGGCCCTGTGGCGCCTGTCCATGGCGCACGCCATCCAGCCGCCCAAGGGGCCCCACCAGGGAACAAGAATGCCGGCCACGACGGCATCTGCTGCTGGTATGGCGCACGACCGTTGTTGGAGTAGTTGTTGTTGTAGTTGTTGCGTCCTCCACCGCGTCCGCGGCCACGTCCCCGTCCACCATTGCGCCCACCACCGTTGTTGGTGGAGTTGGAACGATCGCCCGTGGTAGAGTCGGATCGGGCGGCCGAAGAATCGCACGAGGAGACCGCACCCTCAGTCGTGATGAGGGCGGTCTCGATGTAGCCGTGGCGTGGACTTGTTCTCGACACCTCCTCAAGAAGCATCGTGCGGGCTTCGAGAAAAGTGGGGAACTTGGGAAGCGCCCGGCATGGTCTTGGTCTTGTGGCGTGGGAGGCCGGCGATCAGTTGGTGAACAAGGGCGCGGCTACGAAGGGGCTGATCACAATCAGCCAAGGCATCAGCAAGAGTCTTGAGGCGATGGTAGTATGCTGCGGCAGAGAGATCGCCTTGTTGGAGGCCATGGAACTCGGCTTCGAGTTGAACAGCACGGCTCTCTTTGTTGTTGTTGAAGAAGTCGCAGATTTGCTTCCACACAGAATATGTCGTAGGCTTGTCCTCCATGACCATATCCATCAGGTCATCAGCTTGGACCCAGGTGGCATCATTGGGGCGAGGAGAATTTTCATCGATGTGGGAAAGGAGGTCAAACCGACCAAGAACGATGCGAAAAGTGGATCTCCAACGCCTGAAAGAGGTGGAAAGCATATCAAGAGTGACAGGAACAAGGCTCTTGATGTTGATATTCTGGTGGTTGAAGGCAAGGGAAGAAGAAGCTGCGGTGGCGGCCAAAGCGGCGGCGCTGGCAACTTCGGAGATCAGCGCGGCCGTGGAGTCGGAGGACAAAGCGGAGGAGCTCATGGCAGCGCGTAGCAAAAAAAAAGGAATGGGAGGCTCTGATGCCACCATTACCATTAAACAATTTTATGCACTTATTCTGAATCAATTTCATATTTCCATACAATCATTTCAGTGTGATAATGGTGGTGAATTCGTCAACAATGACCTTCGTGCTTTGCTCTCCACTCATGGCATCACCTATCGCCTCTCTTGTCCCTACACGTCCTCCCAAAATGGGAAAGCCGAGCAAGCCATTCGAACCACTAATGATATCATGCGCACTATCCTTTTGCAAGCACACATGCCGCCACAATACTGGGTTAAAGCCCTACACACCTCTACCTATCTATTGAATCGTCGTCCTTGTAAACCTATCAACCTCCAAACCCCATATCAAGTCCTATTTTCCCAACAACCATACTATTCACATCTTAGGATTTTTGGGTGCTTATGCTATCCAAATCTCCTTCCCACTACACCTCACAAGCTTGCTCCACGTTGTGTGTTTTTCTGGGTTATCACAAAGGTTACAGGTGCATGGATTTGGATTCAAGGAAACTTATCATATCTCGGCATGTAATTTTTTATGAAACTTGCTTTCCCTTTCAGCAGCAGCAGCAGCAGCCACACCCCGGCTCAGCCGCAGCAAATCTGCCCGCATCCGCCTTGGATCTACTGCCCGGCCCACCTCCTGCAACCTCGTTCGCTCTCCGGCGGGATTCGCTCCGGCGGTGCTTGCCGCCACGCACCCCACAGCCGTCTCCATCCACTCCGACCATGCGCCTCGGCCCGGCCAGCCACCGCGGTTCGCAATCTCCCTCGTGCTCACCGCCTTCCGCACCCACGGCACCCGCATCCTCCTCGCTATATGCACCCCCCCACGAATTACACCATCACATGAAGACCCGAGCCAAGGCTGGTATTTTGTTCAAGCGCAATTTTAACCTCTCCGTGCTACCACTATTTCTCCACTCCCACACACCAATCGTCAAGCTCTCAAGGATCCTAATTGGCACAACGCTATGTCTGATGAATATGACACTTTGATCAAAAACAATACGTGGTGTCTTGTTCCTAAATCTGCAGGTGTCAATATGGTTAGCGGGAAGTGGATTTATACGTACAAGTACAACCCGAATGGAACATTGTCCTGCTACAAGGCTCGATGGGTGGTGCGTGGATGTTCTCAACAATGGGCATCGATTATGGTGAGACCTTTAGCCTAGTTATCAAACCTGCAACAATTCGAACTGTTTTGAGCATCGCCACCTCGTCATCTTGGCCTATCCATCTACTAGATGTCAAGAACGCATTCTTGCACGGTACACTTTCTGAAACCGTCTATTGTGCTCAACCCTCTGGCTTTGTTGACCCCGCGCGGCCTTCTCATGTGTGCAAACTAAACAAATCACTCTATGGCTTGAAACAAGCCCCACGTACCTGGTTTCTTCATTTCAAGGCATTCTTGCTCTCCCTAACGTTCACTGACGCGTCACGCACGTCTCCTGCCTTGGCCGGACTCGCCAGGCGCGGCTGCACCTCCAGGAGAACCTGTCCTCAACGTCCTCAACTCTCCATGCGTTGGTCCTCCGTGATTGTAGGAGATAGAGATCTCAGCTGATGTAACAACCTGTGTAACAGCCATGTATACTTGTATTGCCTATATATAGGCTCCTGTAAATCTAATACAATTGAGGGCAATTGCCATTCATTCATTTATTTGTCCAACTTCTTCTCCTGACGATTCAACAATAACTGAGAGAGAGAAAAATTCCCCACTGATTCCTCATTGCGGAGGAAGCAATTAATTACAGAATTGCGGCTCCCTCAACCTCATGTACTGATGCCATCTTGTCACTGCTGAAAAGAAAGTCCATGCACGATTAAAGAAGTAAAAAAATTGTACAGACAAAGCCTTTCGTACACACTCTCAGGTTCATCAAAACGTACGTGTGTATGTGTACTGTCTCCTTCATTGGGTAACCTAACTCAAAGCCTTTTTCTGTTGTCGTGATAATGATCACGTTTTTTTTTCTTTTCCTTTCGGTAAGGAAAAGCATTAATGAGTGTTTGAATCTCATGATTATTTTTTACTCTCCTTTTTTAGCTAGCCCAAAAGAAGCTTAACATGTGGACTATTTCATAGCCATTTGCAACTAACCTAATCTAAAAAATTATCCCTCCGAGAGGTGTTAATTAGAGCTATGTGGAGTGGAGCCCAAATAACTTTTTGACTAGTTCTCCGAACACCCCTACTCCTTCTTTCAAATTAGAGATTTTGACTTTTTAGGTTCATTAATATTATTATACATACAGCCTATATAATATCTAGATACTAAGGGGGTGTTTGCATCTCATGACTATGTTTTAGCTCTCCTCTTTTTAGCCCAAATCTATACTATAAGGAGCGAAGACAATTGAAAACTTTTCTCACCCAATTCGGGCCCGCTTTACCCCTCACGCCGGACCCACCCGTAAGGTAATTGTTGGACAAAAAGGTGGAACGACTATAGAAATCGCAATTTGGAAAGCGTTTCTGTCAAAAACGTAATTCTTTTCTCACCCATGTACCCCTTACCCACCGAGGCATACCCGCTGGGCCCGCTGTGGGCTGCGTCGTCGCATCTGTTTCCCCCTCCCTTTCCCCGGTAGCGCGCGCGACGTCGTCGCCGGACTCCGCCGCCACCGGAGAGGTCTGTGCGCCGTCGTTCCCGTTAGGCACATCCAAGCGAAGCTGAACGGCTTGCTTCAGCTGGCGCTTCCTCTGGCTGATGACTACCCTGAGCTCTACATGCCCCAGCAGGGAGGCTGACAAGGAGACCCCGGGCGGAGCACGGCAGCGGGAGTGCGCCAGGTATGTAGGTGCTGGACGGATTCGTGCACTACCAATCTACCATAATCTGCGGACACTGGACATCAAACAGACTCGCGTGGCGGAATGCCGAGTTCTCCTCCATGGCAATTACCTCAAGGTCGTGGCCTCCTGCACCGGCGTCGGCGCCGGGAGCAGCTAGCAGTTGGCCCGTGACACGGGCTATCAGAGCCCGTGGCGGCATCCGTGAGGCAGGGAGGCGGGGGCCTCAGGAAGCGCCGAGCACGAGGGAGACAGGGTGGGTGATGCGGCTGCAGGAGGCGGCGGTGTAGTGCTCGGAGGTGGGGCAGAGGTAGCTAGGCACCTGGGGTAGAGGCGCCGGCAGCAGGCGGCAGGGATGCCGACGACTATGGGGGAAGCGGAGGCAGCAACGCCTGCAGAAGAGGATAACGAATGGGAAGGAGAGAAAAAAAGGGAAATAGATTGGAAGAAAAGAAAATCACATTATCAATAGAGCCACACATAAAAATGTTGAAGTGCAAGCAAGGGCACCAAGGGACAATTAATTGACATCTTCTCTACATTCTAAAAAGCTAGAATAATTGGATTCAAGAGCTTACGATGGCTAACAAATTCTAACAGAATCAAATATATCAGATAATTAACAATCTGGTAAAGCAAACTTGACTTATTAACTACTATATATCAACTGGACCGTCAATCAAGCCACATTGGCAGTCAGTTAATAAGTCAGTAGTGAGTATAAATCGGGAGCACGGCAGCGGACGTTATTAACTACTCTATGTGTCCGTACGGCGAAAAAGTTCACATTGGCAGTCAGTAGTGAGTAAATCGGACGTATTCGACGTTGGCCATGGCCCTGCTTGGTTCTTTGATGTTAGTGTTAGTGCTAGTGTTAGTCTTTTGCACTCCCAACTAACACCTAACAAATTAACACCTTGGATGCTTGGATGCATGTGTTATTTTTGCATGTAATGCTACTTTTGTAATCATTGGAGGATCTAGAGGGAGAGAGAAAAAGGAGTAAAAGGAGTGGGGTCCACCAAAACTAACACCAATTAACACCTCTTGGGGATGTTAGTTTTTGGGGGGTGTTATTTGGAACTAACACCAAACTAACACATATGCTTGGATCTTTGGTGTTAGTTTAGTGTTAGTTTGCTCCAAACTAACACTAACACCTTCAACCAAGCATGGCCCATGTTTTGATGGAGGTGTTAGTGTTATTTGTAACAAACAACACCAAAACTAACACTTTGAGCCAAACACATGTGTTGGTTTGATGTTAATTGGAACAACACCCTCAAAAACTAACACCTCCAAGAGGTGGAAATTGCTGGTGGACCCCGCCCCTTTTCTCTCTCCTTCTCCTTTTTCAAATGATTGGAAAAGTTACTTTAAATGCAAACTAACACCTCCATCCAAACATCCAAGATGTTAGTTTTTTATGTGTTAGTTTGAAGGTGTTAAAAACTACCACTAACACTAACATCTACCATCCAAACACGCCAACGTGAAAAGTCACCGTATCCTATAAAAATAAGAAGTGTACTTCAAAATTAAAGATATGCATATCGAAATGACGTGCGAGACGAGCAAAGGAAGATAATTAGTTCATGATTATTATTATTGAGTAATTTTAATAAACATAACAGAATTAATTATTTTTTATTTTATTTTTGAAAATGCATTCTTGTATGGTATATTTTTGTTAAAGAATAAAATTATGAAACAAAATTTTTTTATGTGTTTACCCCTCAAGCCGGACCTACTTGTCATATAATTGATAGAGTGGATAGGAATCACAATTTGGAATGTTTCTGTCAAAACCGTAATGACCGCAAGCAGATGTACCCATGCGTGTACCCACTGGACTCGCCCAAGTTTCCCTTCTCCTTATCGAAAAAAATTCCCTTTGTCCGGCTCGCCACGACTCGGAAGGCGTGACTCGGAGCTCCTCAGCGCGGCGGCGAGCGCTCAGCCTTTCTGGCTTCGACGGATGGAGCAGGAGAGGTGGCACCCAGGGAGGGAGGCCACGCCGCCGTCGGGGCCCAGCGCCCGGAATCGAGCGTCACCGCGCAACTGACGTGGAGGAAGAGGGAGGAGGGCGTGGGGCGCCATGGGAGGACGGCCGGCGTCACCGCAGCTGTCGTCGCTCGCTCGCTCCACCGCCGCCTACAACCTCCTCGCCGCCGGAGGAAGAGAGAGAAGAGAAGGGAGGAGCAGCTAGAGGTTGGAGCTCGACCTAGGCACTCGGAGACCCTCTGCGCGACGGCGAGCACTCAACCTTCCTGGCTCTGGCGGATGGAGCAGGAGAGGTGGCGGTGCGCCGGTGCCGGACCCGCTGCGCCTTCCGCGGAGAAGAATCTCGGTCGCCGCGCGGTTGAGCCCGAGGCGGTTGTCCTCGCTCGATTCGGGAGCCAATGAGCTCGTCCTACCCGATCTTGAAATCACATCAAGAGGAAGAGGATGACGATAGCTCCAAACAAGAAAAAGCTGACAGTGAATGGCAGTCGGAGGACGAGAGAGAAGAGGATAAAAAATATGATGAAGAAGACTTAAGGGAGGAAGAGCTGCAAACATTATTCAATACAACATACATAGAGGTCAAAATGAAGTCTTCGTATTCTTCCCTAAAGTACGTGTCTAATTACATATACTACGGTCACATCTTTCACGACCAAATTGAAATGTTGAAGTTTTTAACGTGTCCTTATATAAACCGCTAATTAATTGTCACATATTGTTAAAGTTTGAATACATTGTGTCCTTGAAGCGGTATTTGTGAACTCTATTAAAATTAAATCTAATAACGATAGTATATTTTATAAATATAATTATTTTATTATATATATATTAAAAATGTGTGCGTGTCACGCGCCTACGGTTTGGTTTCGCTTGCTTCCTGACGTTAATGTCTTCGTCTGGTAATGCTCAAACATGACAAAACATCGATGACCGGAGAGCTTCGCTCGGCCGACGGACGACACAAGTTATTACATACACATGCATGTGACACGTGCATTTTACTCTATATATAAATAGAGTAAACACGTGCGTGTCGCACGTGCATCTTACTAGTAGCTCAAAAGGATTCAAATATGTAGACTATTTCAGAGCTATTTGCAACTAACTCACTCTAAAAAAATTATCTCTCCAATAGGTGCTAATTGAAGCTATTTGGAGTGGAGCCCAAATAACTTTTTTGAATAGTTCTCCAAACACCCTCTAAGAATCTAAAATATTAAAATGGTCTACAATTTAGAACGAGCGTACTACTTATCTAGACAAAGGAAAAAAAAGAAATGCAGAGTCCACTTGATCATTTGCAGAACTAGATATGATCTCTAGGAGGTTCTTCTTCTTCTTTCTCCTTAAACTCAAGTGGGGGCTCAATTTTTTTTTAGTGGCGGTGGAGGGCACCACAAACACTAGATCCTCCCTTTGCGCTTCGGTACCTTTGCTGCACCTTACCTGGTTGTGCTCAGCAAGGATTTAAAGGTTTGGTTGACATGCAAGATTGCCTTGGGCTTGTGCTAACAAGGTAAGGCAAAGATTCCCCAGAACACGCTCACCGTCTCAAATTAAGAGGCCAACGATATGTATACGTGTGCATGCCGCAAACAAACGGCAGTGTTAGCATGCCATATCTACTGACTCCGTTCTTAAATATATATGACGTTTATGACAAGCTATCTAGTTCAAAATGAACTAATTTGTTTGTCTTAAACGTCGTATATATATTTGAGAATGATGGAAGTACTTGTAATTTGTGTGCCACGAGATTTCACTGTTGTTACCATGGGGTATTTCTTTCTTTTTTTAACATCTATTGAAGTTCCCTTAGCTCAATGTGTGAAGCATTCCAGCCACTCCCATTCACCTCGGGTTGGGTCCGCTTACGCATGACGGTTCTAATTACACTACCTCAAGAATCCTCTCACAAACCAACATAAATTTTTTCTATACACTTTATGCTCACTCGTGCGCACCCGGGAAGAACTTCATGGTCGGTCATCCATCTCGAAATTTCTCGAGGCCAAGCGCGCATAACCTCAGAGTTCTTTCAAGATAAGCTTCCGAAGAAGAAGTTGCAACTTGTTGATTTGAGTATTCTTATCAATTCTATGAAGCTAGAGCTGGACGAAATGCTCGTGCAGTGGCTCGTTAGCTCGCTCGACTCGAAGCTAGCTCGCCTTGTTACACTAACAACCCAGCTCGTCGACATTTTGCTTGTTAGTATAACAAGCGAGTTCGAGCCGGCTCGCGAGCCTCTCAACCCAGGCAGCAAATCGCAGCCCAATTGTGTCAGGGGTTGAGACCTGGACAGATCTCAACCCAAGCAGTTTGTAGGTTAAAGGAGGGATCGAGGAACTAAGAGCGTAGATGGTTATGCACGGGATGCACACAGAAATCTCGGCAAGACAAGAGGAACACGGCGATTTATACTGGTTCGGGCCTCCGGAGAGTAAAACCCTACGTCCAGTTTGGTGGTGGAATTATGTGAGAGATACTTGGAGAGGCACCCCACTTTATATTGGCCGACGACCTTGGGCTACAAGTCGGTTTCCATCTATCCTAGTCGGTTACAACAGGGAAAGTTTATCCGAGTTGGACTGTCTTGTCTTGTACTCCAAGCTGTCTTCATGTCCTTGGGTCCACATGTCAGGTCGGGCAGGGCCCACTGACAGGTCGGCGGGTCTTCTGATAGTGTAACACCCAGGTGTTTATTAAAGATAAATACCTCAATTAGTTGTGTTAATCAATGTTAATTAGTTCCTAAGCATGTTTGACTTGATTTTGCACACATTTGCACAAAAGACCTTGGTCAAAGTCAAAATGCGTGGTCAAACTCTATGAATCTAAAAGGCTGAATTGGTTTTCTTGCGCGTTCTCAAAATTTCTCTATAGAAGTTCAAAATCGGCCAATATAAAAGTTGTTCCTCATCTCCGGGAACACATTTTTGGTAATTGGCGGACATTCTAATTTTGAGTGCAAAGCTGCTTAAATTTGTGTTGAAGCGCTGTGCACGATAATTTCGTGAGATTTTGCTGAAGTTCAACGCATTTTGCCACACATCCGTTGAGCAAAACATATGTCGCCCTTTGCGAAAGTTGTAGGTCTATAGCTCCTCTACAACTTTTAGTTTTGGAGTTTTTCAAGTTAGTTATCACTTTGCGAAGCTTTCGAATTTTGAAAACAGGCTCATGGAATAAAAGAAGGTGCTGCGTCGCATGGCGCGCTCAGCGTTCGCGTGGCGCTTGCCGTCGACACGCGTCGCCTCTCCGTTGCTCGTCACGGACTCCGTTCCTCCGCGGTGGATCGCGCGACGTAGTGGAGCCTCGCCGACTCAACGGGCTGCTGCGCCGCGCCAGAGCACATCCGCGAGCAGACGCGGGCCCGGCCGGCCACGCGCCGTCGTTCGGCCGTGCGCCACAGAGCGCGCATGCGGTGTGCCAGCTGGCCGCACGCGCGCCCTGACGTCTCGCCCTCGATATCGTCGCGCGCGCCATGTCCTACTTAAGCAGAGCCGAGCCGTCATCGTTTCTTTTTCCCCACGCCCGCGCCACCCTCTGCCGCGCTGCTTTCGCCGCATCGCCGCTCTTCGATCTCCGGCCGGTCTTGAAGCCGCTCCTCTCCTCCAACACGACCCCTTAGCCCCTAGTAACACCTCCCGGCCCTCGTCGCCCTGCGTTTAGGCCGCCATCGCCGGAGCGCTGAACCCCGGACGCGCTGCTGCCGCCGTGGGCGGCGCAGAACCGACCGGTCTTCGCCACCCGAGCGAGCAGGTAGGCCTCCTCTTGGGCTCCGGCCATCCACCCGGCCGGGGCCGGCCCCACATCGCCGGCCACCGCCTCCATCAAGCAAGGTGTAGTTGTGAAGATTGAGATCTTCGTAGGGTGTTTTGTGAAAGGCAGGGGCCCTTTCGTGAATCTAAAGTTTGATTCGAGTGCCCGGTTGTAAAAGTCTTTTAGGGTTATTAGCAGTAAATTAGAAAATTCATTAAAAACTGTAGAAAAATCATAAAAATGCAAATCCAATTTTTTTGGTTTCCTGGTGAAGAACTCTACCTTTTCTAGAAAGATTATAAAGGGTTTTTCTGTGTAGTTTTTGAATTAAAAATTCAAACTCAGTTTGAGGTGTTTTTAGTGTAGTTTAAAATATACACAGGCTATGGAGTTGAATTTTGGATATGTTGCTCTTTATGTCATGTCTAGATTTGTGAGCAGAGTTGGCATGAGTTTGATGTGTAGATTTTTAGTTATGATTTATGTAAGCTATATGCTAGATTAAATTTGATTCTTTTTATAGCCCCTTTAATAAACTTTTCTTTGAGCACAAGTGCACCTTAAGGCTTTGTCTTGATGAGTAGTACCTTTGGTAGGTTGGATATGATTTTAGGATGTGCTTTGGTATGCGTTTTGGATTTAATCTTGTGTAGGAGTTTAAATTCAAAATTTCAAAAATAATTTGAATCTGCACCTATGCCTTGGCCAGAGGCTTAGATTTGACATACTTGGTTTGTAGGAGAAAGTTGAGATAAAAAATATTAGTAAATCTTTTTATAAGATTTAATTAAGTTAAACTAGGCTGAAATTTGTCTTTTTCATATAAATTAATATATAAATGATCTTAATCTAGATTTTGGTTTGTGAGCTTAAAATAGGCATATGTTGCTGTGTGCAAAAGCTTAGGCTCATTTGAGGTGTTTTTGATTTAATATGGATTTATGGTTTTAAGGCTTGTTTTAATTAATTAAATAAAGACAGGGCAATTAAGGTGTTAAATGGTGAAAACATGTCATGTTTCTGTTTTTGAATTTTCAACACACCCTTGCTGTTTATAAAGTTATTTAATTTACTTATGTTTAAATATGTACACAATACCATCAAAGTTAACCTTTAATTAACATCTCACACCCTCACCTAATGCATATGCATGTATACGTAGATTTGCCGATTTGACGGTATACACGCCACCGGAGGGAGACGGACGGTAGATGGTGAAGTGAACGCAGTTGGGTGTTCATCAAGACTGGACCAAAGTCCGTAAGAGCCCAAGGCTGTTGCTAACTTAGAAGAAGGCAAGCACCGGAGTTACATATAACCTTTTTTTTATTAAAACTCATACTCTTTTACTTTTTAGTATTTATTGTTTACTTGTGCATTTACGTTTCAGAGTTGTTTGAAACCTAGATGCATGATCCTTAGGTTCCTATGTTCTTATACTAGTATGTTAGGTCGCTAGTGCCATGCTTTAAGGACACGGTACAAGTCGAGTAATGACTCATTGCTCGCGAGATATAGGTTACTTATGTTAGAATCATAAGTTGGTTAAATTGACTCACTCATGTGGTAAGAGCAATGGGTTCGGTCTCGACCGAGTAGCATGGTGCCGGTCTAAGCTATTGAACGCATCAAGTGCTTGTCGAATGGGACCGTAAGCCTAGTACCTAATGAACCAGTGCGAGAATTTTATCGCTACTACTCTTGAGATGCGTCTCCCGGTTTGATTCCGGTAGTGCAAGTGTGATCCTGGACGTGCCGTGTGAGGGCGTTCCAGTAACCTTGTACTTAGGACTGTGTCATCTTTTCCTAATCTGGGGAGTGACGGGAACCGCTTGGTCGGGGTAGACCCCGCATTTACTTTTCTTTCGATTCTTTGGGGTCTACCTTCCTCCGTGTATCTTGGGTTTACCTTGCAAGGATATAAATCGATCGATCGTCGGTCACGCGTTATCTGAGTCGGCTTGACCATGGTTACCCCATGTTTATTTATGAAACATTTTGGATTAATATTGATGCTTTGATTAATCTTGTTTGTTCAACCATGCTTGTTTAGATAGGTGCTTACCTAGAATGGATAACATACTAGAACTTGAGCTAAAACTTGAAACTAAGGATCAACTCTTAGATGCTTTTGGCAAACAAACCCTCCGTACCAAAAGCTTTGCATGTCTAGTCTGTGTCTTTTATTTTTGAGTCAGTCTTCTTTGAGTATTAGTATACTCGCCTTGCTTGTTTTGTTGTTTTCGGTAATCCCCATCCGGCCCGGTGCTATTCCGGATGGATGGGAAATTGAATGGGAGAACGATGATGAGGAGTGATACATTGTGGATGGCCTCCCATGTGTATCCCACGTTTAATTTACTTTCCGCTGTTTAAAACTCTGAACCATGTTTACTTTTATGTACTTAAAAATCTGGTTTGTAATATTAAGTACTTATGGACCTTTTATGTAATGTAATGTTGTACTGTCCCGGTGGGCTTAGCGCATATCTCGATCCTGTATAAGTGATTTACCGGACATGACCCAGCAGAGGCGACAAAATAGCTCTTGGTTATCGCTTATGAGCCAAGTGGACCGGCTTAAGTGATAATCCGAAATTTGTTTGGGCGGTTCTGTCATAGCTGGTACCAGAGCGAGATTATGCACCAGAGTAATTAAAATACCTTAACAAACCTATTTTTGGAATAAAATTTGTCAAGATTAATAATCTTGCTAAGTGAGTAGGACGTTAAGGTCTTATCTAGTTCGAGAGGCCCTAGAGGGAATTTTTGGGTTCTTTCAGGTGGCTAGTACTCTATGGTGTATCTAATCTGACTTCCAGCACATTTTATTCCTGTCAAAACTTACTTTCATGCACAACCATACTAGTTCATCACGTTTTGCCATACATGGTGGTACCACAGGGAAGTCCTGTGAGGGAATAGTGGGACCTATTCCAATGGGTGCCACGTCGCATCTGCGTCTCCTCACGTTTTGCCATACGTGATGGTACCACAGGAAAGTCCGTGAGGGATGAGTGAGGCCTATTCCAATGGGCACTCACGTCGCGTCAGAGTCTTAAATAGGACCGTCCATGCGGCTTTATGCATGGATGCCGTTTCTATAGTGAACGTTAATGTATGTGGACGCTTTCGTGAGTGCTGGCACGAAAGGTTCTAAATGTTCTGTGATTTTCTGCAGGTACACTAACCACGGTTGTTAGGTACGGTAATTAAGAAACGATTAGTTTCCGACTAGCTATTATAAGGAGAGACGTATATGTATGCCTTGCCACCGGCACTAACTTCGATTTTAAGCTTAAAAGCTCTGTGAGGAAGTTTAGGACGCTTTTTGCATCATGTAAAAGCTATCAAACCAAAACTGAACTTAAATCATGTGTTGTTTGGTCTCTATTTAATTTGTGTTTCTTAAGGACCAATCATGCTAGCTTGATGCTTTGATGAGGCGTTAAGCAAAGGTTGTAACTAGATGCTGTCCAAATTTTTCTAAGGATTATCTAGAAATTTTCTGGCTAGGTGTTCTTTAGGAAAATTGTTCATCACCTAGTTAAACTTGCTCTCTAAATTTCTCATGATTTTAGGATGCTTAAAACTTAAGTTAGGATCAAATTTGCTAGGCAAGGTCATGCTGAAATGCTGTCAAATTCCTGAGTTAGTCTGAAAACTCGAATTTTTACATATAGTTCCTAAATGTTTATGACCAGAGAATCTATAGAAAAAATGTTCATTATCTAGCTTAGATCATTCTGTAAAAATTTCATGGTAAATGGGTACTCAGTTTTTGAGTTATGGTCTTTTTAGTGAGGCTCTGCCCTGCTGAAATTTCTGGGCAACAGCACTCTGAAAATAGACCTTTTACACCCTTTTTCAATTTGTTTTGATTCGACCTTTGAATACCAAAAATGCTCCTTAGGTATCTATCTACCTCCTAGAAATGTCAAGGTCACTAGATTTTTAGTTTGGGAGATATGCCCAAAACATTAGGTCTCTGTCCTACTGAATTTCAGAACGAGTGATCTCTGAAATTCAAATTTTTTGGTCATCTTCCTTTGAAATTTAGAGCAAACCTTGAATACCAAAGTTGTTTAGAATTTCATATTCGGCATGCTAGTAAAATTTCAGCATCATTGCAGTTTTGAGCTGAGAGATATGGAATTTTTAGTGACCCTCGGCCTGCTGTCCAACAGCCCTGACAGCAAAGCGGTATCTGAATTTTCGGGCATGATAGCCTCAGTATTATCTCTATGTTGAATACCAATATTGGGAGGCACGAGATTTTAAATCCCCTGCCTAAAGATGATGATATTTAGGTGGTGGAAGAATGCTCCACGTATATTTTTGAAGTTTCTATCCACATATGAACACAATCAGTGCAAGATACATCTATCTCCATCTTCTCTTAGGATGGTTTCTAATAGAAGCATACCCATATCCTTGCCGAGTCAAGTGGAACCCTGTTGTACTCTCCTGATTGCTTATACACCTTTTCTTCAATTTAAAGGCGATCCTCCAACTTCCTATGGCTATGTAAAGGTGATCACTCCACTTTCCGTGCATCGATATCCCTACATTGATCACTATAAATTCTCAGCCCTTGACCTAAAAATCCTTATGCTTGCTCACAAACAAATAAATGAGAACTTGGTTACAAGGCATCGAAAATCTGTTGGTATGCATAATGAGCATCATTCCAGCATGCATATGCTGCATCTCTAACAACATAATTCATGAGCATGGAAATGCATTACACGACATGTGCATCTGGAAACCGGTTTGACTAACATGCATACGCACTGAAAGTTTCACCCTTTCTACTCTATTCTCCTTACGGTGGTGATGTTGTGATCCATGAACGAAGGTGCCGCGATGGAACCTAGTGTATCATGTGTGCTGCAGCCATGTGATTACCACTAGGAGCACGTTAGGTATCTTTGTTTGTGAGAATGCGACTCACTCCGGATCCTAATTTCTCAGTCCTCCAAGCCGCTATCTAATTTCGTGAATAACGCAAATCATGCTGACACTGCATCATGAGCACCATATCTCATGAGCATATGCATCATACATTCATAAACATATGCATCATCGTGCGTGCACAACATCAAGCACATATCATGTGCATCTCTCACTATGCACCATGACATATACATCAAGTTCATATGCATAAACATCATATGCTCATATACATGTACATCATACTATATGCACTTCATCATGAGCATCCACATGTGCACCATCCCATTGTTGCACGAGTCATTTCCCATATGCATAAGCATTGTCATCCCATGACTCATCAAGTGCATGAGTTCCAGCTCAAAATCATTACGCCCTAGTGTGGTGCATAAAGTAATTAAAATACTTCATTAGGAATAACCTTGAGCAAGAGTAAAAATCCTAGCTCCCAGCACATCTTTCTCCAAAGTCTTGTTCTTGCCATTTGACAATTTATACAGCCAAAGACAATCCCAGAGTTGAAATCCTTATGCTCTTCTAAAAGTAAAGTTCAGAAATCTTAGTAAATGAGCTTCACAACATGATTGTTTACCAGACTTCGTCTTGAAACATCTCTATGGAACCTTCGATTGGTCTCTTTCTTTCCAAAATCTCAGAGTTTGCCTAATACCTAATCCAGTCAGCCGAGTTAAATTGAAAGAGGATAAGCAAAGTTTTTAGTAAGCATTCAAGGTTCTCCATAAGTCAAGATATGAGAAGTTTTCTATCGATCAGGGATCCATGATCCTTTTACACATTTCTTCCAAATTAAAGGAATCAGGGTTTAAGCAAACAATAGATGACAAAATCCTTTGCTAATTTCTCCTCGATAAATCTCATTCCTAGATGGTGGATAACCAATCTCTTCTCGTTTTCCTCAAAGTCACGGTCCTTTCTCTCGAGTCGTTTGACCCCATCATTTTTAGCGCATTATGCATTGCGCGACCTGACTCTGCCACCTTTTTACCGCAGCAGCTGATCGCCGCTTCTGCACACGCCACCATGTCCGCAGTCACATCACCGAGGCATCTCGATGCCAGCCACTACTGTGCCACGTGCTGCTACCACCGCATCGATCAACCGGCCCCTCCTCCAAGTGGCCTTGAGCACCATCGCCACTGCGCCACGGCGACCGCGCATAAAAAGGAAGTTTTTCCCCCTCGCCGACCGTCCACCACCACTAAGCCTTGTCTCCATTTGAGCTTGACATCCCCGTCGCTCTCCCCTCCTCCGGCTGCTCTTAGACCGCAGGCCGCGTACGCCATTCCTCGCCAAGTAAGTGTTCCCATCCAATGCTTGCCATCTCCTTGGTGACCCAAAGAAGTTTAGAAGAAGGCCACAAGAAGGATCCAACCCGATGTTGCCAACCATGGCTCGTTTTCTGGAGATGTTTGATTCCGTCTGCGGACTCTAGTAGAACTGTACGTCTGCTTTGCGATCCAGTTCTTGATGGTTTTAGCTTTTCATGTGTACATTCATCGCCCGCTTCCTCACGAGCGACGTTGATGATGTGTGAGGCAGCCCATGTACCTTTTATCATCTTTAAGATTTATATATGGAACAGTTTATCTTTGCTCTGTGGTTTTCTCATGAAACCCGTAATCTCCCCAAGAGGTTTTCCTCTAATCTTGTGTCAAATCTCGGGACGAGATTCCTTTTAAGGGGGTAGACTATAACACCCAGGTGTTTATTAAAGATAAATACCTCAATTAGTTGTGTTAATCAAGGTTAATTAGTTCCTAAGCATGTTTGACTTGATTTTGCACACATTTGCACAAAAGACCTTGGTCAAAGTCAAAATGCGTGGCCAAACCCCTATGAATCTAAAAGGCTGAATTGGTTTCCTTGCGCGTTCTCAAAATTTCTCTATAGAAGTTCAAAATCGGCCAATATAAAAGTTGTTTCTTATCTCCGGGAACATATTTTTTGTAATTGGCAGACATTCCAATTTTGAGTGCAAAGCCGCTTAAATTTGTGTTGAAGGCTGCTGATATAATTTCAGGGCCGAGATTTTGCTGAAGTTCAACGCATTTTTGCCACACATCCGTTGAGCAAAACATATGTCGCCCTTTGCGAAAGTTGTAGGTCTATAACTCCTCTACAACTTTTAGTTTTGGAGTTTTTCAAGTTAGTTATCACTTTGCGAAGCTTTCGAATTTTGAAAACAGGCTCGCGGAATAAAAGAAGGTGCCGGCGTCGCATGGCCGCGCTCCAGCGTTCGTCTTGCGCGCCCGCCCGTCCGACACGTGTCGCCTCTCCGTTGCTCCGGCGTACGGACCCCGTTCCCTCCGCGGTGGACTGCGCGACGTAGTGGAGCCTCCGCCTGACTCAAACGGGGCTGCGCCGCGCCCAGGAGCACATCCGCGAACAGACGCGGGCCCGGCCGGCCACGCGCCGTCGTTCGGCCGTGCCACACGCGCGCCTCGGCGCGCGCACATGCGCTGACGCCAGCCGCCCGACGTCTCGCCCTCGATATCGTCGCGCGCGCCATCTCCTACTTAAGCAGAGCCAAGCCGTCATCGTTTCTTTTCCCCACGCTCGCCACGCCCTCTCACCGCTGCATGCCCATCGCCGCCGCTCTTCGATCTCCGGCCGGTCTCGCAGCCGCTCCTATCCTCCAACACGACCCCTTAGCCCCCAGTAACACTTCCCGGCCCTCGTCGCCTGCGTTTTGGCTGCCATCGCTGGGCCGAACCGGCGGGACCACGCTCTGGCGTGGGCGCTGATCTGAGCCGGTCTTCGCCACGGGAGCGGTGGGCCTCTCTTGCTCTCGGCCCCACACCACCCGGGGCGGCCACATCGCCGGGCCTCCTCTGTGCCGGCAAGGGCGTAGTTGTGAAGATTGAGATCTTTGTAGGGTGTTTTGTGAAAGGCAGGGGCCCTTTCGTGAATCTGAAGTTTGATTCGAGGGCCCGGTTGTAAAAGTCTTTTAGGGTTATTCGCAGCAACTTAGAAAATTCATTAAAAATTGTAGAAAAATCATAAAAATACAAATCTAATTTTGTTGGTTTCCTGGTGAAGAACTCTACCTTTTCTAGAAAGGATATATAGGGTTTTTCTGTGTAGTTTTTGAATTAAAAATTCAAACTCAGTTTGAGGTGTTTTTAGTGTAGTTTAAAATATACATAGGCTATGGAGTTGAATTTTGGATATGTTGCTCTTTATGGCATGTCTAGATTTGTGAGCAGTTGGCATGAGTTTGATGTGTAGATTTTTAGTTATGATTTATGTAAGCTTTATGCTAGATTAAACTTGATGCTTTTTATAGCCCCTTTAATAAACTTTTATTTGAGCACAAGTGCACCTTAGAACTTTGTCTTGATGAGTAGTAACTTTGGTAGGTTGGATATGATTTTAGGATGTGCTTTGGTATGTATTTTGGATTTAATCTTGTGTAGGAGTTTCAATTCAAAATTTCAAAAATAATTTGAATCTGCACCCATGCCTTGGCCAGAGGCTTAGATTTAACATACTTGGTTTGTAGGAGAAAGTTGAGATCAAAAAAATTAGTAAATCTTTTTATAAGATTTAATTAAGTTAAACTAGGCTGAAATTTGTCTTTTTCATATAAATTAATATATAAATGGTCTTAACCTAGATTTTGGTTTGTGAGCTTAAAATAGGCATATGTTGCTGTGTGCAAAAGCTTAGGCTCATTTGAGGTGTTTTTGATTTAATATGGATTTATGGTTGTAAGGCTTGTTTTAATTAATTAAATAAAGACACAATTAAGGTGTTAAATGGTGAAAACATGTCATGTTTCTGTTTTTGAATTTTCAACACACCCCTTGCTGTTTATAAAGTTATTTAATTTACTTATGTTTAAATATGTACACAGTCACCATCAAAGTTAACCTTTAATTAACCTCTCACACCCTCACCTAATTCATATGCATGTATACGTGTAGATTTGCCGGACGGTACATACACGCTCACCCAGGAGGGAGACAGGACGGTAGATGGTGAAGTGAACGAGTTGGGTGTTCATCAAGACCTGGACCAAAGTCCGGAAGAGCCCAAGGCTGTTGCTAACTTAGAAGAAGGCAAGCACCGGAGTTACATATAACTTTTTTTATTAAAACTCATACTCTTTTACTTTTTAGTATTTATTGTTTACTTGTGCATTTACGTTTCAGGAGTTGTTTTGAAACCTAGATGCATGATCCTTAGGTTCCTATGTTCTTATACTAGTATGTTAGGTCGCTAGTGCCATGCTTTAAGGACACGGTACAAGTCGAGTAATGACTCATTGCTCGCGAGATATAGGTTACTTATGTTGGAATCATAAGTTGGTTAAATTGACTCGCTCATGTGGTAAGAGCAATGGGTTCGGTCTCGACCGAGTAGCATGGTGCTGGTCTAAGCTATTGAACGTACCAAGTGCTTGTCGGGAATGGGACCGGTAAGCCTAGTACCTAATGAACCAGTGCAGGAATTTTATCGCTACTACTCTTGAGATGCGTCTCCCAGTTTGATTCCAGTAGTGCAAGTGTGATCCTGGACGTGCCGTGTGAGGGCGTTCCAGTAACCTTGTACTTAGGACTGTGGCATCTTTTCCTAATCTGGGGAGTGACGGGAACCGCCTGGTCGGGGTAGACCCCGCATTTGCTTTTCTTTGGATTCTTTAGGGTCTACCTTCCTCCGTGTATCTTGGGTTTACCTTGCAAGGATATAAATCGATCGATCGTCGGTCACTCGCCGTTATCTGAGTCGGCTTGACCACTGGCTACCCCATGTTTATTTATGAAACATTTTGGATTAATATTGATGCTTTGATTAATCTTGTTTGTTCAACCATGCTTGTTTAGATAGGTGCTTACCTAGAATGGATAACATATTAGAACTTGAGCTAAAACTTGAAACTAAGGATCAACTCTTAGATGCTTTTGGCAAAACAAACCCTCCAGCCAAAAAGCTTTGCATGTCTAGCTATGTCTTTTATTTTTGACGGGTCAGTCTTGCTGAGTATTAGTATACTCAGCCTTACTTGTTTTGTTGTTTTCAGGTAATCCCATCTGGCCTGGTGCTATTCCAGATGGATGGGAAATTGAATGGGAGAACGATGATGAGGAGTGATACATTGTGGATGGCCTCCCATGTGTATCCCACGTTTAGTTTACTTTCCGCTGTTTAAAACTCTGAACCATGTTTACTTTTATGTACTTAAAAATCTGGTTTGTAATATTAAGTACTTATGGACCTTTTATGTAATGTAATGTTGTACTCTGGTCCCGCCTTCGTGTGGGCTTAGCGCATATCTCGATCCTGTATAAGTGATTTACGGGCATGACGGCAGAGGCGACAAAATAGCTCTTGGTTATCGCTTATGAGCCAAGTGGACGGTTTAAGTGATAATCCGGAATTTTTTTGAGCGGTTCTGTCATGACGGTCGGGTCCACTTGGTGGGACCACGTGGGTGGGGACCAGTGGGTACCCATGTCTCTCAAATTGGTTGAACACTCCCCTCGCAGGTTAATTGCTCGAACCCTACCGACATCTTGCACCCGCTCGCCGCCCCGATCCTCCTCCTTCCCTTTTGTGTCGCCGCCTACCCCGGTGCCCACGGGCAAGCAACGGTCCTGCACCTTCCAGATCCGAGCCTGGGCGTCCTTGATGCAGGGTTTTTCTTACCGACCACTACCGGTCCGGTTACCACGGTAACCGCTGGTACCGGTCCAAACTGGCAGCGGCACCGTCCGGTTGGTAACCGGCTAAATTCAAAAAATTTAAATTTGAATTAAAAAAGTGAAAATTGGAGAAAAAATCCTAAAAATACTTCAAGGTGCGTAGAATCTAATGGTGTCAAAATTTTTGAAATATTAGTGCATTTAGTAGTTTTTGCAGATATTAGAAGTTCAACACAAAAAGAAATGGCAAGCAAGAGTCGTGGACGGTGCGACACTACGTTGAATATTGATCTTTCTTTGTGGGATACTACGCGGAAAGTTTCATTGATTTCACTTTGCACAATTTCTGGGTACATCATTTTCAAATTTTATTCCTTAACGACCGGTTAACCATTCTAACTGCTACAACCGGTCGGCTAACCACTCCTATAGGTCGGCTAACCGTTTGCAACCGGTCTGAACTGGGATTTGAATTCGGAATTTAAATTTGTTCGGTTTCTACCGCTATCCGTGGTGATAACTGGACTGGTTAGCTGCTACTGTCAGCCGGCGCTAGCGTGCCACCGGTCGGTAAGAAAAACCCAGCCTTGGTGGCGCGGCGAACCGGTCCGTCTCACTAACGAGAGAAGCAGAACACGAGGAGCTGAGGAGCACGACTCCACGAGCAAGCAGCCAAGCACCTTCACTGGACCACCGCCAGCAACTCCTTGCTTGATGTGTTTGCGAATCCAAATCCTTCCGATTCT
This sequence comes from Cenchrus purpureus, assembly GCA_022644695.1. Lineage (NCBI taxonomy): Eukaryota > Viridiplantae > Streptophyta > Magnoliopsida > Poales > Poaceae > Cenchrus > Cenchrus purpureus. Next base: position 85,871,197 of record CP053459.1, read on the forward strand.
TTTTGGTTGACCTGTTTCCTTCCGTCCATTTTCGTGACCTGTTTGACTCATCTTGCGGTTGAGTATATATATGGATTGGCGATGCATTCATTCATTTTGCATATTGATTTGATACTTGGACTGTTGTATGTTCAGCTCGCGAGTTAGCTCGTTTGGATAGCGAGCTGCACCGAGCCGAGCCGACTCGTTATTCAGCCCTATATGAAGCTATGAGCCAGGATGTCACACTGACCTTAAAACCCCTCAGCATTACACTCGTGATGCCCAAAGAGACCTACTGTATATATGCAGTTCATCATGCCCGCAAAACAACGTGCGCTCGGTACGTACGTCAGGGTAGCTTACCAAGTACACCACACTCTTACCCGAAAAAAATACACCACACTCAACGCAACGATGCATGATGACCGAAAATTCACACACGGCTTTCCCTGTCCCCCTCCCCAAGTTTCCTAGTGGCAGCTGTGATCTGACCCATGCACCACTGCCTTGCCTTGGTGGCCAAGCGTTGCAGCAGTCAACACGCTCACACACTCCTGACTCCTCTGACTACAAATCCAACGGTTGAGGAGGTGACGAGGCCCCTCACGGTCACGAACATATACTGGCCTTCCCCACTCTACCAGTACCAGCTAGCAGCCACCGCCATAGTAGTGTCCTTGGGAAGGAAGCCACAGAAGGCCATAGCCCATAGATACAAATCCTGGTCTTCTCCATTCTCTCGTCCTCATCGTCAGCTGCTCGGGATCGGGTTGGATTTTGCAGCTCCCTCTTCCCGCTCGGTGGCCCAAGATCAAGCAATGGAGGTAATGAAGCAAGCCCGTCTCATCCTCCCTCGATTCAACACACCCTGGCGGTCGTAGTCGTAATAGATAGCACGATGCAATACTGTTACCAGCAGACGCGGCTTTTGCATTTGACTTGGCCCTTGTTTCTCTTCGATGATCGATGATGAACCTATTCGACTTGCCTTAGCTTATTTCAACTTGTTTCTTGTGCTTGTTTCTCTCACACGATATTAATCGAGCTATCAGTCAAGTATTATTCATTCTACCAGCAGACGAACATACTTGATCACAATTCACATGCATCTTTGCAATGTTCGTGCAGATGGCGCCCAAGTGGCCGCAGCAGCAACGCCGGGTACCGGCGTTTGGGGAGTGGAACTACCCGTGCGACGGCACCTCCGACGACGAGTGGCCCCTCACCCCGTGCTTTGAGGCTTTCGTCCGGATTGCCGCGCCGCCTCCTGCGCCCAAGCCCAACAACATGGTAATACTATATAACTGCTTCTTTTTCCTTTCTTTTTTTTTTCCTGTGTGTGTGTTTTGCCGGACAACTGGGTTTTCGAAAACAAGGCCGAACGCACGCACCGCCGCGTCCGTCCAGTGGCCCCCACACGCACTGGGCCTACGTGTCGGTGTGGGTCCCTCTACCTCCGATCCACTCCCTTACGGAGCACACCACACTTTTCTTCTTCTTCTCAACTCTCAAAGCCTTGGCTAGGAAGCCAGTAGTAGCAACTCTCTTCGCTTTGCGGTTCGGTCTCAGTACTCCCTACTTTTGCCATCTCTCTCTGATGCAAATGGCGGTAAGTCGTAGCCTCGTAGGCGCTTATTTGCGTAGCAATTAATAATCAGCATTGTACATGATCATGCATCATTCCTCCCTTTACGGCTTTACTAGCTAGGATGATGATGATCTCCTTACTCCTGGTGGGTGGGTGTTTTACATCCGCAGTGGGCAAGGCCGAACGCGACGAGACGCAAGCGCATCCCGGCGTTCGGAGAATGGAACCACCACCACCTCGGCGGCGACGACGGCAGCACCTGGCCGGCGGCGCCCGTCACCCCATTCTTCGACCTCGCCACGGTGCACAGAACACCCAACAAAACGGTACGCATTATTACTAATAGCTATATATTTCGTCCCTGGTATTTTTTACACACTTTGGTTGTTGCTTATTGGAAATGCCTTCCTGCAGGAGAGATGGGACGGCGGCGACGGCGGCGTCGCCGCGGCCAAGCTGCCCACGCCGGCGGAGCCGCATGGGAGGGGGCGACGGAGCAAGGTGGCCGACTCCGGGGCCTACGCGGCGAGGAGGTCGTGCTTCACCGTGGCCAAACCCGTCGACGACGACCTCTACGGGATCCCACCTGAAATGGTCTTCGAAAAATCATCGAGGGTAAACCGTTATTCTTTCCACCTGTTGTGGTTTTGATTAGTTTATTTACAGATGCAATTAATTAACACTGTTAGACAAAGCATCTTCCATCCACCACAAATATGCCAAATGCCCTGGAGATTTTTTAAGTAGTGTAATTTAGAGCTGCTACTAAACTACTAGAGCTGGTACAACACAAAGATGAATGGTAATAAGTTGGTGAGATTTCAAACCAATTCCAGTTCAATATAGACACAGTACAGCATCCTAAAAGGCCCTTCGAAACGCAGAAAATTCCATGTACCAGGTGAGAGCTCTTTTTTTTTTGTTCAAATATGGAGTAGTGAATGTTTAACATGACATGCACAAACGCTTATGATCCATTGAACATTGCCGAAGGGTGGGTGGCTGAGGATCCGATTTTTTTTTTTATTTTCACCCTTTTGAAACAAAAATTTTAAAATAATCCCTCTCAAACTGTATTTCCAAAAATTAGCTTTTCGGGTGGCGCCTTGTGTTTTGCAGGACTTTCTACACAATCACGCCATGTGTTTTGGCGTGACAAATATCCACAGTGGAGATTTTTTAGTAGTGTAATTTAGAGCTGGTACGGTACTAAACTAGTAATAGCGCATTATCCGGTAATGTAATTTTGCATCGCAAAGATCAATGGTGAGTTGGTGATTTCAAAGCAATTCTAGTTCGATATAGATAGTACAGCATCCTAAAAAAGCCCTCCGAAACGCAGAAAAATCCCATGTACCAGATGAGAGCTCTTTTTTTTGTTCAAATAATGTAGAGTGGATGTTTAACATGACATGCACAAACGCTTATGATCCATTGAACATTGCAGAAGGATGGCTGGCTAAGGATCCTGCTGATACGCTACTGCTGCTGCTTGTGTCCAAGGGGATGATCCTGCATTCCTTCTGATGCTGCTCGATGACAGGACATAACCCAGCATCTATCGCTCAGCTAGCGCATTGTGCTCACGGGGTGCACGTACAACAGGGCTAATCAGGGCTCGCGCTTTTGAGTCCTCCCACCCTGCTTGACACGAAATGTCTCTCGACTTTTTGTGTGTATGCGTCTCTCTTGATTGATGGACGTGCACGCAACGTGACGTGCCGGCCTTCGTTCCATGAATTTGTGCGTAGTGCATGTGTGAGTGTGTGAGACGCAGACAATGGTCGGCAGGATGCATGGTAATATACTGTACGGGTGGTCAACGCCGATCAGCGGTGGTTGCTTAAGCTAGATTAGGTTCTGTCAGTTTGCTTCTCCCCGTGTGTTTTTCCTTGTGAAAGAACTCATATCCGTTCTTAAATACATGACGTTTAGGACAAGTAAATTAGCACTAACTAGCTTGTTCTAAACGTCATATATTTATGAACGGAGTGAGTAGCATAGTAGTTGCTCCTTCTATAGTAATTGTAGATTATTTTGGATTTCTTCTGGATTCCTAGATATTAAAACAACATGCATCTAGTCATAGGGTACATTTAAATGAATAAAAATCAATAAAAATTTAAGAAATGTTTAAAACAACCTATAATTTGGGATTGGTGGAGTTTTTCAATTGCAAAGGCATTCTAACATGATGACACGACACTAATTAATTAAGTAACGAAGGTGTTGACACTCAAATTTGGCAGTGCCAACAGAAGGGAGTATGTTTAATTGCAAGACTCAATTCAAACTTAAGTGACGGAGGAGCATTGCGCCATTGCGGCATCTCATACGTACTCGTATTCATCCCAAAGAATTCAAAGCTGAAACTTGATTTAACGTCTAGTAGAATAATGGACGAATTTCGTAATCAATCACCATTGTGAATGTACAAGTAATAAAAGACAAGTACATCACGTGCAAAAAGTAACACCATTGATCTACACGAAACGTAACAGCGAAGAAGGCTATATATATCGTTGTAGCTACTACTTAGAACTACCTTTACTAATTTTTCAAATATGTCACATACTTTGGTAAGAAAGTTACACTAATACTTAAACTAATTTGGTCTTGGATACTTTATTAGGTTAATTAGGGGGCCTAATTTGCACCACTTTTGAAAATGTTGAAAATCTAGCGTGAGCGGTACCGTTGGTTGGTTCAGAGAACATAAGCTGGATAGATTATTTGTCAGGCACGGTGAGAATGATATTCACTGTTCCGGAAAAAAAAGATATTCACTTCGGTATCAATATATATCAAAGTTCAGCAAAAGTTCTTATACATGTTAGCTTGATCTTATTGTCGAGATAGATTAAATTGATTGATGCTTCTACGGACTACGGTCGTTGGTCTCCTCTATGGCACCGTCCAATCCGCACCTCAAGAACCTTGCCCCGCTCAGGCCACGCCGTCTTGCAGCAGTGCCGCCGTGGCGCCTGCAAAAAATGATGCTCAGAGCCCAACATCTTAATAACTCACTTTGTTCGGATGGTTGGTGACAGGTGATTGATTCTAATTTGTTGTGAGAGAAAAGTATTACTGGCTGGTGGTTGAAAATCCAGGTGAATAAGGTGAATGTGGTTGGTAGAGAGATTACGTACCCGTTGCCAGTCAGCAGGGCTCATCTTGGGCGCCAGGACCCTGATCGTTTGAATCCCAATGGCCGAACGGAAGCTGGGCTTGTCACACTCCTCCGCCACTTGCCTCGAGTACTCTGTCACGGTGGTCGCCATCACCGCCCCATCATCAGTCGTGTTTGTGTAGTTCCGAGCATGGCTGAGGAAGAACGTTAAGGGCTTGCTGCACGCATCATCCGCCCTCCATGGCCTGGTGTTGAACAAGAACGGCCCGTCAGGCTTCCCCCAGAAGGGCCTGAACGTCCGCAACGGGACCTCCAGCTGATGTGCCGGAACAGCCCATGGGTACAATTGCGCGGTGTAGCCCCACGCGACCGAGACGGACCAGCTGTAACTGCTGTCGTGGTGGTAACAGAAGGCCTGCTGCAGCGACCGGGCTGGGTCGAGCTGGGCTGCGTCGACGAGAGGTCGCACCGCATCCAGCGGACTTCGGCCATGCGGGCTGATGGGCTTGATGAGGTCCAGATGATGCAGCGATACCAAAGGCGCCACCGGATGGGCCGACAGAAGCCCAAAAGCGTCGCCGCGGATATCCAGCTGCATCCATGTAGGGTTAGGTGGGGTAAGCGACTATTTTGCTACGGAGGAATTGAGCAGGGACATTCACCTGGTGGAAGCCGGGCTCCCAGGTGAGCGGGATGCCGAGCTCGCTGAGGCAGGCATGGACGCGCTCGTCGCTTTCGAGCAAGTGCCTGTATCGATCGAGACAGCCGTCCATCACCCCGGCGAGCTCAGCGGCGGCCGCGTAGCTCACGGCGAACCCGCCGCCGCCGAACGCCATGCCGTACGAGTGCTTCAGGTCCTGCCCGACGCTCTCCGACGGCGCCCCGACGTAGTACGCCTGCTCGTGGTCGTACTTGCAGCACGGCCACCAGGTTGTCCGGGAAGAAAATCGTATCGTCGTCGCCCATGACGAACCACCGCACCTCGGTGCCATCACTTTTCTCCGCAGCGACAGCCGCGAAGGAGTCCGCCACGATCCTCGCCATCCTCGTAGCCGCGCGGCGCCCGAACCGGGACATGTTCGCCGAGACGCGGTACGGCGGGCTCGTCGCCGCCGGCCACGGGCCTGCCGGCTCCTCGTCGAGCCAGACGTGACCGCGCATCTGCTCGGGACGCCACCACAGCTCCACGTACCCACGGCGGCGGCTCCACTTCCGAGCCGCGCCGCCGATGCCGAACACGATGTGCGACAATGACGTCGGCGCGCTCCGAGCGGCGGCGCCAGCCATTGGGCCGTCGTAGTCGTCGTCGCCCGGCCTGCCCGCTGAACTCTGGCGTCTCCGCCACTGGTACATCAGTCCGCCGGAGGCGCCGCCGTCGTCACCGGGGATCGGGAAGAAGCCGACGTACGCAAGGAACGCCAGGGTCGCCGAGATGAGCATGAACAGCGACAGCGCCACGCGCCCACCGTGGCCTTCCATTTGCGCGCAGCCTCAAACCGTATACTACGTGCTTGCCAATGCCACCTCGCAGCTTCGATTCGAGTTGCTACATATCGTGGGGATTGCACGACATGCAATTAAACAAAGTCGAGGGGTGTGATGATGATGAGAATTAGCAGGTGTAATTTGCAAGAAATGTTTTACGTAGTAATTAGGACGACGCCGACCAAATAAAAGTTTACGAAACTACAAAAACAATGTCACGGCTTCGTCGTAAGAAAGTGTGATGAGAACCTTTCTTGGATCACTCTAGGGAGAACCTTTATCGCCGGCCTCATGCAGCGACCGCCCGATTACGTGAACATGACAAAAACTGAATCGTGATACCACCAGCAGTAGATAGTGTAAGAGCATGGTTTATGGTTAGCTCCATCTTACGTAATTAGAGCTGGGAGTTGACTTCTAATTTGTTAATTAGTACCTCAAAAATGCTGCCCTGTAGGAACGTACAAGTCTACAAATCCTCGTTCTACTCCAAAGTTTAAGAATTACTAAACCACAAAGGACTTTTAAAACACTACGTTATTCTTGCAAAGTGATCAAAATATATGTGTTGCCTCTAATCATTTTAAAAAGTAAGTTGTTGCTTGACTCGGTGCAATCTTCAAACCTGGAGTTTGATTGTTAATTTCTTTTATTGTAATGCAATATTAGTTGTTGTAACATAATCATCATAAACATAATTAAGAAACTACGTGTCGAGTGGCGCAGCGGAATCCGGCCCGCCCGCTATACCCACGAGTCGGCACCCCCTAGGCCTTAGGTCCACTGGAGCACACAACAATAAGGTCTTGGGCCTAACTCACCCAAAAGACTAGCCTATTGGGTGAGGGCTGCCCCCAACTATATGTTGCGACCGCCCATTATCAATTTCCGATGTGGGACTAAACCCAACACTACGTGAATCGTCTTAAGGGTGCGTTCGGTAGAAATTCTTAGGCAGCTTCTGAAGCTATTTTTGAAAGAGCTCTACCAAACGTGTTGCAAAAACATCTTCAAATGAGTAGCAGCCGGAAAACCCGGTCTCTAGAGCAGAAAGCAAGCGCCGGAGCCAAAAATACTAGCTCCCCCCTGCTTCGTCTCCTCCGTGGGGCCACAATCCCCAACTTGCCCTGTGGAGTGCTCTGTGCAGGCTCGAGGACGCCGGCTGCCGATGGCCGGCGCAGCGGCGTAGAGATGCAGACCGGCGTAGAGATGCGCAGAGCCGGCGGTCGGTGGCGGCGCAGCCATGCAGGGGACAACGATGGCGCAGAAGAGGTGGCCCACAGGCGACCAGCGCGGTTGGAGGGCCGGCGGGGCAGAGGACGCCGGCATAGGAGCAGGGGGAGGCCGCCGGCGTGGGAGCAAGAAGGGTCGGTGGAGAGCGAGCTCGCGCGAGCCTCCTCCATGGTCGGCTGGTGAGGGAGCTCCGAGCGAGCCGCCTGACCCCAGACGAGCTCGACGGCGGCGCGGCACTGGAGGGCCGCCGGGAGGGTGCGACGCGACGCTGGAAGGCCGTCGGGAGGGCGCGGTGCTGCGGAGAAGATGGATTCGACGGGCTGTGTTCGGCCGACGGAGATGGATAGGGATGGATTCGTGGATGAAAGGATAGGGATAAGAAGAGAAGGGTATTTTTGACAATTTACATTTTTTCGATTTAAAACTAATAGAAGAAGCTGTTTTGCCAAACGGTTTTTTAAAACAGTTTCAGATTCACTACTATAGAATCCGCTCCACCAAGCAGCCACACCGTGCCACAAGAAGAATAAACGCACCTTAAGGGTAGTCCCAATGCTAGAAATCACTTAGTTTCCATAGCATAGGATACATCACCAAGAAACTACTTATTCCCAATGCAAAAATTTCTACCAAGATTCAGACCAAAAATTGACCAATCATCTACATTATTCCTCAATCTAGTCTCAGGACGATCTTGTGTGCATATCTTCTCCACGGTAGATCCACTCAAGCGCGTGTCGCGGACGCCGCGAGCTCCTACCCGAGCTCTCCCCAGCCGAACTCCCTAGACCCTTCTCCTGCAGGGAGCGCCGTCGAGCTTCCCCGCCAGGCGCGGCTCCGGCGATCTGGCTCCCTTGCCGAGCTCCCATCTCTCACCCTCTCAGCCTCTCCCGCCTGCTCCTCCAACTCGCTCTGCTGCTCCCGCCGCCCAAGCTCATCCCCGCCCCCGCCATGGTTCCTCGATCCGCTCGGCTGGTGCGCTGGCGATCGCAGCGCATAAGAGGCCGCGGCTTGTAGATCCGGCGGTGGCCCGGCCTCCGCCGCGCCTGCTCCGGCCTCCCATCGGAGGAGGGGCCGGCTTGGCTTGCCAACGGAGTAGCTCGACCTCATCCTCACGGCCACTGGCGGAGAGCCTGCTGCCGCAGCTGCACCGGAGGCCGCGACCTATAGATCCAGCGGTGGCTCGGCCTTTGCGGCGCCTGCTCCGGCCTCCCGTCGGAGGAGGGGTCGGCTTGGCTCGCCGGGCGGAGGGCTCGACCGCCCCCGCCGCGCTGGGCGCGAGCTCTGCGCCCGGCTGTTGAGCTCGCCCGTTGCCGCCATGGATCCCCCGAGCTTGAGCACACACCGAATCCGGAGGAAGGCCTTGGGAAGTGGTCGTTTCTTCCCAACGGGAATTCACTGGTTTCTCCGTGCATCATTCCGAGGGTAGACGCTGCTTTCTCCTTGTAGAAACAGTTTCTAGGATTTTCATTCTCTTTCTTCGTTGACAACTGTGCCGCCTTTAATTTTTGCTGAGGTGTTGCCCGAGTTAATGCAGATAGAAACCACAGTAAATGCCGCGTTGGGACTGCCCTAAGTATCGGGGAAAAAAAGTGAATTGTCTAGTGACACTATTTAATTTCCATATAATAAAATGCCTATCGTATATAAAGTCTAATTGGTGTTTACGAGGTTTAGAGGTGTGAGTGCGTGTTTTTAAGGGAAATGGAGGGAGTATCTTGGTTCCAAGGACCACTCTTTCCTTACCTATCTTTCTTGTGTTTTCTCTTCCATTATCAGGTCATAGTCTCAGCAGGCCGGCGGCGTGTGAGAACACCAGGGTGTTCATGGCAGTGCCCCTATAGCCACGAAATATTTTTAACCCCTCACATATTGTAAGCCCAACACATAAATAATTAGTGCAACAGAATTCTTTTCAGCTCTCATATGCCCAGACAACAGTTATCCAATGACCAGAAGACTTAACATTATGGCCTACAAGGTATGGGTCTCTGAGGAACTGTTATGCACTCGCGTATGCATGACAATTGACAGCTTCATCTTAGAACTGTAGATGCAGCCTGTAGTAGGAAATGCATGCACACCGAACAGTATGCAATGCAATCATATGGCAATGCAAAAGCACCTGCATGCACAAGGCTTTGACGTTCGTCCTCTCTCCCACGATGAAGCGTGCCGCCGCCACACGAGGCCGCCACTACACCCACGCTTAGCTGATGCGGAGCAGCGAGCACTAGGTCTGAGTGGACGAAGGGTGGGGGCCGATTGAAGTTTTGAGCCTTGGAGTAGTGGGTCGTGAGCCTCTCATCTGGTTGGCTTTGCTATTAGTTTGGTTGGACTTAGGCCACTGCCTACCTTCTTTTTTTGAGATTACACAGTACAACGCAGACGCTCACAACACGCACGCACACTCACCCCTATGAACTACCTTATGCGCTCGACATGAGAGAACGAGTGATGACTACTGACCGGCAAGACGAGAGGCGGATCACTGAAAAAGAAGGGGTTGAAGTGGAGCAACTACAGCGGTAGTCGAGGCGGCTGCCCATCTGCCTATAGGGGTGGCTCCGCCAGTGCATGTACGATGAGCTGTCGATAGTGTTTGGCCGCCCCCTACTCAAAATTCCTGGTTCTACCATTGTATATATAGTAGATGAAACTTGATTTTTACAAGCAAATTCTTTTACCTAGTGGGAGTTTCAGTTACGTTTAAGAGTCTTTGGGGTAGATGACGTCTGCTCAACAAACAAAATCCAGCGTTTGTCGCACCATTGGATGAAAATTATATTTTTGTGTATTTATTTAGTCTTGTGATAGGTTTATTTTGAAAATGATTGAAATCTCTATTTAAGTTTAATTTCGTAATTAAATTTGGTGGCGCGGTATATCATGTCCATCCCTTTCTCGAGCAGAATTTACATGCAATTTTTCCATTTATGCATTTGGAATGTACACCATTTTGACACTTCTTCGAAGAAGTAAAAGACGTCACCAATTTGCACAAAATATGAAGAGCCACCAATTTCCAACACTATAGTCTATAGAGAATGTTCAAACTTCAAAACCTACCGTGTGAACAGTACCGCTGGTTCGTTCAGAGAACATAGCCTAGACAGATTATTTGTCAGGCAACCACAAGGTGAGAGTTCTTATTTGCTTCGTCGATCATAATCAGATTCTTGTCGCTGAAATTAGCAACATATGGACTGATAATCTTGTATGAATCTACGATCCACAGAGAGGAGAGGAGTCGACGACGAGCTCTCCCCTACGGCATCGTCCAATCCGTACTTCTAGAACCGAGTCACGCCCAGCCCACGCCGTCTTGCAGCACTGCCTCCTTGGAGCCTGAAAACAAATGGCGATATGCATCAAGCGCTCAGTTTCTGCAGAGCCCATTCAGCATCCTAACAATGATGTGGTCAGGTTAGTAGAGAGATTACCCGTTGCCAGTCAGCAGGATTCATCTTGGGCGCTAAGACCCTCACCGTCTGAACCGCCGCAGCCGAACGAAAGTTGGGCTTGTCACACTCCTTCTCCGTCGACTGGCCGCCGCCGACGTGCCTCAAGTATTCCGTCACGGTTGCCGCCGCCGTCATCTCGTTCTGGGCATGGCTGAGGAAGAACGTCAATGGCCGGGTGCACGCGTCGTCGGGCCTCCAGGGCCTGGTGTTGAACAAGAACGGCCCATCGGGTCTACCCCGCAAGGCCTGGAACGTCTGTAGAGGGACCTCTAACTGATGGGCTGGAACGGCCCATGGGTACAGCTGCGTGGCGTAGCCCCATGCGACCGAGATGGACCAGTTGCCACCGCTTTCGTCGTGGTGGTAGCAGAATGCTTGCTGCAGCGACCGAGCCGGATCTAGCTGGGTTGCGTCGACCAGTGATCGCACTGCGTCCAGCGCGGTCCGGTTTGGGTTGATGGGCTCGATGAGGTCCAGGTGGTGGACGGACACCAACGGCGCCACCGGGTGGGCAGACAAAAGCCCATACGCGTCACCGTGAAGATCCAACTGCATATAATAGTTTGGAGGACAGGTGTCACATGTGCGGTCGATGCGCGCGGCTACTCTTCAAGTACGGTGAGAGATTCAACATTTTCTTTACCCAAATGATGGTGCGACTTTTCCAAAAAATGTTGGTCAACTATTTTGTGAAAAATGTTGGTCAACTATCCGTTTGAAACATGTTGGTTCAAATTTCTGTTCAACTTTTCTAATTAATAATAATGAGTTGGGATGGTTGAAAAATAATAAACAACAAATTTAGATGGACTTCAATAGACTAGAAATTTCAACCTTTATCTGCCTTCCGATAGCCCCAGGCTGCATATAGTGAAAGAAACGGAGGATGAGAGCAGGGGCATCCCACCTGGTGGAAGCCGGGCTCCCGGGTGAGCGGGATGCCGAGCTCGCTGAGGCAGGCATGGACGCGCTCGTCGCTGCCGAACAAATCCTTGTACCGATCGAGGCAGCCGTCTATGACCCCGGCGAGCTCGGCGGCGGCCGGGTAGCTCACTGCGAACCCGCCGCCGCCGAACGCCATGCCGTACGAGTGCTTCAGGTCCTGCCCAACGCTCTCCGACGGCGCCCCGACGTAGTACGCCTGCTCGTGGTCGTACTTGCGCAGCACGGCCACCAGGTTATCAGGGAAGAACACCGTGTCGTCGTCGCCCATTACGAACCACCGCACCTCGCCACCGCTGCCGTCCACCTCCGTGCCATTATTCTCCGCAGCGACGGCCGCCAAGGAGTCCGCCACGATCCTCGCCATCCGCGACGCCGCCGCCCGGCGCCCGAACCGGGACGCGTCCGCCGAGACGCGGTACGGCGGGCTCGTCGCCGCCGGCCACGGGCCCGCCGGCTCCTCGTCGAGCCAGACGTGGCCGCGCGTCCGCCCGGGGCGCCACCACAGCTCCACGTACCCGCGGCGGCGGCTCCACGTCCGAGCCGCGCCACCGATGCCGAACACGATGTGTGACAATGACGTCGGCTCGTCGTCATGGTCGGCCGACCTGGCTGCGGAGTTCCGGCAGCATCTCCACCACTGGTACTTCAGTCTGCCGGAGGCGCCGCCGGCACCCTGGATCGGGACGACGAAGACGACGTACGCGAGGAATGCCAGGGCCGAGGTGAGCATGAACAGCGACAGCGCCACACGGCGGCGGTGCCGGGGCGGCTGGCCGGCGGCGCCCACTATCGTGGCCTTCCATTTGTGCGGCATTGTACAGTACGTTTGTGTGCTTGCCGACGATGCCACACCCCGCGCGTCTCGATATATCGGGGATCGGAGTGTGTGCCATGCACGCACAACGTGCAAGTGTGATGATGAGATTTTAGCATGTGTAATTTGCACGGCAGGTTTTTAGAACGCCGACCAAAATAAAGTTATACGAAACTGCAATAATCTAGTCACGTCTTGGTAATCGTAACTAGTGTGATTAGAATCTTTCTTGGATCGCACTGGGCCTGGGCAGAACCTTTCTCACTGGCGGCCTAGCTCATGACGTGAACCTGGGAAGAACTGAATCGTGATGCCACCAGCAGATAGTGTACGCGAGCATGGTTAGCTCGATCTTACGTAATTGACGCTGCAGGTTGACTTTTGTTAGTACTTCAAAAATGTTGCGCTGGGAGAATATATGCTAGTCTATAATCCACGCTCTCCAAAGTTTAAGAAACCACAACACTTTCAAAACACTACGGTATTTTCCACTCACATAACTAAATTTACGAGGTCTCTAGTGCGAAACATAAAATGGTGCCCTTGTATTTAAAAAAAAATATTGATAATAAACAGAGAAATTTTAGAGTGCTCCACGTCCATCCGACAAAATCTAACGGTGGAAGTATTAGGAGGTTCATACATGGAAGTACCAACTTGGTGGGACGACCCACAATAAATTGTAATTTTTATTATTTAATCCAGAAAGGGGTATATGAGTAATTTCGTATGATTAATTTGATTAGCTCCCAACCATGTTTTATGACTCAATTCCTCAGTTTTACCGGCTCCACTATATGTCTGTCGCTGGTTAGAGCACGGGTATGGGCAACATGGCAGGGAGAGACACACAGAGAGAGGGAAACAATAGATTACCATAATGTTCTTTCTTTAATTAATTTAATTTTTAAATTAATTAAGTGGTGAAAAATCAAAACATCTAGTACTTCTTGGTACTTCCAGATACTACACAAGCAGTCAAGCACCGTATATGTTCGCGCCGACTGCATCGCGCATAGGTGGCTGATCAATCAAATAGAAGGTGAGGCACCACGACTACAGACTCATTTCCGTGATTGGCCTCACTGTATCGCTTCGGGTGTGAGCTACTGGGCTTGACATGGAAATGGCTGGACTGTTATATGCTTTGTGAGCTCATTACTGCTTAGGATGGCCATTTATAATTTGCAAAAAAAAGATGGTCTTTTATAATGTGAAAACAGCATGATTGCTCTTCTACACCATGTAATGTATGTGTCATTGGGACTAGTAAACAAATTGTAATCTATACTATAAAGATCAAAACAATTAAAACATCACCGCTGCCGCTACCACAGGTCTACTAAACACTACCGAGCCAGAGCCATTTCAGCCAGAGCCACAAGTCTACCAAACGCTACGGAGCAAGAGCCGTTTCAGCCACTGCCACGGATCTACCAAACGCTACCGAGCCCACCCCGCCGCATGCAATGCAACTAGACTACTGCAAGGGCTCTTGGCACCTCGAGCGGGCTTCCTAGCACCTCACCACGGCCACCGTAAAGGAACCCCCGCCCTAGCGGGCTGCATGGACGAGGCCTACCACGAACGCCTTCGGGATCGTCAGGAGTCCCGATGTGTTCCTCCACAATGTCATGATTTGTGGCTTCATTGACATGGGTCTCCCGCGCTACGCTCTCATGGTGTACCGCACTATGCTCGGTGGCTTGGTAGCGTGTGCTCAAACAGCTTCACCATCCTTTGTAATCGTCAAGTGTTGTGCGTGCCTCGGCATGCCCCAGGAGGAATGTGCGACACAAGCAGCTGTGATCAAGCTCGCACTGGGTGTAATTAAACATATGCACACAGGCAACTGGCAGCTTGCCAAGCTCGGCCTCGCCAGGGGCGCGGAGGGTGTTCGATTGAATGACATGCAGGACATGGTCTCGTGGAACATGTTGGTGGATTGATATGTGTCCAACAGGACGACGTGTTGCAAGTGTAGCATGACATTGTTGGGATTATGGGCACTCTCGCGGCTTGCTGCCTTGCAGTCGACAGTGATGCAGGTTACAGAGGCAAGACATCTACTCCCTTCGTCTCTGTTTAACTGTCGTTGTAGCAACAACATTGTGTCCCTCAATAGCTGTCGTTCATGTTGTTCATGGCTAGCTTACCACACTTAAATGCATCATGCGCCTACCCTCACGATCTCCACCTCACACAGTCACACCACCCACATGCGGCCCAAAACCGGAGCATTAATGGACTAGGGGTGTCAGTGTCTTTGCCACTTCACATTGGGTATTGGGTTGTTTGTCCGACGACCGTTAATTAGGGACGGAGGGACTACATGGCTATGCGTCTATCACTACGTGAAAATCTCAAATAGGTCACGCAACATTGGTAACGGGCTCATAAATCCCGTTACAAACTATGCCTGTTACAAATAAGTCCAACAGACCAATTCCGACCTGACCACGATAACATTAGTAACGGGCCACATTAAATAGTAACGGACCACATTCAAAGCCCGTTACCTTATTTGGAGTCCGGACCCGAAATTTTACTTCAATCCCATTACGAATGCGATGGCGTCCACGTCTCTTTTTCCGCATCCCCTCCCGACCTCCCCCCACCCCCGCATCTGCTCCGGCCCCTCTCTCTCTTTCTCGGTTTCTCCTGCCGCCTCCCTCGCCCCTCGCCCCGCCTCCTCCTTCCTCGCTCCGCCCGCCAGCCCCTAGCCCCGCTCCCCTCTACCTCCTCCGCTCCAGCCACATCCTCCCCGTCCCATCACTTTCCCTTCCCTCCCCGGCCGTCCTCCTCTCCACCGCACGGGGCCCGTGGTGGCGATCTAGGGTTTCGCTGCCCTCTCGGCCGCCGGAGGAGGCCCTCTTGCGCCGCCTGCCACAAGCCCACATCCTCTCCACTCCCGGAGCCCCCTCACTCCCTTCCCTTCCCTCCTCTGCAGCGTCGATTTGCCGTCGCCGTCGTCGAGGTCAACCTTTTGCAGCACCTAGGCGTCGCGTCATCATCCCCTGATGCAGATCGAGCGCCACCGGTCCTCGATCTGGCGTCTCCGGTCCTCTCCGGCCAGAGCAGCGGCTCCTCTTCTGCGGGTGCGAAGCAGAGGGAGCTCGAGCTCGCCTAGATCTGTGTGTGGGCACAGCGAGTAGAGGCGGCACGGCGAGGGGACAGCGAGCCCATGTTCCTTCCTCCTCTCATTCCCTATCTCCCTAGGCAGTTTCTCTCATAACCCTAACCCTAGGCTCGATTCTTTCTTCATAGGCTTGTGGGAGGAGAAGCATGAGCACGCGAGGAGGAGGAGGAGGAGGAGCAGCAGCAGCAGAATTGAGGATTGACGCGAGGAGGAGCAGAGTTAGGAAAGAATATACATTCGTGGTAAGTATGTTTCATCTTGATGAAGACCAAGAATCCATACTGACAAAGATCCAAAATTCTGATTTACTATGATTTCACTAATGCCATGGTTCTATGAATTGATATAAATAATAAATAGTTTTGCTGATGCTTGTCAAGCTTAATTTAAGCTAAGTTATAAGATGATCAAATTCAGAAAGGTTACATATATATTTGTTGCTGCTCAATGAGCTTCAGATTTCAGATTCACATTTATCTGGAAATTATCATATAATTTATTTTTGGTGACACCAGCCATTCAGAATACTCTTGCAAATTTCAATGTCTTCAGTAATCTTGTATAACATCATCCATGCTTTTATTTTACTGACTTTAATTTGTCCTCCACTGTTTTTATTACTATTTCATATATTGGTGGTTAGTTTGGTTTAGGATCACAAGAATTTATACATTTATGGTTTCTGAAATCCTGTTTCATTACTGAATGTAGATTCGATTTCTCACAAAAATTTATCACCCTAACATTGACAAGGTAAGTTTGTTACCTCAAGCTTCTCTCTTAGGGTATTAGTATACTGTTTGCTTAATACTCACACTCATACAGCTTGGTAGGATATGCCTTGATATTTTAAAGGACAAGTGGATGTTAGTTTTAACCCTTGCACGTTTGTATCAGCTAGTTAGTTAGCACTTGCATATTTCTGTTAAGCAATGCATGCGCATGAGCACCAACCTGTGGCTGCCGTGCGCGTAGGAGGGAGTGGCGAGAATAGCTCGCGACAACGTGACGTGGGGCATTGTAGGACGCGGGGATGGACACGTTTAGAGCACAATGTGTGGCGAGCCCCTGGTCTCCCGTTTCCATTCTGTAACAGAGAATAAAAGGGAAGAGAAAGAACAAAAGCTGCTCAGTTGTTCGCAGCGCAAAACTCTCTCGCGTTCCAAGTGTTCACGTGTGTGTGCGTTGTGTTTCTGAATTCTCAAGCTCCGGCGAGCTCCAGACCTCACCGGCGATGTGTATCGCCTGGTGCGGGTCTAACATTTGGCATCAGAGCCACGTCTAGGTCCTAAGCGCGGCCGACGTCATGGCCTCACTGCCGCTCAAGTCCAGCGGCGCCACGCCGCCGCGCGATCCGTCCGGCAAGTCGCCGCCGCCAGAGAAGAAGGTGGAGAAGGCGGGGACATCCGGCGACAGTGACGGGAAGAAAAAGATCGGGCGCAGGTCGTCCAGTCGGAAGCCGTCATCGCGGAGCCCGTCCCCTTCTCACCGCCGCGGGCATCATCACCGCGACGCCGACAAGCCTCGGGAACGTGTCATCGAACGTGTTATCCGAGATTCCTTGTGAGCGGCGGAATCGGTCGCACTGATTTAAGACGAACTACACGGAGTGGTCGCTCCGTATGAAGTTGAAGCTCCAGGCCCGTGATCTATGGGAGGTGATCAAGTACAGCGACAGGGAGTACCGCGATGACCGGAGCGCGCTCGACGTCGATCTGCAGTGGCGTTCCCGCCGAGATGGTTCCTGCGCTCACCATGAAGGAAACCGCAGCTGAGGCGTGGGAAGCCATCAAGACGCTACGCGTTGGGGATGAACGTCGACACGCTGTGTCGGTGCAGACACTCCGGATGAAGTACGAGAACATCAAGCTCCGCGACGGCGAGGCGATTGAGGACTTCGCACTGCGGTTCGCCGGCGTTATCTAGCGTCTTGGTGACCTCGGTGACCCAGAGCCGGAGGAGAAGGCCGTGAAGAAATACCTGCGAGTCGTTCGACCGAGGTACAAGCATCTCGTCGTCTCCATGGAGGCATTCGTGGATCTGTCGAAGTTAACGATCGAGGAGATCACGGGGACGCTGAAGTCCTCTGACGACGCCAACGAGGAGCTGCAGCCGCCGTCAAAACAAGCCGGCGAGAAGAGCGAGAAGCTACTCCTCACCCATGAGGAGTGGCTTGAGAAATACAAGTCGCACTCCCAGGAGGGCGGGCGCGGTGGCTCCAACTTCGGCGGCCGTGGCAAGTCGCGTGGTGGACGAGGCAAGCCGCGCGGCCGCGGTGGACACGAGAGCTCTGGTGGGTCGTCAAGCTCAGCTCCAGCCAGGCCAGCCCAGGTGACACCTGCAAGCGTTGCGGTAAAAAGGGCCATTGGGCCCATGAGTGCCGAGGTAAGCTCAAGGCGCAGGAGCAGGCCCACATGGCCCAGGAGGAGGAGGAGCAGGCGCTGCTCCTATCTGTCTGCGTTGACCCAGCCAAGGGGATCGATCCCCAAATCAAGCCGCCTCTAGAGTTCGTCTCGACGGCCGCTCCGGCGATCTCCTCCGACGGCTCCCTCCACCTCCTCGAGAACAAGGTCTTCGCCGCCTTCGACAACACCGGTGACCGGGATCCAAAGCGATGGGTGCTGGACACCAGGGCCTCCAACCACATGACGGGGTCCCGGGCGGCATTCTCCAGCATCGACCGCAGCGTCACCGCACGGGCCCGCCGAGGACGGCTCGCCGCCGGATCGAGGGGCCGGGTCGCCCGCCGCCGCAAGAATGGAGAACACCGCGCGCTTCACCACGTCTACTTCCTACCTCGACTGACGGCGAACATCATCTCCGTCGGTCAACTGGACGAGCGGGGGTACCAGGTGCTGGTGGAAGACGGCGAGATGCGGGTGCGTGACGAGGAACGCCGCCTGCTCGCCAAGATCTGTCGCAATGCGGGCCGGCTCTACGTGCTCGACGTCGACATCGCATGCACCGGCTGCGGCGGGAGGAAGAAGCTGGACTGGCATGCAGTCCGGGCCACTTGAACTTCACCGCACTGAGGAAGATGGGGCGCGACGGGCTCGTGAAGGGGATGCCCCTGCTCTCTCAGGTGGAGCAGGTGTGTGAGGCGTGCCTTGCCGGCAAGCACCGGTGAACGCCCTTTCCGCGCCAAGCTCAACGCCGTCGACGGATGTGTTGCAGCTGCTGCACGGCGACATCTGCAGCCCCATTACTCCCCTACACCCAGCGGCAATCGGTATTTCCTCCTGCTCGTCGACGACTACTTGAGGTACATGTGGATTTGCCTCCTCCCCACCAAAGATGCAGCCGCGGATGCCATCAAGCGCGTGCAAGCCGCGGCGGAGAGGAAGAGTGGGAAGAAATTGATGGCCCTGCGCACAGATCGTGGAGGAGAGTTCACTGCGGCGGACTTCGTCGAGTACTGCGCCGAGCTTGGAGTACATCGACAACTCACGGCGCCATACTCACCGCAGCAAAACGGCGTTGTTGAGTGGCGAAATCAAACTGTCATGGGGACAGCGCGAAGCATGATGAAGGCGAAGGAGCTCCCTGGTGAGTTCTGGGGGGAGGCGGTCACCACGGCGGTGTACCTGCTCAACAGGTCCTCGTCCAAAAGCATCGGAGGCAAGACGCCATATGAGCTCTGGACCGGGAGTGTGCCAGGCATTCATCATCTTCGAATGTTCGGTTGCGTTGCCCATATCAAGATCACCACGCCGCATCTGAAGAAACTCGATGACCGCAGCCGCCACACAATCTTCGTGGGCTATGAGCCTGGCTCCATGGCGTACCGAGTGTACGACGGGCGTGTCGCCATCACCGCGACATCAGACGGCTGGAAGTGGACTGACGGCAACAACACGAGCTCCAGCGACTTCGTCATTGAGGAGCAGCTCAGCACGGCACCTGACATCGTCATCGCCTCGACTTCGACAGCTCAGGGTGGAGCATCAGCTCCGACTTCACTGCTCGGTCTTCCCTGTGACAGAACTCGGGAGCATCGAGCCACACACGACCAGAGCAGCGTGACACCCAGCCCCACCGTCGCCGTCTCTCTGCCAAGCTCGGTGTCTCCGAGGCCCGGATGCGGCGCATGATGAGGGAAGTTCCACTACGGTTCCGCCGCTTGATCATGTCCGGCTCGCTACACACGCCGGGCCGATCGAGCGTGTGCTGATGGATGAACAACTACCGCCGGCGGAAGTAACCATCGACACTTGAGGAAGCTCTGAGGTATGAAAACTGGCGCCTTGCTATGCTTGATGAGTTTACTTCAATTGAAGACAATCAAACCTGGGTGTTGGTTGATCGACCGCCTGGTGTGCGGCCAATTGGGCTCAAGTGGGTATTCAAAACCAAGAGAGATGAAGCTGGGCTGATTTGCAAGTACAAAGGCCGATTAGTTGCAAAGGGATATGTCCAGCGTCAAGGGATTGATTTTGATGAAGTGTTTGCACCAGTGGCAAGACTAGAGTCACAAAGTTGTTAGCTTGTGCAGCAGCAGAAGGGTGGCAAGTCCACCACATGGATGTCAAATCTGCATTTCTGAATGGTGAGCTCTTAGAAGATGTTTATGTTGAACAACCCCCAGGTTTTGTGAGGAGAGGAGAGGAACACAAAGTGCTCCACCTGATCAAGGCACTCTATGGCCTGAGACAAGCTCCCAGAGCCTGGTACTCAAAGCTTGATGCCTCATTGCTGAGACTTGGTTTCAGAAGATGCTCATCAGAACATGCAGTGTATCTGAGGGGACAAGGAGCAAGAAGGCTTATTGTGGGTGTGTATGTTGATGACCTTGTGATTACTGGTGGGAGCAAGGAAGACATTGACAAGTTCAAGCAAGAAATGAAGAGCACCTTCAAGATGAGTGACTTGGGTCTGCTGAAATATTACCTTGGATTGGAAGTAATTCAAGGCAAGGAGGGAATTACAGTGTGCCAAAGAGCATATGCAGCAAAGATTTTGTAAACCTGCAGTGCGATCAGAACCCAAGTGAGACCCCAATGGAGTCTAGATTGAAGTTGAGCAAGACAAGTTCAACACCTCAGTGGATGCTACCCACTACAGATCTATTGTTGGCTCTCTTCGATATCTGGTGAATTCAAGGCCTGATCTTGCATTTTCAGTGGGGTATGTGAGCAGATTCATGGAAGCTCCCACCACTGAACATTTGACAGCAGTGAAGAGGATCCTGAGGTATGTTGCTGGAACACTTCACTATGGCTGTTTTTACAAGAGGGAGAAGGAGGCAAGCCTGGTTGGATACAGCGACAGTGATCTTGCAGGAGATGTAGACACAAGAAAGAGCACTTCTGGGGTCCTTTTCTTCCTCGGCAACAATGTGATCACCTGGCAGTCACAAAAACAAAAGGTTGTTGCATTATCTTCCTGTGAGGCTGAGTATATTGCAGCAACTACAGCAGCATGCCAGGGAGTGTGGCTGGCACGGCTCCTAGCAGAACTGAAGGGGAGGAAGCCGGCCACTATCAATCTAAAGATCGACATTTAGTCAGCAATCCAGTTAAGTAAGAACCCTGTTTTTCACGATCGTAGTAAACATATAGATACAAGATATCATTATATTCGTGACTGCATTGAGGAGAACAGGGTTGCACTTGAGTTCATAGGAACTAAGGATCAGTTGGCTGACATCTTGACAAAGGCTCTTGGCCGTGAGCAGTTTTGTGAACTCCGTTCAAGGCTCGGGGTCATTGATGTCCAGAATGTGTGCAAGGCTTAGGAGGAGATTGTTAGTTTTAACCCTTGCACGTTTGTATCAGCTAGTTAGTTAGCACTTGCATATTTCTGTTAAGCAATGCATGCGCATGAGCGTGTGCTGCGTGGGAGGGCGTGGCGAGAATAGCTCGCGCACGACCCGGAGTGCAGAGGTTGACGCGGCATTGTAGGACGTGGGGATGGACACGTTCAGAGCACAATGTGCGGCGAGCCCCTGGTCTCCCGTTTCCGTTCTGTAACAGAGAATAAAAGGGAATAGAAAGAATCAGAAAAGCTGCTCAGTTGTTCGCAGCGCAAAACTCTCTCGCGTTCCAAGTGTTCACGTGTGTGTGCGTTGTGTTTCTGAATTCTCAAGCTCCGGCGAGCTCCAAACCTCACCGGTGACGTGTATCGCCTGGTGCGGGTCTAACAGTGGAGTCCTGCCCTTCAGATCCGAACAGTCCTAGCTTGTTATGATGCCTTGATATTTTCTTTTTGATCTGTCTCTCCTAATTGCTGGACATGATGAGAATGGACCTAGCTTGTAAGTATTGATCCATTTAGCTCACTGAACTGTGTTTTTCTTACTTGACTTCAAAATCCATGTTTAAGAAAAACAACTGTATTTTTGTTATTATATGAAATCATTGTACTATCATGCAATTAATGGTAGCTGTTTTTATAGGCTTTTTGTAAAGTGTCCTGGTAAAGTGGGCAGATTTGCACAGAGGGTAGACTCACCGATTCTTTGACTCTGATGAACTATGGTTGTTTGTTAGGCAGTTTTGTGTCATTATCTTCAAATCTTTGGAACACAAAGCTTAAGTGAACATGGATTTCTATTCTGTATGTGGATAGTAGAATTTCTGAAATAAGTAAAAACACAATCGTTAAAGTGTTAAACTTGTGAACACGGATTGTCCTAATGGTTATCTTTATCGTGTACTGAGTTCCATTCTGTATGTGGACAAGGTCTTAGCTATAACTATAAAAAGAAGGGTCAGTGTTAATTTTCTGCAGGGTTTATATCTGATCCATATGTGTATAGTTCTCAAGTACAAAGTAAACTTAAAGCAATTTGATTCTACTTGCCAACTCATAAATATTCTTTCCTTGCTGAGTAATATGCCTTTTTTGGGATTGCCAACTCACTTTGTGGGATTGCTGAGTAATATGCCTTTTTTCTTTGCCTGAGATCATTAATTTCACAAGGATTAGACCATTTCATTTGAAAAAGAAACAAGAATTGGACCAGAGCTAGTTGTTAGTGCTTGAGTTATAGTGATCTCGACAGTGCAGTATGATAGAATCTATAAGCCTGTCTTAAATTTTGCATGCCAATCTTTTCGTATGATGTATCTATGTGTATATGTGCTTAACCTTTCTTGGGATGCTGATCCTTGCATTGGGAACTAAGACATTTTCTTTCTATAGGATGGATGAATTCCACTTGTAGTTTCTGGCCACATGCCAAAAATCAGTGATATCAAAGGTTCGTGCTGTTGTTGTGGTACAGTACGTATTAACCCCTCCTATCTCCTCACAAATCTTTTTAGTGATGTACTATCTTATCTTGTTGCATCCATATTTTTGTTGGTGAGGGTATGTAGAAGCAGGAGCAGTTCATTGTTTGTTTACCTCAGTAAGATAAAATTGCAAGTTTCGATTGAATGTGCTTCTAGTTTATTTTCGACACAAGATGTTTAATTCCACAAGATGTTTAATCCATTATTATGTACACAAGATGTTTAATCCTGAATGAAACTTAAATCAAATTTTGTGTGTCCTTCCTTCCCCTTCCAACCCTTTCCTACTTAATCATTCTTAGTGCAAATTTTGCTTATATAACTTCTCTTTAATTCTATTGCACGTTTGCTAACAAGTCTCATCAGTCATGCTTGTATTTGTGTAGAAGGCCAGGAGAGCTGCTTGCTGATGTTTTTTTCTTTTGCTCTTGTTTCTTTATTTGTTCCTAACTGAGATCATATGAACAAATGTACTATGTGTTGTATAAGCATAGATGTATGAACAGATGTATCTGTGTGTAAAGTTGAGATTTGATAATGTACACTTGTGTGTGCAACTGTATACTTGTGTATGCATGTATGTATAAAATAAAAGAATTGAATGTATTTTTTTTGTTTTTTAATTCAACATTGGTAACGGGCAAAGATTGTTGCATCGATATCGCGGGCCTGTGTCATCGGTACAGATTGGTAACGGGCTTCTCTTTAATGCCCATTACCTTTGCTGTTATTGGTAACGGGCAAAGATTGTTGCTCGTTACCAATATCGTGGCCCAGGTCACTGGTACCAACATATTGGTAACGGGCTTCTCTTTAATGCCCGTTACATGTGCCAGTTATTGGTAACGGGCATTTGCCCGTTACCGATGTTGAGCTATTTGTAACGCTTGAAAGGTAACAGGCGCGATGCCCGTTACCAATAGCAGTTCGCGCCTGTTACCAAAGTGGGTTTTCACGTAGTGTATGCCATTAGACATGGGATGGGGGCTGTAACACCCATGGTGTTTAATATCCAGAAATGGTCATTAAGTTGATGAGAAAGAAATTTGGAGACTAATGGTCATTTGAAGAAAGTTTGACCAAAGTCAACAATTGAAATTCAAATTATGAAAAATTCAACAAAAATGTGGAAGTACCACTTTGAAACATTTAGAACTTGGTGACAACAAGTTTGAAGACAAATTTGTGGTTTAGATACCTCAATTAAATAGGCAAAGTTTCAGCCATGTGAGTGCTATGCATTATCTGGAAGGGAGCGTATCAGGTGGAAACCAACCCACCTGTGCAAACTACGCAAACTCCGATCAAGACCATCGGATCTAGATCTGATGGCCGCTGAGAGAGCTGTTACCATTTTGCGATTGCACGCCCGCCAGCCCCCCACCACTTGATGCACTTTTGCAATTACCCCCCAATCCCTGCCCCCAGTCCGCCTCAACGTGCGTCGTGGGGCTTCTGCCAGACTCTATCCCTCGACGGCCAGGGTGGGCACCGATCCGAATCCAATCACCGAAAAAAAGGAGGAGACCATCGGCTGCTGAGGGGTTAGCCGGGTAGCGCAGCGGCGGTGTGGGGATGACACACGGGAAGCAGAAGATCTTCGCGCAGCGGTGTAACGCCGAGAAGAACCAGAAAGCCAAGGGTGGAGGAACGCAATCCCGCGGGCAGAGCCGAGGCAGATCTCGAGATGGACCGGCCACCCCAAGGGTCCATTCGCCTGCTGGTTCCTCAGCCTTGACGCAAGGCTCCCATGGCGCATGTGCTTGTAGATGAGGAAGCGCCGCCGCGAGCGCAGTAGCCGAGAAGGGGCACGAGGTTCTGGTTCTTCACCTCGGCAACGGCTTCCATCTCGGCAAAGAACTAATGGGCACAGTGGAATTGGAAGCTGCCATGAAGACTCTTATCATGACCGCCGCTCTGGGAGCTCTCCTTCAGAGACCGTCCCCGCCGAGTCCATCCAATGAAGGCGGTGAGGGCGGCAGTCCGATGGACTCCGTGGCGGCGGCGACTCGTCGCCGCCGCGAAGCCCCGCTGACGCGTTGCGCTGAGGCGACCGGGAGCGGGATTTGGGGTAATTGCGAAAGTGCATCGAGTGGTGGGGGGCTGGCGGGCGTGTAATCGCAAAATGGTAACAGCTCTCTTCGCGGTCATCAGATCTGGATCTGATGGTCTTGATCAGAGTTTGCATAGTTTGCACAGGTGGGCTGGTTTCCACCGATACGCTCCCTATCTGAAAATCTCCAAGTCTGAAATTAGTGATGAGATGTTCAATTTAGAACTGTATTCTGGAATATTTCATATAGAAACTTTGGATTCTTTTGAGCTGTATAATCAAACTTGGATGTTTGTGGTACATTTTGGTTCAGTTGTGGATAACTGAAATCCTGAGAAAGTCATTTTGGTTAAGGCACAAAAGTTGAATCTGCTGCTGTCTGGATTTTTTAAAGCTGAAAAATGCACGAGTCTGAAACATCAGTGCTTAGCTAAGTGTGAAACCCCTTTTTGGAGAAACTTCTATATAAGGTCTGAAAGGTTGTGGAATGGAAATAAAGTTTGGGTTTCAAGAATTACCTTGGTCTAGTGGGTTGTGGAGAATGGTAAAGAATCCTAATTTATTATGGGGCTTAAAGTTGTGAGGTAATGTTGTTTTCAATCACAGCTGAAATTAACCAAGTCTGAAAAACAGTGATGTGTAGCTATCTTTGAAATCAATTTCAGAGAAATGTTTTTTAAGAACTATGGTTCCACAATAGCAAAATGGGTTCGTGGTACATTGATGAACTTATACTCTCATAGGTTCAGCTAGATACTAGAGATAACTAATTTTTGAGAAGGTTCCAGGACGTGGACTCAAGTCTGTTAAACCTGGGCGCCAGACTTACAAAAATTCTAAGTTTGGGCTGCCTGACAACAGAAATGTTCATGGTAGTTGGTAATTATTTTGTGAGTGATTTATACTATGAAAGACAACAAGTTTTGTTGATGGTAAATAAGGTTTGATGGTCATGGGTTAGCATGGTTAAATTGGTTGAAAGATTAAGAGACGGCTGCTAACTTTAATCGAAGCTCCAAGTTGGAATTATGTCACTATTTCAGAGGTGTTACCTGACGAAACTGAATGGGCTGTTGCCATTCAGTTCGCCCAGGTTGGCTGCAGGCCGATTGTTGCGGGCCTCAATTTGCAAAATCCGTTGCTTAATCGCCGAAAGTTCAAATATATAGCTTGAAGCCTTATGGTTTGGCAACATTTTTGGTTAAAGAAGTTCACGGAGTTTAGATTCAAATCTGAACACAACTGTGGATCGAAATCTAAGGAAAAGGGAAAGAAAAGGGGAAGGGGAGCTCGGGGCAGAGCGGCCACGCAGCTGTTCGCCGCCGTTGGCCAGAGGCGGTAACACCGCGCCACGTGCCGGCCGCACGAATGGGCAGCGCGAAGCACACAAGCAGGAGCTGGCTCCAGCGTGGAGACGGTAAAACTTTGTATATGTATTGCATGGGAGACTCCCGCTCTCTGTTTCCACCGTCGCCCCCGCTCAATCTGTCGTTCCGGTTGCCGGCGTGCGCCGCTGCTCGTCCGCCCCCGACCTAACCGCTTTGCCAAGACCTCCGCCCAAGATCCCTCCACTCATCCCTCAAGTCGTTGTCCAGCCTCCTCAACCCTGAGCACCAAGCCACCGTCGTCTTCAACCTCAGTTCGTCACCTCTGTTCTTGGTTAGCACCGCCGTCTGTGGAGCTATATGTTGCTGAAGTCCCTGCTGTTGTTGGAGTGTTGGGGAAGGTCGTACGTGTGCTACTGCTTGTGCTGGTGGTTCCTGTTGTTGCCGTAGTGGTCGGAGTCGGCCACAGCTTGAGCGTCATCGCAGCGTGCTATCGCCATGACTGTCGCCATGGAGCTCTTAGCTTTGGCCGTGGAAAGCTTTGGTTCGGGAGAGCCCCGTGTGTTCTTGGACATGGCGAAGCTCCTGGTGTTGCGGGTTATCGTCAGTTTGTCGCCGTTGAGCCGCGCACCGCTGCTAACAGTAGTGTTGCTGTTCCTCATCACCATCGTCGTTCTCGGTCGTCTGTGATCTAAACCAGCCAACCAACACCACCTCTAGGTTTGTATTGTTGAGTTGAGTCGACCCATGAGCTTGTTGTCGCCGGAAAACCTCGCCGCCAGCCAGAACACCACCGAGGTTGGTCCCAAGGGCCTGTTTGTAAAACCTGAGGATCTAGTTGTGAGTTTCAGGGACCCTAGGGGACCTTGGTTGAGAAGAAGAGTCTTTCTGGGTGTTTTTCTAAGAAATCTTTAGAAAGTTTTAGATTAGATTTAAATTTCAGTTTTCAAATTATTTCCTTCCAACTTATAGCAATGTCCAACTTCAGAAAAGCACCAACCTTGTTTATTTTTTTATTTTCATTTATGCATTAAAGCTTTTCAACCCTAGGAGGATTGATAAAAAGTTAAGAATTTGCTTGAGAAAAGTTTTGCATATCTAACTCTAACTTGCATTCTTTGTTAGATACTGAAGCTCCTGAAGTGGATTTCTTTGAGATACCTGAAGATTGTCAGGAGACTGAGGAGATCATTGAATTGGTTCTCGTGGGTGAAGGATTTTCTAAAGACACTAACTTAGTCGGGACCCAAGGCAGGCCCCGGAACATCTATACCCATTAATTTCAGTAAATGCTATTCATGACAAATATATTGGTTATTTCATGATTGTGCATTAAATCTAGGAGTTGATTGAAACCCAATTTTCTTATGCATGATTCATCCTTGTTTTAGGACATCTTTGCCCCTGTTTAAAATATTTAGTAAGTATCCTATGCTTAGCCTTGCTTAGTTGTTACTTAGTAGTAACTCTACCTTGTTTACCTAAGGTTAATTTTGGTTCGCTCATTATACAAGGAACTGGCTTGATTTTTGATAAGTGGGCAGAAGCTAGTGATAGTAGTTCTGTCCACTGAGTTATAATTTGCTTAAGGACCTGTCATGGTTTTAACTGTTGATCAAGTGATCTTTACCTGGTTGCTTACTGGGTATGGGACCAGCAAAGACTGGAGTTAATTGTGTCGTGGACTGGAAATGATCTATACCTGTGCTTGGCGAGCAGGAGAAGGACAGGGGCGTAGCCTGAAACTCACATAGGTGATCAGGCAAGATGTGGGGTCCCATGTGGGGGTGCGCCTCTGGGTTCGGGTAATTCCAGTTCCGATCCTCGAATACAATTGATTTCTAGGTCGTTGCTTGCAGTGTCATGAGATGTGCGTAGCTGGTAATTAGGTATCTCCTGCAGGATGTAAATTGGTTCGAATCGCCGCAATTCTCAGTTATGAATGCGCTTGATCACTGTTATGCAACGTTGTTAATCATGCCTGAGAAATGAAGTTTTCCTTGATATATATGTTGTTTGAGTAGCACAACTTGTATGGAAAATAATTTTGTCACCTAGATGCTAAGGAAAACTAAATTGAATTTAAAATCACAAAATAAGGATGAACCTTTAGTAAGCTCTTTTGCAAAATGGTGAGTCATCCAGTCCACTAAAAAGCTTAGCATACTCCTTGATGATATCTATTTATACTAGTTAGTCGGGTCAGTCTTGCTAAATACCTTCGTACTCAGGGTTCTCTTGTTGTGGTTTTTCAGAGACTCGTCAGCTTAGCCTCTCTACTGAAGAAGAGATCCCGAAGAACTAAACATCTATAAGGTCTCTAGATGTTTAGTTGAAACCTAGTTGGAGTTGTATAAATACCTACTCACTAGCTTGGTTTGTTCTTAAACTCTTAGTACCTTGACTTGCACTTAAGCTTGTTTCAATCTATGGTTTGTAATAAATCGTACCTCGTGTATTTATGTAAAAATGTAATGGATGTTGGTGCTTGCCCATTGTGGAAGCGATCCTGATGTTCAGTCGTGAAACAAGTTGTTTGTGGATGATTCGGGTTGTTCCGACGGACTACGGTTGAGTTAGACTAAGTGTGTTATTGCACGATTACTGTCAACACAGTGATTAAACACACTTAAGCTAATTTAAATTGGGTGGTTCTGCCACAGGGGCGGGGGACTTCTCTTCTTGCATGTACTACAAATGTGGGCAGGTGCCTCCGCCCCTGATTGTGGGCAATATAGTGTCTGCTGAGAATATGTGCAAAAGAATGACATAGCAGACCGCGTGGTGGCATGAAATTATATGATAGACGGGTATGCTATGAATGGTATAGATGAGAGAAGAGGGTTTTCAGGTGGGGGTGGTCACGGACTCACTGCTATAAATTTGCTTGCTGACGGTTGTGCTCAAACTGAAAGTTCATTATATGGAAGGAGGGTTCACGCTTATGTAAATTGAAGACATTTTGTTCCTTGTATGGAGCATGAAATTTCTTGTATGGTGATGTATGGAATAATACTCCAGAAATCGGTATACTTGAGGAATTTTTCTGAATTTCTGCTTCCATTACGTCTGTCATGGGAGTTCGTTCCAGTTCAGATGATGTAGGAAGACCACATATTTCTTAGATAAATCACAATGAGGCCAAAAGGAACGCACGCTGTAAAGTTCATTTTTGTGTTGTATTCTTTTTACCCCGTGCTTGCCCACTCTCAATTGTATTTTTAACAAAAATGGTAAGTCTTATTATTTGAGTGGTTTTCATGTTTGGTTGCTTGTCAAGTTGATTGTGAGGCAATATGATAGAAAAAATATTCTTTTTTTTATGTTATGTATCCTTGTTCTTATTCTTTTTTCCATGAAAATGGATTATTCCATGAATTCCTCAAAACGAGGCTTATCAAAATGCAAAATCTAAGACTACTATAAAGACTACTAATAAAATAAGAAAAAAATTCGAACGATTAATTTACTTCTCCCGAATATCCAACTGACTGATTAATTTCTTATAACGTACTCTATTTTTCTTAGCTAAATAAACTTTTTATGTTGTGTCATCCCGGTCCATAAACTTTTAAAGTGTGTCATTGTTGTACCTAAACTTAATTCGGGTCTCTAATCAGTCCATGAACGGGTCCATTACACCAAATGCTATTGTATATTTGCAACTGGAACCCTGTTTTATTTTGTCGATCGATTTTTCATCCTTCCCACATATCAGTGCCCGGTTTCACGCGTCCACCCTAAACCCTCACGACGCGGCCACGACACGTCTCCCCACAACGGCACGTCTGCCCTAGCACCGTGTCGAACAAGGCTCGGCAAGACACTGTATCGCGCGACGTGCGTCCACGGCGGACGTGTTAACAATGTATATGCATGTGTATGACGTGGTGAACAACCTAGAGCCTGGTAGTTAGTTAGATAAGATGAATCCCATGTAAATAGGATCAGACTCGGCCAGGTTGTTTACCCACCTTGTAAACCACACTAGGGGTTGTTCCTAGCTCTATATAACACGCAGGTGCGACCCCTATGGGGGCAACGATGCTTTCACCATTTTCTACATGGTACCAAGAGCCTAGCCTCTAATTAGATTCATCTAGATGGCAAACCCTAGCACCTCCGCCGCCGGCAATCCTCCCCTCGGCCTTGCTGCTCCGCTTGGACTCCCTGTCTCGGAGAAACTCTCCAAGAATAATCTCCAACTCTAGAAGCTACAAGTCTTACCCACGGGCGGCAGCTTGAAGTCGTCAGCCGCGTACCGAAGGAGGTCGATGTCAAGAAAGGGGAGGTCCTCACCAAGGAGGCGAATCCTGAGTATGCCAAATGGCTTGCTCTCGATCAGCAGGTTCTGAGCTACCTGCTGACCACCATGACCCGCGAGGCCATGTTGCAAGTCGGCGCTGCAACGACGGCAGCCGAACTCTGGGCTGCGGTCGATGAAGTCTTTTCGTCGCAGACCTGTGCAAGGGCGGTGAACACGCGCATCGCCCTCGCCACCACCAAGAAGGGCGCCTTGACAGCGACCGAGTACATGTCCAAGATGAAGGCGCTGTCCGATGAGATGGCAGCCACCGGGAAACCCCTCGACACTGAAGAGTTCATGTCCTATGTCCTCGCTGGCCTGGACATGGAGTACAACCCCCTGGTGACCTCGATGTTGGCCAGGAGTGTGCCGGCGACCTATAGCGAGCTCTTGTCCCAGATCCTTAGCTTCGAGCAGCGCCTTGATCTGCTGATGCAAAGCAACGGCGGATCGCAGTCCTCGGTGAACTCCGCGTCCCGCGGTGGCCGCACCAATGGCAACCGTGGATCTCCAGGAGGCCGTGGTCGTGGCAATGGAGGGCGTGGTCGCGGTGCCAATGGTGGACAGAAACCGCGCTTCAATGGGTGGTGTCAGGTGTGCGGCAAGGAAGGGCACATCACTGTCAATTGTTGGCATCGCTTTGATGCTGACTATGTTGCTGATGAGAAGACCGCCAACACTGCGTCCTACACGTATGGCATCGACAGCAACTGGTACACTGATACCGGGGCGACCGACCACATCACCAGCGAGCTCGACAGGCTAGTCGTCCATGACAAGTACAATGGCGGTGATCAGATTCGCACCGCGAGTGGAGCAGGTATGAACATTGATCATATTGGTAAAGCTATTGTTAGTACTCCCAATTGTGATCTAAAACTTAATCATGTTCTTCATGTTCCTCATGCTAAGAAAAATCTTGTTTCCGTACACCGTCTTGCTGCTGATAATCATGCTTTCCTTGAATTTCATCCCAATTTTTTCTTGATTAAGGATCAGGCCACGAAGAAAACCATCTTGGAAGGCAAGTGTAGAGGAGGACTTTACCCCCTTCCCGAGTCCAGACGTGAAGTTCATAGTGCTGTCAAACCCTCTACGGCTAGATGGCACAGTCGCTTAGGCCACCCTGCTTTTCCTATTGTCAATCGTGTCATTAGTGAAAATAATTTACCTTGTGCTAGGGAAGATCGTCCAGACATGGTTTGTGATGCATGTCAGCAAGCCAAGAGTCACCAACTTCCCTATCCCAAGTCGTCTAGTATTTCCCAATTTCCTTTGGATTTGATATTCTCTGATGTATGGGGGCCTGCTCCTGACTCTTTTGGGAGGAATAAATATTATGTGAGCTTCATTGATGATCACAGTAAATTTGTTGGATCTATCTGTTGCGCTTTAAATCTGAGGTGTTTGAAAAATTTTATGAATTTCAGCAGCTTGTTGAGCGATGTTTTAATAGGAAAATTGTTGCCATTCAGACGGATTGGGGTGGAGAATATGAAAAACTCAATTTTTTCGTAAGGTTGGGATATCTCACATGGTGTCTTGTCCTCATGCTCATCAACAAAACGGTGCTGCCGAGCGCAAGCATCGTCACATCGTTGAGGTAGGCTTATCCCTCCTGGCTCATTCCTCCATGCCACTCAAATATTGGGATCAAGCCTTCTTAGCTGCAACCCATTTAATTAATCGCACTCCTACTAAACTCCTTCATTATTCCACCCCGCTTGAGGTCTTATTCCATGAAAAACCCGATTATTCTATGCTTAGAGTTTTTGGATGTGCATGTTGGCCCAATCTTCGGCCCTATAATACTCACAAATTTGCTTTTCGCTCCAAACGTTGTGCTTTTCTTGGGTACAGTAATATGCACAAAGGGTTTAAGTGTCTTGATATTTCTACCGGTCGTGTTTATATCTCAAGGGATGTAATTTTTGATGAACAAGTGTTTCCCTTTGCTGATTTGCACTCTAATGCAGGTGCTCGTCTTCGCTCTGAAATTGAGCTCCTTTCTCCTACCCTCTTTACTGCATCCGCACCTTTTGGGAGTACTACGCTAGCTAACACTTATGTGGTTGATGATTCATCTAATCCTGCTACTAACCCTGGTGAAAATCTGGAGCAAAATCCACATCCGGGCGCAGATTTGATGTTGCTCACAGAGGAGACAGCGCGCCTACCGAAGCTGATCCGGCGGCGCCTGCAACCTCGGCGTCCTTAGGGTCCATCCCGGGATCCACCTCGGGTCCGTCGGGCGAACTAGCAGGCGACACGCGTGCGCCGCAGGAGCTCCCACGCAGCTCCCATGTGCGGGCGGTCGACACGGACGCCACGCGTCCCTCGGCTGCTGGCTCCGATGCGCCCGGACCATCTACCTCGGCTGCGCCGCCTGGATCTGGTGTGGCCCTGGATCCGGTGCTCCATCGCTGCAAGTGTCCCCTCCTGCGCCTCAGCCGGACCAGTCCCCACCTCGGCCTCGCACACGGTCACAAGCGGGTATTCACAAGCCCAAGCAGTATACATATGGTACAATCAGGTATGGCATGGCTGCTACCTCTGAACCTAAGTCTGTGAATGATGCTTTGGCTGATAATAATTGGAAGAAAGCAATGGATATTGAGTTTGAAGCTCTCATGAAAAATAAAACTTGGCATTTAGTTCCTCCAAATCATGCTCACAACATTATTGATTGTCGCTGGGTGTTTAAAGAAAAAAGGAAGGCTGATGGGACTCTTGATAAATATAAAGCTCGATTAGTTGCTAAAGGTTATAAGCAATGTTATGGGATTGATTATGAGGACACATTTAGTCCTGTGGTCATGGCAGCTACCATTCGTCTGGTTCTTTCACTTGCAGTGTCCTATGGCTGGAGCCTTCGCCAACTAGATGTTCAGAACGCGTTTCTTCATGGTTATCTCGAAGAAGAAGTGTTCATGAGGCAACCTCCTGGGTATGAAAGTAAGACTCATCCACATTTTCTTTGTAAGCTTGACAAAGCTCTATACGGTTTGAAACAAGCGCCGCGTGCCTGGTATTCTCGGTTAAGTACAAAACTTCAAAGTCTTGGTTTTAGACCTTCAAAAGCTAATGTGTCCTTGTTTGTGTACAACAAAAGGGGAGTTGTGATATTCTTGCTCATTTATGTTGATGATATCATTGTTGCAAGTTCCTCTGCTGCAGCAACACATGCTCTTCTGAAAGATCTTCAAGCTGACTTTGCCCTTAAGGATCTTGGTGAGCTTCACTATTTCCTGGGAATTGAGGTCAAGAAGGCACGAGATGGAATCTTGTTGACACAACAGAAGTACACATCAGACTTGCTACACCGAGTAGGTATGACAAATTGTAAACCCATGAACACCCCCATGTCTTCTATAGATAAGCTTTCAGTGCATGATGGTGATCCTCTTGGACCTAAAGATATAACCGAATATAGAAGTATAGTTGGGGCATTACAATACTTGACTTTAACTCGGCCAGATATATCATTTGCGGTTAACAAAGTCTGTCAGTTCTTGCATAAGCCAACTACTGTTCACTGGAGTGCGGTCAAGCGCATATTGAGATATTTGCAGCACACAGTAGATATGGGACTCAGGATACAAAAGTCACCTTCTACTCTTGTTTCGCTCGATGTCGACTGGCCGGATGTTCGATGATAGAAGGTCCACGGGGGTTTTGCAGTATTTCTTGGATCTAATTTAATATCATGGAGTGCAAGAAAACAGGCAACTGTGTCAAGATCAAGCACTGAAGCTGAGTATAAATCCTTAGCAAATGCCACAACAGAAGTTATGTGGGTGCAAACTTTACTCAAGGAACTAGGAGTTAAGGGGCCCAAGTTTGCAAGGTTATGGTGTGATAATCTTGGAGCAACATATTTATCAGCTAATCCTGTGTTTCATGCTAGAACAAAACATATAGAAGTGGGTTTTCACTTTGTCAGAGAAAGAGTTGCACAAGGACTTCTGCAAATCCGATTTATATCTACTAAAGATCAGGTAGCTGATGGTTTTACAAAACCTATACCTGTTCGACAGCTTGAATTATTCAGACACAATCTCAACCTAGATAGGGTGTGATTGAGGGGGAGTGTTAACAATGTATATGCATGTGTATGACGTGGTGAACAACCTAGAGCCTGGTAGTTAGTTAGATAAGACGAATCCCATGTAAATAGGATTAGACTCGGCCAGGTTGTTCACCCACCTTGTAAACCACGCTAGGGGTTGTTCCTAGCTCTATATAACACGCAGGCGCGACCCCTATGGGGGCAACGACGCTTTCACCATTTTCTACAGGACGTCCCACGCGCAGACGGCGGACGTCCCACGGCCGGTGATGGCGGCACGATTGCGGGGCAAAGGGCAACCTTCACCGGTTTACTGTGAGCTCCGGCCTCCATCCCTAATCTCATCTTCTTTCCTTCAATCTGTAAGCGGTGTTCGAGGAGTAGGTGGATCAAAAGGATGCGCTCGGATTTATGTAGCGATTTTGGTTAAGGGTGCGTTCCAATTGTCGTATCGCTTTGTTTTGTTAATGCATCCGGTGGGTGATGGGTTCGTATTTCTCTGTCGTACTCTATCAGGATCGTGGTGCATGCCTTGGGATGATGCAGGCACCAGGTAGCGTGACAGCAGGCGCGCATGCATGCCGCACACCGCTTGCATGGCAGCACCCACGATCAAGCTGTGATTAGTCCATCACCCACCAGCAAATAGTGAAGCAACATATCCATTAGGGCTTATTATGCGTCGATCAGAGATTAGTCCACAAAGCAACACTCCAGTTTCCAGCCAAATTTAGTTTATAGATTATTTTTTTTGTCATAGAATAATTAGTTCACGTACACTAGTGCATCCATGTTTTTTTTTTGTTATTTTCATCCTTTCATGTACAAGTGCATTAATTTAGCTTTTGTGATCCGGCAACCTACAGGCTTCACAAATCGAGTTAGAAAATACGATTTCAGCCGTAAAAACATAAAAAAAACAAAGGATGTGTTATTTACAAATTTATAAATTTGTACCTTCATTTTGAGTTTTGTATAGGGCCTCCAAATACCCCGGGACGACCCTGGTTTTGATCAATTATTCATCTGTTCAATTTTCCTGGCAATGCAGGTGAGAGTGGTGATCAATTCACTGTAGAGGTTCACCATGGGGGATTTTTTTGTTGGTGATGGTAATCTCAAAAGCTATGTCGATGAAAAGGTTTTTTTTGATGATTTAGAGGCAGATACTTGGTCTCTTCTCTGGTTTGATGACTTTGTGGAGCAATTAGGCTACCAAAAGGATGACAAGTTGAAATTCTACTGGTTGTTACCTGGGAAGACCATTGCAGATGGTCTTAGAATCCTCCAAGAAGACAAAGACATCAATGCCATGTCTGCTGTTGTGAGCAAGATCAAGAACTTTGTAGTGTATTTCGATCATGATGACATTGCTGATGGGATTAATTGGGATGACATTGTAGCTGATCCAGTGGCTGAGCTTCCTAAAGTATCGAGCTCACAAAAGGTTGGTGAAAAGCTCCCAATTAGCAGGAAAGTGCAGCAATTTAGAACCAGTGAAGGTGAATCTAGTGGTCCTAGAGACAACAATAGTGAAGAATTTGATGATTTTGTTGATAGTGACTATGAAATTGAGGATGGGGATGAAGACTTTGTTGAGTCATTTGTTGATCCTGATGAGAATGAAGCACATGTGGGTGAGGGCAATGTCAGAAAGGATAAGAAAGCTAAAGGCTGCAGATTGAAGGCTATTCCTGTGAGCAGGCAAGATGTATTATCAGATGAGGAAGATACTGATGATGAGGGTCTTGAGCTACCAGACTCTAGTTCTGAGGGAGAAGGTGGCCACACTTTCAAGTCATTCAGAGATGAGGACATGGAAAATCATTCATTTTCAGTTGGACTTGTATTCCCTTCGAGGGAGAAGCTTAGAGAAGCCATTAATGAGTATACTGTCCGGAACACAATTGACATAAAGCTGCCAAGAAATGACAATATTAGAATCAGAGCTCACTGTGCTGAAGGATGTCCATGGAACCGTTATGCTTCATTTGATAGCAGAATGAAATCTTTTGTAGTAAAAACCTATTTTGGACGTCATAATTGCGAAACAAAGTGGAAAGTCGTGAAGTGTACCGCTAGATGGAATCTTGATAAGTATGTGGAGTCCTTTAGAGCCAATGAAGATGAGCATCGCTTTTAGTAGAACAATACAGAAAGACTGGAACATAACTCCTCGAAGTAAGGTAGCTAGAGCAAGAAGGATGATAATGAGGCAGATCCATGGAGATGAGAGATGCAGTTTAATTCCCTATGGGATTATGGTCAAGAGTTGAGGTGGAGCAACCCCGGGTCATCATTTTTCCTAAACTTGGTCGATGGTAGGTTCAGCACATGCTACATGAGTTTTGATGCATGTGTTGACACTTGCTAGCGTCGCTGCTGCAATCACAACAGCGCCAGAAATGCCCGGTAAATCACACGTCATAGAAAGGTCATAGCGCTTACGGATTAGTTGTAGCACTTCACCCGGTGGTATTCGGGTTATCGTATTTATATTTTTCCCAAGGGAAGCACTATGGCATAGATAATCGAAAGAACGGTAGAGAGGATCGAGACTCGATGAAAGGGACTTATAGCGGGGGCAATGATAAAGATATACGGGGAGTAACTTGACACGCGAGGAGATCTTGATAAAAGAACTAGAGAGGTCCTAGTGAGTTGGAGGACGAGGAAGGATCCTAAGGCAATCTATCTATTCTTATCAACTCCGAGAAAAGAACTAAGGTAAAGCAGAGCCAAGGTAAGATAGGATCAACAAGCTCTTCTAGTGCTGCAGGGGCATGCAAAGTCGCGCTCTCGGACTGGGATGAGAAGGGAGAACGACGACACGCTGAATCCTACCGGCCCGAACTAACGTGGTGGACTACAAAGCCCGTCCAGAGCTGTCACCTCCCTAGGGTACCACAACTATTCCGTTGAACGGGACACCAATCTAAGACTAAGGCAAGCTCTGAGCACCGCGCTCACAACGAACCAAAGAACCTTCCCAAAGGCCTTTAGGGAGAGGTCTCTCTCTACGGCTAAACACCGAAGTGCCTAGACGAAGATCAAGCGAAGAACGACCACAACACTGTAGGGTTCAAGAGAGCTACGCTAACCGAGGCAAAACTCACTTTAGTCTAAACCTAGAATAAAGCTTCTATTAGCTAAGTAAAAGCTGAATGTAATTGACTCGAAATGTAAGATAGAAAGATAACTTGAATTGCACTTAAGTCTTATAAAGGAAAGATACAAGAGTAGTACCCGAACTCTGAAGAAGACTTCTCCGGAACCCCGAGACTAGCTCGACTCGACTCTAACTCCCAAACTACACTACTTCCTACTCTAAGATACAAAAGTGGACAATAGTGATACTCCTGCCATGTGTCCTCTATTCCAGCGAGTGGAGAGTCCCTTTTATAGCAGAGGGAGGTCGGTGGAGCACTAAGGAGGCGGGAGCCAGGCACGGCCGCACCTCTAGGTGCGGCGTGCGGCCGCACCTACGATCCGTCGCCATTCATCGTGGACGGTCCTGATGCTCGATCCTTGGTCGGTTGTGAGTCAAGATCCCGGGTCGCCTGTCCGGATTGCCGCTTTGTAGGTGCGGCCGTATCTCTTGATCCGGTCGTACCTACTCCAAGCCGTGTGATGCACCGCCAATGCTAGGGGATGCTCAGGATTGCTTCAAAATGGCGGTTGGTTGCATGTAGAGGTGGGCCCATGGATCCAAGTGCCTCTTTCCTACTCCTTTGGATCCAACCGACGTAACCCCGACACATCTCATCCATCCAAGGTGTGTTTGTGGAAGTGATGGTCGCCTGGGCTCGAGACGTGGTGGGGTGCAGGGCCGGCCGCACCAGCAGGGCTGGCCGCACCTACTAGCACAGTGGGGCCGGCCGCACTGCACCGGTCTGCACGCTAGGTGTGGCTCGGTGACTCCTGATTTCTCCCAATTATGTACCTGCATATAAAATTCACAACACAACTCATGGAACTTTATTAGTACTAAAAATGTGCATGAAACTTGTCATATACCCTTCTCATTTCCGAGATTTTGATGGTCGGATTTTTGTTGTAAGGACCGTCAACAGCATGCAAAAGGGGTTTTATTTCAGCTTGCAGGCCCATAATTTGCCTGGATGGTTGCTTCCTCAAGACCAAGTATGGGGGGCAACTCCTTACTGCAGTGGGTATGGATCCTAATGATTGCATTTTTCCTATAGCAATGGCTGTGGTTGAAGTTGAATCATATCTCTCTTGGAAGTGGTTCTTGGAGACTTTGAAATCTGACCTAAACATTGACAACACCTATCCCTGGACTATAATGACTGACAAGCAAAAAGTAAGTCTGATGTGTGCTTTTTTTTAAAAAAGGATTACCCTGCTTTTTATTGAAAGCATATAAAGTTTGGTACATCGTTCCACAAGAGACCCACTGGGGACACCAGCTCAACATGAAGCTTAACACTAATGAGCTGAACCACTAACAGACCCACTGTTACAAAAGCAAAATAGAAACCAGAGGGGCGCTGACAAAGCGCAAGCATTCTCCTATCAGCTAGAAGAGGTCTTCCATCGGCATGGCCTTTATCTTCTCCTGGAAGCCTTTCACCCAGTCCTGTACTTGCACCGCCACAGCCTCCAGTTTGTTCCTCTTGAACCCCCCAATAGCACGCGCCATCTCTGCAACAAAGCAAGCATTTTGTACAGCAGGTCAGACGGGGATTTCGTTGCCACCCCTTCGATGGTTAGCTTGTTTCTAGCAGTCCATAACACCCAAAGTACGCATCCCAGCATGAAAACCTTGAGACCATAGTTATCACACCCGAGCGAGAGCCAATGATCTAAGAAATCCTCAAGGCTGCTCGGGATCCTGTCCCAACCCAACGCCTCCTTGAGTGCAGTCCATACAAATTTGGCAGGAACACAAGAAAAAAGGATATGATTACTAGTTTCAGGAGCTCCACACACCACACAATGCATATTACCTTTCCATTTCCACTTTTTCAGCACCAACCCATATTGCAATCTGTCATGATATGTTTGCCACATAAACACTTTTAGTTTTAGTGGCAGCTTTGATTTCCAAACTCTCATCAAGCGAGAATTGGTCACACCCCTGTGAGACAAAATTCTATACATGGATCTTACCGTGTACCCCCCCCCCGATTTCTCATGAACCCAATGAAATCTGTCCCGCTCTGCATCTAGTTCAGTGTCACTCAACTTGTCTAGGAGGCCCCCCCATTGTCTCACTTCCTCCTGACCAAGAGCTCTCTTAAAATCCATAATCCACCCCCTCCATATTACACTCGCTCACCAAACAGTTCTTATCTCTGCAGCAGTTCTAAAGTTTAGGGAAAATCAATTTGAAGGGCACTTGTTCAGCCCACACATCCTCCCAAAACCGTATGTCTCTTCCACTTCTTACTTCACACGTCACGCCCCATTTGATTTTGTCTTTCACTGTTTGTACTCCCACCCAAAACTGTGACCCCCCTACTCCCACTTTGTATGAAGCTTTTGTTTGGGAAATACTTGGCTTTTAGTAGCTGACAACACATATCCTCATCTTCAAGATTGGAGAGTCTCCACACCCACTTTAGGATAAGTGCCTCATTTAGCAATCTGGTGTTGACCACCCCTGCCCCGCCAAATTCTTTCGGGAGACAAACATGCTCCCATTTAATCATATGATACTTAAATTTGTCTATATCCCCTCGCCAGAAAAATTTGGCCCTCACTGTATCCATTTGCGAATGCACCCCCTCATGTAGCAGAAACATGCCCATGAAGTATATAGGCATACTGCTCAAAGATGTATTTGTTAGCATGAGACGCCCCCCCGGGGAGAGGTTCCTCCCCTTCCATGGCTGTAGTTTCTTCCTCATCTTGTCAACCACCCCCCGGAAGGCTTCCATCTTCAGCTTTTTGTCACTAATGGGAAACCCCAAATATTTCATAGGCATCCCCCCTTTTTTACAGTTCAGAGTGTTGGCAATTCTGGTCTTGCATTCTTCATCCACCCCAAAGACTATCACTTCACTTTTGTGGTAGTTTATGCGAAGCCCCGACATCCACTCAAAACAGTAGAGTAGGAATTTTAAGTTCCTGATCGATTCTAGGTCACATCCCACCACCACCACAGTGTCATCTGCGTATTGCAAGTGGGTTACCCCCCCCCGCATAAGGTTTGGCACCACACCTTTGATATGACCTTTTTCCCGGGCCCTTGTCAGCATATGGTCTAGTGCATCTGCTGCCAGGTTAAACATCATCGGAGATAGCGGATCTCCTTGCCTCAGCCCCCTATAGGTTTTGAAGTATGGACCATTCTCACCATTTATATTGACACACACTCTACCCCCTATAGTGCTCATAATCCATCTTCGTAATCTCTCATTGAAGCCTTTCCTCACCATTACTTCCTCCACAAAATCCCAGCAACACTATCATATGCTTTCTCAAAGTCGATCTTCAGAATCACCCCCTGCATTTTTTTTCTGGCTCAGTTCATGCGCAATCTCGTGTAACAAGCACCGTCCACTATATACCTCCCCTTAATGAATGCTGTTTGACTTGGGCTTATGAGCTTTTTGGCCACCCCCGCTAATCTGTCGTTGATCAGCTTTTGAATAATTTAAAGCTCACATTCAGCAAGCAGATAGGTCTGAACTATTTCACATTGTTTGCTTCCGCTACTTTCGGTACCAGGGTAATCACCCCATAATTCAACCTAGCTATATCCATGTTTCCAAGGTAAAAATCATTCACCATGGCCATCAGATCCTCCCTAATCACCTCCCAGCAGCTTTTGTAGAAGCTGACACTAAATCCATCCAGGCCGGGAGCTGAGTCCTCTTTCATCTCAAATATTGTTTTTTTTACTTCCTCTTCGGTGAAAGGTTTCAGTATATCCTCATTATCTGCCTGCGATAGTCTCCCCCTTACCTCCCATGCCTTTTCATCTATTTTCACATTACTTTTAGGCCGGGATCCAAAGAGTTGTTTATAGAAACCATCAATCGCACCCCGGATTTGATTTTGATCAGTCAGCACCACCCCATCCTGTTCCAGGGATATAATCATCTTTTTCCTCCGCCTCCCATTAGCCGTAAGGTGGAAGAATTTTGTGTTGTTATCCCCTTCTAGTGTCCACTTCTCTCCCCCCCTCGTTGTTGCCAATATGTCTCTTCTTCTTCCATCAACTTTTCCAACTCCCCTTCCAGTAGTCATCTTTCTCTTATCAAATTCTCCCCCAAAGTTGTGCTATTCCACTCCTTGTCTAGCTCTTGGATCCTATCCATGAGTTGTTTTCTTTTCCTTTTATACTCCCCCCTCATATTAGCCCCCCATCCTCTCAGAAACTTCCGCAAGCTAGCCACCCCCCATGCCAGATGTCCAAAGAGTAAGTGTTGTCTGGACATTTCATCTTAAGAGCCTGTCATCGTTTCCTGATCGTCTCCTGGAATCCTTCTGTTTTTGTCCATTGCCGTTCAAAGGAAAATTGTCATGCTTTGACAGCCCTGTTCTCCCCTGAATCCAGCAGCAGTGGACTATGATCAGACCCAATCCTCGTCAGACTGGTGAGCGTACAAGTTGGGTAATGAGTTTCCCACTCCACGGAAAACAACACCCTGTCTATATTGCTCAGAACCAGTGCCTCTTGATTATTGGTCCATGTGAACTTCCCTCCCCCCTGTACATCTCTCACAGGCCGCATTCTTCAATGAAACTGTTGAAGGCATTCATAAGTCTCCTATCCCCCACCCCGGTGCTTTTGTCATCTTTCGACCTGATGAGGTTAAAGTCTCCCCCAATAATGATTGGCAAGACTGATGCCTTGTAGTATCTTTTTATTTCCCTAAAAAACCCGCTGAGTCCTCGTGATTCGCAGGACCATATACCGTCATCAGTCGCCATCTCCAATTATCTAGCCTGTTCTGTATCACAGCTGCAACAAAGTATTCTCCCCCTTCCCACTCTTCCACCTGCATTACATCTTCTTTTACTCCCGGTAAAAACCCCCCCGAGTGGCCTCTGGCAGGCACCCAGTCCCAGCTGAAACTTTTGCCCGGAGCTAGGCCTTCAAGTTCTGATTTGGAGAAGTCTTTCTTTATTGTTTCTTGAACCCCCAGGATATCAATTTGCTCACCCCCAATGAGTTCCTTCAGCTGCCTCACCCTTGCTTTCTTACCCATTCCTCTAATATTCCAGAATAGGACTTTCATCTTTTTGTCAACTAATTCTTCTCAGCTCCCTATTGAGCCTGCTCTTAGGTTGTTTATTCCGGCCTGCCTTCCCTCCCACTTGGCCAATCTCCGCACCCCTGTCTTTGTTTGTGACTGCGTTCAATTCCAAATTCTCTCCTTCCAAAGTATGCAAACTGTCAAGCCTTCCCTGAAAATGAACTTTATAACTAGCTTCTGCAACAGCCGCTCTAGCCTACTCTTCAAGTCTCATGGCACTTAGTGTTTCCCTCACCTCCTCTTTGTTTGTACCCAATTTCACATCACAATCATTGGCGATCATTTCTAGTATATCATCATCATAGGAATTCAGAATGGTAAATGCATTTGTCGAGATTATGTTCATACCTCCCGCGTCTTTCTGGCCGCCACCACAGGTTGGAACCGCCGCTTGCTTGGAGTCCTTCCCCCCACCTTTGTCGCCGCCCTTTCCGGTTCTCCTTCCCCCACCTCTCCTCCCATCTCGCCCTGGTCAACTTCTCCCACACCAATGGATTCTTGTGAGTCGATCATCTCCCTCCCATCTAGGATTGTTTGGGCATTTGTTTCTCCCTTCTCCATTAGCAGCAGCGAGGGCCACTTCTCCTTGTGTACATACGTCCGCCCCCTTCCTTCTGTGTGGACAAGAAAGTGATCTGCAGGGGGCTCATCCACCTGCTCCCCATCCTCTTGAGTGGTTAACACTTCTTCTTTAGCTTCTATCATGCCACTGATTTCCTTTCCCACCTCCAGTATAGTTCTAGCAGCAAGATCATATATGGCCAGAGGTATCACTGCCTCCCCCCTGGCCCCCCCTCTTGCGTGGGTAATTCTTCTCCTAGACATCTGATGGCCTCCTACTCCCCACCTACTTGTGTAGCATCAGTCCCATCTCCCATATCCACATCCACACCAGGGCTACCTCCAGTGGTAATCATCAACATTTTGGCAGCCAGGGGGCTGTTGGCTTCATCCATCTGATCTCCCTCACTCGACCTCCTGCCTTGGTCATTGTCATACTTTCCTTCATCCCCAACTTCCACAGCTTGTTGTTTACCGCCTGATCTGCCCGCCCCTCCTCGCTTGTCGTCCGGGCTCTCTTCCCCTCCTGTACCTTGCATCTGCTTTGTTGGGTCGTCTTCAAATTCATACAGGTCGTCCTCCTCCTCATCTTCATAGCCTCCTCCACCATCCTGATTGCTATTTTGGTTTTGTGCATTTGCAGCTGAGTTTCTTTTTTTGGCAACTCTGGAATAAACTTTATGTAGTGGACTGTCCCTTCTATGAAGATCTCCAAGAGCCCCCTGATTTTACTAATGCCCCTGGCTCTAAGCTTGACTCTGACCGGCCCAGCCTTGATCAGCGATACCTTGTCGACAACAATTACTTCCCCCGCGCGCTCTGCTATGGCAATCACCGCTTCCAAACCTCTTGCCTCATCCGGGATGTCATACATTTGAACCCAGCCCTCCTGCAACATAGATGAAGCCGATGGGTTGATGCTAGTAGGGGTAACTATCACAAAGATCTTGTGAAGGGCCATCTCAAATCCATTGGACCTTGAGAAAGTGTCCAAAATCTGCTTGTTGGGGGAAATTGCCACATATTCTCGTTCAGCCACTAGCTTCACCTCCCACTACCAATTACTATCTATCAGATGCTTGAGTTCATTTTGAATCTTAACCACACTATCCTCTCCACTCCTGACCCGGATCAGCCCCACATTTTCTGGCTTCTTCTGTTGTTTAACCCCACCAGGAAGCTTGAGGCTATAGAACCCCTGC
This sequence comes from Cenchrus purpureus, assembly GCA_022644695.1. Taxonomy (NCBI): domain Eukaryota; kingdom Viridiplantae; phylum Streptophyta; class Magnoliopsida; order Poales; family Poaceae; genus Cenchrus; species Cenchrus purpureus. The sequence goes on from CP053459.1 coordinate 85,915,959, forward strand.
TCGGGAAACCCAAATCCATACATGTTGAGCGAAGTACCTTGGGACTTTGGACACTTGGCCGAGAGATGCCCAGACTTCTTACATCTGAAGCAGAAGGGTGGATTGGTACAATCCGCTTAGTGGTGCCCTTCCTCCCTACACCAGTAACAAATTACTTCCTCCTTCTGGCGTGTTGTTGATTTCCCTGGCTCCAGCTTGAATCCCTCTGCCCTTGGGTTGTCTCTCCCTCTGCTCTGGCCGCCTCTTCCATCCCCGCCCAAGCGCTCATGGACCGGGATGTGGCCTGGCTCAGCACGATCCCCGCGCCCTTCGGCTGATCATAATCTTGTCTTCTTGGATCTCCCCCTCTTCGACTATCTTGGAACTCCTCCTCACGGCCACCCCGCACACCACTGTAGTACCCTCTATCTCTGATGACTCTCTCTCTCTCTCAGCTGGGATTCCCGCCTGAGCTCATCCTCTTGGCGACGCCATCCAGGGTCTCTAGCAAATCCTCTCCCCCCATTCTCTCCTCCAAGAATCTCCCACCCGGCCTCTCCTCTGGAAATCTTCGCTTCGCGTCACCGCGCTCCTCATCCTCTCTCATCATTGCCCCTCGTCTCACAGTATCCGCAAATGTGTCTGTGAGCGGCGGCGCTGGTTGAACCCTAATGACTCGGCGTGCCCTCTACCCATGTTTTCTTATCTCCTCCACACGGGCCGGGAATTCCTGGGCCCCCATGACCATGGGCTTTTTGGCCCAAATCCACTTCTCAGTCGGAAGCCCCCGCCAAGAATGGCTAAACAGATCATCAACTGTTCTTCCAAACACGTCGCACCCTTGTCTGATTTTGCTCAAATCTCTCCCGATTCTGCCATCACTCGAAATTCCCTCTGATTCCAATGGCTTTCGATCATCCTTATCTTCTGCTCGAACGCATGTCATAAGATTGGAGATATCCTCTGGTTTCTGACAGGTCTCTGTCTTTGAATCACCCCCTAATTTTCCCACTTTTCCAGGTGAATCCTCACAATCCATGCGCAGAGATGAAGAGAATAAGCTTCGCTTGATGGATCGGGCAACCCGCTCTCTCTCCTCATGCAGTTCCCACCCCAAATTTCGCAGACGCACCCCTTGTGTCTCCTCCTTTTGGTTGATGCGGACATCCTTGCAATCACGGACCGGGCTGAGCTGAACTCTCGCGCATCCCGCCGCATCGAGGTAGCCCATCCTCGATTTAGCGCCAACATGGTCCCCCCTTCGCTTCCCCCATGGATTGCTTCCGCGGTGCGTCCGCGTCCTCCCCACTCTTGCGGGGTAGGTGCAGACCGCGCCCCCCTTGTCGCGGGCTCCGCCCTTCCTCCCTCAGGGACACCAGTGGCCACCGGCGAAGGATGGGCAGGCGGGGGTGAGGTCGTCGTTGAGCTCCGCCAAGCCGAGCCTGCCTTGGTCACGGTCGCGGAGTTGTCGGTCGCGCGCGACGCCTTGGTTCCGGTCGCCACCGAGCCAAGCCCGAAGCCGCTGCCGACGTGGCTCGCGCCCTGCGCTCCACCCCGATCAGGAGCGGGCGCGGGCGACGCCGACGCGAGCTCCGCCTTCTCACCTCGCATCATTTCCCTCTAGAATCTGATTTATCTGATGTGTGCTTTTATTTTGTTCTATTGTTATATACAGTTTTAGTAGTTGTAATTTGTGTGGCTCATAATATTTGTGCATTCATTCTTTGGTCAGGGCTTAATACCAGCTGAACACAGGTTCTGTGTAAGGCACTTGTACTCAAATTTCTAGGAGAAGTTCAAGGGTGAAGTGTTGAAAAATCAGTTGTGGACATGTGCAAGATCTTCCTCCGAAATTGGATGCAGAGGAATATGGAGACGATGAAGGCCTTGGATGCTGGTGCTCATGCATGGCTGTCAAATATGGCACCCAACACCTGGGTAAGAGCTTACTTCTCCACTTTTCCCAAATGTGACATCTTGTTGAATAACAATTGTGAGGTGTTCAATAAGTACATTTTGGAAGCTAGAGAGTTACCGATTCTGTCTATGTATGAGAAGATCAAGTGCCAATTTATAACAAGGCATTACAGCAAGAGAAAGGAACTGGAAAATGAGATTACAAGTCCATTTTGCCCAAAAATCAGAAAGAGGTTGGCCAGAAATGCTGAGTTTGCTAATGTATGCTATACTGCTTTGCCATCTTCAGGTGTTTGTTAAAGATTATCAGCACATTGTGGACCTGACAACCAAAACTTGTGACTGCAGGAGGTGGCAACTGACAGGCATTCCTTGCTGTCATGCAATTAGTTGCCTAAGACATGAGAGGATGATACCTGAATCTGTTCTACTAAACTGCTACTCACTGGATGCTTACAACAATGCATATGCCTACAATATTTGGCCTTGCAAAGATAAGTCGGAGTGGGAGAAAATGGATGAACCACAGGTCCTGCCACCAGTTTATGAGAAAAGGATTGGTAGACCTCCTAAGGCTAGGAAGAAGCAGGCTCATGAGGTACAAGGCAACAATGGGCCAAGGTTGTCTAGGCATGGTGTGACAATACATTGCAAACATTGCAAAGGAGCTGGGCATAATAGTGCTGGATGTAGACTAAAAAAGATGGGTTTTAGTGCAGAAGAAGCACAAGCTTTAGTAGCCACAATAGAAGCCACACTTCACAGAGAGAGAGAGAGAGAGAGAGAGAGGAAGAGGCAATGAGAGCATCTGCTAATAAAGTCCCTGCTGAACAATTGAATGTAAATGAGTCACCAGACCCACTAAACATCTCAAGCACTCAACCACCATCAACTATAGACATGACACAAGGTAGCACCACAATGCTTTCTCAAATGCTTGGAGAGGTTAGATTTCTTACTCATGTAAAAATGTTGTCTTATTCCAAAGAGTACTCTATTCCAAACAATAATGCTTCACTGATATTTTTATTTTTCTGACACAGGAACTCAAGAGAGCTTAATGTCACAACCCCATGGACCTCTACCAGATCCGGCCTTCATCCTATCTAACCAGCCAGTTCAAAGGCCAACTCCACTTAATACTAGCACCATTGCAGGCATGGCTCATTAGCCAAGAAGAGGAAATCATCCACAAGTCGGAAGACTTCATCAAAGAAAACAAAGGCTGCTGATATTCCGTAGTCATTTTTGTGATACAGTGCACTATTTTAAGTACTGAATTTTTTGTATGCATCAGTGTTCAACACTGTTATTTTGGTCTAAATTACAATATGGGTTACCTGTTAACTAGTGCATTAAGATGACAATATTAGTTTGGTCTAAATTACAATGTTGGTTACATGTTATTTTGGTCTAAATTACAATGTGGGTTACCTGTTATTTTGATATGATGGCTTATCGTGATGGCACCATCTCTCTTTTTTAAGCCCCGATGTCACCATCTTTTGATACGTCTAAACGTTATCAATTTTTTTATGCACTCGACGGCCGTGATCACTAATTGGCAACGAGATATGACTTTCAGCAGCCAAGGGAAATACAGGTTCAGTCATATCATATAATGTAGCTGATCCAACTGTTGCCGTTTATCATCACAGTTTGTTTGCCTTTATGTCTTGATCACACAACAGTGCACCCTTCTGAGCGCCACATCCGAATGGTCGTTGATCACCTTCACACGGACGTCTGCTCGCAGTCATGCTGAGGCAGAGGCGGGCGCGATACCGGCGTGTAATTGTCTGCAACCGCAGGATGCCGACGCGCATGTTCTTCAGAGCTTCAGATTCAGATACGCGCTAGGCAGAACGGCAACGGCGAGGCATCGCGGCAATCCAGAAAGAGGAAGGATCGAAAATGATTTAACAAAAATAGATAGGGTTCCAGTTGTAAATATGCAATAACGGTTCAGCATCATAGACCCGTTAGCGGGGTGAATAGAGACCCGAACTAAATTTAAGGATGGCAATGACACACTTTCAAAGTTCGTAGTCCGGGGTGACACAATGAGGTGCATTTTACTCGAAAAAATAAAATGAACTGTTTTTAAGCGAACCCATAGGGAGGCCCCTGCTCTATTTTTTATGTTTATATGGGAACGATTATGTATAGATTACAAGATCCCGCATTAGTTGCATGTAAATTTTCAAAGATATGAAACGATAAAGGTATATTCAGCCAAAACGCAGATAAGGAAAAAAATTGACAATTGATACATGGAGTTAATATTTTCTTTATTATCCCCTTCATTGTATATCAAGTGCAATTGTTTTAATATATGAAATTAAAAAATTTTGCTAGACTTTTTTGAACGCATGTGCCCCATGTGCATCTCTGCAAGTATAATAAAGAAACTAATTAAACGGCGGCGATAGCGCCCACCAGTTTCAAAGCAGGAGATGGTGTGTCCGTGTGTCCGACGTCAGCGACAGAGATGCAAGCCATATAATCGTAATTCAATGCATAGTATAGATACCAAACATAGAAAATATAGTCTCGTATAATGCAATGATGCTTACATATACTTATCCACAACACGCACACAACAACACACTCACACACTTATGCGCAAGCTAAATCCTACCCTACACTCACAAGCATGTGTTGAGGTTGTGCAGTATTCCTGAAGAATCCTCCCGAAATCCGCTTCCGAATTTGAGGTTGTAGCAGTCCAAAAAAATTCTGAAAATTTCTCTCAAAATCAGCTTCCAAAAGGGTTCTGGTGACGGACGCTTCTAGGCATCACTTCAACAACAAAAAAACATCTTGTCGCTGAAGGCCGTGTATGTTTCCACGCGGCCGCGGAGCATCCGGAGATTGAATAATAATGTTTCCTTTGTTTCCCTACTGGGTGGGCGTCCGTGAATAAAATCTGATATGTTTTTATTACTTCTATTCTATGAGGTGCAATGCATGCATGTAAAGAAAACAATCAGCCACATGCAACAGTAATTGAAACTAAAAAAATCTATAAATCATAAATCGAGTATCAAAATTAAATTTCGATTGCGCCATTGGATTTCTGACAATAAAAACTTCGAAACAAGATCTCACTTGACTATATTTTGACAAACTTTTTTATTCGTATTTTTTAATTAAGGTTATATATTCTATTATCGTTAGAACAAAACGAATGAAGTGTCAGAACAAACGAGAACAACCGTCAGAACAAGATCTTATTATAGCATGGCATATAGTGGGTTATGATGTGGAATGCTTGCATGTTAAGAGAAATAATTAGTGGGTTCCATCTATATAGTTGTATATGATATGATATGATGATACGATTATGGAAGGAGGTTGAAAATATATGTTAGTGATCGAGTAATAAATGCTACCAAGTTTAGAAACCATCTAATAAAAGATGAAACGATTGAAATTGTCCACTAATTTAGAATTTGGGTCTTGCATTGTGGTGGGTTTTTCAAATAATTATGGAAGGAGCTTGAAAATATATGTTAATTAATATATGTTAATGTTGTGATCTTGATTGCTTTCAGTATGACATAAACCATACAGCATGAAAGTTTTAGCGGGCACGGAGGCTCGTGGCAAGAAATCTACTATGTATATCGATATGTATCATTAACTTCTAATGCATACCAACATGTGCAATTTAGCTTCTATAAATATATAAAATGCACCATCTTTATTGTATTGCCACTTTGGCATCCAATTACTTCATGCACTTACAAATTCAGGTGAGCGAGTGCTAGTCACAATTACAATAGGATAACGAATGAACCTTCATTATTGCGTCATCATGTCTTGTATGCCTCTCCTCCCCGACCTTGCCGCAACGAGACAGGCCACCATGGTGGCGCAGGACGACCGGTTTCCCCGCGATGCATTGGATTGAGAGGGACAGCGAGGTCACAAGGGGCTTGTCGCAGAGACATGCGGCGGCGCATCGGCCGGCAGTGGAAGCGAGCATGGCGTGGTTGAGTGAAGCCGAGGTCCAGCCGCCGGCGCCTGAGCTCTGCTCGTCGACGTCGCATTGACACATCACAAGATGCAAAACAAGGGAGGGAGGCAGGATGAAGTTAGAGCAGGGGAGGGTGGGACTGTGGGAGTCTTACACGTGGGTTCCACATGTCATGTATCATGTCATCATACCATGTCAGCTTCCATAATGTAGCGTGGAAAATTTGAACCTAGACGACTGACTTCGATAGTTTAGGAAGCTTAAAATGCAATTTTACAGTACGGAACTTGGACGAGAACCACCAAATTGCTTAGTGGCCGGTCATGTAATTTACGCTTTTTTTCATTTATGCACTTGGAATGTACACCATTGTGACATATTCATCGAAGAATTAAAAGACGTCGTCACATATTTGCACTAAATATGTACCTTAGGATTTAAGAGGCACTCAGGCACCAATTTCCACCACTAGCTGCACAGAGGTTGAAACTTAAAAACCTACCGTGAACAGTACCGCTGGTTCAGACTTCAGAGAACATAGCCTTCTCAGGCAACCACACTGTTAGAGTCATTAGTCGCTTGGTCGATCAGTATCAAATTGTCATGGTAGCTTGATCTTGTTGCTGAGATTATAACAGATGGACTGGTCATAATCTGATATGAATCTACGATCTACAGAGAGGAGACGACGGCGAGCTCTCCCACCGTCCAATCCGTACCTCAAGAACCGAGCCACGCCTAGCCCACACCGTCTTGCAGCACTGCCTCCTTGGAGCCTGAAAACAATGGCAATATGCATCGGGGTGCTCAGTTTCTGCAGAGCCATGACAATGATACGACGATCAGGTCAGTCGAGAGATTACCCGTTGCCAGTTAGCAGGATTCATCTTGGGCGCTAAGACCCTGACTGTGTGAACCGCCGCAGCCGAACGGAAACTAGGCTGGTCGCACTCCTTCTCCATCGGCTGCCCGCCAACGATGTGCCTCGAGTACTCCGTCACGGTGGCCGCTCCCGCCCGGTCATCGGTCTCATTTCGGGCATGGCTGAGGAAGAATGTCAATGGCCGAGCGCAAGCGTCATCGGGCCTCCAGGGCCTAGTGTTGAACAAGAATGGCCCGTCAGGGCTGCCCCGATAGGCTTTGAACGTCTGCGAGAGGGATCTCCGGTGATGGGTGGAGCGACCCATGGGTACAACTTCGGCGCGTAGCCCACGCGAGCGGACCACTTGTAGTTGCCCTCTGAGCCGCCACCGCCGCTGTCGTGGTGGTAGCAGAAGGCCTGCTGCAACGATCGGGCCTCGTCGAGCTGGGCTGCGTCGACCAGCAACCGCACCGCATCCAACGCGGTCCGACCATGTGGGCTAATGGGCTCGATGAGGTCCAGGTGATGGAGGGACACCGATGGCGCCCTGGGTGGGCCGATAGAAGCCCATATGCGTCGCCATGGAGATCCATCTGCATATAGTTTTTTTAGCAGAATCTAGCGCCCAATCCTGTATATCTTCCGAAGATAGTATGTATTGGAAATATAATTTACTAGTAGACTAATTAACAACCCACGTAGCCCAACAACAACAGCAAACCCTAGCCACTATCCTCCACCTCTCCCACCCCTGCCCGCCGCCGACCTGCGAGAGGTTGTGCCGCCGCGTCTGGCACCGCCATGAGCGGCCACCTCGGGCGCCACCGTGCGCTGCCTAGAATGGCTAGATGGCGCCGCCGCCACCATCGCCGGCCACTGGAGGTCCGCCGAAGGTGGTGGAGGAAGATGACAAAAATGTTGAACAAATTTTTTCAAAAAATGTTGTTAACATTTTCATGAAAATGTTGATGGAACTGTTTTGAAAAATATTGGATTCAACATTTTCTTTACACAAATATTGGTGCAATTTTTCCAAAAAAAAATTGATCAACTTTTTTTATGAAAAATGTTGTAGCAGTAACACTTTTAAAAATATTATAACATTTTCTAATTAATAATAATAAGGTGGGGTTGTTGAAAAATAATAAACAACAAGTTTAGATATGCTTTGGTAGACCGTAAGTTTCAACAGTCCACCTTCCGGTAGCCCCGGATCCAGGCTGCATATAGTATAGTGAAAGAAACGGAGGATGAGAACAGGGGCGTCCACCTGGTGGAAGCCAGGCTCCCGGGTGAGCGGGATGCCGAGCTCGCTGAGGCAGGCATGGATGCGCTCGTCGCTGCCGTAAAAGTCCCTGTAACGGTCGAGGCAGCCATCGATGGCCTCGGCGAGCTCGGCGGCGGCCGGGTAGCTCACCGCGAACCCGCCGCCGCCGAACGCCATGCCGTACGAGTGCATCAAGTCCTGCGCCACGCTCTCCGATGGCGCCCCGATGTAGTACCCCTGCTCGTGGTCATACTTGCGCAGCACGGCCACCAGATTGTCCGGAAGAACACCGTGTCGTCGTCGCCCATCACGAACCACCTCACCTCGCCGCCGCCGCCGCCGCCGCCGTCCTTCCCTGTGCCATTAGTATTCTCCTCAGCGATGGCCGCGAAGGAATCCGCCACGATCCTCGCCATCCGGGACGCCGCCGCATGGCTTCCGAACCGGGACGCGTCCGTCGAGACGCGGTACGGCGCTCGTCGCCACCTGCCACGGGCCCGCCGGCTCCTCGTCGAGCCAGACGTGGCCACGCATCCGCCCAGGGCGCCACCACAGCTCCACGTACCCGCGGCGGCGCTCACGTCTGAGCCGCGCCGCCGATGCCAAACACAATGTGCGATAGTGATGTCGGTGCGCGAGACGACACCGCCAGCGCTACGCTCGTCTTCATGGTCGGCCGATCTGCCCGCGGAGTCCTGGCATCTCCACCACTGGTACATCAGTTCGCCGGAGCCAGAGCCGGCGCCGCCGCCTGGGACTAAGACGACATACGCAAGGAACGCCAGGGTGCCCGAGATGAGCATGAGCAGCGACAGCGCCACAAGGCGGTGCCGGGACAAAGCCAGAAGCCCAGCGTGGCATTCCATTTGCGTAGAATTATACGTGCCTGCAAAATACCAATGCGGCAATGCCTCGCAGCTTCGAGTTGCTATAAGTCGTGGGGAGTGCATGCCATGCATGCACACAAAAGAAGTCATAAAATGTACATGCAGATCCTTTATTTCGTATACACGCTCGGGGTCATCAAAATGTACATGTATGTGTACGGTTCCCATTCATTGGTGACCTAACTCAAAGCTTTTCTGTTATCGTGATAATGTACTAACGGATCACGTTTTTCTTTTCCTTTTCAGTAAGGAAGCATTTCTATCTACTACTTATCTAGGGAAAAAAAAGAGAAATACAGAGTTCACTTGGTCAGTGGTGGTCTGGTGGAGCTAGCTAAGAGCAACTCCAACAGACTCCGTATTTTGTTAGTTAAATTTGGAGCTTTTTACCTTTCGTAAAAATAGAAAACCACCTAATCCTATGGAGTATTCTAAGAGACTAGGTAAAACTTGGTTCGTATATTCAAAACCCCCTATCGTGTCCACTTTAATCTTATTCAGACGCTCCTATCCTATCCGCGACGCTGACAGCCGCCGCCGCGATATGCACTGTCACGAAAGCCCATCGCGCCTCACGCCGCCACCGCCTCCTTGAGGCTGAAGCTGCGATGATGCCCACGCTGCACCCCCTTCATCGTTCGATCAAATCACTGGTAGAGAGGGAGGCTTTGGTTCGGGCATTTAGTCCCGGTTCAACATTGGAGCCGGGACTAAAGGCCTTTCGTCGACGTGGCCCGAAATACTGGCTGGAGACACCCCTTTAGTCCCGGTTGGTATAACTAACCGTGATAAAAGGGCTGGCTCTCAACGTCTCTTTCCATGATGATTGGCGCGGGCTTTTAGCCGGGGTGGAGTTACCAACCGAGACTAAAGGGGGACCCTTTGGTCTTGGTTGTAACTCCCACCAGTATATCTCGGGTGGAGTTACCAAGGGACTAAAAGCTAGTCTCGGTTGGTAACTCCACGGGACTAAAAGCCAGCGCCCTATAAATCCAGCTTCTTCTTCCTCTTTCTCTTGCCCGAGCCATTCTTCACCAAGAGCTCAAGCTCCTCCTCCATGGCGCCTCAACCTTAGAGAGGTCTTTGCTGAATTTTTTCTTCATCTATTTGTGAAGATTTCTCTCCTCTAAAGTGTTGCCAAGGTTTGATTCTTCTTCCTCCCATCATTTGTTGTGATTAATTTTTTTATATATATTTTAGAGATGGAGAAAATAGAAATCTTAAATCCTAGGTGGGAGGAGCTAATAAGAGATGAGGTTATTTATATACTTTAGATTTAGAAAAAGTGGTTGGCTAAACACTAGCATTCTCTTGTTATCTTTTAAATTGATGTAGAGAAAATTGAATTTTACTTTTTGATATAATGATACCTAGAACTAATTATGATTTTACATTTAGTTAATTTTTTAGAAGTTAGTTTATAAAAAATATGGTCATTAATAATGGAGATAAAAAATGGCCATCAGGTGACCTCTGTATGTCATTATATCACAAGAAATGGCCAGATGTATGTAGTTCACATAGGATGCAATGATTGTCGCGGTTGTGGTACAATGACATACATACAGATGAGGTCACTTGATGGCTATTACAAGGCACGGCATCAATAGCAATGAGTACAAGTCCCGAGCTAAAAGTAGTCAGCTTCTAGCTTTTGAACCTCTGCTTCAAACACATTTATGAATTCACGTATTGTGTTGAGATGATCAACATGTTCAGGAAGAATGTAGGTAGGCCTCCGGTTCTCATCATCCAGTTCATAACGGAATACATCATCAAACTCACCTTCTTCATCTTTGTCTTTGTTTACTTTTTGATATAATGAAACATAGAACTAATTATAATTTTGCATTTAGCTAATTTTTTAGAAGTTAGTTTATAAAAAATATGGTCATTAATAATGGAGATAAAAAATAGCCATCAGGTGACCTCTGTATGTCATTGTATCACAAGAAATGGCCAGATGTATGTAGTTCACATAGGAATCAATGATTGTCGCGGTTGTGGTACAATGACATACATAGAGATGAGGTCACTTGATGGCTATTACAAGACACGACATCAATAGCAATGAGTACAAGTCTCAAGCTAAAAGTAGTCAGCTTCTAGCTTTTGAACCTCTGCTTCAAACACATTTATGAATTCACGTATTGTGTTGAGATGATCAACATGTTCAGGAAGAATGTAGGTAGGCCTCCAGTTCTCATCATCTACTTCATAACAGAATACATCATCAAACTCACCCTTCTTCATCTTTGTCTTTGTTTACTTTTTGATATAATGAAACATAGAACTAATTATAATTTTGCATTTAGCTAATTTTTTAGAAGTTAGTTTATAAAAAATATGGTCATTAATAATGAAGATAAAAAATAGCCATCAGGTGACCTCTGTATGTCATTGTATCACAAGAAATGGCCAGATGTATGTAGTTCACATAGGATGCAATGATTGTCGCGGTTGTGGTACAATGACATACATACAGATGAGGTCACTTGATGGCTATTACAAGGCACGGCATCAATAGCAATGAGTACAAGTCCCAAGCTAAAAGTAGTCAGCTTCTAGCTTTTGAACCTCTGCTTCAAATACATTTATCACGTATTGTGTTGAGATGATCAACATGTTCAGGAAGAATGTAGGTAGGCCTCCAGTTCTCATCATCCAGTTCATAACGGAATACATCATCAAACTCACCCTTCTTCATCTTTGTCTTTGTTATTCTGATTTAAAGGAAATAATTTTGGACTTAATATGATGCGGATGAACCGGCAATGGATGAGCGTCGACACGATCCCGAGTACATTCTTGGCATGCAAGCTTTTCTCGAAGTGGCCAAAGCCAACAAGAACCCAAAGATTCATGTGTTGTCCATGCTACGTATGCGAAAGCGACAAAGACTACTCATGAGGGGACTCTTCACCTCCACTTGATTAAAAGCAGTTCATGGCGAACTATGTGCTTTGGATCGTGCGGTGAAAGAGGGGTTGTGATGGAAGAGAGCGAAGAAGAGGAGGATGATAATAACATTCTGGCGGGCGGCGGGCAAGCTTTGCGGATACTTTAATGGAAGATCTTGAAGAAGAGATCTGGGAAGGCGGCCATGTTGATGATCTTGGTCAAGTTCTAAAAGATGCACAAAGGGACTATGAAAATGATAATGAAAAGGCAAAGCAAAGTTGCGTATGATAGAAGATCATAAAAAACTATTGTACCAGTTGCAAAGCGGGGTCACAAAAGCTTGGTACTACACTTGAAATGTTGCAATGGAAGGCAAAATATGGTGTGTCGATAAAGCATTTGAGGATGCTAAAATTGTGAAGGACAAGCTTCAAGAACAATGAATTACCGTCGATAACATATGAAGCGAAAGCAGTGTGTACCCTCACGGGGTTGGAGGTTCGGAAGATCCATACGCTAATGATTGCATCCTATATCGAGGCAAGGAACATGAGAATTTGGAAGCTTGTCACGTGTGCAAAGCGCTCGTTATAAGATCCGGAGATGATGATCACGGTGCTCTCAAGGGACACCTCCCAAGATGGAAATACCGTGAAGGTTATGTGGTATTTTCCTATAATACCACGTTTGAAGCGTTGTTAGAACAAAGAAAATGCTAAGTTGATGACATGGCACAAAAGTGATCGTAAGCAAGACCACATCTTTGAGACATCCGAGATGGGTCTCAATGGAGAAAGATTGATAGAAAATACAAAGATTTTCTTTGGGAAGCAAGAAACATAAGATTTGGTTTAAGCACGGATGGTTTCAATCCATTTGGTGAGTTTAGCGATGGTCATAGCACTTGGCACATGACACTATGCATGTTCAACCTTCACGGTTGGATGTGCATGAAGCGAAAGTTCATTATGATGCGGTGCTAATCCAAAGTCCAAAACAACACAACGACATTGATGTGTATCTAAGACCATTGGTTGATGAACTATTACTGCTATGGAAGAAAGAAGGTGTACGTGTGTGGGATGAGAATAAGCAAGAGAACTTCAACCTACGAGCATTGTTATTCATTACCATCAACGATTGGCACGCTTTAAGTAACCTATCCGGGCACTCAAACAAGGGATATCGGGCTGCGCCCACTGTTTACATAAAACAGACGGTATTCATCTGAAAAATTGTAAGAAGGTTGTGTATATGGGTCACCGTTGCTTTCTTCCTGAGAAGCATCCCTTAAGGAAGAAAGGTATGCATTGGAAAGGAAAGGCTGATCATCGTACAAAGCCCCCCATTTTAAAGGAGAGGAGATATTTGAGATGGTAAAGGATCTAAGGGTTGTCTTTGGAAAGGGTGATGGTAGTGAACCTGTTCCACATGATGCTAACGGGCGTGCACCAATGTGGAAGAAGAAATCTATATTTTGGGAGTTACCTTATTGGGAAATTCTTGAGGTCCGGAATGCAATTGACGTGATGCACTTGACGAAGAATCTTTATTTGAATGTCCTAGGCTTCTTGGGTTGTTCAGTAACTCTAAGGATACATTGGAAGCACGACGGGACCTGAAAATATCCATAGGAATGAAGCACCTCCGATAGAGGTTGATGAAGAAGCAGATCCTGAGGAGGTTGAGGAGGAAAAACAAGATTACTTAGGTCCTGCTAGTTACACCCTGAGCAAGGAAGAGAAGGACATCATGTTTGATTGCCTAAACAGTATGAAGGTTCCATCTGGCTACTCATCGAATATAAAAGGGATAATAAATATGAAAGATAAGAAGTTCACAAATCTAAAGGCCCACGAGCCCACATGTTGATGACACGGTTACTTCCAGTTGCGTTGAGGGTGTTCTACCAGAGAAAATGCGCTTAGCGCTCGTAAAAGCTTTGTGCATTTCTCAATGCAATTTCACGAAGGCAATCGATCCAAGGAACCTAGTGAAGCTACGAGAATGATGTTGTGCAATGTCTTGTCGACTTTGAGTTGGCATTTCCACCTTCATTCTTCGATATTATGACTCACCTCCGGTGCACCTTGTGAAAGAGATTACTATTCTTGGACCGGTATTCACGCACAACATGTGGCCTTTTAAGAGGTTCATGTCAGTCCTCAAGAAATATGTTCTTAACCGCGTACGTCCGGAAGGAAGCATCGCCAAAGGATATGTAACTGAGGAGGTCGTTGAGTTTTGTGTGGACTTTGTCGACTCAATTGACTCGATTGGGGTTCCAGTATCACGACACGAGGGGAGGCTACTAGGAAAGGGCATCATTGGAAGGAAAGCATGTTTGAGCAATGATACTGATTTGTTCAATAAAGCACACCTAGCTGTTCTACAACAATCAACCTTGGTGACTCCGTATATTGAGGAACACAAGCAGATTATTTCTTCACAAAATCCAACCAAAACCGAAGCATGGGTTACACGCTATCACTTGGAAAATTTCCCCTCATGGTTGAGTGAACAAGTTATTGGTGATTCCACGATTCACCCACAACTCGCTTTGTTAGCGAGGACCTTCTAGCACAATTGTGAAATTCCAAGCTTACGATATAAATGGTTATACTTTTTACACAAGAGACCAAGATCGGAAAACCACACACCAAAATAGTGGTGTCGTATAGGCATACATGGGCGACAACAATAACAAGAACTCGTATTATGGTGTCATAGAAGAGATATGGGAGCTTGAGTATGGGCCACTTAACATCCCTCTGTTTCTTTGCCAATGGGTAAAACTAACTGGAGGTGACATAAGGAAAGATCAATATGGAATGACTAAAGAGGGAAATTTTCCCTTTTGGGGGCTCCAGCGTGAAATCACCCTTTAGTCCTGCGTCTCCTGGCAGTGACAAAGGCCCTTTTATCACGGTTCCTTACGACCCGGGACTAAAGATCTATATAAAAGCGACCCTCCCTCCATCACTTGGCCACTTTTTCATTCGATTCGCCGCCATAATCGTCGTAAATCGTCCTCTCCTCACGGCCGTCATCCTCCCGACCACGCCTTATGGCGCCCGAATTCTCCGCCGCCGACCTCCGAATCCGCCATCCACCGACCATGACCTGCGCCGTCGCCACGCCGGTCATGCCGTCGGCCCGAACCAGCGGCTTCCTCCCACTGCCCGGCCTCTGGGGCTCCTCCTCGCGTCGACCTCCTCCCATCCTCCTCCTCAGCCGTCCTCCCGGCCTCAGAACTCCCGCATCGCAGCCCTTGTTGCCGCCCGGCTGTGTCGTCGCCTCCGCCCGCGCATCAACATCGTCTGTCCCACTCCGTCACCTCGTCCTGCTGCCTCTGCCTTCAGCCTCACGGTCGTCCTCCCAAGCCGGTGGCGCTCCCTTCCCCCGTGGGCGTGCAAGCCCTGCCCCAAATTTTAATTGGGAGTTTGGGACTTCCTGACGCAAACAAATGAATTGTTTGCGTCAGCAATTTTTTAAATTTCATTTGAAGATTAAATTTAAGTATAAAATTATACTAAATATGTGTATAATAATTCTAATTAAATATGTCTCTCCCCAGCATTACCGACCGCCATCTCTCCCCGGCTCCCCACTACCTCGTCGGCCACGCGGGATCCTGCATTGTCTCGCCCGGCTCCTCGCCGACTCGGTGGCGACACTACCGATTCTAGAAATAGATAGAAATTATTGTACATTCTCATAAATTCGTGTCGATTCATAGAAAATTACTGTTTATTCTGGTTGATTCTAGAAATAGATAAAAATTATTGTATATTCTCATAAATTCGTGTCGATTCATAGAAAATTACTGTTTATTCTAGATGGATACTAGAAATAAATAAAAATTATTGTATATTCTCATAAATTTGTGTCGATTCATAGAAAATTAGTGTTTATTAGATAGAAATTATTGTATATTCTCATAAATTCATGTCGATTCATAGAAAATTACTGTTTATTCTTGTTGATTCTAGAAATAGATAAAAATTATTATATATTCTCATAAATTCGTGTCGATTCATAGAAAATTACTGTTTATTCTAGATGGATAACAGTGACAACGATGAAAGGATTATAGAGGACATTATTGCTCGCGGTGCAAATGCCTTTGCAACCTACACGGACGAGGAGTGTAACCAGGCAGACATGTTCCTCAACATAAATATGATTGGTGAAGGAGGCGTCGCCGCCGATGACCTTGCAAATAACGAGAAAGACATAGCCGACTCGAGGAAAATAATGAGGACCTTGAGGATGCTAATGCAGAAGGTTCCAACGAGGTATACATATCATGCATTAAGTTCATTAGTATTAATTCGATAACCCCATTTCTTACATAAATAAATATCGAATATGCATGGTACTTGTGAAACGGATCGACGACGAAAAAGTCCAAGAGAGGTCGTACACAACTAATCGTCGGCGATGTGATGTATCGTATCACGGAGGTGTCAGAGCTTGGCCAGCCTTGTGCTCCAAAAAAAATCAAGGACAAGTTCGTGTCTCAATGTGGGGCCATTGTAAGGGACAACGGGCCCATCAAGTATAGAGAATGGAAGGGAAAACCAAGTAATCCATACGTAGTTCTCGATAAAAGACCGGTGTGGAATGATGTGCTAAAACACTTCACACTTCACGAACACAAACCTTGTTAAGGGTTGGACTCTAGCGAAGATGGCAACTCAATTTTAGAATTTCAAGAAGAAGTTGACTAGAGATTTTATCAAGAACAACCGAACTCTAAATTGGGATGAATATCTGAAGATAAAAGATCACTAGAAGTCCTTTGTTGAATACAAGAAAAGTGAATTTTTTGCCCAAAAAAGTGCACAAGGGAAGAAACGATTGCGATGAGAAAGGGAGTACAACCATCGTCTTGGTCGAGGTGGTTCTGCAATTCCCAAGTGGCGGAAGATGGAACAAGACCTTATCGCCAAAGGTATCATATCAGCGGTCTTTCACTGGCCCGATCGATCGAAGAATTAGTATTATGCGCATGGAGGCAGATTGAACCCGGATGATGGTACCCTTGAATTCCTCGTTACGAGAGAAGGCACTTGAGTTAATGAAAAAAATAGAAGATGTCAGAGCTGGTAGATTGAAGGTTGACAGAGAAATGGATGAGCTCACTATGGCGCTCGGGAATCCAGAACACCCAGGACGTTGCAGGGGCTACGGGGTGGTGCCGTGGAAGTATGCTTTCAAGGGAAACCTCGATAGCTATAAAAGTCGCAAAAGAAGAAAAGAGCACGAAGAGGAGCATTGGCGCCAAATGATGGAGCAAAGACTTAAAGAACAAGAAGAAAAGATGCGGTAGAGATTGAGCGGTAGTAACGATATCTCAAATAGCCCAATCACGAACCGCCAGTACCCCTGGATCCGTCATTAGCCCTTCCGCTCGCAAAAGCAGTTGTGCTTCTACCGAGGTTGCACCAGGTGCTTGCATAGAGGTCGCACCAGGTGCTTGCACAGAGGGCCCTGAAGAGCCGAGGGCAATCGAAGGAGTTCCAGTGGATGACAACCAACAATACCACATGGATTTTCTCTGTCGGTGCACCCCATGTGAGCTGCACAAGCCATTCGGCAACATCACAATGCAGGTATATATAAATATAATTATTACATGCAATTAGCTCAACTTTTGATGCATCACTTAGTAAATGTAATAAATTCCTTATTTCTCTACATAAATAGGTGGCGTACGGAAGTGCTTTTGCGCATTTTCACAGATGCTAGCCACGGCATGTTGATTCCACCGGCTATGCCTCGGTTTCGTGGAGGAGATTTGTCGACCACAATTTGAAGATCTAGAGCTAGACATCCCAGGAGGTGCGGGGAAAGGACACTCAAGGATGCGGTTCACGGTATCATATTGTGGCCCAAACGTTACATTATAATCCCAGACGGAGGATCAATCCCTCCTCTGATCCCCGCGCGACCATCGTCATCTCTAGGTCGTCCTCACGACCTTCAATATCACCTCGCTCACCGTCTACACAAGAACCATTATTCAATTCCGGAGGTGCGAGCTCCAGCCATGATATTGACATCAATCCCGAATCACCTCCAAAAAAGCAGAAAAAACCAATGGCGGCAAAGCAAGTGCCATCAAAAGCAGAAAAAAACACCAAAGCACCATGAGAAAAACCTCCCAGCCACCAAAGCACATCAGAAAAAACCGCGAAACCACCGCAGAAAAAACCACCAAGCCACGAAAGCACAACCGAAAAAACCGTTAGAGCACAGTCTTCCAACCCAGTGCAACCACCAAAGCTGAAAAAATCACCAACAATAAAGAAAATGGTTGAGCCCATCAGCAAAAGGAAGCTAGCATGGGAGACGATAGAAGAAGAAGGAAAAACGACGATCGGTGCCCAACATGTGCATGAATTTTTCAACAATCTGAATACAAAACAGCAACAGAGGGAGCTCGAGAAGACCAAAAAAGTAGATCCGGCCAAACTTGGGTTTTTCAAACTAATGAGTGAAAACAGCAAGAAACTGATGCCCAAACTAGCGTCGACGTCGTCTAAAGAAGATGCGTCGATGAGCAACCAGACTTACGTTGCCTCCGGCCTCAATGCACATGAACGAGCTCTAGCAGAAATGCATACACAACAAGTAGTGCAGGTCCTTGATTTCATGGAACAAACAAGGATGCCTTTAAGTGTTGCACTCGGCCATGAAGAACCACCCGGGATCCAAGTTTAGTTTCGGTGTAGATGGTCCTTTATTCGAGAAAACCTCTTATCCGTGCCGAGGCTGGTATAGCTCTCACCTAAGATGTACAAATTTCATGAGTGGTACATGCGACAATCAGTGAGGCGTACATAGCATAGGTATGCTTGCTAGACCGAAGATTTTGCCACGAAGGCAACAAGGTGGTCAGCGGAATTCGAGAGATATTTATGAAGTTTACCATCTAGGCGCCATGAATACCGATCTTATCGGTAAACGCTTGGTAAGTACGTAAGTGGTATTTTTTATGTTTATTAATAAATTTATTACGTATGTGGATTTACTAATTAACTTTGTATTTCATTTTTTTAGCCTGCAAAAACAAGAGATGCAAAAAAAGAATATTGCCAGTATTGATTTCATGGACCCATCAAAAGTCAATGAGTTTGAGGTCAAGCATCAACCAGACACAACAATCACGACAATCTATAGGACCTTGTCTAAGTTTCATGACAAGGATCTCATACTACTACCTTTCAGCTGCAAGTATGTGCGATTGGCATCTAATTGTCCTTGCTAATTCTATTTAGTTCTAATTTGTATGAGTATTATGACCATGTATATACAGTTTCCACTGGATTCTTATGATCATTCAAGTCGACAATAGCAGCGTCATGGTGTGGGATTCATTGAGAAAAAACCCCGTAAGTTACCAAGACCTTCAAAATATGTTTCAAGAGTAATAATTATATCTAAGACGTTCTTTTAAATGCAATATATATATATATATATTACTAACACATTATCTTTCATTAATTTTCCTCAGAGCTTGGGAAAAATTCATTGCAAAGAAAGAAGGTGAATTTAAACCAACAATTACATTCTATACTGATTATCTGGTACGTAATCCAAATAACAACTTCAGATTTGAGAAAATTTAAATTTTATCACACTTATATTTCATAACATTTTCTCCTATCCACTTTAGTGTTTGAGATAGGAACAAGGAAATAATTTATGTGGATACTATGTCTGTGAGCACATACAATGTTTGGCAAGTGCAAAGTTCGGAAATTATGATGTAAGTTAATTAAATAAACCTATTAATAATACATCATTTCCTAACCGCTTCTATATTAAATTGTTGGGTGTAATATATTAACATATTTGCACATTACAGATGGATATGGTTAAGGACGAGGTCATTCAGAAGGATCGTCTTTCCGCGATTCAAGAAAGTCTCTTGGGATTCCTCTTTGAGGAGGTGGTTATTCCAACAGGAAAACATCATTATGATGGATCTAAAAAATCCAATAGAGACTAGAAATTTGAAGTGAACGATATTTTGATGTATAAATACTATCTATTTTGATGTGTATATTTCTAAGTTTATGTAGATACATAAGTTTATATACAAGTCTAAGTGCGTATATGGTATATATAGACAACAATTACGTATATGTATACGTAATATGGTATACATATATACAAGTGCAAATACATATACGTACATATATGGGTTAGACAACAATTAGAATATACGGTCAAATCGAAAATAGCAAAAAAAAAGAGAGACGAGACCCTTTAGTCACGGTTGGTATTACCAACCGAGACTAAAGTGTCTGCAGCTGGCGACCCCCCTTTAGTCTCGGTTGGTAACACCAACCGGGACTAAAGGACCCCTTTAGTCCCGGTTCGTTCACCCGGGACTAAAGGACCCCTTTAGTCCCGGTTCGTTCACCCGGGTCTAAAGGGGGGCCTTTTGTCTCTCATCATTAGTCCCGGTTTGACATGAGAGATCTATTCCCTCTACCAACCGGGACTAAAGCCCCTCTCCCTACCAGTGAATCGATTTGAGTTACTTGACTAGCTCTCCGTATACAATTTGTATTTCGTAATCCTGTACGATTCATCATGTATGAAGGATTTAATTTGTTCTAGCATGCAACAATTTTGCATCAGATCTTAACAAACCTGCCTTTTCCCACAAAATTCGATTCACCTGAGAGGCTGGGACTCTTGGGTACTGCATAGGAGCGAGCAAAAACAAACAACAAGATGGGCAGCGTGCTCAGATTGGAGCGCTGAAGATCAGACACACATACCAGACGCAAATTATTTTTTGAAGCTTTTTTCTTCCTCAGTCGGTGAGGGAACGGCGCCGGCAAGACATGGCGGCAGTGCGAGCAGTAGCTCCTCTCGATCCCATCTGACCTCGCCGCCGTCCTGCTCCGGCACTTCAAGTGGAGAAGAACCAAGCACTACCCCAAGTGCCGGCAGCCGATTGAGAAGAATTGCCACCACCAGTGCTCGCGCAACGACTACGACCAGTCGCAGGAGCTCTCAGCAGCAACAAGTCCGACGCTGGGAGCCAGGGCACGGCGCCGGGAGAAAACGCAACAAAAAAGAGGGAAGGGCGCGGGAGAGGCCGAGATAGCGCGGGAGAGGTCGGGAGCGGGCGGGACGAGGGGTGTAGCGAGGGCGCCGCCCTCGTCAATTTTGGCTAGCGAGGCCGCTTGGATGACGAGCGTGATTGCGAGGGAGGTTTTTTACGGTACACAATACGACCCAACGGTCGTACGGTTGTATTATCGGTTTTTCTCTATGGATAAAATAGTAATTTGATAGATATATATTATTTGGAAAAAAGATTCCCCGCTGCCCCTTGTACTATCTACAACATTTCATATATTTCATTTCCTATATACAACAATACCATTTTACATTTTTGATAATACCCTTATACTACCCATACGACCTTTGAATACTACCGG
Organism: Cenchrus purpureus; assembly: GCA_022644695.1. Taxonomy (NCBI): domain Eukaryota; kingdom Viridiplantae; phylum Streptophyta; class Magnoliopsida; order Poales; family Poaceae; genus Cenchrus; species Cenchrus purpureus. Next base: position 85,937,224 of record CP053459.1, read on the forward strand.
ACAGCCTAAAAACCAGTCGTATAGAATTAATCTCAACCGTCGGATCCTTACATATATGTCATTTTCTATTACATACGAGTCCTTTTTCAACCGGTCGTACAGGTCATATTGTGTACCGTAAAAAACCTCTTGCGAGGAGAGGTGAATACCGAGTCTGTTGGAATGCTTTTTCACCTCTTAATCTCTATTTTTACAGTTTCAGACTCTTTTAGCTAATCTGTTGGAGGAGTTGCTCTAAGTAGCTATGTCTAGGAGGCTCTTCTTTGTTTTGGGGGTTCTAGGTGAGGCTCCATTGTTTTGGAGAGAATTCCCTATTGGTTTAAAACAAATGATCTCTTCCTTTCCTGACTAAAAAATTTGTTCCTTCCTTCCTTGTTATCATTTCAACTTTCCTTCTTTATCCGACACTCCATCCCATTTTCCATCCATCCGCCGTTAAAGTTCATAAGAAAAGACCATTTTGCTTCTATGTGGGCCCCACATCCACCCTTCTACTCCTCCCTCCTCCCCTCTCTCTGAACACCACATCCTCCGGGACATAAGCTCCGCCCACGCGAGCTCCGCGCGCTAGCACCCACGACGACCAGAGCTTAGGTTGAGCTCTCAACTGCGCCGCCGACAACCATGGCCGCCGTCGAGCGGTGGCGGACACGGCGGCAACACGTCGGCAGCGGTGCGCGACGTATCTCGAGCAACCACCATCGAGCTCCCCTACCGACTGCGTCCCATCCGCCCACCCTCCTTTTCCTCTCTCTCCTCCGGAGCGCGACGGATCTCTAGTAGCCCACCGGCGGAGCATGCATCAAGCGGAGGAGCGTGGAGTAGGGTGACGCCTCGAGCTCTCCGGCGGGGACGGTGGCCTCAAGGCCGGCGGATCAAGCGACCCCGCCCCCCAGAACGGCGGAGGAACCTCAAGCAGGGGTAGCGGCGACACTCGGCGCTCCTCCAGTCCTCCCAGCTGCAGGGGCAGCGCACCGACGCCACTCCCTCCCAGCGGTGGCAGGCGGCTCCCGACCTCGATCTGCCTAGCGTCGGAGATCCAAGAGCAGTCGTCGTCCATGGAGCTCCCTCTCCTCTCTGCTCCACAGCTTGAGGTGTTCATGCCATGAGAAAAGGGGGGAGGGAGGAAGGTGAAGGGTGGGTGTGGGGCCCACACAAGGGTAAAATGGTTTTTTCCTATGAACTTTAACGGTGGATTGATGAAAAATGAGATGGAATGTCAGAAGGAAGGAAAGTCGATTCATGCGTGGTGTCGATGACCACAGTGGGGAAGTGCATGATTGGCATGGGCGGCGTGACGGCGACCCGGTGCAGTGGGAGGCGTGGCAGTGAGGTAGGCAGGGGGAGAGAAGAGGAGAGGAAAGAGAAGTGTGGCTGCCACATTCTTCCAGTGGGGTAAAATCGTTTTTTCACATAGCATTTCACGATGAAAAATCTAACGGAGTATGCCCTTATTAAACATGAAACGATAAAAACATTGAGAATCCCAAAACAGAAATTAGTAATTTTTTCTGGTGTTAAATAGGAAAAGTGTGATGAGAATCAAAGCTGGCACTTCTACGGACTCGTGTTCGTGTCATGATCCACCACCTAAGTTCATGTTTTGCGATCGTTTCTTGCAGTGTACTAGCCGCTAATCTGGCCAGGCTTGGGATCGGAGCATTAAGAGTGTTTATTTAATAGTTTGTTAAATTTTACTTGTTAAATCTTGTGTTTTTTCAACTTCTAAAAAGATATATCAAGTAAAAAAAGTAAAAAAATAAATAAAAAGAGTGCATCTCCAACAATTTGGTATAATTTATTCGTGAGACTCAGATATATCTTATATCAGGAACAGAGAAACAAAATTATGTTTATGTCCTTGCACATCTTGAAAACTTACATCAATAACCCTAAAATAAAAACAAAATTATTTTTATGTCTTTTCATCTCTTCTAATACGAGAGAATAGAGATGTGTTGGATGGGAGAGCGCATACGCTCTTTTTCCCAATTTAATATAAATGATAATCTAAGATCCGAACTGTTGAAGGAGATTTTTTCTGTTTTTATTAAGAAAAATAAGAATCCCAACAGCTGGGAACACGCGGCCGAGACATCTAAGTATCTGAGCTGAGGTGATCGCCGATTTGGTTGGCGCGATCCGATCCTGTGGCTGTGAGAGGCGAAGTGATCGTGTCCGTGACGTCAGAGGTGATCGTCGTAGCCTCGTAGGCTGTTGGCTGGATTCACGGGCGCGCGCGGGCTAGAATTAATGCTAGATTGGTTTTGCTTCCCCAGCGGCGTCATCGCTACCTCCGGAGCCTCATCCGAAAAGGACACCGTCGTGTCTCTCCTCCTCGGCACCACCGGTACCACCAATCTTGGCCGGGCCATGGAGGCTGCACCCACACCCGCGCCGGCGCCGCCGACGGGGCCTCACGTGCTCGTCGTCCCCTTCCCAGCGCAGGGCCACACGCTGCCACTCCTCGACCTGGTCGCCCTCCTCGCAGCGCGCGGCCTCCGTCTCTCAGTCGTCACCACCCCGGCAAACCTCCACCTCCTCTCCCCTCTCCTCGCCGCGCACCCCGCCGCCGCCGTGCGCGCCGTCACCTTCCCGTTCCCGTCGCACCCGGCGCTCCCCCCGGGCCTCGAGAACACCAGAGGCTGCGGTCCGGGGGAGTTCCCCACTTTCATCGACGCCTTCGCGGGGCTGCGCGAGCCCGTCCTCGCGTGGGCCAGGGCGGCGGCGCAGACCGACGACCCCGTCGTGGCCGTCGTGGCCGACTTCTTCTGCGGGTGGGCTCAGCTGCTGGCCCGCGAGATCGGCGCCGCGGGGATCGTGTTCTCGCCGTCGGGCGTCCTCGGCACCGCCGTCATGCACTCCATCTTCCGCCGCCTCGTGAGGCGGCCTCCTGGCAGCGCCGACGATGACGATCGGTTCCGCGTCGCGTTCCCGGGGATCCCCGGCGAGCCATCGTTCCAGTGGAGGGAGCTCTTGATGATGTACGTGAACTACATGGCGGGCGCTCTGGAGGAGAAGGTCGGCGAGTCAGTCAGGCAGAGCTTCCTCTGGAATCTGCAGGAGAGCTGGGGATTTGTGTCGAACACGTTCAGGGCGCTCGAGGGCAGATACCTTGACCAGCCGCTCGATGATCTCGCCTTCAAGCGCGTCTGGGCGGTGGGCCTGGTGGCTCCGGACACGGATGACGAGGCAGCTGTCGGGGCCGCCGATCTCATGGCGTGGCTGGAAGCCTTCCCGGAAGCCTCGGTCGTGTACGTGTGCTTCGGGAGCCAGGAGGTGCCGACCCCACCAGCGGCAGCGGCGCTGGCCGAGGCCCTGGAGCGCAGCGCCGTGCCGTTCGTGTGGGCCGTGGGCGGCGCCGTGGTACCGGAGGGCTTCGAGGCGCGCGTGGCGGGGCGTGGGCTGGTGGCGCGCGGGTGGGCGCCGCAGGTGGCGCTGCTGCGGCACGCGGCGGTGGGATGGTTCGTGACACACTGCGGCTGGAACTCGACGCTAGAGGCGGTGGCGGCGGGGGTGCCCATGCTGGCGTGGCCCATGACGGGGGACCAGTTCTTCGACGCGCGGCTGCTCGTGGACAAGGCCCGCGTCACGGTGCGCGCGTGCGAGGGCGGCGTCGGATTCGTCCCCGACGCCGGCGAGCTGGCGTCCGTGCTGGACGACGCGGTCGGGGAGAAGGGGCGCGGGACGAGGGCGCGTGCCAAGGAGCTCGCGGAGGAGGCCGCGCGCGCGGTGAAGGAAGGTGGGAGCTCGTTTGCTGATTTGGAGGGGTTGGTGCAGGAGATTCGGAAGCTTTGCAGCTGAATCAAAATTCAGAGCACGCGGATTGTCAGGACAGGACTTTGGCTTTGCTGCAAGTATTCGTCATCAAGAAATAAAGCGCAGATACCGGTAGTGGTAACAGTAGCATACTGTCTGAGAATAACAGATCGATTGCTCTACTGCACATACTTGGGAAATGTTTAGTTCCCCTTCGAATTTTTTTTAGAAAGAGTACTAAATGAGATTTATTTGCAAGATCTTTTCACAGCTCTAGTAACACTCTCTTCATCAGGAAGATTTGCTGTGGCATGCAGAACGATTAGAGGCATCATCAGTAGTAACTACCATTTGCCATGTCTGCAGACGATAAATTCAGTTTGGCTGTATGTTTGCAAAGCTGACCAACTAAATGGCACATGCTTAGCTCCCATCTGCCACTTATCCTACACCGTGCAGATCGAGCTGCATAATCAAAGGGGCAGTTGAAGTGGCTCGGCTCATCAAGAATCAAGATGCAGCTCGCTTACTCAGAAAAGCACCCAAACTGGCATATTCTGATTGAATAAACAAGTTGCATCATTGCATGGATGTGCAGATGCGCAAATTCGCACCGCAAATGCACTATTCACTCATCACATCTAGTCATATCTTCTATCACAATATGCATCCTAATGCGCAACACTTTTACACTAAAATTACACTGTTTATCTGCGCAAATTTAGAAGTGCACGTGATGTTTAGAAGCGCAAATTTGCATAGATGAATAGTGTATTTGTACCGTAAAAGTGTTGCAGAAGTGCATATTAGTGTGCGTGCTATGAGAGAATATATGACTCGATATGATAGGTGAATCGTGATGCCACCGGCAGAGAGTGTAAGAGCATGGTCAGCTCGATTTTTCGTAATTTTGGAGCTGGCGGTTGACTTTTGTTAGCACTTCAACTAATGCTGCGCTGGACGATTATTTTCCACTCCCATACCTAAATTTACGAGGCCTGGTGCGAAACATAAATGGTCCCTATATTTTCAAAATATAGATAATAAAAATGCAGATTTTGCCTTTTTTTTGAAAGCATAATGCAGATTTTGCTAAATGTTGATTGCGTGTGCGTTCGCGCCAGCCTCGTGCATAGGTGTCGATGAGTCAATGGAAGGTGAGGCTGTGGTTGAAATTGCATCGCGCCCACTGAGCTATTGGACTTGTATCGGAAATGGCTGGATGGTAGCAACTCCAACAGTTTGGCAAATCAATTTGGCATCTATCTAATTTTGGTAAAACGAGAAAAATTGACCTCCAACAGTTTGACAAATCAACTTGGCAAAAATAGAAACTTGGCAAAACTCACCTCCCCACGCGCATATATGCGCGCGCGGATCGTGATTGCCGTCGGTGTTTCCCTGTAGGTGGGAGGGTGAAAAAATAAATAAAGAATAAAGAATGATTCCTGATGTAAGTTTTCAAGAGGTGGAAGGGCATAAACATAATTTTGTTTCTCTCAGGATTCCTGATGTAAGTTAAATCTGGATTTGACAAGTTAATTATGCCAAATTGTAGGAGATGAACTCTTTTTTAGATGCCAATCTTTTTTGCTAACTTCCAAAACACAAGATTTGCCAAGTAAAATTTGGCAAACTCTTGCAGATGCTAATATGCTTTGTGGGCTCATTGCTTCTTAGGATGGTCATTTATTGGAGGATCAGTTGTGCCGTTTGCACCATGTAATGGACGGGACAGGTATTTTTTTTACTAGGGATGAAAATAACACATATTGTGGTAAACAAATCGTAATAATATAATTAAAAAACCACCTTTAAATGTGAATTTAATGGTATCATTTATTTTCATATAAAATATTCCCATAATATTAACCTAATTGTTGTCAAGAGGCTTGAAATGCGTGTGTGCACCTTTTAAAAAGAACTGTCCGATCTGTCCGCGGAGTCCTGGCATCTCCACCACTGGTACATCAGTTCGCCGGAGCCGGAGCCGGCGCCGCCGCCTGGGACTGGGACTAAGACGGCATACGCAAGGAACGCCAGGGTGCCCGAGATGAGCATGAGCAGCGACAGCGCCACAAGGCGGTGCCGGGACAAAGCCAGAAGCCCAGCGTGGCATTCCATTTGCGTAGAATTATACGTGCCTCGGTGCCTGCAAAATACCAATGCGGCAATGCCTCGCAGCTTCGAGTTGCTATAAGTCGTGGGGAGTGCATGCCATGCATGCACACAAAAGAAGTCATAAAATGTACATGCAGATCCTTTATTTCGTACACGCTCGGGGTCATCAAAATGTACATGTATGTGTACGGTTCCCATTCATTGGTGACCTAACTCAAAGCCTTTTCTGTTATCGTGATAATGTACTAACGGATCACGTTTTTCTTTTCCTTTTCAGTAAGGAAGCATTTCTATCTACTACTTATCTAGGGGGCAAAAAAAGAGAAATACGGAGTTCACTTGGTCAGTGGTGGTCTTGTGGAGCTAGCTATGACTAGGAGACTCTTCTAGTCTTCTTTGTTTTGGGGGGTTCTACTGTTCTAGTGGAGGCTCCATTGTTTTGGAGAGAATTCCCTATTGGTTTAAAACAAATGATCTCTTCCTTTCCTGACTAAAAAATTTGTTCCTTCCTTCCTTGATTATCATTTCAACTTTCCTTCTTTATCCGGCACTTCATCCCATTTTCCATCCACCCACCGTTAAAGGTCATAGGAAAAGACCATTTTGCTTCTATGTGGGCCCCACATCCACCCTTCTACCTCCTCTCTCTTCCTCGGGACATAAGCTCCGCCCATGAGCTCCAACACCATGACGACGGAGCTTAGGCCGAGGTCTCTGCGCCGGCCGGCAGGCAATGCCGGCGACCACGGCGTGGCGGCGCGGTGATGGAGGCGGCAAGACGCCGTGGCAGCGGTGTGTGCGTATCTCGAGCAGCCACCATCGAGCTCCCCTACCGACTGCGTCCCATCCGCCCACCCTCCTTTTCCTCTCTCTCCTCCGGAGCGCGACACATCTCCAACAGCCCACCAGCGGAGCGTGCATCAAGCAGAGGAGCGTGGAGTAGGGCGACGCGTCCTCGAGCTCTCCGGCGGGGACGGTGGCCTCAAGGCCGGCGGATCGAGCGACCCCGCCCCCAGGACGGCGGAGGAACCTCAAGCAGGGGTAGGGGCGACACTCAGCGCTCCTCCAGAGTCCTCCCCCTCCCTAGCTATGGGGCATCCATGGAGCTCCCTCTCCTCCCTGCTCCACAGCTTGAGGTGTTCACGCCATGAAAAAGGGGGAGGGAGGAAGGTGAAGGGTGGGTGTGGGGCCCACACAAGGGTAAAATGGTTTTTTCCTATGAACTTTAACGGTGGATTGATGAAAAATGAGATGGAATGTCAGAAGGAAGGAAAGTCGATTCATTGCCGATGGCGATGCCGTGGTCGATGACCACAGTGGGGAAGTGCATGATTGGGGCGACCCAGCGTGCACGGGAGGCGTGGGCGATGAGGTGGCGGGGAGAGAAGAGGAGAGGAAGGAGAAGTGTGGCTGCCACATTCTTCCAGTGGGATAAAATCGTTTTTTCACATAGCATTTCATGATGGAAAATCTAACGGAGTATGCCCTTGTCAAACATGAAACGATAAAAACATTGAGAATCCCAAAACAGAAATGAGTAATTTTTTCTGGTGTTAAATAGGAAATGTGCGATGAGAATCAAAGCTGGCTCTTCTACGGACCCGTGTTCGTGTCATGATCCACCACCTAAGTTCATGTTTTACGACCGTTTCTTGTAGTGTACTAGCCGCTAATCTGGCCAGGCCGGCTGGGATCACGGCATTAAGAGTGTTTATTTAATAGTTTGTTAAATTTTACTTGTTAAATCTTGTGTTTTTTCAACTTCTAAAAAGATATGTCAAGTAAAAAAAGGCAAAAAAAAGAGTGCATCTCCAACAATTTGGTATAATTTATTCGTGAAACTCAGATATATCTTATATCGGGAACCTAACTGAGAAACAAAATTATGTTTATGTCTTTCCACCTCTTGAAAACTTACATCAGGAACCTTAAAATAAAAACAAAATTACTTTTATGTCTTTTCATCTCTTCTAATATGAGAGAATAGAGATGTGTTGCAGATCGGAGAGCGCATAGGCTCTTTTTCCCAATTTAAAATAACGTAAATCCTAAATGAAGAGGGCTCTCCGTTTAGTCTTAGAGCGAGAGCCCCTTAAATTTGGGAAAAAACAAGGTAATCAATAGAGGGCAATCCAGAAAAGGCAAAAAAAAGTAACAAATGCAAGCAAAAAGTAACTTCATCTGCTCCATCTCCGGTGGTTGGTGGTCGCCAGGCCGGCGGCCAGTGGACCTTAGGGTTTGGGTTAGGGTTTGGGGTTGGGGTTAGGGTTTGAGTTTCGGGGTTGGGGGATTTTCATGACCTGGACCTAGAGGGAGGTCCGTGGGCGCCGGGCCGGCGGTGGTGGTGGGGTGTGGGCGGGCAGCGGGCGGTGGCGTGATGCCCAGGGAGTGAGTGGAGGAGGCCGGTTGGGCGGGGTTGGCGGCGGAGGCGATGGACAAGCGGTGGCGAGGTCCGAGGCGGTCCGGTGGCGGCGAGTCGTGGGCGGCGGATCCGTGGGCGCCGGGAGCCGAGGAGAGGCAGGGGAGGCGGGGCAAGCAACAGAGAAGTTAGGAAGGGCGGGGTGGAGGGGGAGGGGCGGTTGGTGGGCGGCGGTCGGCGGCGAGGTCACCGCCGGCCGTGGGGTGGTGGTGGAGGCCAGCGGTGGCGGGGTTGAGGAGGAAGAGGAATGGAGAAGGCGTGGGCTTCAAATCCGGCGGCGTACACGTTCGCGTCGCGAGGAAGACGAAGCTGAAGCCGGGGAAGGGAGACAGATAAGGTTCGCGTGGGTGGTGGGGTCGTGCGGGTGTGGGCCTCTGGGGTAAGGTGGTGGGTCTGACCTCTCGGCTTAAGGCTAAAGCGAGAGCGATCGCCACCGAGTCACGTCCTTAAAATAAATGACAATTTAAGATGGGAACGGTTGAAAAAGATTTTTTTTCAAGAAAAAATAAGAATCCCAACAATTGGGAACACGCGGCCGAGACATCTGAGCTGAGGTGATCGCCGATTTGGTTGGCGCGATCCGATCCTGTGGCTGTGAGAGGCGAAGTGATCGTGTCCGTGACGTCAGAGGTGATCGTCGTAGCCTCGTAGGCTGTTGGCTGGATTCACGGGCGCGCGCGGGCTAGAATTAATACTAGATTGGTTTTGCTTCCCCAACGGCGTCATCGCTACCTCCCGGAGCCTCATCCGAAAAGGACACCGTCGTTTCTCCTCCTCGGCACCGTACCACCAACCAATCTTGGCCGGCCATGGAGGCTGCATCCACACCCACACCCGCGCCGGCGCCGCCGCCGGGGCCGCACGTGCTCGTCGTCCCCTTCCCAGCGCAGGGCCACACGCTGCCTCTCCTCGACCTGGTCGCTCTCCTCGCAGCGCGCGGCCTCCGTCTCTCAGTCGTCACCACCCCGGCAAACCTCCACCTCCTCTCCCCTCTCCTCGCCGCGCACCCCGCCGCCGCCGCCGTGCGCGCCGTCACCTTCCCGTTCCCGTCGCACCCGGCGCTCCCCCCGGGCCTCGAGAACACCAGAGGCTGCGGTCCGGGGCAGTTCCCCACTTTCATCGACGCCTTCGCGGGGCTGCGCGAGCCCGTCCTCGCGTGGGCCAGGGCGGCGGCGCAGACCGACGACCCCGTCGTGGCCGTCGTGGCCGACTTCTTCTGCGGGTGGGCTCAGCCGCTGGCCCGCGAGATCGGCGCCGCGGGGATCGTGTTCTCGCCGTCGGGCGTCCTCGGTACCGCCGTCATGCACTCCATCTTCCGCCGCCTCGTGAGGCGGCCTCAGGGCAGCGCCGACGACGACGATCGGTTCCGCGTCGCGTTCCCGGCGATCCCCGGCGAGCCGTCGTTCCAATGGAGGGAACTCTTGATGATGTACGTGAACTACATGGCGGGCGCTCTGGAGGAGAAGGTCGGCGAGTCGGTCAGGCAGAGCTTCCTCTCGAATCTGCAGGAGAGCTGGGGATTTGTGTCGAACGGATTGGGATCCTCTGCAGTCGACTGCAGCCACTGCCGCGTGGGGCCGAGGGCGCTCGAGGGCAGATACCTTGACCAGCCGCTCGAGGATCTCGCCTTCAAGCGCGTCTGGGCGGTGGGCCCGGTGGCTCCGGACACGGATGCCGAGGCAGCTGTCGGGGCCGCCGATCTCATGGCGTGGCTGGACGCCTTCCCGGAAGCCTCGGTCGTGTACGTGTGCTTCGGGAGCCAGGAGGTGCCGACCCCACCCGCGGCAGCGGCGCTGGCCGAGGCCCTGGAGCGCAGCGCCGTGCCGTTCGTGTGGGCCGTGGGCGGCGCCGTGGTACCGGAGGCCTTCGAGGCGCGCGTGGCGGGGCGCGGGCTGGTGGTGCGCGGGTGGGCGCCGCAGGTGGCGCTGCTGCGGCACGCGGCGGTGGGGTGGTTCGTGACGCACTGCGGCTGGAACTCGACGCTGGAGGCGGTGGCCGCGGGGGTGCCCATGCTGGCGTGGCCCATGACGGGTGACCAGTTCTTCGACGCGTGGCTGCTCGTGGACGAGGCACGCGTCGCGGTGCGCGCGTGCGAGGGCGACGTCGGCTTCGTCCCCGACGCCGGCGAGCTGGCGTCCGTGCTGGCTGACGCGGTCGGGGAGAAGGGACGCGGGACGAGGGCGCGTGCCAAGGAGCTCGCGGAGGAGGCCGCGCGCGCGGTGAAGGAAGGTGGGAGCTCGTTTGCTGATTTGGAGGGGTTGGTGCAGGAGATTCGGAAGCTTTGCTGCTGAGCTGAATCAAAATTCAGAGCAGTCTCGGGTGAAAACCTATTTCAGTTTGCTGGACGGCGACGGTGGCGCCATCGGCGTCGCGTCCCTCTTGAGAGTGTCGCTTTTGGAGACTCTTCTCGGCTTGTGGCAGTATTGGAGGTGGTTTGGCTGGCTCGTACGCAGCGGCAGTAGAGGTGCGCAAGGTCAGTGTGTTTGGCGGCAAGGAGCAGAGGGGCCATGGGTGCTGAAGGTCTTGTGTTGGCATGCATGGTGTTGTGGTGTTCTTGGTGACGGTTGGCCGGAGGTGATGCTCTCTTTGCAGTTTCAGACATCTGAGTCCTTGGCAGAGGAGGTTGAGACGGTGGATGAGGCAAGGCCCCCACGCAGAGTGGCTAGGGATCAGTGGGTTTTCTATGGTGCTGCGGCGAGAGTATTCTGCTGTGGCTACGCCGGAGCGGAGGGCTCACTGTTTCGTGTGTGTACGGCTTGAGATTGTTCCTCCCATGGCGGAGGAGCTTTGGTTGCCGCTCGGGCTTGCAGCGGGTTACGTCTTTGACGTGGCACAGCAGCTGGTGTTGGCGGCGCAGGTTTCGACGGTTTTCTTTCAGCTTCTCTCCCAGGTGGTGGTGGTGTAGCGTTGTGTTTGTGTGCGTTTGTTTGTGTGGTGGTGTACACTTCGGCGCGTTATGTACAATTGTCTTTTCCTTCTTATATGACAGAGCAGTACTCCTGCTATCTTTTAAAAAAAATTCAGAGCAGGCGGATTGTCGGGACAGGACTATCAAGTTTGGCTTTGCTGCAAGTATTCGTCATCAAGAAATAAAACGCAGATACTGGTAGTGGTAGCAGTAGCACACTGTCTGAGAATAACAGATCGAGTGCTCTACTGCAGATACTTGGGAAAGGTTTAGTTCCCCTTCGAATTTTTTTTGAGAAAGAGTACTATTGAGATTTATTTGCAAGATCTTTTCACAGCTCGTATAACACTATCTTCATCAGGAAGATTTGCTCTACCATTTGCCATGTCTGCAGACAATAAATTCAGTTTGGCTGTATGTTTGCAAAGCTGACCAACTAATGGCACATGCTTAGCTCCCATCCACGCTTAGCTCGCATCCACTTGTCCTACACCGTGCAGATCGAGCTGCATAGGTTGAAGTGCAGAGTCTAAGATGCAGCTCGCTCACTCAGATTAAACCCAACCTAAGAGGAATTAGGTAGTTTTTCATTAAGAGGAAAATGAGGTGAGTAAATCTGTTCACGATGGGGATCGAACTCAGAAGCGGTGGCTTCCACACCTGGGAAGCTCACCAACTGGGCTCGCTTACTCAGAAAAGCACCCAAACTGGCATATTCTGATTGAATAAACAAGTTGCATCATTGCATGAATGTTTAGATGTGCAAATTTACACCGCAGATGCATTATTGACTCACACATCGAGTCACATTTTCTCTCACATGCACCCCAATGCGCAACACTTTTACACTAAAATTACACTATTCATCTGCGTAAATTTGCGTAGATGAATAGTGTATTCTGTAAAAGTGTTGCAAAAGTGCATATTAGAGTGTGCATGCTACGAGAGAATATATGACTCAATATGATGGGTGAACCGTGATGCCACCAGCAGAGCATGGTCAGCTCGATTTTTCGTAATTTTGGAGCTGGCGGTTGACTTTTGTTAGCACTTCAACTAATGCTGCGCTGGACGAATATTTTCCACTCCAATACCTAAATTTACGAGGCCTGGTGCGAAACATAAATGGTCCCTATCTTTTCAAAATATAGATAATAAAAATGCAGATTTTGTCTTTTTTTTAAAAGCATAATGCAGGTTTTGCTAAATGTTTCTTTTTTGACGGGATGGTTTTGCTAAATATTGATTGCGTGTGCGTTCGCGCCAGCCTCGTGCATAGGTGTCGATCAGTCAGTCAATGGAAGGTGAGGCTGTGGTTGCCAAATTGTATCGCGTCCACTGAGCTATTGGACTTGTCTCGGAAATGGTTGGATGGTAATATGCTTTGTGGGCTCATTTATACCTAAGCATTTTTTGGGTCGTTATTTCAGGTTAAGAAAATTCTGCCCACGACCATCCCACCAGACACGTCGGGTCCTTAATTTTTGGGCCGGGTCCGGGCTTGGGTGGGCCACCATGCGTTTTGTAGTGTAAAATAGCTGAAAACAGTATTTCGGACTGGGCTCGGGCCAAGAATTTTTCCTCGGACTGCAAGATCTGTGTCCATGTCCGCTCAGTAAGGTCCGCGGGCGGGTCGGGTTCAGACTGAGCCCGGGCCAGGTCGAGCTAAAAATGCTCAGGTATAGGCTCATTGCTGCTTAGGATGGTCCTTTATTGGAGGATCAATTCTGCCGTTTGCACCATCTAATGGACGGGGCACGTATTTTCTTTTTACTAGGGATGAAAATTACACATATTGTGGTAAACAAATCGTAATAATATAATAAAAATCACCTTTAATTGTGAACTTAATTATATCATTTATTTTCATCTAAAATATTCTCATGATATTAACCTAATTGTTGTCAAGAGGCTTGAAATGCGTGTGTGCACCTTTTAAAAAGGAAATGGGTGGAATATCTTGATCACTAATGTCTTAGCTTGCACGCTCTATCAAATTTAAATTGTGGAATTCTTTCACTAACAAAATAGTGTCAGATGTTTAGATCTAGGCATTACAGGGTCAACCCGGTGGTGCATAAGCAAGGATACTGTCTTGATGAAAGTACGACCTTTTAGGCCTAAGCTCCGTGCTCCGACTGCTGTGAGGTATGGTTGTAGTACTGAAGGTCTTTTGTTGACTAACTGTTGTTTGATCTTGCATTATGTTTGATGGGGATTTCTGCAGGTCGGACGTCCAGCCCCAGAGCGACCTGGGTGCCCAGGCTTCTCCTTCGCGAACAAGGTCACCCGACTATGAGGCTGGGGGTCAGACTTTGATTTACGACGTGGGGACGGCGACTCCTCCACCTGCCACTGAGGCCGAGACGCGGGGTTCCGTGGGGGACGTCGGGGCGTCAACCTCTCCACCGGTCATCGACGTGGACCCCATTAACACGGTGCCCAGCACGTCGGCTCAGGACCTAACTGCGGACCCGATTCAAATCGGCGACCAGGAGAATCGAAACTTGGCCGCAGTGCGGGTTTGACATCAACAGGGCCGACGTTGAGGCGTAGGGAGATTGACTGGAATGGTACTCCTTGCCAGGAGGATATCTTCGACGACAACGAGGATATGAGGGCGGTTCGGAACGCGATCTTGACTCTCAACGAGACGTTGACGGTGAGCCTTTCTCTTGCGCTACCTTTGACGACTTGCTTTCGAACTATATTTGACGATCGATTTCTGGAGCGATCCTGGTGGCCGCGCAAAGGCGGGGCCCACTGGCCGAAGAATCTGTGACCACACGGTGCAGTGGTCAAGCTTGAGTAGGAGCTCAAGCAGGTCCGTGAGGCAGCGGTGGCAGATAAGAAGAAGCTCGAGGACGAGCTGGCTGAGGAGAAGCGCAAGACCCAGGAGGCCAACGCGCAGTTTAACGCTGCAAACATTGGTAAGTTCTATTTGCTTACAGGTTTTTCACCATTGTTGTCTTGTGCTGCTGAGGGCTTTGACCTTAGAGTGTTTGCCCGTATGTTGCAGACTTTCACAGGCGTGAGGACGATCTCAAAAACGACCTGAAGAACACCAAGGAGAGGGTTCGAAGCTTAGAGGTGAACCTCCGGGAGGCCGAGGCTGGCGCCGACGAGCTCAAGCGGGTGATGAAGGAGACAATTGACAGTGAGTTTGCTGTAACTCAAAAGCTGACTTATGAGAAACAGGCTCGACGGGATCTCGAGGTCAGCCTCGAGGTAGCTTTGAAGTCACTGCAGAATGACCAAGTAACCATTGCAGGGCAAGAGGTGGAGCTGAACGACCTGAAGAACGCTGCCCATTATGCTATGGACATGATAGCGTCGCAGGTCGAGGGGGAGGAGCCCAAGCCTGCTATTGACCGTCTCATAGCTATACCCGAGAAGCTGCTCGACCTCCTGAAGGCGACGAGCTTGGCGGCGGCCACAGAGGCGTTAGTGCGGGTGAAGTCGCACTACCCCGAGGTTGACATGGTCAAGGTCGGGGAGAGTTCAGACACGACGAAAGACCTCAAGGCCCTGGAGCTTGAAGTGCGTGACGCCGCTACGGCGGTAATGGACGCTCTTGATTATGAAGGTGACGATGACGAAGAGTAGTCTTAGTCTAGGAGCTGTACCTCCTCCTTCTCTCAGCCATGCAAATAGTACTTGATAAAACCTTCTTTTATGGCCTGCATGACATACTTGCTTTGTGTCTACGCAAACTTGGTAGTCTTTGAAGTGACGACGTCTTGTATTATACACCGCTAACCACTACTCACGGAGAGGCTGGCTTACCAACCATCACAGCTCAGCAGGGAGGCTTACGTGTGATTGGCGCGCGGGAGTCTAGGACTCAGGTTTAGCAACCTTTACGACCAGCTGTGCTCGCGCGACACAAAGCGGTAGTCATGAGGATGATGTCCTCGTAAGCGACCCTTAGGTTGGCTTTGAGCCAAGACCCCGAGCATGTCGAGGGGGAGGAACAGAAATTTTGACCCCCAGGTCTCACGACCCTTGTGTTGGCTTTAGCCAAGCCCCCGAGCATGTCGAGGGGGAGGGTTGATGTCATGAGAGAGGAGAAGGTAGGGCTCAAGACACAGCAGATGACTGCTTGAACTAATATTTATTAAATTGAAAAAGGTACAAAGACGAGGAATACATAGCTGTAAACTATTCTACGGGTAGAATCGTCGTAGATGCTCCACGTTCCAAGGGTTGGGTACGCCTTGCCCATCGCCCCATTGGAGGCGATATGTGGATGGGCTGATGACTTCGGTGACGATGAAAGGTCCTTCCCAGGGGGCACAAAGCTTATGCATGCCGTCGGTCTTCTGGATGCGCCTTAGGACTAGGTCGCTAACGTTGAAGAAGGTCTCCTTAACGTTGCGATCGTGGTACCGACGAAGTTGCTGGTCGTAACGAGCTTGCCTCATGACAGCTGCCATTCTCTGCTCCTCAAGGCTGTCAAGGTCGACACGACGAGTCTGCTCGGCTTCTCCCTCCTCGTAGAATTGTATGCGTGGGGCTCCAAAAGTGACGTCGGTGGGTAGGATAGCAAGGTCCGGAGACGGCTCACGGTTGATCTGGCGGCGATGAGCCGCGACGAGAGGTCGGCGAAGCTTCTTAAGCACACGGCATTGGCGAGCTGTGTGTTTGGAGTTCTCGTGGACGGGGCAAGGGTCGTCGAGGTGACCCCTGTTGTTCCCACGATGTGGGGTCTTGGGTCCAGATTCGATCTGGATCTTGCGCTTCATGTAGCGAGACTTTACGTGAGCCGCGTTCCGCAGGTCAAGAGGCATGCGGGTTGGAGGGGTAGAGGTCCTGCGAGGCGCTTGACGCGTTCCAAACCTTGATCGTGTCGGAGAGCATGCCTTCGACGTGATCAAGCCCCGCGATCAGATCGCGAGGAGTGGGTGGGTGGGTTTCCGCCAGGCTGACCATTCCGACCTGGTTGGAAGTGACCGTTGCCCTCGATGTGGCAAGCGGTGGAGCGGTGGATTCCGAGGCATAGAGCCGGCGGATGTCGACGGGGTTGGCGAGGATGTCCGCCATGCTCTCCGGGAAGATGACGCCGTTGGTCGAAGCCATCGAGTTGCACGAAGAACCTTGGATTCCTCCCCTACCTGGCGCGCTAACTGTCAGATGTTTAGATCTAGACAGCCCACAGGGGGGTCAACCCCGGTGGTTTAGTTGTTCGGTGAGGGAATCTAAGGCTAAGAACTCGAGGGTTGCGCAAGAGCACACGGAACACAGAGAACACAATGAGTTTATCTCTTGGTTCGGGCCTCCGGAGAGTAAAACCCTACGTCTAGTTGTTGGTGTAGATTGCTTGAGGATTGCGTGATTGTACAAGGGGTCGCCCTGCCCGCCTTATATTGGCCAGCGGACAAGGTCGGTTCTCAGACTCCTGGTTGGTTACGACCAGGAGACCTAAGTCTAGTTGATTACAACACTTTCCATATCCGTCGATCTGCTTTGGTCGGAATCCACCGATGTCTTGTCTTGCATGCCAAGTCTTGTAGTCGTTCTGGATAAGGTCGTCTGGAGTCTTCTGGAAGGTCTTCAGGAGGTTGTGTGGACCACCAACTAGGTCGGTTGGGCCCCGGTCGGCGGGTCTTCGGTGGTAGGACCCACTTGTCGGGAGTAGTGAGCTGTCGGTGGGGACCCAGGGGTACCCATGTCTCACAAACAGACATTACTAGTAAAAAGGAATTTATTCTAATGTTAGATATTTCTAACATGCATCAAACCCAAGTCTTTATTCTAAACACCATTTTGAATAATGTTGTTGTTCACAGTTAACTACAACAATAATAACAATAGCAAACATTATTTTTCCTTTTGCTAGTTGGATCCATTATGAACATATTTTCTACGCTTTAAGAAATTCAATATTTTTTACTCATCATTTCAATTACTAAATAAGAAACCTAAATGATAAAAATAGGATATATTTCAAAACTTGTTCAAATAGGTTACAAAATTTTATGGGTATTGTTTTATTGTTGAATTAGGTCATCACATCTATTGAATTATTTTTTCGCATATACTGAAATAAGTCCCTATATTTTTTGAGTACGTATGAACAACAAAAACAATAGTAAACTTAATCACAGCGATTAGTTGTTTACTTTCTATCTATACCAATCTATAATTTTTGGTGGTGTCGTTCACCCCCTCCCCCCTTTTAATCCGTCACAATTTTTGGTGGTGTCGTTCACCCCTCCCCTTTTAATCAAATCCGTGGGCTTTCTATAAATCCCCCCCTTTTAATCCGTCACGTGGGCTTTTATTAATCCGTCACGTGGGCTTTCTATAAATTATGCACCGTAGCACCCCAGCACCGTGGGCTTTATTAATTGACCAAAGACGTAGCAACGTGGCTTACCCCAAGGTTCCGCTTAGGGCGGTAGGCGGCGACTATCGCTGGCGAGGGCCATCGCCTCGACTAGGGGGCTAGGCGGACCCTAGGCGGTCGTGGCCGCGGCGGAGGCCAGGATGGGCGGGCGGAGGCGGGCGAGTGGAGGGCAGGGTGCAGCGGAGGAGGAGAGGAGGCGAGAGACGGACTGAGGCAGGCGTGCGTGCAGGCGCGGAGTGCGAGCGCATGTGAGAGCGGAGGAGCCGCCTATGGGAGGCAGGGAGAGATCGAGAGGCGAGGATGCACGAGGAGGTAGGGTTATGAGAGCTAGGCCTTCACATGGGCCTTCAAATGGGCTTTTTTCCTTTTCTCCCTTTTCTTGACCACTTCTCTCCCTTTTTTTCTTTTCTTTTAAGTATTTATACATGTATTATTCACCGCCTAGAAAAACGCCTAGGAACGCCTAGGAGCGAGTACTCCCGACTAGTCTCTAGGCAGTGGGTCGGCGCCTAGGTTCCGCCTAGCGCCTAGCTGAACCTTGCTTACCCCCAGCACCATTGATCAGCACACCGTGGTAATTGACCAGCGTGGGCTCTAACCAGACTTGGACTCTATCCCTAACCAGACTAGGACTCCAACTATGTGTACATGGACGCACCAGCACGAATATATAATAAAAAAACGAAAACCCCATAACTGAATTAGCCACCAGGATCACTACCAGGATCACCACCAGGATCTTCTGACATGAAGCAAGATTCATTTGATCTTGAATATACAACCAAGCTGAGAAGATCGGTTGTTGTCCGCTCGCTGGAAACCGCTTTCGACCATCGGGGACGTCGTCATCTACGGTGATAATCGCAATCCTACTGAAAATCCTGTCTCCTTATCATGTACATGCATCTGCAACATAAACAATTTAGGTCAGTCAACCAAATGGTATGCCATAAAATGAAATGTAATTGACTTTGTATTTCATGCTTTTGATTCTTCTTTGCAGAGCTAATTGGAGCATGCCATCTTTATACACAACCATATACTGCACATGAGTGCCCAGGAATCAAATAGATCAAAGATGCCTAAGTTCGGTGATACTACTAACAAAAAACAACAGAGGCGCAGAAGGAAGCACGACGCCGCCGTGATGTGCAGGCTAACTACGCAAAGAATCATCCAATAGTGAAAAGGAAAAGGAAAGATAATGAAACAACACTCCCTGATTCATTAATCGGTACCATAGTTGATTTGACAGAACCCTGTTGTGATGAACAGGTAGAATGTAATTCCACTAAATATTCATTACATAAATAAATTAGAGAGTACACACGAGCTGATTGTTTTTATATATGTCAATAGCTAATAGAGACGAGGTGAACCTGGTGAAGATCTTGAATGGCAGCATAGGAATGAGCATTACACTATGAACAGACAAGTTGGTTCCATAATTGATTTGACACAACCTTATTGTGATGAACAAATAGAAGGTAATACCACACAAATCTATATTGTAAAGCAACGCATCTTATTCTTGTACATGTTGTCGATCATCAATATGCTTAATAGATCTGCACTCCTCTACAACTTTTTCCTTATTTGAATTTCAGGTTTCAACGATCGAATACATCACTTCAAGGTTGTATGGAAGATCAGCTGAACCAGCTCGTATACAAAGTTTAGGTAACAATTATACTTGAACTTTGGGATTATTGGTCTCACGTGTTATGAGCCATTTGTCTTTGAGCATACAGCTATTATATGCTTTAGAAAATAACTAACATGATTGCAAATTGGTTTCATTTGTTCGGTATAAATAATCACGAGGTACCACTACAAGCTACATGGCTCAATCGGCGAGCAATCTGATTTACGTAAGGAAGGTAAAATTATTACCATCTAAAAATCCAAGTGCAGGGATGTCAATTTTTTACTCACATCTAACCTTTCCTGTAGGTGTTTGCCCATGATTAATGCAACACCAAGCAATATTAATTCTACTTTATCTTGGATGAGATAGGTGCTCATACACTACCATATCACCTTGAAAAGAATTTTGATTTCAATTAAAAAAGGTTGTGTTTCTAATTAACTGACAAACTATTTGTTACTATACTATCTAGGAACTCGTAAACAGAGAAAGGTTGAGAGAAGAAGAGAAAGGGATCGGACACGCTACAAACAAATGTCACTGAACAACGCGTAGAAACAAGCAGCAGAGAACTCCGCATATCGTAAAAAAAGGAATACATCGCTAAACAAGAAAAAAGATTGTTTGTGCCCGGAGTCGATTGCAATGGAGAACCCAGAATGGATACATGATCCTGAGTTTCCAGATAATCGAACACTTGATGAGGCTATGGATGGGTACCTGAAACCGAGGTGGCGGCCTTTCCATCTACCTACGCATATATGGGTTGATGACATCGGGGGCATGAATCGAGGTCCTGGAATTCAGGCCAAGTCACGTCACCATAATGTTGCGAGCAGTGAGCGTCCGGCATTGCGGTCTCCGCGTAATCAACAATTCCATGACCTCAGCCATGCAAAATCATCAAAAGATAATAATAAGGATAAAGATGACTGTAGCGGTGATGTACAAGGTAATCATGTTTTCTCAAACATATCATTCGATACCTATATGTTCAGTTCAAAGAAACTAAATCGCCTTTGACATTATTGATAGGTAGTGGGAATCAATCAACCGATGAATCCAGTGATGATGACGAGGAAGACGAAAAACACGCTCCTCGTCTGGCAACCTACGAGTCAGACTGCAACGGTGAAGTGGATGACTCTGACGGTAAAGGGAACAACAAAATTATACACTTTATATCAAAGTCATGTATTTTTGTTTCCCTAATTTTGCATATGTTGCTTGGTGTAGATGAGGAAGATGAGATACCATCGATCTTGATATCATGTGGATGCTACGCCCATAGCCGATTTAAGTAGATCCTTATGATTATGTGTAAGTAATCTCCCGGAAAGTGAACATGTTCGCACGAGGCCAAAGACTGTTCACCTGTGGTGCTAAAAATTTCACAAGGAACCCCTGTGATTCTGCTGTCATTCAGGGCAGGTTGAGTTGATGCATCATGATACACCTCCGAGCTCATGAGATTGTGGGAAAGTTCGAGATGGATGCTAGACACTTCCGTGATCATGTTTGATGGTTTAATAGTCATTTCGCATTTACCTCGCTCTCTGCAGTCTTGATGTTGAAACAAGATATGAGGAAGGAAATGGCATTTACACACATTCAGGGCCCACTGACGGAATGTACCATAATATCGGAGGATTCGGAAGGAAAATGGTCCGGAGCGAAGTCATCTAGAATTGTATTTTTACGACAATGATCCTACCCTCCAACATCGTTATCGTTGCGCGAGAAAGGAGCAAGAGCGAGAAAGATAAAGAGATTATTGAAGCTTTGGTTGACATCCTAAAAGGCAACCCTTACTCGAAGCTCGGATCAATGGGAGAAATTGAAAATGTAGAGCAGCGCATATCATTTAACCTTGATGTGCGAGAAAGATCGAGGCACAATCGCCCACTATCTCGATGAGGTAGCTGCAGTTTGGGTTGAAGCGAGGTGTGCTAGGAAGTATGGATCGGGTGTGGTACTTCATGGAAACAGCAGAAATTATAGGCATACGCTCATCTAACGCCGCTTATGATCCATTGTCTTATCCAATATTTTTCCTCGGGGAACCTGGTTGGCATTATGATATACCAAAGTGAGGATTCAGCTCGCCGATGTCCTCGCATGAGTCACTAGGAAAAAAGCTTCACGTGCTCGGGATAACTTTCGGATGGTAGGCATTTCCACTTATTTAGTCTGTACGCTACCATACACGCATAAGTTCTTAAGCATAAGTTGCCATCATTAACACCATATTTTATATAATGAATACAGGTTACGGAGGAGGAAGGATGACTATCTCCATTAGGGACTACTATTGCTGATTTCAGATTCGTAGGGTATATTTAATCCAATCCTTCATGGAAAGCGTCCTATTTCAGCAGGTTTGCCGTTGACACATATATCAAAATTGAGAGCCACAGATTAGACTGGATGAGGAGTCATCAAACAGAACTACGTGCTGATTTGTACCAAGGCCTTTGTGACAGTACCGGAAGCCGGAGAGCAAAGAGGAGCAGCCACAGTGCAAACGAGCAGTGTTGAGCGGATCTTTATCGGGGCCCAAGGGATATGCGGAAACGGTATATGGATGCCATGGCACTGGTAAGGAAGTACGAAAAGCCTGACATTTTCCTTACCATGACATGCAACCCCAACTGGCGAGAGATAAGAGATAACCTATTACAAGGACAAACAGCTCAAGACCGTCCAGATCTTCTTGTTCGTGTGTTCAGGGCAAAGTTAGAAGAGATGAAGTATAAGTTGTTCAAACAACATATACTTGGGTGGGTTAGGGCACATGTGTATGTTGTCGAGTTTCAAAAAAGGGGTTTGCCTCATGCTCATTTTCTTCTTATCATGGAACAGAGGTATAAACTGACATGCCCGAACAATATGATCACCTCATCGGTCTTGAACTTCCAGACAAGAATAAATACCCACTACATGCGATGATCGTAACGAAATGGATGATGCATGGTCCATGCGGCAGGTTAAATATGGATTGCCCCTGCACACGTGGCCGAGACTCTTGCAAAAACTGGTACCCACGACCATTCACGTTGATACAAAAGCAGGCAAGGACTCATACCCGATGTAGAAGGGATAATGGTCGCAGGCGTGCTTGTGAGAAATCATAAAGCTTGACAACGGATGGG
The DNA here is from genome assembly GCA_022644695.1 of Cenchrus purpureus. Classification (NCBI taxonomy): domain Eukaryota; kingdom Viridiplantae; phylum Streptophyta; class Magnoliopsida; order Poales; family Poaceae; genus Cenchrus; species Cenchrus purpureus. The sequence continues at coordinate 85,959,580 of CP053459.1, forward strand.
TGGTGCCGGTACAATCCTTATCTAACACGTGCTTCAACCGTCACATTAATGTCGAGGCTTGTGGAAGCATAAAAGCGGAAGTATTTATTCAAGTACTTATACAAGGGTCATGATCTGCAACAATTCTGTTGGGGAAGCTAAAGATGACAATGCATCATTGATGAGATTAAACGATGCAGAGGTGCAAGATGGGTCAGCCCTCCAGAAGCATTGTGGAGGATCTATGGTTTCGATCTGAGCGAAAACAACCCACCTGTCATGCAATTGCAGCTCCATCTACCTGGCATGCATATGGTTTCCTACCACCAGAATCAAAACATAGGCAATGTGTTGCATCGTCCGGGCCGAGAAATCAATGCTTATCGAATATTTTGAGACGAATGTAAAAAGATGTCGATGCACGTGATATCTTATACAGAGATTTCCCCGAACATTATACTTGGAATTCTAAGGATAAATTTTGGAAGAAAAGGGTGCGTGAGTGCATCTTTCAAGTGGGAAGGATCGTCCAAGCACATCCTGGAGAGGGTGAACACTACTACCTTCGTGTGCTGTTGAACCATGTTGCTGGTGCTACATCTTTCACAGACTTGAGAACTGTGGATAACGTTGAGTATGCAACGTTTAGGGAGGCGGCAGAGAAGCGGGGTCTAATTGAAGGTGACAATGCGTGGGAAGATGCTCTTTCGGAGGCAACAATATATGCAATGCCACAATCACTGAGAAGGTTATTTGCAACCATACTGGTGTTCGGAGAGCCAAGCGATGTTGCTGGACTTTGGGAAAAACACAAAGATGCAATGGGAGAGGACTATGCTCGTGACAATCCGGGAGCATTGTTCTTATCGACATCAGGGATATGTTGCAGTCAATAGGCAAGAGCATTAAGAAATTTCCTCTGCCGAAGATTGACAGAGCAAGGGACAGGCAGACTCGTGTTTAGGATTACACGGAACGAGTCCTAATAGGATTACAGGGGAATTCTAGTAGGAGTCCGTCTTCATCCTTCCTCGTATGGGTACCCGGGAGTATGCGACAAGCTCCGAGCACGTTGTAGTCGAGAGTAGTAGTTCGAGTAGTCTTGAAGCCTCTTGAGTAGTTCTGGCGTCCTCGAGTCGCTTGGAGAAGTCTTTAATAGTACTTGAACTGCCACGAGGCTGGAAGGTGGTCCAGCTCATCAGCCTTGAAGTCGAGATTATATGAAAGTGCGGTTGCAAAATCGCACTCCATATGGAGTAGCTCCCGAGCCTTAGGTTGAGTCGTAGACTCTAGCTGAGGGTCAATCTTGATTCTGAATCTTTCATCTTGAAAAAATTGAATGATGGGTGTAGCATAACAGCCCCCGAGCCTTGAAATGATTAGGTAATCAATCCAAGGGTCTTCAGTGTTTGCGAAAACCATCATCCGAGTACTCTTGCAACGTGTAGCCCCCGAGATAAGAGAGTCGTATGAGCCACGTTGAGTAGTTGTTGGTGCGGAGCCCCCGAGCTTGAGAGCGAGCAAAGCCTGCTGAAGTTATCCTCGAGTAGTAATTGAAGTGCAGCCCCCCCGAGCTGGAGAGATTCTGAGTAGTAATTTAGCATCGAGCCGTGTAGCTTGAAAAGTAGCCATGCCGTCAAAGCGGACTTTAGATGTGACCGAAGTCGACTTTAGATGCCGGCAGTGCGGACTTTAGAATGCGACTTAAAAACCGAAGTCGACTTTGTGAGGATGACTTTGAGATGCGACTTGAAAACCGAAGTCGACTTTGTGTCACGTGGAGCGAACTTTGATATGCGACTTGAAAACCGAAGTCGACTTTAGATTGTCGCGTAGAGCGGACTTTGAGATGCAAGAAGTAAGTCGACTTTAGATTGCCGCGTAGAGCGGACTTTGAGATGCGACTACAGTAGTCGACTTTGTGCCACGCGGGGTGGACTTAAGATGCAAAAAACGAAAAGCACTTTCCGGAAAGCCAAAGCGAATGAAAAATCAGAGAAAACGAGTAGTTTTGCCCCCGGAGCGGGCTTAAGATTGCGACTGAAGTCGGCTTGTGCCACCGGAGTGGGCTTGGGTAGACGCATGGCCGACTTGTGCCAAGGTGGGCTTGAGTACCCGAGCCATGGATTTCAACCAAGGTACGCTATCATAGAGCTTGAGCTTGAAGGTGCGACCGGAGTCGACTTGTGTACCTGGGCTATGGATTTCAGACCCAAGGTACGGTTGCCACAGGCATTGGACACTAAATGATTGTATCTTCCCATGCACTTAAATTAAATGAAGCATTTCTTCCATCGCAAATACATATTTTAATTTTCGAAATTCATAATTAATAATAAGAACAATGAAAGTAACCATATGTTTAGTAGATAGGTTAGGTATTGTGCTACAGTGATAAGCATGTTACCTTTCCGCAAAAGAATAATCCACTATTTGCAATGACTTACATATTATCCAACTAAAATACTAAATTAATATGCTTTTGTAGTACAAGAGACCAAAATAATATTATTTTCTAATTTTTTGCACATCCTGCATAAAACGTATATACATTTAATTTAATTTTCTTAATAATCTCTACAAAACGAAATCCCAACCAAAAGAAGACACCTCAGGGCCACGTCACGCGCAGCCGCGACTGGATCACACCTATCGACGGCCCAGAAGGTGAGTTGCGGCAATTTTGCAAAAGACCCCTCAAATCTCACTGAAATCCCAACCCCCGCCCGCCTCCCTTCTCCACCGTAGTCAACTCCTCACCGGTGGCAAGCGACCTCCAGCGGAGGTGGCGCCTCCCGAGCTCCAGCAGTGCGCGGATAGCCTAGCCTCCCGGCCGAGGGGCGGCGGAAGTGGCGCGGAACTCCCGTCTCATGGATCTCGCGGCGGGCGGCCTCCCCGACCTCCTGTGGCGCGCGGAGAGCCCGACCTCGCTGGCCAGAGACAGCACACGGTGGCCCGCCTCCCCTGCAAGAGGTGGCGCGCGGGCCCTCCCTGAGCTCCACCGGTCCCATCGCATCCGCGTCGCAGTACACTGCCGCGCGCTCGGGCGGGCGGCAGCGGCAGCGCGAGCTCGTCTTCCCCACCGACGCTCTCTCCCTCGCCACATGTCGTATGTTCCATGGCCTTTCGTGCTTCTACTCTCCAATGCATAATTGAGCTACTCTATCTTCCGTCACAATTTTTTTATAAGATGATGGGCGAGGGGATTGCAATGAGAGAAGTGGAGGCGTGATGCTCGCATGCGCCGACGATTTTCCTATGAGACTGATGTTCTTGATTCTCCTCCCCATGTTGTGCAAAGAAGCGCAAGTGCAAAAGCGAGCCTGATTATGTGCTAGTAGTGCCACATCAAAGTTCAGCTTGGGTTGAGAGAATCGAGATAAAGTCCTCGGAAATACCCCATCAACCCGTTCCCATCGAGCGTGGCCGCCCCCAGCCGCCTCCAGCGCGACAGTGAACCTCTCTGCGCGCGGGCCTGGCCGCCGCAAGTTCGCCCCGCCCTCCTCGTCTCCAGCCTTCTTGCCGGTGGCAAGGGGAGCGGGGGTCCATCCTTTTAGTAGATCGAGTCGTAATCGAGTCCGTCTAGGTTTAGGGTTTACTCGCCGTCGATGCTCGGCGGTGGAATTAACCGGGAGGAGCGCGCCTCTGCGGCAGTTTTCTGGTGGCGTCGGCGGGGCGAGGAGATAATTTCCCAGCTTCTTCCGTTCTCCGATGGCGATCTACTCGACGGCGTCAGCGGAGGTGAGACCGTCGTGAGTAGGGCGGCGCATCATCGCCTTCTTCGGTGATGATGTTGTTGACCTCTGTTAATCTCAAGGAAGATGATCTTTGGAAGAAATCGAGCATTGCTCTGCAAGCCGTGCGGTGGAAACGCGAAGGATGCGTTGTGGGTCCTTGGAGTTGGCCGATGCGCTCGGGAGGCGATCGGTGATTCGCCTAGCAATGATAAGCCCTCCTTTGCGGCCTCCACTTTGTGGAGTTTGGCTCACAGTGCCCGTGACGATTGGGAAGCGGTTTGACGGCGAGCGGATCGTTGAAGGCTTCGAGGAAGATGAACAAGAGTTTTGAACTTCTTTGTAATTTTCTTTTCTTCGGATCCTGTTTGTAAACAGCTTGGGTGATAAGATCAATACATGTTCCTTCTCAAAAAGTTCAGCTTGGGTTCAAGCAAAGTCGTAGGGTGTTCACGCCTTGCCTTTCTCAATCCGCTGGTCCCACGCCATCGACCTCAACGCCTCTCGCCTGCCTTCTCGGACACCAAATATTGCCGATATCTCTTTACCACCGCTTGCCCTTCCTCTACCGCTAGCAGCCTAGCACCATGGCATCCATCGCTAAGTTGGCGGCGGAAGCATGATCAACGTTTGTACATGCTAGAAGCAACAGCAATGAGCCGGGCACCGTAACCTAGAGGGTATAGCTGTTGAAGGGATCATAGACATCAACATCATGTAATACCGTGCAACAAGGTCTGAAGCTACCGCAGTTCACGCAACCATGTCATATTCGGTCGGATCAAATTCAATTGTCACATATCCTTGAGCATGTCTTTGCACGAGATGAGCTGTAATGTCCAGAGAAGAAAGTGGCGAGCTCACAAGATCCTCAAGAACATGTAGTTCTCTTTGCGAAGGATCGGTAACCAATCAAATTAATCGGCGCTAGTTAATTCAGTCAATCAATGTGCGGAAGAAAAGAGCAAAGGTTAGTTCGACGATGCGAGAGCTATCAAGAAGCCACAATATCGCTAAGATCAACAAAAACAAATATGGTATGTAGTACACATTGATTGCTCATTTCCTCGTGTCTTCTTTTCCATCATGTTCCAGGTGTGTCTCGAATCTTGATTTCAAGGTGAGATGGCAAGTCTTAAATTTAAAATAACAAACTCCAGAGGTTTTGGAATAAACTTGCAATGAAGTCCAATCTTGTTTCTTTCCTCTTTGTTATCTCAAGTTACAAAAATAACTTTCTACCAACAAGAAGCAGGTGTAAGAAATTTCCTTTGCCGAAGATTGACAGAGCAAGGGACAGGCAGACTCGTGTTCCAAGAGAGATATATGAGGAGCAGGTCATTCAGGTTAATGAAGCAGATGAAAACTTGTTTGAGTCTCTCAACAGCGAGATGAGTGCATATAATGCTATTATGAGGCGTTGATAGTCCGAGATGGAGGAGTATTTTGTTGATGGACTGGAGGGACCGGAAGACATTCTGCATGTGGTGTTGCTTGGAAAACCGAGGTCACAAGGTCGAATTGTTGTTGCAACGACCTCGGTGTTGCTACCTCTATCATGCTGGCGGAGCAGCCCACTCAAGGTTTAAAATTCCTCTTAATGTTGAAGAAAGTGGATCCGTAGTTTCACCAAGCAAAGCGGAGCAGAAATCTACGTGAAGCATCTCTAATCATCCGGGATGGGGCTTCAATGACAAAGCGGCGGTAGAGGCTCTTGATAGAAGCATGCGATATTATGGACAACAAGGACACCGCCTTTTGGAGGAAGACATTTGTTTTGGTGGGGATTTTAGCGAGACTCTTCCTGTTGTTCGTAAAGGCAGTCGGGCTCAAATTGTTGACTCTTCATTGTGCAGGTCCTTCATTTGGGATCACATGCATCATCTGAAACTCACAGTCAACATGAGGGCCCAAAAGGATCCTGCAGAATACTTATTGAGAATCGGTGATGGCTCGAGAAGGTTAACGATGAAGGGGATGTTGAGCTGCCAAAGGAATTGTGTGTTTCATACACTGGGCAAGATCATGATCTAGATGCTTTGATAGACTTCGTGTTTCCTGACCTAGAGGACAACAAGTCAGATTCATCATATATCACATCTAGGGCCATTCTTTCTACCAAGAACGACTGTGTTGATAAGATGAACATGAAGATGATCAGTAAGTTTAATGGGGAAGAGAGAGTGTATCACAGTTTTGACGAGGCTATCGATGATCCTAACAATTACTATCCATCTGAATTCCCGAACACACGACACCAAATGGATTGCCTCACGCGTTTTAAAGTTGAAAAGGAACGCCTGTTATCTTGCGGCGCAACATTGATCCAGCTAATGGTTTGTGCAACAGGACAAGGCTTGTGGTGCGGGACTTCCATAAAAATGTAATTGATGCTGAAATTGTTTTGGGGCAGCATGCCGGTAAGAGGATTTTCCTTCCCGGGATCCTCTTTGTCCATCCGATGATGAGATGTTCCCATTTCGGTTCAAAAGGAAGTTCCCTATCAGGCTAAGCTTTGCCATGACTATCAACAAGGCGCAAGGACAAACTATTCCTCTGAATCTTTCTACGAGCTGTTTTCTCTCATGGTTAGTAGTATGTAGCGTTGTCAAGGGCCACTGACATGTGAACATGTCAAAGTTTTTATGCACCCACCTCACCATTACGAAGCACAAGGCGAACAAAAGAAGGCATGTAGAGGCGAGAAAAGGACAAGGGAAAATGATGTCAACAAACATGTGGAATTAAATCACGGTGGTGCAACATTCACTAAAAACATCGTACAAAGAAATTCTTACATAACAGGACATATCATTTTATATTTTCTTTTATCCATGTTTCTTTTATGCTAAGTATCTCCATTATTTAACGTGTGATGGACTATGATAAATAGGACATGTGTGACTTGTTGTTTTTCATGTAAATGTTAACTACTCATATGACTGATTGATTAGCAAGATATCTACTTGAAATGAAAAACAGGATACTCACAAGAACTGATCAAGTATCTCGTAGTATCATACTCTAGGGAGAAATTAATAACGATGCAAATTTGCTGTCAGGACTTTAGGGATACGTGATAAGCTAAAAGTATATAATCTCTAAACAAACAAAATGATGACAGCAACAAACTCATGCATATGGCCCAGAGCTTTAGTGTTACTTGGTTGATAAAGAATCTTTCTTATTTCATATTGGCTGTAGAAGATGTCATCAGTAGTAGGCCATGAACTTAATATTCATGGCAATTAATTGATAGCTCTAAACATTTCACTTAATAATAACAAAATATAACTGCCATGAAATCCATTTTCATAGTAGGAAATTCTGTTTTGAAAAATAACGAAAGGAAAGAATAACAAAGTTCAGGTTGGTAGCAAACTTACGGAAAAACCATCTTCTGCACACCTGGATCTTCCATCATTTTCTCTATAGTTTCAATGTATAACATAGGCCCATAAGAACCTGTAACAGAATCAGTTGAAAATAATTTTTTTTCATCAACCAAAATATAGAAGTACACTACAAAATCATTTGATAAAAAAATACAAAGATCCGAATAAAGATAATGTATGATACAAAGAATTTAGTTTAACTTAAATACCAGTCCTTACCAATGGCCAGTGACTTCTCCTTTGGCATCTGAACTGAAAATGATGAAATTTCCTGCATATTTATGACCTCCCACATGTGAGCATGCACTAACAAACACCTGACCATCAAGACCAAGTCCATTTATATCTTTCACAAGCACTAATTCAATAAAGGTTTCTACATTAGAATCGATCAGCCCTCTGCAAGTTCAAATAGAAATAAGCATTGGATTTTGAAAAAAATAAAGACTGCAGGTTTAAGTAGTAGGTTAAGCATTGGATTTAAAAAAAAAATAGACTGCAGGTTTAAGTAGTAGGTTTGCAGCTTACTTGTATCTGACCATATCCGGAAAGATCAACACATCTCCATCGATAACTCGTGCCATCTTCTCCTTCACAAATGGTCACACAAATTTCGTGGGATGAATGAACTCCTTTTTTTTTACTGCAATGAACTCCTTTTCAAGAAAAGAGGAAATGAACTGCAAAAAAAATTCGACTCGATGTTCACATGGGCACAAATATACATTGACCTGAACTCTGATTCACTGATTGGCAAGCAAGCCACCTTCTAAGACCCTCCTTTCTTGGGCATCCTCGCATCTAGCCCAAGAGCAAGCATCATAGCTGAAGTCGGTTCTCCTTCCCTACCCTGCCGCGCTTGGTGGCTATCGTTGAACCCGAGGAGTTTCACCAGCTTGTAAGGGAAAACTGAAGTAATGTCTGAGCGCAAACGAATTAACACATGAACTGATGTACATGTGTAAGCAAAATGGTGCACCATCTTGTCAGAAACTATTATTGTACAGCCCCCTTAATCCGTCGCATCGTTTTTGCTCGGTTCCCTACTTCTCCGCATCCCTCCCTCCATGGATCCGTGGTCCGTGCAAATTAGTGGACAACCAAAGAACTCGCTCTCCGCGCTACCGGCCCGCCGCCGAGCGCCACGCCGCCGCGCCATAGGGGCTTGCTGTCGCAGAGGGGAGAAGCAGAGGGGAGATAGAGCAGCACCCACCGCCGCCGATCGGCCGTGAGGAAGGGAGGCGTCCTCGCCGGCCTTAGCCGCGGGAATGGTGGCCCCGTTGGCCTCCGCCGTTGGGCAGGAAGACGGCCTCACCGGCCTCCACCGCGGGAAGGGAGGCAGCCCCGTCGCCCACCGTCGCGACTCGCGGGCGTGAAGGCGGCCGCGCCTCCGATCCGCCGAGGGGAAACACAGGGAGGCGGCCACGCCGCCCGCCGCCGGCCGACGCCGCCACGGACCGGAGTGCTGGAGGCGAAATTGCTCCTCTAGATAAGATGGGGGTGGGATTGGGGGCCGTGACTGTGAGAGACAGAGAGAGAGGATAAGATTTGACCGGGGCTGAGGGAAGGTGAGGCCCTGAGGGCGTGAGGCGCAGTGTTAACGACGGCCGGGCGGCCTATAAAATCGTGGCGGGCCGCCGTGACGAGGTGGCACCGCGCCGGCTGAGCTATCGTCGGGCCAGCCCGGCCCGAGGACGCCGTGCCGGCCGCAGCCGACCGCCAAAACCGGCTTTTGGGCGGGCTTTTGGGCTACGGGCTTTTGGACATCTATAGGTCTCCTAGGGTTGGCCTGGCTTACGGATGGATGAAGGTCAATGTTGAGCGGACGGTGACATAAAGAAGTGAGATTGTGAGAGGATAGGATGGACTGGTTGGGCCAAACATCTTGTTTTTGCACTTTGCATTTTTTATAATTATCCGTCTCTTAATTTCTATTATGCAATTTGTACTGTGTATTTTATTGTTTGATTTCGTGATTAGTCGTATTGGTTGATTGTCCTGTCTATGCATGGCCGTGTGTGTGGTTGACTGGTTGTGTGATTGTGTTGTTGTTGGGCTCAACTAGGTTCTACGGGTCGGTGTTTCCGATTTGCTTTTTCGTAATCCGACCGTGTTCGACATGTTCCCGATCGAATTAGTTCGTTTCCGAATCTTTCGATATCCCGCAAGTTCGTTTTCATTTTCGTTTCCGACCTTTCCGAATTCAATTTCGTTTTCGTATTCAAATGTGAAAGTGAAAACAATATTGGGGTTAACCCGACCGAGTTCGACCGCTTTCAAAACATAGTATCTTACTGTTCATACATTTACTATCATTGTTCTTATTGTTAATTATTATGAATTTCGAAAATTAAAATATGTAAGTCATTGCAAATAGTGGATTATTCTTTTGGAGAAAGGTAACATGCTTATCGACTGTAGCACAATACCTAACCTACAAACTAAACATATGGTTACTTTCATTGTTCTTATTATTAATTATGAATTTTGAAAATTAAAATATGTATTTGCGATGGAAGAAATGCTTCATTTAATATAAATACATGAGAAGATACAATCATTTAGTGTCCAATGCCCGTGGCAACGCATGGGCACTTCGCTAGTTTTTAATAATAATTGAAGGATTCAACCAGAAGAAAAATGCGAATGAGAAAACGAAAATTATTAGTTACGCGGGCAAAATGGGCCGACTAACATGTTGTTGCCGGTTATCCGCGCGGCCCTCATTTGGGCCCATATTTCTCACAGTGGGCCCTGGTGGCCTAACTGAGGCGGGAAAGCCTGCCCTTTCTTCTCCCGCCCCAACTCTATTTTGGCGCCAAAGGATCCCAGATTTTGCCGCCAAAAGCCGCCGCCGCCTCTTGTTCTACCTCCCTCCGTCCGTCCGTCCTCTCCTCTCCCTCCATCTCAGCCACCACCCAACTCAGACGCGAGCACCCGAGGCGAGCGCGCGCGTGCGGAGGCAGACAGCATGTCGGGCCACCGTATCCCCGCCGCCGCGCGCCTCGGCGGCATCACCTCCCGCCGCCACGCGGAGCTCCTCCTCCACAGCGGCGTTGGCGACGTCTCCGTCAAGGACCTCCGCCTCCGCCGCGTCGTCCCGCCCGCCTCCGGCTCCCTCGACTCCTCCCCCGTGTGCTCTGCGCCCGTGAAGCCCGGATCTGTGGTGAGCACGCCACCGGAGGCCGCATCGGCCGCGGCGGCGACCGAAGACCTCGACCGGAAGCCGGTAAGTCAGCGCTTGTTTCTTCTTCTGGCCTAGGCCCGTTCCTACTTGCATTGCTTCTCTGTGATTTCAGCATCTGATCACTGTCCTGGTTCCCCCTCTGGGTCAGGTGCTCCCACGGTCCAAGCTCGTGCGCGACCCCGGCTCGTTCGGCTACCGGCGGCTGCTGCCATTCCTCAACGAGATGGCCAAGAACGGTAACGCCCTCTCCAACCCCAACTCCCAGAACCTTGTCTTCTTATTGTGGTCTGGTTCCCATTACTTGCTCAGTTGTTCTTATGCCATATCCTGGGTCGTGCAAATGTGTTTGCGTGGTTCAGGTAGCTCAATCGGCAGATCTGACTCTCCGTCGGTTGATGCGCCTTTGGGTGAGAGTCGCTGCGAATCTGATGTCATGGATTCTGTGGAGCCGGTGGTGGCGAAGGCTGGAGGAGAACCTGAGGTGAAGGATGGCTGCAACGTCTTTGAGGAAGTCAACACTGCCCCTCATGACCTTGCAAGCAGCAAACCGGTGAGTTCACTGTTACTGCATCTAGTACAGTTGTATTAGCAGTCCTTAAACCATGTTCAGAACTTCAGATCGACCTAGTTTGCTGTGTGAAGTTAATGAAGTGTGTGATTGTGTGTTTCAGTGGCTTGCCCGGTGCACGAGGTCGAGGTTTGTTCATCATTCGAGCTCGTTCAGCTACAAAAGGATGCTGCCATTTCTCATGGAGAATGGTACGGTGATTGTTGGGCTCAGTTCATCATGATTAAGTGGTGCCTTCTTTAGAGTTTGTGTTTCTTATAATCTGCTATTTTGCCTTGCTGCATCAGAAATCTCTTCTCAGGAAGGTGAAAGAGTCAAAATTCGAAGAATTGCAGAGGAAAAGCTATCAGATGAGAATAGTGTCTCGGCCAGTGGGCAGCAGCATCTTGCTTTCTCTGCTGACTCTTCTCAGGAATGCAACAGAGCTCAGGTTGAAAGAATGGAGGAAGAAGAGCCACCAAAAGCTGATGAAAATCACAATCTTGATGACAAGCAGCCTCAGCCTGCTGTTACAAAAGCCTCTACTCCAGAATGGGATGCAGCTGAAGTACAAAATGCCATGCAGGAAAAAGCTTTGACTTCAAGTCAAGACCCACTAACTTCGTCTGAGGGCGATTTAGCATCAGATGAGAATGGTGTTTCGGCCAGTGGGCAGCAGCATCTTGCCGTCTCTGATAACTCTTCTCAGGAATGCAACAGAGCTCAAGTTGAAAGAATGGAGGAAGAAGAGACACCAAAAGCTGATGAAAATTGTGTTCTTGATGACAGGCAGCTTCAGCCTGCTTTCACAAAAGCATCTCTTCCAGAGTGCAATGCATCTGAATTGCAACATGTCATGCAGCAAGAAGTTTTGACTTCAAGTCAAGACCCACTAACTTCTTCTGAGGGTGATTTAACATCAGATAGGGATGTTGTCCAGGCAATTGGTTATCGTCAGATTGTTGTATCAGAGGATTCTCCAGAGGAATGCCAAAGAGATGAAGTCAAAAGAAGTGCACAAGATGAAGCAGTAAACTCAGATGGGAGCCATGTTCTGGATAGCGGAGCATTTCAGCCTGCTGTATCAGAAATCTTTCCTTCGAAGAACAGCATGGCTGAAGTGCAAAAGGCAGCACAAGAAGCATCATTACCTTCAGATGAGGACGAGGAAAGTTCAAACAAGGGTGACCATCTTGCTCCAGAGCAGACTCAGCCCTGTCTCACAAAGGAGTCCTTGACTGCACAACTGCAAGATAATGTTGAAATTGCTGAAGTACCGCAGTGCCAAAACAAAGACTCAGTATGTCATGACGCTGGTTTTGTTAGCCCTACCAAGACTGACATACCATTGTTGCATCGGCATTGTGCACAAGAGCCTGAGGATTCTGTGGCTTCTGTTGGTGATCAGCTTCATGACAGTGACATACAAATGATCTGCAGGCCTGCTGATCCTTGTGCCATTGACAGATCCTTGTCAGTACAGGAAATGTCTGGATGCATTCCGCTCACTGAATCAGGATGCAAAGCAGGCGTATCTAGGCCAAGAGGTGTCCATTCTATGGAAAAACGAGGTGTTTCTCCTAAGAAGCTTTCTCCTAGGAAAGGAATACTTAAGAGGCATACAAGGGGGTGCAAGGGCATCTGCATGTGCTTAGACTGCTCTACGTTTCGTCTACGTGCTGACCGAACTTTTGAGTTCTCTAGGAAGCAGATGCAAGAAGCAGATGATATAATATCTAACTTACTGAAGGAGGTAGCAAGCCTTAGGAGTCTGGTGGAGAAACCTGCTGGCCAAGTAAGCATTATTACTTGCATTTCACCCTTTGCTTCTTTTCCTTATCATAAAGTTAATGTACTTAGAAATGCTATTCATGCTTTACTAGTATGACCAGTTTTGCATCACTTGTGCGGTGTCATCTAACCTGAATAATGAAGATCAGGATAAACATCCTCTAGAATATGTTATATTATAATGTGTTCAAGATAAAAATGTTATATTAGAATTCTGTAGCCTTTTGGAATAATTTTCCAGATAAGTACACAAACTTAGGTAAATTGCCGTCTGCATATTTTAGACAGTAAGAAAGCTTAGTTGTAGAAATATATCTGAAATTCTGAATCTATGTATTCAACAATGCTACAAGTACAAGGATGCATTCCATACCAGAAATTCATAGCCAGAACTGTTCCAATAATTCACGGTGTAACTTATCATTGGTCACTGGAACTTAAACTTGCTGGTCACTGATCAGTGTAAACATTAGAAAAGTCAATGTCAACCATACTGTAGCTGATACAACAATACTAATTTGTTGCACCCACACACGTATTGTAAAGTCTACGGCCTAGCTGCACTGCTGCATTGTTCAAATCATATATATTTGTGGTTTGTATTAGTCGAAAAAATCTAATTGTTTGTAACTTGTGACCACAAACTATTTTCATTTGATAATCGAGTCTAACTTGGATGGGTGAAATGACTTATGCTATCAAGGGACTGGGTATGACTTTGGCCTGTTCTCAGCCAAAGCTTTCCATTTCGTTAACAACTGTTGGTTGGCTCTTTTTAGTGTTTTCTTCTTTGAAGATGTCTGCTCACTTGCATACGTGTTTTATATTCATAATAAAAAATTCAAAGTTTACAAAATCCTTCAATTCTTATTCTTGTTTGAAACTGCAACAGGAGGTGACACAAGCAGCTTGCAAACGGGCTTCTCGGGTGGAAGAGGTGGCCAGGGAACATTGCCAGCAGATGTTCGTGGATCTAAACTCTCACTGCCGGATCCCTGTGAGTAGTTGCTGTACCCTGAAACTGCTGAACCGCCTAGCTGCACTTGACCTGACCGGGCAGGCACACTAGAGCCAGTGGGTTGTTTCTAACTTTGTTTTCTTTAAACACAGGGACCGAGGGTAAGATTCGCCCAATATGTTGAGGAAAAGAATGCCTCACCATCTCGCGAAAAGAAGGCCTCAATGTCTACTCAGCAGCAGCGGGAGGTGACGGAAGGTCTGAAGGTGGAGGGGCACGGGCCCTGCTGACATACTGATGACTGTCTAGTTATTCAGAACATTCTGTGTGCCGCCAATCCAGAATTCTTCCCGGGCTCTTGTACCCGATCTCAGCAAATGCAGTGCCATCTGCGATGTGATGCGAGTAGGTGAGGAAAGACTAAAATTGAGATGTAGTCGACCTTCTGCTATCTGGAACATGTCAGTTTGCATTGCAAATGCAGTTGGGAAGTCTTAGCCGTGTAGAGTGGTGGTGGCCTCGTTGTATGGTATGGACTATGGAGGCGCGGCGCCTGGTGTTGCTTTTGTGGTGCTTGATCCTTGTACTGTGTTGCCATTGATAATTTTATACATATAGACAGCAGCTTCAGAATCTGTTCAGTTGGGCGGCAGTCTGTTTCAGGTTTGGAAAACATAACATGTGTGTGAGCTTTTATAGCTGGAGATGTTTGCAGGTCTATTTCTCCAAGGATCTCGAGCTGTGTTGAGCTGTGAACTTCCTTCAAGGATCTCCAAGAAGTAGCTAGTAGTATAGTCTAGGAATATTATGAATTTATGACGATGGATGATTGGAGTGGAACTGAAGTAGTGAAGTAAACAATCTGATTGGAACGGAACGGCTTGTACAATTATTCACACATTCAGTGATTGCTTGCTTAGTTGTACACAGAGGGTTACTGAATGATTCTGTGATTCGCACACACGTAGTACTGTCATTCAGTAGTAGTAGTCACTAAAGCAGGTAACGCCTAGTCGGTGGTGATGTGGACTCCGATGGCGATGAGGAAGACGGCGGCGACGGCGAAGAAGATGATGGCGTGGACGAAGATGGAGGCGCCGCTGGTCTGGAAGTTACCGAACTCGACGAAGCGGCCGCCCTTTGCCGGCAGCTGCAGCAGCAGCCCCGGCGAGAGCAGCACGAACAGCACCACCGCCACCACCACCGGCCCCCAGTCAGACATCTCTCGCTCGCTCTGTAGTTGTAGCTCTCTCGTTTCTTCTCCTTCTTCCTTCCCTCGCTGGCTGGCTGGGCTCTCTCTCTCTCGCTCTGTCTCACACGGCAGATGCAGGGGAGGAGAAGGAGATGAGAGCCTCTCCGCGCCGCGCGTATAAAAGCAGAGCCCGGACGAGACGGCGACACACTGCTCCCAACCAAAACCAAACCAAACCCAAACTCCGCTAGTGGTGGCGGCGACCGGCGAGTAATAATGCTGGGATATACTGCCATGAACTATCTGTCTGGGGCACTTTCAAGTAGAATGAGGAGGAGGAGGAGCAGCGGCGCCCACCAATGATGCGGCACGCTTTCTGCGCGGGGGAGGGGAGGGGTTGGGACGTTGCCGTCGCGTGCGCGTCCCTCTCGCCGTCTCGCTCGATCGCTGCCTCCTCATGTCCCTCGTCTCGTCTGCCCCCGTCCCGTCCGGCGTCCTGTAACCACTCCACAGCACGACCTGTCTGTCGACCTGCCCGCCCATTCCTCCCCGTCACTCCACTCACCAACGGCTTTTGCGTTGCGTCGTGAGCTCCTTTTTGCGGGGGGCTTTGCGTTGTTGTGTCGATCGTGAGCATCATTTGCACAAGGAACTCTTTTGGGCCAGCAGATTAGTTTGGGATAAACGGAAACAGAGTTCAACGGATCGATTTCTTTTGCACCCTGCTTTCCAACCAACAGTCCTCGTCCTCCGTGGCTTCCCACCTCCAAGTTGGGGAGATTTAATTCCTCCCAACCTCCTCAAATCCTCTCCAAATCATCTTCAACCGGACAAGCCCTCCGAAGATGAACAAGTTGGATTTTTCAACTTTTTATTCTGTATCAAAATGTAATATATATCTATGTCTGTAATAAAATCTAAGAACTTAGAAGTGCTAAAAAAATCAATAAATTTTTACGGAGAAAATATTTCGTAGCTGGAACAATAGTGGTGATAAAGAACACGCGGCCTGCAAAAAATGTTGCAGCAAATAAAACCGAAAGAGAAACAACGGATGAATAAATCAAACGTGCACTCGATCAACAACTGTATAACAGGTGGCCAGGTGAACGACTGACTCGTCGTCTCTACGGGGACCCTAGCTAAGCTAAGTTAGCCGAGGTGGACCGTGAGGGCGATCATGAAGATGGCGCAGAAGCCGAAGAAGAGGAGCGTGTGGACGAAGATGGACATGCCGCTGGTGCGCATGCTGTGGAACTCCGGCAGCCGCCCGCCGCTGCCGGGGATCTGGCAGACCAGCCCCGGCGTGAGCAGCACGAAGAAGAGCACCGCCACCAGCACCGGCCACCAGTCAGCCATCTTCTTCTTCTATCTCTTTCTGCTGCTACTGGGTGCTGCTCTGATCTCTAATCACTACTACGCGATTAATGGCCGCAGAGATCCCTGGTGTGTGTTTATATATGGTATACGGTGACATATACACATATATATCTATATATATTATATCTTCCTCGCCGCCGGCCGGCCGGTCGGCCGTCCGCCGCGGCTACTATGTCAAAGCAAGTCCGGCTACTACATGCCAGCTAGTGGTGCGCCCGTAAGACGGCAATTTGGAAGCTCCTCTTGTCATTAGCGAGCCAGGGAACGTACGTGTAACGTGTGAAGCGGAATTCTGTGCATATGCAGGATTGCGGATGCAGCACGTATCGGCAGACGCAATTCAGACGAGTCCATCACTGCTTCTGAGACTCCAAGGCGCCGCTCGTCCACATCAGCCTTTGCTTCTGCTGCGAGATCGGTTAGTTCAGTTGCTGAACTTCGACGCCGCCTGGTTGGTGTCTCCATCCATCGAGGGAGAAGCCAAAGAGCCCAAGACGACACGGCAGAGACGACTTGACGCAGAGGCAGCAGAGCAGAGGCCTTCTTCAACCTGCAGCAGTACACAACTGCTTCTGCTAGTAGTGGGGAGTACAGTGTCCATGGCGTCAGCGACTCCATCCATCGATTGCTGCTTCTAATCATAGCTAGGTTGTATTGGCACGTCAGCATTCAGCCGCTCTGCTCTCTGTTGAGATCGAGAAGCCGATCCATTGCTCACTGTTCTGCGCGACCGCGCCATTGACAGCGACTTAAACAGCCTCACGGCCTTATTAGATTATTCAGATACAGTTAATTTTGGCGCAGATGTATGCATGTCAGCATCAGGTACCTTTGACAGAAGGTCAGAAGCCCTCCAACTGGCTTCGACAAAGATGAGCTAGCAGCTGGTCCTCTCTGACTGAGCTGCACAGTAGCATTGCCCGAGCAATGCACCAACCACATGCGTGGTACTATTAGAATTCGATTGACGTAAATTTTATTAGACCCCAAAGCCACTATTAATAGGCTAGTGACGATGGCTAGCAGGGGTGTTGCTGTTAAACGCACACCATATTAGCTGGTTGATGAACTTGTGGTGGGTTGTGCATACAGCCGTCGTCAATGCGGTTTTCTGATGTGTGGGAGGCCACTCACCAGTGATAAAGCTACTGAGAATTCTTTAATTACAACCTGATGCAACTCTGGTATAAGATTGATTAATGATTGGCAAACTGGCTCTACAACAATACTGTGTTTTATACAATGTTCTGTTTTCTGTAACAGAAACTGCAACCGAACAATTTCCGGTGGTCATGTACTCATCGGGACCTAACTAACTCGATCGTCAGTTTTCAGAGATCAGCAACCAGTTAGGCCTAGACGAAGCGCAAAACGCCCTAGTTAATTTGTACGGAGTAAGCTAATAAGCAGCGAGACAAGATAACATGCTAGTACATGCACGCGTCACTATCTGCATGCACGTGGCCGAAGCCTAACCCTACGGTCACTCGCTCGCGTCACTGTCACTGTCAGCCTAGCTAGCAGCTGGTGGCTGGTGGTTTGGCTGGCCGTTTGGGGTGAGCAAAGCGGAGAAGCATCCGTGGCATCCACACACGCCGTATCCCAATCGCATCTCATGGAACGGCCGGATGCCAAATGCCCAAATCCTTCGCATGCAGGCTCTGGCTCGCGCACGGCAACGGCGCGGCGCGGCGCGGCGACGGCATGGCGCGAGTACGTAACGTACGTACGCGCCCACTGATCCATATCCGCCCGTACGAAAGCCACTACAGCATGATATGTTCACGAGAGCGAGCTCGATCTGCAGCCTGATCGCAGCGTATCTCGACGGCTTTTGTTCCTTTCCTACGCCGATCACATCGCGGCCATCATATCGCGACCCGGCAACAACCAACTCCTGGGTCCTGGCTAGATGCGCGCGTGTTTAGTTTACCCGGCCGGTAGCTTGACAGTCCCTTCGATCGTCGGTCCTTTGAGAATGCATGATTGAGATCGTGCATATCCCGTGCGGCTGGGAATCTCAATCAAAAGCTTCATTCAGAGAGCACAGTAGCACCAGCAGAATTATAAAGATACAATCGCTATTTATATCTATTTATATATATGTATACATGCATAAAAGCAGCAGCAGCAGTGGTCGTAAGAGTTACAAAGAAATAAAGCAACAAAGTTGGGTGTATTGGAGAAAGTGAGGCTGATATACGGACTAGCTAGCTAGCTTTTCGTTGAGGGCTTGAGGCGTATGAAGATCCACTCTATTCCTTGTCCATTGTTTCAGATGAACAGCACAGCACAATGCAACTAGCTAACTGGGGGATTAGTTCATATGAGTGCTCAGGGACAATGAGAACGGTAACTTGAGATAATTTTTCGGTTAGAGGCGAGAAATTAAGAACTTGTTCAGTGCTGCTCCATTGTTACGACATACTGCACTTTGAACAAAGCTAGGCTACACCTAACCATTCAGATCAGCAACGAACGAAAAGTGCGCCGATCGAGGCAAAAGGATAACAACAAATTAATAATAAGAGAATTGACCGAAGAGCTGAGCTCATGTATTATTAGAGGGAGAAAGAAATGAACATGGACGATACGTACATTGTTATTCAATACATGTATATATAAGAAAAGGAACCCTTGATTAGAGATGGGCTAGCTATAGTAATAGAGAATGCGATCGAGCTGCCAGCTGATCGACAGGCATCGGCAGGCAGCCATCATCAACCAGATGATCGATCTAGAACAACAACAGGGTGGGTAGCTAGCTAAATCTAGGAGCCGAGGTACATGTGGACGCCGATGGCGATGAGGAAGATGGCGATGAGGGCGAAGTAGAGGATGGCGTGGACGAGGATGGAGAGAGCGCTGGTGTGGAAGTTGCCGAACTCGATGATCCGGCACTTGCCGGGGATCTGGAACAGCAGCCCCGGCGACAGCAGGATGAAGAGCACCACCGAGATGAACACCGGCGCCCAGTCTTGCATCTTCAACGACTCCCTCTTCTACCTCTCGATCTTCCTGCTTGTCCTTGCAACGTCCCCTTGATGCGAGGAGATCCTCCCTACTAGTCCCTCCTCCTCCTGCAGTCCCTGCTTATACGGCAGCAACTAATAACCCCTCTCGCCTGCCTCTTGGCTTGGTGGCTAGCTCTGCTCTGCAGACTACAGGTGAGGTGGTGAGACCTCCACCTCCACGTATGGACAACTGCCCCTCACTGCACGGCCTGATAGCAGGAGCAGGTAGCGAGTTCCTTCAAGCGGTGCAGAGCGGTGGTGAATGGCTGGCTATATAGGTGCCCTACCGGCTACCCTATAGCGTCCAAGAGAGGTTGCAGCGGCGCTGTCATGCTTTGGCCTTTGGGAGGGGGGACGACACTGGAGTCTGGACTCTGGAGGGTAAACTTTATTAAACGGCGGCGAAAGCATGTACATTGGCATCTGGGTTATCTTTCAGTTAGGGGTTCACCTGAATTTTGGTCTGTAGCATTTGGACTAGTCTCCTGGACAGTGCCTGGTTAGTTACATACCTACTTAGTTCAGTTCACATATACTACAGATAATCTAAAAGGAAAAGGTCAGTCTCGCTCAAAAGACATGCATGCATGAGTCTTGATTCAGAATCTCAGATGTTGTTCTGACCGACCTACCGGTAAGATAAGTGGAGCTTACGCTATCTCTATGATGCATGCTAGATTGCTAGGGAAACATCCAGCAGAAGGTCTGGGAGCCAAAGCCAAGGCCTGGTTTAGATGGCTAAAATTTCTAATTTTTTTCCACTCTCTCCATCACATCACATACGTCAAAGATATATGTTGAGTATTAAATATAGGTAAAAAAATAATTAATTACACAGTTTGGATGTCCTTTGCGACACGAATCTTTTGAGTCTAGTTAGATCATGGTAGGATAATATTTACCACAAACAAACGAAACGTGATACAGTGTGCTACCGAAAGTTAAATTTGCAAATTTTTCAACCAACTAAACAAGGCGCAAGGCCAAATGCAAGGCTCTACAGTGCTTCGGTACAGGTACCATGCAGGCCAATAATGGTGCGCCGAAAAATCCAGCGCAGCACTGTCTACAAGCTGAGATGGGCAGCGCAGTACAGGAAACATGCCAAAAGTCTTGGTTAGGTTGCTGCCAAAGCCCGTGGCACACAGTCATTTGCATATATAATTGGCTCATTGCATTGCAGCAAACTGCAAACGTTCTCTGCCGTGCTGTGTTCTGCATCAGGGGCGAAGCCAGCCTCAAAATCCATTGATGTCAACAACACTTTTTACTGATGTCATTAACACTATAAACAGTGCCTCAACAGTGATTAGCACTGCATTTCGAAACATCTGTTGATGTCAGCTGACAGCATTAACAAGCTGTAGCTCCGCCAGACCGCCACTGTCTGCATCGATCTCTCCACTGTGACGTTCCTTGATCTCCTCCGCCAACTAGAGGTGGTTTTTTTCCTTTCTGAAAACATGTGGTTATAAACGCTAGTATGCTGGGCTCATGACAGTTAGTTGTGGCGGCGGCTTGTCTTGGACATCATCTGAATACCTGATCCAGTCCCTTTGTAACCTTTAATTTTTTTCTTTCTTCTAACAAAAAATCGACAAATCTCTTGCCGTCCGTTGAAAAAAAAAGACTGATAACCTGATGACGCGAATGCAGGACGGAAGGGCCGGACAGGGAGTAGCTAGGTACCAGTAGGAGGAGCACGCAGGACGACGCCTCGTCGATCAGTACCACTAGAAAGCCACCCACTCCTCTATAGCATGCACATGCACAGAAACAGATCGACCATGCAATCACGCGATGAAGTCCGGTTAGTTTCCCACCAGAAGTGAGCTGCTTCTGCCTGATCTTGATGATGAGATGATCGGAGATGCGCGGCTTTACTAATCCGTGCTTGTTGCCTGTGATTGTGATTGGAACCTATTTTTAATTTGTTCCTTACTTTTCTGAATTCGATGGCACGCGGAGAGCATCTTTCCAGGGATGTCCTGAGTCAGCCGAGAAAGGGGAGGAGGGAGGGGGACGCTTCGACTGCCCCCGTCGCCAAAGCCACATCGAGAATTCGAGATTAATTTGACCTGCCGTCGACCGAACCAGAGGATGGCTCCCCTCCACCCTCCCGAGCTCTCACCCCGAGACCCCACCCCCAGCCCAGCCCGACCGCGGCGAGCCCCACGCCGCGGCTCCACGTCGGAGCCATTCCGGCCCCACGCCTCCCTTCGGTGGTTACCCCGGCTCCCGCCTCTAGGCTCAACCCCCTCGCCTCGCCGTTCGTCATGCCGGGCGGAAGCTCCTCCAGGCCCTCAGGTAAGGAGACCCCGGATGGCTCCACTACGCCTCGTCCTCGCCGCCTCTTCCTCCTCGGCGACGGTCGGCCGTCCACTCGCCACCTTCTCCGCACCCCTACGTCCACCTCCCGGCCTCCTCTGAGGATGCGGTGCGGGAAAAGCGCCATTGGTGGAGACCTCGCGCGCGTCGTCGCCTCCCGCTCATGGCAGCTGCCCACTTGGCTTCATGGCGGATGCTCGGCGCGCTTCGGCTGCTCTGCATCTTCCTCCTCCGCCGAGGGTGCCGGCCCCGCCGGCAGAGACCCACTGGGCCGAGGGCTTCCAGAAGGTGGTGTCACGTCGCTGGAGAAGGGCGGCTGACCCGTCGCCGGGCGCTCGGCGGGGGCGCTGGCCGTCGTCGGACCTTGTGGGGTTGTGCTTCAACTGCTTCGGCTCCGATCATGTGAGGCGGCTGTCAACCCCATGTTGTCTCTGCGGTGCAAGCAGGAGGGACACAGGGCCCGGTCATGCAAGAGGCCCAGGTCGCCTTCTGAGTTGTCCGGGGGCGGCGGCCGCATGGCCAAGGCGCCGGCTCCGGCGGGTCTGCGCTCGAGACCGTTGTCAGCGCCGATGCAACTACCGCCGCCTGCCATCATCCTTGAGCGTCGTGAACAGATGGTTCGGGCCCATCCCTCGCCATAGAGCCCAGCGGACAGCTACACTCCACCGGCCTCCCTCGCCGGCTCCACCCCGCGTCTGGGGGATGGTGGCGGCGACCCCTCACGCTCCCTTCCTCCGCCGTCCCCCGCCGGACTCCCCCGCGGCGGGGCCGGACAGGGGCCCTTCGCCGGACGTCCATGGGGCGCGACACCATCGGCCCAAGGTGGAGATCTGTGTGATCCCAAGGTCGGCGACCATCGATGCGCGTGAGGCGGCGCTCGGCTCCGCTTTGGTTGCGATGGTCGCTGGGACGCGGCCGGCCCTCTCGGCGGCGCAGGTCGCTGACTACATGTCATGTACTATCTGATGGGGGTGGACGACGTTGAGGTGCGGCTCTTCCCGGACGATTTCCTGCTCGTCTTCAGGCGCCGCATTGACGCAGATAGGGTTCTCCATGGAGCGCCGCCGGATGGCGCCCCCTTCCGCCTCTCCTTTCTCCGACGGAGGCCGGAGGCCAGAGCGTCAGCGGCCCCCATGCTCTTCAAGGTCCTCCTAGATCTCAAGGGCATCCCGGGTCACCTGTGGGAGATCGACAATGCACAGAAGATCGTCAAGTCGTCGTCGCTTATCATCCAGGCGGCGCCGGCCTCGTTGTCCATGCGCGACATGATGGTCTTCTCGGTTGTCGCGTGGTGCATCGACCCCGATCTCCTTCCGGAGCGGGTCATCTTGGTGGTGCCGGACAAGGAGGTGCCGTACGTTGAGGATGGGCTCTACTTGCGGCCTGAGGAGCTCATCCACCCCTCCCGTGGGACGCTGCGCTACAGGGTGGAGGTGGTGATCCGGGAGGTGCAAGACTGGCACCCGGTCAGCTCCTCCTCCGACGATGATGGTGGCTGGCTGGAGCGTCCGGACGATCATAGTGGCACGATTAAGGGGCCCGATTACGGGCACTGGGAGGCGGGGGCTCGGCCTGACGCCGCCCGATGCCTCGCCGCCATCGATTCCCGGACTCCCGTGGGCAGGACCCGAGGGATTCCTGGCCTACCGCCCGCGGTGGGGACTCGACGGTGGGCTGGTGGGGCCATTCCTCGAGCGCTTGAGTGGGCGCAGTGGCGGCGGTGTGACGGGGCGTTCCCGGCCGCCCCGGCCACCCGGTGGCCATGGTTGCTAGTCGGAGTATGGTCGCAATTTCAAATAGATGGCGACAATCTCGTCAAAAGGGGCTTCACAAAGCTGTGCCTAAAGCTGTCTGGCGTCAAAAGAGGAAGGGGGCTCGGCCCACAATACTGGGCAAGGCGACAGGTGGGCCTGATCAGATGACGGCGGCGGAGGCTGCTTTGGCAGCTGGAAGGCCACGCCGCTACAAGCCAACAGGGACGCGTCGTGGTGGAACAGCTCGTTACCCCCGGTGGAGCTACCACCGCATCAGTGCAGGACAGGGTGGGCTTGGCCTTTGAGGCTGATCTCACCTGTTGCCTGCTCCCGCTGGGTGATTTGACCGGGGCCACGCTTGGGATCCGATGCGGGATGAGGCTTCTCGCTGCGCGGAGACAACGGTCGGTGTACGGCCGGTACCGGGTCTTCGGATGGGCTAGGGTCGGTGGATGCGGGCTCGGAACACGTGATTGGGGTGCCACGGGTTGTTGAAAGGATTCGGGCTGCGTTGCCGGCACGGCCGACCTCGGGCCGTGTTTGGAGTCGGTCACCTTTGAAGAGGCGCTGGCTCTTGGGCCGCTCGCTACATGTAGCGAATTGGGCAATGACGGCCTAGTTCAGGCACAGACATGGACGCTTCTTGATGGCCCGTCCGGAGCCTCCGTGACGATGATGAATCCACCGTCTACGGAGCACTGTGTGCCGCCGCCCTCGCCGGATCCGCGATGTCGCCGCCATCGCGGCGGGCTCGCCAATGTAACGATGATTCGGGGCGCGCCTCCCACTTCCCCCCACAAGTCCGCTGTCAGAGAGTTTGAGGAACTCTGCAAGAGACCACTGCCGGCGCCGGTGCTCCTCTTCTCACCGCCGCGACGGGTGCCGAAGGTGCCGACTCTCCCGAGGCGCAGTGAGAGGCTCGCTAGTAAGACCAGAGGACGCTCCTCCAACCCGTTCGTTGCCGCCCAGAATGTGCTCATGCGCAAACTGGGTGTTCTCAGAGATCTGGCGGGCGATCGAGCGGTGCGGCAATACCGCCCTTTGCGCGGGTGGGCTATCCGACAGCAATGCTGCAGCAATCGATGAGCTCTTCCCGGATGTCGCCCCGACGGAGGAGGAGGTGGATGTGGAGGGGATCCAGGAATGGGCTTGATCTGGGGTTGGTCTTGGTCGCTAATTGTGTCCAATGTTATCTGAAAATGTGCTGGTATGGAATGTGCGGGGCCTGAATAGCACTGGCCACCGCGACGTTCTTCGTGACCTGGTCGCTTTTGATCGTGTCTCGCTGGTCTGTATCCAGGAGACCAAGATGGATGTAATTGCTCAATCTGATATTCTATCTATGCTAGGGGCTGGTTTTGACTACGTCTTCTTACTGCTGTTGGGTCGCGTGGTGGGGTGTTAATCGCATGGCGTAGTGACACCTGGTTGGCTTCTGGCTTTTCTTTGCATACATACTCGGTTACTCTGTGTATTCAGGAGCTTAGCTCTTCTGCTTCATGGTTCCTCACCATGGTGTATGGACCAACACGTGGGCCGGATAAGGAGATGTTCCTCCAGGAGATCAGAGATATTCAAGCAGGCATTGGAGGTCCTTGGATGATCAATGGCGATTTCAACATGATTTACCAAGCAGAGGTTAAAAGCAATTCTAGGATTCACCGCCGTGAGATGGGTCGTTTCCGCCATCTGTTGAGTGATCTGGAGCTGAAGGAGCTTCATCTTCAAGGTCGGCTCTACACTTGGAGCAATGAGAGAACCCACCCAACACTGGAACGCATTGACCGAGTGTTTGTCTCAGCTGATTGGGAAGATCTCTACCACTAATTCGTATCTACAGTCACTCTACACGGGTTGCTCCTATCACACCCCCTCTGCTGCAGTCGAACGCCATGCTTCAAGCCAAAACAAGATTTCACTTCGAGGCAATCTGGGTCCGTTACCCACGGTTCCTAGAAGTGGTAAAGGAGGTGTGGCATTGTCCATTGTTAGATGCGGACCCATTCCGTCGCTTGGATTGGATGTTCAAGAACACCTCTAAGGCTTTGCAGCGCTGGAGCGGGCGTTTCGTTGGTAGCGTTCGGCTACAATTAGCAATCGCCAAAGAGGTTGTCCACCGCCTAGTGATGGCCCAAGATCAGCGTCAATTGTCCATGGTGGAAGCAGCGCTCAGGAAGAAACTCAAGCTGAAGGCGTTGGCCCTCGCCTCGTTGCAGCACACCATTGCCCGCCAACGCTCTCGCATCCTTCATCTGGCGGTCGGAGACACAAACACGAGGTTTTTTCACTCCCATGCATCTTATCGACGCAACAAACGATTCATCCCCTCCCTTTCGGATGGGAACGTGACGGTGCACGGGGAAGAAGAAAAGGCCGGCTTGGCGTATGAATTCTACAATTCGCTGATCGGCACGGTCGCGCCGCGCTCGCATGGGCTACAGTTTGATTTTCTTGGGTGGCCGACAGTGGACCTCCAGGGATTGGATGATCCCTTCACTGAAGAGGAGATTGAAAAGGTTGTCAAGGGGCTCCCGGTCGATAAGGCACCCGGGCCTAATGGCTTTACGGAATTGTTCCTCAAGAGGGCCTGGCACATCATCAAGGGGGATGTGATGCGCGCCTTCAATGCTTTTTCTGCCATGGATACTAGGAGCTTTCATCTTATCAATGGTGCACTCATGATCCTCCTTCCCAAGTCTCACGATGCTGCATTGATCACGGACTATCGACCGATCAGTTTGATCCACTGTCTAGGCAAACTGTTCTCCAAGGCAATGGCTTGCAGGCTCGCCCCCAAGATGGACTTGCTTGTTAAGCCTAACCAAAGTGCGTTCATCAAGAACAGAAACATTCAGGACAACTTCAGGATGGTCAGGGGTGCTGCCAAGCTTCTTCACGTGCACAAGAAAGCCTCGGTACTCCTCAAAATCGACATCACCAAAGCGTTTGACTCGGTGTCGTGGCCGTTCCTCTTGGAGCTTCTCCAGTTCTTGGGGTTCTCGCGGCGTTGGACAAACTGGGTAGCTGTGTTGCTCTCCACGGCCAACAGCAGGATCGCCCTAAATGGTCAGCACAGACAACGCATCTGCCATGCCCGCGGCTAGAGGCAAGGAGACCCACTCTCGCCGCTTTTGTTCGTCATCACTATGGAAGCCCTAAACGCCATGTTCTCCAGAGCAGAGGACAGGAATTTCTTTGCCTCGAACTTGAGGGCGGTTCCGTCTGCACGGATCTCCACAGATGTCGACGACGATGTGGTGGCGTTCCTGCAACCAACGACCAGTGAGCTCTCTGTCGCCAAGTCAATCCTCGCCTGTTTCGAGGGCGCCACTGGCCTGGCCATGAACCTCAGTAAGTGCTCCATGACACCGATCAGATGCATTGAGGATCAGATCCAGGAAGCCACACGTTGTTTTCCCTGCAAGGTCACTAATTTCCCGTGCAAGTACCTCGGGGTGCCCCTTTCGATCTACAAGCTGAGCAAGGTGGATGAGCACCCCATAGTAGACAAGGTCGCTGACCGGTTGCCACCATGGATGGCTTGGTGGCTCACTCGTGCTGGGCGTTTGGTGCTCACTAAGGTCACCTTAACCTCTTTGGTCATTTACTCGGCGATCGCCCTTCAACTGTCCCCTTGGGCTATCAGGGCAATCGACAAGTTACGCAGAGCTTTTCTGTGGAAAGGAACGGCGATGGTATCGGGGGGCCAATGCCTGGTCGCGTGGTCAACAGGGTGTCGGCCGGTGGCGTTCGGGGGCCTAGGGATCATTGATCTATATTACATGGGCATTGCGCTGCAGATGAGATGGCTGTGGCTTAATAGGGTCGAGCCAGACAGACCAGGCGCGGGTCTACCTGTGTCCACCACCAAAGGAATGTTGGCCATGTTCAATGCTTCAGTCACCGTGGAGGTAAATGATGGCCGCTCCGTTCTGTTCTGGCGAGACAGATGGCTTGACGGCCAATCCATTGAGCAGATCGCACCCAACCTGCTGGCAATCGTGCGCGGGCCCAGAATTCCAGAACAGTGCGGGATGCCCTTGCTGGCAGAAGATGGGTAAGGGATATCAAGGTGGGGTTAACTGCTCAGGTCATCCTCGAATACCTTCAGGTTTGGGACCTGATGGAAGGGCGCGTTCTCGATGACCGTCCGGACTCCTTTCGTTGGAAGTGGTCTAGCTCGGGCCAATACTCTGCGTCTTCTACCTATAGAGCCTTCTTCCTAGGGCTGAAGGAGCAATTGGGTGCTAAGTAACTATGGAAAATCAAGGCCGAATAAGTGCCGGTTCTTCCTCTGGCTACTGCTCCATGGGCGCTGCTGGACGTCAGATCGGCTTCAACGGCATGGTTTGCCCAATTACGGAGACTCTTGATCACCTATTCCTACACTGCGTGTATAGCAGAGAAGTTTGGTTCAGAATCTTCAGGAGTTCGGGCTGGCAAGCTCTATTGCTGGATAACAATGACAGGTTAGTCGAGTGGTGGCTGCAAGCGAGGAAGCGTGTGGCGAAATCGTCCAGAGGCAGGTTTGATTCTGTCTTCGCTTTGGTGGTGTGGAGGCTCTGGAACGAAAGGAATGAGCGAATTTTCAGGGCAGTGAGCAAACTCCCGCATCAGTTAGCGGAGAGAGTGTGAGGAGCTTCAATGGTGGTGTTCGGCGGGGCTGGTCGCGCAATTGCATAACGAGTAGTAACTTTGTTCTTCTCCCTCCAGAGGGCTGGGCCGTAGTTCTTCCTTTTCTTTGTTAGGGGAACCCTCTGTGAGTTTGTTGGTAGCTGGTTTCGGTTTAGCGCTGCTCAGCGCTTGTAATCTGTTGTAAAACTATCGGTCGCTTTCTCTTCTTCTTAATGCAATACGCGCGTTGCGCGTTCTCGAAAACCTGCCATCGACCCATCTTGGCGTCATGTTCAGGATCCACATCCAGCACCACAGCTCCTTTACACCTCCAAGATCGGAAGATAGTAGTAGTAGGATCTACTAGAATCAGTGATGCAAATAGCCCGCTATAACTCTGATATAGCTCCGTTATAGCTTTTTGAGACAAGTGCCGCTACGATATTGCAAATTTTACTGCTAATACCGCTATATCATGAAATAGATTCACTAAATTCAATAGCCTAATACCGCTAACACTGCTATGGTTGAACTACAAACTTATATTCTTGAGATTTATGAACTATGAGTTATGATTTATAACTTATCTTTTGAATCGCGACTGATTTACTTAAGTTTTAACTAATACCTACAAATATATATGAATTATGAGCTGAAATTTATGAGATTAATAATGTTTAGGTCTAAATTTTGCTACTTTTTTGCATACCGCTAAAGGCTATAGCTGTGCTATAGCTCTTATAGCTTTTCCGAAAGGACTCCGCTAAACTCTATAGCTCACGATTTGCAACATTGATCAAGATGCATTTGCACGTCGTCAGGTCTAACCCACTACCGGATTCGATGGCTTTGCCGAGAGCGCGATGCTCTCGGCAAAGGCCCAATACTCTCGCGGCCGTGTAGAGGAAACCCTCGACAACGACTTGGCACGGGCCGACAAAGGCCTCTTTGCCAAGAGCCACCTCAGATGCTCTCGGCACACGTGTGCCGTGAGGCCACATATGGCTCTCGGCAGAGAAAGTTTTTCCAAATAAAAAAATCAATCCCACATTACGGGCCCACGATCAAGCACACGCCCCTACCGATCGGCCGCTGCCCCAAGCATCACCCCACACCGCCCGCCACCACCATCGCCATGCCGCGCACCAGCACCACCACCACCGCGCACACACCACCACCACCCACTACGTAAAAATCTCAAATAGGTCACGACATTTGTAATAGGCCCTTAACGCCCATTACATGCACCCACATCTCTATGTGATTGTTGTTTGGCGCGTTACCCATAAGCACGCCGGGGCGACCGGGGTTGGCCTCCACAACACCGTTACCAATGTGGACTTCTGGTAACGAGCTTCTTAACGCCGTTACATAAATTCGTTTGTAACAGACGTTAAATAGAGTCCGTTACAAAAGTTAAACCTATCGATAGCAGACTTGTAAAGTCCGTTACGATCAATGCCCTATCGAACTGTTTAAGTCCGTTCACGATCCTTCCGTATTGGTAGCAGGCTATAAAGTCCGTTCGATAATTTCGATCTTGAGACGCATGCTTGTTAGGATGCGTCTCCTTTGCTGGCAACCCAATTGGATACGCTCGTGTCTTAGGACTCGTCTCCTTTGATTGCCGAGGGTCGCTTTTTTCTCGATCGGAGGCATGCGTTGTTGTGCTCGTCTCTGTCTTCTCCTTCCGACACCACTCGCTCTCTCTCCGCAGAAGGCCACTCCCGTTCCGACAACAACACTCGCTCTCTCTCTCCTCAGAAGGTCACTCGCTCGATCTCTCTGCTCAGATGTCCCCGCCGGCCTGTCCGTTCGCCACCGCCAGCACTTCGCTCGAGATCGCACTTAATTTCTCTCCTCAGAAAGTCCGGCGCTGCAGCAGGCCGGCCGGCCGCGTGTCTTGACGGCGTGAAAGGCAGCGGACGTCGGCCAGCGTCATCCAGACGCCTCCGTGTCCCTCCCTAGGGCTCGGCGCCGTCCTCCGTGCTGTCGCTGCGGCCGTGACGCCGCCTCCGATCCTCCTCCTCGGCCGCGCTCGCCTCGTAGAAAGTCCTCGTCAAGGTGGAAATTAATTGCCCCTTTTGTTGAAATTCTTCAGTTGTCCTAATCCTCTTGTGTTATCGGTTTTTGTGTGATGAATTATGCTCATTTGATGTATGGAATAGAGATGGCGCTGCTTTCGGGCTTGATGTCTGAGACAGCCCCAAGAAGATTGGGAGAATTTCTTAAGCGGGGTCAATGGTTTTCTAAATCAAGCGAGGCGGATATGAGAAAGCGTGGTGTTCAGCAATGCTTTGCCCACAATAGATTGTCTCAATCGGAAGAAATTAGCTGGCAGAAATCATTTTCATCATTTGGTCACACGTGGTTTCACAAAAATTACGTGTTGGAATAAACATGGTGAGGAAGGCCTTAATGAACTCGAAGCGGTGGCTAAATGAAGGTGAAGTGCGACACCATGCTACCGACCATGATGAAGACCTTGATGACGGTGGAGTTTTTGAGGAAAATGAACCATTATTCCCACCAAATGTGATGAGGTCCCGAGGATATCACGATCAAGAAGTTAGGGGCTTCGATGATGGTGAGGTGTTGCAACGTGTGCACAATGTTGATCAAATGTTGCGGGATGTTGAGTTTCAACGAGTGTACACACCTTACGAATTAGCGAGGTGAAGCGGTTCATTGAAGATTCAAAGAAACCCCTCTATCACGATTGCGGAAGTACTCTCGCCTTTACGGTGATCTAAAACTTCTGACTTAAGGCGATTGTGGTTGGAGCAACAAAGTTTCAAACATCTATTAGATGTGCTTAGAGACATGCTACACGAAGGAAACCAAATAGCGTAGCATCTATGAGGCGAAGAAGATAATCATCATTTGGGAATAGAGGTTGAAAAAATCCATGCATGCAAGAACAATTGTATATTGTTCCGTGGAGATTATCTGGACCTTGACAAGTGCCCCAAGTGTGGCTATGATCGGTACAAGAGGAAAAAGGATGGTGGAGATGATAATAATCTGATGGCGAGAACGAGCCCAGGCGAGATCGAGGAGGCAAGAAGAAGAAGGCTAAGAGGGGCTCGTGAGGGTGGCATGGTATTTTGCATCATTCCTCACTGAGAAGATGGTTCGCAACACGAAGGAGGCCCAACTCTTGCATTGGCATGACGAAGGCCGAAAGGAGCTTAAGAAAGATGGCAAGTTTAGGCACCGTAGATGCGGCACAATGGGGTAACATTAATAACCACTTCGTGGTTTGACGAAGGCGTAAGGAGCATACAGTTTGCTATGAGCACGATGGCGTGAACCCATTTGGTAACGAGCTCAACACATAGCACCTGGCCCGTCTTTGTCGTTGTACAACCTTCCACCACAGCTATGCAAGAAACGAAATATATGATGTTGACAATATTGGTCTATGGGCCAAAGCAACTGGCCGTATTGATGTCTACTTGAGGCCACTAGTTGATGACTTGAAGATCTTGTGGAAGCTTGGTGTGAAGGAGGTTTGGGATGAGTACAAGCGTGAGGAGTTCACAATGCGCCATGTTGTTCTCCACCATCAACGACAACCCGGCTCATCGCAACCTCTGGCGAGTAAAAGGAAAGGTGCAACTTGCCCACATTGCTTGGAAGATACTTGCGCGATGGCTAAGACATTCAAAGAAATACGTATTTATAGGGCACCGTCGTTTCCTCGACAAGAAACATCCATACCGGGCCATGGATTGTCGGTTTAATGGGGAAAAGGAGAATCGAGAAACCGTTGCATGTATTTGGAGATCTGGTCCACTTGAAAGTCAAGGGCGTCAAAACTATCGAGGAGTTACCCAAACCGTGAAAAAACCCTTGGCAAAAGAAAGCGAGATGGTGAAGAAGAAGAAGAAGAAGGAATGTGGAACAAGAAATCAATTCTATGGGAGCTAGAGTATTGGTGATGTTGGATGTGCGTCATTCGATTGACAACATGCACGTCAAGAAGAATGTGTGTGAAGCTACTTGTGGAACATTGATACAACAAGTCAAAGGAAAAGATCATAAAAATGCAAGGGAGGATCTTAAAGAAGCTGGGCATTAGGCCAAAGCTCTATGCAGAGGAAAGCAGAGACGGGACGAACCTTCCCGTTGGTGCAACCACCTTGTCAAAGCAGAGAGAAAAGAATTCATGGGTTTTTGCATGATTTGAAAGTACCTTCAGCTACTCATCAAACTTCAAGAGGCTAGTGTCGGTGAAGGACATGAAAATAAATTTCAACTTGATGAAATCTCATGATTGCCATGTGTTGATGACTCTTCCTTCTGTTGCACTTAGAGGTATCAAGCAGGCGGTTCATGACGTGGTCATGAGCATGTGTTTATTCTTCAATGTAATAGAACAGAAGGTGATTGATGAGGAAAAACTATTGTACTTAGAGAGGAGGCATTTCGAGACTCTATGCACTTGCTACCTTCCCACCATCATTCTTTGATCTCATGCTGCATCTAACAAAGACACCTCGCGAGGGAAATCTGGTTCCTTGGCCCATCTTACCTTCATCGGATGTTTCCATATGAGAGGTTCTATGGATTCACGAAATCATTGGTACATAACCGGTTATTTTCGGAGGGAGCCATTGTTCGTGGCTACGAGACCATCGAGCGATGGAGTGGGCCATGGGTTATATGGACCCCCAAAACCCCATTGGTGTGCCTCGCTCACGGCATGAAGGTAGGCTTTCGGTGTTGGGACTGGGGAAAAAGTCATCACTCCGAACCGGATGCCTTCCAAAAGGCTCATTTCACCGTGATACAACAATGCACCTAATTACACCGTTTGCCAATGAGCACAAGTGACAACTACGTGAAGACAACCCTGACCGTGGTAGGGCTTGGCTTGCAAAGATGCACATTTAAGGTTTCAGTGGTGGCTCGAGATTATGTCGAGACATGCAGCAATAATCTGTAATAACCGGCGAGATAAGGAATCTAGCAGGCGGGCCATTGTTCACTTTGTTACAAGATACCAAGCAATGGATATCAATGGATACACGTTCTACACCATGGCCGTGATAAAAGGGCGTCTATCAAAATAGTGGTGTGCGTGTATACGGTAGTAAATCGGCAGCGTCATGATGATGATGACGGAGCAGACACATATTATGGTCAAATAGAGGAGATATGGGAGCTTCATTATGTAGGATTGAAGGTAGCCTTGTTTGGTGTAGATGGGTCACCAATGGGAAGAGAGTGTGAGCAAGGACAAATATGGTTATGTTAGTGTTGATCTCCGGGTCTTTGGTTACAAA
Organism: Cenchrus purpureus; assembly: GCA_022644695.1. NCBI lineage: Eukaryota > Viridiplantae > Streptophyta > Magnoliopsida > Poales > Poaceae > Cenchrus > Cenchrus purpureus. Next base: position 85,992,744 of record CP053459.1, read on the forward strand.
AACGAACCGTTTGTCTTCGCCAACGATGTTGAGCAAGTGTTCTATGTAGCTGACCTTGCAAAGAAGAAGCTGTCCGTGGTTATGCACGGAAAAAAAAGGATTGTTGGGGTTGAAAATGTTGTTGAGGAGGAGGAATACATCCAGTTTGACAAAATTCCATCCTTTGACACTTCATACAAGCCCCGACTCTTGGGAACTAACAAAACACCGTACTTGCGAAGCGACCATAGTGAAAAATCCATATACACAAATCAAGGAAGAAAAAGCAAGCCTGATTTCTCTGAATCCTTTTGTAATGCGAGGATGTGTCTATTGGTGGAAATGGAATCCGTTTTGTAATATAAAGGATGTGATGTATTGGTGGAATTTGAATCCTTTTTGTAATATATAGGATGTGGTGGAATTTGAATCTTGTTTGTAATATATTCTGCCTAAGATACTATATATATTACATTTATATTCTACTATGTTGTGCTTGATTCAGGCGTTAATATCAAAGAGACAAGGATTAGCCAACCCGCGCCTTTGTTATAAGGGCAAGAGACGAGGATTAACCAACCCGCGTCACCTTTGTTATGGGCAAGATATGCGAAATCACACACACAGATTACATCAAAAGAGACGCGGATTAGCTAGCCCCCGTCGGCTTGTTCTTCTTCATGCTTGCAAGTGAGTAGGTAAATCATAAAACAATTATACTGCACACAGATAATCACACAAGCATGTCTCTTGAGATGCAAAATCACACACAGAGATTACAGTCATCATTGATACATCAGAAGGTTACAAAGCGGACATCTATGTTCATCATCACTAGGCACTACCAGGATGAGGAACATAGATCTAAACTAAGCAAAAGAGATATACTTCCGTCGGCTTGTTCTTCATGATGAGATATGCAAAATCACACACACAGATTACAGTCATCATTGGTACATCAGATAGGGAGGCCTCGGGATCTTGGCCAGCTCGGCAGCGTCGAACTCGCGTCCGGCTCCAGCTGAATCTCTGGCCGGCCAGAGGTAGAAGACCACTACGGTGGTGGGTGCTGACTTGGCGATGTTGAGGCTCAAAGGTCGATCTTGCTCTTCTTCCCTACCCGTCGGTCGATCGTCGGAGGTGAAGAGAAAGGAGGCCACCGTCGGCTTGTTCTTCATGACGAGATATGCTCCAGATTCTGGCTTCTTCTTCATGCTTACAAGTGAGCACAAGAGAAAGATACAGAGAGGGTGGAAACATATCCCTTCAAAAATCCTCCTCCTGGAGGAGGGAAAGCAAAGGAAGCGCAAGTTTGGCGGAAAGCTGCAGCAGGATGGTTCGGCTTTCCGCTTGTTCTTCCCGATGCCAGGAGGTTCTGGGCTACCTTCCCCCGACAGCTGATATATCACAAGGATTTTTCTAGCAGCTGTGCTAGAGGGATGAGCAACCCAATCACCCATATCACAAGAATTCTTCTAGCAACTGAGAGAACGAGGAGGAGGAAGAAGAGAAAAGCAAAAGCTTGTGCGCTCTACAAGATCTATTCTTTGTGCCATAGCTAGATCTAGATCTAGAAGAAGGAAGCATGTGAGGAGGACCGATGGGCGTCGGTGCCTTTTATAGCAAAAACAAGGAAGGGATAACATCGGTTGTAAAAAAGAGAGGAAGGATAAGATCAAGAGCACAAGAAAGGAAGGTTCCCAAGAAATTGATGCGGATCCGGTCAATGGGGAAAGCAGTTGCCCGGTCAATGGAGGCGAGGCGGTGGATTCCAATGTAGAATTAAATGATACGCGGATTAACCAAACATCGTCTCCAATGTACTCTCCCTCATCCCATAAAAGATGCAATTCTCACATCCAGGAGTCAAACTATATGAAAACTACTAATAATTACAAAATAAAACATGCAATTCTCACATCCGGAGGAGTATATTTTTATAAAAAGTTATTTCAAGACATAAATGCTAATATTTTTGCTATAAACTTGGTCAATGTTGTAATAGTTTGGTCACGTTTCCCATAATTGCATGTTTTTGGGACGGAGGAGTAGAATTAAAGCATCTGTGATTAACTAACGTCATCTGCAATGGAGAATTAAAGGATATGCGGATTAATAGCGTCGTCTTCATTGCTTACTTAAAGCGTGTGTTTGGAAACAAATCTCCTGTATCTTCTCCTTCAAAATAATTTAGATCCCCTTCATCTACCATGACAACGCCTACTCCTCATCATCACCATTCCCGGCGGAGATGAATAGCATCCGGGGAAGAAGCGGTGCACCGGTCGTCTTGGACCTCCTCAAGACCTCCGCATTGAGATTGCGGTGCGTCGGTGCGACCTCGGGCGGCCCTTGGTGACCTCCACCTCACGCGGTACTTCCTCGACCATGCGCGCGTGTGCGTGCGGCGGCGTCGGCCGGCGTTTGTCGATAGAGGGATACGAGATGAGATTTCTTGGGTGTGGGACCCACCGCCTACAAAGCCTTCCTTGCTATCGACCGATCTCGAATCAGGAGGCTTGCTTCTTCTCCGGGATCAAAGCCGTCTTCATGGAAAAGCAGGGGATGCAATGATCTCGGTGCGCGCCGGTGGGCACGATCACGGTGGCCTATCTATACGCCATCTTGCTCTCTGAGGGGACAATGGCGGTGCCACCGCCGGACGACACGACAGAGCGGAGCGGGTCGCGGGCGGCGATGCGGACGTCGAGATGGGTGGGCAAGCGAGGGTGTCGCGCTGGCGAGAAGGCGCGTGCGATCCACTCCTCGACTTGGCGCATTTGGGGTGAACCACTGCCGCCTCAAGCAGTGCGTGATGATCAGCCGTCGTGACAGCACACTGTCGTAGATAAAGGATGGCTTGGAATTTCTACATTTTGCAGCGGTATGAGGCTCCTGCGAAATGGTGAAGTTCGAAGCGAGTATTGGAATAGGAAATCGGTAGTGGATTAGCTTTTGTAGGTTGCTCATATTATCATGTAAAATTTTGGAAGAAGCGACAAAGCCGGCCGGGTTATCGATCCCGTGTCGCTAATGATGAGGCAAAGTTCTATTTGAATGAAGAACAGTTCACATTTCTCCTTTTAATCTGCAATCAAATGTTGTAACAAGTATTTCTTCGTCGTAATTAGTCCAAATTTGATAATTTTTTTCTCTAAATTTTTGTAAAATCACCATCTTTTCATTAATTTTATTGTTTAGTGTATATTCCGTTTGTTGAATAATGTTTATATGCCTTATTTTGTTCTTTGTATGTACAACATATAAATAATATTTGTTTTACACAACCATTAGTGATGAAACTTTGCATTTCGTAAGCTTAAGGTGAACACAAGGTTTTGTTAAGTTTTCAAATGTATATGAGTTCGAACATGTTGCAAAGTGTGGAAAACTTCAATGTTCAAGCAACATTCTAGGAAACTATGTGAGAGATGTAGGCATTTGTACACAAGTATATTATTCCTTCATCGATACCATTTGAAAATTTGAAGACAAGTTTAAGTACAAAAATTATGTTGCCAAGTCAATTTGTAGATTTTTTAGAGCAAATTTGATGTTATTAGAATTATTATATAATTACCATGGGATGTAAAAACGAAATATAAGAATTTTGGGCACACAAGTGTGACTGTTGATATTTTATTCAAATACTAAATGTCCAAATATGAATTGTTCGTATTTTTATGATATTTTAGGTGCTGTTTTATGGGTTCTAATATTTTAGGGAAGCAAGTTTCATTCCAAAAAAGATAGTGACAGCTCGTCGTCTAATATAAAAGATAAGCTGCGCTTGGGACCCAAGCGCCAACAAATGTGATGCGGGTTCACTAACCATCGCCTGATGACCTGCATCGTCAGTCGGTAGCTAACACCCGTCGGCAATGACTATCCATTGTCTCTAAGATCTAATTCATCGAGCGGATCTCTAGTTCATCACTAGATCTCAGTTCATCACAACAGATCTCCGATTCATCACAACAGAACACATATTGAAAAGAGGCGGATGGATCTACTCGCGTCTATTAGATCGAGTTCATGACATACAAAATCTAACAACCAAACTAATTAACTAAGCGGTTCATGATCGGCGGACAAACTAAGCGGTTCATGTCCAACAACGAAGACACAAAGCACACACATTATTACTAATTGGTAGAGAGTCTATCAATTAGTGGTCGGCATGAGACATGGGTACCCTTTGGGTCCCCACCGACTCACGGCCGTCCCGACAAGTGGGTCCGGCCTGTCGGAAGACCCGCACGGACGGTGGGCCCAACTGACCTAGTTGGTGGCCCACACGACCTCCTGAAGACCTTCTAGAAGATTCCAGAGGACCTTATCCAGAACGACTACAAGACTTGGCGTGCAAGACAAGACATCGGTGGATTCCGACCAAGCAGATCGACGGATATGGCAAGTGTTGTAATCAACTAGATTTAGGTTTCCATACGACCAGGAGTTTGGGAACCGACCTTGTCCGCTGGCCAATATAAGGCGGGCGAGGCGACCCCTTGTATCAATACGCAATCCTCAAGCAATCTACATCAACAACTGGACGTAGAGTTTTACTCTCCGGAGGCCCAAACCAGTATAAACTCGTCGTGTTCTCTGTGTTCCGTGTGCTCGTGCACAACCTTCGAGTTCTTAGCCCTAGATTCCACCCCTTGAACAAATAAACCACCGGTTAACCCCACTGCTGTCCGATCTCGACCTCTGACAGTTGGCGCGCCAGGTAGGGAAGGAATCCAGGTTTCTTCGTGCAACTCGATGGCTTCGTCAAACGGCATCATCTTCCCGTAGAGCATGGCGGACATCCTCGCCAACCCCATCGACATCTGCTTTGGCTCTATGCCGGCGGAATCCACCGCTCCAGCCGCTTGCCTCGTCATCGAGGGTAACACGATCACCTCCGAGGTCGAGAGCAGATGCGGTGGCGGAAACCCACCCACCCACTCCTCGTGACCTGATCGCGGGGCTTGATCACGTCGAAGACATGCTCTCCGTCGATCAAGGTCGTGACGCGCCAGCGCCCTCGCGCGGGACCTCTGTTCCACTCCCCGCATGCCTCTTGGTTTGTGGAACGCAGCTCATGTAGCGTCTCGCTACATGAAGCGCAAGATCCAGGTCGAATCTGGACCCAAGACTTCATCACTGCGTCACCTCGGCGACCCTTGCCCTATCCACGAGAACTCCAAACACACGGCTCGCTCACGCGTGCTCAAGAAACTCGGCGACCTCTCCTCGTGGCTCATCGCCGTGATCAAGTGAGCCATCTCCGGACCGCCTCGCGTTTTAGATTGCTCGTACGACCATCTCCCCGAACTATCCGGGTGAGATGTTTGAGATCTCAGACCGAGAGGTCCTGGTGGTCTCTGCAGATGTACCGCCTCAAGCTGGTGAGACGGATGAGCAGCGCATTCAGTGTGCTAATGTCTAATGCTGCAGCGTCGGCACAGAAGTAGATGCACTGCGGCCGCAGTCACTGCGACAGCGTCGCCTGGGTGCCGGCGACCAACCCGCAGGCAATGTCATCAACGGGGCACAACCCCACGCGGCTCCAGCCGCCCCTCAGCAGCAGCAGAATCACAACGAGCCTCGTCGAGTCCATCTACGCACCAGAGACCTCTTGAGGGACTTTGAGCAAGACGGACATGAAGTTTACAACTCTCCTCAAGCAAACTTAGGCGCAGCCCTCGCCGTGCTGGGTCAACTTGAGGATACACACCTGTCTGGCGCTGCAGACTCACATCATCCGTCGCCACCACTCAAGTCGAAGGGGTCCGGGATCTGACGGATCAGCCGCAAGCTCCTACTCCAGGTGTAGGTCGGAGCGACCTCGCCAGTGACGTCCGCCGCCCCCGCCGTGGTGAAGAGGGAGGAGGTGAAAATAGTCACCGGTCAACCCCGCTGCCAACATCGCTACCAACGCAGCAGCCAACCCGGCTGCCAACATCATGAGTAAGCCCCGCAATGCACAAACAACGCCATGACGCTGGCGCCCAGTAGCAAAATGCAGCTGCTAATGCAGGCCAGAACGCGGGAGCTCAACCCCCACCAGTGCAAGCCAATCGCCCTCTGAACAGTCAACGTCAACGTGTGCGAGATGAAGTGGAAATAGGACGATGTGCTAATTACGACCGCGACAACGGGGTCCCTGATCCCCTTGATGCTAATCACCCCATTCAAGCAACAGACCTTCGGCATATGCACAACCAAGAGCTCCTACGACGTGCCCAGTACGACCAAGATAATGGTCCTCCAGATGACCTCTACGTCATCCCGACAGCATACGCCCCATCAGCTAGCCTTGGAGCAATAAACAACTTCCCGACGTTCTCACGTCGTCTCAGGACGATCAAATACCCCAAGGATTTTAAGCTAGCCATCGAAAAATACGACGGTCGCTCTGACCCAAGTATTTGGCTCAAGATGTACAACATCGCGGTACACACCTCTGGAGGTAATGAAGATCACATGGCAGGATACTTCCCCCTTGTGATGGGCAAAGCGCCACTCTTGTGGCTCGACAATCTTCCTGCGGAGTGCATCACCTCATGGGCGACCTTGTCAGGGCTCTTCACGACCAACTACCAGGCGACCTACAATCACCCCGGCAACACACATCACGCGTCGCGAGTGCGGATGAGGCGATGAAACTCTTCACGAGTACACTAACCGCTACTTTGAGAACCGCAATACTCTCGCAGGTGTCAAGGATGAAGACGTCATAGCCTACTACAAGAAGGGGGTAACCAACATCAAGCTCTTCGAGAAGATTCACGAAGCAGACGCCCACACCATCGCCGACCTCATGGCCTACGTTGACAAACTTGTCGATACTCAAGATGCGGTGATGCACGACTTCAAAGGAGAAGACCACGAGGACGGTGGGAGCAGGTCGCGCAAGCGATCCGGCGAGGTCTATACGACCGATCCACCCAGACCTTCTACCTTCCTTGAAGGTGACTTCAACATGGTCATGGACGACCAGCGCCAGTTCCACCGCGACGCCAAGCATACCATGAGGGAGTGCGAACAGCTAAAGCGTGCTCTAGGGGTCCCTCCAGAACCCAAGAAGACCAAGAGCGGTAACAACGACGACCAGAACAGCAGCCGCCGCTATGACAACCGTGGTCGACACGATCGGCGTGATTACCCGTCTAGACCCTCACGATAGCGGCGGGATCGTCGTGACTATCGCCGCGATGATCGACGTGATGACTACCGCCGCGATGATCGCCGCGAAGACAACCGTAATGACCGGCGTGATGAGCGCCGCGACGACCGGCGCGACGATCGTTTTCGACAAGATGACCACAACCGCAACGACAACAGCCGCAAGGAGCCTTCTCCACCACCACCACCAAAAGGGGGCAACCCCAATGGTGCGTTTCAGACCGCCAACCGTCAGATCAACTTCATCATTGGTGGTCGTCAAGCAGCCAAGATTAGCAGCGATCAAATGTAAGGGAGATCGGGCAAGTCAATATAAAACGCCACAACCTCTGCGTTGGTCGGAGTACCCAATCACTTTCTTTCGGAAAGACCATTGGGTGCACATACCTGACCCAGGGACCTACCCGCTGGTCGTCAACCCCATAGTGGACGGCGCGTTCCTGCCTAAGACCCTCATCGATGGAGGCAGGCTTGAACATCATCTTCACAGAAACACTGAGAAAGATGGACTTCGACTTCTCCAAGATGACCGCCTGTGATGAACCCTTCTACGGTGTGGTGCCCGGTAAGGCTGCATACCCCATAGGTCATGTATGCCTACCGGTCACCTTCGGCACAAAGGAAAACTTCCGCAGTACGGCGTTCGGTCGCGGACTTCCGCTCCTCCTACCATGCCATCCTCGGTCGACCTATGTTGGCCAAGTTCATGGCCATACCACACCATACCTACCTCATCATGAAGATGCCAGCACCAAACGGGATTCTTTCCGTCCTCGGTGACATTCCTCATCTCCTACAACTGCGAGAGCGACACCATCGACCTCTCCAAGGTCTCTGCCAGCAAAGCGGCCGCTACGGTCATGATCGCCCAGGCCGCCAAAATCGATCAAACTACTCTGGAGGTGCCAGAGTGTTGATGCTCACTAACTCTTATTTTTATGCATCAACAATACATGAAAAAGGACCAAAAAGATAAATCAATAGTAGTATAGGGCCTTGGACTAATGAATTCCACGAGTTTTGGTGAATTATATATTTTCAGGGACTATTCAGGAAAATGCGAAAAGAATGAATTCTAGAAGGCTCCAGAAGGCTCCCGAACTCAACCGAAGTGGGCTCCCAGAAAATACGCATCTAGAAGGGACAAGAGGCCCACCTCAGGCGGAGCTCGGCCGACAGGCCCGATGGGAGGCCGATCGGGCCCCAGCCCCTCCACCGCCTCTTAGGGTTAATCAAAACCACTTGTTTAGGTCGGTTTGATCCTACTGACGGATTATCCTCGAGGACTATATAAGCAACCCCACCCCCGGGGCATGGTATGCATCTCTCGAAGATCATCATCATCGTGCCAAGGCAGAGAAGAAGAGGATACATCGAGATAGGATAGCTACTTCATAGTTCAAGATCTAATTTCTAGATCAAGAACCTAGTTCTAGATAGAGTCGATTCGAGTAGAGTTGAGCTTTGCTCGATTCGATCTGTAAGTTATCAAGATTTAGTTCTTATATTGTTTCTCAATGACTTTATGCTATTTCAATATTATGTGTGCAATTGCTAAGTTCTTACTTTATTCTAGTAGTATATTTGATATAGTCATGATCAATGATAAGTCTACGCACTTATTCGTAGAGCTCCTAGTATTTTATGCATATGCTAGGTAGTAGAAAGTATGTAAGCATGGTGCTTAGATATAATTTACTTGCGGATTCACCTTATACTCGGTCATGTGGTAGATCGTGGGCGTGACAGCCTATTGAGTCCTTTGTAGTCCACCCCGAGTATAAGACTAGTCGAACAATGGTTCTTGGGAAGATCAAGTTTAGTCCTTGATTCTCTTGGGTAATCTTGGGTGTTCACACTTATCCATGACTATGCTATATATGATGATATACATTAGAATAGATGAACAAACTCAATCTTTGTATGCTATATAGAATTGTCTCTCTTAAGTAAATCCAATTCTAATCTAGACTAGAATAGTTTATGCTATGCTCCACATGTGCCTCTGCCTGTCTATTTATCATTACTTTATTATTGGGCTTACCCCTGTTAAAGTATGTGCCATTCCATCAAAGTCCATAAAGTAATCTATTGCCATCCCTATGTCATTGTTACATCCATCCATCTTCCACTGTGGATACGATATTTTAAAACCCATCACCGGGTGAAATGCTCACCGGTCATCCGTGCGCTATGGATTATCTATCATAATATTTCTATGGCTCTCTTATACCAATCACGTTTCTTGCGCCATTGCTTAGAATGGTTTCTAGATCCATTCTTTGGAAGTTGCGTTAAGAATTGTCAACAAGCATTTGGCCGTTGCCGGGAAGATTGGATGGCTACCTTTAGAAAATCGATGGCTAGATACTTTAATGAGACTTTGTAATTTGGCACCTCTCTGCTTAAACAGAATTACCCTTGTTTGTTTTGTCTATCTTATTTGCGGGTATTAACAGTTTGATTGTGATTCACCACACTTCAATAATTGAGTCAAATCAACCAAGGAAGCTTTACACCAAGTTCAAGCCATGGCTGAAGACATTGTTGGAATTCTCTGCTCCAAACATCAATAACATTCATTGGACCAACAATCGATCATGAATTCGAGCTTAAGCCTAGCCTCATCAACATGGTGCAGCTGATTTATTCGATGGAAAGGTACATGAAGATGCAAGTGCTCATCTCCGAACTTTTTGGAGAAAGGCGCCACCATCTCCATCAAGGACATTCCCAAGGAAACAATCCTACTCACGCTTATTCCCATTTTCACTAAAGGGAAGGGCGAGACAATGGTTCTACTCAATGAAATCAACACATGGGAGGAATGTTCTACAACCTTCCTATCAAAGTTTTTCCCCAGGCAAAACCAATGCTTTTTCGTGGAAAAATCACCAATTTCAGCGAAAGGCGAGTCAATTCGAGGCATGGGAACGTTTGCAGAATATATATCAGTTGCCCTCACCATGGAATAAAAGAATGGATGCTCCTACAAAGCTTTTACCATGGATTAAATCAAAAGCGTCCGAGCATCTAGATGCACTGCTAAAGGATCATTCTTGTCACTCACTACGAGACAAGCCAATACACTTGTCGTGAAGATATCTGAAAATCAAGGCTGGACCAAGAACACTCAACAATGTCATCGAGTGAAGAAGTATAAGAAGATGAAGAGTTGAAAGAACTATCAACTAGTATGGACGTCTTTGTTGAGCAGGCTTGAGGAACGAGCCAACTTCAAGAAGGATCGACAAGCTTTACAAGATTCAATGAATACTTCAAGAAATTCAAGCTTAGTGGTTCACAAGTCAGCACCAACCCAAGAAAAGACCTACAACCACGACCGACTTACGTGGTAAGTATACGGTAATAATTCCAAACAACCTTCGTTCGAGAGTTAATCAAGACAGGATAAAATAACCAATAATCTCTCTAAGAAGCTTGTTGCTAATGATAAGATTCTAGAAGACATAAATGTTAAGATAGATAATTTTTACGAAATCTTAAAAGATCAAGCTATCTTTAATGCTAAACTAGAATCAAAGCTATCAAAATTGTGCTATTGTTGCACACTGTTGCCACTAACCTGAGCGGTATTTAATGTCCGAACAAGAGGTGGCAAGCAAACAATAGATCCACCATATCCCAAGGGCACAGCAAGACCACCGGCTAGAACACACACAGCACCTGCAACACTGCGGCATGGCACCGGTAGAAGCTCCAGAGAAGGATAATAACGTAGAAGAAGTCGTGCAAGAAGAACAAGACTCAGCAAGACAAGATTTCCACGACACCAACTTCATACCATATCCAAGAAGAGTGAAAACCTCAAGTTGATGATCAATTCGGGAAGTTCGTCAAGTCATCCGGAAGCTTTATGTCAACATACCTCTATTGGATGCCATGCAAGTTTCAACATATGCCAAGTACATCGAGACATCACGAATAAGAAGAAACCTTTGCCAACTACGGAGATCATCAAGTTGACCGAAGAATGTAGTGCGGCAATCCTGAACACATCGCTCATCAAGAAAAAGGATCCAGGATGCCCCACTATAGAGTGCTCCATTGGAAATCAATACTTCAACAATGCACTCTGTGATCTTGGAGCAAGTGTCAATGTGATGCCCAAGGTTGTCTTCGACAAGCTCAAGCACCTACCTTGGTTCCAACATCAATGTGTCTCCAATTGGCGGATCAATCGATTCGCTACCCATCGAGAATCGCTGAGAATGTGCGGTGAAAATCTAAGAGTTCTTGGTGCCGATTGATTTCGTGGTATTGGATATGCACGACTCGAGGTTTCACCGATTCTCGGCGACCATTCACGAGCACCGCAATTGCACACATCAATGTAGGCGGAGGAGAGATCACATTTGAGATCAATGGAAGGAGGAGAAGTTTGCTTTCAACCCGGACGAGCTCGGCATCAGCTGACGAATCGATCAAGAAAAGACATCGTCGGAAGGACCGTCATCTCTCAAGGACGAGAATGCATCCAAGATTAGAAGACTCGGAAGTCCCGAACCCTCCTCGCCAAAGGTAAGGTAAAAACACAAAAATATATTTCGAATTTCACATTTGCTATAGTAAAACTTTTTCACCCTGGTAAATAATTTTACGGTGTGTCAAAACCATATAATAATTTTTCGTGGTGGCATAAAATATATTTTACTACCATATTTTTGCTATTATATTTGCTATTACCCTTACCCTTGGGACCCACATGTCATAGGAATACACATCAAATCTTTACCTACCTTATCTTATCACTTCTTCCACTAGCACCTCTTTTCCCACTCACAAGGCATTTATTCTAGCGTTGGAAGACAGCAGGAAATGGATGGAGGAGAGCACCCAGTGGAGGCAGGTGGGGGCCGACCGGCCCCACCAGAGCCGACCGGCCACCCCTTGGCCCTATAAAAACAGCCACCTCCTGCCCGGTTTTCACACACTCAATAGCCCGAGAAAACCACACCTTGAGCCTTTGCAGTTGCCTCAAGAGAAAGGAAGTTTAGGAAGAGAGTGGAGAAGAAATCTAAGGAAGTCTAGCTCTAAACTTTTCTTGAAAACCTTAGACACCATGTTGGGAGAATCCTTGGGCGCTCTAGCTCGAGCCGACTCAAGCGGTCGATGAGTGTAGACTCTCGAGTCTCCCTCACGGTCTCTAACCCCCTCTCCGCGCATCGCAATCACAAGGAAAGATCCTAACCGCCTAATGTGCATTTGCACATCGAGAGGAGAAGAAAGAGCAGTATGGCGGAAGAAAGCGTTCTTTTGTCCTTATACCCATGTTTAGTGAAGAATTTATGCAAGAAGCGAGCTTGGACTACGAGTTCAATTCTTGCTTTGTTGAGTGGACCTCTTTTTATAACACTTACGAAAGGGTAGTGGCTCCTCACTTTAGAGTTCCTGCACTTTGAAATCCTCTAACGATGGGGTAACCTTTCGGTTATTCCAGTCAAACACTCTATCTTGGAGAAAGGTGAGCAACACCTTAGGATTCATGATGTGCCTTAGATTTAGACTCATCTCTTAAAGATTTTGATAGGCTAATCCTCGGGACGGACGTTACAAGGAAGAGAACACACACAAACCGCGCACCAATGACATTCACATCCCACTCTCCGATTCTTTCACAAGTGGATAAGCCTTGTTCTTTTCCACGCAATGATAATATCGATGAGTAGGGGATATCGTGATTTATCTTTGCTGAAAAGACAATGTGTCCCCCTGTCAAGATGCTAGTAGAGCAACCGGCTTTCGTTCCCCAACCTAGTTGGAGCGTGGTACACCTCTCGATCACCGGATAGCCGATGACTTGGGCATCCTTGGAGATGCCACTATCATCGACATTGACACTCCTCGTGAGATCATCGGCTACGATTACTTCCGCCAAGGAAGATGGGTCAAGAGAATTCAAGAAAAATTGCATTACATCCACCATAAGAACGCAATCCCGTTACCTAACCCGGGATTGGGTATATATTCTGTGCAATCTTTTCTGATTGATGAGCAGGCACAACCGGTTCGACCTCCACGATGACATTTCGAGCTTCATCGTCAAACTACTGATGACCCATTGCCCCAAGGCTGCGTATCGATCATATGAGAACTTCATGCCAACATACCCTCGTCGGCGTACCAAGGAGGAGATTTACCATGCAGGACCAAGCAACCTCGGAGGACGGGGAGTTTGGAAGTGGCGGTTTCGCATCATCTTGAATTTTGTACCGCCTAACTCTTTTGAGATTCAACCATTAGTACATGCGGCGTTCCACCAAGGTGTCCATGACAACATGAGGGGCAAATGAACACTCAGGATATCCACACCAACATGTTACGTCAACATCAACAATGGATGGACCAGGCGGGACAACGATTAGAAGACATACAAGAAACCGCAGATGCAAGCGAACTCGCAAGGAGATTTCACGATGGGGATGTAGAATCAAGCGACTTGGGGAGAAGCCCCAAGGTCTATTTTATATATTTTATATTTTAAGTTTTGTTTAGCTCGATAAGTTTGAAATAATAATAAAATAAAATAAATCCCTTGTTTAAAATAAATAAAGAACTGGAGAAGTATGCTAAATGGACATGATAAACAAATGCTCTTCATTCCTGCAAATGCCTAGCTTACCATCATTTGAAGTTCTCCCAAGACATGGATACAATTGTTTAGATTTTTGAAACATGCTTTGAGTTTGAGATTCTTGTGGGAGCAATTTCTTGATCTAAGTCTAGTGATTGATTGGTTGACATGATTAAGTTGAGCTGCTGTTTATCTTGTTCAAAGTAACACTAAATTCTGGAGATTCACTTTTTAATCATAAGATTTATATATAATGAGTCTCTTGTATGACATAAGACGTTATGTCCTGTTAAAAAAAAGAGAAAGCCTTGTTGAAAATTTGCTAAGAGTGTTCCAGTTTTATATCTCTCTATGCTTTCAAAGAGACTTGGGCATGACATAAAAAAAGAGAAGAAAGAAAGAAAGAAGAAAGAGAGGAAAAGTGAGATGAGAGAGGAGAAAGCGAACAAGTGTTCTACTAGGCGAGAAGGACCTACCTCCCTAAAAAGAATAAATTAGAGATGAATAATGGACACAAGTCCGAGGGTGAGAAGAGCCCACATCTCTAAGGAGAGAGAAAAATGGACAAAAGTCCGGGGCGAGTAGGGCCCACCTCTCCTAATGTCATGTAACCCAAGGTTCTCTTAAGATTATTGCTAGAAAGAGATATATTTCAGGAACAAAAGAAGCAAAAGCAGGCTAAAGTTGAAAGTTTTCAAAATTTTATCATATCAAGTTGTCATACAGGAGTACTCTGAGCTTTAACTTGAATACCTTTTGCAAAACTCCAGAATTTTAGTGAAACCATGAACTTGAGACATGGTGCTTGACTTAATTGTTATATCCTTCAACTGCTCAAGACCCAAGTACAGATAAAAGCCTCATGTTCTCAAGCAGATATAAGTAGGTTTTAAAAGTCTGACTTTTTCATCCTACCTTGGAAAAGAATTTATTGTGGTAACACTGAGTCTTGCTAAGAGACTAGCAAGAGGTAAGCTTGGGGGAGTTGTTGATGCTCACTAACTCTTATTTTTATGCATCAACAATACATGAAAAAGGACCAAAAAGATAAATCAACAGTAGTATAGGGCCTTGGACTAATGAATTCCACGAGTTTTGGTGAATTATATATTTTCAGGGACTATTCAGGAAAATGCGAAAAGAATGAATTCTAGAAGGCTCCAGAAGGCTCCCGAACTCAACCAAAGTGGGCTCCCAGAAAATACGCATCTAGAAGGGACAAGAGGCCCACACGCTGGCGGAGCTCGGCCGGCCGATGGGAGGCCGACCGGGCCCCCCGGCCCCGAAGGTTCCTCCACCGCCTCTTAGGGTTAATCAAAACCACTTGTTTAGGTCGGTTTGATCCTCTGACGGATTATCCCTCAGGACTATATAAGCAACCCCAGACCCCCCAGGGCATGGTATGCATCTCTCAGAAGATCATCATCATCAGGCCAAGACAGGAGAAGAAGAGGATACATCGAGATAGGATAGCTACTTCATAGTTCAAGATCTAATTTCTAGATCAAGAACCTAGTTCTAGATAGAAATTCGATTCGAGTAGAGTTGAGCTTTGCTCCGGTTCGAGATCGTAAGTTATCAAGATTCAGTTCTTATATTGTTTCTCAATGACTTTATGCTATTTCAATATTATGTGTGCAATTGCTAAGTTCTTACTTTATTCTAGTAGTATATTTGATATAGTCATGATCAATGATAAGTCTACGCACTTATTCGTAGAGCTCCTAGTATTTTATGCGCATATGCTAGGTAGTAGAAAGTATGTAAGCATGGTGCTTAGATATAATTTACTTAGGATTCACCTTATACTCCCGGTCGTGTGGTAGATCGTGGGTGACAGCCTATTGAGTCCTTTGTAGTCCACCCCGAGTATAAGACTAGTCGAACAATGGTTCTTGGGAAGATCAAGTTTAGTCTTGATTCTCTTAGGGTAATCTTAGGGGTGTTCACACTTATCCATGACTATGCTATATATGATGATATGCTACATTAGAATAGATGAACAAACTCAATCTTTGTATGCTATATAGAATTGTCTCTCTTAAGTAAATCCAATTCTAATCTAGACTAGGAATAGTTTATGCTATGCTCCACATGTGCCTCTGCCTGTCTATTTATCATTACTTTATTATTGGCTTACCCCTGTTAAAGTATGTGCCATTCCATCAAAGTCCATAAAGTAATCTATTGCCATCCCTATGTCTGTTGTTACATTCATCCATCTTCCCTGTGGATACGATATTTTAAAACCCATCACCCCGGGTGAAATGCTCACCCAGATCCGTGGCGCTATGGATTATCTATCATAATATTTCTATAGGCTCTTATACCAATCACGTTTCTTGCGCCATTGCTTAGAATGGTTTCTAGATCCATTCTTTGGAAGTTGCGTTAAGAATTGTCAACACAGAGCAGAAGCGTATAGCCACCGCCCTGGACCCAAGTCCCGCGATGAAGAAAGTTTGCCTCGGCCTGCCCGATGCATCCAAGGAAGTCACCATTGGGGCCGACCTCGACCCCAAATAGGAATTCGCGCTCACCAGTTTCCTCCGGGACAACGCCGACATCTTTGCATGGAGTCCGTCCGATATGCGGTGTCCCCAGGAGGCTGGCTGAGCACGCCCTTGAAGTAAGCAAGACCGCACGACCTATCAAGCAAAAGCTTTGGCGATTTGCAAAAGATAGAAAACAAGCTATAGAAGTAGAGGTCTGTAAGCTCTTAGCTGCATGATTCATTCGTGAATGTAAGCACCCGGTTTGGCTCGCAAACCTGGTTCTTGTACCCAAAAAGACTGGAGGATTAAGGATGTGTATCGATTACACCGACCTCAACAAGCACTGCCCGAAAGATCCTTTCCCCCTTCCTCGCATCGACCAGGTCATAGACTCCACGGCTGGTAGTGTACTACTATGCTTCCTCGACTGCTACTCAGGGTATCACCAGATAGCCCTAAATCCCGACGACAAAGACAAGACGACATTCATAACGCCCAACGGCATCTACTGCTACAAGGTCATGACCTTTGGCCTGAAAAATGCCGGTGCGACCTACAGAAGGCGATACAAAAGTGCTTAAAGTCTCAGATCGGGAAGAACGTGGAAGCTTACGTCAACGACGTGGTCGTCAAGACCACCGAACAGGATCAGCTCATCGCCGATCTCGCCGAGACCTTCTCCAACCTACACGAATACCAGTGGAAGCTCAACCCGACCAAGTGCGTCTTCAGTGTACCCTCCGGATTGCTCCTGGGCTTCATGGTCGGACACCGAGGCATTGAAGCCAATCCCGTCAAGATCGACGCAATACGCAACATGGCCAAGCCATCTTGCAAGAAGGACGTCATGAAACTCACAGGTATGATGGCGGCTCTAGGTCGTTTCATCGACAAGCTCGCTTTCTTCAAGCTATTGAAGAAGGCGAGAGTTCAAATATGGGATGAAGAAGCACAGAAGGCTTTCGAGGCTCTCAAAGACTCCTTGACCACACCTCCAATCATGACGCCACCCATACCGGGGGAAACGCTCCTCCTCTACATCTCCGCCACCACTAATGTGGTCAGCACAGTTCTCGTTGCAGAACGAGAAGAAGATGGGCAGGCCTATCCTGTTCAATGACCTGTGTACTACGTAAGCGAGGTCCTCGCCGACGCTAAGACACATTATTCACCTCGAAGTTGCTCTCGCACTCGATCACGTCGAGAAAGCTTCGCCACTACTTCCAAGCCCACAAGATTACGGTGCCTTCGTCATTCCCACTAGGAGAGATCATCCGCAATCATGATGCTAACGGCCGCATCGTCAAGTGGTCGGTGGAGCTTGGAGAGTTCGACATCGAGTTCTGCCCTCGGTAGGTGATCAAGTCGCAGATCCTGGCTGACTTCGTG
This sequence comes from Cenchrus purpureus, assembly GCA_022644695.1. NCBI lineage: Eukaryota > Viridiplantae > Streptophyta > Magnoliopsida > Poales > Poaceae > Cenchrus > Cenchrus purpureus. Next base: position 86,010,378 of record CP053459.1, read on the forward strand.
TCGAGTGGGAATCGGATGCCCCCTCCCAAGGAGAGGCACTGAACCTTTGGATAATGTACTTCGACGGCACCCTCAACCTCGAAGGTGCAGGAGCAGGCGTATTATTCATCTCTCCTCAGGGAGAGCAGCTCAAGTACATCCTGCAAATACACTACAAAGCCTCCAAACAACGGAGCAGAATACGAAGCTCTAATTCATGGGCTCCGTATAGCAGTGTCCCTTGGCATCAAGCGACTACTAGCTTATGGCGATTCCAAGGTCATCATCGAACAAGTCAACAAGGAGTAGGATTGTGTCAAAGACACAATGGATGCATACTGCGCAGAGATCCGCAAGCTCGAAGGCCACTTCCAGGGAATCGAATTCCAACATGTGCCACGCAACAACAATGTGGCCGCCGACGTCTTATCTAAGCTAGGCTCCCAGCGAGCCCTGGTTCCGGCAGGCGTATTCGTCCAAGACCTAAGCAAACCGTCGATCAAGCTATTGGACCCAGACAACCCAGACCAAGTATAGCCCGACCTAACTCCAACACCTCCCGCGACGTGCTGATGACAGAAAAAGAGGATGATTGGCGCGAGCCTTCCTTAGCCTTTCTACTCGACCAACGAGTCCCAGAAGACAAAGCCGAACGAGAGCGCATTACGCGACATAGTGCTAACTACGTCGTGATCGGCAACGACCTTTACAGAAAAGCCACCTCTACTGGCATCTTAATGAAGTGCATCTTGTGATCAGAAGGTCTACAGCTCCTGGCTGAGATTCACGGCAGCGAGTGCGGCTGCCACGCAGCGTCCGCCAACCTGGTCGATAAAGCTTACCGATCTGGCTTCTACTGGCCCACGGCCATGGCCGATGCCAAAGACCTCGTCAAGAGGTGCAAAGGGTACCAATTCTTTGCCAAACAACAGCACCTGCCAGCTCAGGTCCTGCGTACGATCCCTCCATCTTGGCCCTTCGCCATGTGGGGCCTTGACTCTGTAGGTCCGTTCCGAACTGCCCCAGGCGGCTACAGGTATATCCTGGTGGCCGTTGACAAATTCACCAAGTGGATTGAAGTCCGACCTGTCACAAAAGTCACGTCGGAAGAAGCAGCAAAATTCATGCAAGATATAACACATCGCTGTGCCTAACAGAATCATCACCGACCTAGGGACGGCCTTCACAGGGTCTGCCTTTTGGGATTTCTGCCATGACAACACGATTGATGTCTATCACTCCTCGGTCGCCCACCCCAGGTGCAACGGCCAGGTCGAGCGTGCCAACGGCATGGTTCTTCAAGCTCTCAAAGATCGCATCTTCGACGACACTTCAAACTATGCTACCCAGTGGTTAGCCAAGCTACCACACATAATCTGGGGTCTAAGAACCCAAGTCAGTTCTGCCACGGGCTTCTCGCCTTTCTTCCTGGTCTACGGCTCGGAGGCCATCCTACCCACCGACGTCACCTTCGGAGCTCCACGCTCTGATTCTACGAGGAGGGAGGCGGCAGACTCGTCGTCATGTCGATCTTGATAGCCTCGAGGAGTAGAGAATGGCAGCCGTTATGAGGCAAGCTCGTCACGACCAACAACTCCGTCGGTACCATGATCGCAACATCAAGGAGACCTCTTTCAACATTGGCGACCTAGTGCTAAGGCGTATTCAGAAGATCGACAGCATGCACAAGCTATCTGCCCCCTGGGAAGGACCCTTCATCGTCACCAAGTCATCAGCCCATCCACATATCGCCTCTAGTGGGGCGACGGGCAAGGCGTACCCAACCCATGGAACGTGGAGCACCTACGACGATTCTACCCGTAGAATAGATTTTGTTACAGCTATGTATTTCTCGTCCTTGTACTTTTTCAGTTTAATAAAAATTAATTAAAGCAGTCTTCTGCTGTGTCTCAAGCTCTACCTCCTCCTCTTTCATGTCATAAACCCTCCCCCTCGACATGCTCGGGGCCTTGGCCAAAGCCAATACAAGGGTCGTAAAACCTGGGGGGTTAAATTTCCTGCTCCTCCCCCTCGACATGCTCGGGGGCTTGGCTCAAGCCAATATAAGGGTCGTTCGACCTGAGGACGTCGTCCCTCATGACTACCTACTTTGTGTTGTTGCGAACCTGCTTGGTCGAAAGGTTGCAAAACCTGAGTCTCAGACTCCCTCCCGCGCGCCGGTCACACGTAAGCCTCCCCGTTGAGCTGTGATGGTCGGTAAGCCAGCCTCTCTGTGAGTAGTGGTTAGCGGAGTATGATAAAGACACATCGCTTCAAGGCTACTAAGTTCGCGCAAACACAAAACAAGTACGTCATGTAGGCCAAAAGAAGGTTATCAAGTAATGTTTTACATGACTGGAGGAGGGAGGGGGTACAGCTCTAAGACTATGACCACTCTTCACCATCGTCGCCCACATAGTCAATGGCGTCCATTATCACCATAGCAGCTTCCCGCACTTCAAGCACCACGACTGTTGACGGTGAATTTCCGTCAACCTAGCCATGAGTTTACCTTCAATGTTGGTATTGATTTAATATCCAAACTAACGATCCTAACCCTCATGATATGTCAAGTTCGCACTCGCATGTGGTATTTGGAGTTTATTGTTTACGCAGGGATTAAGTACCTAAATGAGGACTTCCGGGTAGAGTTCATCGAGCACTTTGCGAGAAGGTCATGAAGCCCGATACAAGTCAAGACACGAGGTGAACATGACTCCAAGAGGCCCAAGGACCAATCCGTGAAGGCAGAAAACTCCGACGACCTAGACAGAAAATGCTGAAGCTTGCACGACAAGGTGCCCTATCCAAACCGCGGAGAAACTGACGTCAAGGACCCACATGCAGTTGGGAGAAAGTTCTAGAAGACACGAGAAGCTCGCCCGCGAAGAACGGGCGAACCGCCAAAGGCCATGGGCCAGGCCATGGCCATGGCCGGCCCGGCCGCCGGCCCGCTCCCGTTGGCTCCCCTGACCTAGCCCCTCTTCGGTCTATTTAAAGCCATGGTGCAAAGAGCCACACATCAATTCATTCGTCATCCGCCGCCGAGGAGCAGAGAAGGGAGGGACACCATTCCAGAGAGGAGAGGGTCGAGATGGTTGACTAGGGTTTCCCTACGTGGGAACCTTGCATGGAAGACCATGTCGGAGTTCCGGAGCTAGGATCAAGATCAAGGTAGGATCCCTGGTGATCTTGTCCATGTATTATACTCTCATGTTGAATTTGCAAGTTTGAATCCGATTTCTAGCGATCAAGTACTTTCACTACGACTTTGTCTTCGCTTGGGTTTTCTTCTTCTCCAATCTATTCCGGATAGATTGCATAGGATGTTCTTGTAGCCATGGTGGCTAGAGGTGCATACCGACCTACCGAGCATTTTCATCTTGTCCTTTGGACTCGCTTCTAACTAACCCGCACGAATAGGAGTGCGTTGTGACAGAACGGTGGCTCCAAAAGGCGGGCATCTATGCTTTTTATGAGATTCGATTTGCTTTGTTCATCTATGCTTGGAACTTCAACAAGTGCTTGATCCAATCTCTCTAGATTAGTTTTACCTATCCCTCTCTATCTCTTGCTACCTCCGGTGTTTCTTAGATTAGATTGGTTTTCTTGGTGTTTCCTTAGATTAGATGCATTAGCTCTCCTTTTGATAATCAAAGTGTTCTTAGCTTTATTAGATTGGATCTTGCATTACACATTGTTCCACGGGTTTGATACCCTTGGTTCACACTTAAGGGAAGAAGGGTCCCTTGACTACGACGGTGGACTTGTCCGCTTGCAAGTCCAAACGAAGTTTGATACACATATAGACCGTCAACAACGACCTTGGGATCCTTCGTCGCGTCTGGGCCTTCTCCGACCTTGACCATGTCAACATCGGGGTAGTGAGACTTTACCCGTACCAACACCTCCGTAGCCGCCGCCATGCTCGTCGCCTTCAAGAGGTCAAGCAGCTTCTCGGGCGCGGCCAAAAGTCGATCGATAGCTGGCTTTGGCTCCTCCTCCTCGACCTGCGACGCCACTATATCCATCGCAAAGTGGGCGGCATTCTTCAGGTCGTTAAGCTCCACTTCTTGCCCTGCAATGATCACCTGGTCATTCTGCAGCGCCTTCAAAGCTACCTCGAGACTGACCTCAAGGTCCTTTCGAGCTTGCTTCTCATAAGCCAACCGAGACAACAGATCACTTTGCCTATGGTGCCCTTCATCACCGCTTTATCTCTTCAAGACCGGCCTCACTCGGCCTCCATGAGTTCACCTCCAAGCTTCGGACCCTCTCCTTAGTGTTTTTAGGTCGTTCTTGAGGTCATCCTCTCGCCTATGAAACTCTGCAATATACAAGATGCCCTGAGGTCCAGCCCTCAGCAGTACAAGTCAATGATGGAAAAAGTTGAAAGAAAGTTGGTCTTACCAATGCTCATGGCGTTGAACTGCGAATTGGCCTCTTGAGTCTTACACTTCTCCTCGGCCAGCTCGTCCTCGAGCTTCTTCTTGTCGACCGCTTGTTGTCTCACCGGACTTGCTTGAGCTCCTGCTCAAGCTCGACCACCGCAGCTGTAGAGCTGCAGCATCCTTAAGTTGGTCGGCCCTACCCTTAGCACAGTCGGCCAGTGACTGTTTTGCAAAGACAAAATAGGTCGTTAGCTACATCCAGAAAGCAAGTTATTTATTCAACTCAAAGGACAGTTGCTTACCGTAAGGGATTGGTTGAGGGTCAAGATCGACCGGCGGACCGACCTCATATCCTCGTCATCCTCGAAGATATCCGCCTCCCAGGGAGTGCCAGTCCAGTCAATGTCTTCACGCCTCAAATTCGGCCCCGTCGACGTCGAACCCGGTGCCTGCATACCGGTTGTTTCTGGGTTTTCCTGTGGCTGCTCGATCTGTATCGGGTCCGCCGTTGGGCCCTGAGCCGATGTGTTGGGCATCGAGTTGATGGGGTCTGCGTCGATAATAGGCGGAGAAGACAACGCCACCAACGTCCTCGGAATCCCGTATTCGGAAGCGATGATAAGCCGACGTCCCCACGTCGACCGAGGCCTGAGTCCCGACCTCATGGTCGGACGACCTTGTCCGTGAAGGTGAATCTTGAGCACCCAAGGCGCTTTGAGGTTGGACGTCCGACCTGTAGCAATCTTCGTCAACACAATACAGGAACTAATGACAGTTAGCAAATGAATCAACTTCAGTGCCACGATCTTACCTCATAGTAGCCGGGGCACACAACTTTGGCCTAAAGGGCCGTACTCGTATCTTCACTGGCATCTTCGCCTGTGCGCCAGCGGCAGCCCGCTGTGCCTCCCTCATCCGACGGAGGTCTTCATCGTTCACTTGCTGCTCCAATTCCCATTGCCTCTTGGCCGCGGGACTCAGCGACCTTCTCGCCGTACGATCCTCTACAACTGGCGGATCGTCGGTAGCTTCATCCTCATCCTCGTCGACCTCCTTGGTCGTCGGAGTAGGGATCGTCGGCGTACGGACCGCCGGAGGAGGGCTCGCCTTCCTCTTCTTCTTGTCAGCCTCAAGTTTGGCAGTCTTGGCTGCCTCGACCTTGCGCCCTTGTGGTCGATCGCTTTCTTGTTGCCCTTGTCTTGTGCCCGGGCTTTGTGGCGCCGCTTGCTGCAGGTTGGCTCGCCACATCGTCACCGACCTCCGGGTCGGTATCTTCATCAGCTTCAACCGACAAGTCAGACTGGTAATTCTCCGGTGGAGGCCGATACTCCTCGATCTCGCCTTCCGTGATTCCTCACCCTCTGGCAAGGGTGCAGGACACCAAAATTGCATCTCCCGAACCTGCAACACACACGTACCAAAGAATAAGACAAGTACAAAAGCAACTAAGCAAGACAAATGACCTAGTAGTCCCAGGACTTACAGGGTCAGCTGGTCGAGTCAAGGAATGTGCTTTTGGACACTTTCTGCCCCGGGCACCCCCGGTGTAGATCTGTGACACCCTCGCCACCATCTCCCTTTGGGAGACCTTGCGGTTCACTTGGCGTGAGGTCCGACCGCCCAGACTACACGGATGCACCCGGTCCTGATTAGGCTGGATCGCGGAGAACGACCTCGCCACCAGCCCCAGGGCCACCCGTTCTTCTTGAGGTCGTGGACCAGGGGGAGCAGCTCCTTGACATCGTCCAGCTCGCGGGAGGACAGCTGCAGATCCCACGCCGGTATCTTTTCGAGCTTATGCCCGCTCGCTGGAAGCGAGGCCGTTGATCGCGATGTAAAACCACTCCGACCTCCAGCCAGCAGTATTGTCCGGCAGGTCCATATCTATCCATTCTGCCTTGAGACCTGCTCTCGGGTAGAACATGACCGACCCTACCACGCCTAGACGCTTGCCGGTGCTCTTAACATTGAACAGATGTCGCCAGAGCAGAAAATGGGGTGGTATCCCTAGGTACGCCTCACAGAAGTAGATGAAGGACAACACTACGGTTATGGAGTTGGGGACAAGGTGTACCAGCTCCAGCTTGTAGTAGAAGAGGAGACCTCTGAAGAAGTCGCCAGTAGGGATGTTGAACCCACGCTCGAAGAAAGAAGCGAAGACGACCTGCTCCTTGTCGTCCTCTGTCGGGATGGCCTCGCCCGCAGGTGCCTTCCACTCCACCACCGCCTTGGGCCTCAGAGCTCGCGATCTACCAGCGCCTGCACCTTCGCCTCGGTCATCACCAAGGGTTCCCACATCGTCCGCGGATCTGGGATCTGAGGAGCAGCGGCCGCCATTTCTTGAAGTCGAGGAGCTTTGGATCTAAAATGCACTAGGGTTTTGACGCGATATGAGCCGGGCGTGGTCGGCCGGGCCGATGCTGAGGCGGCGGGCGGCGATTCTGGGCTTGGGTGCAGGGCGGCTAGGGTGCGAAGGTTGCGATGGAGGCGACGGAAGGAAGAAGAGGATGGGAAGGGGACGGTCAACGTCGGTCCCCGCCGCTCTATTTATAGGGGCCCCACCACGGGTGCCTGCTGCGGATCCTTTCGCTGCAAGGAGCTCGCCCTAACGGCTATGCGCCGCTAATTTCGCGAGACGATCTCGCCGGATTTCATGCAATGGCTATATGCCCAACGGATAGTCTGGTGACCTATGCCCTCGGCATTAGGTCGTGAACACAACTAAGTTATCAGGTCGTCTTGATAGCACGACAGATCTCCAAGAGGTCGACAAGCCCCCAAATCACGTCATTTCAGGTCTTTGATTCACGATTTCTTCAAATCGACCATTACATGACAGAAGAGAGCGAACATTACACGGGAACTACGAAGGTACACAAGTCACATGCGACCTCATTGGATCCAGAACTCGTGACAAAATACAAACATATTCAAAGACCTGGTCTACTTAGACCAATCCTTGAGGTGTACTCTACTATAGCAGAGCACATCGCAAGATTTCTCCTAGCTCCAAGACCTCGATGGTGGCCTTGCGGTGAGCATTTGCACGCCCGCGTATGAGACACACTTTGTGCACGACTATGAATGCAGATCTGAGCTTGCTCTTGACGCAGCTGCAAGCACTTCGGAGCATCTCATACTTACCAAGAACCTACAGCTTCACCTCGGGCCTCTACAGCATCACCTCCAAACTCTCCTTGATTCCTTGCTGAGGCAAGGTACAAAGAGTGGGTGTGCTGCCTACATTTCGCAAGAGTTCTTCTAGCTCCAAGCTTCTATAAATTTTGCCTCCTACAATCTGGTGGACGGCCACATGCCCACGGCATGGCTGAAATACTACCCTGCGGTTTCATAGCTCAGCAATGCTCGGTGCTTGCCTCCTTCAGCCTTATGGTGCTATTTATAGCCCAAGCCAGGCCTTGAGTGGCCGGTCAAGTGGTGACACTGTTCCCACATGAATGAGAGGACCTGTAGACATGTGGATAATTAAAGCGATGTCCTCTTCCCTTACTTTACGACACCTTTGTCGCTAGCGCATCAATGATGCCCGAGGCTGCTGCGGCGTCACATGGCTACAGTGCATCCCTCGATCAGTGGGCGGTTTGTCATTTTCTGGGTGGCAAGAGAATCTTCGACCACTGTTGACCCGTGACCCTGCAGTCTGCGAAGAGATAAGCTTGACTCTCTGTCAGAGGGCCCTGCGCCTCGCTACATCTATGGACGACATCGACGATCAAATGCAACTTTTACGACTTAATGTCTTCATTGCACCCGCTAGGCTCTGCGTCCTTATACACCCGCTATGGCTCTGTATGTAAACGGACCTATTCCAATCAACCTATATTTTTGTTCCCTGAGCAGAATGATCGTAGGTTCGATTGAAGACCTTCCGGGGTAGGCGTGCCTCGCTGCTCTGCCAGATCCGTCTGGGCGCCTGGAGACCAGAAGCTTCACGTCTATGATTTCGTCGGGCCCCTGTGGTCGGTGTGCCCACTACTTAGGTCGTCAATACCTTAGTGCCATGGCTCTGCTGGATGGCTGGCAGCTATGCTGGTCGTCTGGGCACCAAAACGACCTCCTTGAGGTCGGCGTGCCTTAATACCTAGGTCTTGCAATACCTCGGTACGTCTACGGCTCTGCCAACCTAGTTGGGCGCCTTGGATGTGTGACCTTCTGAGGTCGGTGTGCCCTTGTAGCCCTGCCAGCCTGCTCTGGACACCCCGGATTTTACGTCGGGAATGAAGGCCTCCCTATGGGGTGCGCGCCTAATGGCCCGCCAAGTATCTCCGGTGCTTGGGCGCTTCAGAGTTGAGACCTTCTTGAGGTTGGCATGCCTTGAGTGGCTCTGCCAGACTCTTTGCAGCTATGCAAGATATCTGGATGTCTCTACACTCCATTCGTTCATGATCAATATTTTTCTACAACTTCATCGTTGACCGCTTCGACCACTACAGAAGACCTCTTCATGCGACATATGTATTTAAAGATCTTGCTGGGTATCCTCGGATACTAGGCATTGTTGATTCGAGGCCTCCTTGAGGTCGGCACGCCTACAAGGCCTCCTTGAGGTCGGCCCCTCCAGACTCCTTGCAGCCATGCGGGGAGATCTGGGTGTCTCTACCCTTCGTTCGATCAAGACCATGACTCGGTTTTTCTTTTCTTCTTTTGAGCATCCAACCAGCCATGCTGCCTGCTTCAATGCTCGGGGACTACTCTACGAGAACGTCTTCGACGCCCTCTTGTTTTCTTCGTCGTACCGACCTATTGAGAAATTTGTTTCTCACCAAGTCGTTACTCGATCTGCTTTTACTTTTTTCTTCTTTTTTTGGATCATCATACCGGCCATCCTGCCCGCCACGATGCTCGGATACTACTCTACGAGTGCATCCTTGATGCCCTCTAAATTTTTTCATCATCGTTTCGATCTATTGGAAGTCAGCTTCCTATAGGTCGTCACTCGACCTCTCTGCATTCGGCAATACTAAAACAGGTCGGCTGCTAAAGCTGATTTGTTCTTTTTTTGGACCGACGTGCATGCTATTCGACCTGTCGATAGCTCTATGACTACGTCATGACCTTCTAAGGTCGTTGCGCCTACACCTCACTCGGGGGCTTATGAGACATTGGTACCACTGGGTCCCCAACGAACAGGCTCACGGCCGTCCCCGACAAGTGGGTCCGGCCTATCAGAAGACCCGCCGACCTGACAGTGGGCCCAACCGACCTAGTTGGTGGCCCACACGACCTCTTGAAGACCTTTCAGAAGATTCCAGATGACCTTATCCAGAACGACTACAAGACTTGGCGTGCAAGACAAGACATCGGTGGATTCCGACCAAGCAGATCGACGGATATGGCAAGTGTTGTAATCAACTAGATTTAGGTTTCCTGGTCGTAACCGACCAGGAGTTTGGGAACCGACCTTGTCTGCTGGCCAATATAAGGTGGGCGAGGCGACCCCTTGTATCAATACGCAATCCTCAAGCAATCTACACCAACAACTAGATGTAGGGTTTTACTCTCCGGAGGCCCGAACCAGTATAAACTCGATGTGTTCTCTCGTGTTCGTGTGCTCGTCGCAACCTTCAGTTCTTAGCCCTAGATTCCACCCTCGAACAAATAAACCACCGGGGTTAACCCCTCTGTGGGTTGTCCAGATCTCGACCTCTGACAGTCGCCGCCGTTGGAGTCCCACCGTCGTCACCGCCGTGGCTGCCGTCGGAGCCGTCGTCGCCGCTGTGGCTTCCGTCAGAGCCGTCGTCGCCGTCGGAGCCGCCGTCATCGAAGACGAAGTGGCGGCCAGCCCGCTTGACCACGGGGAGCTTCTCGAGCCTCTCCGCCAACCCGTGGATCCTGAAGGCGAGACCCTTCACGCTCGGGTCCTTGTCCACTTCATGATGCGCCTTGATGTTGAAGGCCGCGCCAACATCTTCAAGCTTTCTGAAGGCGCTCTTGAGCAGGTCGACGGCGAACTTGGTGTCGTCGAAGAACGGTTCCTCGTCGGCGTCCTTGGTCACGGCTCCTTCTCCTTCTCCAACTTCCTCCGATGGCGGCTTTTGTCGTCGTCGTCCTCCCTTCGCCCCCGCTTCACCGGCGGCGGGCCCCTCGACGCCATCTCCTCCTTCGTGGATCTCTCGGTGACCGAAGATTTTGTAATGGTGGATCGCGAGGAGGAAGAAGAAGCGAGATAAGCTTATGGAAGAAGCAGGGGAAAGCAGGGGAAGGCAGGGGAGTTATATTGACAAGACGCGGAACCATCAGGCGCCTCTGCCCCCACCCACTACTCCACTACTGCTAGTACGTGCCACTCAATTGTGCATCGGGCTCCGTTTCGGGTGCAAAACCGTCCAAAACCACGCGTCACCTTTCAATTACGCGGGAAGGAGAAGGGGCAGGGGCAATGATGTCGGGCCCACTCGTCGTGTGCAATTTCCATTTATTGTTTTAGATGGCCGAGGCGCCTTCTTCAACTTCAACCCTCGTCGCCTTCAACTTCAACCCTCGTCGCCAACTTCAACCCTCGTCGCCTTTCAATTTCCAAACCTCGTCACTTTTCTATTTCCTCCCCTTCTCCTTGATGGCGCGATGTGTGCTTGATGATCTGCCGGATGATCTTGTCACCGGATCATCATCCACTCCATCAAGGATGAGCCCGTCTTCCATTTTCTGAACCTTCGTAATAAAATCTGCGGCACCTTCCGGCGCATCTGCGACTCCGATGAGGTACTACTGCACGTGTCACTGCGTGATCTTCGTGGGTGTGCAAGAATCGCTACGTCAAGTCATGCTTTGAGCTGGCGCTTCCGCGAGGCCAATCATTCGGAGGCATTATGCTTGAGGATGGAGAGGTTGATGAGGCGGCGGAACCCGATAAGGGTCAAGCTCATCGGAGATGCCGCTGTCAAGACTCCGGTGCCAGTACTTCTTAGTGATGCTGAAATCGTTGCAACCAGCGGACCCGAAGCCATAGCTGCTCCGAAATCAGCGGTGACGTCGCCCCCACGGCGGTGGAAGAACCACAACCTGCGGCGGCTGCGCTACCTCGTCAACCGGGATCTCGAGAACATTGCGTGGTGATGCGGCTTGATGGCGGCGGCGGCGACATTCCGTTGCTGCCGTCGGAATCCCCACATCTGCATTTGGGCGGCGGGATGTAGGCGCTACGGGCGGATACCAAAGAGATCATCCACTCTTTGCGCCGAGTGTCGCATCCGTCATGAGTTCGACCTGCGGGCCAGCGTAACTTCGCCCGCGTGGTGCGCCGTCGGCGGGATGAACATCGGGATGTAGGCGCAAGCATCAATGAACATTATCTATCTTGAATGTAAATTATTAGATATTACTAAACGGATTTGATTTTATCGGGATGTCGGTTTTAATCGGTTTTGATAGACAATATTTGATTTGTCACGTTTGTGAGTCAAATCGAAGGTTGCGATGGTCTCATTTGCCAGCGAGGCCTAGGATGCCCTCTTGGGTGTCAAAACCAAGCGGGCATGGCGGGGGCGGGCGCGGCGGTGCCCTCTGCTTCCTCCTTTGTTCTATTGGAGAATGAAGAAGGTTTATCCGTCCCGCGTGCCAACGACATTTCTCTTTTTAATCTGCAATCAAATTTTGTAACATGTATTTCTCCGTCGTAATTAGTCCAAATTTGATTATTTTTCTTCTACAGTTTTCTAAAATCACCGTGTTTTCATTAATTTCATTGTTTAGTGTATATTCCGTTTCTTGAACAATGTTTATATGCCTTATCTTGTTCTATGTAAGTACAACATATAAATAATATTTGTTTTCCACACCTCTGTAATGAAACTTTGCATTTTCGTAATCTTAAGGTGAACACAAGGTTTTTGTTAAGTTTTCAAATGCATATGAGTTCGAACATGTTGCAAAGTGTGGAAAACTTCAATGTTCAAGGAACATTCTAGGAAACTATGTGAGAGATGTAGATATTTGTACACAAGTATATTATTCCTTCATCGAAACCATTTGAAATTTTGAAGACAAGTCTAGGTATCCAATTATGTTGCCAAGTGAATTTGTAGATTTTTTACAGCACACTAGATGTTATTAGAATTATTACATCATTAACATGGGATGTAAAAGAATTCTAAGAATCTTGGGCACACAAGTGTGTTGATATTTTATTCAAATACTAAATGTCCAAATACAAATTGTTCGTATTTTTATGATTTTTAGGTGCTGTTTTATGGATCTAATATTTTAGGGAAGCACGTTTCATTCGAAAAATAGTGGTTGGCCCACGTCGTCGCCAACACCAAAATAAAAGATAATCACGCCGCCCGGACCCAACCGCCAACAAAGGCGGCGCGGTTCACTAACCATCGCTTTAATGACATCGCCCACGCGTGAGCGCCAAGCAGTAAACCGGCGGATCGCTCAAAATTTCCCACCTATATTGACTATAATGCCCATGGAATTCCAATTCCATCAGAGAGCAGTGAAGGGCACGCCAGTAATTTTCTTAAACACAGCTACGCTGCGCAGTTCCTCGGGACATATTCGGCTCCTCGCCAGATGATCCACAACGCCCGCGACTCTCCCCGCCGCCGCCACTCTCCCCGCCGCCGCCGCCTTCTCCCCACTCGCCGCCGCTCTCCCCGCGCAGCCTTGCTCTTTTCTCAGCCCCCACCACTGCTTGACGACGGTGACGATGACGCGGTTACTAGCGTGCGGACGGCTTCCCGGCCAACCTAAAGACGGGTGACGCGGATCCGTCATCCCCGGCCATGACGACGAGCCGGCCACCTCAGGCCACGAGCAAACGTGGATCCGGCCCCTCCGACCATCACGAGAACAACTACTTCATTCGCATGAGGTTAGTCCCGCTTGAACCCCCAACGCCCTCTCTCGCCACCACCAAATCGCTATATATTCATGTCAATGTGGATTAGGGAGACATGCCTTGATAGTTCATCTTTAATTGATTGACTGTGGATTTGATGGATGGATTTTATTACTCCAAGTCTGTTTGAATAAATTGTTGCTAATAGATGAAGTTATATGAACTGTTGAAATTCATTTTCATGTTCCTGGTGCTACAATTTTTGCATTGTAAATTCATGAAAAGCATTGAGGATGTTAGCATACTTTAATTCTGATATGCTTTGAATGTACCAGATCGACAGTTATGCTTTGGACCTACTGTTAGCATAGTTTAATTCTACTATGCTTTGAATGTACCAGATCGACATTATGCTTTGGACTGTTAGCACATTTTAATTCGATGGCCACATAATGTCAGTGGGAATTGCATCGCAATGGTTTATAATGTAGTCCACCCAATCTGCTATATATTCATGTCAAGGTGGATTAGGAAGACATGCCTTAATAGTTCATTTTTAATTGATTGACTGTGGATATGATGGATGGATTTTGTTGCTCCAAGTCTGTTTGAATAAATTGTTGGAAACATATGAAGTTATATGAACTGTTGAAATTCATTTTCATGTTCCTGGTGCTACAATTTTTGGACTGTAAATTCATGAAAAGCATTGAGGATGTTAGCATACTTTAATTCTGATGGCCACATAATGTCAGTGGGAATTGCATCGTAGTGGTTTATAATGTAGTGATAACTAGAGTCCTATGCTTTGTTGTGAGTGTTAATTGTTTCACTCTGATATATATTGTTATTGTTGGTGTCATGATGTGTTGTGAGTGTTGTTTCACTACTGTCATATATAATGTCATGATTGCTTTATCCTCTTGTTGCATGTACACATGGAACACACAATCCATCATTCGAAGTTGGACAAGGAAGAGCTTGAAGGAATTTATTCTCCGCTTTGATATATAAGCATATTGTTGTGTCCTCTGTCAAAATGGTTAGCACCTATCCTATGCTAATTAAGTAAAATATGAACTGTATGTCTATGCTGATTTTATTTACGACTTGTAATGATTTCTAGTGGAATATCAGCTATTTTGCCTATCAGAGAAAACAAATTTATCTAATAAGAATTTTGTTTAGATTTTCAGTCTTGCTTATATTGCTCTACTGACAACCTGACATATCATCTATGCGCCTCCCACAACAACAAACTCCTCTACCTCCGGCACCATCACGCCCATCGGTGAACCTTCTTCATAGGGTCACTCAAAGAGACTCTCTGAGTAGTACTCGATCCAGCGGGTCAAGGACATAAACCAAATGGCCGAAGACAAGTTGACTACAAGCTGGACTTGATGCCAATTTTGGCCTACCCGGATCTGCGAGGATAGATTTGTATTGGTATGTGGCCTCATTGCTCGGGAGAGGGTGTCAATCAACAAGGTTGTTGATGATCTCTCACCAATTGAGAAGGAACATCATTCCCGCAGTTTTAGAGGAAAAGCTAGATTACCCAAATCTGGAAGAATGCTCGCAAGAAGGCAGCTATATCAGATATTGGAACCTTGCAACGGCGGTTCAAGGCCCATTTAAGAAAAAAATATGTGAGCGAAGAGGAGACTCCCTTTGTGAAGCATGCCTTTTGCAACAATAAGGCGGGACATGTTTGTGCAGAAACCAATTCTCCTTCATTTTAGCAATTGAGCCAGGAGATGAAACAAAAGAGAGCATTGCATAATAAGCCACACAAGACGGGCAGAAAAAGTTATCGTGGTAAAAGGAAAGAGTGGGAGGAGGAGGATGCAAAACTAGTGAGAAGGAAAACAGAACCCTTGGGACCATTTTCTGACGCTTCGAGACCTTATCTGCGGGCAAGGGTAGGGAAGAAGAGAAAGAATACTAGTGAAGGAAGCGGGGCATAACATTAGAAACTCTGCGGTGGTGGGGGTAGCGAGATAGGGTGAAAACACTTGCAGCCTGTGGTAGCGATGGTTCTTTCTCACGGGGTTAGGGAGGATGATATCCTCACCGCAAAGACTTGAGACTCGAACATCGAGGTCGGGTCCGAGGCGTGTCTAGTTCACTTGGCTGGGGTAAAGGGTTTGGTGAAGAGTTTGCTTTGGAATGTACAGGGAAGAAGAGGAGGAACAAGAGGTCCGATGCTCATGATATGATGGACATAACATTTAAATCAATTGTCCATGCTCTAAGACTATCGTGCATCGAAATACCAAAAATGTACTTCTTTCTTCCCAATTACAGTGCAAGATGCCGAGGAAGAAGACGTGCATGGCAGCGAGGAAGAAGATGTGCATGACCGCGAGGAAGAACATGCGCATGATGGAGGAAGATGCGTGTGGCGAGAGCAAGACCATTGGAATGCCAATGAGGACGGCGAATCAAGTGCACGTGATAGTCGATCACCTATGTTGGACACAATAGATAAGTGACAGAGCCAATCTGGCAGCCTTTTGGATGGCACCGGGATTAATGTGGAGCTCGCACTAGCGAAAGTCTTTCCATTTCAAAAGGCTTGCCATTCGATGCGGTGCAGGATGGGTATGTTGTGGTGCAACCTACTTATGTGTGGGCCAATGCGGTCACTACCCTCACTGTACCAATTGATGGGGTGACATAGCAACCCTAGTCGAGGCTCTCGCTCAAAGGATCCAATGGCCAAAGGACGGGATCCTTATACCACCCATGACGAGACATCCCAACCCCGAAACCGCAGCAGTGGTAGGGTACAAAGATCGATGGAGATACGCGGCTCTGTCGCAAGAGAAGGCTCAGCGGCGCAGCGGCAGGTGTCAGCAAAACTACGCGGCAGAGCATCGACAACAGGAGGAGCCGGGCAAACTCCGCCTAAGCAAAGAAATGCAACATGAGGATAAGCAGATGAAATAGCAGCCCTCCAAGAAGCGGCAGGAGCGCAGCAATCTCCCCTAAGGCCGGATGCAACATGTACAAGAGCCTCTACAACAGGAGGAGGAGCAATCTCCCTTTGCAGAGGAAAAGAGGTGGGCCAAGGAAACCTCTGTCTAAAGTTGTTTGAGATTCTTAAGCTGTGTGATTGAGACGGGCGAGAATGACAAAATACAAGCACTGGTACCCTATGTTGTCGAAAGCAAACTTAGAGACTCTTGGACCACGTTGTGCCAGTTGCATGCTTACGTCATGGAACACAATGAAGGATAAACTTACCTTTCCAAAGAAAGGTGGATAAAGACTACTTTAAAGGTGGTGGTGGTGCTTTAATGTTAAACATTGCATTCAGTAGCATCTATAACCTTATAACCCTGGATTCTCTGGATGTTACCTTCTTGAGGTTGTGCACATTGTAAGTCCCTTAAAACCTAAAAATATATTTCTTTAATTTTGATCACAAAGTTCATGCATGCTAACAATTTGATTTTTTGTAGGAAAATGATCGACAAGGCAGCGGAGATGCAGATCAGTGTTGGGTTTTTAGATCCAGGTTTTATTACTTCCAAGAATATTTCTCAGCATTCTGGCAGTGTTACCAAAGTAATCGCAAATGCAATGAACAACGACTACGTGGTGGGTGCCTACTACACAAGCCACTGGGTAACAGTGATCATCTGTATGAAGTTCAAAGAGGTTTGGTATCTAGATTCTGCTAAACAACATCCCCCGCTAAAGTTCCCAGACCTCAAATTTGTTGTGGACTGGTCAGTATCTTGTAGGTTTTGTTCACAAAAATTCAATCTCTTAGTGTTTCTAATCGGTATTGCTGACCATGCAGGGCCTTTAGTACAGTATCTTGTAGGTTTTGTTCACAAAAATTCAATCTCTTAGTGTTTCTAATCGGTATTGCTGATCATGCAAGGCCTTTGGTGGTCATGCAGGCGGAGTAGACGAAAGGAAAGAAAAAAGCCAAAGTCATACTCAAGCACAAAACAAATCTCGATGTAAGACCGAGGTTTTTATGGTCCCTTCTTACCTATTTGGTACCGTGCATTAACTTGTCATTTTGGTACCTCGATGCAAGTGTGCTCAAGTGACCATGGCGGTCCTCTTTGTGTGGATTCCATGTGGCATTCCATATGTTAAGACTACTCGATGACATACGACATCAAGAAGGCTCGTAAGTAGATAATAATGCTCAACCTTGTCTGCTCATATTCTCCATCTGATTTTAGAAACTGATTTCTACTTGTATTCTCATAAATGATTGTATTTTTAGGATTTCAAATCATTGTAGATGTTTCCACGTAAGATCTAAAGCGTGTCCCGGAGATGTCAGTGCAGTACATTCTTAAGGAGACCATCGACCGAATGGGCAACTTCTATAATGGTGCACCGTGAGTTCATTGTAGCCAGAAACTTGAAACTCATTCAGTCTTCTTTAGTCGGTGTTGTTGCACGAGAAACCCCTTGCCTTGCTTGATTGGGGTCGGATGCTTTTTGGTTCGAGCGGTTTTCATGACACCATCCAAACAAAGCCACGATGAGAGTAACTTGAAACTTGATGTGATCCTAGCTTGTCTATAAATGTGATCTTGCTTGTCTATAAATGTGATCTTGCTTGCCTATATCATTATGTGAGAATGTGTTTGTGATGTCTCCTTCTGTTGTGGCTGCCATATCTGTGGTTCCGGGATGGTAGGATGCACTAATGGTGCCAAATCCTGGCGGTTCGAGGATGCGGTAAAGCGCGAGCGATTCGTAGGGTGGCCTCCACGTATACGGACGTTAATTAAAACTCGTTACAAACATCGATCGGTGAGTAATCGGGCTTCATTAAAGCCCGTTACAAACATGCCAACAATGTAATGGGCGGTGTAAAGCCCGTTACCGATCTTGGGTGGGCCCAGGACTGGCCCGTTTCGTCGAGATATAGAGACGCGGGTTGAAAGCAAGCGTCTCCTTTAGTCGAGAGACGGCGGTCTGGCGTGAAGCAGATGCGTCTCATTTCGTCAAGACAAAGGAGACGCGAGTTCACAAAGACGCGTGTCTCGATGTTGAGTTCACGATGTGGCTCGCTTTAATGCCTGCTACCAAAGTTCCTGTGGGCCCGGAAACAGCCATTTCACGTGACCGGTGACTAATTGTGGTAACGGTTGTTGTTTGATGCCCGTTCTAATCCTAGATGTCGAGACGCCGCGTGAAATAGATGCGTCTCATTTCTTCTAGATAGAGAGACGCAGTACACGGCGTCTCGATGTTGCGCCATCTTGTAACGGGCTATGTTTTGGTGCCGTTACCAAAGTTCCACAGGCCCAAGAAACAGCCATTTCACGTGACCGGTGGCTAGTTGTGGTAACGGTCGTTGTTTGATGCCCGTTACGAATATGTGTTATTAGTAACGGGCATCTGCCCGTTACCTTTCTAGGCTTATTTGTAACACTTGATCGGTAACGGGCGCTTTGCCTGTTACCAAAGGCAATCTATGCCCGTTACCAAAGTGAGTTTTTCACGTAGTGACCACCACCACCACCTCTGCCGCTGTCGTGCGCACACCACCACCGACGCTGCCCAAAACAGAGAGAGAGAGAGAGAGAAAATCTGGCCTTGTAGATCCCGCCGCCGCGCCGGGAAGAGGGAGAAGGTCGCGGTCGCGCTGGGAGGAGGAGCCCTCAGATCCGGCCTCGACCGCCGGGGAAGGTCGCACCGGGGGGAGCCATCAGATCCGCCGAGGGAGGTCGACCGCCGGGGTAGTTAGCGCCGGGGGAGGAGGCCTCAGATCCGCCGCCGTCGGGCCTCGAGCTCCTCCCAGGGCGAGGGATCTGAGGACGGCTGCGGCTGCCGGATCCGCCGCCACCGCGCCTCACCCCGCCGCTGCTCCTCGCCACGAGGTGAGGCGGCAAGGGAGGGGAGGAGTGGGCAGCGAGCTGTGCTCACCGTGGCGTCCACTACGTGAAAAACAGACATTCGTAATGGGCACGGATGGACATTGGTAATGGGCATCACGCCCGTTACCGATCAAGCGTTACCAATGTATGTTATTGGTAACGGGCAACATTCTTTGCCTGTTACCAATGTGAATTTAAAAAACAAAAAAAAGAATTTGCAAATGCTATTTTTCCCTTTAATTACATACACACATTTACAATCAAATCTCAATTTTACACACAGATACATCTGTTCATACATCTATACTCATACAACATAATACATCTATTTATATGATCTCAGTTAGGAACAAATAAAGAAAAAAGAGCAAAAAAAACATCGAAGCGCCTCTGGCCTTCTACACAAAATACAAGCATGACTGATGAGACTTGTTAGCAAAAGTGCAAGAGAATTAAAGAGGTCATATAAGCAAAATTGGCACTAATAATCATCATTGCCCTAGAGTCAGCAGATCAAGTTGCAAGTTGCATAGATGAGCTAGTCCAGAAGTACTTCAAACTGTGACATGCAACAGTTGCCTAAAATATTCATGCTTCTAGTTTTACGAGGACATGATATGGCAAATCTAGTAGCTACAAGAGCACAACAGTCAAGTCAACAATATCAATTTACATTCTACGAATCATAGTGCCTCCTCTAATCTAAGATAGCCACAAAATTTTCATACATAGAAATGTTGAGGAAATCAATCCTAGTGCACTTTAACCAAACAAAATGGGATCCAATGCTAGACTTCTCTCTTATATTAGCTATCTGGTGCATAGTGCTAGGAATCAAGGAAAACATTAATCAAAGGAAAAACATAGTGCTCTTCCAATATAGTGCTCATGACTTACTGGACGGCCTCTTCGAACTTAGTGCTCATGTCAACCTGCAAATGCGCAGAGAACAAATTATCAGTACTCTCAACCTCTTGAATCAGAAAATAACAAGAGGCATACATCTCTAAGCACAACACAAAAGAAAATAACTCAGTGGCAACAGATTGCTTGAGTTCATTTAAGATACTAGGGGCTGCTAATAAGGACAAACATCTGTTAAGAGCAACATTTCAATACAAGGTGCCCTATTCTTTGCAAATAAGTTAAATGCTATGCGAATAGCAAGGTACCCAACTCAAGTCAATGCCAAGAAAACTGCATTCTCACTTATCACAGCATTTCATTCAAATGAACTAGATATTATGACCTGGAATGCCCCAATGCTTCAATTTGTTTTCCCCTCAAGACTTGGAATGCCTCTATCCTGTGAATAAGGAATTAAAAAGGAAGATGTATTAGTAAGGGTCTATTTTGTTCAAATAAAAGAACTACAGCTGGAGATTGCGTAAGCCAAATTTGGTTTGACATAACATGTAGCATCACCTATTCCATACTTGGACAATCAGATAGGTTTAGACTGATTGTTATCATGTAAGAAATAATAGAAAGGTAATATGCACAAATGAGAAAGCAAAAAACAAATCATGGAGTTATTAATGATGATAAGCATATCTATGTTGAGTGCTAACACCATCCTGGACATAAGTAGTTAAACATAGCATCCCACCATCCCAATGCAAGGATCAGCAGCCAAAGAAAGGCTGAGCACGTGTATAGACACATCATATGAAAAGACTGGCTTGAAAAAATTTTAGACAGGCTTACTGCACTATCGAGATCAATTTGTAATGCAAGGAGCCGGAGTTCATTATAACTCAAGCACTAACAACTAGCTTTGGTCAAATTCTTGTTTCTTTTTTTGAATGAAATGGTTTAGTACCCAATTTGAGATGTAATCAGCAAGCAAAAGGAGGACAGGTGGACACATAAAGCATCATTGGCAAATGACACATGCCATGAAAAATCACAGAATGAATGGCAAAGAATATATACTTAAATTAACCTAACAAGTAACAAATCATTGGCAATGGGCATATGCTCAGGACAGGAATATCACATTTCAGCATTAATAATAACATGACCAGAATTTCTAATCCTACTCATGAACACATATGTTCGGACTACCAGAACAAACAAAGATCAGATCCTTAATGAGAGAAAAGGCAGGACGACTATGTCAAAAAATTACCTTCATGAGCTTGAAGAGCACCGAGAGGCTGCAAATGGCAAGAACCACTAACTAGATAAATAAGGACAAGAAAAATGCAAAGTTAGAGCTTTCTCCAAGCTGAAGATCCACAAAGATCTCAAATCTTGGTACTAAATTCATGATGTCACAACACAATGCTACACATATATGGTTGGACAGAGCTAGGTTTGAAACAGATCTAAACTTACCCATATGCGACATACAGCTCCACATGTTAATCGTGGCCTTGTTGACCTTGAGGAGAACACCATTGAAGCAACATCAGCATCACAACAACAACCACAGGAAAGTCATGCAATCTCTCAGACTATTTTTTTCTAAAGATATGAGGTAATGCAGAGTTACAGAGTTACTCAAACCATCATCTAGAAGAGATCATCATCAACTCAAGATGGAGTCAGCTTCAATTTCTCAAGTAAACATTTGCAATGGTCAATCTATTGAATTGCATTGCATCACCAAGGAAAAAAGAGAGGAAAATTATACCTCGACGGGGATAAAACACATGTGCACATCCTTGTGTGTGCAATTCTACCTTTAAGCTTCAGACATATTGACACCTCTTTGTTTTTTATCATCTTGGTCCAATCTGCAGTTACATTATACATTGTAATTCAGCTTAGCATAGACATTATCGAAACAGTGTGCTTTTTGGCTAAAAGTGGGTGGATTAATATACTATCTACTTGCAATTGATCGGCAAAAGACATGCACCATGTGATTTCAAGTTTCTTGACTACATTTATACCACATCAAACAAAAGCCAAACTCGGGCAAAAAGCACAGAGGTATTCACAAAATGTGATGTTAATAGTAATAGTATCAACTATGGCATATTCATTCAAGCAATGGAAAATAGAGTGGGTTCATTATCATGTCATGAAAAAATTTCTACTCACTGTGGTGGGGATTGCAACAGCTAAAGCATCAAATAGCAATTGCAATACACCATTCATACACACACACCAAGGAATCACACAGATTCCAGTCATCAAAATAGTAATCATATTTTCCTGAGCAAATCAGGACTACTAATATGTAGAATTGAAATAGTACTAAAGTTCCAACAGGAGTTACTACTAATAACAATTACTAAGAAGGTCATGAGAATCACTAATAGGGCCGAGGATGTTTTCAGAAATCTCACTTGGCGGCAACCAAACCCATCTACATTGAGATTGATTTACTAGTGAGGGAGGAAGATGGGCCACGACGCCTGCAGAACGCCGCCGCACCCTCACCACTCGCTGCTCGCTGCCAAGGAGGCAGATCTGTAGAAGAGGAGCAGATGTGAGGGACCTCTGGTCTTCTTACCATTGTCGGCGTAAAGACCTGGTGCCGTCGACGGTGGACGGCCGCTAGGGTTTCCCACATGGTGAGGAAGACGAGAGCTGACCCGTCTCCACTTGTGCTCGCCGATACCTTGTGCTCACCCACCAAAGCCGTCTGTGTGTGATGGCACCACCGTGCACGGACGTGGAGCTGCGCCACCGCCTCACCGCAGCCGCCTGCGGCGACCCCCAGATCCGGCGGGAGGTGGGTCAGGGGAGGGAGGAGGTGGTCGAAGGGGGGAGGCCGCCTCACCGGGGGAGGGAGGAGGTGCCGGCGCAGGCATGGAGGGAGGGTCGCGGCAGGTGATGACAGGTAGAGGGGGGAGGCGGTGTCTGCGAGGATATGGATAGAGTCGCATTCTGTGTGTGTGGACGGAATGGGGGTGGGGTAGGCGGATGCGAGGGGAAACTTAACGGGAATGAAATGAAAATTCAGGTCCAAGAGTCAACAATGGTAACGGGCATTGCTCTGGTCCGTTACACAAATATCAAAGGTAACGGGTGTTGATTAGTGCCCGTTACAAATAAGGTTGGATTGCAGCCTCGAGGTTTTATGGGTAACGGACGTAAACTAATTGGTAACGGGCTTCAATAAAAGCCCGTTACCTTTAAAATTTATGGTAACGGGCTTTATGGGCCCGTTACTAATGTTGCGTGACCTATTTGATGTTTTCACGTAGTGGTCGGAACTGCGAGAGAGAGAGGAGGGAGCTGGGGTCAAAGGGAGGCGGCAGCGGAATGAAGAAGAAGGCAGGTGGGGTTGGGGAGGGCAGCGGGGGTGGTGTTTTTATAGTTAGGGTTGCCGATGGCTAAGTGGGCCGGCCGGAAGTGGGCTAAGTGGGCCGGCGGGGATGTGGCCTTGTTGGGCTGTCTTTGCCAAGAGCCACGTCAACCTAGCTCTCGGCAAAGAGCTCTCTTTGCCGAGAGCCTGGCTCTAGGCAAAGACAATTTTAATCAATTTTTTAAAATAGCAAACATGTTTGAAAATTTTTCAAAATGTAACATGACACTAATTATGTTATATATTACTTGTAGAAAAGTTTTTTTTAGTCAAACTCAATTTTGAATATCTCTAAGACTCCAAACCTAATGACCTTAGTTCAAATTCTTAGAAACTTCTCGTGAGATGTTCCAATTTCTAAACGGCGTACGTGTCCAAGTTTTCAAAACATTCTCAATTTTTTACCATAGCCTCCACATATCATATCATGAGCACTTGACATGTTTTGTGATTTTCAAACTTCATTTGAATTTTATACAATTTTAAAATCTTTCTACCTCACAATTTTCGTCATGATCAGAGAACCAAATGACGGAAATTTAGCTTCATTTCATGTACATGGTCTTAGAGATGTCTCATGAACATGAATATCATTTTGTTATCAACTTTGCTATATAATTTCATGCACTTGAAGTTCATATTGGACGTACGCGAAATAATACCTAGAAAGAAGTAAAATTGTTAAATACAACAAACAAAGTTAAAATTGTGCCAAATTTGAGCATAAGTTTGGAATTTTTTTATATTTTTTTCTTCGATTTTACGAAAATAAATAGTCGGATTCAACATTGGCAGAAATAGCCTCGAACCGCTGTTTGAAATGGCGGTTGGGTTCCTACCGCCGTTTGAAGAGGTGATAGGGACCTACCGCCGCAGGAACCGGCGGTAAGTGTCCGCCAACCGCCATTTCAAACGGCGGTTGGAAGCTCTGTGGCCCGCTGACAGGCACCTACCGCCAAGGCCAACGGCGGCAGGCGGCCAACCGCCGCTTGAAATGGCGGTTGATCGACCGTTGCGGACCTACCGCCGCTTCAACCGGCGGTAGGTCCTACCTCCCGTTCAAACGGGCAGAGGCGCCTCTATAAGGGGCAGCGCCACGGCCTACCCCCTGCCTCCTCTTCTTTCCTCCTCTGTGGCCTTCTTTGGTGTCCATCAGGTATGTCTCCAATACTTTCCTCGTATAGTTAGTTTAAATATGGTAGAAATAGTTTAGAAATTCTAGAAATAGTTTAGAAATCGTAGAAATAGTTTAGAAATCCTAGAAATAGTTTAGAAAAATCTAGAAATAGTTTAGAAATTCTAGAAATAGTTTAGACATCCTAGAAATACTTTAGAAATTCGTAGAAATACTTTAGAAATTCCTAGAAATAGTTTAGAAATTATAGAAATACTTTGGAAATTCCTAGAAATAATTTAGAAATTGTAGAAATACTTTAGAAATTCAGTAGAAATACTTTGGAAATTGTAGAAATACTTTGGAAATTCCTAGAAATACTTTAGAAATTCCTAGAAATACTTTAGAAATTGTGGAAATACTTTGGAAATTCCTAAAAATACTATAGAAATTCTAGAAATACTTTAGAAATTCATAGAAATACTTTAGAAATTGTAGAAATACTTTAGAAATTGTAGAAATACTTTGGAAATTGTAGAAATACTTTGGAAATTCCTAGAAATACTTTAGAAATTGTAGAAATACTTTGGAAATTCCTAGAAATAATTTAGAAATTGTAGAAATACTTTGGAAATTGTAGAAATGCTTTGGAAATTCCTAGAAATGCTTTAGAAATTTGTAGAAATGCTTTGAAAATGCTCAGAAATTATGTGTGACTTTATATTTCAATTTTTTGCTATGGCTCAAGAAAGAGCGCCGCCTTTTCAGCCTCACAGGCCGTTTGTCCTCCTGAGCCACGCCATACGTCGCCGAGCTCTTCAACGAGACCACAGATAGGGCGCACTGGTCCTACCACTCCACAATCTGCGGGGCAGAGCTAGGCACCGTGCGTTTTAGAGGCTCGGGGCACTACATGCCGCTTCACCCCGGCTGGTGTCCGAAGTATGTAATACGATACCTTAGTTTCTTTGTATTTCCTCATTTAATTTCGTAATTAATATTTATTTTTGTAGAGGGCTTCTTCCGGGCCGCTGCGCCCGGCGGGGAGCGCAGTCACGCTTTGGGTTCGACTACCGGTTGTGCTGCGCTCTGAGCCGGCCCAGAGACCTGGCTTCCATTTCCCTAGGGGAGATGGCGGTGACTTTGGAGGACGCGCAGCCCTCTCCTCTTGCCACCGTACTCGGGGAGCCCATGGGTATTGACCCCGACGCGTGGCGTGACGATATCCTCGCGAGGTTCGGCTGGAGTGGTCTGCGTCACGGCGCGAGAGGTGCTGACTTCACCAACCCCACGGCCCCACAAGCGCTTGGTTGCGCCAAATGCATACGTACCTCTATCTATCGTTTTCGACCTCGTGAATTTTGAATTTTTGCAGGCCTCGTACATAAGAGACGATGCCGACGAGCAACAGGCACTTGGAGGCGTACCTGTTGTGGCTGTTCGGCTACGTGATGTTCTGGGTCCCGGGGACGCGGTGTCGAGGTTCTGGTCCCCACGCGCGGAGGATCGCCGACGCCACCGTGGAGAGATGCCCAGATCAGCGGGGCCTGCGATTTTGGCCGTGACGTATAGGGGCATATGCATCGGGTTCACCAAGACGGGCACCCAGTCGATCCTCCTCGGATGCCCGCTTCTGCTGCATCTGTGGAGCAACGAGCGGCTTCCCGTCGGTCGGCCATCGGTCAACCGATCGCCGTACCGGGCGCTCGAGGAAGGGCACGACCCAGCAGACAGGTCGACCATGGGGTCGATGTGGTGCCACCGAGTTCGTGCCGAGCTAACCCGTTCATTAGCTATCAGAAAGTAATGCAATTCGTCGAGCTAACTTATTCTCTTTTTTGCAGCTATCTTGGACGGAGCAGACCAGGAGGTCGTACCTGGACTTCGTCGACCAGATCGACAACCTCACGGACCGCGAGGTTATCTGGCAGCCGTTCACCGACGCCTTGGTTGCGCGTGCCGGAAGGTCTCGTCCACCTGTGCTTTCGGACCGTGACACGGATGGCGAAGGCGACATCGTCCACGACATGTCGTCGAGGAGTACCACGTTGAGCACCTTCGTGCCGTCGCCGCTGACACACCGTCGACCGTCCGTGCACCAATAAGTTCATTGCAAACTTCATTAGTTTTGTTGACGGTGACGAAAGTTAGTTTGTCGACCAATTGGTTGTTTCTTGTTGTAGGTGGACGAGGAAGGGTCGAAGACTTGGTCCCTTTTGGTGAAGAAGACGGACGCTGGGCGGCCGCGGAGCGCCGTCGTCGAGCCGCGCTTACACGGCGACGACGGCCGGAGAGCGTACTGCGGTGGTACACGATGAGGACCCGGACGCGTGGACGTCGTCCCCGAACCCTCGTCTGCGGACCTCGTGCCGGCGTACCCTACCGATGGGATCGGACCCACAAAGATCTTAGTAAGTTCTTTGCATTAAATCAAATTAAGTCACATTCGCTAAAGTTTCGTTGTACTAACAATCCATCCGATCTTGTGATGCGACCACGGCTCGGAGATGTACCGGTGGCCCGGCCGCGTGGGCTCGACGATGGACCACATGACGTTGGACGGGATACGGACAAAGCTGCAGAAGAAGGTGGGCTGAGCGGCCGGTTGATGCGGCGGTGAACTTCAGCGGCGGCGACGGTACCTCCTTCCACGCCACCTCGTCCTCCGGCGGTGTGCCTCCACCTCGCCGTGCCGGGCACCTCATCCTCGACACGTGCCTGTCGCGCCTCGTCCTCGACACGTCCACCGTTCGCGCCCACTGCATCCGCTTACTCTTGCGGCGAGTGCTTTCTACGCCACATGTACATATTTTTTCTTCCTAGTTATATTTTTGTAGAAAGACCACAACATATTTTTTGGTCCATGACTGACTTATATTTTTATAGAGAGACCACCGATACCTACGGGACCGGGGTCTTCGTCGTGGGCAGGAGCTTCACCTGTTCAGCAGCCAGTGTTTGAGCCACCTACTTCGAAGGACTACAACACTGGCGACACACCACCACTAGAGTTTCGGTTGACGACTTGTTCGCGACACCGCCGGCGAGATCGGTGGTACCACGGTGACAAGAGCCACCGTCGGGACCAGTAAGCGGCGAGGCGGCAGCGCGCGATGATGGAGGACTTCCACGACTCGGCACGGCGTGCAGGCGAGGCGTTAGCGTGGCGTCGGTGGGCGGGCGCGGTCGTGGAGGGCCTGTCCCGTGTGGATCGGCTACTCCAGAGGCCGCGACCGGAGTGGGGCCCGTCCCGTCGGGCTCGACTACTCCGGCGGCGACCGAGGCGTCCGTCGGGCTCGTGCTCCCGCGACCGCCCCGAGCCGGCCCGGTCGGAGGACGCGATCGCCATCCACAAGACCCCCTCACGTACTCCACCCACCACACGAGGGTTGCACGGAGGCGGCAGCGGCAAGAGGAAGGAAGAACAGGCCCGCCACGACCGACGAAGCGCGGTCGTATTTAGATTTGTTTTTTTGACACTTGTCGTGTACACTACTTTTGTTTGTTCTAATTAAATTATGTATTTTCGTATTTAATTTCCTGTTATTTCGCATTTATAGTATTGAGAAAAAATAAAAAAGAAAAAACCAAAAACAAAAAAAACAAAAAAAACAAAAACCAAAATGAAAAAAACCAAAAACTCCTACCGCCTTTTGAAGCCAGAGGTCGAAGCAGTAGTTTCAAGTGGCGATGCCAGCACCACGCCACTCAACCCAACTCGTCCATCAAGCAAACCTACCGCTTTTGTCTGCGGCATGTGCTTAGCTAAAATGACACGGCGATAGGTTCCTACCGTCCTTTCAAACAGCGATAGGAACCCAACCGCCGTTTGAAACGGCGGTTCGAGGCTATTTCTGCCAATATTGAAGACGACTATTTATTTTCGTAAAATCAAAGAAAAAATATATAAAAAATCATAAGTTTGTATAAGTGTATGTTGAAGATAGAAAAAATTTAGAGGCAAGAAATTGATTTTTTAAATTTCTTTGCCAAGAGCTAGCCGGTTGGCTCTCGGCAAGGCAAAGAAATCTTTGCCGAGTGTTTTTTATTTTTGCTCTCGGCAAAGAAATCTTTGCCGAGTGTTTTCTTCTTTGACGAGAGTTTTTTTATTTTGCTCTCGGCAAAGCTTCGGACTCTAGGCAAAGCCTGCGATTCTAGGCAAAACTCAACGGGCCTGGCTGGGGTGGACACATAAAACAAAGCCCAATGGGTCCCCCATTAATCCGCGGAGAAGAAGCCCAATCAACTTCCACGCAGAAAAAAAGAAAGCGGCGGCGGCAAGAAGAACAAGATGTAAAAAATTTGATAAATCACCTACCCGTCTCTTCCCATCGCAGAGTTTGATGAGATCTATCCTGCGAAAGACGCACATGGAAATGCATTACCAAATGCCCCCGTCCTCGTCTCTAAATAAAAGACGTGGAATAAAGCCATCGGAAGCAGACTGGTTAGCAGACAATAGACCAAACAAAAGCGCCACGGCTGTACACACTATTTCAGATCGAAATCGAAATGAGGCACAAATGTTCAACCTACATTTGAGCTCAAACGTTTCAAGATTATAGACATTCAGAGTTTCAGAAATTTGACTCTTTTGCATTGGCAAGGTCTTGGTATTACAACTTCGCAAAGGCAAACAAAACCTATATGCATGACACTTCAGACTCTGAAGTTCAGAGATGATATATTTTTATCGAACAATTCTTCAGAGACGATATACATTTTATCTTTTTCAGGTCTGTTAACTATACTATATCTATGTATATTATGAGCAGTGGCAGGCTCATCATCGATCAAGGGCTTGAGCTGCTCGTCGTCTTACTCGTCAGGGACGACCGCATGGTGACGATGGCGGACTCGTTGGCGCCCAGCCGCACCGCCTGCTTGCTGGCCTGCAGGAAGCCCGTGACGGCGCGCCACACGTACGCGTCGGCCTGCTTCACCGTCATCTTCTTCCTCCGGGTCTCCTGCGCGAGGCTCGTCAGCATGTAGTCGCCGTTCAGGAAGCTCGCAAGCTCCACGAGCTCCCGCTGGAAGTCCGAGAGCCACCCGTGCTCGTTGGGCGGGGTTGGCCGCTCGAATGGCACCTCTGGCAGTGTCTCTGCACAGCAGAAATTCAGTGCAATCATCATTAGTAATGGAGGTTCTGAGAGTCGTGTGATTGCTTGGATGGATCGAATCTATTGCGTTCTGTAATTGAGTTGGCATTGTGTTCGTCTCTTCGATCGGATCTGCTGCTCGATGTCGAGCTGCTGATGAACGTGATTCCAGAATTCCAGATGGAAGCAGGTTGGTTGGAAATTGAACTTTGGAATACCTGGGCAATCTGTTCTTGGTTGGTCGAGCTCGGTGAAGATGTGCTCGAACGTGCCGGCCCAGGCGTCCCTCTTGGTGAGGAAATCCGACGAGAGGTTGAAGATCTTCTTGAGGGTGGCCGGGATGGATGAGTGCTCGAACTCGGAGGTGTCGGTGGGCCCGGAGGGCCGGCCGACGACGGTGCCCTTCTTGATCCACGGCGAGACCATGATGGTGGGCACCCTGACGCCGAGGCGGTCGAACTTGAAGAAGAACGGCGGCGGGCCGCGGATGCCGTCGGGGCTGGGCACGCCGGCGGTGGGCGTGGCGACGTGGTCGTAGAACCCGCCGTGCTCGTCGTAGGTGACGATGAGCAGCGTCTGGTTCCACTGCGGGCTCGCCCGGAGCGCCTCGTACACTTCCTTGACGAGGCGCTGGCCGTTGGCGACGTCGTGCGCCGGGTGGTCGTCGTCGGTGGGTCGGGAGTCGAAGTACCGGGGCTCGATGACGGAGAGCGCCGGGAGGACGCCGCGGCGGGCGTGGTCCCGGAAGGCAGTGTCGTAGCGGTGGAAGCTGCGGGCGGCGTAGCGGAGCGCGCGGAGGCGGCGGTAGAAGAGGACGGTGGGGATGGCTGGGCGGCGGCGATGGAGGAGTCGAAGATGGTGCGCTGCGGGTAGCCGAGGAGGAGGTCGAGCTTGTCGTGGGCGACGCGCCGCGGGAGGTGGCGGAGTAGAGGAAGAGGCGGTTGGGTTGGGTGGGCCCCGGGATGGAGGAGAACCAGCGGTCGAAGACGGCGAAGGCTGGGGCGAGCGCGGAGAAGGATGGGGCTGGGCTCGCCCGCCCCTTCGCGGCGGCATTGGCCTTGCTGTCGCTGGCGAACAAGAGGAGGATGAGGAACAGCAGGAGGAGCGGCTGCGGAGCACGGCGGCGCGGGCGATCCGTTGCCATGGCGCGTGTTGCCACGTCCTCGAAGGAGTGGCCGGGTCGTCGCGGGGACCACGAGGTCGGCGTCGGCGGACACGCAGATGGAGGAGGTGGCGGCATTCGTCTGGTCTCCCGCTCTCGATTGCGGCGGCCATGGCCCGTGGATGCAGCCAAGCACCTGTGACTGGAGTGGACCTCCGGCGAGTGAGCGACTGTCTCCAGCGCCAGCATGTCGCGTGCTTGTCGTGTGCCCGTGTACTTGGGCTGTGCCGCTGTGGGCATGTGTGTACATACCTTCGTCGCTCCGCCAAAGATCTTGCACCATATTTTATTTATCCACTTAACTGATCCATCTCTAATGTTATTGGACTCACATTTCTCATTGATAAAAAAATCTCCTATATGCCGTATCATAAAGAGAATTTACTCAAGATGTTTGTAGCACTTCTTCAATAGTGGCCATGGACGGCTTAGCCTCATAGTCATAGAACATTTCTTGAGCTGGAGAGTTTGCACCATATATTTTATTTATCCAGTGTCCATGCTCGATCAAATTTCTTTTCAATGAGACCAGTCTAAGTTGTCATGCGAAGTTTCATGATAATAAATTACAACCATATAAGAAATACAAGATAAATATTAGAGTTTCATGACCGTGACACTCCTTCAGTACAATTACCAAGACTATAAAACTGGATGAAATACTCATTGTGACCTTTTTCATTTCATTCCATGACATATGTGATCAAAAAATTATTGAGGAATTAGAAGCTATAGTCATCGTATGAGATGTTACAATGAAATTTTGCACTGAGAGTGACAATTTCATTTCACTAAAAAACTGATATGACAATCTTGATAATATTGTGATGAAACCATACACTGAGATTGACTTCGTAGAGAGTTATCCCTTTTATGAAGATACATTGTTTTTTCGAAAGTACAAAATTCAACTTTGATTATTTGTTGCGACCCGTCATGGGTGATTAATTTCATACGTTTTATCCACTGGCGAAGTCAGGATGGAGAGCTAGAGGGGCTCTCCTTCCTCTTCTTCTTCCTCCCTCCTCTCCCTCCTTCTTTCTCCTCAAAATTTCTAGTGGGGGCTTGGGGGACTACCATAGGAGCCAGAGTGGTAGCCGGCTCCAGCCTCCTAGGTCCACCGCTGGCTCCGTCGCTAGTTCTATCAAATCCCGCTGCTAAATGGTATAAAATATTTTCTTCTGACAACAAATTTATCATAAATATATACACAATATTTTCTCTCACAACAAATCTACTGTGCAAATCTACGGAAGATATGACGAACAAAGCTAAATTTCACGCTGCACAAAGCTCAGTACCTTTTAGTTGCGGTGCACAAGGGCCAGTTGGACTTGGACATCTGGGACACCAGCATCAAATTGCGCAAAGCTCATCACGAGCTCTGATGTTCATCATCACAAGTTTCGGTTGGAACACCCACTGAGCCAGTCAGATCGCCCTAGCTGTCTCTCTGCTTGATCTCTTGTGCCGACCATGCCATGCTCTTTTAGCTATCACGAAGTTTTATACTCCGTATCAGTCTTTCCTTTTCACGCATCGACCTCCCCTGGCTGGAAGAGAGTGGGGTTTACTAAAAAACCCGGTTTAGCCGCAGACTGGACGCATGTGCACCGTGCACGTGTGCGGTTGGTTGGTTTCTGTTTGGTCCATGGACGGACCCACCGCAGGTTTGCCACCCTACTTTTTATTTTATATTTTTAAGATTTTACAAAAATAGAGTTATTGCCGTTTCATCCCACGGTGGATATTTTTTTTGCAAAATTTTGTCAGGCGCAATTATTTTTTGTAAAATTTAATAAAACGAAATTAAAAAATCCCCCCGCTACGAAGAAAGTGGAATTTAAGCCCATTTGATAGGAGGCCCAGGTAAGTTCATCCAGCTCGGCCCACAAGCTCTACTCCCCCATCGAGAGAGAGTGGCGCGCCGCTGTGTCCATGGTGTCAGCGGCATCGCCATCCTTGCTGCTGATTACATGAATGTTGAAGGCAGGAGGATTCTTTTGTACCTCATGGGTGATCCGATTGATCGCGGTGTTGATTGGGATTGCCTTGTGAGGTTAGTTTCCCAACACGAGGAATCGGGTTGGTTTATGGCTCCCGCCTGCTTGGGTGGTTCAGTTCCCCTTCGGGGTGATTCGTCGTCTGGCGAGCTGGGGTTCTTGGCGGAGGCGTCAGATTCCTCAGTGCTTGGCGATGTGATTTCGCCGGGTCGTTCAACGTTTTCAAGGCATGTCGGAGTCGATGTGCTGCTCAAGACGGCAACAAAAAATCTACTTTCCATTGCCAGGGAGGAGGTCGGCTTCAAGCTACGTGCTCCGGCCACCGGCGGCGATGAAGACCGGGAGGAGTTTACGAGGACTAGTTTGTAATCTTCTTTTCTTTCATGAGGGTCCTTGTAAGATCTGGACTGTAACCACTGATATTTTTATGTGAAATATAAATCCGGTTTCTAAAAAAAAAGAGAGAGAGAGTGGCGCGTGGCGGCGTGGGGGCGGGAGGCCAGATAAGATCGATCGATGTCGTGAACGGCGGCGACAAGGAGGCTCGCGACGCGAGAAATGCCGCCGTCCACACCTGCGCCGGCGCGGCCCTGCACTCTGCCGGCGGCTCCCGCAGCGGCGCCTTTCCGGCGGCAGCTCCTATCCTCCGTCGTGCCGGCAGCGCTCGCTGCCGCGCTCGTCTGCGGCGCCGGCCCTGGCCCCGCCGCCGTCGCCGTCGCCCGGGCCGTCCCGTTCGTCCGTCCTCCTCCGCTGCAGGGGAAGCCCTTCGCCTCCTCCACGCCGTACGCGCAGTCGCAGAAGCTGCAGCTCGGCCTCGACAAGCTCGGGTCCCGTCTCGTGTTGTTTCCCTCTGCTGCAAACGATCGGAGATGCTGCTCTCTGCTCCTGATCGTGATTCGTTTTCTATCATGGTGGGTGCAGGAAGATCAGGCCGTGCCCGTCCACCAACCCGGGGTGTGTGTCCACGAACGCGCTGGGATCGTCCGGTTCCTTCGCCTCCCCGCTGCTCATCCCGGAATCGTCCGCCGGGGACAAGGCCGTCGCCGTGAGCCGCCATCTCTGAATCGAACCGATCGCACGCACGCACGCGCTTCTCCTTGCCGTAAATTCCCCAAATGCAAGTGCTATGAAATTTCTCTTTGATTGTCTCGTTCTTGATTTCCTTGTTCGATCTTTTTGTGCAGTCGTTGCGGCAAGCCATCGAGAAGACGCAGAGCAATGTGGACTTCAAGGTCGATCAAGACACCCCCTACGGTCAGCACGCCATCGAAATTAAAGCTCGAGCACCTTCAGTATGGAATTGATACTTTTCATGCATTTTCAGGTCACTACATCGAGGCGGAGATGGACGGCGGCGTGGGCCGGGACGTGATGGAGTTTCTGGTGAAGAAAGACGCCGGCGTGGTGGCGTACCGGTGCATGGCCACCAAGGTCACCTTCGTGTACCCCTTCACCACCGCCGTCGGCGACTCCAAGGGGCAGAAGCAGAGGATCGCCGCCATCTCGCAGGAGCTCGGATGGTACGCCCCGGACATCCAGTCCTCCACAGGGTTTTTTTTACCGTTTCTTACGACGCCGGTATCCTCCGTTAAGCTGACCGCTGAAGACCGGTCGTACCGAGGATCAATCATCGATTCAAATTTCAAATTTGATTTGAATTCAAAAATGAAAAATCAATAAAAATCTTCAAAAATAGTTCATGATTTGTAGAGTCTGATGGTGTTGAAAGTTTTCAAATTTGAGTGCATTTGGTATTTATTTCGAGGTTTAGAAGTTGTAAAAAAAAGAAAAGAAAAATTCATGGACGTTAAGGCCCATGAAGCCCAAATCACTGGATGACCTGAAGCATCCCAACGCTGACACCCGTGACTCCATTCAACCTCTTCTCGATCCATGACTGTAATCAGCTCGTTCATCACATGCGGGTACGATTTCATGTGCGTAGCAAGATATCTGCAGATAATTTAGGATTTGTGTTAGGATTTAGGTTTATTTTGGTTTAGGATTTTAGGTAGGAATTTAGGATGTGAGGTAGAGGTAGAAATAGAATTGTTGCTTTAGGTAGAAATAGAATTGTTGCCTTAGGTAGGATAATTTGTGGTAGGAATGTAGGATTTGTGGTAGGATCCAATTTTAGTTAGGATTTGTTTCGATTTTAGGTACATTTTCTTTAGGTATACGATTAAGTAAGTCTTTTGTTTATGTTGGCATTTATGCAGGTAGAGAATGGGGGTCTAACTTGGCAACAGTACAATGAGTTGTTAGGGTGAGAGGCTTGAATGTCATGTCCATCGCCGAGTACAACTCACGTCCCAAATGGGGGTCTTTCCTTTCTACCATTGAACTTTTATTGTGTTGTATGACTTGTATCGAATTATTTGTATTTGAACTATCAACTCACTTATGCACGCTAATATTATTGTGTTTGGTGTGATATTTCTATGCATAACTATAAATTATTGATTGGGGTGGTATTTAACACTACTTTGTGCCAACATCATGCCAAAATTTTCATTTCTTTCAAGCCGGAGACCCTTTTCATTGTACCGGTTTTAATTCATTACCGTATAAATCATACCGCGTTGTATAAGCGATTTTGGTTTGGATTTTGAATTGAAAGCGGTATACCATTTATACCGCTCGGTATACCGTCCTCCATGGACTGCGACGACGCCGGTTATCCTCCGTGAAGAGTTGAAGACCGGAGGTCGGAGGATCAATCATCGATTCACCCATCGGATGGATCGGAGCAGATGTAAAAATACGGAGTATATAAACTAGCAAGGATTGGGGTCGTACTGCCTGTGTTGTCCATATTGTCAGTGCACATCTAGCTTGGCCGTCCAAATATGTCCCTGTTATGTAGTATATGATTCGTTGGTAACCATAATATGTGCATGTTGTAAATCGTTAGTAACTTGCTAATTTGATACTGATGCTGTTCACGTTGACAACCCAGTGGAAGCCACTCGATTCGCTATAACTGTAATGCAGAATCCGCGTTTTGCGGTACGATTTATGTGCGAGCAAGGCAAAGCGATGTAAGACCAATTTCAGTGGTGAGTGTCATGAGAGAATCATGAACATTAAATATGATGTCACATCAGCAAATTTACGAAGTGAAAAGAAATTGAGTGTCATGGAATGAAAAAGAAATGTCATCACCATTCTTCATTGGGACTGACCTAAGCATGTAGAACTGAGCACACCCTTGGGTGCTGTAAACAGCGGCGAATCAAGGATTTAAAGCCAGGGTGGGTCAAGAGTCAATTTTTTCCCTTCATCTACATCGCTTGGAGGAGATAAATCGGAATTTGATAGTTGAGGGGGTAACTAAGACTTTTTAAAGAAAAATCAAGGATTGGTGAGTATTGGGCCGAATCTATGGCCCAACCTTTAGATACGTCTATAAAGTTTTGCCTCATAAATGGTTTATGTCGTGATTTGATAACGTCAAATTATTATTTTAAGATGTGCACTATTTCATTAATCATTAAGAGCAAGTACATTGCTACACGTCAGCAGTTCCATAGGTCATCTCATGCGGTGCCACATCAGATTTTTGATGATGTGGAGGAGAGAGCGAGGATACAGAAAGAAGTCGTTGCCTCGTGAAACAACCACCTCATGAGCGAAACAACCACCTTATAAGACAACTTCACAACCATTGTATGAGTTGTTGTTGCCACACAACTCAAAATATTCCTTTTTATATGCACAAATTAAGTAATTATATAGCTCTATCAGACGACTTACCAGACAACTCATTGTCGCCTTGTTCGTTTGGCTTATCGACCACCACCAGTGATGCTTTCTCTCGAGCGAACCACCAGCTTATTTTATCCAGAACAAATCGGTACCCACCGAAACAAACAGGCATTGTCTGTTGAGAAGGCCCAAAATTACGTGTCAATGCATGAGACGATCTATCAGACGACACCAATGTACTTACCCTAAAAGAAGAAGAAGTTCGATTAATCAATGGTTGAAGACAACTAGAGGAAGATGTGCACCGCACGCAGGTAACGTAAATCACCTCTGGTTTGGATAGAGCTGTAATCTATTTGATACGGTGCTATGTAAGAGTCGTTACCGCTCATAATCTAGTGTTACATGACCCCCAATAATGTGTCTTCCCCGTTACCTTAAAGTTCACACGACGTACACAAAAGAACACCATTTGTGAATTTGCGTTGATGGCAATGGCATACATGCAGTTTCGAGCTAGGCAGCTTATTCAATCCCGTTAGAGCAAGTACATTGGTACACGCGTCGATTACATGGGTAAATCACGTACGATGTCACGTAAGATTTTGAATGATGTGGAGGAGAGAGAAAGAAGTCGTTGCTTCGTGAAACAACCACCTCATGAGCGAAACAACCACATTATGAGACAACTTCACAACCATTGTATGAGTTGTTGTTGTCATGCAACTCATAATATTCCTTTTTTACATGCACAAATTAAGTGATTTTATTGCTCTACCAGACGACTTATAAGACAACTAATTGTACAAGTGCTTTGTTAAATCGACCAAATATTACGTGTCAATGCATGAGACGACCTATCAGACGACACGCTGAAATTTGACCCCGTTTACGTAACCTTGAACCAAACACTACCTTAACATAAACCAAAAATTGACGCTAAACGGCTAAGGTTAGCATATTGTAAGAGCAACTTTAGAAGCTTTCCTATCCCCTTCTCAATAGCAAAAAAATAGCTATATAGAGGATGAAATGTTCAAAAACCTTCTCCAGCAGATTCACTATAGCTCTCCCTTTTTTTCTCTATGGACTAAAAATCCCTCTCCATCCCCTCTATACAGAGGATCTCTCCTCCATCCCCTACTCTGTGGGACCCATCGGAATAGATCGAAACCACCGCCACCGGATCGAGCCGCCGCCGCCCGGCGAAGCGAAGCCGGCGGCGCCCGCGGGCCGCGTAGGAGGTGAAGCCGGAGGCGACGTGCTCTGCCTCATCGCCGCCTCGCTCCGCGCCGCGGGGCACGATGCCGCCGTCTGTGTCTCCCGCTGGGACAAGTCCCCCTCCCACCCCGCCGGCAAGCACGCGTACGTCGACGTGCTCCTCCCGGCCGCCTCCGACCGCGGCGCGCGGGAGCGCGTCCTGGTGGACGTGGACTTCAAATGAAATACCACGCCGAATCTCTCAGTTCCTGCAAATCCGTGCTCGCAATGGCGAATGAGGATGAACAGATCCCAAATTTTTTATATGGGGACGGGGGGATCGTGCACAGCTTTGTTCCGAAGCTGAAACAGGGAGGATTCTTGGTTTCTGAAGCAACGAACGAATTAATTTAAAGCAGAAGGCGTAGTACTAGACGAATGAATAGAAGTCATGATAATAATTGGTAAATTAAGCAGTTCTCTGCAAGTTCTTGCAGCTCATCAATCGAACACAAATGGAAGGACAGAGAAAAAATAAAAGATAGCAATTATCATCACATCTCTAATGAGAGATTGACGAAGCAGCCACGCGCATCTCGTCCGGGCCGCCGGCAACAAATCTTCGGCCTCCCGGACTTAGACGACGGTGTAGAGGATGATCTCCGCGGGCTCGCCCTTGCGGCCGTCCTCGGTGGCGGACGCGCCGGCGGGCGGGTGGTAGTAGAGCCGCGCGGTCTGCGGGTACTTGCCGCCGGCTGGCTGCGTTGGGTGTGGGAGCAGTACAGTGGGAGGGGACGGGAGCGGCCGAAAAATTGAAGATTTGGGGAGGAAGGAGAAGAAAGACGTGGCACGGTGGGACTCACGAGTTGGGAAGGAGAATAAGAAAAATGTTAGAACAAATTGTGTTTTAGGAATGAAAATATTTTTATTCCATCTAATAACTTTATATAAAGGATGAAATTTACTTAATCTGCTAGAGTTACTCTAAGTGTGATAGAAAAGAATCTCTAAATCTGTGAAACCGAGTCCAAGCTCGCACGCAGCATTGGGGCCACGTAGCTGCAAACACCGGTGCCGGATCATATATCTACGGTCCAACGAGTGCGTGAGTGCGGGCTGTTCCTCGGTCTTTCTTCTCGACGCTTCGCGCAACAGTATCTTCCGTCCTCGCAACTTCTGTTCTCGCCGCCTCCGTCCACTGAATCGGATGATCCGCTCCTGTTGAGGTATCGAGATCGAGTCCGTGGTCGATGGTGACGGTAGTGGCCATGCCGCTCTGTGCATGATCTCCTCGGCCTTCGCCACCGCAGCGTCCTCGTGATCCGCGGCATGAGGTCCGATTGCGTTCGTGAGATCTCGACTGCAGTGTACTTTCGGCGGCAGCAACGCGGGCCGGCCGCCAGCCGTGGTCCCCCACCTCTCGCAATCTCCATTGCACCTCCCATCGGCCCACAAGGCCGCGGCCCCTACCCCAACTTGCTGCCTCATCTGCGCCACGGACATGGTCGCGATGGAAGGCAGTTGGAGAAAGTAAAGGTCCACGTGCAAGCTACCGCTCATTGGCATTGGGCTCTCGGCAGCGCGGCGCGAACGCCCTAGCCTTGCGCAAGACTCGTTCGAAAATGCCGAGCTCTGACACGAGACCGAGTATCAATGCTCGATTGCTTTGCGTGGAGGGAGAAGGCGACTGTGTCCAGAGAGAGCAGACTAGCTAGTAGTCCGTACGAAATGGCCACAGTTGAAGAGGAATTGAGGAGCGATCGATGAATGCCGACACCGCGAAAGCGAAGCGCGACTGCATTACCTAACATCCATACGCCGCAACTCGCAACGGCACACTTGGCCACCGCCCGAGCTAGATGTGTTGCAAGGCATCTGCCTGAAACATTTGCAGCTCAAGGGATAATGAATGATGGGACCCTATACGACATCTCCTACCTGAAGATTTGTAAGTACAGTAAATATTGAGATTAGAATGACGTGTTGTTGCTTGTGACATACTATCAATCTAACAATCTAGCACGTGCTAGACTATATAATGAGTCTGATCACAAGCAAGAGGATAAGCAAATGAAGTCTGATTTACGTGCTTGTGGCGTGTGAGCAAACCAATAATTTGCACAGCAAGCTTGGCATCAAGGCTCCCTAAAAGCTCCCAGCGTGCCGGGAGAATTAGCATCTGCGGTGACACAATCGAACTGTATTTTCATCAAGTTGAAGCTTCAAAGCACGGCTAAAAGCCTAAAAACTGATGCTTATGTGCATGGATCGCAGACAAAAGGCTATCTAACCAAGTAACTCCACCAAGGGTGCACTTTTTCCTCTGGTTGCTAACTCGAAATAAAGTGCTTACTAGATATAATGTCAAAAAGAGGAAACATTTAGATGATGTGAGATGCTTGTTATGTTGTGAACCTCGAATATGTACATCACCTCTTTTTGACCGTGGTAGCAAAACAAATGTGAATCAAAGATATCCGAATGAGTTGATCTCGAGTGTGGTAATTGCTTTGAAAATATTTGGAAACTATGGCTTAGTAATAAGAGATTCATCAGAACTAATATGTTCACTGCACTGTAGCTTTGGAAACTAAGAAACTTCATTTGCTTTCAGGGGTCTCTCGAAAGATGTGAAGTCCTTGTTGCAAAGATAGCATGATACGTAATCTGGAAAGTTCTTTGCCCACCGTAGAAGACTTTGAGCTAGAGCAAAATTAAGTAGGCTCAGTCGATACATCAACCGGACAGTTGCCAATCCTGAGTGCCACCTCAAGAAGGAGAGTCGATCGCTTGGCGAAACCAGAGGGAGCTTGGGAGGAGAACAAGAACAAGTTGCCTCATCAACTGGCGTCCCTGATCAAGGCGGGAAGTCTGTTCTGAAGCCGTGCCAAGCTAAGGAGTTTGTGTGGCTGGGAACTTCAGTCGGTAGCGTGTAGCCCAATTCTGTACCAGATGTTTTTGCTCTCTCATGTTCTCGCCTCAGACGCTCGGACATGTCTTTGAAATGTCAGAACTCTATTTGGTCTTATGCAATATAAGATCAAAGTGCGAGCCCCTTTTACCAAGAAAAAGCCTAACATTCAAAATCTGGTTCTGGAGATTGTAGAAGATTGTACATTTTTACTCCAATTGATTGAAAATAGTATCGTTGAAAATATAACCATATTTATACATAAGCCGTGATTCTAACAGAAAATTGCTACTACAAGTCCAAGTAAATTCGATCATTCATGAACACATCAAAGTGCAGATCTTGATCTTCAAGCCACATCAAAGAAGACCTTCATACTCCGGCCATTGTGTCGTTGACTGGTTGGCTTCTCCAACGACAGCGGCAAAGCCGCGTGTGGTTTCTAGTTTGGTTGGTAGCATAGCATCCACAACAAATTCCACGGAATCAAAAGCGTCCACGAAAAATGGGTAGGTGGCGACCGTGGTCCAGCTGGCTCCCACGTTACGACACCAGGCAGCAGCCAGATCAGCCAGCAACGGTCACTTCCACCGTGCGCCGGCGTCACAATCACCACCAACCACTCGCTGCCCTCCACGTGGCCATCCACCTCCGTCTTACCACCTCTTCCCCAACGGCTATTTCACCACTTCGGCACTTCCCATCCCGCCCGTCGCGTCTCTCACCTTGACCGCAAAAAAAAAAAACAGCGCGCCACCAGAGGAGAAGAAAGGGGGAGGACCGAGGAGGGAGGCTCGGAGGAAGAGGAGAAGGGAAACCCTAATCGAAATGGGCAAGCTCCTCTGCGACCCATCCGGCGCCGCCGTCGCCGAGGCTCTGCCGCCGTCCCCGGCTCCCGCTCCGCCGCCGCCGCTTCTTACCTGGCACTCCCCGGCGCCCGCTCCCGCCCTCGCCCTCGAGGCGTCCACCACCTCGCCCACGGGCTGGGACGCGGTCTGGGCGCTCGAGGACCAGCAGCGCCGCCGCCTCCACCGGATCTGGGAGCGGGGCGTCGCGTGGAAGCCCTCCTCCTCCTCGCCGCCGGGCGGCCCCGGCGAGGAGGAGGGCGCGGCGCCCGTGGTGGTCTTCCGCCTCGACCACGGCGGGGAGGTCGATGCCGACGGCAACTGCCTCTTCACCGCCGCCCGGACGGCCGCCGCGGCCAAGGCCGGCGCGCGCGAGCTCAGGCACCGCGCCGTGCGCCGGTTCGCCGAGGTTTACGATGCCGCGGGGGAGGACGACAGGGCCGCCGTTGACGCGGCCGTGCGGCATCTCTACGCGCCGGATCTCAAGGCCGGGTGGGGCGTCCACGTCGTGCAGGAGATCAAGATGCTCGCGCCCAAGGCCCAGCGCAACGCGCTCGACGCCGCCATCCAGGAGCTCGTCGATCTTGGCATCCAGAGGTACCCCGCACGAGCAGCTCCCGGATCTCGTCTCTCTGCTAAAGTTTTCTTTTTTTCCTTTTTCTTATTGATCTCGTCGCGTCACGATCTCAAGGCCTCGCCTTTTTTAATCCTTTTTACCGATCCCTTTGTTCTTAATCTCACCAGAGCACATGCAATGTCCCTCTCTTGCGTTCTTGAAAGGAAAAAGAAATCATGTTTCCCCGCCAAATATGCTTGCTCTTGAGATAGAATCATAGAAGTTTAGCCATTTCAGCTAATTTACATCTAGCAATTCGTGGTTCCTTTAGCTCCTTCGGACGTTACCATAAGCACAAGCACTGATTGATGCAATCTTGTGGCATCATGTAGATGCAGGAAATCGCCTCGCGACTTAAGGTGTCCTAGTATGGCATCCTTGATAAAATGGCCAAGAAAGGATGGAATCATTCTTGAAGTGCTGTTACATGAGTGCTCATGTAATGTGAGCAACTTAGGCAAAGTATCCAACTTGCGTGTGGATTTATTCCAGTACTCCATTTAGTACCAACATGCTTGACCCTGGTACAATT
This sequence comes from Cenchrus purpureus, assembly GCA_022644695.1. Lineage (NCBI taxonomy): Eukaryota > Viridiplantae > Streptophyta > Magnoliopsida > Poales > Poaceae > Cenchrus > Cenchrus purpureus. The sequence continues at coordinate 86,052,872 of CP053459.1, forward strand.
GTACATCTTAATTACAGAATCTCTAGTAGTTTTGTACGTAGTTTGGGTTTCCTGTACTTTGTATGCACATCTGGGGACAACCTACAGAGGCTGTCACCAACCATCTGGTTTTTCAGAATCCAACTTATGTGCTTATACCACATTTTTATTTTGTTGATTGCTTTGCAGGGAAATTGCGGCCGAAACTATCTACAAGGAAAGATGTATCACTGTAGACAATGGAGACAGTTGGGCCAAGTACATGTCCATTTCTGGTTCCTCAGAGGATGAGCACGACATTATCACCCTGCAGTATACAGAGGAGGGCTTACTAACAATCGATGAGAACAGGGATGGCCGTGCAGCTGCATTTGGTGATGATATTGCCATTGAGTGCCTGGCAACCGAGTTCAAGAGAGAAGTTTATGTGGTAAAGTCTGAATGTGTGAATATGAGCCCAATTATGGATCACATAGAACTAGCCATTAATTTACATCTGCATTTGGTAGCTGAAATATAGCACTTTGTAATCTGATGGGTCATCCTGTTTGGTATAGGTCCAAGCTCATGGAGCAGATGCAATGGTTGATGAGGACAACTGTGTTTTCTTCCTCCCACACCGTCCTAGAGGAGAAATTTGTGAACCACCAATTTTTTTATTCATGAAAGGAACAGGTCTGTTGAAGATTGCAAATCTTGCTGTGCTTTCTCTTGCAAATTTAGTCACGCGTCCATACTTAAGTAGACTCTACAAATTTTTACTTGCAGCCTGGTGTGGTGCTGGTGCGGACCATTACGAGCCTTTGATTGCTACTGTCCTACAGAATGTTACTTCAGACAAGGCAGCTGTTGTACTTTGAGGAGGATGACTGCGGCTTTTTTCCTTAGTTTTTAGTCAGCTATGGAGTTGAGACAATTTTGTTATTGGAGCTAGAGGTGCTGAATTGAGGAGCAACATCTTGCCCAAGAGAAGAGAGATATCTGAGTATCTGACTGTTGCAGGGTCTTGCCTGCTTCTGAATCTGTGTACTATGATTCGGTTTGTATGGTGATTTTGTTGTTGTATGTTTATGAATAGGTTCTGACTGGTGGATATTCAGAGAGTGGTAGAATACCGGATCTAGATTTTTTGGGGTCTGATGTTGTTTGCCATTGTTGGCCGGCATTTTTGTATTACCTCTGTTGAGGTTTTTTTTTATTGCCTGTTTCTAGGGACATCATTATTGGACATTTGGAATGGAATCAATTCCTTTTGTGGAATTTTGGTGTTAACTCTTGCCTGTCAATCTCTGTTATTGCTCAACCTTCTGTTGTACCAGCTATTAGTAGAGTAAGAAACTACTGAACTTTCTTGCAGCAAGCCATGATGTGGGATAGGGATAGTTTGGCCCAGGTTCAAGGAAACACATTGAATGTTCATATGCAAATGTGAGGAAGCTATTTGATGTACACAGATGAGGTTTTCATATGTAATCATGTCCTGTTGTCAAATGAACACTTTTATGTGTCTAGATGCAAAATGGGTGATGATTGATGAGTCTATATGCAAATGTTTGTTCACTTGTGTAAAATAATTAGATCTACATGTATAATTACATCCTGGGTGTCTACTAAACCTTGCAGGAGTTCATATGCAAAATGATTGATGATTCTGTAATTAATTTTGGTGAATTTGTAATGAAAGATATGGTATCAGTTTGGTCATGTCCTGTGTTGCTCTACTCTACTGATAAATTTGCTTTTCTTGTTTTTTGTGTGAATAATTTGCTTTTCTTGTTTTTTTTTTGTGCGAATAATTTGCTTTTCTTGTTCACTGCTCTTATCCAATACCAGATTTGGCTTTATGAACTGTTATCAAAGTATTTACGGACTTGAATTTAGCCATCTTGGTGAGCCATCAAGTTAAAATGAAATGTTATTGATTTTAAGATGTTGCATTTGACTAGTTAAAATGATGTCCATCTAGCAAATAATTGAGACAAGATTTTAATGTTTGCACGTTCAGTTTAGTTGCTGAGCCAAAAACAGATAGCTCCAACATATGGTCTTGCTACCTGACATTTTTTTTCAGATACAACAAAAAGTTCTACTGAGCCATATGGCTGCAACCTGTGCAAGGTGAAAATTTCAGCTTAGGACTGAATAAATGCACGACAAACTACAGAATCATCAAGGAAGCAATCAGAATCGCTGGCTCGCTATTGTCGCACTGAAATCGGGGCCTGGTTGGTTGGAGAGCACCCATCCATGGTTTTCAAACTAAACACCTAAACCTGCATCTCCAATTCCACCCCATTCATCCAAACCAAATGGACCTTACTGTTCAATCATGTATGAAACTGAATAGACTTGCTCCTTTGTTTGCTAAACAAAATGGTTTTCTCAGTTAAAGAGTACAAGAACATGCAAGGTATTTCATAGTGACAACTGACAAATTTATTATTTCGAAGGAATAACCAGCAACCCTATTTGATGGGGAACACATCACATTTTCTTGCATTTCAATGTTGTTTGAGCAAAGGGTACAAGCAGTTTTCAGTACAGACATAAGAATTTCACTGTCAAATCTGAGTTCTGACCAAACGGTGGCCAAGGTTTTTATTTGGTCTTCACCTTTTCAGCTTGAAATGCTCCACATATCTTCTTCCAGGATCTCATGGCAATGAGCGTTGGTATCACAACCCACGAACTGTTCGCACCTATGAAGTAAGCCCAGAAGTAGAAGGGACTGGCCCAGAAATTGAAGCCATCCAAGTAGGCAGTAATGAAGTAAACCAAGCATCCATAAAGCTGACCCAAGCAGACAGAGAACTGAAGAATATGACTATAGGACTTCCGGGATGCAATAGCGTACCTGCAAGGAATAAATTTTTGGTGAGATGAAATAAAAGCTACATTAAAATACAAAATCACACAATCAGAATGTCTGTATACTAAAATCTCCTAGTACAAGTTAAATTCCCACAGTTTTGCTTGGATACAATTTTTACTAGACATGTAGAAAGGGAGTTTTTCAACTGTACTGCTATGTTCTAACAAAAAAAAAAGGTGTCAAGACGAGTTTTTTCAGATCCGTGCAAGAAATTCAGTCGAAATAAAATAGCACACCAGTATTCAAGATAGTGCTACTATCTCATGCTTTTCAGTTGGATCAATCTGAGCAACAAAAAAAAAGCACTAAAGCCTTTGCTGATGGGTTTAATTCCCAAATCCAGTGTAAATCTATCCAACCAACCTAACTAGTGTCTGACATGAAGAAAGAAAAGGTATCCCAACACAACCTGAAATCTGAATGTGGCCTAACCCGATCACAGAGCCAGGTTTGACTGAACTTCATTAGCAACAGAAAATTATAGAGGACTTGCATGTACAAGAAATGAAGCAGACTGTGTAGATAAGTAAGTCGATCAGAAAATCAGAAGACATACACAGCGAGCAGTGATGCAGGGCCTTCCAATACCGCGGTAATCCCTTCAACCGTAACCGTTGCGGCGTCCCTAGCAACGTACCTAGAGTCCCCCTTGCTGTACTCTTTCCCTGAACAAGGTAGAAACCAGCCACTGTCATCTCAGCTTACCCACAATATATTCTGATTCAGGACAATAATGACAGTTGGCGATGCCAGCAAGAACTCACAAACTTCATCGAAGAAATTGGGGTTCTCCTTCCTGAAGAAGTTAGGGGTGAAGACAAAGGGCCCCTCGATCATTATGTGGGTCAACCCTGTGAATGCCCACCAGCACATGAGCAGACGGTCGGTCTTGGATAACCTGCCACATCTTCCTGCAAGCAAATACGTGACCTGAGCTCAGAACTATAGTTGCTTCCAAAAAAAAAAAAAGCTTGGAATTATAGTACAGATTGCTAGAGATTTGCTCGTCTTGGGTTACGAGCAAGACACTGTTTGTAGCTCTTATATGTTGGGATTGGACTCTAGAACCAAAGGTCCAGTGCGGTGACTTACGGGATTGCAAATTCTTAGTCATCTTAGATGAGACACGCTCAGGATGTCAAGAGCAAGGCTAAGGTGGACCCAAGCTAATCAATTTTAAAATTTACAACATCGATCGCATCGAGCCCCTTCACATCTCCAAAGCTCCCGTTGCTAATTTCCGGTGGAACCAAGGAGATCACCGGGCATGTGACTACAACTTCGGACACCGGAATTTTCAAATACCAAGACGGAAGTATTGAATCCCCGGGCGGTGGGAGCGAAGGAATAAGCAGGAGGAGATCGACACATGAGGAGTACGCGGGCAGAGTATGGGTACCGGAGACGAGCCAGACGGCGAGGAGGACGAAGACGGAGGCGCCGATGTAGGTCACGAGGATCTGGACCTGCGACAGCCGCAGCGGCACGAAGCCCGGCAGCTCCAGGTCTGCCGGCGCGTAGGGGTGCCCCATTGCCGCGGCCCCGCCCGCCTGCTCGACCTCGACAGACAACAAGCCGCCTCGCTGCCGCCGCCGATCTGGGTAGAGCCGCCGCTGCAACAGCAGCAGCGACAGCTTTTTTAAGCACGAGATGTGGCAGACAGACGAGAGAATGCTGACAAAGAGGCATGGGCAGAGGATACGTGCAATCAGTCAATGACATGTGGGCCAAAATTGGTGGGGATCGATTGCTGGCCGCGTCATGCAACTCTGCTACTCTGTGGATTCTCCACGCAATTTGCATCTGAGCAATTTTCCACAAATTTTGAGTTTTTTTTTTCAAAACGGAACTGCTAGCGCCCGGACATCTGTTCCGGGCGCTAGCCATCAGACGGGTCCGCAGCCGTCGTCGGATTTTAAGATGATCGGCCATCAACCGTCAGATCGTAAAGTCTAACGAGCAATGTTGTGAGTCATCATGAAGTCATGTTCGAGTTGAGTCATGCGCAACATCCAAACATCAGCGGGCCTCCTCCTTCCTTCCCCGTGTTGCGATCATGTTGCGACTATATTACGACCATGTTGCGACTCGTGTTGCGTGCAACATCCAACATCAGGAGCTCTCCTCCTCCTCTTCCTTGACACAAATCCCAACATCACATGTTTGCAACATCGAAACTTAACATCCGCAACATTAAAATTTAATGTTTGCAACACCTAACAACACGTGTCTGTAACATCAAAAATTAATATTTGCAACATCAAAAAAATTAGACCTAATTTTGAAACATTCGTATGGGACACTTGCAACATGTCAAGAACACAGATGCAGGATGTGCGCGACGATTTGCAACATAAACGAGAAACGATTACATCTCATGCAAACATCGATGTAAAAACCTATGCAACATCGATATGCAACTAATACAACATCTGTGAACAACAATTGCGACATTAAAAAACGATTGCAAACATGAACACCGATATCATGTACTGCAACACGAACGCAGATGCAAACATATGTAGACAACGATTGAAACATCTCTAGAAAACGATTGCAACATGACCGAGTACATTCATGCAACATTTGCAGACACCGATTGCAACATCTCCGAACAACGATTCCAACATCGCCGAGCTCCGCCCCCGGGTTGCCGTGAGCTCGGCCCTGGCTGTCGTGACCTCCTCGCCGCAGCAAAGGAGCCCAGGCGGTGGAGGGCGCGGCGGCTCGCCTCGCCGCCCGGGGCGAGGAGGAGGGAGCTGGCCGGAGGTGAAGGAGAACCTCCGCCGTCAGCGCACGAGGAGCTCGGCCGGCGGAGGGAGCCAGGCAGGACGGCGCATGGCTCGCCCGCTCCCGGCCATGAGGGGCGGCGAGGCTCGCCCGCCCTCCTGCAGGAGCCCGACACGGGCAGGGGGGCCAGGCGGCGGTGACGCCAGGCTCGAGGCGAAGGGAGGCGGCCCGTGAGAGAGGGTCCTCGTCGTCGAGAGCTCACGAATCACCATCATGGCCGGGGGAGGCGGTGGCGCCCGACCACGACGCGGCCGGTGGCGGCGGTGCCGATCTCTGCGCACACATCACGGGAGGAGGTGGAAAGCCGGAGGGATGAAAAGGTGGGCGATGTGGAGACAGATCGGGGCTCGGTTCGGGCGGAGGTGGCGGCCTTGAGGAGATCCGCATGGCGCGGCGGCGAGCTGCGGCTCTTTTTTCGCGATAGGAGCGTGAGGCGTGTAACGTTTGTTTTATTTCTGGCGGAGCAGCAGGCGGGCGTCGGGACGCCGTCGGACGCCCCTCCAAATCGTTTGGACAAAAGAGGTATTTTTCTACTAACGATAATGTTAACTAATCTATCTGTTCTTACGTAGCTCTGATTATGAGCTAGTTTGGTAGAGCTTCTGGAGCTGTTTTTGTTGGAGCTTTACCAAATATACCTCCAAGTATGAAGTGCTTCTATTAGTCTAAACGTGAAAAGTGAGACTGTTTTTATTGGTCAACAGGTGGAGTTGGAGCAGTAAAAAATAAGCTCTCCCTGCTCCAGCTTTGGCTCCTCCATCTGTAGGAGTGGTGCAAAACGGGCCTATATTAACCTCCAAATGTTATGGATGAGATTATAGGATGAAAACGGTCGGTAAATGGTATCACAAAATTCGCAAATTCTACAAATATATCACAAATTTGACAAATTTATTTGTTTTATTAAATGAATAGATCAAAACAGAATAATACGATAAAAAAATTAGTTAAAAATAATAAGTGATATAATACGGTAAAAAATGATAACAATGAAAACGGTTTTCATCCCTAAGATTATACATAGCCTAGTACTGTAGGAGTAGTAGGGTCAAAGCTCCGGTTCACCGTTCACACCGAGCACGACCGCACGAGACCTGGTCCGCGTCCCGTCGGGTCGGTTCGACACGACACGTCGGACTCCTACCTTCCCCCTTCCGGCGGGCAAACTCGTCTTCGTCCCCGAGAGACGGAGGAGGAACCAAACCCTATCTCGCGGCGGCGGAGAGGGAGGGAGAGGGGAGGCGCGCGGACTGGGGTCTAATTGGGGGGCGAGGGAGGCAGGTCGCAGGCGTCTCGAGTTCCCAAACCCCTCGCCTCCGCCGGGCACCTCCCCTCCTTTGTGTGAGGCCGCCGGCCTGTTCCTCTCCCTCACTCCGCCGAAGCGCCGCCTCACCTCTCGATCGGCCTGGTGGACTGGAGTGGAGGTGGAGTGGAGAGAACCCCCGTCCGGAACGGACCCCTGCCTGGATTGGATTGGTCTGGTTTCGTCTCGTCTTCCCCATTGTTGGTGGTGAGTAAAGAGTAATCCACAAATTCGCCCATCCATCAATCCATAATCCATCCATCCTGGCCTGCAGTTTGCTTGGATGTATTTCTTCTGACGAATTCGGTTGCTTTTTTTCGTTCGCAATCAGATCCTGAACACCTCCTAGTCCGCCGCCGTGCCTCCCTCTCCTCCGCGCCACGCCATGGACGAGGACGACGACCAGCGCCTGCTGCACAGCCTCGGCGTCACCTCCGCCAACATTGATGACATCGAGAAGAAAATCCTCTCACAGGCAAGTCTAGTCATCTCTTCCTCGGTTCCTCCCCACACCATAGGCCATACATATTCGTCCTGCAGCTCACCAATGAACCGTAGTAATTCCCCCCCGCAACCTTTATGATCCCAAATTGCGACCTTTATGTGGTGTGCAGGCTCAAGCTGACCCAAAGCATGATGAGGAACAAGGAACAACTGCCAATGGCAATGAGAGGAGTGATGCCGGCGCGCCTGAGGCTGACGCGCAGGCCAAGCTGCATCAGAAGCTGCGCTCGGTGCAGCTCGAGATCGATGCTGTAGCTTCCACCATCAAAAGAGCTAAGCAATCAGCTGGGAAGCAGGTTGACGGCTCGGACAGCGGTGATGCAAAAGATAAGAAGAAGCAGAAGCAGAAGCATGCCGATCATACCGCTCAGGATGATCCTCATGGAGGAGCTCTCCAGCAGGCGCTTGCGGCCGAGCGCCTTAAAAGCCTCAAGAAAGCTAAAGCTCAAATTCAGAAAGAGATATCGCAGTCGGACCCCTGCCCGTCGGGCTCGGACAAGCGGAAAGATAAGATGCTGGCCATGTTGGTTGAGGAGGAGCCGAAGCGTAAGAAGAAGACACTAATGCCGTCTCGAGGGCCTAAGAAGATGTCGACACCTAGACTGAAAACCATGACTTACAATGATGACGATGACTTTGACGCTGTGCTTGATGGGGCATCTGCAGGATTTATGGAAACTGTGAGTTGCTAGCCATACATGGTTCTTATTTCCTACTCACTTGTTGTTTCCCTGCCTTATGATGGCACACACTTTGCTGTAGGAAAGGGAAGAATTGATCAGAAAGGGATTGTTGACACCGTTTCACAAGTTGAAGGGCTTCGAGAAGCGTGTTGAACTACCTGGGCCTTCTCATATGCAAAATGATCACATTGATCAAGTCGAAGAAACCATGGAAGCTGCCAGGATGGCTAAATTTGCCCAGTCGATGCAGCAGATTGCACAAAGCCGCCCAACGACCAAATTGCTTGATCCAGAATCTTTACCTAAACTTGATGCACCAACTGCTCCATTTCAAAGGCTAGGAAGGCCTCTAAAACGCCCTGTTTCTCCCAGTTCTGAAGAGCAGGAAAAGAAGAGACGAAGGAATAAGACCAAGAGGCCCTTGCCTGACAAGAAATGGATGAAAGCCAACTCAAACAAGGAGCCACTATTGGAAACAGAAGGTATGTATGACAGTATGAGTGTGGTTTACAGTGAATAGAAGCTGCTGTTCTGTTTCTATAAGCATAACTGGCGCCAGGCGCATATTACTTTTGCTAGTTTTGTTTGTGTAAGTTGCTACTGTGAACTGAGTCTCTCTTCTTTCTACTTAGATGAGGATGATGGGGACATTGCGGCATCAGTTTCTGAGGATGAAGATCAAGGAGCAGAGGGTTTTGATGGGTTACCTCCTGTTATCCTTGAAGGTGGTTTGAGAATTCCTGGCACAATTTATGATCAGCTATTTGACTACCAAAAAGTGGGAGTGCAGTGGCTATGGGAGTTACATTGTCAAAGGGCTGGTGGAATTATTGGAGATGAAATGGGCCTAGGGAAGACTGTGCAAGTCTTAACGTTTCTTGGTTCTCTGCATAATAGTGGCATGTACAAGCCCAGCATTGTCATTTGTCCTGTAACCCTTCTGCAACAGTGGAAAAGGGAGGCCAGTCGGTGGTATCCAAAGTTTAAAGTGAAAATCTTGCATGATTCTGCAAATGGTTCAAACAGAAAGAGCAAGGCAAATAGTGATTCTGACAGTGAAGCCTCTTGGGATAGTGATCAGGAAGAGATTAGACGTAAAAAGCCTGCAAAGAAGTGGGATGATTTAATTTCAAGTGTCGTTAATTCAGGATCAGGTTTGCTTTTGACTACATATGAGCAGCTCAGAATCTTAGGGGAGAAGTTGCTTGATATAGAATGGGGATATGCTGTGTTGGATGAGGGTCACCGTATAAGGAATCCAAATGCTGAGGTAACACTGGTGTGCAAGCAACTACAGACTGTGCACAGGATAATCATGACAGGTGCACCTATTCAAAATAAACTTTCTGAACTCTGGTCCCTTTTTGATTTTGTGTTCCCTGGAAAACTGGGTGTGCTGCCTGTATTTGAGGCTGAATTTTCCGTGCCAATTACTGTTGGTGGCTATGCTAATGCAACGCCATTGCAAGTGTCCACAGCTTACAGATGCGCTGTTGTCCTACGTGATCTTATCATGCCATACCTTCTTAGGCGCATGAAAGCTGATGTCAATGCACAGCTCCCCAAGAAGACAGAGCATGTTCTTTTCTGTAGTCTAACTCCTGAGCAGCGTTCTACTTATCGTGCTTTCCTTGCTAGTTCAGAGGTGGAACAAATATTTGACGGCAATAGAAATTCACTGTATGGGATAGATGTCCTAAGGAAGATATGCAATCATCCTGATCTACTTGAGCGAGAGCATGCTGCTCAGAATCCTGACTATGGGAATCCTGAGAGAAGTGGAAAGATGAAAGTGGTCGAGCAAGTTCTTAGAGTCTGGAAGGACCAAGGTCACTGTGTTCTTCTTTTCACTCAGACTCAACAGATGCTTGACATTTTGGAGAACTTCTTGACGGCCTGTGATTACCAATACCGAAGAATGGATGGACTAACACCTGCAAAACAAAGGATGGCACTAATTGATGAGTTTAATAACACTGATGAAATTTTTGTTTTCATTCTGACAACGAAAGTTGGTGGACTGGGTACAAATTTGACTGGTGCGAACAGGATTATTATTTATGATCCTGATTGGAACCCTTCAACAGACATGCAGGTACCGATTGTTTTGAGTACTTCACGTATGTGGCTTGTATGTATATTTTTTAAGCGCACACCTAATAGCTTTAACATTCTTTTTTGTGTATGTATCAGACCTAAAAAAATCACTGACATGAAAAAATGGATGCTAGTGAGCAATGACCTGATAGATAGTATCTTCTGATGAACTTATAAGCATATTCTTCTGTTTGTCATTTCCTAAGCTATGTCTACAATTTCATTTTCCTGTCATAATGTTCTCTGCAAACCTGCAGCATTATCTGACCAGCACTTACCTTGTGTGATGTAGGCCAGGGAACGTGCATGGAGAATTGGGCAAACTAGAGATGTGACGGTTTACAGGCTGATCACACGTGGGACGATAGAGGAGAAAGTTTATCATCGACAGATATACAAGCATTTCCTTACTAACAAAGTACTGAAAAACCCTCAGCAGAGAAGATTCTTTAAAGCCAGAGATATGAAGGATTTATTCACACTACAAGATGACCAAGGGAATGGTTCAACTGAAACATCAAATATTTTCAGTCAGTTGTCCGAAGATGTGAATCTTGGGGTTCCAGGTGAAGGTCATCAAGATCAGGTACATATTGCTTCGACAATGCCAAGCACCAGTGAGGCAGAACCACCTCGTGGAGCGAAAGGCGAGGTGGACGAGAACTCTGACCAAGCAGATGAAGAATCAAACATTTTGAAGTCTCTCTTTGATGCCCAGGGCATTCATGTAAGCAATACTGTCACATCCCTACTGAAAATTCAAATCCACAATGTTCCAGTTTTCTGAACTAAAATCCTGTTTTTTGAACTTGCTCAGAGTGCAATCAACCATGATGCCATAATGAACGCTAATGATGACCAGAAGGTGCGCCTAGAAGCAGAGGCCTCACAGGTGGCACAAAGGGCAGCTGAAGCTTTGCGTCAATCTCGGATGCTCAGAAGCCGTGACAGCTTTGCTGATCCCACTTGGACTGGACGATCTGGTGCTGCTGGGGCACCCTCCTCTGTTCGCAGGAAGTTTGGGTCCACAGTCAACAGCCAGTTGATCAGTTCATCACAGCCACCAGAAACTTCAAGCAGCAGGAGCCAAAGTCTTCCGGTGGGTGCTCTAAATGGCAAGGCGTTGTCGTCTGCGGAACTTTTGGCCAAGATTCGAGGAACCCGAGAGGGGGCTGCTTCAGATGCATTGGAGCATCAACTCAATGGAGGATCAGGTCCATCTGGGAACGGCGGACACTCATCTAACTCTTCTAACCGAAGCATGATTGTGCAACCTGAAGTCCTGATCCGTCAGTTGTGCACATTCATACAGCAGAACGGTGGGTCTGCCAGCTCCACGAGCATAACGGAACACTTTAAGAGCCGCATCCAGTCCAAGGATATGCTTCTCTTCAAGAACCTGCTGAAAGAAATAGCGACTCTGCAAAGAGGCGCGAACGGTGCCATGTGGGTGCTGAAACCTGATTATGAGTGATTGTAGTTGTAGTTCACAGGAGCAAAATTTTGGCCTAGGAGTTGTTTTTGATAGAGGATCTTTTTTTTTCTTCTCAATCTTCATTGGTGGCTGACTGATTCTTTTTGTAAGGAATAACTTGACACGAAGAAATATTAGGAGATGAAATACAAGAACAGGAATCTTCATTGGTAGCCTGTATGGTGTAGACGTGTAGTCGTACAGTGTGCTTGCGGTGTGGCATGCCGTACTCTTCTTTTCCACTCTGACCGTCAGTTTATCCTGGTGCTGATTTTTGCAACAGTCTAAAGCATCTGAAAAGAGATCAAGATATGAGTGTTCACCAGCACATATGTATGTGCACCGGAATCGTGCTATTTTTCTTACAAGCTATAGATTTCTTTGCAGTGCCAGTGATAGATTAGGAATATATTTTGAAAAAAAGTTGCACGCAAAACGCCATCCGGGGAAAAAGTGTAAAATGATTGGTACACGCCACGCCATCGATAGCCACGTACGCCACGCCCGGCGTCTCCCAAAGTTATGCGTCGATCCTGAACGCCGCACTTGTGGCATGAATTTCTACTGCTTTTCCCTGTGGCTCCCGCAGTTTGAACAGGAACCAAGCACGTTGGCGTTCTCACGTCCAGAGTTGAAAACTCCATTGAGATAGCATTAAGAAGGAGTGATCATCGTCTGACCACGTCAAGTAGAACACCTAGATCGTCTGTTTAGTGAGTACTTACTTATGTATCTTCCACCTGTGCTCTTTGTCTCATTGTCTGCGCGACGCTGTGGATTCGACTTAGTATATGTTTAGTTTGGAGAATGGGGTGGAGAAAAGGAGAATCAATAGTGGAAATTTATACAACTTAGCATACATATAGTAGCAAGCACTTGTGGTGTGCGACTAATCCCGAGCGATCATCTGCACCTTCTGCAGGGTACACTGACAGCCTGAAAGCGGTTGAGCTGGACGGTTTCCAGCCATCCGATCGGCACGGGAACGGCTCAGATCTGCTGGTTTGCATCAGGTGTTTGAACTTTTTTAAGGTCTTAACTTCAACTTTCAGTTGGTACGTGGAATAATGCAACTTTTTCATGGGGCTAGGGACCGCCACTCGGTCCATATCGGGCATGATTTGGTCCTTGCATAACCCCCAGCTTGCACCGGACCAGCGAACCAGACTCCTGCAAATAATTGTTGTTCGGTTGTCTGAATGTTACAGCATGGCCACATAGAACAAGTGATTGGTTGCAGGTACATCACGCTGGTCCTGCACCTCTGCTCTCGTGACTCGTCAGCCTGGTCGACAGAAACGAAGATTTTTTCCTTGTCTAGTATAGCTGAGGCGGCTAGAAGGGAAGAATATCCCAATATGCTTCCACGTCACTCCATTCCATCCTCAACAAAATACTACCTCGAAGTATTTTTCCTCGGAATGTTGATTTTTCCTCGAAATGTTTCTTTTTATTTAAAATTATTACAAATATATGACAAAATAAGTCATATATAAACAAAATCACAAACAAAATAATGATATTAAGATTAAGACAAATGGTTAAATATTGTGATACAAAATGAACAGCGACAAATATTTTGATACGGTGGAAGTAAACATCACCACCCGTATACCATATATTTGTCTACATCTTTAGTTTCTACAATCAGGCACAGCTGACATACAACCCAAGACATGTACACACATAACATCCTTGGCCTTGCCTGGCTGCTGTTTATTCTAGTACGTACGCTAGCTCCCCTCTCTACACCGAAGCATCATCTGCTACACATACGTACATGGCACGGATTGTGGATAGATGGACGGATCGGATCAGAGTTCAGGGGTGTGCCAGATCCTTGGAGACGCCGTCCTGGTACGGGCCCTCGCAGAACTCGCCGCCGAGGTCGTCGCACGCCTCGCCGGGGAACACCCTGCAGTTCAGAACATTCGCCACAAACAATTAGTCGCCACCAAGCGGAATTTAAAAGTTCAACTAATGAAAGAATGAACGGTGTTTGCTCACGTTTTCGGCTCGTCGTAGGACATGTAGTCCCTCTCCACCTCCTGCTTCTTGGTCGCGGCGTCTGCCGTCGAGGCGGCGAGCCTAGCCTCCGGGTACATCTGCCCGCTGCAGGCGTCGCCGCCGAACAGCTCGCAGGCCTCCATGGGGAACACCCTGCAGCACCACATGATGCGTGTCATATATCTAGCAACCTAATCAAGCAAGAGCTCGAAAATACCAAAATATTACGAGGGCTTGCAAACTTACGAGGAGCTCGAGCTGTAGTCGACCTCGGCAGGCTCAGCAGCGGCGACCGCAGCTGCACCTCCGCGGACGCTCCTCCTGGGGACAACACGAACCGCCACCCACCTCATCGCCGGCCTACCCTTAACGGGCGTCACGGCCGAGAACCCGACGGCTGCAGCGGTGGCCTGCATCTTTGGATCTGAACTTGTCTTGTGTGATCAAGTGTTGCAGTGAAGTGGCAGCTTGGTTCAGTATGATCTGGAAGGCTTATCTATCTTGTGTGGAGCTTCCAAGCCTGTGTGAGACTGCTTTATATATACCGCAGGGCCACTGGGGTCCCCGGTTTGGATAAGATCTGGTATGTGGTATCCTTTTATTGGTGAAGGATGATCAGAATTGTTCTTACCTTCTTGTACCAAAGGGGGGGACCCACCCCCATGCCTGATCTTTTGTACCATTGTAAAGATATTTCTACCTTGATCCTGATGGTTATCCAATCTCAATTGTTGCAAAAAGGAAAACTGGAACAAGAAAAGGATATTGCAGGAAGGCAAATGCCTTTGTGCGTTTGTTTAGATAGCTAACTATCGATGTAAGGTGAGGTGTACTTCCAAACAAGCACACTTCAAGTGACAGTTCATAGATGATAATTCCAGAACGAAAGAAAAAGAACCAGGGACAGAGGGTGATTAACCAAGAACAGGAAGGTGCAGCAGTGACAACAAGTGTAATAACTAAAGCATTACCATCAAGATAAAAAGGCATACATCAGATTGTTCCGACTTAGACCCAAGCCACAGAGTTCTCACATCAAATTAAGAAAGGTACAACAGCATTTCTAACTGCGAAGTGATGCGCGAGGCACCGCTGGCAATCCTAGTTCATCCTCCTGCACCACATCAGATAAGAAGCAAGCAACTCTTAGCACCATACCAACCAAACGTTCTAGCTGAATAAATGGTTTGTGTAAAGCAGTTTTTGGCAAACAATCATAAAGCAACCGTAAAACATTGTTCTAGAAGGCATCAAATTCTTAGATGGCAAATGCATGAAGCATTCAAAATGTAATTTGGTGGATTTTGTTGTGCTCTCCATCCAACTCACTACTGCATCAGATCAAAGATATTTTGAATTGTGTGTGATTCTTCCCAAGGAAAAATCATCAGAACAGTAGTTATGCTAAGTTGAGGATGTTGTGCAAATAAACCACCTGCCCGCCTGCTGGGACTGCTGTAGGACGTGTTGGTGCGGAAGGTAAATTGAGATCAGCATCAAAATCAGTTTCTGGTTGAAGATATGACGGGACTGCAGCTGACTCAAACTCCATATCAGACTCCAAAGCATCCAGCTCTGCAATGCCAAAGGAAAAAAAATGATAAGTAAATCAAACTGATAATTCTCTCCACAAAGTAGGCAATAAACATCAATGGCTAGATGGTAAAAAGAAAATTTAGGCCATTTAGGGTATGATCTGTGAATCATTTAGAGTTTTAGACCATTAGCAAATAAGCATACTACCAAGTGATGGGCCAAAGACCAAGGAAGCCTTAAAGACATATAGAATTATCATATTGCCAAGATAAAACTATAGTATCCATACCGCCCATCAGTTCTTCCTCATCAACATCATCAGGGATGTTATAGCTTCTACCAAGAGTTTCTTGTATCTCATTACTCACATCCATCAGATCCGTCATTTCATCTTGCATATTCTGAGAAATTGCAAAAGTGAGCAAGTACAGCACAAATTACGCAAAAAAGGAGGGATGGTAAGCAACAAATAAATCAGCAAATAATAAAGTCATCCGATAAAGCATTCTCCACCATATGAATGGTGTTGGCTTGGACAACTGCATATTTATTGTATATACACTAAATCACCTAAAACCTCCAAAAGCAAAGGTTAATTGTTCGAGGATATAGGCTACATAAGGGTGACAATCAATCAAAGAAAATCATGCTCTGCCTTTTATCAATAGAAGAGAATCCTGTAGCTTATGACAACTTGTTCAGTTATTTCTGATTACTCAAATAACCCCAATATAATCAGCAGTGCTCATATAGCATGTCTGGAAACCTTTTACAATGCATCAGAAGTCTACACGTGAAGCAAGGAAATATATATCACTAAATCTGAAAGTGCTGGAATCAAGACAAGAGTGACAATGCATACATCAATGTCCTCAATCTTGACGGTTTTCATCATTCCCTTGAGCTCCTTGTTCGCTGCCTTCATCGCATTCATCTGAGAAAAGGAAAAAAACAAATACATATGAACATTGGCATTGCAAAGAGGAATGAACCTGCTAGAGAAAAGCTTTGAGGGACGTTACAGTCTGCTGAGCGTCCTTGAGGCCGTCGGCAGCGAAGGAAACTTGGTCTAGATTGTAGGTTTGGTTGTACAGCATGTTGCGCTGCTCCTCGTACCTACGAGGCAAATTGGCAATGTCAAATCGATACAAGTGGATAATGGCTGCCTGCTACTACTATTCCAATGCCATTGCAACTGCTTAATCCCTGAAGCGTAGTAAGAACAGTAAGGAAGCAGATAAGGAACAGGAATGGAGGGAGGGGACATGGAGAAAGAATCCATCACGAGAATGACGAAGGGAGTAGAGTACACACATGCGCTTGTGCTTGAGGAGTCGGATGGCGCGCGCCTTGATGGCCTCCTGGGACGGGCCGGGGCGGGTCTTGCGGATCTGCTCCTTGTACCTGGCCAGCTCCTCGTCCAGCTTCTTGATCTTCTCGTCCACCGTCTCGCCACGCTTGTTTATCTGCAGAAATCCCGCATTGGGGACCAGATCAAAATGGGGTTAGGTTGCCCAGCGGCCACGGATCGATGCAGTTTGAACAGGGTAGTAGTGGCAGCAGATTAGCGACTGACTCGCTCGGTGGCGTCCTGGATGGAGGGCGGCGGCCCCTTGTCCTTCTTGGCGCCGAAGATCTTCTTCATCTCCGCTCCGCTCCGCTCCGGTGGTTGCCGGCGCCGCCGCAGGAGACGAGGAGCGGCCGAGACCGAGAGGAGGGTTCAGGTGAAGGGCCGAGCTGCCGAGCACTCGTGCGGAAGGAGAGCGGGGTCGGTTTTCGAAATCGTGATGTTGACAGGGGGCTACCGGTCAAAAACACATTACAGACGTGTGGGCTTTGGAGGCAGTGGTAGGTAAAGATGGCAACGGGTAAAATATCCGCGGATACACGTCTGACGCCCGCGCCCGCAATGGAAATCTCGCGCCCGCACCCGCGCCCGTTATCTGTCACGGGTACGAAACTGTGCCCGCGCCCTCTATCCGCGGGCATTTTATGCCCGCGGGCATGGCCGTGTGCCCATTAAATAGTGTTTCCATTCTCGCATCATCACACCAGTCTTTCAACATATATCATCACAGTTCTTTCGAGTCCATGAATTAAAAAAACCAACTTGGTATTTTAGAAGTACATCAAACACCATAATCTATACAATCCTAGGATCTTCTATTCTCCTGGGGCTCGGTGATGATTCTGCGCAGTTCTGATGGTATGGATTTACATGTATAACAAAAAACTGCAAAAGAAAAGAAGAAACCATAATCCCCATTAGTGGTCAAAATATGCAATAAAGAAAAATCAGATCGACATTTAACATGTCGCAGCACATAGATCCAAAAAACAACTAGCTTCTTTGAAGAAAAGAAAATCAGATCAAGACGATTTGGGATTTTGGGTACCTTGCTCTCACGCTCTGGTTGGTACTGTCTCGGCGAGACCAAAGCGACATGTGCCCTGGCTCGAGCGAGGGAGATGGGGTTGGTGGCGGTGGGGCTTGGATGTCTGGCTCGGTAGGGGCGCAGACTCGGCGGAGACTTCTCGCGATGTAACTGCAGCGCTCCGTCTGGCGATGAGAGGAGGGCTGGAGGGGGCGGCGGCGGAGACTGGAGGGTCGGGGTGGGGGTCTGGATAGGAACAGAGGAACCCTAAGATCTGTGTTTATATATGCACATTTCTCGCAGGTCCCACGTGTCAGGCTTGTGAAGCGGTGGGGTACGGCGCGGATAGCAATTTTCTTTGCCCGCGAAAGAAGTATCCTCTGGGTTTAGGATGGTGCCCGCACTGTACATGGTGAGGAATGGCCGTATCCTTGCCCATCGGGTTTCATACCCGCGGGCACGCGGATATTTTGTGCCCGTTGCCATCTTTAGTGGTAGGCTGGTAGCCCACCTATCGGTCTAGTGGAATTGGGCCAAACCAGACCGGGGCGAGCCCATCCACCATATCCATCATTTCACTAGAGACCATCATTAAATTCCTTTTCTTTTCCTTTCACTTTTATTTTCTTATTTTTTTCTGCCACAAGCTGCAACTGGAAGTGTTTGTTTATGCTTCACCTGAACCTGGTTGTGGTTCACTTTCAATTTTCTTTTTTTTTCATTCAACCCTTTTTATTCATTTCTAGTCATGCGTTATTGATTATGTGTGCAAGTTATGTGCAGAAGTTGTCTAACGATATCTCGTAACAGTTGCGCCCAAAAGTTATGCGTGTAATTGATGTATGTGGTGAAAGTTGTGCCATAAAATTTATTGAGATAGAAGTTGTAGTGAAGAAGTTATGTGTATAACAGTATAAGTTGTGTTTGTCTGTCTAAGTTGTAATTTTCTAAAATATAAATTCAAACTTATCATTCAAAAAAGTTATGCGCATAATTATGCAAGTTATACTGAAAATTATTCATAAAAATTATGTGTATCAGTTATGATATTCAATAAAAATTTGTAAGTAAAAAGTTATATGTATCAGTTATGATATTCAATAAAATGTAAAGTCGTGCCTTGTAGAAATTGACCTATTCGTTCATTTGGTCAGACGGACCGGCGCTGACACCTTTCTACAATACTATCGTATATTGTCATATTCTCGGTACTTAAACCTCTACAGTAACCCTTCGCTTTAGTAACCAACCGCTACGGTGAACAGAGGCAAATCTAGCAGTGGGTCGTGTGGGGCTCAAGCCCCCCTACTGCTGGAAACCCCATAGAGCCCCTCCAACAATTTGTGATCATGGATGAAGGACAAGAGGAGGAAAAGAGGGAGGTGTACCGTCAATCGATGGCTTACCACGTACACGTGCAGCGGCGCACGGGCTGGGCGAGGTGGGCGGTGAGGTGACGGTTACGTGCGGAAAGGACGAAGAGAAAGAAGGAAAAGAGAGGGAGGAAGAAGAAGGATGAGTAGATGAGCCCCCCTACCTCTGATTCTGGATTTGCCATTGACGATGAACCAACCGCTACAGTACTTTTTTCTCACAACAAATCAACGCCAACACCATCCATCCAGCCAAGCGAACAAGCGCAGTGGCATTCAGCCTATTCAGCCAGCTAGTGGTTGGTGCTGATTTGTTCTGTGAGAGAAAGTACTCGAGACTGGTGTTTGATGTTGATTTGTTATAAGAAAAAAGTATTCTTTGGTTGGTGGTACGAAGATCGAATGCGGTGCGAATCCGACACCGGGTGGTGCCCTCCCTAAAGGTTGGACGATGAAGAAGATGTTGGAGAAGAGGGAAAGAGAGGTCTGGAGGTGGAAGACGGCAACATCACCCCTCTAAGCTCCGGTTCTAGCTTCACCACTAACGAAGATAGTATAATGTCCGTTTCGTCCAAGCCATTCACGCTCATAGTGGCCTTCTCTATGGCTCCATGAGCCCATGTTGTGGCCGCCTCCATGCACACACATCGTAAGGCGGCGAAACAACTCACACTACCCAAAATGATATTGTTCACGAAAATCTGCAGCAATCAGCCTCGATGATGATTTTTTTTTCCCGAATGCCTCGATGATGATCAGGGTCGTCAGTTCTGTCCACCATGCCTATCATGCATGCACGGCCGCTCAGCCGCTGCAGCCTGCGATGAGTCGTGCACGTTGCGGCAGTGGCGCTGTCAGCCAGGATCGACCGTGAGGAGGACATACGGGGCGCGGCGGGAAACAAGAAAGGGCTCGAACAAGACGAGGCCAGGACGAGCTAGCTATACAAGAGCGAGTCGAAACCATATCCCAACATTACGAAATCGAGACCGGCAGGAAGCGGCCACGCATTCGACGGAGCGCCGCGCCCGCGTCAAGCTTGTCATGCCCTGTCGTCTTCTTCCTCCTCCCCCCAAATTAACTGACCGGGGGGTCGTTGGTAGGTGGGCGACTCACCCGTCGCCGTTCTGCCCGTCTCACAGTTACATACGAAGCCCAGCTAGCCCCAAATTTAATGGCGGTCGCCCTCCTGCATATCCCGATCCCGATCCTCTTCGTCTCTACTACCCGGCAGGCCGGCACGCCCCTCCTGCCCATGTCACCGGTCTCGTCGCCGTAGCCAAAGGTAACGGTAGCAGCAACCAGCAAGCGCGCTCCCAGGGGGGTCCATGCCCTGGCGGCAGGCGCCCCATCCATCCATCATTCGTGCCACCATGGCTCGTGGGCGCGCCCCCGCGCGTGCGTGCCAACCACCACCAGTCTCTCCTCGTGTCGCGATCGCGATCTCCTCTCCTCTTGTTCACCCCCACCGCCGCTGCATGCGTCGTCGCGTTCTACACTTCGAAGGAGCAAGCAGCAAAGCTACCACACAAGAAGACATGTCGCTAGCTGCGCTGTCCCCTGCCCCGCCCGTTCATTAAACTCCCCCGCCGTGATCGGAGACCACCCGATCCCACGGCCGATCCCGCGATCCACCTTGCGAGATGGTGTACCAGTACGTAACTGCACGGCTGCACTAGCAGCTCGCGCCACCGACAGGCTTCGCACAGCGGCACAGCTGCTTCTAGAACAGTGGTACGTGCGCCATACTGCCGGCGAACGTGTGGCTAAAAATCTGCACAGCCACCATTAACCAAGCTAACCTCCGTGTTCTCCCACTACTGAGCTATACCTAGCTAGTGGAGCTTTACACACTTCACACACTACTACATGCATCCTCGTTGCCATTAGTCTTTGTGTAATTACAGGTGTTGGCAAGCGGTGGCGAGCCGAGTGCGTGGCGGCGAGTCAAGTGCCGAGTCCTACCATTTCCGCACTACTTGCGGTGGACTGGTGGTTGGTTACCATCATCCTTGATTCCTTGCCGTCAAGATCATGCGATCGTGATGACGCGATCGCGACCGTGGTCGTGGCGCGTCGCCGGCTTTCGCCGTACCCGGCCGGGCAACCGATTCGGCGGCCGGCCGTTCGTCAGACGTTAGGAACCCGCCGAATGATTAGTTTAGCGCGCTCGCTCGCCGTCCTCTCCACTGATCCGCTCGTGATCGACCACCACTCACCCACCCTGTCCACTCGCGCGGCGTCTGGCGGCTGCCGTCTCGGTGGTTGGAGCACGCGCGCTGCTCCGGGTGGCCGGCCCCGGTGCCCCCCATCCGGCGCGCTCAACCACCTCCGGATCGTGCCGCGCATTCAGGTGGTGCACTGGTGCCGTGCCGCGGACTTGTCGTCTTCTCCGGTTCGGAAACAACAAGTTTCAGAGATCCGCCGGCCAGCCAGTCTACCCTGCTGCTCTGGAGAATTCATCCGCCTGTGTTCAGCTGTACGGCCGCCTACCACCCAGACCCTCCCACTCCCAGTCCGAGCAGTCTCCGCTGTTCATGGAGCCAGCGTGAGGGGGGCCGAGAGATATTTTAGTTACTGTCCCCGTCGTCTTCGTCGCCCGGCTTCGTCCTTGTCGCGCTTAATGCCGCCATTAACTCGCTGCTGGCCGCTGCAGATGAGGCAGCTCAGCCGCGGCGCCGAGCTCCGCTCATAAATGCGCGCGTATCCGCGTGCATCTTTGCTGCCAGGACGGACTGCCCGCGCAAACAAGCGCCCATGCTTATGCTTTGCTTCCGGTCCCGGTGACGCCGCCGCGCGACTGGTCCTGCTCCTGCACTGCGAGGCTGCTGCTTGCTGATCGATCGGGATAGATGGCCCCGGCGTCCGCGATGGAGCTGGAGGCGCCGCCACCGGTGACGGTGTCGGCGGCGGGCAAGGAGATCAAGTCGCCGGAGGTGCTGTCGTCGCTGCAGCGCAAGAAGTTGGGCGCCCACTTCATGGAGAGCGACGAGCGCCGCTTCTCCTCCGACGGCGGCGCCAGGACGCCCCTCGGCGGCGGGTACGAGCCGCCGCCCTCCTCCGCGGCCGGCGGCACGACGCCGGTCGACATCCGGGGGCACCCGATCGCGGACCTGTCGCGCACCGGCGGCTGGGTGGCCGCCTTCTTCATCTTCGGCAACGAGATGGCGGAGCGCATGGCCTACTTCGGCCTCTCCGTCAACATGGTCATCTTCATGTTCAAGGTCATGCACCGCCCCTTCACCAGCTCCGCCAACGCCGTCAACAACTTCCTCGGCATCTCCCAGGCCTCCTCCGTCCTGGGTGGGTTCCTCGCCGACGCCTACCTCGGCCGCTACTGGACCATCGCCATCTTCACCACCGTGTACCTGCTGGGCCTCATCGCGCTCACCGTCAGCGCCAGCGTGCCGGCGCTCGTGCCGTCCCAGGAGGGCTGCGACACGCTCGCCATGCTGCTGGGCGCCTGCGCGCCCGCCAAGCCCTGGCAGATGGCGTACCTCCAGACGGCGCTCTACGTCACGGCGCTCGGCGCCGCCGGGATCCGGCCCTGCGTCTCCTCCTTCGGCGCCGACCAGTTCGACGAGCGGAGCCACGGGTACAAGCGCCGCCTTGACCGCTTCTTCAACCTCTTCTACCTCGCCGTCACGCTCGGCGCCATCGCGGCCTTCACGGCGGTCGTCTACATCCAGATGCACCGGGGCTGGGCCGCCGCGTTCGGCACGCTCGCGCTCGCCATGGGCGCCTCCAACGCGCTCTTCTTCGTCGGCACGCCCCTGTACCGCCACCGCCTGCCGGGGGGAAGCCCGCTCACGCGGGTGGCGCAGGTGCTCGTCGCCGCCTTCAGGAAACGCAACGCCGCCTTCGACAGCGGCGGCCTCGTCGGCCTGTACGAGGTCGCCGGCGCCAAGTCCGCCGTCCGGGGCAGCGCCAAGATCGAACACACCGACGACTTCAGGTGCCTCGACAAGGCGGCGCTGCAGCTGGAGGGCGACATCGCCGGCGGCGAGGGGGCGGTCGACCCGTGGCGGCTGTGCACGGTGACGCAGGTGGAGGAGGTGAAGATCCTGCTCCGGCTGCTGCCGGTGCCAGCGTGCACGGTGATGCTCAGCGTCGTGCTCACCGAGTTCCTCACGCTGTCGGTGCAGCAGGCCTACACGCTCAACACCCGCGTGGCGGCGCTGCACCTCCCGGTGACGTGCATGCCGGTGTTCCCCTGCCTCGCCATCTTCCTCATCCTCGCGCTCTACTACCAGACCTTCGCCCCGCTGGCGCGCCGCCTCACGGGCCACCCGCACGGCGCCTCCCAGCTGCAGCGCGTCGGCCTGGGCCTCTTCTTCTCCATCCTCTCCGTCGCCTGGGCGGGGTTCTTTGAGCGCTACCGCCGGGGCTACGCCGTCCGCCATGGCTACCTCCCCCTCTTCCTCACGCCGATGCCGGACCTCAGCGCCTACTGGCTGCTCATCCAGTACTGCCTCATCGGCGTTGCCGAGGTGTTCTGCCTCGTCGCGCTCCTCGAGTTCCTGTATCAGGAGGCGCCCGACGCCATGCGAAGCGTGGGCTCAGCGTACGCCGCCGTCGCCGGAGGGCTCGGGTGCTTCCTGGCGTCGGCGCTCAACACCGCCGTGGACGCCGCGACGCGGGACGACGCGGCGGGGCGGCCGTCGTGGCTGGCGCAGAACATCAACGTCGGCAGGTTCGACTACCTCTACTGGCTGCTCGCCGTGCTCAGCACGGTCAACCTGCTCGTCTTCGTCTACGTCGCCAAGCGCTACAAGTACAGGATCAGGATCGATGCTCAGCCCGCGGTTGTGAATAAGCAGTAGCCATGGGCGCGAGAAGGATTTGAATTTGATGTGGATTTTGCCACGTTTTACCGCCACTGGATTTACTGTACCGAAGAATTACAAGGGGTGCCACTACCATAACATTCGCCGTTTTTGCAAATACCAGTACTCAAAGAAAAAAGGTGCTAAACTCCAATTCCCTGAAAAAAATGTCCAATGTGTATGTTAGATGCGCCACAATTTGCCATAATCTTTTCGGCATTCTGTGGCTAACAACCAAACATTCCCTAATTCGACGGCGAAGGCACTCTATGTACTACTGTACTTAAGATCTCTGAAGCAACTTCAGATCTCCAATGCTATGTCACAGTCGCCGCAACTGAAACAGACCAGCTGGGAGCTTGGGCCTACAACTGGAGATGCAATCATGCACGACACTCTGGAGATCATCGAGTAGCCTGTTTGTTACTGACGGCTCAGCCCAGGGACAATTAGTTTTCATGCTGATATTAGCACACCACCTTCATGGAATCTGCATGTTTGGAAGTGATGAAGACAAAAAATGTCAGGATTCAACAATTGGTTCAGAGTGTAGTTCTATTATCTGATGCTGCTGCTGTTCAAACTAAAAAACATATGAATGCATAGTAATACAGTAAAGGAATCAGCTGATAAATGGTGACTGTATGTTGCAATTATTGTATCTCACTCAAAGGGTACTGCGTATTCAAACTCTTTGGATGCTAATATGCTATCAGTATTTTCAATGACCATATCAGTAGTTTGTAGAAAAATTATATATTAAAAAGAATGTTCTCTGTTAAGTAACAATACACATGTGGAGTGATATCAGTTCATAGCCATTTCATCTTAAATGCATATCGAGAAATATGTGTCTGGGAGCAATATAATCTGCACAACGAAAATGTGTACAAGAGAGTTCAATCTCACCTCATCAACAGTGCAAAAATTTGGTGATATACAGAGATAACTATGGGTGATAGTACGAGGAACCATCATCGCACTGCTGACTGTTCATCAGTCATTTCCCGATTGCTTCAGCTTACTGCTCATCGGTCATTCCCCAATTGCTTCAGCTTTGCTGCAACCTGCCTCATTGATGGCCGAACAGCTACAGACTCTGAAGTGCATGATAAAGCGATCTTTAGCATTTCAGTTAATCTATCCTTTGGTGCTGCATCCAGTAATCCTCGAGAGAAAAATTCGCTGGTGTTGTCTTCCTGCATCAGCATCCGTCCCCACGATACAATTGTAAAACCATTGCCAAACTGTGAGAACGAGGGATCCAAAGACCTCTTGCCTGACATCAACTCCAGGAGGACAACCCCAAAGCTGTAAACATCAGCCTTGTCAGAGACTCTGCAGGTGGTTGCATACTCTGGTGCGACATAACCAAAGGTACCAGCAACATCCGTTGTGGCATGCGTTTGTGTAACTTCTATTAGTCTCGCCAAGCCAAAATCTGACAAGTATGCGTTAAGATCCTCGTCAAGGAGGATGTTACTCGGTTTGATGTCTCGATGAATTATCCGTGGTGTGCAGGAGAAGTGAAGGAAAGCCAATGCTTGTGCAACATCCACTGCTATCTTGTAAACCTCAATCCAGGACACATTTCTGCTCCCCATTTCATGTATGAACGTCTCGAGGTTCCCACCAGAGAGATAGTTGTAGATAAGGAAAGTGTCTGATTCTCCGAGATGGTACCCAATAAGTGTAACTAGATTTCTATGCCGGATTCTTCCAAGAGTTCTGATTTCTGCATCAAACTGCTGGAGACCTTGGAAGCGTCCCATGGCTAGCCTCTTCACTGCTACAAGAAAACCAGGTGCCAGTTCAGCCTTGTAGGTCGCACCAAAGCCACCTGTACCAATCAAGTTCTGGATGCTGAAATTGCTTGTTGCTCGGATAAGGTTTTCATAAGTAAGCTCCGGAGGGGCATCAGTAAAAGTCACGACCACTTTTGTCCTCAGATTTGAAATCTTCACCCGTTTCCTTCTTTCACACACAAAGAAGAGAAGGATCACAAGAAGAAAAGATATTACAGCAGTTGAAGCTGAAATTAAAATCACCATGAGAGTCTTAAATTTAGACCCCCATTTTTTCGCTCCTTTTGAGGAACTGATAGCTTCAGTTGGTGGTAGAGATGCATTTGTACCCAAACATTGGTGCAATAGGGAATTGCCAATGAAGAAACCACAATCAACAGGGTGCCTGAGATTAGGAATGTCACCTGATAGGTTGTTGAATGAGACATCAAGAACTGTAAGCTGAGTTAGTTCACTGAATCTGGGAGGAATGCTTCCTGAGAGCCTATTATGGTCAAGCCTCAATACTTCAAGGCGTGAAGTGTCAGTTAAATGTAATGGTATGCTGCCTGTTAGAGAATTATTTGATAAATCTAGAACCTCAAGAGCAGCCAATTCACCAAACTGCCCTGGAATCTGACCTGTCAGATTGTTACCACTCAACACCAAGCTCCTCAGAAAGTGCAGACTACCAACACCATCGGGTATTGACCCGCTAAAGTTATTATAACCAGCATCAAAATTTCGAATAGAAGCACAGGTTGAAAGCATGTCAAGGTTTCCTGACAACTGATTTCTACTCAAATTGACTGCAATGACTGTTGCAAACTTGCAGAATCCAAAAAATCTGGCAGAAAGAGTGCTGCTGAACATATTGCCATTAAGCCACAAACCATAAGAGTAGTTCCCATCTAGACTGACGGTAAGAGATGGCAACGTCCCGCTAAAGCCATTGTTGCTGAAGTCATGGAGAGCAACACTAGCAATGCCCCCTGACTCGGAACCAAAAGAGTTTCCAGCTAGCACATTACCAACCAATTCATCGTAGTACTGCATTACAGTATCATCACCAATCGAATGGTTTGAGCATTGGCTCTCGGTGGACGACACAAGCGGACCCGACAGAGAATTTCCACTGACATTGAGGTAAGTCAGACATCGAATTGCCAATTCAGCAGGCATTGAGCCCTCCAATCTGTTGGAGCTCAGATCAATAAATGTCAAGCCGTGACACTCTCCGAACCAAGGGGGCAAGGTACCAGCAATGTAATTCTGCCCCAGGTTCACGGCACGAAGACTGCAGGTACCATTCCTGGACAGTGGCAACGGTCCATCAAGGTTGGCCCTTGGCGCCCAGAGAATCTCCATTGCCGGAATGGTCAGCACTTCCGTCGGCAGTCCCCCAACGAAGGCATTGAACTCCGGCTGCTCCCCACCCGACGCTGTGAGATTGGTGAGCACGAGGACTGCGAGCTCCCTGCAGTTAGCAAGCTCCACGGGGATCTTGTCGGTGAGGCTGTTGCGGGATAGGTCGAGGACGCGGAGGGCGGCTAGTCGGCCAAGCCCCCGCGGGATGGCGCCCTCCAGGACGTTGTGGGAGAGGTCGAGGACACGGAGGGAGCGGCATTGCGCGATCTCCTCCGGGATTTGGTCGACGAGGAAGTTGCCGGCGAGGCGGAGGTGTGTGAGCGCGGCGCAGGGGGGCGACGAGGAGTTGGCGACAGGAGGCGGGATTTTGAGGGGACCTGAGAGGCTGTTGAAGCTTAGGTCGAGGTAGCCGAGGGTGGTGGACGAGAGGAAGGCGTCGGGGACGGGGCCCGAGAAGTTGTTGGCGGCGAGGTCGAGCCGGCGGAGGCGCGGGGGCAGGGGCAGGGCGGCGGGTAGCGTGCCCGAGAGGGAGGCGGCGGGGAGGTCGATGTCCGCGACCGCGAGGGAGGAAGGGTAGCACGTGACGCCGCGCCAGCCGCAGTAGCTGGCAGCGGAGGCGGCGGACCAAGCGGAGAGGGCGCCGCCGGGGTCGTGGGTGACCGCCGCCTTGAGCGCGAGGAGGGCGGCGAGGTCGGCGACCGAAGAGGAGGCGAGCGGGATTGGTAGTAGTACGACGAGGAGGAGGAAGAAGGATGGGGATGGGGCCGCCATGGCGGCGGCCGGGCGGCGGCGGCGGGAGCAACGGGTTGGAGGAGAGGAGTGGAGTGGATGGAGAGAAGAAGACGGCGACGGCAAGCGTGCCCGTGCCGTGCCGTGGATTTTAAAATTTCTCCAGTTTGTGTGTTCCGGTTCGTCTTTTTTGACTGACCATGGAGGCATGGACCACGGTTTGGTACCGGCCCGTTTAAAAATGGGTCTCTTAAAAGAAATCAGCACAAATTTTAGGAACTTGTTTGTCAAAATTCATGTTGAAAGTTGAAACTTGTCTAGATACAATCATACAACCCCCGGCATGCAAAGAAATACGCAACCTTTTGCTGTAGACGGATAGTATATTTTTAGCATGGACATAACATTATTTTGACACACATATAAGCAGAGGCGGAGCGAGGGGGCTGGCACCCCAACACTCCACTAAATTCTCTAATACCCCTTTATAATTTAGCCCAAAAAGATTATTAGCTCATTTAGCTGTGTTTGAGGCCCAGTTGACTAGTGGTCCAGTCGCCCAGAATACCAAGCGTTAGCGTCTTAGCGACCGCCGCCGGCACGCGTGGCCGCGTCTGTTCGATTTCCCCACGTGACCGCGTCGACGGGTCACGGGACGACGGTCGACGGCGCTCCCGCTGGCCGCTGCTCAAACGCGCGGCTGCACGCCGGCAGCACGCGCACGACGCACACATGTGACCTGCCTGCGGCCTGCCGGACGGAGGAGCTACGTCCTGGGCTCCTGGCATCCTGCGGACTGCGGTCCTGCTGATCTGCAAATGAGCAAATCTGCAACGACAAGAGGTAAGGTGCTATTCAGAGTCTCAAACTCACGTCTCTTGCCGGTTGCTACTTCACTACTTGCTAATTTCCATTAGTAGTCAATAATCTTTATCTAAGTTTCTCGTTTCTGATTTTAGATAGTATGAAAAAGAGAAAGACAATGGGAGATGAATTCTTACGAGATTGTTTGGTACTTTACATTGAGAAGGAATTAGCTGCATCGATTAGTACTCATGAAATTATTGAAGCCTATGCTTTAGCCGCGCTAGTAGAGCTAATTTTAAGCTGATAGATATGTAAATTTATTTTGGTCAAAACTTGTGAAACATACCACTATTATATACTCCCTCCATTCAGAAATATGATAGATGTATTTTGGTCAGCCAAAAGTCAAACTTTGCAAACTTTGACCAACAATTAGTTAAATTATAAGCACATATAGTATATAATTTTTGCATCAATATATTTGTACTTCAATTTATTTTGGTATGTCATTGAGTCTTTAGCAATTAACATTATATTATAAGATAGATTAATAGTCAAAATCTACTTTGAAAGACTTTTCCCAATTTCAAATACATCTATCATTTCTGAATGGAGGGAGTATGATTAAAATCATGTGGCATGACCATTAGTTCTATGTTATTTTGTCCACTGTCCCCCCTATATTTGAATCCTGGCTCCGCCCCTGCATATAAGCACTAAAGATCCAGCAATATAGTAGGTGATTAATCAACGTAAAATCAAGAAGACTAGGAAAAATTGTCTGCGGCAGGAGACTAAGTGACGATGAGTCAAATTCTCCGAATAGTGGTTGATGGCGTCTACCAAAGCCCTAGCGATGACTATGTTAACGCTGCCGGATATGGACATCCATTTTGGCACCTGTCTCGTGGTTTTGTGTTGGAAAGTATGCACACATCAGCAGCTGCTTGCATAGGTAAACATGCTACTAAATACCGAGCCATGTTAGCAAAAGTCACCCAAACCGTAAAATTGTATTTTTTTCACCATACTCCCTCCGTCCCAAAAAGAATGCCATTCTAGAAATTTTAGGACAGATTATTAAGG
This sequence comes from Cenchrus purpureus, assembly GCA_022644695.1. NCBI lineage: Eukaryota > Viridiplantae > Streptophyta > Magnoliopsida > Poales > Poaceae > Cenchrus > Cenchrus purpureus. Next base: position 86,082,465 of record CP053459.1, read on the forward strand.
AGGTGAAATGATCATGATTGCCTCTATTTATTTGTCATATTTCGTGCTAATTGATTGTTGCATGCACACATGCCAAATTAAGTAAAACGTCATTCTTTTTGGGACAAATTTTGAATCCTAAAACGTCAATCTTTTTGGGACGGAGGGAGTAGTTGATATGGCTTCAGAACATGTTGTTGAAATTTTTAGTATAGTGGCTAGTGCTAATTTGCTATGAGAAAAAATACTGCTAGCCAGGCTAGCAGGTGCATGTGTCTGGTGCTGATTTGTTGTGAGAGAAAAATATTTTTGATTGATGCTGGATAAACCAAGCGAGCAAGCTTTCAAGGGGTGGAAGTGGACTCATTGTCTTTTCATTCATGAGAAATATTGCATGTACTCAATTTTTCAAATGATTCGAGTCATGTTTAGATTTTTAGTGGAAAAACTTTTCACCTATCACATCGGTACTAATTAGAAGTATTAAATATAGAAGAATTACAAAACTAATTACATAAATGGAGTGTAATTCGCAAAGTGAATCTATTAAGCTTCTAATTAATTTATAATTTGACAATGTGGTGCTAAGGTAAACATGTAATAATCATGAATTAATTAGACTTAATAGATATGTTTCGCGATTTATGCTCCATCTGCATAATTGATTTTTAAAATTAATATAAATTGATACTTCTAATTAGTGTACAGACATCCTATGTGAGTTTTTCAACTGTCGAAATCTAAACAGAGTCGTTTTGTTTTCCTGTGCAATTTCCTCTTGCACTCGGGGTCCAGAAATACGTGCTGGTAATTTCAGACGCCGATCGAATTAATTGACTGCATATGCCTTGTCAACACGTGAAAAAGGGCGGGACAGCGCAGCAGAGATCGGGTAGGAGCCGGAGCCGGTAGGCTTTGGGAATCTGGCCACTAGCACGTGACCTCACCCGACCGTTGTCGCTTCCACGGGAGGGGTCGGTCAGTCAACACGGCTGCACGCGTGCACCGCACTCTCGGGCCTCGGCAGTCGGCACATCCTCGTTCAATTCCCATTCGCTGCTGCCGTGCTGCGGCCTGCGGCATGGTAAACAATGCTCATCTTTTTTTTTTCTTTTACCCCCACGAGTAAACAATGATATCTGGAGTTAACAAATTGAAAAAGGAAATCAGAAATCCTGTTGGTCAAGAACTTATCAATCTACATGAATGAGCATGGATTTATAGCAGGTGTAGATAATCAGTGGTGACTCTTAGAACAATTGAACGTTTGTAGAAGTGATGGTCTGCTTGTCAATTTAATATATTTTGAAATTTCAATTTGAAAAGTTCTTTTAGCAGGTCGATAGCTGGCCCTATCAGCTAGTCCCCAACCTAATCGATGATGGTGGAGCGAACAAAAGCATCATGAGCAGCCACAATTCCTAGTGGTGACTCTGTTAATACAAGAACAATTGAACGTTTTTCGATTGTCACTACTTATGTTTATACATAGTTCTTCTCACGTATTTACCTTTGTAATGTGTTTTGAGAAAATCAGAAGACGCGCCCTGATGCAGAGGGAGGCCCATCGATCTATGACTGCGCCGCTGACAGGACGCCGCAGGTGTCCGGTCGCCTCCGTCTGAGCGACGGGGCACGTGGCTGGTTAATGTTGACACCACTTGTAAATTTTCACCATGTGAGCAGGCATGAGGAGCTTTGGATGCCTACTGGACGTGGCTGCCCGGAGGGCAGGCCGCAGGAGGTCGGGAGCACGAGAGGTGCACCGCCCGTCACTCGATCGCCGCCTCGCCCGCATGTCGGGGCTCGGGCGCCGAGCCACGCAACGAGGGAGCCTGCCGGGGAAGTCTCCGTTGGTCGAAGGATCAGAGGCTCCCGGGAGAGGCGAGACTGTCGGCGAGAAGACAGCTCTCCGACCTGGAGCCTGCGATCCGCTCACCTCGCGAATCTCAGCGCCCCCGAATCAGGCTGCACGCCATGCCGCCGGCCGCTCGCCGGGGAGGCGAGATCGGCTCAGCGCCGCTTGCTTGTCCCTGAGGGCCGCCCTCGAGGCTCCGCCCGAGAGATAACTCGCTCCAGCGAGCGGTGGCGAAGGTGCCCATGCTCGTGTCAGCCGTGCGGCGGCTACCTCTCATCTCCGCTCCCGGCCTTGGCTTCACCGCCTCAGGAGCCATGCCAATCACCCGGAGATGCGCAGTCAGCAAGGGCACCAGGAAGGCCTTTGCATGCACCCTTCGCCTTCTCTCAATGTGCAAAACACTTATCACTTGATGGATGAACATCCTTGCTGGAGACGGTCTAAAGGTTTAAGGGCTGCGCCTAGGCCTATATAAGAAAAAGGTAAAGACTTCCTACCAATTAGACCCGGTGAGAGCCTCACGTTTTTTCATTAAGAAGAAGTAAACTTCTTTGGGTCTGAAAACCTTGAGCCCGACAAAACTGATCAGATGTTTTTTTCCAACCAGCTCTATAAATCCGCTCAAATGAGAAATCGAACTTAATTAAGTTCAATGATGCGATCACACTTTAAGCTGTTTCCGGAGACCCCAAGTAGTAACTCACTAACTCATCCATATATACATCGAAAAAGAATACAAAGTAAAAAAAAAAGAAACTCATCTATTCGTACCTCGTAAAAGTGGTCGACTGTGCGAGTTATTGAGTGTAAATGAAAGCATGCAGATGAAGCAGGGAGTTACGAGACCGAGCGTTAGCTCGGATGGCAGGAGTCGCTGGGTGCGACGCTGCCCACCAACGTTCGAGTGTCACTCGACGCAGGGTGCTCACGCGGAGGAACAGTGCTCTAGGAGCCTCTCGTTCTGCAGTTGCGTGCCGCTCGCGTTCGCCCTGCGTTCTCTCCTTACATGACGCCTCTCGCAACTTCAAGTTACTTCATCATAAAAAGAAGAAGAGGAAGAAGAAGCAGCAGCCGACCCTTAATCATGCATAGGAGCGTACTCTCAAACTCGCACGTGTGCAGTAACCTTTCCAGTTAATCTCTGCGTGCAGGAGCCCGCGACGGCTCCTCCTATTTGGTACTCCCTCCGTTCCTTTATATAAGCATTCCAAGCATTCAAACTCAACAAACAACAATAGAAAGAAATGACATCTTTGCCTCTCATTTTACACTACCCACCAACTTTTCACCCACCCACCAATCCTATTTAATTTTGTCTATCCCTGAAATGCTTATATTTTGACAAAAATTTTGAACCCTAGCAATGCTTATATATATAGGAACGGAGCGAGTATTGGCAGCCGTGCATGCACGCCCAGCGGCGTACGACGCTCTCGAGAGAATTTGACGAGGACGCCGTGTCGCCCGTGGTCGTGTTTTCTTCTTGGCTGAAGCGACGGGCCGGTGGCGCGTGCAGCCTGCGGTACTGTTGGTGTCGAGTGTGTTGACAACGATGAAAAGGAGCCGATCATTGGATGGGGGCTGCTGGTGCTGGAGGCCAAAAGGCAGCAGGATGGTCGGCAGGTAAAAACAAGAGAGGTGACACCGCCAGTCACCCCCAACGATCGGCCCCTGCGCCAAGCCGCCAAACAACCTACTACTCCCTCCGTCCATAACGTAAAGCGTTCCGGCGTTCGAATGTAAAAATAGCGATGAGGAAATGACACTAGTGCCCTTGTTTTGGAATCTTGGTTTGGAATAGGATCGAATGAAAGCGAAAGGAAGAGCAGGAAGAGCGCTCTCCGGCCTCCTCCGTCAACGCAAAGATGTCGTGGTGCGCCTCCACGCGGCGGCGGTGCGGGCGGCGGACGCGCAGCCGCCGCCTGCCAGCCGTCGGCACACCGTGTGCGCCACAATGGCTCTGCCCCGCAACATGAAATCAGGTGCGCAAAATCAACACCATCACCACCGAATCGGATCTTGGTAGCGAGAATCGAGCCTTGCCGCCGAATCGGGCCTTGCGCGAGACAATTCGAGCCGTCGCCCGCACCGAATCGGCCTTGCGCAGACGATTCGAGCTCGTCGTCTGAATCGTGCCGCCGTGCCCCGTGCCGGCGAGCATGGGAGGCGAGGTGTGGCGAGGCGGCGCAAGGCTAGCGGCGGCTGGGCGCGCGGCTCCTCGAGTTCACCTCGTCCATCTGGCACTGCGACTGTGAGCGCAGATCTTGAATACTACACACGTCGTGCGGCCTCTCTTGGCACTGTGGCCACCGCGCCTCTCGGTGGTCGCGCCTCTGGGACTCTCCTCCCGGCTCTGGCGTTCTCCCCCCGGCCACCTCGTCGGAGAAGGAAGCATTAGAAAGTAGAGAAATTATGGGAACTATGTGTGGGGAGAGAAATTTCAAGGGGACTCACATCACCCCAAATGCTTACATTCCGGGAAAAAATTTGAAAGCTCCAAATGCTAACATATCGGGACGGAGGGAGTACTAGTAGCCAGCAGAGTAGGGGCTAGGGCAGCAGCATTTGCCTATGTAGCAAAGCGACGCACGTAATGACGTAATACGCGAGAACGGATCGAGATCGAGTTTACGTGCCTTCCTCACTCTCAACCGTGATCTAGACGAGACGTGTGTCACTATGTCAGCATGTGTGTAGTTCCGTCGGAGTTGAGATGGCCGAGTTGGTCTAAGTCGCCAGATTAAGGTTCTGGTCCGAAAGGGCGTGGGTTCAAATCCCACTCTCAACAATCCGCTTTTTTCCCTTCCCATCCACTTTTTCAACTTATATTAAAGATAAATCTGATAAGTACCTAAAGTTTTGTATTGAAAACATAACGGTGGTCGTGCCGGAGTGGTTATCGGGCATGACTAGAAATCATGTGGGCTTTGCCCGCGCAGGTTCGAATCCTGCCGACCACGGTTTTTTATTGTCCAATTTTGCCCTAGTTTTTTTGGTTACTTCAGCCTGGCAGTCCCGTTACTTTCAACAAAGTTCATGCACTCTATAATACTGGAGTACTGTACTATATGCATGTATATGTGAGAGTGAGCAACCAGCTAAGAGATTGACTGAACAACGAAGCATGCCGTTGGCTAAAAAAGAAAAAAAAACGAAGCATGCCGTCACCATACAAGAGAAGAATCAGGTCCTGCGAGGTTTTCTTAACGTTGTCGTCAATCACAGAGCATGGTTGGAACATCACAGGTTGTTCATACGTCAACCGGCACGAGAGCTAGCGTTGTGTCACAAATTATTCATGGGTGATGCATCGATCCATCATCCATGGGCATAATTAAGGGCATTTGAATGGACCCGTAGTGCTGCACTGAAACCACACTACAAAGAAAGAGCACAAATTGAGTGACCGGAGCAAGTGAGAAATCGAGAAGTTCATAGCTCGCGGTACTTAGCGGAAAGTGTTGCACATCCGAGCTCACCAAGATTTATCTTAGCAATGTGATTTATCTCTTTTAGTGGCAGCCAACATGATGTTTGTGATACCGGTACATCGATATCAAGATCTTTCGTTCAAGTCTCCATTAACTTTGATCCGACATTTGCACTATTATTTTTTTAAAAGTTGAAGTGTTATGGACACCAAGGACTGGAACTTGATTTCCTACATATATATGTATAAGGCTCATTTAGTTCGTAGACAAACATGATCACACCAAAAAGTAGCCGCAATTTCTTAAGCAAGTGTTTACTTCACGCTGCAAGTTCCACTTGCCACGGTTTCTTAGAGTGTGTTTGGTTTTCGTATCTCGTTAGCCTGGCTAGTATCACACATGCGTTTGTTTGCTTGGCTGCACGAATATAGCCAGGACCGACCTAAACTTTGATTGGTTACCTGCACCCAACTCACTCGTTTTCTCTCACTGCAATCTCCCCCGCACTCGCCTAGACCGCGTGAGCCAGACCCTCGGCAAACGCTCGCTCAGTGTTTCTAGCAATAAGCATGGCTCTAGTTCCCTTTTTGCACCAATGGAGCGAGCCTAGCTCCAGTGCCTACACATGTAACCAATCAGTCATCTGTTGCGTCTACGGAGCCTGGTCTAGGGGAGGTGCGACCAACCAATCAGCCCCTTAGTGCCATGTCCCACGTGTCATGGCTCAGTTTATAACCAAACTTTTTCCAATGATTCTTGTTTTCTTAAACAACTTTTTTTTTGGTATACCACACTTTGCTATTTTTAGACATGACAAGTGTATGTGTGATTTTGAACCAAATAGGACCTAAGCCTTGTCGATTTGTTTTTTTAGAAAATAAAAGTGTTGCCCCCTAGTGATTATATATTTATATATAGGAAAGAAGGAAACTCTTACACATTGAGAGATTGTAGGCTTGATTATTATTGTCTCTTAATGATGAGATCATTCCTTTCCATGTAGATGCACCAACTAAGCCTTTTCAGGTTATAAGGCATTATGCAACTCTGCGTTGTACTTTAAAAATATATATACTTCGCAACAAATACAACCGTTTATTGTTTCCTTTGTTCTTGGCATTACCCTAATTTTAGTATCGAGTGGGTTTCATCTCCAACTTGAACTGAAGACATTTGTAAGTTTTTATACACGATTTGTCTTCTTCAGTTTCTGGTGTAATATTTTTCTCTCACAACAAATTAACCATACAAATGAGCATACAATATTTTTATCTCAGAACGGATCAGCCATACAAATTAGTAGAAGATCTTAGCATTGAAATTTGTGAGCTGGCGCAGTTCCATGTTGCATTCAGCTTTCGGTCAAAAATAATAAATAAACAAATTAAAAGCAAAAAAGGAAAATAGTCATATGGAAACCAGGCCCAACCTGTCTGTCGAGCAGCAGAGGCGACGACGACGCTCCTCCGTCGCCGCCTCGGTCATTGACATGTGGGCTCGCACAACGCGCCGCGGGCCCTTCTTGCGTCAGCGGAGCACTTCCACGTGGGGCCGGCTGTTTGTTAGGACTGCCCCGGGCGGCCGGGCCGGTGCGTAGGGCAAAGGCCTTGCTCGAACTCGGATCGGGTCGGGGGCCGTGTGGCTGCGCTGCGTCGGCCGTCGGCGATTCTCCCGGCGAACCAACGACGCCAGCCACACCCGAACGAGCGGGGCAGAGAGGAAGCGCGTGGACGCGGCGCCCACCTCAGCCTGAGGATCGAGGGGGTGCCTTCCCGTCCGCGTGGCGGCGCCTCTCGTTTACGGCTCCCAGCCGTCCAGGTGCGGATGAGTTTCTTTTCGTTTCGTGCGGCGAGTTCTCGGCCGTTTTGGCAGTTTACCCGGTTTCTTGTTCCTGGGGATTTTAGTCTGTCCCCCACCAGATTCGCTTGCGTTTCGATTGGTTTAGGTGAAGCCTAAACAGCAGGTAATTCCGTTCTTGTTTCTTTCCCTAGAGTTTTTCTGTCAATTTTGTTTTGATTTGGAGGGCCATCAGCGACCTCGCTTGCACGGTGGTTCTTTCGGTGTTGTTTTTCAGAGATCCCGCGACCGATTTTTTTCCCCTTCAGAGAAACACTTTCGTCCTTGTTGTAATTTGTGAAATCGTGTTAATTTCGTAGGATTTCCCCTCAAAATCCATTTCTTTCTCCCGGCACAAGCATTCCGACCACAAACAATTTCATCGTCTCCCGCACCGTTCTTTCAAGATCTGTTTGGATTAGGCTATCCGGCGTACAGCTTTTAGAACGAATCCGTCACGAAAGGGGGAAAATGGAAAGGAACACGATAATGCATTTCGTTTTCGTGTAAAAAAGCAACACCTTTTGGTGCCGAGCGAGCATTCCTTCTTTTCCAGTCGGAATACAATGCCGTACAAGGAAGAACGAATGCACCTTTTTTTCCCATCCCTTTTCGGTGCAAGGCCTTCCTCTACCGGTTTCGTTTGGTTTTCCTCGCCGTTTAGATTTTGTACACGCATTGGTTTTCGCCTACTTTCTCCATGCGGCCACTTCCTTCCAATTCAGTGAGCTAAATCCTCGTGACCTGGGTTTCAGGACGCCGTGAGCGTGAGGGATGGAGCACTGCTATTTGAGGCAGCCCCTGTCAAGGGCTGAAGCTATGCCCGAGAGGAGATCTAGGTTCTGGCCGATGGATTCACCGCCGACGCCCCGTGCAGAGGTCATCTGCCCCCAGCCTCGCCGCGCCACCCGCATTCCGTTCGCTGTGGAAACTATGAACAGAGCCAGCCCCAAGGCGAACGGGTTAGTTCTTTGATTATCTTCTGCCTTCCTTTGTTTATTGTAAGAGGTCCAATTAGCTGTCTGGTGGGGAAAAATGCAAAAACTTGCTGTGAATGTCCTGGTGTGGATCCAAGAGTATAGTAGTGATTTTGGGTGGCACCATGACAGAAGTATATGAATTTGAATATTGTATGGGTTCGATGTGCAGATCGTGAGATATATATGCTACTACATTGGGTAGTGTTAATTGAATTGCACAATTGACGTACAGAGGTAGGCCTTTCCTATTCTAGGCACAATAGAGCTATATGTGGTAGTGGTATAGAAAAGATTCACTACACAGCATATCATTCACAAACTTATTGTACAAATAAAGGGCACTGGTACGAATACGACAAATCTTTCTGGTTTGCTTTGCCTGAATTACGAAAGGAATCCGTTACAAGGGTAACTGCCTGTCTAACTGTTGTAATCTGTCCTGCTGGATGTTTCCGATGACGATTAGTCTAGTACCGATCATGATGTCCTTCGCTTGACGTCCTTTGCTTAACCTTTACTTCATGACTGCAGTGCACTCCCACTGTACAGATCAGACTCCACTTCTGATGTACTTGATCTTATCCTCAGTAAGGTAATTATTGAAAAGATCATTCATTGATTGAATGAAATAAGGCAAACTCCCAAGCATGATTTAATTGATATCCAACTTTCTGTTTTTCAGAATGACCCAGATGGAGATTCCAGCAGCCAGGTGGGCTTTTTTTGTGGCTCGCCTCCAGTACGCACTAACAACCCCGTCATCCATGATCCATTGTTTGGTGAAACAATACCATCCCTTTCTTCTTTAGGAAGCTCCTTTGGCAAAACGCTAGCAGGAAGAGTTGAGGTAGGTTCTCCATCTTGCGGTGTTAGCAGCAGCCCAAAAGTAAGAATAGAAGGTTTTGCTTGTGGGAACTCGGAGACCCACTATGCAGTGACCTTTGTCTGAGCATTTTGTTGTTCTGTTTCTGGTTTTGCCATCGGACCACCTTTGCTGCTGGGGAATCACTATGGCGGTGCAGGATATTAGTACCTTTAAGCTAGCCTGATTAGAGTTGCCTTTGCCCTTAGATTGTGGCATTTGAAGCTGCACAATCGCAGTGAGCTGTAAGATGTATATAAACGAGGTCCCCGCATATGTAACCATATGATGTATGTGTCTAGTAAGCGCTGGAGTTCCAGTGTTTGATGGATGATGAGTCTGTGAATATATCAGTTTTTGCATTTGAAATCAGAAGATCCAACATGAAGTTTTCAGTTATTATGAATTTATCTTGTTTTGCGTCACATTCACACGAAAAGATTTTACTGATGCATTACGAACTGTCCCAACAATTTTGTTTGGTGTTTGATATAGAGCCTCGATGACACTATATTGTTCTTTCCATTCTCTATCAGCTCAATGTGTGTGTCTACGTCCTGCTACATGAATAGGGTGGAATCACAGCATATAGATTGTAAAATCATTTGATGTGAAAAATACTTGCTTTTCAGTCATACGCAGAACCATCTTTGCATAAAGGCAGCTTCAGTCCTGGTATTGGTTTCTCGTATGCTTTCTGAAAGAGATAGCTTCTCGATTCTCGAATGCAGAAAAAAAGACCACAATGTTTATTAAATTATATGACTCGATGAACTGATTGCCAAACAATGAGGTTTACACAGTGATGTTCAACAAGAACATAGAATAGTCTTGGCAACAGGAACAAATGATTTTCCCACATTACAGTGTCTTAGTTCCTGCCAAACCGTGGTTAATGCAGCCTTACTTAGTCTTCATCTTTTCAGCTCGAATTGCTGTGCAAATCTTCTTCCAACTCCTCATGACGATGAGTGTTGGTATCCAAACCCAGAAACTGTTTGTGAAAATGAAATATGCCCAAAAGTAGAACGGACTGATCCAGAAGTTGAAGCCATCCAAGTATGCGGTGATGAAGTAAACCATGCATCCGTAGAGCTGGCCCAAGCAGACGGTAATCTGGAGAATATGGCTGTAGGACTTGCGGGATGCAATGGCATAGCTGCAAGCGGCAAACTTGTGGTCAGATAGAATAAAAGCCCCTACATGATTTGACATATCAGCATCTGCAAAAGTGTGTAGTGCAACTCAGAAAGACCTGTAGTCTCATATCAAATTTATATGAAATTACATAATTTGACTTCAGATAGACAAGAACCATAGGTTATTGCCATGTGCATCTAACCTAACATTAGAAATTATTTGGAACAAATTCATTAGAAATTATCACGAAGTATACAACATAACCATTAAAGTAAAAGAAGTGAAACTTTGTGGATACATTTGATTACCAAACACAAAGACAATGCCAAATTACTTCATTTGATAATAACCCTCGAGATATCAATCTGTTAAACCAATCAATGATTGTGTTTTGTTTGAAATAATGACAATATCTTCACATATGATACTTTTGCAAGCACAATTAAGCAGACCAAAGTTCTTGTTAAAATTTGTACTGGAGATTGGATTTCATTGAATCAGTCACAAATATTTAATCAAACTATCAAAACTACAGTGAAGCCCAGCATCTTACATCCCATTCTTTCATTGTTTCTCTGATTTCGTATCTTGTTTTTTCCCCTTAACTATTCTATTCAGCTTAAATGTTATCTTGGTGCATGCCGAAGAAAACTATGAACCAAATGCATGTTAGTTTAGAGGATGGTGGTCTGACATAAAGATCAATTCCTGATAAACTATCAACACAGTAGGAGGTTAAGCATCAAGCTCCCCTTTGCATTATTTGTAGCATCGTATAATGGATTTTGTATGCCTTGCTAGAGATGAGAAGCGAGTCATACACTGCAAGCAGTGATGCAGGGCCTGCCAACACAGCCGTTATCCCTTCAACTGTGACGGTTGCGGTGTCCCTAGCGACGTATCTGGAATCGCCTTTGCTGTACTCTTTCCCTGGACATGGAACCAGCATTGTCATTCACAATTTTGCTTCGGAAAGATGCTATATATATGTAGCAACGTGCAGGGAGTCCCGGAGGCCGGAGCACTTACAAACTTCATCGAAGTAGTTGGGGTTCTCCTTCCTGAAGAAATTGGGGGCGAAGACGAAGGTCCCCTCGATGATGATGTGGGTGAGGCCGGTGAACGCCCACCAGCACATGAGCAGACGGTCGGTCTTGGATAGTGCACGGCATCTTCCTGCAATAGCGTTCACCACCAGTGACATGAGCTGAGAATTGCAGACACAGAAGGGGGGGAAAAGTGAAGAAGGAACTGAATTTGAAAATTGAATCCAATTCTGCTGACTTGGTAGATCCAACCGAAACAGTAAGGGTACTAGGAATCTAGGCAAACAAGGCAATTATTACACGCAGAGAAATTGGAAGGGGAAGGAGGGCGGCAGGCGCCGGGCGGTGACGGAATTCAGCGGGACGAAGAGTTACCGGAGACGAGCCAGACGGCGAGGGCGACGAAGAGCGAGGTGCCCAGGTAAGGCGCGACGATCTGGCCCTGCGTCAGCTGCATGGCACGTAGCCCCGCAGCTGCAGCTCCGCCGGCGCATAAGGGTGCCCCATCGCCGCCGCCTCCCTCCGCGAGGCGACGACTACTTTGAAGGCGGGAGGGGGCGGTCGCCTGCTACGCCAGCGGTGCAATTAAAAACTCGCCGGCGCGAGATCGAGATCGGATGAGATGGCGGCCGCTACAGTTGAACTGCTGAAGCCGGAGCTGGAATGCTGTCCAGGTGATGGGTGTGGGTCGCGATGCTTTGATGTACTCCGTAGACCGTTGGAGTTTTCTAATGAGGAGCACCGGGCGCGTGGCAAGTTGCCATTCGCGAGCGTAGGAGTCCATGACATGTGGGCCCAAGATCGGGGGAGCCGCAAGCCCGCAAAGCAGAGACAAAAAAGTTGAAGCGAAGAGTGGATAGAGAGCTCGAGTTGTGAAGTGTGAACTACCCGGGCTCCATTTTTGGGGCCAAAATGGCATTGTTCACGGACTGGTCAGTTCCTCATTCGTCGTCAGAATAAAAATGTCGATTTTCCATCAGCTGTGCAATCTGAATAGTACAGCACATTCTATCACTATTTCCATGCTCAGTCATCTATGCACAAAAAAGTATTCGCTCATCGCATAATAACTGCACAAATGTGACGGGATCATGTTTGTTTGCAAAAGGTTCATGTTAAATTTTCAGCAAGAACACAAGGATCCCAGTTCCAGGAACAAGAGCGAGATTCGCCCACTGTTTTACAACAAGCATAATCCCCTACCGAACTTCCGAATTGTCGCGAGAACATGACCATCTATCTAGTCTTCATCTTTCCAGCTTCAAATGCCGCGCAGATCTTCTTCCAGCTCCTTACAGCGACGAGCGTCGGTACGACGACCCACGCACTGTTTGCGCCGACGAAATACGCCCAGAAGTAGAACGGACTTGCCCAGAAGTTGAAGCCAGCCAAGTATGCGGTGACGAAGTAGAACAAGCATCCGTAGAGCTGGCCCAAGCAGACGGCGAGCTGGAGGATGTGGCTGCAGGATTTCCTGGATGCGATTGCATAGCTGCAAAGCAGATAAACTTGTTGTCGGATTGAACATGAGCAAGTTTGGGGCCCCGGAGGACTTACAGAGGTCGTCGAAGTAATTGGGGTTCTCCTTGCTGAAGAAATCCGGGGTGAAGAGGAAGGGCCCCTCGAGGACGATGTGAGTCAGCCCCGTGAACGCCCACCAGCACATGAGCAAGCGGTCGGTCCTGGGTAATCTGCCGCCGCACCTTCCTGCAGAGCCGAGCGCAATGCGACAGCCGATCGGAGGTTTGTACGGAGGAATAGGAATTCCTTGGCGAGGAGGATCGGAATTCGAAAAGGGTTGGTGGCGGTGGCCGGGTGACTACCTGAGACGAGCCAGACGGCGAGGGCGACGAGGAGGGACGCGCCCAGGAAGGGCGCCAGGATCTCGGCCTGCGAGAGACGCTGCGGCACGAACCCCGGCAGCTGCAGCTCCGCCGGCAAGTAAGGGTGCCCGTGTCCGCCGCCCATACCGGCCGGCCGCCGCCAGCCGACTCGTGGTCCAGCCTAAGCCTAGGCTCGCCGCTACTGCTACGCTGTGGAGCCAGTCGGGGAAGACGGCGGCGATGTGATGGCAAGCGAGAATCGTCGCCTGCTGCGGCAGAAGCTTCGTTACTATTACATAAAGATTAAGATTGCCGCGGATCAGATGGGTAATTGGGTCGTGGACCTCGTGGTGTTGTGAGCTGGAGCTGCCGGGAGTTTTTTCTAATGCTGATCTCGGGGACGAGTCATCACAGGAGCGGGCGGAGCGGACACTACTGAAGCGCGTGAGGCTGGAGGAGCACGATGGTCCACTTCTCACTTGGTCGTCCGACTCTGAAGTCTGAACTTGAGCTAAGTGAGTTTTTTCCTTTAATTCGAGGATTTGACTGAGAAAATAATATGCCACACGGATTGCAACGGCTGGTTTTCATTTCATTAATTCCAGCGGCTACAGAGTGGCGGTGACATAGCTTTGGTACAGCAGAGTTTTGTTGGGGATGGGATGGGCGACATATTTCCTCTGGTGTGTTTTTTTCAAGACGTGCATAACACGTTTTTTATTAAGATGAAGAGTTATAATTAAGCAATCTTAGGTCCGTCTCAGTGGTAGAGTCATCAACAATAAATAGACTGCCGACTGTCACGTAAGCTTGTTTGATGACATGGCACCAAATTAATGAAGGGAGAGAATATGACAGGTCATGGTGATGACCCCGGGTCGGCACAATACCAATATTTATGACTCCGCATTGAGAGACCTTTTGGCAAAATTCTCTCACAACACATGTAAGATTTAAATACTACATTCTTCTATGAAACTGTGCTCACCAACTTGTTGCATTGAGAGTGTCAAGGTCATCATGGTGAAAAACCGATGTGACAGACTTGGTAACTGTGCTCATGACCCTGCTACTGAGATTGGCCTTAGGAGAACCCCTAAGCTGCGGCGTTACAAGCAAGCACAACAAGAAAGGTAACAACCACGACGACCAATATGGTCAGAGAAACACCAACAAAAGAAAAAACACAAAACTACCGGCAACGCCTAAACCTGCATGAAAAGAGTACATCAAGAGCGCAAGCACATCACCGACAGACTCACACCTAATCGCCAACGGGAGAAGAGCATGAAGGACATGGAAGATGATGACTCCAAGGAGGGGAACGACGTCGACACCGTCATCATCATCTGTCTGCCCACGCAGGAGCAGACCAAATTTCCTCTTGTGTTTTAAATTGTTGTGCGACACAAGCAAATTTAGTATAAATTCTTTTTTTAGCAAATACGCAATCACGTGTCTTTAATTAAGATATAAAGAGTTTTGTCTAAAATTAGTGTATAAGATTCAGTTCCATCCATTTTCACAAAATGTTCCACATCTCAGTTTAAAATAAGCTCAGTTGATTTCTCGATATTGCAAATGTTAATTTTGTATGGTGTAGATGTTGTTTTTTAATGTTGCGGACATGTGATGTTGGGTGTTGTGTCGAGAGGAGAGGGGGAGGAGGCCTCCTGATGTTAGTTATTGCACGTAACACATGTCGCAACATGTCGCAACATGAGTCGCTTGAGTATTGTGCCGAAGAGGGGGAGGAGGGCCCTGACGTTAGATGTTACATGCAACATGCTCACAACATGGCTCGTAACATGACTCGTGAACATTTTTTGATGTTGTAAAAATATATTTTGTGTTGCAAAAACTTATTTTGTATGTTACGAACATATTTTTAGATGTTGCAATGGACCGCCCGATAAAAATGTTCCCATCAGACATCCGGCGCTAGCACGTCCGAAGGGCTCATGGAGTTGAAAACCGTAGGATCAAGATCGAACGTCTTTCTTCGTGCGTATCCTCCGTGCGGCGGTGCGGCAAACAAAACGCATGCCGTCGAAAAAAATATTAGAAAACCAAAACCCTCCGGCAGTCCGGCAACCGGCGGCGGCGGTGGCGGTGGCGGCGATGGAGAGGATCCCGGCGGCATCCGCCATGGACTGGAGCATCGACCTCGACAGGGGACTCCGCTCCCGCCACCACGGTAAGCTCAACCGCAACCCTACCCTTCTCTTTTCTCTATTCCCCTCATTAACCTCCGCACCCGTTCGGTCGCAGCCACGCGCGTCCGCGCCCTCGACGCCGCCAGCCCGCGCCTCCGCCAGCTCTGCGCTTGCGCCGCCGACCCCGCCCCCGCGCCCGTCGCCTCCGCGTACGGCGTCCTGCCGGGGGAGGCGCGCGTCTTCGCGGAGACCATGCTCCTCCGCCTCGCCACCGAGTTCAGGACCGCCGACGGCGACATGCGGGCCCGCATCGTCAGGACCCTCCTTGCCGCTGCGGGGGGACGCAGCGCTCTGGCCGGGGCTTGCGTGGCGGAGCCCGACCAATTGCTCAGGAGGGTCAAGGCGGTGTACGACACGGGAAGCGCGCGGGACAGGGCACTAGCGCTGCGCGTGTTCGGCTGCCTCGCGGAGGTTGCCAAGGACAGTGTGCACGTCCGCTCTTTGATTCTCTCCAGCTTGGCCGCCTCAAGTGCTCTCGAGGTCAGTACCTTTCTTTAACATTGCAATGAACCATATGCCCCCGACAAACTTCCTATCTGACTGGATAGCATGCAAGTGCTATCAAGTGTTTGAATTTTCCAAAGGTAGGTGGGTATCCAATTTTGAAGGTTTGCATGTATTGCTTGTCAATTGGCAGGTGAAGGCAGCAATTTTTGCAGCTGGTTGCATTTGTCGTCTGTCAGAGGACTTCTCACGAATAATTCTTGAAGTATTCAGAAGATTGATATGTTCTCGGACATCAGAACTACAAGTTATCATGGCAGCAATTAAGGCTTTCTCGAAGCTTGATTGTACGTTGGCTGTTATCCAAAGAGTTCATGAGGTGTATGGATATACATTTGCTGCTTAAAGATGATATTTATTCATTTACTTTAATTTTGGCAATATCTGGGCCGCCTGTGCAAGCTTACATGGATATGACTGTTCATACGCACACATATAGAAGTAAAGTTGAACTCATGGAAAAGCTGATATAGATGTCGATGATTACAATTGCCAATAACTAATATATAGTATGGTCTGAAATGGAGGGATTATATAATAACATGATAATGCTGCATTTTACTCTCACATTCCTAAGGAGCCATTCTTCATATTTTTTGCATGCTATTATCCTCACTGAACTTTAAGAATTGATTTTCTATTTTTGTTAATCTCACAGGTTGGAAAGCAAATGCTTCTAGGCACACTGGAAGATATATTCAAGTCTGAGATGCTCTATTCACTCTCAAGATTGGTGTCCAAGTCGATCATTTTGTTCCGCGACCAGGTAGTTCAAGCAATGTCTGCTGTCCCAGCAACTGTGTTTCCTGCATATCATTCTGTTAATGTTGCAACTTGCAACAACCATTTATTTGCATATATTTAAATGTTGATTAAGTTCTCCTTGAAGTGAGGTTTGCAAATTACAGCCTTCAACTAATAATGGCAAGAATCAATTTCTGTGATATATGGTTCCAAACTTCTAACTGGCAATTGCATTTCCTTTTTCAAACAATATTATTTTCCCTATATGTTTGTTATACTGAAAGATGGATTTCTGCTTCCACAAGTTATCCAACAATGAGGTTTAAATTATGTACCGATAATATACCCCCTCCGTTCCAAATTGTACATCGCTTTGACATTTTTAGGTTCATGGATATTATTATGCACCTATACATACACTATTTAGATGCATAATAATACCTATGAACCTAAAACAGCTGAAACAACCTACAATTTGGAACGGAGGGAGTACATAACATCCATAACACTTGGATGTTATCCCGAACCTCTTGTTCTGTAGCAATAACATTTGTACTGTTGCAAATTTATCAATCATCTGGATAAGCCTGGTAGCTTTTAATGATCCATAAACATGAATGTTCTCAGCTTGTTGATTGATCTTGAACTAACTTATTTCTTTGGTCAACATGCTACTGCAGGTGGATTTACTGTTACTGTTTCTGAATCATGATTCCACTCCTATGAAGTCTATGGCATTAAAAAGCATGTGTTTTATGTTTCACAGAAATACCTACCATTTTCCAGTTATTAAGACTGTTTTTGGCAAGTTGCTGCCACTGATTGATGATGAGGAATTTTCACATGACTGTAAGAGTGATGTGTTAAGGATTCTGCAGAAGGTGATGACCTCCGTGCTTTCTGATTTAGACCTCATTTTCCTCTTATTTTCTGATTGGATAATATACATTTTTTCAGATTTTCTGTGGTAAAATGTCAGGCATTCATCATTTCAATGATAATGAATTATCTAAGCTTCTTCTGGCTGCCGAAAGTTATTTATACTCTTCTTCCTTGGAGATGCAAGGTACTGCTCTAGAAATACTTGTGGAAGTCTTTTGCATTCTCAAGCAAGTGAGGCCAGATACGAACATGACCATTCTTAAGGGTTCATCATTTGCATATGCTGAGTGCCAAGGAGCAGCCAACAACATATCACTAACTCCTGAAGAAACTGGTGTGGACAGGCCTCTGTATAATATCATAACAAAGATTGTGAATTATATTATGTCCATGGTCAATCAAGTAATCATCTGTGAAAATAAAAAAGTCACCAGCGGAAACATCTGCATGCCATTTGAATTGGATAAGAAATATATAGCTCCTTTCAGACTTATGCTGAAGCTTGTCACATGCTACCCTTCTGCGGCTACTGTTGCTCTTAGTAAACTAAGTGGTGTGCTAAGAGAACTATCTCAAATTAATGGCACTTCTTGCATTGAAACAGACATTGGTAAAGGAAATTTGGATTCCTCTGAATTTGACCGCAAGAATAAGAAGTCCATTATGCACGAGCTTACTCTTTGCACGCTGAAGTTTGCAAATGCTTGTCATGATGTGCTCTGCAAGACATCTGGTGCTAGATATAATCTTCATGATAGCATTAAGGATTTAATTGAGTGCGTCCATCAGAATGACTCTCAATACTGGAGCACATATGAATCCTTCCATCTGATAATGTGTGCTTGTATTGCCTGGGATACTTGTAAAATCAAAGATGGTAATCAGGAATCAGGTGATTCAAAAGAGGAGCCTAGTTTCTTCTTAACTCCTTCTGTTTGGATAGCTCAGGAATTATGTGCACTTCGAATGACAAAGTTGCTTATAAAAAAGCAGAAATACTGGGAAGCCTATAGGTCCTCCATGTACTGTTGTCGTAAAGGTCTCTGGTTCGCTGCCTCCTTTGTCTTCAGGAAACTGGCAGATGCATTTAATCCAGGCTCTTTCAGTTGTTGGCTCAAAGCATTGCTACTTTTTTCTGCTGGGGAAATCGAGATGAAGCTGTTGCTTTTCCCCTCAGCAACTATAAAGTTGGTCAATGAGCTAAAACAGACAATGATCTTAGCGAGAACCTTTATTGTGCTAAAACTGATGCTGACAGTATTCTCAGTGAATCTCAAGAGTTGGATGGTCACCAGGCGAAAGTCACTGGTATTTGTGGCAGATTGTGCTTAGCTAATGATGCCCTAGAGTTAAAAGGCTCTTCAGATTATGACTTCTTTTTCCAGAGATGGTTCATTAGCCTCAGATCGTCATTTCTCGAGACCTTAACTGACATTCTTGGTATTCTTGGTGCAAATTCTTCTGCATATGAAGGAAGAGAAGATAATTTAAATGTACGTGGACAGATTATCCAAGACAAAATACTTGCTTTAGCTAGTTGCTCTTTAAAATTAAGTGATTTGGCAAAGAGTTATGATCTCCTTGCTGCATCCCACATGGACATGGATTGTCATAGCTCCAGTAGTTTAGCCAGGCTTGCTTTCATGTGCTCACTGTTGGCATTTTGTACTGTATATTCTGTGGATTTCTCAAGAGCATGTAGTGATGTAGAATTGTGCAAGCTTCCGAAGAGGTTTTCTCATGCTTCAGTCGTACAAGATTTACATGGAAGAGTAGATGCGTTGGACAGGCGGATTGTTTCCAAACTGCAACAATTCATGCCCAATTCTTTTGATGCACAGGTCCATTTACAGTTCAGTGGACGAATGAACTGTTCTGGTGATCTCGAAAAGGATTCATATTCTCTTTGCCATTTTGCTGTGGCATCATTGCTTTCTGCACATGGGAATGCTAAAGCTAATGGAATGACAACTGGAGCGGACTGTTTATATTTGCGTGGAGGGTTGCAACTTCTGTCCAGCATTTTGCAGAAGTTTATGGAATTGCCTTTTGTGGTTCCCAAATACTTCTTCAGAGTAAGGTACATACAGTATTCTGTTTCACTGCATTAATATTAAATCAGATACTATTATGACCTTATTAGCATTTGTTTGGTGACTGAAATAATAGACAAATTACCAAAAAAATATACTAGACAATTTCTGATATTTTTTTTAATGGAAATGTTCCTGCCTATGCAAAAGAGCACACAACATTCTGGTTTTACAAACTAGACAATTTCTGATAAAAAGTAAGTGTTTTCAGTATTTTACTTTGTTGTAGGATATCCTTTGTCCTCTTGCATATTTAT
This sequence comes from Cenchrus purpureus, assembly GCA_022644695.1. Classification (NCBI taxonomy): domain Eukaryota; kingdom Viridiplantae; phylum Streptophyta; class Magnoliopsida; order Poales; family Poaceae; genus Cenchrus; species Cenchrus purpureus. Next base: position 86,102,116 of record CP053459.1, read on the forward strand.
GTTATAATGTCCACTAAACATCATCCAGAGATTTGTTATCTGTAAATGTAGCTTCCAAACATGAGATAACATTCTTATATACATGCAGGCCTTGCATTGGCGCTGAACTTCACATGTTTGTTTTAAATTCTGTGGACAAAACCGGAATGTCAGTAGAGCCTGGTTTCCAGTTGTCTCTTACCCTTTGCATGCAGTGGAAGCGTTTGTTAGAGAGAACTGTCATTCGCCCTGTGAAATTGTACTGCATTCTAGCTGCAAGCTCCGCACCCTGCTTAGAAGGAACAAGAAGCAAGCAGTTTGGACCGCACAAGGCTGCTGAAATGGTTGATCTTAATTCTAAGCTGCTGCGGTATATAAGGAATGATTTGAGGAAGGGCAGGGATGAGAAGGTTTCCCAGTCCGGCTCGGAGATGGTGACGGCCTTTGCACCCTTTGAACCAGCTGATAGCTGGCAGGGATTCTCGGCTTGCCTGCTGGATGTCTCCTCGTTCCCTGAAGGTTCGTATCAGATAAAGTGGCACGCGTGCTGCGTCGACGAGAACAGCTCCTATTTCAGCCTCTTGCCTCTGAACGATGGTGCTGCCTTCTCCGTCCGGAAGTCCTGACTGTGGTTGCTGGTGCTGCGGTGTTGTAGAGCAGACTAACTTATGATCTGGTGCCATAGGTGATTCTATCTAGGTGGCCAACCTGTATTGAGGAAGCAAAGCTGCCACACTTGCATTACAAGGGCGAGCCTGAAGCAATCTGCCGAATTCGCTGCTGTCGATCTTCTTCACCCAAGCTGCTGTTGTAGAATGAGCACTGTAGTCTGCTGGGAGCATTGACATTGGTGTAGTGTAATATCAGTTTCTTTTCGGTTTTAGAATGAATCTGGGACTGAGCGAGTGTTCTAGCTAATGCAGGGTTTAGTTTAGTTGGAACTGTTTTTTGAGAGAGTAGTTCTGTTGGAACTTGGGAGCAAAGTTGTAACAGCATGTATAGAACCAATTCCAGTGTTGAGGTAGAGATAGTGCTGGTTACATCATCTGACATTTGTGCCTCTCGGTTGGAGTGGAAACTGGTTCGACAGAGCAAATGCCTCTTCTGTTAAAAAAAAAAAAATCTCGGCTCGCTGGGCCGCTACGGCGCCACCTGTACATACATACATACGGGCGTCGTGCGTTCGCTGGGCGTGTGCGCTGCAAGCCAACCCATTCAAACTCTCCTCGCGGCGCGGCGCCGTCTTGGGGAAGCTACCCGCACGCGTCGCCAGGTCGTCGCGGCCGGCGCCGGAGAAGAAGGCCAGTGAGCGAGGAGGGGTCATCGGAGGCAGACGCATGTGGGCGGGCGGCCATGGCGCTGCTCTGCTTCCTGCTGGACCTGCGCAACATCCCCTCCCTGCTCCACCGCCTCAAGCAGGTACCCTCCACGCTCCCGCCCGCTTCCCCCTCTCGGCCGTCCGTTCATCCGTCGATCGAGCGAGCTGAGCTCCAAAACCCCAACTAACCCCGTGAGCCGCCGCGGTTTCGCGCGCGGGTGCAGTGCCTGCTACACCTCGCCAACCTCTACGCCGCCGCAACGCCACCACCCCACCCCCACGCCTCGTCGTCCTCCGCTGCCGACGCCGGCGCGCTCCCCGACCGCCTGGCCCTCTGCTACGTCCACGCCCCCTCCTCCAAATCGTCCTCCTCGTGCTCCTCCTCTTGGCCTGAGGTCCGTTATTTATCCTCTCCGCTCTTGATCGGCCCTGTTTGTTTTCGCTTTCCAGTGATTGCGCGCATTGCATGTTTGCTGATTATAAATTGACTTCAACACCAACTGGTATCATGATTGTGCCCCCTGCTGCTAGGCTATACCGCTCGATTTGGTGCCCACTTTGTTTGTTTTGGCTCCAATCGGTCACTGATGCGTGATACACACCACAGACGAGGTCGTAAAATGTTTGTGTTTCCACGCTTTTTCTGTGCATTTCTGCCTGTGCAGGTCCTATAATTGGCTTCCTGTTTGCTGTGTTGTTTTGTGTCACTAGGGAAAAATTTATTTGCCAACCTTCTATTTGCTATAAAATGCTGGTGAAAATAGGATGCATATGCATCTGTTGTCGCTGTGGACAACTTTTTGGATGTAACGTGGTGACATTAGCCGGTCCCATTATCAAACAGTTCAGTTTGTTCGTAGTGCTGATTAGTCGATTTCAGTCCAGATGCTTAGATGCGTTCTTACTTCACTGTTATAGTGCCATGAGTCATGACGACGTTATATTTTCTAACATCTGAACTTCGACCAGCTGAAGATTGGGTATAGGCCTGATGAAAAATTCAGCCTTCGAGATTTCCACCGTGCTGTAAATAACATACCTCTGGATGGCTTTCTTCCTGACCAACCTGGTGGGTCTCTGCCTACTGGAGGTACGGAAATTGTGTTGGTCCCATGATATTCCAATTCTTTGTGCCATGGGCACAATATCAAAACAAACTCGGAAATGCTAAATATTGTGATAAGAGAGTGATTTTCAGATGTACTTGCCTGACTCTGTTTTCTCATGTGCAGATGTATCACTGACAGACCTTTTTAGCAATAGAGCCATCTATTCTTGGGCCACTGATGACATCTCCAAGAAAGTGATCGCTATATGTATGTCTGCACAAAACCCAGAGGCTCTCCGAAGATCTCTTATGGTATACGCACAGTAACTTGTGGGCTTTCTGAGAGGGATTAAGCTACGCTCCCCCACTAATTCCTTGCTCCTGAGGATAGCAATACAGCATTCCATTTATTAATGTCTTTGTATTGTCATCAGGCAGCAGAACAGTGTGTTGCAGTGGAGTTTATAATGTTGGGACCAGAAGCTGCATTCATGTATGGCGATGTTCCTGAAAATGTCAATTCTTTTGTAACCAGAATTTGTGATCTTGAGAACTGTGTGGTACGGAGATACAATCCTGGTAAGGAAGTCTCATGGTATTACTAAGTAGGAATCATTTATTGGTTTTGTTGTTTATGTTCAGATAATAAGTGATCTTTCATGATCAACCTACAAACCATAACATGATCATGCTATTTACTTTGTCATGATTCTAACATGCTTAAATCACACTATCAGAGAATTATTTTGTGGGGAAGAGATTTGACAGTTATCATTCCCATATTAGTTGTTCTTTTACACTCTGGTTCATATTATACATTTCTGTCATGTGAGGTAGCCTAATACTATGTATGTTTGCTGTTTATTTGGAATGCAGAGACCCAAGTTTTGCATGGCCTAGTGAAGAGGTGGTTAGAAGAGCTGAAGGATGACAAGGAGGAGACACTGCAAGCTGCATTTCTGTTCAGATGTCCCATTATTGACTCTGTCAAACACATATATTGCAACCTGTATGCATCAGCCAATCAAATAACTGATGGTTTTCCATCTTGTCAGGTGATAGAAGTTATTTATACCACCTCTTGCTTTTTTTATTAGAGAAGCTCAATGACAGAACATATCTGAGTGTGATGTTTTCCTTTCACTGCTTAATGTTCCATCTTGTGATTTACAAGCATTGAATTCGTGCTAATTCTCCCTAATAGAACTATTGGTTAGTGGAAGAATATGTGACCGATAAAGGACCTTTTTCTTACGATTTCAGTTATTTCATCATTGCCTTTTTTATTTTTTTTATTTCCTTCAGATAATAACAATGTCTCCGTACTTCCTGTTGTCAATTCTGTAGCCCCTTCTACTGCTATGCTAATGCAGAACACATTGATTGAACAGGCATGCAAGTGCCATGGCCGCCCTATTGACGTCATCGCCCCAAATAAGGCGAAATGGACGTGCCCAATAAATAGTCGACAGCTTGCAGCTTCTGATATTACTGATACTGCTGTGAGGATTGGAGAACAAACAGTATTGTTTCTGCCTACTTCAGAAGGTGGATCAAACTTATGGCGAGTCTCTACTTCCATTACTTTTGATGTAATTGAGCGCACTGAGTTAGCCTCAATGAATGAAGGTACCCATGACTGTTGACTATTCAGATACACCTATTTTGTAAATCTAATGACAATGTCTGTGAACAGGAGTCATAATGGGGAGGTCTTTTGTTGTGATTCCCAGTTCAAATGATGTTGAAGTTGCACTAATTGATGAGAGTTCAGACCAGAATACCCAGAGTTAGTATTGCAATCTATGATTGATGTGTCTTAAGCTTCTCAAATGATTCTGATATGTCAATATTATCTGTACCATGCAGTTTTCTATGGCCTTTGTGAAACTCTTTTCAAGCTTGACCAGGGACTTGTTTGCTCCTCATCATGCAATACTGATACGATGAAAACTGGAACTCTTCAGTGTTACTATCTTCTTCAACCATCTGATAAGGGACCAATGCTTCTGAGGGTATAGGCAAAACTTCCCCTATCCTATTTCGATTTCGATACCATTAGAGGCATATTGCACTGCTTGTAGTAGTTACTAGTTAGCATAACACCCAATTGCATTGGATTCGGAATGCCAGACAACTAGCTTTGTCAACTTTAGTTGTTCATCAGATGCTGGAATAGAAAGGATTGTGGTCTGCTATTGGTTTTCGCTAATGATTGGAACACATCATGTTGTAGAGGCTTGCTGGATCTGAAGAGATATTGCCTCTCCCAGACATGAGTCCAAATTGCAACTCCAAGGTTACCATGGAGATCAAGAATTCAATTGAAGCATCCTTGTCTAAGGTATATCACTGTATCCCTCTATATTTCTGTAGCTGTGACTTGCGATCAGGTGAATGATTTTCATACCTTCTTCTGCTTATGCTTAGAAGCTTCCTTGCTCCACAAATCTCACTTGTTCTGCATACTATTAGCAGCTTTTCTTGCTTCACATACCTTTTTAATTAATGTCTGGCAACTGACTACTTCAGATTGCGCTCAAGGATTACAACCCTCTGCAACATGAAAGAGGTTTTCATTCAAAACTGAATCGCCTAGTGAAGGACAGCCTGCAGTTTGGGTACATACTCAGTTGCTACCCTTACTGTTTTTATAATGCCTTCTTCCGATTAATGTTTTCAGTAATTAGTTGTCATGATTTGTTTTGGAAACTATGGTCAAGTAAGATGCTCCATGATCGAACAACTTCATTTACAGATCAATTGATCCAGCCTCTGCCCCAAAGGATCCTCCCCACGTTGATTCGTTCAGTGAGCCACAGGTACTGACAAGCCAGGGCCTCGAAGGAAGCAGGCTCCTGAACCAACCAGAGGAAAACGCTGGAGGTCTCAACGACCATCTCCACTCATTCAGCGAACCACAGACATCAACATTCAGAACTCCTAAGGAGAACAAGCAATCGAGCCAGTCCCAGAAGGGGAAGGCCTCTCCCAGCATCAGTGAGGAGTGGGAGAAACTCATCATCATCGATGACCTCGACGACGACTTCACCACCCCTGCCCCTCCCAGGGCTGCTGCTGGCAAACCTCCCCGCCCCAAGCCACCGTCTCCGGTGAAGCCACTGGACGAGAAGACTTCAAGGATCCTGGAGAGGCTGGAAGCCCCCAGGGCGAAGAAGCAGAGGCCGGCTAGTGCTGGCAAGGCCAGCACCAACGCGGCACCGGCACCCAGCCGTGCTGCCAGCACACAGAAAAGGAAGCCGCTGGTGCCATTTCAGCCGAGCGCAAGCCAGCCGCTGAAACCAACCTTCAACAGGCTCCGGAGAAAGCTCCCTACCTGACAATAGGTGCATGCTCATGCTTAGCTCCAGCTAATTGTGCAGATCGAGAATGCACCAGGGAACGTGAACACATCGCGAGAGACGGAACGAGAACTTGCAGCACTTAGTGTCGTTAATGGTACATTTTCGTTGTTGTCAAATGTAAATATTGAAAACAAAATTGCTGCTGAAATTAGCTTCTACTGTGCTGTCAAAATATACATGAGCAGCTTCTTCAGAGTATAGGCATACAACTTTTGCTCACTAGGTTCAAAACCCATTGAAATCTGTAGCAGATTAGAGGTCAACCTGAGTACAAATGGGTAACCTGCCTCCTCAGCATTTGGGCAGAACTAAACAACTGATTACAGATAACGGTGTCTTCTGGGCCACCAGCCCAACACACACTCCAGGGAATGTGCTACCTACTGACTGCGGTCGACAATGGAAGGAAGAACTACATAAAATGGAATTTTTTTATTTTTATATTTTTCACGATTTTCAAAAATATATACCGGATCAAAAAAAATTCAAAAGTAAACGACGATTACTTCAGTAACCCGCGCGTAAATCAGACCATGGGGCTCTCCGCAACCATCACAAATGATGGCGCATCACTGCTGCTGCAGCGCATTTTCTCCAGCAAGCGCTCTCCCCGTCTGGCCGTTCCCCGTTCCAGTTGAAAAGGAACCTGTCTTCTTCCCCCGTTCCCCGTCCGGTCCTCCGCTCATAAAACACGCCACCCACCTTCCCAACCTTCTTCGCAAGAATCCAAGAAAAGCAAACCAAACCACACCACACCACTACCGCCGCAGCTGGAGATGTCGTCGCAGGCGATCGAGGACCACCGCTCGGGCGCGGAGGTGCACGCAGGGCGGGAGCTGTGCGCCCAGAAGTCCCGCGACTTCATGGTGGAGCTGGGCCTCCCCGACGGCCTCCTCCCGCTGCCGGCGCTCGACGAGGTGGGGTACAACCGCTCCACCGGGTTCGTGTGGCTCCGCCAGGCAGCCGCCGTGACCCACACCTTCGACACCATCGGGAAGCAGGTGTGGTACGACAAGGTGGTGACGGCGTTCGTGGAGCCCGGGCGGATGAGCGGCGTCACCGGGGTGAAGAGCAAGGAGATCCTCATCTGGGTCACCATCTCAGAGATCGTCGTCAGCCCCTCCGGCACCAAGATCGTGTTCCGCACCCCCGCCGGGCTCGGCCGCGCCTTCCCCGTCACCGCCTTCCAGCTCAACCCGCCGGCCGAGGAGGACAAGAAGGAGGGCGACGCCGACGCCGCCGCCGCCGCCAGTGATTGATCTGCTTCCTGCCGGCGGCCGGGCGCTCGATCTGGTGGCGTCGCAGTGAGATCTGACGGTAGCTGTGCTTGTCTATGACAACTCTGTGAGCTCAGCTCTCTTCTCCGTCGGCAGTCTGTAATGGCAGTGGATCATGGTATTCGGAACTTATAATTATGCGTGCTTAGTAGTGCTGCAGCTTGATCCTGTACTGATTCAGATCTAGTATGTCTCATCGCCTGTTTATCGAGCTTGATCTTGATCCTGTACTGATTCAGATCTCGTGTCTGAGGTTGAGATTGTCATTGTCTGATTGGTCAGTGGCAGGGGCAAGGCACACGAAAAGCTATCAAGATTCAGAACTTTGTCTCATTGCCGGTTAACTATGGACTGAATTCCATTCTTCCCCTTGCATCTTTCGTTGTTGGTACTGCGTTGTAGCAATATAGCCTCTGACTCTCAGATCATCAGATAGGTAAACATAAACTTTTGAAGATCCTGCATGACTTCAAGAGTTTGTTCTAGAATTCAGTCCCTGTCATAATTTGCGCAAATTCGTCGCTACACCTTGCACTCCGTACTCAAGTTATCCTGGACGTCCATGAACACCAGAATCTGTGTTTTCTTGTCTCTTCCACTTGTATTCCGTTTGAAGATCATTTTTTCCACCGTATTCCGGACGTACTTCGCAGTGGGAGGTGACATAAAGTTCTTATGCCCTGGTACTGACACAAACATGATAAGGCTGACAACTTTTTGACTTCTGCGGCCAGCGCAACTATTAACCGGACTAGTTTATTCTGTCCCACGCCACTTCCCTGCCATGTCTGAACACGTAATTACTTTCCCCCGGGCACACGCCTTATTCTTCCCAACCCCTCCGGACAGTGTGTGCATCACCTAGTGGTATGATGTACACCCAACGCTCACCTCTGTACCTATCAACTTAATTACTACCATTTATCAGTACCCGAACTTTGAACCTCTGTACCTATCAACTTAATCACTACCAAGTGCTTCTTAATGAACCTGTACGCCCCAAGTACTGCAGTCTACTTTGCCTTATTCCTTTGCACATTCTTATCTTGTAACTAACAAAAAGAGTGTACTCCGAGCATCACTAAACACTTCTTAGAGTAATTATATTTCATAAATGATGTACAAACATACTAAAATCTCTACACCACTGACGCTCATCTTCAAATAAAAAAAAAGAAGATAGCAGAGAGGGATAGTAAATCCTATCGTGAACAACAAATAAAAAGAATGCATTTGTGCAAACCTTCAAAGGCCAAAGCAATCAAAAACAGACCCGAGAGCATTAGTCTATTTCGCTAATGACACGAGACAGAGAAAAAACCGCTCGAGCAAAGCACAAAAGAGAAGATGAACAAAAATAAAAATAAATGAGGGACACAATAACAAGCCAACTCGTCCTCCCAGATATCGCAAAAATCAAGAGCAAAGAAAACACCACGCCACGAAGAATAAGCGGTGAGAGGTCGTGGGGCTCCGCACGATGCCGCCAATATCCGAAGATGAGGCACGCCGACCTTCGCTGGCTCCACGCCGAGTGGATCCGGCTAGGAATGAAAGTGGTACGGATATTATCCGTCCGACCGATCGTAAAGAAAGGGTCGACACTCAAATGGTAAGACCGTATTCGAATCAGGACGTTTAATATCCGTAACTATCCGTACTACATTAGTATCAGGAAATTCAAAGTTTAATTTCTATGATCCAAATATGATGAATATCACTATTCAAAAATATATCTTGTCGTGATCCGTATTCGATCCGAGAATTGATCAGAAAGAAAAATTATCTCAGATCATGTCATGGTTTCCGTCAGAGTATCCGATCCGTTTCATCCCTAGATCCGGTGTCCGCTGACCCGACTCGGACACGCATCAGCCGTCGGGATGACCACGCCGGCGAGCTCCACCCGTGACTAGGGGAAATCAAAGCAATCAAAAAGAGAGATTCAGACTCGTGAAATAAGAAACAATATACATTCATTAATTCATGTCAAATGCTCTAACCACTGAACCCAGCCAACACACGAACTAAAACAATTTACCACTGAGGTCTACTTCTCATCCCAAGCCTTCAATGTAGCAGTCAAAACAAGAATCCAAACGCAAACAAGCTCATATGATGTACCGAGAAATGCATCTTGCAAGAAACCAGTCACAAATTTCTCACCAAGCCAACCTCAGATGCGGATCAATGAACAAAATAAAACTGGTTGGAAGAGAAGCAAAAAATTGATTGATATAACACAAAAGAAAAGCCAAAAAATGCTCCATGCCGGACGACTCGTCGGATTTCGGAACAAATGCTGCTTCTCTGCGTATGAAGGCAAGCACCGACCTGGGCAGGGGTCAGGGGCATGCGGTGGCCTGGATTCATGGGGCAGGACCGCGGGCGGAGTGCAGAAGGAGCGACGACGTGCTTGGACGGAGACCGCGGTTGGACTGGACGGAGATGTACAGTACGAACGGCGTCGACCGCATTTCGACGGAGAAGACACAGAGCCCGGCCAGCGCGCGCACAAGCAGGGGGGCCCGAGCTCCTGCGTCCCGCTCCATCCCTGCCTCAGGGGCTCGCCACCGCCGCTTCATGTACCTGGCGGCGTGGAGTCAACCTCGCCTCGGTGGTTCCGCATCTCGCCGCCGCCACCAGCTACCTGGCGTCGATGCCGGTGCGAGGGCGTACGAGCTGGGCGTCGGCGTTGAGGAGCAGGCCGGCGGCGAGCTGGGTGTCGGGGCAAGGGGAGTCACGGGGAGGGAACCCGCGCCGGATCCGGCCGCCGTCGGTGTGCCGCGGAGAGAGAGAGAGAGATAGGTGCAGAGCTTCGCAGGTAGTCGGCGGCGCGCGGCGGCCAGCGTGCTCTCCGCCGAGTTCGGCACCCTCTGCACGCCCCGCAGCTCGACTTGGCCCGCGCTTCCCGCCGGATGTACCCACCACCGACCACGCATCGCCTCGCGCCGGTCGGGATGTACCCCGCTGGATCTAGCCACCACCGGGCATGCATCGGCTCCTCGTTTGGCGCGGCACCCTCACAGACCCCCCGCTGGCCGAACTCGTCTCTTTCCCACGCCACACGTCGGCGCGCCACCTCCATCGCTAACCCAGGTCGGCCGCGCCATGGCCTCGTGTCCGGGGCTCCGAGGTCGGGTGCACCACTCTCGACCTTGGCCACCGGTACTCGCCGCCACATCTCGGAGGAGGAGGAGGGGAGGGTCGAGAGTGCGGGAGGTACGGATCACGACGACGAACATCCGCGCCCGCCCGAGCTCGTCGGATCCGGCGTGTTGGCGGAGTCAACGCCGGCCGACGGATCAAGACTGGTCCTCGCCTCTGCGAGTCGCGGCATGCGACGGGCGCCGTTGCTCGGGTGGCGGTGGTGTGGCGTGACGCCGCGGCCATGGTCGCCAAGACGCTGGCCCGACCTTCCGTCGCCGGATCCGAGACGGAGATAGGGTAGCGGATGAGAGAGAGGGTTGGGGATTCAAATGATTTTGAATCAAGTAGGGTGTGACAGGGTACATATATATTGTATCTATTATGTATGTATTATGTACACGTATCGCTATACATATATAAAGAAATGATGGGACATAATCTGCCAGTGCGGGGACATTGCGCCAGGTACGGGGGCCATCTCGAGGTGGAACAAGTGCATGAGCGGAGGGACGGATAAAACCCCTAGCAGTTGCACGGTGTATTTTATCTTAGTCCCATAATTTGTGGTTCTCTAGTGGTACATTGCTAAACAAATTAGCTCAACCTGGGGTCTGTCTCAATCCTTGGTCACCCAAGGTGGCACGCAAGATGTGTTTGTTTGTTGTACTTGTCTATCCAATTAGTGATTAGCAGTTCCACCTGTAGTTGAGCCATCTCAAACGGGCTCTTAATGTTTATGAAACTCTTCAGGAAAACTCCGACCGAGACTAGTCTTGGTAATCCACAATGTAACAATAAAAGGGGCCATTTTTGGGATCGGACCCAAGCCAGACTGCTTCTTCGCCCGTCGGATCTACATTCTTCTCACTCTGCCGCCCCCCCTCCTCGTCGGAGAAAAGAATGCAAAATAAGTTGGTTCTTCTAGGCCTCCGACGGGCCTACCACAGCAGTCTTGGGCGCTTCTCCGTCCATGGGAAATCCTATCCATCCTCCGAAACATCTAGAACCCACAACCGAATGATTGGACAAAAAAACATCTCTCTCCACTACAAGAAAATCGTTGACTAGTGACGCAACCACATTTTGGTGTCATTGATTTATGACGTTCCTGGCTGATCTCGTCATAATATTTCACTTCCGAGCAAATTTAGTGACAAAAAAAACTTTCGTCATTACGGTTGGTACTGTAGCCAGACATTCATTGTTCCATTTTGTTTTGTGACGCCATAAGCTCTGCAAAAACGTCATAAACCAACATCGGTCCCACATGTAAGCATTATTTTTAAAATAGAGTGTTCCAAGTCGTCATAAAATTTAGTTAGGTCCCACATGTAAGTATTTTTTCGAAAATAGAGTGTTCCAAGTCGTCATAAATTTTTCCAGGGTCCCACACGTAAGCATTTTCGCCATGTCAGCGGCGTCATAAACCAACTTTGGTCCCACATGTAAGCTTTATTTTAAAATAGAGTGTTCCAAGTCATCATAAAATTCAGTTGGGTCCCACATGTAAGTATTTTTCAAAAATAGAGTGTTCCAAGTCGTCATAAATAGTTCCAGGGTCCCACGTGTAAGCATTTTCACCAGATCAGCAGAGGCTAGGTCACGAAATGTTGCAAAAAATAATTTGCCATGGCATGGGTTCGAACCAGGGACACGAAGGTACAAGATCGTCTTTGTTTACCACTGCACCACTTCTTGGTTGTGCGTGTTTTATGGGAAACTCAGCTAATAGTTCATGCAAATTCTCATCGTGTGGGGTCCCACATGTAAGTTTCGTTGAGTCTATAATTACGTATCGAATGGTGGCGAGACACTTCACCGGACTGCATAAAGACTTTTGACTTCGCCACGCAGATCTGCAATAGTTCGTGGTAGGAATGGCGGATCCTAGCGGTGAGGGGAAGATAGTTGCGCCGCCACATCCCAGCAGCAAGAGGATGAGACCACATGATGAGGTTGGTCATCTGGTTTGAGCCGCTATATTTTCCCCTATCTTACTAGGGTTGGGGATATCTAGATTTGGGGATCTGGAGGATTGATGAGCATATATTTTAGATTTAGATTTCATTATCGTACCTTTAGATTTGCACTTCGATAGGTGTTAGAAGTTGATAGGCTATAGACAATTCATGTCAGATTCAGTTAGTTTTCAATTTGCATCGTTTTACAGTATGTTTTGTATTTTAGTAGCTTCTAGATGTGCTTCAATCCACTCGTTTTATGGATTTTTGTCGAGGTGCACAATTGATAGGATTGATAGGTCCATCGTTTTATGAATTGGTAGATTGAAGATACTATTTCGAGAGCTGCAGATCGCTGAAGGGACATCGGATTCTCGCCACGATTGTTAGCGTTTGCACAATTCACAGGTGTTAGATTCAGTTAATTTCAAATTTGCATCGTTTGATGGATCGATGGGTTCATTTAGGACAACCATGCCCTTGCTGAGTTCATGTAGGTGAAGAGGGGAGAAACCGGGGGTAATCATCTTAGCCCCTAAACCCCCAAAATCAGGAAGGCTAACAACGGGCCACATCGACGAAGGCCCAACATCGACCACCAGCAAGGTCAGGCCCGGCTTCCCCTCCTTGGGGACAGCGGCCCGGCCTCCATCCGCAGGGACACCTCCGACTCAGGCGGCCACCCTAGCTACCTCGACAGGCGGCTCCGCCTCGCACGACCTAAGGCTCTTTCCGCCGCAACCCATCGGCCGGGGCCCCCCAGGGGGTGGGCTGCAACGTGACGCAAGCTGCCCCGCGCCGCCCGGGACGTGCAGGAGCAGCGGGGCACGTGGATCTGCTCTGTCAGAAGGTCAGGCAATGATGAAATTTTCCCCGACGTGGAAGCGGATCTCCTCGGTGTCCCATCACCGGTATCTGAGGGCTTTAGGACACACGAATCCTTCGCCTGCAAGACATCGAACAACGAGACCCGACCTAGCAAGTATCAGAGAGAAGGTCAAGGCTTGCAAGAGAAGCCCCGACCTAACGTGTTGGAGTGCTCACGGGTGGGAGAAGCCGCTTGGAGCAGAGCACGCCGCCCTATGAAGGCTACCACGACTAGTGCAGTGTACGGCGCCAATGGGAGACGAAGGCCCACGGTGTGGCACTATTCCAGTACTGTAGCATGACACCGTTTTACCATCTTAACCCTTGTACACCAGCCCTCATTGAACTATAAAAGGGGAGGCTGGCACCATAAACGGGGGGATCGAAGAATCAACACACAGAACACATTGTTCAAGACCAGCCACACACACCACATCCACCGATCGAGCATCCGTCGCTCACAACCGTGCACAGAGACTTGGGACATTTTCCTTCTCTCGACCTAAGCTTGTACCCCCTTCTACAAGCCCCTGTGGGCATATAGAACATCTTTCCGAACTGGACGTAGGGTACCCCCTCGGTGCCTGAACTAGTATAATCTCGGTGTCTCTAAGCCCAACCGTCCGGATCAGACGCACGAATCATATACCAAAAATTACTTGTCGGCGGTATCAAACCCCGACAGTAGGTAGCAAACAACCAGGTTTTGTGGCGTGTGGTGGTTGTTTTACTGTACTCATACAATTGGGTTCAAGGGATTCAGGTTTTTGTATAGACTGAGATGAGTTATTTTTCAGATCGAGATGAGTTTTCTCCAAGGATGAGTTTATTTCTACAAGAACATCTTAATGTTATTTTAGAAGATCTGGATGTCTCGTCTCGGGGAGGACTCCGTTAGGATCTCCAAAGAGATTGAAAACATCATAGAACAACTAGCTGACAAAGAGAAAGAGTTTCAGTACACACCTAAGAACAAGAAAAATGAGGGCAGAGCTCATTCTTCTTACCATAGAAATTGCAATAAATGGGTAGGACATTGAGTTTGTTTGGTCCGTCTTTTCTTTTAAATGTTCAAGAAGTTCGTTGTCAATTGGACTAAAATGGGTACCCTTGCCTATTAGTACCGTTTGGTCAACCGACAACGAACTTTGAACATTTAAAAGAAAAGACTGACCAAACAAACTCAATATCCTACCCATTCATTGATGCATTTATTCCAATGTCTATGGTAAGAAGAATGATCTCTGCCCTTCTTTTTTGTGTTCTTAGGTGTGTCAAACTCTTTCTCTGTCGCCAATTGTTCTATCATGTTTTCGATCTCTTTCGAGATCCTATAGAGTCCTCGCCCTGAGACGAGACATCCAGATCTTCTGAAAGAACTTTAAGAAATGCAAGAGAGTCCCGCAAGACCAAAAATTCATGGTAGGGGATGCAGAAGGTGAAGGAACAGCTGCAGGAGGCCAAAATGAGATGGAGTTATGAGTAGTGATGATTATTGTAAAACTTGTATCATGATTGTATTTTGGTGGTAGCTACCGGATCATCGTATGATGTTTGCTACTTGTTGGTGGACTGGTGGTGTGAACTTTGTGGTGATAAGTTGCTATGAGATGTCATCTTATTATGTCGATTTGGTTTAATCTATTCCAAATTGATTTGAGCATACTCACCATTATTGAATTCATCGCGTGCAATGGAGGTCATTGAGAAGTGCGATTAAGGGGCGCGGGCGTTAGCAAGCGAACTTGTGCACACCCCTACGAGCGGACGTGTCGATCATTGTGAATCGCAATGCACGCCTTATTTACTCTCGGTCGCCGACATGTACCAAGTCGAAAGGTTGAAGCTTTTGTCGTCAAAGATGTGGGACATGGCAGCGAGCTGGACTTCATTTCTCGATGGGCAATTCGGGGCTAGCGCACACAATTGCGGGACAAGTGCATGTCTCTCTTAGGCGAATCTTTCCTCACGGAATACTCACATATGATTGGGCGGTTGTATGCGATCATCCGTTATGCACAATCTCGTAGAAGATCCAAACTCATTCGTTTGAGCATACTCACCATTCGAATTCATACGCGTTGCAATGGAGGTAGAGGAAGAACAATGGAGGTATGGTGATAATAGATAGAGAAGGGAAGTTTTGATTGAGGAAACTCCGGCTGTTGATGTTTATAAGGAGGACCTTCCTAGTGGTAAAAGGGAGGAAAAGCTAAGATGTTGTTTGTTTGGATTGATCCGAATCGGATGGTCCGTCCTTTTGATGGTTTGCGGGAAGGACCTTCACGAGAAACAATTGTAACTACTTGTTTCCAAGTCGACTATTCCACGTGTGAAGCTGGACATGTCTGCCCCAACAATATTACGGTAAGTTGGCGGGAGAAAAGCGCGAAAAAGTTTTCCATGAGACAAGTGTATATATCTCATTTCTCTCGACGACGGCGTACACTCAACGCTGCAAGAGACTCGCACCACGCTCCTTTTCCTTGTGGTAAAGACTAGAGCTAGCGTCGGTGCTTAGATCTCTTGTTGCCCGTGGCGGGAATGGCGAATCATAGTGGTCCTAGCGGCGACGGAAGCGGGACTCACTCCGGTCGGTCAAGCCATGCTACTTTGATCGTCATACTAGTTAAGGGAATTCGGATTTGGGGATATGGGTTAACAGAATATATTCATGTATTTTAAAGGTGTTTGGAGTAGACTCAAAGCTCCAGATCGCCGGCGCTAGTCCTCGTGAAGTTATCGTTATAGATCCTAATGAAAACGAGTGCAGGGCGGGTTGCTCCATCTAAGGTATGTTGGACGGTGCCAACCACAGGCGTCGATATGTATCTTTCTTGAGGTAAACGATAACCCGTATCACTTCTAATAAATGTTGCTTCAGATTTGATGTTAGTGCGGTCAATCGCTAATTATATGAACGAAATTGGTGACTGCAGGTGATGGCATGAAGTGCGCGTCGTTTAGGTGGATAGATCACTGAATGGGATATTAGGACTCTAAAGTTCTAGAAACGATGGAAATGAAGGAAAATCAAGAGGAAGCAAGGTTGTGGAAAGAAGCATGTACAACTGCTAAGGAGGAGGCCAATGTCAAAGCGGTTGAGCTGCAGACGATACGCGATACTACAGGAGGTAACCCATAACTGTTTGAGGCGAGAAACAAAATGAGAAAGCGATGCTCTGTTGTCTCCTCTAGAAAAGGGTGAAGCCAACAGTACCTAAAAGCTGAAAGGACAAGGATGTGGAAGGAAGAATGTGCAAAGGCTAAGAGGAGATTCAAGAGATCGCCGAGTCAGCACGGTCAAGCAACACTTGTGGTGAAGAAGGTGAAGGAATTGAGACAAGCCTCATATAAGAGGTCACTTAGCAAGGACAACAATGAGGCATAATGTGATTCGGTGTTATTGCTAGGTAGGCGGTTTAGAGGTGCTAATCATGCTTGTATTTTGGTATTTGCTACTTGTTGGTGGTGTGAACTTTGTGGTGATGAGTAGTTGAGATGCCATCTTATGATGTTTGATACTTATGCACTCTGTTGATGTTTTGCGGGAAGGACCTTCACGATTATCGAATGCGTAATCGCTTGTTCCCTACGTGATTGTGGTAGAAACTCATACATATGTGCGGAATAATTTGACGGATAATATAGATATTTGTACATTGAATTGCGTTACGGTGGTACACAATCGAAGTTCCTCATTACGGATAGCTAGGCAATGACCATGTTCCTCGCGACCAAATCCGATCCCCACGAACACCTTAATGCGGATCGCAGGAGTAGTGTTGACACCGGAATAATACCTATTCCCTCTGGTAGATCCGGTACTCATTCTTTTCATCGTGATGATAAGTTCGTAGGAAGTAAATGTGATTTGCCCTCGGTCACCAAACCGGAAATGGCATGCTCTTACGTAACAATGCACTTACCGGGACCAAACTAGATGATCTTATTCCGAACTCGTGAGCTCTCTCCCGTGGAATAGGTGCCAAATGTCCCCACGAATGAATGTAAAGTTAATTCTACCACCTCGCTTCTTTCTCCTCCGAACAACAAAGAACAATCAGTCTTCACCTTCGACTAGAGAAGAGTTGCCCATGCTAATAACCCATGACAACCAAGTCCAACAGGATGGGAGGTGTCAAAGATCTTGCCCAAGTAGATCCGCATGTGTTCAAGAACTCGCACTGAAATCTTCAAGGTAGAGTAGTCCAGTAGGATTGGCTACCCAAATACCACATGAAAACGGGTAATGACCCAAGCACGCAAAGATTTCTCCGCCAAAAGAAAGTAATCACGACAAATGACTCTTGCACCACAAGATACAAGCTTGGAGTAGCCATTTGGCTCCATTTTGGAAGTCGAGGAAGGCGAATGTGCTTCCAAGGAGACAAAGGATTCAGCATGAGCGTGTTGCACCAATCTCTGCAATCTAAGGCGACTAGGCTTCCGGATCCGCAACCAATCAATCTAGTTCTTTTCCCGGCCAATGCAGGAAAGGAGACCTCAAAAAGCCGCATATCGTGACGGATGTGAATGTCACTACTCCAGTTCAGATAAATTCAGATTTCAGAATCCAAGGGTCAAGCAGTGCCTCACCTAAGCAGCGCGCTTCCAACCCTTGCAGACAGCTTTGAACATGATGAAATCTCTTGCATCACTGATCTTATTGGCGACGCTCACAACAATGTCAGGAATAAGATTTGCCTGGGGGAGGCATCATTGAAAGGATAGCCAAAGAACAAGGTTGTGGGAGAAAATGGAGGAGTTACAGCTCAACAAAGACAAATGAGTGGAAAAGGTAGTCCAAGGTCCGTATCGATGTATTGCTAAAGGACCTTTCTCGACTACTATTATTTCTTCCGACCCGTTAACATTCCGCTGAATGGTCTTTCCCCCTTCCTCAGAACGTACTCCCTCCGTCCACAAAATAATGCAATTCTCACTTCCCGATAAGTTTATATGAAGATATAAGTGTTAACACAACTTACTGTAAATTTGGTCAAAATTGAATTAGTTTGACCAGAACGGATCCCACATTATAGAAAACTACTGTAATCTTTTCGGGAGCAGTTTTTTTTCAATAATGGTTGAATGGGTTCCTCTGGCCATAAATATCCCCCTTCCTCCCAGCGCCCTCTTCCTCTCCCCACTCTTGCAACCAATAAAAAACCCCATTCTCGCACAGCGTCCTCTTCCTCCCCCAACTCTTGCAACCAACAAACCCCATCCTCGCACAGTACTCTCTTCCTCTCCCCATGGAGCCATTGTCTCCTAGAGGTGCGGCGCAAGCCACATCCTCCTCCTCTTCTGATGAAAGGGAGGATCTCCGGTGGTCCGATGAAGAGGCAGGGCGGAGGCCCATTCGGGTGGTGGTTGACACATCCTCGATGATTCGGAGTTTGTGGAACAAAATGAAATCCAAGATCATGTGCCTCTGAAACATCACACCCCTCGCAAGTCAGCAAGAGGTGCCGGGTCGAGGCGGAAGCACCGCCACTCACGGAACCGCTCTCAAGCGCCGTCATCCTCTCTCATCCTCATCGGTCGGCGATCGATCTCTACCATCCTCACCGGCGAGGCCATCATCGATCGGCCGTCATCATCCACCATGGGCGGCGCCAAGGCCGTGCTCGGACCGGCCGCCATGGGCGGCGACATCATCCTCTGGCGGCGGCATTGGAGGGAAGGCGTCATCCGCGAGCGGCGCCCTGGAAGGTCCACCACCATCTTCCACGGGCGGCGGCAACAGAGCGACATCCTCGCTCGTGAGCAATCGCAACAAGGCGTCGGGTGCACCATCGACAAAAAGCGGCGCCTTGATTAGTGGATTAGTGGCAATCGCTACTAGTAGAAGTAGGAGTAGAAGAAGCAGAACGAAGATTCGCCTTCTGTTCATCTGGTATGATTGAATACTACTACTACTACTGTTTTTTCCTTGTAAGATGTTGGTTTTCTCATTGTGTAGCAGTTTAATCCGGTCCACGAAAACTACAAACCGGACTTTTCGTCCTGTGTTCATCCATTTAAGAAATCAATGGAATAGACTTTCCGTATACAAGCAATTTATAGGGAGTACACACATTACCATTTTATTAGAAACAACACAATCCAAATACAAACGACACAAATGCATGCATACGCATTGATTACACATGAGGATGGATCGATCCACCATAGTTGGAACTACAGTGACATACTCTGAATGACATACTACTAGCATCTACCATCACGACATACTACTACCATCACGGGCTCATGGAAATCGTCAGCGCAGAGTGCAAAGCGTCTCTGGATCGAGATACTCCTCCAAAGCGCGATGCCACACCCTTGTGTCCCAAACCCAGGCAGGCGAAATGGTGATGTTATGCGCGTGTAACTGCAGGTCACGAATGGTTCATTGCCTGTGACCCCTGTGGCAACAAGGGCACACCCACATACCTTCGTGATAAACAGGCGGGCCCGCCTGCCGCTAAAGCAAGCAACAGACCATTTCGGTCATGCGATTCATCTTGTTCAATGAGCACGGCGCGGGGTGGCATTTCGACGGGCAACATCAGAGGTGGCGGCCTGGGCCGTGGGCGAAAAGGTGGTGTCATGAGGTTCAACTGATCCTGAGCTGCCATGAGGTAGCTGGAGGTGGCATCACCCTCGGTGTTCTTTGAGGTGCCGATGCCGGTGAGTGGAGATGCCATTGGGGGTCTGAGAGCCGATACCTGAGTGGAGGTGCCATTAGGGCCGGGTGCTGCTGCGGTGCCGATGGCAGCGGCTGAACCGGGTGGTGGTGAGGTGCTATTGCGCGAGCTCCCTTCCCCGACTCCTCCAAGTTCCGTGCTCCGGTCCTTCCTTGCCCGGCCATTCCCCACCTACTGCATACACAAACGAAGAACAAACCCTACATAAGCTAACAATGTGACCATCTCGATACCATGCATACATAAAGTAAACAAGATTAGCCAACAAAATGATGTCAATCTTGTATCCCACTGAAGTAGAGAAATGCAAGGCACGGGAACCGATGAGTGTTGGCCTTGCCTTTCAAGAACGCTGTGTCTTTGCACTCGCCTATTTATCAAGGACTACAGCGGTCACATGAGCTCGGTGTAGCATTGCTAAAGTTACTATGGAAAACGTGAGATGCTCGGAATATAGTCAGGCCTACGCGTGATAGGAATCTATCTAGGTCGAGAATCTTGATGGCGTGCATCGATTACATGTGGACGATGGGTATCACGAGATGAGCCCGACGTGTCTAGGTATGTGTTTACTTTCGGACTTTCCTCTCTAGAGCAGAAGAAAGTCCCGCGGACAAATCACACCGCATCAGCTGCATCTAATGGCCGTCTCACTGCATCAGCTCATACAGCATCAACAACGAGACAACTCTCCACCATTTATTTATGTAATGGTTTAGGCATCAATTGCATCTGGAGAACAAGATTGGGTGATGTAATCAGATGGACCAGATGGTCCTTGCGTTGCAACACACAGGGTGCAGGATGACTTGACAAGGACTCCTCGATCAGGTACGTTGCGTGAGTCATGACTGTAAAGGTCTATGAATGGTCTGGATTCGCACTTGATGATTCCCCGCGGTCTTGGGCGAGAAACGTGATGAACTTGTTGACGCGACAAGACCAAAATGGAATAAGCTGGAATTGGAATAGCAATATATGTTTTTTTTGTGTGTGTAATATTAACATGCATATAAGCACAGAAGGGCATCTCGAATGGGCATTTGGGAACGACACGCTCTCACAAGTTGATCCACGTGTCGATCATTAAGAATTGCGGCACACCGCAGGCGTTAATCGACAAACTTGTGAGCACACCCCTCGAGCACGGACGTGTCGATCATTGTGAATCGCGCTTAAGGACTAGAACCGGGAAGTTCATGACCCGAACGTGGCCACACCCGCACTAAAGGGACGCGTCCATTTCGGGTGGTAACTAATGTCCACGAACGGACGTTTCGGAACGACACATTCACTCCCACTATAATAAGAGATAGTTTAGGCACGAGACAATCATTGCAGGCCATTTGTGTTAATGGCTTTAGACGCTAAAATGATTCCTTCCATGCAAGTCGACTTCTCGTCTCAAGCCGAGGCAAGGCAGAAGGAACCATGGCAAGTACAAGGAATCGGGTACGTTCATGGTGGGAGGCCGTCAATGGAAGCTACATTGCTATCCTGCAGGTATGAATGATCATTAGTGGATGGATGTTCCAGACGGCATTGTCGTTGTCCTCGTTCCTGTGCACAAATCCTAAATAGTACGTGTCTCGTTGCTGCTATGAATACACACACTCACACATGGCGATACGGTCGAATTATGTTATTGTTTGTCAAACTGTGGCTTCCACGTAGGTGCGAGTATTGTTGCGTCGATGGTGGAGACCCAAACGATGAAGATGATACGTTTCGAGTTCAAGCTACAAAAGAAGTTTGGTTCATGAATCGGGATCTACAAGAAATAGGATTTGAATGTCTGGTGGAGCATCATGACATTGAGCGCGTGACATCCAATGAAGATCGCATACACATATCATGTGTTGTTTCAGTACTGGAGGACGACTGCATTGAAGTTCCTCCCCATAGTGCAAAGAAGCATATGCGAAAGCGTTGCAGCCCAAGCCCCTGTGGAAGTTGTCTTCCACGTGAGGTGCGAATCTTGGGAGATCGCGATACGTGCGATGTGGCGAAAGTATCTTGTGTGATGGAGGCAATGCTCTACGACCCAAGAGTGGAGTCTAGCTCTGAAACTGTTACAATTATTGACACACACCCTGATGGCTTTCGGTCCACGATCAAATATGCTAGTGAAGGATCACTCCGGGAGGGCGATTTATGGGACACTCACGCCAATGCCGCCTTATTTACTCTCGGTCGCCGACATGTACAAGTCGAAAGGTTGAAGCTGCATGAAGGCCAAAGATGTGGGACATGGCAAGCGAGGAACCGTGACTTCATTTCTACGATGGGAAATTTAGGCTAATCGCACACAATTGCAGGACAAGTGCAGTCTCTCTTAGAGCGAATCTTTCCTCACGTAATACTCACATACGATTGGGGTTGTATGCATCGATCATCCCGAATTTATACACAATCTCCATAGAAGATAACTCAAGGGTTGTACTGTGGTCCCTTGTAGTTTTAATGTTTTGTTTAAGTGTTTTTAGTCATGTAATAAGCTTGAAGCACGTTAATTTGTTGCGTGAGTACATTTGTAATGCAAAAATCGGATCATCCGTCTAATGTGAATATGAAGTAGAGTATAGTCCTGTGTGTTTGTCCATTCTATGAACCATGGTGGCACGGACAACCCTCAACAACTTGCCTCTGCGTAAGGTCAGCGATGTTTGGGTCCGACACCCAAGCGGTCTTTCGTTTGGGTCACCGACGCTTGGGTCCATGATCCAAAGTCTTTCGTTTCCGCTACGGATCACAAAGGCGGGACTTAAAATTTTGAATTCCCCGCTCCTCTTTCTGGTCCTCCTTGTTTATATATAAAACAAAGAGGGAAACCAGTCTCCCAATTCCCTCTGGTAATTTTCCAAAATTAGGGATCTTCTCCTCATCACCGAAGAGACCTAGATCTGCGGCGAAAGCAGCAATGGTGACCTAGCTACCGACGATGACTTCCTCTGTTATGAGCGGCGGTCTTCCTCTTCTACGAGCGGCGGCCTTCCTCTCTGACGAGCGGCCTTCCTCGGCAACGCCCTTGAAGTCGCAAGATGGTTCAAACTCGTTGCTCCGTTGGCTCCCCGAGGCTCACCTCGCGGCCGCAGACCGCTGTGATTCGCAGTAACATCATTTGAAGGTGCAAGGTTGGGCTGCTAAATCGAGACGGCATTCAGCACCTTCTTCCCATCCTATTCGTCAGGTCTGCGGTCTCCTCCCTGTATTGATCGATTCAATTAGATTGCTTCCCCATGCTCTTTGGCTTTCTATAATATTCTTTCATGTTTGAGTGATTGTGGATCTACTGTACCCTATCGCAAGAGTTTGTTAGAAGTCATTTTATTTGATGTTTGTAGAAATTTGTAGATGAAATTGTTGGACTGCTTCCCCATGCTCTTTGCCTTTGAATATTGTTGTTGCATGCTTGGATGATTGTGGATCTTCTGTTCCCTATTGCAAGAGATTGTTCCAAGTCAAGTTATTTGAGGTTTGTAAAAATTTGTAGATGAAATTGTTGGACTGCTTCCCCATGCTCTTTGCCTTTGAATATTGTTGTTGCATGCTTGGGTGATGATGGATTGGGTGTGATCGTTCATGTACCGTATTGAACTTAATAGATGAAATTGTTTCCGATTGCTAATGATCTCAATCCTTATCTCTTGTTCTTGAACTTGTTTCAGCGGGCCAAAGGGTCAACATCTGTAGTCGCTCCTGTTCAGACCTACTCCAAGGTAACAAACTCAACACCTTCTTTGTTTCCGATTGCGAATGATCTCAACCCTTACCTCTTGTTCATGTACTTGTTTCAGGGGGCAAAAGGGTCAACATCTGAAGTCGCTCCTGTTCAGACCTGCTCCAAGGTAACAAACTCAACACCTTCTTTGTTTCCGATTGCGAATAATCTCAACCCTTACCTCTTGTTCTTGTACTTGTTTCAGCGGGCCAAAGAGTCAACATCTGAAGTCGCTCCTGTTCAGACCAGCTCCAAGGTAACAAACTTAACACCTTTGTTTCCTTAGTTCGAATTAGTTACAAGGTCCTAATCTGACTTGGGATCCACTGTTGCTAGATGGAAGCTACCAAGTCAATGATGCTTCTTCCCGAACAAATTAAAATAGAGGCAGCCGAGTACTCAAGAATGGGTACCAAATCCTTATGTAGTAGTGTTGATGAAGAGCGAGTTGACGCTCCCAATCGGATGGGGTACAACGACAACGGTTTATTGCTCACGAAAGAGTTATGTACCTTGAAGAAGAAGACCGAAGAATCAGAATCAACTCTGAAAATGCAGTCTGCTGAGATTAAGAGGTTGCAGAAGCTAACCGAAGACAGTGAAAAGATGAAGAGGTTAAGATCATTAAATCAAATCTCCACTTTCTCTTGTGATTATGACCTTGATTTAGCTTTGTTAATCAATGTTCCTTTTGATCGTTATCTTGTAATAGTTAGTGATATGTGATGAACAATATGGTCGTGCTTGATAGTAAACAACAGTTTGCTTTATTGTATAAAGAAATATGTGCTGATTACTATTTTGCTAACCAGATCGGAATTATTCTAAAAAAAGGATCAGAATTGAAATGAAATCCATTAATACTGATGCATGATTAGTTAATTTTATGTTGTCCTTTAGTGGGCTTAGCCCACTTTTAATTGGGCCAAAAGTCATTTTTTCAAATCAACAATGTGCGCACCTGTTGGACTCGACCCAACCAAAACGGGCCCACCCTAATCAAATTTCATCTAAAAAAGCTACAATTGGGCCCAACAAAATCTTTTTTTGGGCTATATGAACAACGCCAGCCTACAGGAATAATTTTGGGCTCAACCCAGCTACAAACGGGCCAAATTCGTTTTATGACGCATAAGATTTGTCACAATTGGCATGCCACATCGGATGTCACATCGATGATTCGCCGCGTGGCAAAGCTGCAGGAACGAAGTTATGACGCATTGTATTGACGATTTTCCACGCGTCATTAAACTCATGACGCCGCGAAATAAGGTCTCGTCATTAATCGCGGTTTGTCAGACGCCTCGACACGACGGAGCGTTTTCGTAACAACCGGCGTCATTAATCGCGGTTTATGACGAGAAACAACCTTTTTTGCGTCACTAGTCGGCGTTTTTCTTGTAGTGCTCTCCCCCCTCCCTCTCTCTCTCTCCCTCTCTCTCTCCCCCCTCTCCCTCCAATGTCCCTGGACATTGAGGAGAGGAGTCAACCAGGGGCGGGATTGAGGCGGCGCTGGAGTATGAAAGTGCATCTAGGCCCCCAAGTGACTTTGATGGATTGTATGACAAAACAATTCAATGACTAACTTGTTTTGCTTAAAGATCGTGAGTAGGGTTTCATTATTATATTATGGTGTAATATGAATAAATGATTTATGGCTGACATTAAAGATAGCAAGCAAGTGTGTGATCTCGTGATAAAATTGATTATCGATGACAAGCTAAGATGAAGTTAATTTTCGGGATATATTTCATGATTGATCTACATTTCTCCAAACTATGTGATAGCTTTGTTAATAACGATGATTTCCACAAATGGACTTTGCAATACTTCATGTCATCATGTGTTTATTATAAAAGAACATGAGCTTATGATATGCATGATAGTTCTGTCATTGGAAGCTTGCAATGTAGGGATATTCTTTATCAATGAAGAAAACAAGCATTTGAATTGATTTCAAATGAAAATTCAATATGGATGAAGCAAAGCTAAAACTTAATATGGCAAGGATAAGTGGTGAAGAAATCAACTGAGATGACTAGAGCGAGGGACTAAGAAAAGCTTTGGTTAAGCGATGACTTGAAACCATGTGCATTTTGCTAAGGTGAAGTAGCTTGTATGTGTGGGGTTTTGAAGTATCATATCTAATCCTTACCGAGTGAAGCAATGCAATGCATCCAATTTATTGTTGTCGATAAAATGGAGTGACTTAATTATTCAAGTGTACCCTACCATGATTGATGGAAGAATCATATATGAACGTGCTCAAGATGATAGCTATGGTGGAAGCCCTCAAGTGGACATTGATCAAAGTATGATATTGACGAAGACATCCAAGCTCAAGTGGTTAATATTGTTGAGTATAGAAATGTCATACTATCAAGCGGGATGCAATATTAGCTTATTGACAAAATCAAAGCGCACTTAGATGACCTATGTGAGAAATAGTTGAGAGATCCCCTGAGTATGTCATCTGTAGTTGTGGAGGTGTTGATATAGATGAAATAGACGTGATCTTCTCCGCAGATTTAAGAGCTGTAGGGCTTGTTGGTGGTTACAATGGCCCAAATAGTAATGGAGTGGGCTCTTGGTCCGCGTCGGGCGGCCCAGAAGAGCTACTAGGAGACTGAGTGGCTAGTAGAGTGAGTATATTGCAACTTAGGAAAAATTACATGGGGTTGGCCCCCTCTTTTATAGGCGCGAGGCGCCCTCGGTACAATGTCCGTTTTACCCCAGGTACGGCCCCGGTACAATGTCCGAATTACCCCCGGTACGGACTCCTGAACCTAAACCCTAGAGCGGGGGCAAGATGGTCTATCCCTTCTCATGGGCCCTCTGCCCACATGATGCTACAGTGTCAAGTGGTCCCCTCCGGCGCCTTCTTCCGGAACCTCTCCCGGCTTGTCCTCGGTTTGGGTGATCTTCCGGCTCTCCCCGCGCGGTGGCCCTCCACCTCGTCTGCTCTTCCGATGCCTCTTTCTGCTTGGCCCCGGCGCTGGAGGGGGCGCCGTACTTTTTGGATGGCAATGCCGGTGGGCCCGGTGTTGCAGGGGGGCCTTCTTAGTGGGCCCAAGCGTGGCCCATCAGGATGCTTGGGCCCCTCCTCCCGATCCCCAACAGGGCTCTCTCTTGGTGAAGACTTCGATGTCGATGACGAACTGCACCTTCCTAGATGTCACCTTTGATGAACCCGATGTAGATCGTTGATCACCCTACCAAGAGCAGGTGTTCTTGATTTGGTGATTGTATGTGTGAAATTGTTTCTTTCAACTTGTTATGTTGAGATCACAAATACCTAACAGGTGAGGTGATGATGGGGTGGAAGAAGAGGAATGGGGAAGAAAATGAAACTATATGGAAGGGAAGATTCATCCCTCATCCACCTTTCAGAAGACATATAGAAGCCCCCTTCATTTTTATTTTTATTTTTTATTTTTTTTGAAAAAAGCCCTCTTCATTCACTTCCCATCCGGTGAACTGGTTTCGCCAATTTGTCATGCGAAAGAATAGGGAACAACATTGCAACTTTGACTTTACTGTCATTCTACTGTTTCAATCTATTTTATTTTCCTTTCCCCTCTCTAACCATGCAAATTGACCACCGCTACCCCTGTCAATCTTTTCTCTCCACGAGACCACGACGAGCTCCTTATCGTGGGTGTGACCGTGTGACACCCACACTGGGCACCCAGCCGTGCTGCCACTACACAGAGAAGGAAGCCGCTGTTGCCATTTCAGCCGAGCGCATGGCAGCCGCTGAAACGGACCTGCTTCTCTTCCTGCAGCTTCCTGCACATTATTTTTCTGAGGACAAATCAACTGTATAAATCAGCAGAAGATCTTTCGAACAAAGCTTCCTACCTGACAATAGTCGAATGCTCATGCTTAGCTCCAACTAATTGCGCAGATTAGAAGCCACAATATTTTTTTTCTCGGAACAAATTAGCAGAAGATTTGCCGAGCTCCCTACCTGACAATAGTCGAATGCTCAAGATTTGCCGAGCTCCCTACCTGACAATAGTCGAATGCTCATGCTTGATTCCAGCTAATTGCGCAGATCAAGAACGCACCAGGGGTTGTGAACACATCGCGAGAGGTGAAACGAGAATTTGCAGCATTGAGTGTCGTTACCGATACATTCTTCTTGTCAAATGTAAATATTGAAAACAAAATTGTTGCTGAAATAGTGTTTCACACTACAGAAATTAGCTTTAACTCTGCTGTCAAAATATACATGAGCAGCCTCGAATTATAGGCATACAGCTTTTGCTCACTAGATTCAAAACCCCTTGAAATCTGTAGCAGATTAGAGGTCCACCTGAGTACAAATGGGTACAAGTCCATTGGATAATGGATGTCAATCCATTCCCAGGTCTAGGTACAATCTGCCCCCTCAGCATTTGGGCAGAACTAAACTACTGATTACAGATAACGGTGGCTTCTGGGCCACCACACACTCCAGGGAATGTGCTACCTACTGACTACTGAGTGCTGTCGACAATGGAACTACAGAAAATGGTCCCAATTTCTCACAGTGAATTTCAGCGAGGAGTCCGGACCTCCAACGGTAACATTGGGGATGTCGCGCTGGTGCTCGTCCCGCTCCTGAGCTGCTGCTCAGATGCTGCAGACTTCAGCTCAAGCTGCTGGAGTTGATGCACAACATGTGACATCCTTGGGCGCACCGAAGGGACATGCTGGGTGCAGGAGTACACAAGATCGACAACCTTCTGGACAACCCCCACATCCGGCAACTCCTGGATGAGTGGGTCTAGCAGATCAAGATGGCGGTGTGACTGAACTAGAGGCGTCGCCCATTCAAATATGGTCTGCCACCCAACAGATTCAACTGATTGTGCAGGGCGACGGCCGCTGATAATTTCGAGGAGCAGCACGCCAAAGCTGTAGACGTCGCTCTTTGTTGTCAGCTCGTTCCTGTATATAAACTCAGGAGCAAGGTAGTCAGATGATGCGGCCTTGACAGTCCTCTCGTGCATTACTTCCCATGGCACAAACTTGGAAAGGCCGACCCCCATGAGATGTGCGCCGAATTCCTCATCGAGCAAGACGTTACTTGCACGAATGTCACGGTGCACCACCTGGGGCTTCACCTTATCGTGCAAAAATCTGTATTAAATGAACACTAGTAAATACATAGTAAACAATAAGACTTAAAAACAATGATTGCAGTTAGTGGGGATGCCCTGCATCCAAAAAGTAACACCCCAAGAACAAAAATGATAAATCCAAACAAGTTGCATTAAGTCCAATTTCGAGCTCATTGCAATCCCAGTAGAAGCCAAACGGTACTTGTTAACCAATAGTCTTGAAATAAGTCATTTTGGAAAATTTCCTTTTTAATTCACCACTATTTATAGGTTATAATATAAATCAAGAAAAAACACACCAAGCAGTTTTCCTGGTCATTTGTAAATGTTTGCATCCCACTGATGCAAGTGAATAACAAAGAACTAATACAATAATAATGTAGCAGCCATAATGACAAAATGAAATCCCAATTTTAATATCTGATTGGTTAGTTTCATGTGGTAGGGTAAAGCAAACTAGCGTAAAATGGTTGACGACCAAGTTACAGCACCTTATGTGTGCCTTACGTAACATCTGCATGCAAACTATTGCGCAACGAAATAAATTCAAGTTGTAAGTCTATGTGTGGGGTCAAATGTTACAAAAACTAAGAAAGTGAATGATGCAGAGAAAAGAGAAACCTAAATAAAAACAAGTGCAATTAAGAACCTTAACACTTACATCAATTATTATTCCAATGTCTCAGAAATATTGATATAAGAAAATTGATGGTAAGAAAAAATATCTCTTGAGAGGGACAACTTACGCTATTCCCTGGGCAAGAGTTGTGGCAGCTCTCATTCTCATTGCCCAATCAAGGCTCCGCCCACCTCTTGGAATATGATGCAGCCACACATCCAAAGGACCATTTGCAACAAACTCATAGACAATAAACCGATTACCATGGTCATAACAACATCCTTTTACAGCCACCAAATTAGGATGATAAAGCTTTGCGACTCTCCGGATCTCAGAGTAGAAGTCCTTTTTCCTTTGTAGGCTGGATCTCTTCAGTCTCTTGATTGCCACTTTGGACCCATCTGGCAAGACTCCGCTGTAGGTTCCTCCTGTCTTTGCATTACCAGGAAGCCGGTTCCCCTCGCTGAAATTCTTTGTGATTGATCTAAGTTCTTCACTGGTGTATACTTTCCATTGCGGTGCCACCAATGCAGCAGCCGAAGCACCTAATGCTTCTCGCGATCTTCTTCTTTTCTTGCTTCGCCTGTAGACAAGCAGCCAAACCACAACGGCTAAAGTGGTTGCCAGAATGAAACCACTCACAGCAATGAGGGCTATGAAATACTCCTTGTGGCAGCGATCATGGTAGCATCTGCCTACTGACACCAAAAAAAACAGAGATTGTTAGTACAAACATATTACATGAAAGCAAATTACCAATTTTTAGCAAAATAAGTTAAACCTTACAAGTTACAAACTCACCACGATCCATCATGCAAATCAGACCATGGGGCTCACTGCACCTTTTTCCAGAAATTGAAACCCGGCCATTGACAACCAAAGTGCACAAATCATTGCTGGTGGCTACACCGCATGCAGTACCACTGCAGTTGGAATGCAACAGCTCGACAGGAAAGGCAGTCTCATTCCAAAGAGACGAATCATCAGACCATTTCCAACCATTACCAGTACTATTGTTGTAGTGATGCCCTCCAACCCAGCATCCTGAGGTTGATGATCCGCAGAGAGACTTCGCGAAGATTAGCTCCTGAACTGATGATAACGCAGCCAGATGCCCGCTGTAGTTACGGCAGAGAGCCTCAGATCTATCCCAAGAAAGGGAGGCTGATACGTACTTGAAACATTTGTTCTGAACAGGACTGATTTGCCAACCCTCAGGGCATGACGCTGCACAAAATTGAAGCCACAACCATCACAACTAACGAACTTACAGATCTTTAGAAAGATTTAATCAACCATGGCTACCTTTGATTAACTAATAATTAAAATATAAGGTGTGGTGTTTTGTGTGATAGCAACCATGGCTACCTTTGATTAACTAATAATGCAGTAATGTTTTGCCAAGCGCAGCACCAAAAAGCAGTAATCAGCAACACAAGGAAATCTTAGGCCCGGATGCAAAATCCCCACCCCAAACTAGAGGACTGATTGCATCTCCATACTTTTGGATGATCGGCCAAATCATTTTTTCGATTCCCATCCAATACAGAGCAGGTAGCATATCACCAAACGAACTTTGAAACAAGAAAACATGCCGATTTGGTCACGTGGTGCCTTTGATAGAGCCTAGTTCATGATTACAAATTGGCAGCCAATACTACATCCCAACTGATCACGCAGTCTAAGCAACGAAACAAGCATCCCCGAGCTCGCTCCCAGCAGTGCTCACCAGAACTGGCAAAGGAATCAAGAAGCGGCGGATCTACAGGATACAGCTGCCCGCGCACGCAGGGATTGGACAAACAAGGAAAGGAGCCAAGGAGGAGGAGACTCACAGCTCCGAGCCAGCGCAGGGTGGGTCCCGACGGAGAGAACGAAGGCGATGAGGAGGACCGGGAGCCGCACGAGCGCGGCGGCGGGCGGCGCCATGGCCGTCGCTTAGCCGCCCGCGTTTTCCCACCGGGCGAGGGGTGAGGGGAGGAGGGATGACTGGTGAGGAGACTGAGCGCGTCATAAATGGGGCGCATCACTGCTGCTGCTGGCCTCACCAAACCCCGAGACCACCTCACCTCACACTCCGCCCGCCTTGACTACCGGGTAGTCGGGGCAGCGCATTAAACCCTGCCCCCCTGTCCTTGCTGTCGCGGCGGCCCTCGGAGAAAGCCGCAGAAAGGTGCTGGGGCTTCATTAAGACAGATGTAATGCAGGTTTTCCATTTCTTCTACACGCAGCATGATCAACACTTGCAACTACTGAATACAGCTCACATCGTCCTGCTCCCAAAGAAGACGGATGCCCAACAGATAAGTGACTATCGCCTATCGGCCCATAAGCTTGACACACAGCATTGCTAAACTTATTTCTTCTACACGCAGCATGATCAACACTTGCAACTACTGAATACAGCTCACATCGTCCTGCTCCCAAAGAAGACGGATGCCCAACAGATAAGTGACTATCGGCCCATAAGCTTGACACACAGCATTGCTAAACTTTTCTCCAAGTGTTTGGCTCGCCGTCTATCGTCTGAATTAAATCTTTTGGTTTCACGAGCTCAAAGTGCATTTATTAAACGGAGGAGTATCCAGGATAACTTCTTATATACTCAAAACATTGTTCGAGCCTTGCACTCAAAGGAGCTCTTTCTCAAACTTGACATCGCCAAGGCTTTCGACAGTGTTCGTTGGGACTTTCTCATGGAGGTTCTGGAGCAATATGGGTTTGGCCCACGTTGGCGAAGTTGGGTGTCGGCTTTACTTTCAAGTGCTTCCACGGCAGTGTTATTGAACGGTGTCAGGGGAGATTGGTTTCGACATTTCACCGGGCTGCATCAGGGGGACCCCTTGTCACCATTGTTGTTCATCTTGGCCATGGAGCCGTTACAGAGGCTACTTCATTTGGCTACTTTGGCGGGTGATCTTACTCCAATAAACTGCAGAACAGCAACCTTAAGAGCGAGCAGATATCATGCAAATGTGTTTCTCAAACCGGTTAAGGAAGATGTGGAAATCAAGCAAAGTGTGCAGTGTACCCAATTCGATGTGAGGGTTTAAACTTGGATGAAATTATGGAGCCTTTCCAGTGCCCTGTTGAAGCGTTTCCTTGCAGATACTTGGGTCTTCCATTGCATTTTAAAGCGCTAAGGAGAGTTGAAGTACAGCCACTCATTGATAAGTTGGCAAATCGGCTTCCATCTTGGAAGGGCCGATTCTTGAATCGTGCTGGAAGGTTAAAGTTACTGAATACAGTTCTTTCAGCAATGCCAATCTATTTCCTAACTATGTTTGCACCTTCCAAATGGCTGATAAAGAGGATTGACCGAATTAGGAGAGGTTTTCTGTGGCGAGGTACTGAGTCGGCCAGTGGAGGTCATTGCTTGGTTCGCTGGAAAAATGTGCTGAAGCCAAAATCTGCAGGAGGGCTGGGGGTTTTAGATCTTGAGCGTTTCAGCAGAGCTCTTCGTCAGCGGTGGCTATGGTTCGAGTGGTCTGATGCTGAGCGACCGTGGGCTGGTTCAGATGTTCCCTGCAATGAGGCCGACAAAATGCTTTTCGAGCAACGCGATTCATGAGGGGACGGCAAAAGGACTAAATTCTGGCAATCGCCTTGGCTAGATGGTCAAGCACCAAGGGACCTAGCACCAAATCTCTTCAAACTGGCTTGGAGGAAAAACAATACTGTGGCTGACGAGTTGCACAACTCAAACTGGACACGAGGTCTGTGGAAAATGAACAATGCTGATCAGATTGCGGAATTTGTGACTCTTTGGGACAGATTGCAACATGTGCATTTGTCTGACTTGGAGGACTCAATCACTTGACGGTGGACCTCAAATGGAGTTTATTCAGCTAAATCGGCCTATACGACACAATTCATTGGTTCATACTGCTCTTTTGACACCAAGGCTATCTGGAAGGCACAGGCGGAGGGCAAACACAAACTGTTTGCGTGGCTTCTGATTCAGTGCAAAATCCTGACGGCGGACGGTCTCCTAGCAAGGAACTGGCCTTGCAATCCCGTTTGCGTACTGTGTGATCAAGCCCTCGAAACAGCGACGCATTTGTGCCTGCACTGTGTTTTTGCTAGAGAAGTATGGGACTTGGTCTCTAGGTGGATCATGGGGTTGTTGTGCAGTGCCCGTCTTGAATTTCACGATGGAGGAGGTGGAACTCATCAACGCAGCATCTGCTGAGGAACATCAAGCGAGCTGTGCAAGGAATTCTGTTGTACACCACTTGGCATCTCTGGAAGGAGCGAAACAAGCGAATTTTTCAAGGGTCCGCGGCCTCGCCGTCTGCAGTTTTTCACGAAGATGAGTTCGCTCAGCGTGTCGTGGGGGAGACGCTAGTTTAGATATGGCTCTTTGTTGGCTGTGTGGAGTCCTTTTCAGTTTTTTTTAATCACAACCTATGTAAACTCTTTGTTCCTTCTCCTTCTTAAATGACAGGCAGCGCTCCTGCCAAGCTTTCGAAAAAAATATTGTAGGCCTCCAGTGGGCCTATAGAACGGTATTGGGGAATTTTTTTATATATTTTTTCTTTGATTTTACGAAAATAAATAGTCAGATTCAACATTTGCACAAATAGTCTCGAACCGCCGTTTGCCACGGCGGTTGGGCTCCAGCCGTCGTTTCAAGCGGACGGTAGCGGTAAGGACCTGACAACCGCCTTTGGCAACGGTGGTTGGCTCATCCGCTACGTGGCACGTCGGTTTGGCACCTACCACTAGGGCCAAGGGCAGTAGGAGGTCAACCGCCCGCGGCGGTTGATCGACCGTTGCGACGTCGCTTTTGAAGTGGCGGTAGGCCTTCACTTTGAAGCCGGGACCCCGCCTATATAAGGGTCGCCGCCGCGGCGGCTCGCCTCCGTTCCTTTCCTCCTCCCCATGTAGCTCTCTGTTGCCTTCTTCGGTGTAGATTCTCCACATCAGGTATGTCTATAATACCTTCCGTATATAGTTAGTTTAGAAATTCTAGAAATAATTTAAAAATCTTAGAAATACTTTAGAAATTTTAGAAATTATTTACAAATTCCTAGAAATACACATTCTAGAAATTTTTAGAAATCCTACAAATACTTTGGAGATATTATTTCTTTTTTAGAAAATCCTAGAAATACTATGGAGATATTATTTCTTTTTTAGAATTCCTAGAAATACTTTAGAAATTCTAGAAATACTTTAGAAATTCCTAGATATACTTTGGAGATATTATTTCTTTTTTAGAAATTCCTATAAATACTTTAGAATTCGTAGAAATACTTTAGAAATCCTAGAAATACTTTAAGAACTACTTTAGAAATTCTAGAAATTTTTTAGAAATCCTAGAAATACTTTGGAGATATTATTTTTTTTAGAAATCCCTATAAATACTTTAGAAATCCTAGAAATACTTTAGAAATACAAGTTTTTCTTCTAGAATCTTATAAATACTTTACAAATACTAGTTCTTTTTTTAAAACATTACTACAAATACTATAAAAATTGTGTGTCATTTTATATTTCAATTTTTTTTTTATTATGGCTCAAGAAGCGGCCGCTCAAGAACCGCTTATTGGTAGTGTTCGTCTCCTCGGAGCAGCAGACGTGCGTCCGAGCTCTTCGACGAGGCCACGAGGTATGCCGGTCTTACATTCCGCGATCTGGAGCTAGGCTGTATGCTTTAGAGGCCCGGTACTACATGCCGCTCACTGCCAGTTGGTGTCCAAAGTATGTCTGATACCTTAGTTTCTTTTTATTTGCTCATTTAATTTGGTAATTAATATTTATTTTCATTTTGTGGTGCGGCTACATGTGCAGATTTCTTCCTTGCGCATTTGGTCGAGGGGACTGATGCGGGCGCTATGCGCCGGACCGCAGATCGCGCTTTGGGTTTGACTACCGGTGCAAGGCTCTGGACCCGGTGGTGCCCTAAGACGCACAACTTTCATTTCCGGAGAGATGACCGACTTTGGAGGACGTGGCCTCCTCTTGCTACTCGGTGCTCGGGGAGCCCATGAGGGTGTTAACCCCCAAGGCGGCGGCAGATATCCTGGCGGCGTTCACGGAGTGGCGTCCGTCCGACACGCCCAGGTGGCAGACTTCACCAACCCCACGGCCCCACGAGCGCTTGGTTGCGAAGTACATCGTCGACTCGATCTATCGTTTTTTTCATAGTATCGCAAGTACTGACTGAAATTTGAATGTTTGCGGGCCTCGTACATGAGAGAAGACGCCGACGAGCAACAGGCACTTGGAGGCATACTGCCAGACCGTTCGCTACGTGATGTTCTGGGTCCGGGGATGCGGTGTCGAGGTTCCTGATCCCCCACGCGCGGAGGATCACCGACGCCACCGTGGAGGAGATGCCCCGATCAACCGGGTCGCAATTTTGGCCGCGCATGCACTGTCAGGCGCCGGTGCACCAAGATGGACACCTAGTCGATCCTCCTCGGATGTCCGCTTATGCTGCACCTGTGGAGCTACGAGCAACTTCCTGTCGGTCGGCCATTGGTCGACCGATCGGCGTACCGAGCGTTGGAGGAGGGGCACGACCCAGCAGACAGGCCGACCATGGGGTCGATGTGGTGCCACCGCCAGGTTCGTACTTCGAGCTAACTTCGTTCTAGCTCGTAGTAATGCAATTCGTCGGGCTAATTTATTCTCTTATATGCAGCTCTTTTGGATGGAGCAGACCAGGAGGTCGTACCTGGACGTCGTCGGGCAAATCGACAACCTCATAGACGTTGAGGTTATCTGGCAGCCGTTCACCGACGCCTTGGTCGCCGCGCGTGCACCGTAGGGTCTCTCGTCCCTGTGCTTTTAGGAACGTGAGTTCTGGATGACGAATACGCCGCTCGTCCACGACATGTACGTCGAGGAGTACCACATCGAACGCGTGATGAGGCGCTTCGACCTCTACCGAGCTTTCGTGCGTCGCCGCACACCATCGACCCGACGCGCACCGAAGTTCATTCAAAACTTCATTAGTTTCTGTTGACGAGTGACGGAAGTTAGTTTGCTGACCGATTCGCTGTTTTTTGTTGTAGGTGGACAAGGAAGGGTCGAAACACCTGACAAAGCCGTACTGCGAGAACGCGGGCGAACGCCGCCGCCCTGGACCACGTCGTCGTCGAGCCGCGCTTACATGACGATGACGCCTGGAGAGAGTACCTGCAGTGGTACACGTCGAGGACCCGGACGCGCGTGACGTACGTCCCACCAACCTCGCCGACCTCGTGCGATCGCACCCACAACATCTTAGTAAGTTCATTTTCGTTACATCAAATTAAGTCACATTTGCTAACGTTCGTTCGTACTAATAATCCGTCCGATCTTGACAGTACGACACAGCTCGAGAGATGTACCTGCTGGCCCAGCACGTGGGCACGACGATGGACCACATGACGTTGGACGGGATCCGGACGGAGATGCAGAAGATGGTGGGCCTCGATCGGCTGATGCACGCGGTGAACTTCCGCGGTGACGAGGGGTTCCTCCTTCCACGCAACCCCTCGTCCTCTAACACCGTGCCTCCACCTCGCCCGATGTGCACCTCGCCCCTCGACACGTCCACCATTCGCGCCCACTGCGTCCGCTCCATACGTGCCGTGGCCGAGTCCTTTCTACGCCGCAGGTACATGTTTTTTCATCCTAGTTTGCACGACATGTTTTTTTGGTTCATGCCGACTTATATTTTTATAGAGACCACCGATACCCTACGGGGACCGGGTCTTCGTCTTGGCAACTTCACCGATTCTGCGGCGGTGTTTGATCCACCTCGCCCGGACTACATCGTGGCGAGACACAACCCGGTCCGCAACGAGTTTCACTTGATGACTTCTTCCGCCGCGCCGCAGATCGGATCGGTGCTTTACGGTGAGAGGAGTCCCGCTCGCCGGGACCACACGAGCAGCATGCGGCGATGAGCGGACTTCAACGACACACGGCCAGGTCTGGAGATGTTGGCGGCAAAGTCGGTGGAGGCGGGGCGCGACGATCGAGGAGGCCGTCCGTTTGGATCGGCTACTCATAACGACCGAGAGGGGCGGTCCGTCGGGCTCAGGTGCTCCCTTAGCGACACCGCCTCCCGAGCCGGCGGCCGGAGGACGCGATCGCCATCCACGAGACCCCCTCACATACCCCACCCACCACACGGGGCGCAGGCGGCGCGGCGAGGAGGAGGGAGCACGCCACGCGACGGTCGATTATATTTATTTTTATACTTGTCGTGTAAACTACTTTTGTTTGTTGTAATTAATTTATGTATTTTCGTATTCATTCTGGTGTTATTTCGCATTTATAATTTCAGGGATAACCAAATGAAAGACAAAAAATAAAAATAAAAACAACCGCCACGGCTGGTCGCACCCACCGCGTTTCAATTGGCAAGAATGCCAGTGCACCACCACACCCAACGCCGTGGCAGCGGGCGGCAGAGCGCCATGGCAAGCGCAGGCTATTTATGTAAATGTTGAATCACTATTTATTTTCGTAAAATCAAAGAAAAAATATAAAAAATTCGGTATTGGGGTTTTTCTCTCATGGGTTTTTCTCTCGTTGGGCTCTTTCGTGGCACCGTAAAAAGCCCGAAATCGATCAAATAATAATAATAAAAAAGCTCCGATGCTACTAGCACCACTACGACACGTACTCACACTTTAGAGCATCTTCAAGAGTTTGTCAAATTTTACTTGGCAAATCTTATATTTTATCAACTTCTAAAAATATATGCCAAGTAAAAAAGAGTTCATCAACAATTTGACATAATTCACTTACCAAACCCAGATCTAACTTACATCAGGAATCTTGAGAGAAACAAAATTATGTTTATGTCCTTCCACTTTTTAAAAACTTACATCAGGAATTCTTATCTATTCTTTATTTCATTTTTTCACCCTCCCACCTACAGGGAAACACCGATGACAACCATAATCGACGCACACATATATACGCCGGGGAGGTGAGTTTTGCGAAGTTTCTATTTTTGCCAAGTTGGTTTGCCAAACTGTTGAAGACCATTTTTTTCATGTTTTGCTAAAATTAGATGGATGCCAAGTTAGTTTGCCAAAATTTTGGAGTTGCTCTTAGATCAGTCTCAATGGGAGGTCGTAGACATTAAACAGGGTGCCACATATGTAAAAGAGATGAGATGACATGATGATATACCTGCCTGGTCTTGGGAATGACACCCACGACCTCCCATCGAGACAGTTGACACAATTTGTATAAAGATTGACCAACCAACATGCAGCAATTAAATATTTACAGGAACCTATGAAACTATACTATGACCTTGTGCATTGAGAGAAAGTGTGTCATCCCGCAAACTAATACAGTAAAAATGATGTGTCACTCTTGAAAATTCCCCAATGACCTCTCCCGCTGATACCGGCCTTGCGGTGGAGTCAGCGTGTGGCTAACCTTCAGCTCACGTGGCAGGCTTATCCCTGGCCTTCCCCGCGAGGCCGCGACCTCTCGCGCTCGTGACCACTCACGCCTCTCTCTCCCTCCTCCCCTCCGAAGTCCGAACACCAACCGCCTAAAAAAAAGAAAAGAAAAAAAGGACGCCGTCGCGTCGATCTCGAATTTCTCGCCACCGCCGCGCGACCTCCATCTGCCGTCGCTTGACTCACCGTCCGAAGCCCTCGTTCTCTCTCCGTCTCCAAGTGCGAGAGGAGGCCGGCGGCGGCGGCAACAGGCGTGCAGGGCACGGCGGTGGAGGGCGGGCCTCCTTCTCGGCACGGGGCGGTGCGTGGGGAGGCCGCCGGTGGATCGTAGGGGATTTAGGAGTGGCGTCCGGCGCGCAGGAAGGCGAAGGCCAGTAGCTGCGGTGGGTAATTGACGCCCTCTTTGAACTCCCTTTTGATTTTGTTCAACTGGCTAAAATTGCAGTTTGCTATATCCGTAACTCGGTCGATGCCCCCTCAAACATTGACATCCTAGCTTAGAGACTTGCGTTCCAATGCTCAAACTCCCCTGTATGCACTTGGAAATTACTGAACTCTGAATTCCATGCCGTGTTTTAAACATTTTCGTTCCAAATTGGTAGCCTCCACCTTCCTTTTGTGCCACCGACCCACCCAACCAGAACCAAATGCTTGCCGTTTTAGGCCTCATTCGTTTCCACCGGATTGGATTCCGACCGGAATTGATAAATATAACAAGAAAATCATGATAGCTACTATAAGGGATCCGGATTTATTCCGGGTCGGAAACCAATTTACTCATGATATGGACACCAAGAGACTCGGAATTAATCCACTAGTCAAGAGGTGTGGAATCAATCCGGCTCTTTGGTTCCTTGTTATACTTATCATGATGAGTAAATTAGTTCTCGACCCGGAATAAATCCGGGTCCCTATGGTATCTATATTGATTTTTTCTATAGTATTTTCATTCCCGTCCAGATTGAATCCTATGGAAACGAACAAGCCCTTAACTGGATTCCATCCAATCAGTTTGTTGTTGTTATCAATCAGATCGCTGGGACTTTGCTTGTCGTAATTAAATTCCTGTGATTCGCTTTGCCTGACTAGCTAGGTCGAGAATCCCGCTCTCACTGTGGGATCAGGTGAGGTCGGACCCAGTCTCTTAGGGATTCATTTTCACCAATCAGCCTTTGTACCAATACGATCATATGATGATTCTGCTCATGCATATATACATGTACAATTTCAGTTGTATTACTGGTATGATAATTTGCCTAAAAGGGTATGCTACTTGTTCCATTTTCCGCAGGGAACAACCAGTGAATAAACATGAGCTCACTCTGCCCTTTTGCTGGAGCTACCTCTGGTAGTGGCGTATGCCCTGTGAAATCCGATAAGAGCGGTGCTGGGGTATGCCCTGCCAAATCTGACAAGAGCATAAGTGGTGTGTGCCCTGTGACCGGCAAGGATAACACTAGCGAGCACAAGGAAAGTACTGACAATGCTGAGGAAAAGGGCACTGATCCTCGTATGGTGCCAGCAAAATGCCCATTTGGCTACGATAGCAACACATTCAAGCTGGGTCCGCTCAGCTGCATTATCTGCCAGGCACTGCTCCATGAAAGCAGCAAATGCAAGCCGTGTGCCCATAAATTCTGCAAGTGCGTCCTGTTCATAATGCACTTCTTGTTTCACTTCTTGGTTCAATATGATCTTACTGGATTTCCTTGACAGGGCATGTATATCACGTTTTAAAGACTGTCCGCTGTGTGGTGCTGATATAGAGGGGATTGAGCCTGATGCCGAGCTTCAAGCTCTTGTTGATCGCTTCATTGATGGTCATGCCAGAATCAGCGATCACACGCTGCCGGGATGTGGAAGCAGCGGTGGCAAGAACAAAGTCATATATGAGGATGTTTCCATGGAAAGAGGAGCCTTTCTAGTGCAGCAAGCTATGAGGGTCAGTTATTGAGTCAATTTCTTTAGCCTCCCTCGTATGATGAACTCCTGATTTTTTTTAAAAAAAAACTTGGAACTCCTGATACTTTGAACCTATACAATTTATGTAGGCGATCCTTCTCCATTGTTTATAACTTACCTATGTATTAATGTTACAACCTTTCCCGCATCTCCAGGCTTTTCGTGCCCAGAACTTTGTAAGTGCAAAATCAAGGCTCACTATGTGCGCAGATGACATCAGGGAGGAGTTGAAGTCGTCAGAAGATAACCTGGATCTGTGTTCTCAGCTTGGAGCTGTGTTGGGGATGCTTGGGGACTGCTGGTATGCCTGGTCACCTTTAACTATTTCCCTTCAGTAGTTTTCCCCACTTAAGAAAACTGAGAAAAATACTATCCAGAGTCAAACCAGGATTCCAGAAAACATGCACACTACTGCTTTAAGGGCATGCTTGGTTTGCAGCCTGAATGAGCCAGGCCAAAATTTGGCTACTGCCAAATCTGGGCAAGGCCAAAATCAGGGCAAAATTCAAGTGTTGGATTGTGGCCAAGCCAGTCTATGATAGTGCCAAACTCTAGAGAGGATGACATATGGGTCCACATGTCATTAGATTTTTTTTATTTGTTAAAATATATTCAATATGGATCCTGTTTTGTTGATAAGATTATAATACAAATTATGATGTAAATGGTTTACAAATCGGATACACAGTTTAAAAGATATTTTTAGTTGAAGTTGATTAACTAGAAAATATTGGATTGCGTACAACTACTAAGTAGCCTGCCAGCTCATTGCTAGTGCTGTGCAGTAAGCCAAGCCAAAGTCTGGCCAGAAAAATTCTCGCCTGCATGCTGCTCCTCTTTCCTAGTTGATTGTAGCTGGTCGGCTAAATTTAGTTGGGGGCAACGTCAATATTTGGCCTCCAACCAAATGGATGTCAAATTCCCTCGGCAGGCCAAATTTTGGCTTGGCGAATAAGGGCCATGAACCAAACATACCCTAAGACACCAGTTCTTTTTACCAGTTAGTTTTTTTTTTGCTACCCTGTATATAGAAGTGTGATGGTCTGGACTCTAGAAGAGCCCATTGCCCCATTGTAGTGGAAGGAAGCAAATCTACAAGATTCTTTTCTACATATGTTTCATTGATATTTGACTGCATATGGAGGTAGGTTTTTGTGTAGGTGTGCTCCTTTAGAGGGCAATTCTTGCTCTTGCTTTCATGTACTCTGGTATTTTAATGCTGTAAGTCTTAACTAGCCAAAACCTTTTCCATTAAAGAAAGGAAAAGTCTCCACTGCAGGCAGTTTTGTTCCCTTTTCTACCTACTATCGAACAACACTGTGTATGAGCCAATTTTCAACACTGATTAATTGTATGGACTGCGGACGGACTGACTGATGAAGTTAGGAGTTTAGTAGGCTTCTAGCTTGATAGTCAGGCATGAAGCTAGAAGTAAATTTATGGCAGTGCACACATTTTATACTACTTTAGCTACCTGAAATGGTAAAAATGAGTGCTTGCTAGTTGCTACTGGTAATAAAAATTCCAACACTGTGCCAGTGCACCACCTTTGTTTAAACCGGGTGTCTCCCCTGCTAATGGTTCTTCCAGCCTTTGGTTGCTTGCAACCTGTTTGGCCTATTTCACTAAATTTAAAATAAGTCATTCCCAGTACCAGGCATCATTTTGTTGCTAATTACAGGCTGATGCTTCTAATAGCGAGTTAGTAGGGATGTAAACGGTCGGGAACGGTCGGGAAAACGCCTTAACCATTCCTGTCCCTGCATTCTTTTGTTGGGAACGGGAGCGGGAATGGGAAGGCCGGACGGGAAAACGAATTCGATAACATGGGATATCGGGAACGGAATATTTCGATCAGGAACACGTCGATTACGATCGGGAATCGGTAACACAAAACGGGAACATCAACACATGTAACCACTTCAAAGAGTTAGCTTGACGCAACAATTCTAACCATGCATACAACAGTACATCACATCAGATAATTCAGGCAGGTCATAGATAAGAACATAAGATAATTCACACGTCAGGTCATCAGCACAATCTGCACATACTCATACTGCAAGAACAACTCAACACGGCAACACCAACTCAAATCCAAGATTCTCGAGTCCCAGACTTCCGGCAACCTGCAAAGTTCAGATTAAAATTTAAAAAAAAACATTCCACATGGATGACGAGCGGTCGGCGGAGGGGCAGGGCTGCCTTGGGGCGACTTGCGGGCGGCGGAGGATCCTGGCCGCTCGGGGGCAACCGGCCGACGGTGGAGGGACCCGGCCTGGGGTAGAGGATGGCGGTGACCAGCTGGCGGCGAAGGGTCTGGGACCGGCCGACGGCAGAAGGAGCATGGCCTCGCCTAGGGGCGAGCGGCTGGCGGAAGAAGGGCCTGACCCGGGGACGACCGGCGACCGGGGATGGCGGCAGCCGGCAGGCGGCTGTAAGATCGAGAGGAGATGGGGAAAGAGAGAGAGTCAGAGCGACGACGGCTTAGGGTTTGGCTGGGAGTTGCGGGCTCGAATGAAGTAGTCGTGGTTTTGTTGCAGAGCCCGCGTGGGCCGTGGGGAGTGGGCTGGCGGACTGGCGGGTGGAGAAGCAGGCTTCCGTGGGCTGGATTCAGTTATGGGCTGAAAGTGAGGTTTGCTGTTAACTAATACGGGAATACCGTCGGGATTTTCCTGCTCAAATACGGGAACCGCGAATACGGTCGGGAAACAGTCTCAACTGATCCCGTTCCTGCACCCGCCGGATTCCCGGATTTTTTTCCCGTTTTCCTGTTTTTCCTGCAAAAACAGTTCACGGTCGGCTTATATGGGATACGGTGTCGGTCGGTACGGGAATTTCCCGTTCCCGCTTACATCCCTACGAGTTAGCATGATACTGATCAGGATGTGTAGCCACCTTGTTCAGAACACGCTGGGTCTGTGATTTGTCTCTGAATCTCTGATGACTCTATTTTGCTAGTTATCAAGTTATCATTAGTGAATAGTCACTTTTATAATTGTTATAATATCTTGCCTCGGCCTACATATAATTAGTGTTTTGCATTGTTCAATATTCATTAACATAATCAGCTGTGGCCCTATCTTATTTTGCATAGTTTGTTAATTACTAAACTTTCAACACTGCATCCTTATCATTATACTGTGTTTTCAGTCGGACCTTGGGAGACGCTCCTTCAGCAATCACTTACTATGAAGAAAGTTCTGAGTTCCTCTCGAAACTGCCCACAAAAGATCTCGAGGTTGTATTCAGTTTTAGTATAAATTGTAGTAACATCCAATTATCATATACTGATTTAGCTGTTACATTCATCTGCAGTTGGTTCATACTCTCTCTGTTTCACTAAATAAAATTGGTGACCTTCGCTACTATGATGGGGACCTCCAATCTGCAAGAAACTATTATGCCCGTTCATTGGATGTTCGCAGAAATGCAGTAAAAGAACACTCCGCAGTGGCTTCCCAGGTACGTTGTGGGGATCTATACAATTCATAAACTGTTGGATGACTTGGGACCGGAACGCTGTTGTCTTGCATTGCGAATGTTTGATACTCATGGACATGCACACCATGGAAAAGTATAGTTTATTGTTCTTCTATGGAAATCGCTTTGGTTGTTGGGCCGTTGGGTGTTGGGGTGGTGTATGTGTTTGTGCTGCATCTCCAGCAGTTCCCCATTTCCCAATAGAAATACTGTATTGGTTGAGTTGGTAAAAATATAGTGCTCCAACAGACTCCCTTTACTTTCCCCTTCTCCCAATATTTATTGAGACAACCTGATAATTTGACCCAACTCTTCCTAAATAAAGGAGTTGTGACTCCCCAATATGGTAGTTGGATTGGGATGAGATTATTAGGAGACTGCAAAAGTAACTCTCCCATAACAATGAAATTGATATTGGGATATCACCATTAATTTGTTAGTGGGAAATATTTATTGGGGAACTGCTGGGGATGCTCTAACTAAGGATTTGTCATGGACCAGATTTGAGACTCGTGAGGGATGAAGGAATCCAGTGGTTGGTAAATAAACGCCGAACTGGACACTTGAGATTGGGTGCTGCCAATGATGCAAAGTCGCCCAAATCCAAGGTTCAGGGTAGAGGGTGGATTTTTCTGATATCTCTAGCTTTTTTTCATACACCCTGAAAATCTTTATAGATTGTTAGGCACTTTAATGCCTTAGCTGCTAACAAACTTGGTAATGGACCAAGGTTACTAACTGATCTCCATTTGTATGGGAACCGTAAATCCTGAAGATTCCTAATAAGATCAGATGCAGCTAAATGATCTGGCTAATCCTCAATTCTAACTAATTATTCCAATCACATATAGTTGTATACTGCTGCTGATATTTTGC
Organism: Cenchrus purpureus; assembly: GCA_022644695.1. NCBI lineage: Eukaryota > Viridiplantae > Streptophyta > Magnoliopsida > Poales > Poaceae > Cenchrus > Cenchrus purpureus. Next base: position 86,146,970 of record CP053459.1, read on the forward strand.
CACGAATACGTTGTTGTGCCTTCCTGCACGTTAGTGTGTTGTTCTGTGGTCCATGCTGCCGGCTAGCCGGCCTGCATAACAGCTAGTGAGAAGCATCATACTGCATTTGATCTTCTCTACATATTATTTAAGATTTAAGAACCCAAACAACAGGTAAATGCAGGGCTATTGAAAATTTTTGGAGTACCTCCAGAACAATCACATTTGTGAACAGAACTCACTTTGTGTACCTGTGTGATCAATAGTAAGTGCACGTAGATATCTAGTTCATCTATGCAATGCTGCAATGGAAGTGATGTGATAGGGAAGGGGAAAGAAGGAGCAGAAAAAGAATAATGGTCAAGATAGAGCTTACACTTACTGTACTTCTAGAGAAAATGGTAGCCTGTTGTGATTGGATAGAGGCAGGCTTTAGTACTTACGACGTATTCTTGAACCTATAGCCTAAATAAATCACTTGCAGTCAAGGTATGAAAACTGTTCTTCACTGTGGATGTTTGGTCAAAGCCTGTCCTTTCTAGGATTCAAATCTCAATCTTGGGTCAAGCTTTACTTAAATTTGAACATTATTCTTTGTGCTTTACATTTTATTTTATGGATCATGTTTTAGTTATTCACAAAACTTTCTTTTTGAAAATAGTTTGGTTTGAATAGGCAGGTTTGATTTTAGCTGTTGCATACTCCCTCCGTCCCAAAATGACTGTCGTTGTTGGTTTCTGTGTCACAAGTTTGACCGAGTTTGTAGAAAATATGTGCAACATTTAAATTATTAAAAAAATTTGTAAAAAAACTAGATTCAAATATCTATCTAATGATATTAATTTTGTAATATAAATATTAATATATTTTTATATATATTTAGTCAAAGTTGTTTCTCGAGAAGCGAAAACGACAATCATTTTGGGACGGAGGGAGTAATACAGATACATGACTCAGACCTTCAGAGTGTGGTTTGCTTCTAGGTATGTGTGGTTTTTAATTTGCAACTGTTGGATATAGGTCATTGATCTAGCAACTTCTCTTGCCAAAGTTGCGGATGTGAGAGAAATCTTGGGAACGAAAGCGCTGCAGTTGAGGGTTTTGAGGAAGCAATTCGATGCCTTGAGAAGTTGAAGCTGGATTCTGAACAAGCTAATCTTGAGCAAAAGGTAGCTATTATTTATCCTCGTTATTTCTCCTCTCACCCCTGTGCCAGTATCTGTTGTTCCACAGTAACCTTCACCTGTATTTTGTAGCGCCTCTCGGTTCTTGACTTCTTGCACAAGCAGTTGGCAGATAAGTAGGACTCATTCACCAACTACAGTTGTCTTTTCCTGGTAATGGTGTCCGGTTCCACTTTTTTTTGGTTCCTATGGAAGGAGTTGCACTAGAAACGGGCGATTAGGGCCTTTTATCACCACCTGGAACTTTGCCGCATCACAAAATAAGTACTCAAGTACTGTAAATGTATCATATGCATGCTTAGCGAGGAGAGTACTTTTGATCTGCGAATATGCGCCAGCAGCCTACAGCCCTCTGGTTAGTGGTTTGTCCTTGTCATAGCCTTGAATAGCGCGTAAGATGTAACTTGTGGGAAGTTCCATCTCGCTTTACCGTGTCATGTGTGAACGCTAATTCCGTTGTATATTGACAATAAAACAGGGAAATGTGCTAATGAAAGCATGGCCGTTGTTTGTTTGGGATTCCCAGGTCAAGCTGCCTGCATATTTTAGCTGCGTTTCTGGCAATCTGGATCAGGAGTCTAAAGTCAGAAAGAATTCGTGTCTTCATCAACCCATGAATTCCTTGTGAGAGACGGGTCTGACCGGTCGCCAGGTCCCTGAACGTTTTTTTAAAGTCTGTTCGGTAGGTATTTAAGGGCTTGTTGGTTTCCATGAGATTCAATCCGGATGGGAACGACAAATACTATAGAAAAAATCAATATATATACTACAGCGACCCGGATTTATTAAGGGTCAAGAATTAATTAACTCGTCATGATAAGTATAACAAGGAATGAAGAGCCGGAGTGATTCCACACCTCTTGACTAGTGGATTAATTCCGAGTCTCTTGATGTTCATATCATGAGTAAATTGGTTTCCGACCTGGAATAAATCTGGATTCCTTGCAGTAGCTATCATGATTTTCAGTTATATTTATCTATTCCGTTCGGAATTCAATCTGGTGGACACGAAAGCCCTAAAACGGTAGTTGATTTGTTACGAGAGAAAAACATTAAAAAAAGGTCGTAACATTGTATAAGTACTGCACCCCGTGCCTGAGTTTGTTGAGGATAATTCGCTTTTACCCCCCAGTTCTTGGGTTCGCAGTAGGCTGCTATCTTATGCTCGGGAGCGCACCTTTCTTCCGTATTTTCTGGACCAGCTTGTTTCATTGGCATCTTGCGAGAACTATACTGTTCTGGCGCACCACGTTCACCTCAAGAAGCAAAGGTAAAAAGTAGGATCACCGCTATCAGATAGTTGCGGCACTACAGTAGATAAGCACGCTTTGGATGGTGACTTGACGTTTCCAGTTGATGAAAGCTTTGGTGTAGTGCTTCTCTTTTTTTTTAGAATTACATAGTACAACGCAGACGCTCACAACACGTATGTACACTCACCCTTATTAATACACGCGACGCAGCACCCCTATGAAAGCACATCCGAGAAGACACGCAGAATCGAAAATTCCCAAAGTCACTATTGGCACCTGCCGTCGACCGCATCGCTACCATAACGCCAATAAATCCTGAAAAATTCGTAAAAGGTCGACACGGATTTAAAGCGCGATGGGTGGCGTCCCTGCTATGCTGTGGATAACTCTCAGATCGATGCTTTGTTCTAACTAACCAGGCTACCAGCTGCCGCGTGCACTTGTGGTAAAATCACGTGGTTCAAAGTTTCGAGTGGTGGTTTTCTTCCCACCCTGGTCGGTTTTACTACCTTTTTGTTTCAGCGGAATTTTGTGCCCATCTTTCTTCTTCCAGATAAAACAAAAATAGAATGTTCAGCAAATGAAATGGCACCTGCAGGCTTGACTAAACCCATGCCCATCAGATTATTTTTTTAGAGAAATATAATTAGTTCTGCGACCGGTTGAATAAATTTCTAGCTGCTCCGAGAGAACATGATGAAATCTGGTCTTACATCACCGTGCACATCTGCAGACGCGAGCAAGCGAGAAACCTGTGTGCAGCAGACTTGGACTGGACATTTGCCTCCTCTGAATCGAATAAAGTCCTCGAAAGACTTCACGCATTTCTTTAAGCTGTTCAAGTTCAACACACGCGTGCTCTTTATTGAAATGGAATCATCAGGCAACTCGCCGGTCACTCGTATGGAGGTAGCATGAGAGATGCCTTGCCTTTGTTTGGTTTCCAGGATCACATTGGATGTTTGGATCCTAGCACCTTAAAATGATCTATTTGAAAGCGCTGCCTCATGAAACAAAAGGCCTAGCAAAACGATGAGGATCGACACGTACTTTTGTTTCCTCCTAAAAAAAAATCGATTAGAGTTGCCTGATCTGTTCTAAAGTACCTTATAGGATTTAAAAAAAAAATAAAACTGAATCTTCTAAAATTACTACGCATTTCCCCGCTAGGCTAGTGATGAAAGCGGTACTACCATTATATTATATGTATGTCCGTCTGACCGGAAGAGTCCGACACTGAAATTGTAAAATCGTATATGAATCCAAGCATTCCATATCCGTACTCATATATACCGTATTTGTATATGAATATTCAAAGTTGGATTTCTAAGATCTGAATATGATGAATATCACTATTCGACACATCATGATCTATTCGCATCCGAATTCGATTTGAGAAAAAATTATCTGTATCTGCAGTATTCGCTCGTAATTGATCCTTTTCATCACAGTAAGGTTTTATGAAAACAAGTAAAACAAACATGTGCGGATATAAATTGACATAACCGATTTTCATGACAGACCAGGAGGGTGATTCATTAATCAGCACACGCTCACCATAGCTCTAGCCTTTTGGGTTCTTTTACGGTGGACCATACCACCTTATACCATTGTTGGAAAAGGACTAGTATGAAAGGATCCAACGGCTGAGATTAACTGTATACCACCACGACTTAAGCTGTGGTATAGGGTGTATGCATAGGTGGTATAGGGGTATTATTGGTAGGCATAAATGAAATATATGCATTTCAATTTTCTTTATTTCTCTCTAATACTCACTCTAATACAACACGCCGGCGGCCCGTTCATCTTCATTTCCCTATCCACTCGCATCTCCTTCTGGCAGCGGCGGCGTCCAGGTGCGGCCGCGGCCAGGTGCGGCCGTGCGGGAGGGCGCGGGCATATGCGTTTCTCGCGACCCCTGCGGCGAAGTGCGGGATAGCGCAGGGGGCAGGCTCCGTCGCGAGCTCGGCGGCGGTGCGGGCTAGGACTCCATGGCGACAAAAAAAAAAAAACGAATTGCGGCATCGCGAGCGCAGGTCACCATGCCAACAGGAAAAAAAAACTAAGGATTGAGTTAGAGTTAGTACAAGTTCAGTTTCAAAATTAATGATGGGAATGATGAAAACATGCCCTGATGATTCCGTTTCCTCAACAGAGTTGTGATGCAGAAATACAACTTTTGCATCCATGATTCCAAAGTAGTACAAGTTCAGAACTTTAATTCCAAAGCTAATCCTACATTATCACACTGGATAACTCAAGATCACAGCAACAAACTACTATGGTACAGCTAGCGCTTTTGTCCATTCCGCCGTTTACTGCATTCTGGAAGGCTCCGTTCCCGCGCAACGCCGTGGCTGCGTCTACCAAGACCGACCGCCGCTAGCTGAGCCTCCGCACTATCATGCGTGGGGCTTGGGCGCCAGGACAGCGGCGCCGCACTCCGGCTACTGGCGCGCTGGTGTCTATGGCCCCGCAACGCGCCTCCACCTCCGCCGCTGTCGCTTCGTACCTCCATCGCTGCAATCGGTCGTAACTTGAAAGCAGCGCGCGGCTGTTGCCGCGCGATTTGGATTTTTTATTTTTTGGCTTATGGAACCAGTGGATCACGTGTAGGATGGTATAAGTCATGTGTAATTGCAATTGTCGTTAAGGTAAAATGTTTGCTTTGTTTGGTCTGACAATGTTGGAATATCGACTGAAAATAGTTAGGCAATGGCGCTTTGTTAAAAAAGGTATTGGAACAAGTAACTGAACAAGATAACAATAATTAATGACATGTGAGAATGAACACAAACATAGATTTTTGAGGCAAGTATACACTGCAGATTAAAATTCCAGCAATTGTCATTGTTTGTGGTACATGACCAAACCGATTCCCAGAGACAATATTTGGAAGTACTAATTAAACATATATCATGTGGAGGCTAGGCTAATGACTTCTGGGGTGAGATCTGCATTTATAATTTATCACCTTGCAAGGCCAAGTAGAGATTTGGTCATCAGTTGAGATATAAATGAGTATTTGATAGTCGTAGCACATTCGAATTGATATAAGGAGATTAGTGGACTAGACCTGTTTATCTGAGCTGCTAGTTTCTTCATGCTCGTAGAAATCAACGGTCTCCTCATTATGTCCAGAGAAGCTCATGGGTTTCCAAAAGTGAGTAACAGCCTGACCTGTATTGTTATTGACATGAAGCTATTACATAGTTTTGAAAGTAAGTGTATACAACTGAAGGGATGATTTCATTTGTATCTTAGTACAGATACATAGTAATTACTAGGTTTTCAAAAAATTATGGAAAAGGGCCTAAGTTTAATAGATTAGATGTTTATAGTTACCTTGCAGTCAATACAAAAGATGTAGTTGTGGAGGATACGCATGTGACAAAAGATGAGTCCTTTCCAAAATTCCAAAGATCATAGTTGTGTAGGATATGCACATGACAAAAGATGAGGCCTTTCCAAAATTCCAAAAGCTTTTATATAAGCAATCTGCAGCATATACTTTTTCAAAAGGTTTGTTTGTACACAACAAAAGGTAGATCTGTAAAGAAACAATGGTATTATAAGGTGAATAGATTTATTGGTAAGTTTTAGCTTATTTAAAAGATGTATTTAATTGTTACCTTGTTGGTTGGTCTTTTCGTGGCGTAGTTTTTCAACCTTGGAGTGTCATCTTCAAGTTCCTGTTGTAGATAGCAAATATGTTTTTTTAAATTTGAAGTATATATTTAAAGTGATAGGTTTTCAGATGTATACATATAAAAATATTTGTACCTCTTTGTTGTCACCAGACTGCGGATCAAGGTCCATGTTTTCTGTTTCTCTGATGGGTTGCAGAACCTGATGTCATGTTGAAAATATATAAGGGTAGATGATAAATTGATGCAGATAGAACAAAAATTCTTGAAATGTGAATGTATTAGATCTGTACCTGATGCTCAATCTTTTTGGATCCTATAGGAACAAGTAGTGGTAAATTTTCATATGTTGCCGATGTACTTAAGCTGGACCCAATTGATAACACTTGACATGATTGAAGCTTAGGAAAGAATGCTTCTTTTCCAAATTTCTCTTTGATGAGGACAACTTCAAATGAAGGTTCAGGTGCATCTATGCTTTTGTACAAGACTTTGACTATAAAAGTGAATTTATGTCCTACATACGCGAGCACTTCGGGAGGAGTCAGCATAAAGTCACATTGCTTTCGGAGAATCTCTGCATTTTTGCCAAGTAATTCTGTTCCTCGCTTGTCAAAAACTATGAACTCAAGAGTGTATGTTCCATCAGTTGCTGTGAATGGTATTTTGTACCTGAAAGATGTGATGTACAATGTACTTATGTCTTATTGGTTATGTAATTAAATTTTGCTATTTTTTCAAATGGGAAAATATTAGTTTCTTACTTCCAGTTAAATCTAGTATTTGTGAAACCTTCTTTGGTGCATGTAAATGCATTATCTTGAAGCCTCACGTTGTGGTTATCAACTGTGCAAGCACGGTAGCACCATGGTTTTTTTCCTCACTCGATTGTAACAGTGCACTCATATTTCTTATCCTGCAGTTTTCATTATTTCAAAGCATAGTTATTGATTGAATTTCATTAATTAGAGACTAAGATATACTTGCATAGCAGAAAAAATGGATACACCTTTTCAGTGAAGGGATCTATATCTTTGAGTTGTAACAGTGTCTTCTTCTCAAAACTTTGCTTGGTCTCATCCTCATTTTGCAAGAAGAGCTCCTGAATTGGCTGAGTTGTTGCTGGAAGACTGCAGTTGGTAAATCAGCAAACAAGTATTTAAATTAGAAACCTTTCATATGTGTGAAATATATAAGATATTTGTAGTACAGTTATTGTCAAATGTGTACCTTTTTTGGAAATCTTTGATCTCAGGAATGTCATTTTCATTGATATACCAACGACATGCTGATGTAGCACTCAAGAATTGTAGATCTTTTTTATATATTTTCATCAAAGTGCCGACAAAGATTGCTATGACATGATGTTGTTGCCCAACTCGTAGTACTTCATCTCCATCAAATTCTAAAGCTCTTTTGCCAGCAAGTGATACATCGACAATATTTCCACTGCAGTAAAAGTATAGTATTATTCGGTAGTAATTATTGATCGTGAATTTTTTTGCATTGCTTTAGCACTGTATTTGTAAATGAAAAAGGTAATGTAGGAGAACTTTAGTATGCAGCTTAGAATGAAATGTATGTCGACTGATTTAGCTGATTAATCATAGAATAAAAGATTGGTGACTCTGTATGGTATGAATGACTTGGCATGTCAATAAAACATTGGACTGTTTGATCTTCAGTTGACTGAAAAGTTTAAACAAAATGCCACCAGAAATATGCAGTAATATATAATGTAGCAGTTATAATTAATAGTACCTCAGGTCTTGAAGCCTTACTATTCTTCTTTTTATTATATCTCCAGAGGATGAATAAACATTTGCTGCATTTGAAACAGCGACAATCTTTCCAATGACGTCTGCAGCATAAAACTAATTAGTTATTTAGATAATTCGAAAACACCAATGCAAAATAAATACTTTTAGCTTGTGAGGAAAAGTATCATACCTAGGAATTTTTCTTTGCTGCTCAAGTATTGAGGCAGACTAGTGAAATGAGTCAGTGAGAATGTGTACTTTGGAAAGTTTTCAGGATAATTGTTTGCCTCCTTGATGAGTGTAAACTTATTTAATCTAATCATGTAAGGGTGGTCAACAACCTTGTAGTATTGTTTGGCTCTCTCTACTGTTATTTTTGTCATGTAGACTATCTTGCCTTCTTCAAGATGAGGTTTGCAAGCAGGGATAGCATTTGGTGGGATTTCAGCATAAATTGCATTACCCTTTTCCAGTAAGAAAAATAGATGATTAGTATTCTCAAAGTATTTGATCTCAGGTGATAGAACTTGTGTATGCATACCTTTTCATCAATCAGAACAAGGTCAACATGCTTGATATCATTTTTTTCATCGGCACCAGTGTGTTCCCACATTCTTGATACACGTACATGGATCACATAGTTCAGTCCTTTTGGTTGAAGCTCAGATAGTAGAACAAGATTTCCTTGCATCTGCAATACAAAATAAAATATGGAATGAAGTCAAACCATTTCTATTATTTCTTTGTATACAATGTTAGTAGTGGTCGCTCCATGTACCATCTTGATTTTCTATTAATATTTTGAGGCCATTCCTATTTGTAACTCTAGAAACTGCAACATATAGTTGACCATGTGTAAAAACTGGTTTTCTTAAGTATATTCCGACCCTTGACAAAGTTTGACCTTGACTCTTGTTTATAGTCATGCAATAACAAACTTTATAGGAAATTGTCACGACATAAAGTAAATGGCCAGCGATTACCACGTGTTGTAAGGTTTATTCTAGGTATGTATGTTACTTCTCCTATGTGTGTACCAGTTATGATAACAGCTTGAATAACATTATCGGCTAAATTTGTGATTATCAATCTTGTACCATTGCAAAGGCCTAAGCTTTGATTAAGATTTCTTAGTAACATTATCGGTGTTCCAATCTTCAGCTTTAATTTATGAGAGGGAAAATTATTTGCATTCAATGTGTTTAAATATTCAACAGATATAATATGTCAAGATCATTACAAGTATCAGCACAGTTTGATATAGTGTCGGCACTTAAATATTCTCTCTCTACATTTGGTAATAAGCTTAGTATGTAATCATTTATTTCATCAACAATATCATTTGTAGTTGATAGGATAGCTCTTTCCTTAAGGTATTCTGCATCATTATACTTGTTTCCAAAATCTGGAAATACAAACTGAACTAAGCTATCTATCTTGTTTCCTGTTGTGTATAGTAACAAATCTTCTGGTATTTCAACTACACAACTATCTTTGTCGTTCTCTTCATCGTGTGCGGCATTGTATTTAGTTCGACCATATCCAATTTCTAGTATCCAATTGCTAAATCTATCTAATTCTTCATACTCAAATCTATTTGGTTGTACTTTTTGTAAGCGCATGTTCCTATGTAGTGTTAATATCTTTACATCATTCCAGAGATATGATTTAAATATTGAAGCATTTATAATTTGTGTTTTTGATGCATTTTCTATAACTGGAAGAATTTGCTTAGGATCTCCACCTAGGACTACAACTTTTCCTCCAAACGGTATCTTAGATGCTTTCATGTCTACTTCTGAAATTACATCTTTTAATGATCTATCTAGTGCCTCAAAACATTGTCGATTTGTCATTATTGCTTCATCCCATATAATCAAGTCAGTTTGCATGAGTAGCTCAGCCAAATTTGTTCCTCTTTTTATATCACAGAAAGATAATTCATCAATGTCTAGTGGAATCCTAAATCTTGAATGAGCTGTTCTTCCATTTGGAAGAAGTAGTGAGGCTACACCTGATGATGCAACTGTTAGTACTATTTTGCATCTTGCACGTAAGTATGATATAATTGCATTCCATAAAAATGTTTTTCCAGTTCCTCCATGACCACATATGAAGAAAAAGTTTGGTTTGTTACTTAATACACTATCTATTACCTCATGGAAAGCATGTCTTTGTTCGTCATTTAACTGTAGGTACATTTTATTAGCTTGTAGTTCTAGGTTATCTGTATCATAGCTTAGTTCCTCATCTATGAAATGGTTGTGTTTTTCTTTCAAACATCGTGTGGTTCTTTGAGGCAGGTTATAATTATTAATGCTCATGCCATTTCTGCTAAAAATTTCTTTAAGTTCTAGGAGGAGTAGATCTTGTAATTCTATATCGTTGGAAAGTATTTTATTGGATAGTGCTTCATAATTATTTGTTTTCAATATCATCAACCATTTTCTCCAATTTATATCATAGAATTTTCGTACATCTTGCAAATTGCAAAATACAAGCATAGTTACAAATAGGTATCTTAGTTGTGATGTTGTTGCCCAGCTCACAGCTTCATCAAAAGTTTTATACCATTCATTGTCTTCACTTAGTAAACCCCTTGTACAAGCTTCTTTAAAAGTTTGGTACAGTACCATTGTATGTTCTGATGTCTTCATAACTTGTTGCTCCTTTAACTATCATGAGTAGCATACGAAGGTAGAAGCGTTCACCTTCGGTTTGCATAATATAAACGTCAATCTTAAAACCATGTTTTCTTTTGACCCATGTTTTATTTGTTTTGTCCCGTCCATTTTGACGGAAAATCACAATATGTAAGGTCTCTAACTTCTTGACTATTTTATTGGCTTCAAACCATTGTGTAAGCTTTGTTTTTGATTTTAGGATCACTAATAATAGCTTTTAGCTTGGTGTTTCTCTGTAGTGTTACTATGTTCATAAGAGGTAGATGAACGAAGTCTTTCTCTTGGTGGCCAATGATAGTGTATATCAAATCCGAGTAACCTCAAATTGCATTACGTTCAAATATATCTCATTCTAAATATTCTTTTATTTCGTCTATTTCCTTGGTTGTATCATTTGTTGGTGGATCAACATTTTTTGATACGTTCAAATATTGCTTTTTGCTTTATCAGTACTTTGTTTACGTATTTGCACAAGTATTTTATTAATTTACTTTTGTTTACATACTCAACATTAATATGAGCTTGGTACTTTTTTAGAAGCTGCAAATTATGAGGTACAACCCATCTATTGTCCAAGTTATTATTATCTCTACGTATGTAAATACTAGTATCTCTTCTACGATATTGTGTAAAGCCATTTTCAGTAAAATTAGTATCATTCTGGAATGGCTTGGGAAAAAACTTTGAGCACCTTCCTTTTTTCATGCATGGGCAATTTTCATTTAATATTCCACAAGGACCGTGCATCATATGTTCTGATATAAGAATGTATCCTAAAGGATCGTCAGATGGATGAGGTATCTCTGCTGATATCCACTTATCTATCATTTCAGGTGTTATTTCGTTTTCATTTTTATCTGGCCAGACTAAGATACGTACATGTGGTAGGCCTCTTTTTTGGAATTCTATGGAGTATAGAAGAGCCAATGTTGGACCAAAAATTGTACCAGAGCGAATGTCCTCAAGTAATTGTTCCAATTTTATGTGGAATACACGTACTATAATGTCAGGTCTATCATTTGGTTGTTCACCTTCTAGAATAGTTAACATTATTTCAGGCCATTTTGGATTACAAGTAAATGTTATGAATAGATCAGGTGGTCCATATACACGACATATAGCAATACCATCATGATAATTTTGTATTATGTAACGTCTTGAGCCAACGTGACTTGATGACAATAGGACCCGTTTTCCAATTTGGTTTCCTTCATTTAATCCTTTTTCTGACATCAAACACACCTTGAAGATATTCTCTTAATTTATCTTGGTTTCTAGCTATATACCCAAGCCTATCTTCATCCTCCATTGCACGAGCATCTACAATAGCTTGTTTTGACAATCTACCATAACATAAATATGGATTTGGTTGATTAGGCCGGAAATGCATATGATATTTGTAAAATTCATGTAAAGTTATTGTATTTCTTTTCCTTTTTCTTTCGGTTTCATCTGTAGTTGTATAATATGGTATACCTAGTTGGAATCCTCTTTCACCATATGGAAATAATAATGGATATTGTAGAGGCATATAAGCTGGATGAAATATTGATATACGTTGTAATCCTTTTTGTTTACTACTGATTATAATATCTCTCTTGTATTGTTCGAGATTTATATCACCGACTATAAGGATTGCTAGGTCTTCACTATGTGGCATTTCATATTGAATTGGATCTCCTTTGTTAGCTCCTATTATCTAATGCTAATATCAATACCATTGTGTTTTTCAAGAAGATCTCGAGCATGACGAAATTTTTTAACTAACAGATTGTTGTTGTCAAGCATTTCCTTAAGCTTGTTGATTATTTCTACGTTTAAATCACTTTCACCAGGTTCTTCTTTTTGTAGTGCTCGGATTCTATTTTGAATTTCATTTTTTGTATCAAATATATATAGTTCTGCAAATTTTGGAATTTGGCTGGGCAAAGGTAGTAAAGATCCTATTCGATGATGTACTTGTCCATTGATGCGAAACACATATGGACCTCCACCACTATTAATTTCTTTGTCGATATTCCCACCCATTGATGTGAATGCAAATAGGCTATTATATTGTCTTATTTTTGCAAGAAAATGCTTTGATATCGGTTCATGTTTATTGTTTATTAGTCTAAATAAAAATTCAGGTGGTTCTTTAAAAGGTGGTATTTTGATTTGACCATGTTTGCAACAATTAGAGTAGATTATTTGTTTCTTTTTTCTTGAATCATCAATATTTCTTTCATCAAACCAAAAGAATGCGTTGCAATGTTTACAAATATATTCGGGCTTTCCTATATATGATCTTTTCTCATATGTTTCTTTTAGATATTGAATATAATCTATGAAACCATACCATGATTCAATGATAAGTAAGCATGAGTACATATATTTATACATTGTTGTTTTGAATTTTTCCGAGTGTGCAAATATCTAATCTCTTTCTTTATTGTTCTTTGACATTTTATTTATTCTATTTATCCTTTGTTTTCCTCGATATTGTTATCCAAGATATCGGGTTTTATTTTTAAAGGTGTACATAGTTGATAATAATAGAAGTAAAAACATAAGAAAGTTAGATGGTTACATATAATGTATTTAATTCATTAAAAATACTAGGGTACACATCCATAAATAACAATGTAAAAATGGGAAAGGGGAAATTTGAAAACGAGAGCAAATACAGCAACTGTGTTTTAACCGATATTTAATTGAAGTTAATAGACGTCAATAGCTCACAAGTGCTTTAAATAGTCTTTAAATGTATGTTTTCTAACACACATTGTAAATTAATATATTTAGGAGATCCTTTTCTGAAAAAAGCAGAATATGTTGGAAGTTCATTGTGGGAATGATATTTACCTCTTAATCCACTTTTGATCCCTTATATTATATTTGTCCGGAGATTGTGTTACTGCACGAAAATGATGAATACATCATCAGTACATTTATAAGTATGTTTCCATATGATATTTTCTGGTTGTAGATAGCTACTTATGCAAGGTAAGAAAATCAATTGTTGTTAATTCACAAGTACGTTCATAAATCAGAATATGGTGGATGTAGAATTCAAGTGAGCTGTTTGAAGTACGTTTCATATGACTTTTTTTTCTGGTTGTAGATAGATACTAATACAAGGCGAGAAAATCAATTGTTGTTAATGCAAGGCGAGAAAATGTTTCGGTCCGCGTGGTTGCCAGTGACGACAGTGGACTGCACTGTGGTCAGAGAGGTGTTCGGCCGCACCCGCCGGTGGGTCAAGCCTTACAGTGGTCAGCTCGTTGACACCGGGCCACGCGTGCAGGCCGCCGGTGGGTCAAGCCTTATAGTGGTCAGCTCGTTGACACCGGGCCACGCGTGCAGGCAGCTCAGCAAAGCACGCACGCAGGGTGCGGACGCTGGTGTTGATTTGGCGGAGGATAGCTTTGGAGACGGCATCTTGCCTGCCGGAGAGCTGCGCCAGGCTCGCGCGGTCCCAGGGCTAGTTCTGCGTGGTCGCCAAGCGCACAGGTCTGACTGCAGCGGCGCCGGGGATGGCTGGGAATGCACAGATACATATCTAAGACAGAATGGCGGCCGTCAGACCCGCGCAGCCAAATCTGTCCGTCCCATTCACCCCAAATGCAGTCGCTGCAGGAGACCCAAACCGTTTCCACCTCGGCCCCGGCACGGCGCGGGACGAGGAGCTCCGCTCATCTGACGCCCACCTACGCCGCCTTGAGCTCAAGCCGGAGCCCACCCTCGCGCGTTGGGGCCATGGCGGCGGCGTTTTTTGAAGCGCACGCGAGGATGCGAAGCTTTTTTTTTTGGGCGTGGGGTCGCAGCCGGAGACAGTCAACGGCGAGCGAGGCGGCGTGGGCGGCACAGATGGGGTCGAGCTCGGGAGGTAGAGGCTGGGCCACACTGCTCGCACCGACGACCGGCACTGGAGGCGGCCGATGCAGGGGACCAAGGAGGAAGATTACAACGAAGCTGATGCGTTTGAAGGGTGCGAGATTTACCTGTTTTTGTCGTCGATTTCTTGTTGGCTGCACAGGACGGATCTTGGAACCCTAACTGCTGCTTTTTTTTTCTCGTCGGTGGAAGGGATGCGAACTCGGGAGAAGCCGAGGAGTCCGTTGTTTTATTTCTTTCCCCCTCGCGTGAGTTCTGTTGTTTCTCCCGGGCTTGTTAGATGGGCCTCGGTCCTTCTAGATAACTTGTGAATGTAAACGTATATTAAAAAAGCAAATGATGTGCCTGTGTGTAATCTTGAGTCGTTGAAGCTGAATCCAACGGTGCTTGTAATACAATTGACGTGGCCCTATCTGGTGCTTTCTTTTGGTTGTGCTTTTAAATGGTAGAGATCCCGTGCAGCGCCGGCAGCCACGATTCCGCGTCGTGCCTCCAGCGCCGGCTCTTTACGCGACCCCGTCCAATGCCACCAGGGCCGGCCCATGCCGGGCGAGCAGAGCAGGCAAGCTCGGGCAGCAGCCCGTCATGCGCTCAGGTGGCCTCGCGACGCGCGTGATGCGTTGCGCCTCTAGCGTCGCCACCAGAGGCAACCCCTTGCAACACCGTGAGGGCCGACCCACACCAGTGCGAGCAGAGCAGGCCTGCGCAGCCGACGCAGGTCCGCCGCGGCACGACTTGGACATCAGCTTGTCGAGCGCCCAGTATTACGGGACAGCCACGAACGGCGGCGGCACGGCGAATTGGGGAACGGCGGCGGTGGCGAATCGGGGGAACGACAGGGAAGCGCGGGGTGGGACGGCGGGGTCACGGAATGGAGGCTGGTTGGGGCCGGCGGGTGAAGAGGTTACCATTATTATTAAATTTGTAACAATTACCTACGCATTTTTACTAAAAATAGATACATATTCATACCACCACTTGGTGGTGGGGTCCACCGTAAAAGAGCTCTAACTTTTTATCCGTGCCACCCGAATTCGAGTCCTCTTCTATTCCCTTGAATTTTAGATGCCCCTCCTTAAGAAAAGAACAATGTGCGATGGCTTAGCTTATTCCTCGGTACTCCTTGGAGGCTTAAAATTCGTCACGTGCGTCCATTACCAGCTTCCGGCTCGCTTTAGCCTGAAGGCGATGTGCGAGTGATAAAGCGTCCATCCATCTGTCAGTCGTCGTACATGCATATCAGCATATCACCAAACCGTACCAAGCAGGCACGTTACACTTGCTCGATTTGCATTGACTGGCAGTGTGAGATCATCATCGCCTGGATGTTGCTTGCCACCGCGTCCAAGCTACTAGTACTGGCCGGTAATGGTATGCACACGTACATGCCTACTGGCCTGACTCAAAAGAACACACGGATTAGAAAACTGTCTCCGGCTGGTTTTGACGACAGATCAGCGATGTTTTCGGTGAACGATAATCCCTCTTCTCTGATAAGGTTGAGAAAAACGACAGAGCAGAGATTTTGGTAAATCGTGTCGAATCCAAGGTAAATTATTTATACGTGCGGCCACGGTGGCATATGCTTACGGGGAAAGCTTGCTACGATGGACTGATGATAGGTTGATGGAATTCGAGCTTGGATTCTTCTTCTTCGCCCTTTCGCCATCTCGGCTGTCCGCCATGATCGGTTTGTTACGCGTGCCTATCTAGGTGACAAATGGCAAGCGCCACGTGTGAAGGCCACGACTCGCCATGTGGCGCCCTCTTAGAAATTGAACCGTGTGAGAGAACAGACTGGATAAGTAAATCCAATGAAACAACAATATATCTACTCGTCGCTTAAATATATGTCATTTATGACAAGTTAGTTAATTTAAAAATAAACTAATGTGCTTGCTTGTCATAAACGACATATATTTAAGAACGGAGGGAGTAGGTAGTACCATTTAGCATAGAAGAGGTGGTTGAGATGAGTTAAGCGTTAGACATTAAAATCGACCTTCAAAGGCAACTCGAGCAGCCTTTGAGAGCCAAAAGTAACTTTTTTAAAAAAAGTTTATTGAGGCATAATTTCTGAAATTTGAAAAACTAGAGAATGCCTTTAGACAACTCTGAAAGATTTTTATTTGCACATATATAGTTATTCATAAGGAACCTAGTCACAATCTAATTAAATTAGTTTGGCATTGGATTAATAAGGTCTAGATCGACATAATGATAATGCCTTAGTTTAGTTTGAAATACTAATATACTATCTCGTTTGCTTTCCCGCATTTCACTTACAAAGATATATTTATGAACCCAGTGGCGGAGCCAGTATTTGAAAGTTGGGTATTCCCGTCTAAAAAAACTTAGTAGTAATTAAATAAAATTCCAATAATAGAACAAATAAAGGTAAAAATTATTGAACTTTAAAGTAATCATGAAAAAGTTACAAAATACATAAATGAAATTACGTACTAGTAGCTCTAACTTTCTATTTCAATTCCTTCGTTCATATAGCTTGAAAGAGCAGTTTTAACTTTGTGTTTGTCCGTGACTTGGAGGTGGCTTACACAAAGGACGTACAATCTAATAACGATACGCTAGGAATGACTAGGTCGTCGAAAGGACGTACAATCTAATAACTAGGTCGTCGAATGTGCTGAAGTGATGCAGGAGCCCAAATCCTGGTGTCTCAACGCTTCTCAACCTCATTGGCCTTTGTATCCGGCGTGAGAAATCAAGATTTAAGCCCAACATAATATGTGTATGTGTATAAAGTCTAAATACACTTGTTTTCTTGTAAAAATAGTTGGGTATTTGTTGACACCGGATTTTGACCGAATCCAGAGTCAAAAGGATACCAGCTTGATGGAAGCACGAAAGGAGTTGTGATTGACGGAAGCCGATGGTTCTGCAAGCAATGATGCACGAAGTTGCATGGATATACATAGGGACTGGTACTGTATACGTAAAAGAAGGGATTATGGCCGGATTGATTAAAGGATTCAGAGCAATTGGCAGAAGCTGGACTTCCACAAGGAACGATCAGCTGCGAGCATATTAGCAAGAGAAGACCAAAGTAATGTCAGAAAGGAAAAGCTAGTACTTGTATGCAGAGGTCAAGGAAATCTATTTTGGAATAATCGGCAAGGGCAATCGGCTGGAAGGGTCACGTGCATGGCAATTAAATAAAGAAGAAAGGATCGGCAGGGAGAATCGGCAAGGACCTTTACCAGAGCATCGGCCAGTGGCAAAAGCTGGCTAGCAGTAACGAGGATGGCTAGACAGATGAATCGGCCGATGGGCACATGCAAATATGGACTGCGTGTAATTGATTGGCAAGAAAAGATTATTTAAAGAAGATGAGACGGACCGTCCCGTGAAGGCATCACGCACGTGCATAAGCAATTAAAATAAAGAAAGGATAAGTATTGGAAGGAATAAGCTCATACGTGCAAAGGAAAGGAAATTAAAGAAAGAACAGGAAGGTTACGTAGTGCTATTTTTCCTTTGCATGTATCAAGGAGCAGTCCAGTTATCTACACTTGCAGGTACGAACGGAGAAGAGCTTAATTAGCAAGGACTCTACAAAGAAAGGGAATTAGAGTCCATGTATCTTAGTATTTCCTTTTATCTAGATATCTTGTATTAGGGAAGTCTTGTGAGTCATAGTCCTAGCTAGTCGAGTCATGGGTTCGGAGTATAAATATGTACCCAGTCATTATAAAATTATCACACGATCAATATGAAAACCGCCTCGCACCCCTTTACCAATTATTGCATCTACTTTCGCATCTACTTTCATCTACTTTTCTACGACTTCGCCGTACCTTTCTTCTTTTCACGAGTTCTCGAACTGCCGGGCTGCATCGCCTCGATCTCCGGCTTCTTTGGTGAGTTCGCTTTATCAATAATATCTAGACTTTAACCTCCGCGTATCGTGTGGTTTCATCTAGATTTATTCACCAGTTATCGATATCAGCTAGATTAGCAAGTTTTATCCTAATTCTTGTTACTTTAGCTTTTATCACATTTATCCAACTCGAGTTCAGGTTTTATCGGCTCTTACTGCATTATTATATTTTAATAATCATACATAGCCGATTAAGATCTGTTTCAGTGTTGCCCCGTAGATTTGTCGAGATTACGTTCTAGTGATCCTTACAGATCTGCACATACGTCGGCTGACTTAGCCGATTGGAATAATTTGTATCGGACCTCTAGCCGATACACCAGCGGGAACGATTCGGCAATCCGGCCGATTCGCTTATTTTTCATTGTCAATCAACAGGTCAGATTGGCTGGCACGCCTCGCTACAGACCGGGGTGTCACGTGTGCTGCGCGCGGAGGTGACGTCCTATTTTCGCGCGTCAAGTATTCCCGGAATACATGGGCATTCACGTAGCTCTGCCCATGTATGAACCAAATATTCCTGCACAAGTGAGAATGATATTTTTTTCAGTTTTAAATCCAGTTATGAAATTTGAAAATTTTAGACATCTGACCACATCACCTCTTGATCAAGGTCTTGTCACATTCCCGTCAACCCCACGTCACCATAAACCACACGCTCTAAATTGAGCCAATAATGTTGCTAAACACTGAAAAATTATTAGTTTGAAAAACATGAGCACTTTTGCTGAGTTTTTTCTATTCGATACCTTTTATGTTAGACTTATTCTATATTTATTTGATTTCTCCCGGATTGCCATCCTTACGGTGTGTTTAGTTGCTTCTTGCTTGCAACACTTTCAACACTGATTAGAAATGTTAAACATAGACTAATTATAAAACTAATTACATGGATGGATGAGAAATCACGAGGTGAATCCATTAAGTCTAATTAATCCGTCATTAAAGATTATTTATTGTAGCACGACATTGTCTAATCATATTATAATTAGGCTCATTAGATTTGTCTTGCAATTTGAGCCGGGGTTTTGGAGAATAGGTTTTGTCATTACTTCATGTTTAATACTTCTAATTAGTGTCGTTGGTTTCGATGTGACGGGTGAAAATTGTTAGTATGGGAACTAAAAAGACTCTTACTGTACAATGTCCCATTATCCATAATGGTTAGACTTATGCGAATTGGCATGTAGTCCAATGGTAGAGTGGGACGCTACACATCAGAGTTCAAATCCTGGTGCTCGCACCATTTCCTGAGATTTTCCCAGGATTTACCGGCGTTGTGTGTTAAGTGGTAAGCGGCGTTCCCGTCGACAACGAGAGGTCAATGGTGACTTCGGGAATCTTCAGATCTACCAGATGCTCAGTCCTTTGAAGGTGCTCAGAGATAGAGTTTGCGTACGTATATTCATAGGAGTGAGTGTGCGTGCATGTTATAAGCATATGCGTTGTATTGTGTTATTTAAAAAATGGTCAGACTTATGGTCCTTATTACTGTGGCCTAACTTGTGTGGTTCACCAAAATTTTTGATTTGGACGTCAACCTAGGGCGCGTTCGGCCTCACCGGGTAGCCGCCTGCGGGTGCAACCGCCTTGTTCGTGCTGGGCGGCTCTCGAGCCAGGCTGAAGGCGTGCAAAATTGGTCCGCCAGCCTGCATCCCAGGAAACGCCCGAGGTGGTCGTTCCTCGCGGTGCAGGCCCGAGCGCCTGGTTCACCTCACCCCGGTGCTCTACCTCGCCTACCGCTTTGTCTCCGCGCGCCGCGTCGCGGCGCTGGAAACTTCTCCGAGGGCCGCGTGCTCCGCCCTCCACCACCTTACCGTCGACATTCCCGGCCACTAGGTCCCCCCTTGCCCCACCCCTTCTTTCTACCCGCTCCCGGACTCGTCCCCGCCCATGGTGCTCGCGACTTCCCACTCCCACCGCTCGATGGCTCCTCCACCGTCCCCCGTGCCTCCCCGGCCTGGCGCCCACCTCTGCGGCTCGTGGCTCATGGATTCTCCATGCCGGAGGGTGGAGAGGACAAAGCTCGAGCTCCAAGCATCAATGGCGGATGAGAATTTAATTCCCCATGGTAGGGCCATGGAAACGGGCAGCGAGTGGTTCAAGATGAAGGTCTGGAGATGGGCGAGCCGTGCGCAGCGGCGATTTGACTTTTGTGGAGAAACGATGACAAATTTAGAGAAGATTGAGGATGAAAGTTGGGAGGCATCAATGGCGAATAGAATTCCACAGTGCAGACGAAGAAGTGAAGATCATGCAGCGGCGCGGCGGTGTCTGTATGCGCGCAGCGTGTGGCGTGCGACATGCGGCATGTCGCGGCGGCGGCGGCGTCCAGCGATCTCGCGGCTGCCGCGCCGCGCAAGCGGCGGCGGTGATGGCGTCGCGTCCCACCAGCTCAACTCTTGCGGAGGCACGGCCGCCGCCACGCGCGGAGGAGGAGGCCAGCAGGCGGCGGAGGAGCGGCGCCGCCGCGCGAGAGGAAGGAAGGAGGAGGCGAGGTAGAAGAGGGCGGGTAAGCCTACCCTAGACCATGTGCAAGGTAAACGGATCATTTCATGCAGCCCAACAAACATCTTCTTGGCCCAAGAGATGCAATTTCACCAATCAAAGAATCTGCACCTAGCGAGCCCGGCCCATCCGGCTCCCGCCGCTCGGCTGGCGGCCGGGCTCGGCCACAACGCGCCCCTAGTGTCTCTACGTGTGCATGGGCCTTGTTTAGTTGTTGGAAAAATTTGTCTTTTCAACGTTTGAACTCAGAGCACTGTAGCACGTTTCGTTTGTTTGTGGTAATATTATCCTACCATGGCCTAACTAGGCTCAAAAGATTCGTGTCGCGAAGTACATCAAAACTGTGTAATTAGTTATTTTTTACCTATATTTAATACTCTAAACATATGTCTTTTAGCGTATTTAATGTGATGTGATGGAAAGAGAGTGAAGAAAACGTTAGAAACTTTAGCAAACTAAGGCCCTGGTCGATGCACGTACGCATAGGTGTGCGTGCAGTGTGCCTGAATAGTCGGTGGGACTTTTTGGGACGACGACATCCATGAACGGTTGCAGCAAATTGAAAGGTTGCAAGATGTGGATAGCTACGCACACACCTAGCAAAGGACATCTAAGAAGAGACGTCGCCGCCCTTCTTGGTGCATGTGTGCACGTGTGATAATCATTGAAATGAGCTGGGCCCCTTGGTATCATACTTAAAAAGTCAACGTAGTGGTTGTAGCAGTATTATTCTCATACTCCCTCCGGTGTAGTAAAAGAAGTCATTTTGGACAAGGTTTGAGTCAAATATTAGAAATATAAATGATGAATAACTTTTATGTCGTTGAGTTTAGAAATGTGAAAATCATATCAATAAATATTTTGAAAATTCTTTTCATAAAAGTACACATATATAACTTTTCAATAAATATTTTTATAAAAGGAGAAGTCAAAGTTGTGTTTTGGAGATCGTGTCTGTCCTAAACGACTTCTTTTACCAAACCAGAGAGAGTATGTCACATTGCTGAGAAGGTAGATATATATGCACCTGCCAAATTTTTCTGAAAACGTTTTGGACCATGGATGATCATTGATCAGTTACTCGTTGTTCATGCTTGATGATTGACTGGAAATGTGCCCAAAACATCTCTCTTATGGTTACTGTTGCCAGTCGTGCTCCCTCCATAAAAAAAAGTCACTCCAGGAATTTTACGTATATACAAAGAAAAATTACCTAGCTACCCCGGCCCCAATTAGTGCTATATATAGGAGTATGCGTCATCATGCAAATAATTATGTATTAATTTATCTAGCATTATTCAGGCAACATTTTTCTGAATCGTATCATGCAAGCAATTATATGCATACCAGTTTATGTATTCATATGTAGGGCCATTCGAGTCGATGCAATCGCAGCGCTTTAATAGTTTATTTCTTGACCCATCAGACGATGAATCATTAGGTAATCTATGCACGCATATTCTTGTGGAGTGTGAGTGGAAGAAAACCTTGTGTGCAAAGTCTCCAGCGACTTTGGACTAGATAGCTATAGGTAGATCGATGGAGTGTTCGTTTAAGACGCAAACTGATTAATTATTACTAGTACGTTGTGTACTAGCAAATGACACCAGGAAAAAAACAGAGGTAACGTAAGATAAAAAGCAATGCTAATTTGGGGAATCCAAAGGAACACCATAGTCTTTTTAGGCAATGCCATATAGTGGCCAAACATCTCAATGTTGTCATTATATATTGTTTTCTCTTCTTCCCCAACTAGATCTTTCTCCCCATCTCAAATCTTCAATAATTTCCAAGGAATTTGTCTAAAGTAACCGGGAGTATTGTTTTTTATTGTTTTTTGAAACGAATTTAATCATCATTATTTCAAATGACTGAGGTTTTATAGTCTAACTTCACAATGGGAAATAAGTCGATAACCCAGCCATTATTTCTAAAAACTAACCAACCGCAACTTTAATTTGTAAATAACTCTTAGGAGATATGTTAATTAGACTAAAGAATCCCTTAGCCATTTGAGAAAAAATACTAAAAATCCAAAACAAGACAATATATATCTGACGGCCATTTGGGAAAATACTTGGGAAATGGTTTAAATCTACAAATGGATTAGGCCAGTATCATTGGAGACGCCATGAGTGTTCCATGATAACAAATTACTGAACACATCAGAAAATATGCTGACTTAGCAAGATTTTTATGAAAAAGGAGAGAGAGGAAGAGAATTTCATCTTTCATGGCCATCACACTCTTTAGGTCTAGTTGCCAAGACCCGCCAAACTGGATGAAACGCCCACCGAGATACTTTCATTTGATCCCACAACATGTACATTTGATCGCAATACCATTGAAGAACTAAATGCTGAAGTGCAATTATGAAATTGTGCACTGAGAGTAACAATTTTATTTCTTTATTGAAAAGCTGATATAGCAGCCTTAGTGAGTTTGTGACTGACCTTAGTGATGGAGAGATGTTAACCCTTGGATCGAGACGGTGAAGATCAAGTTCTAGTTGGCCGAAAAAGTTGAGTGGGCTCTAGCTCTAGACATGCCCTAAAACATTGGTTTCCATTTATCGTATTACGAGTTTACGACACTGCACGAACGTGCACGAGACCGACGCGTACGTACGTTGCATGTATGCAGCATCATTTTAGTGATGCTGATGGCGCTATCGCCGACCGGTCGATCGAGTTGCACTACACGATCGAATCCATCGACACGTGCGCAACAATAATATGCATGCATCGGTCATGGCTGTCGTCACGCGTGCATGGCACCGGCCGTCGTCTTCTCGAATTTCCGCCGTCGGATGCTGCATCCAACGGCAGAAGAATAATCCAGCGTGCAGCTAAAAAAATAATCTCATCCGACGTGGCTTGCCATGGGCAGCTAGCTTCGTCTTCCTTGAGCAACTGCCCTTCCCTCCTCCCCCTACCTCGTCTATATAACAGGCCTCACCTCCCACCTCGCAAAATTTCAGGTCTCTCGCCATTTCCACCTTCCCCTATACGTATCCAAGGGGAAGGATATAAGATCTAGCTAGTGGTCGAATTAATCAGTTCATCAGTTCTTGATGATGACAATTGATCTTGGTCTAGCTCCGGCGTCGGCGTCGGCATCGTCCGGGGGGCGCGGCGGCATGGCGAGCCGTGCACGGCGCTGCCGGGGTTCCGGTTCCACCCGACCGACGAGGAGCTCATCCTCCACTACCTCCGCAAGCGCGCCGCCGCCGCGCCGTGCCCGGCCCCCGTCATCGCCGAGGTCGACATCTACAAGTTCGACCCATGGGATCTGCCAGGTTCGTTACAGTTTTGCGCATGCGCCTGACATGTGCCTGTTCTTTGTTCATCAGTTCTTCATGGAGATATATTTGCATGCTCACGATCGATGTCCATTTCTGCAGCCAAGGCGATATTCGGGGAGGCCGAGTGGTACTTCTTCAGCCCGAGGGACCGCAAGTACCCCAACGGCGTGCGGCCCAACCGCGCCGCCGGATCCGGCTACTGGAAGGCCACCGGCACCGACAAGCCCATCACGCTCTCCGACGGCGGCGGCGGCGGCGACTCGTCGGAGAGCCGCGCCATGATCGGCGTCAAGAAGGCGCTCGTCTTCTACAAGGGCCGCCCGCCCAAGGGCATCAAGACGAGCTGGATCATGCACGAGTACCGCCTCGCCGAGGCGCTCGCCGCCGCCAACGCCTACAGGCCCATGAGGTTCAAGAACTCGTCCATGAGGGTACGCACATATAATCTGAGATTCTTACACTTACACGTACACTGGTAGCTAGTTCTATTCTTCCTAGCTTCGACGTGGACACATAATCATCACGAGCTTAGACTACTTGTTGTGATCGATTCTTAATAAGAGTTTCTTTATTCTGCGAAAGATGGATTTTCGTGACTTGATAACGAATTTCTTCTGCGAAAGATCGATTTCATATTGAGTTTCAGGCATCAACCAGTAAATCGAAAAAAATTATTTTAAATTGCAGAGATAAGGAAAAATATTATGCGCATTTTTCTTGCTTTATTATTTACTTATATAATATTTTTGAGAGGACAGACCCCAAGGATTTTTTTCTTGTTACTTTTGAAAGTTTTCTTGTGGTTGCTTGTGTGTGGATGCCAGTTTAAGCAAGTTCCCGAGGTCAATCAACCACTGCATTTCTTTAACCTCTCAGATGTCCTCTCTCCATGAGAGAGACTTCAATTCGCTTCGAGCAATGATAGAGACTGGATGGTCCATCCATCAGGGATGCGATATACTATCCGTGTGGCTTTTCACCACTGCCAAATAATTGGCGTGCTCATCACACACACTGGTCACATCTCTCCCGAGCTTCAAGACACGTGTGCAGTGCCTGAGATGAATTAAAATTCCTGAGGGCTGAGCGATCGCTGATCACTGTCTACTCTTTGATGGGTGCAGCTGGATGACTGGGTGCTGTGTCGGATCTACAAGAAGACCACCCCGCAGCTGTTGTATTCGTCGCCGCACGACGAACCGTCGTCGGACGGCGGCCTCGACCTCGCCGGCGGGCAGCACGACGACTCGGTCTCCGCCGACGACATCGTCGCCGCCACGTACGCGCCTGCCGGCCGGCTACCGCGGCCGGTTTCCATCTCGGACTACCTCGTCGACTTCACGGCGGTGTCCGAGCTGTTCGAGAGCATGCCGGCGCCGGAGACGACGACGACGGCGCTGCTCGGTGCGGACGCCGGCACCAGGTCATACCTCACCGACAACGGCGAGGCCGCTGCAAGCAGCTCCTCGTCAGCGCAGCAGCTGAACTCGCACAAGAGGCGATTCTTGGAGGATTACTCAAACAGCGACTTGGATATGCTACACGCGTCGTCCAACAAGAGGGTGGTGAGCGATCAGGCAGCCATGGCTGCAATCAACAACACCTTCTCAGTGTTTGAGCCGGGCCAGACTTCTCATCATCCGGATAGAATATGACGCATGCGTGTGCTCCCTCACTGCTAATTAGGGCTAGGAAAGAATATTTATTATTTGATTAGTATTGATGCGGGGAATTATTTATCCATTGATCAATGTTAATTAGGAATACACACCAAATTAAAGTATTGTATTGTAAAAAATAGCTGTAATAGGAAGAAAAATATGGTGACGATGCATGTCACTTAGCTAGGTCTGATTTTAGGTGTAGTGTTAAATGTTAATAGTGTGTGCAACTGTAGCCAAAAGTAGGTAGGTTGTAACATGTAAGAACACATTTATTGTATAAAACTCTATGATCTAATGAAATATATTTCAGTACATATGTGAATGAATCAATGGAGTAATATGTAGCTCAAATTTTGGATTGATAACATTCTTGCTGTGGATGAAGATTTTGTACTGTCTAGAAACAGAAGGTGTTCAGCCCTCCTATTATCTGATTATGGATTCATCCATGTGGACATATACATATTTATAGGTACTATTTCCAGTATAAATGATGAATAACACATGAATATATTTTATACTAGGTGATTTCCCGCACGTTGCTGCGAGATTGAAAGAGTTTTTTTTGATAAACTGTAAATCATTATGATTGTTTAGTTGCTCGTAAAAATAGTGCACTTGCAGAGATTATACCCCGAGAGTCATATGAGCTATCTCATGGTGAAAATCATAAACTTTTATGTTACTTTTGAATAGATAAGAAAAACCTTCCAGAATTCGAGATGATCTGCACCACGTAAGAGAGAAATAACAATTAATGTATCTTAGTGGGGTATTAATGCATCTTAGTGGGAGGTGATGATGTGGCTTCATAGGAGTTGAGAGAATTACTTAGTGGGGTGCTCCTAGCTCCTATATAGTTATGTATGATAAGGGCCCGTTTAGTTCGCGAAGTGAAACTTTTGGGTCCCCTTTCAAGGTCTATTAGGAGTATTAAACGTAGATTATTTACAAAAATAATTACACGAATGGACCGGAAATTGCGAGACGAATCCATTAAGTCTAATTAATCCGTCATTAGAGATTAGTTACTATAGCATGGCATTGTCTAATCATGACATAATTAGGCTCGTTAGATTCGTCTCGAAAATTAAGGTAGGGGTCGTGGAATAGGTTTTGTCATTAATCTACATTTAATACTCCGAATTAGTGGAAAGAAGATTGATGTGACGGGTTGTTGGTGAAAATTTTGGGAAGTAAACTGGACCTTAAACCAAGATAGATTACTGCATAGCAATGTGAAATATGGACACATATATTGACTCGTTAATTTCATTACTCAGAAATAATGTGGACCATAGAATTGTGTTGCATGATCACACTACGGGAGACGGGGTCTTCCCCGGGTGCAAGATGCACTCGGGGAAGCCTTCCCCGAGTGCAACTCTCGGGGAAGACAGTCCGGGGAAGAGCTTCACGGGGAAGCCGCCTTCCCGAGCCGAAATCGCACACTGGGAAGGATTCAAGAGGCGTGAAAAGCACTCGGGGAAGAGATTTTGTTTTTTTAAAAAAAATCCCAAAAATCAGCACTGTGGCCCCCGCCTCAGTGCCCCTCCGCCGCCGCCCGCCTGCGTCCTCCGCCGTCGCCGCCGCCGCCCGCCTCTGCGCCGTTGCCATCGCCGTCGTAGGAGGTCGCCACCGCCCGCCTCTGCGCCGTCTCCGTCTCCGTGGCCGTGGTAGGTCGCCGTCGCGGTTGACCGGCCGTCGCCGCCGTGGCCTCGTACATCCCGCCACGCCCGGAGGAGGGAGGAGGCCGCCGACGCGCCCGGTGTAGGATTCCGCCGTCGGCCGCACCGGGAGGGAGTGGAGGCCGCCGTCGGGAGGAGTGGAGGGAGGCTGCGCCCGGAGTAGGAGCCCGCCGTCGGCCGCACCGGGAGGGAGTGGAGGCCGCCGTCGGGGAGGGAGTGGAGGAGGCCGCGCTGCCGAGTAGGAGCCCGCCGTCGGCCGCCGGGGAGGAGTGGAGGCCGCCGTCGGGAGGGAGTGGAGGAGGCCGCCGCCGCGCCGAGTAGGGAGCCCGCGCCTTGGTAGGGAGTGGAGGTCGCCGGGAGAGTGGTGGTCGGGAGAGGGCGGAGGTCATGCGGCGGATCCGGGAGAGGGGTCGGCGGTCCGGGAGAGGGGTGGTGGGGTCTGGCGGTCCGGAGAGGCGGCGCGGCGGATCTGAGGAGGCGGGTGGGTTGGGGGGCTGCGGGGCGCGGGGGGAGGGGCTTTTATACGTCTAGGGTTTTCATAACTGGGCCGGCCGGAATAAATGGGCCAGCCGAAATAAATGGGTCGGCAGGGCCTTCCCGTCGTGTGCACTGCACTCGGGAAGCGTCTCTTCCCCGAGTGCCAGGCTCACGGCACTCGGGGAATTAATTTTTTTTTAGTTTTTTTTGCCTCATTTTTTTTGTGAAGCCATCCCACATTATTTGAAACTCCTTGCTCAAATTTGGGGTTATTTTGAATTTTTTTGGTATATTTCATTAGTTTTTTTTCATTTTGTTGAAATTTTTAGCATACTTCAAATTTGAGCAGTGCATGAGTAATGAAATTTCTTAATTCAAAAAATGATATTCATTATATTTGGTGTATGTTGAGGCCGTATCTAGGAAGCCACATGAAATTTCGAACATCTTTTTGCCGTAACATGACGAACAACTAGCAGGAAAAGTGTTTGTAAATTATATAAATCAAGCGAAGTAAAATCATGAAACATTGTCTGGATGTCATGTTATGGTATGTAGAGGCTGTATGTCCGGGTTTGAGGCATCCGACGTCCCAAATTGGGAAATCTTGCCTCAAACATCTCACATGCCATACATGACACCCGCATAAGTTTCATGATTTTCGGATGCTTGATTTTATATAATTTACAAACACTTTCTCGCTTGTTCTGTTTCTACAAAGATGTTCAAATTTCATGTGGCTTCCTAGATATGGCTCAACATACACCAAATATAATGAATATCATTTTTGAATTAAGAAATTTCATTACTTCATGCACCTGCAGTTCAAATTTGAAGTATGCTAAAAAATTCAACAAAATAAAAAAAACTAATGAAATATACCAAAAAAATTCAAAATAACCCCAAATTTGAGCAAGGAATTTCAAATAATGTGGGATGACTTCACAAAAAAATGAGGCAAAAAAAAATTAATTCCCCGAGTGCCTTGTTCGGCACTCGGGGAAGAGACCCTTCCCCGAGTGCTAGGTGAGGCACTCGGGGAAGAGGCTTGCTTCCCCGAGTGCTAGGGTGAGGCACTCGGGGAAGAGGTTGACTTCCCCGAGTGCTAGAGAAAGACACTCGGGGAAGAGTGTTTTTAAATTATCTCCATTTTCCCGCATCATTTTTCGTTCGCGAGTGCCTCTCTTCCCCGAGTGTTGCACTCGGGGAAGAGAGCGAGTGCCATGGACTCTTAGGCACTCGGGGAAGCCTCTCTTCCCCAAGTGCATTTCTTCCCCGAGTGCCCGATATTTGGCACTCGGGGAAGCCCGGAGCACTCGGGGAATTTCCATTCTCCCGTAGTGTCAGATGGCTAATTAATCACATGAGCTTTGCACTATTGATCACGAGAAGGATTTCGGGGGAAAGAGACCCGTGGAAGTGCCTGAATTGGAGTGTCAAACCAGTGGAATCGGGGGAGCAATGTCTTGTCTTTTATTTGCTTGTTGCCTTGAAAGCTTGGGTTCCTCCCCCGGTTCGCTGCA
Source organism: Cenchrus purpureus (assembly GCA_022644695.1). NCBI lineage: Eukaryota > Viridiplantae > Streptophyta > Magnoliopsida > Poales > Poaceae > Cenchrus > Cenchrus purpureus. Next base: position 86,176,421 of record CP053459.1, read on the forward strand.
CCAAGCCAAAAGGCAAGTACCTAGATGGATAGAGGCACATAGCGCGCTATCGCAAAGCTCACAGCAAGTTGGAAGAAGAAACCCGGCCTTATCCATTTATGGAGCGATGGACACCCTTGGCCTTTGTTGGGTGTGTGTCCATATGGGGTGGTTTAATATAATTGGATCATGTGTATTGGTTTAAGTGAAATGGTTAATTAGTGGGCAAAAACATCCATAGGGGCCAGATGCTGAACTATATATACTATTGTTCTTTTCAAAAGTTTGAGATGGGCATTCAGGAGATTGCATTTGATAGAGAAGTCTCAACGGCATAGTATGTTGTCATGGATGGGTGGCGATGCGATGAGATAAGTAATAACGGTGTAGCATCAACTCTATCATTTCTATATATGTATATATAACAACAATAATGGATCGAGATATAGTCATCTTTTTATGGGTGAAATGACTAGTTGGCGCATAAAGCTTAAGATATGATTGTGCCAATTGGGCTTTTGTTCGACAAAATAACATATATATGTATACGTCGTCGTCGACTCCACGCATTCCATTGCACTCCAGGGATTATCATTGACGGTTAGCTGCCGCGAATACTATTTATTGTGGGTTTATATAAGCATGTCGATTTAATTTGGGTTGCCCCAAATTGAATTCTATATGAAATCTAGTGATTTAAGGCTAATCCCAATACATGTTTCATATACATTATATAATTAAGGTGTCATGTCAGTATTTTTGATTATGTGACATTGAGTTAATGAGGAGAGAGGTGAAAATAATTTCATCTAGATGAAACCATGTATACACAACTTACCAACACATACACTTTGTATCTTGCGTGTAGTGCATATGAAACTACACCATAAAACTTTGCATTGTAAAGGTAGTTTCAAACACAATTTCATTTTCATGTTGCTTATGTGGCTATCTTGGAAACATCAAAATGAAACTTTTCATTGAAATTAGCCTAAGTGTTATCAACAACCACAACATAATACCTTGAAGAGAGTGAGCCATAGGTTTTGCATGCGAAAATGACTTTACAATTTTAAATGATCACTACTAGAAAACTGACTTTGGTTCAGTACTAACACGTGGAACTAGTACTTCCCCAGAGGGCTTTTATTAGTACCGGGTCACAACACCACCTGGTACTTAAAAGCTACTTTTTAGTATCGGGTGATGCGATCGGGTACTTTTTAGTATGCATCATAAAATTTGGGGGTCTGATCCGGCACAAAAAGTAGTAAATTAGTAAAGGTCTCTCCACAAGTTACTTAAAAGGAAATATATCTAACTCCATCACTTGTATTGTGCTCTGTAGGTGAGATAGTAAGGGTTTGTACGAGACTTAAGGTTGTGGGTTCAAATCTCATGGACCGTATGCGCTCGCATATTACTCTTAAAATTTGCATGACTTGTAGTTGCGTGATATGCATGTGCGGGAGTCTCTCGGCTCGGTACTAAATTGCGCATTTAGTATCGGTTGAGCTACCCGAACTAGCGATGCTGATCAAGTTTCCGATACTTAGAAGTTGATTGTCCAGTAGTGGATATGGGAGTTCTTGAAAAATGTCAAAGAATATGTCCCCAAGCTAAGATGGTGTTTGATTCATAGAGTGGTAATGTAAACGGAAATTGAATAAGATCGCAGTGCTTCAGCTATGGAATGAATAATTACGCTCTTTGTTTGGTTCAACTACGTATAGGGTAACGTAATCAAATAGTAGGATTCATCGTTTTCTTATTACGGAGAGGGGGGAGTGGTAAGAGGCTTGTATAGCATCCGTAAACCAATTACTTTATGTTTTGTCCAACCAAACGACACCATGCTAAAAGCTAAGGCTCCACACGTAGGAGTACGCACTTGCCCTTTGCTTGTGGAACATGAGTTACGTACGTGTGAAAGCATCATCTTATCCTCGGAATATATTTATGATTAATATAAGCCCAGAACTAAAGAATATTCTGTCAGTGTTACGTTTGACCAGCTGCATTCAGAGCTCAGTAGTATGTCGTTGCTTCCTAAGCTGAGGCAAAAGGCGTACGTGGACTACTGCTAGTTTTGCTACCTTGTACTCAAAGTTAAAGACAACTGATATAGTATATATTTATACATGTATTCGTGTGGCTTATCGGCCACTAGCTAATATTATTTTTCTCTCACACCAAATCAGTATCAGTTACCGTACCAACCACATCAGCCAACCAGTAATATTTTTCTTTCATGACAAATTATCACTGGTCATCAGCCAAGCGAACAGTATGTATAGAATCCAGTCTATATAGAATCGGAGTACAAATATGCATAGACGACCTAGGCCATGCATTGTCGTCCCACAAGCTATATAAATGACGTCACGCCAAGCAGCTATAGCTAGCAAGCATTAACGATGGGTGTGATGCCTGGTTCGTCTATTTAAATTTTGAACTGCTGGATCTTTGGTCATCAACTAATTTAAATTGAACCATATTCAGCAAGTGGCCACACCGACGGAGTTGACAAAAACAATGATCGACACAAGTAGTTGTGTGCTTGTTGCAGCAAAGGGCGCAAGCATTATTTTGGCGCATCGCGCTGCATATTTTATAGATGATTGGCTTACACTTATCGATATATTTCTCGTGTGTCAGACCACGTAATTCCATCGTGATGTGGCACGCGTAATAAGATTCCACCTTTGACTTCACATATCAGCACCACCGATTTATTTCACACTTATGCATCATGCATTAGTCATTAACATTAACATAATATTATCGTGGGCTTTAAAGGACTAGGAAAAAATTGTTGCTAAAATGCAAATTAAGGAAACACATTTGGAGATAGGAAGAAGACGATGTTTTTGAGATGTGCATAGTATGTTTTCATTCAGAAAAAGCATGTTCATACAACCAGCAAGCCCTAACAGGTTCAAGATGCTGATGGGAAGGAACTAGTGAATGCCGGTGGCAGGGGAGGAGCTTCTTTATGATCAGGGTGGCTATGGCCTCTCTAAACTCGGAAATTTGCTTAAGAACTGCACATTTTTTTACGGGAATTAAGAGGGAGGCCCCTACCCCTATTTTTTATATATATGAAACAGTTTACAAGGCCAAAGGCCCAAAGCAAAAGAAACAATTACAGGAGATCACTCAGCCACAAGTTTATACGGTCCCCTAATCATGCTTTACCCTCAAGGTAACCGCCTTCAACTCCTTAACAAAGAAAAATTTTCAAGAAGCAAATGAAAGCCTGCTGCCATCAAAGATAATGTCATTCCGGTGACACCAAAGCACCCAGCAGCCAATAATGAAAACCTCTCTGAAAAAGGCCGCATCAAAATGAAGTCTTGCTTGAAGCACCATTGACTGGAAATCTAGGGAAAGGTCCCAAATCACACTAGGTAGGTTCAACAAGCATCACTAAAAAAACTACTTATTACTACCACTTACTAGTTAACTTTAAAACTACTTTTCTCTTATTGCTCCCCTCTCAATTTGTTGCCAAACTCCACCTCTAGCGGGTTTGTATGAGTCAATGTCGGTGCGTATTCTTCAGGATTACGACTTTGTATAGACTATACAACGATTTCCCAGGTGTAATCTTCAGGATTACTTTGATATTGAATAAACCAATGCGATAAAGTAAATATGCAAGGATTAAATAAAGTGATAATAAATTGCAGGAAATAAATAAATACTACATATAAAACAATATAGTGGACTTCAGGCTACCAATATTTTACGGACTTGAGATCGCGTATTGGGCATTATAGTGGATTTCAGCCACTAATATTTGCATAAGGAAAAGTCATTTGGCGTCCCTCATCTATCGCCAAAGCCTTACTTTCGTCCCTCATTCGCAAACCGGATATCTGGCATCCCTCATCTATCAAATCCGTTTGCTTTTGGTCCTTCCCTGGTTTTGACGGTGGGTTTGCTGTTTTTGACCAGTGGGACCCACATGTTAGGGGTGGGCCCACATACTGGTTGCCTTTTTTTTCTTCTCTTTCTCCTTACTCTCCCCAATATTCGTTGCGGCGGTGGCGGCGGCACCGTCTTCGAGCACGAGGTCCGTGGCGTCTTGACATGGAGACCTACCTCCTTTCGATGACGCAGACGAGGAGAAGACCACCCTCGCCTTCCGCATCCACCGTTGGCCCCTCTGGCACCGCATTAGCTCTAGGCAGATCCATGCTGGGGCAATCACGTCGACCTGTCGTGGGGCCTCTCGCGTGCACGATTCCCAGCCTCTAGGTCTCCTAAGCCCTCCTCGAGCTTCTTCATCGCCCGTTGTAAACAGCGAGATGGTCCTCGCTGCCACCGGTAGGAAGAAGGAGAATGGGAAGGAAGAGCCGGCTCTTACACCCTGCATGATCCACCCTCGGAGGGCCTCGACGCGGGTGCATGCACGGGTTGCTTGTCTTCTGGTTGAGAGAATTCCTTCCTTTGCCTAAAAAATGACCTCTTCCTTTCCTGGCCTGAAAATTTTCTTGGTTCCTTCCTTGGCCCTAAATCCAACTTTGGTTCCTTATTTGGCCTTTTGTTGCCTTTTGCACTCCCAATCCACGTGAGCTCGCAGCCGCCATGGCCCTTGCTTCTGTGCGCCTGCTGGTGGCCTCATGACCTCGGTCGCTTAGTTGTGGCTAGCCCGGTATGCCGCTGCCGTCCTCGCCCGACCATCGAGGGAGGAGAAATGCGCCTTCGGGGTCAGCAGGAGCCGAAGAAGAGGGTCCAACATTTTCACTTTTAACAATATCTGGAAAAATATTGATCCAATATTTTCTGAAATGTTGAAAATTTTGTGAAATGTAGGTACAATATTTTTGAAAAATGTTGAAAAATATTGACATACCTTTTTGAAAAAACGTTGACTCAATTTTTTCTGAAAAATATCGAAAATTATTGGTTCAACATTTAAAAAATGTTGATTCAGAAAATATTGGTCAACATTTTTGAAAAATGTTGATCAACATTTAAAATTGTTGAATTGGACCTCCATTAATTGGGTGTTTAAATGAGTTTTGGTGGGTGAAAGTTGAATTTTTATATTTTTTTCTTCGATTTTTCAAAAATATATGTGCCATTTTATATTTTGCAAAACTATACCGTTACCGCCATATGATACGGCGGTTGGGCCGAAACGCCATATCACATGGCGGTTGTGAACAGTACCCACGTTGGGTACTGTAGTGCCTGCAACCGCCGTATCAAATGGCGGTAAGGGTCACTTCATTTTCAAAAAATTGTAACTTTTTTGTATTAACTCGGATTAGGATAAATTTTATATGAAAATTGTAGCTTTCGACGAGATCTACAACTTTGTAGTTCAAAATTTTTACATTTGAAATCATCTTCAAACTCAAATAGTCGATATACTATCCATATCTGGATACCAAAAACTGAGATCTGGATAGAATATTGATTATTTGAGTCTGAAGATGATTTCAAATGAAAAAGTTTGAACTACAAAATTGTAGATCTCGTCCGCATTTCATATAAAGTTTATCTTCATTCAAGTTCATACAAAAAAGTTATGATTTTTTGAAAACGAACGACAACCGTCATATCACACGCGTTGCGGTGCTCTGACTGCACGCCGTATTGTTCACAAACGCTTTGTGATACGACGGTTGGAGCACTGTATCACCTCCAACTGTTGTACCATATGGCGGTTGGATACAAACGCCATCTCATACGGCGGTAGTGGTATAGATTTGCAAAATTGAAATGAGACATATATTTTTGAAAAAACTGAAAAAAATATATAAAAATAAAAAATTCGTGAAAGTTTAACGATTATCCACCTCCTCATCGTGGCCCAGGTGATCCTAAATCCTCGTTAATGTTTGGCCCAAAATGCCTTACAGGCCCATTAACTAGGGCAAACAGAGGGGGCGAGGAGCGCCGCCCAGCTCTGTCTGCTTCGTGTCGTGACTCGCAACTCGCGCTCCTGCCGTCCTGCGCGAGGGTGCCTGCGCCCGCCCACCCGCCGCCGCCTGGCGCCTGCGCCCGCCGCCTCCTTGTGCTCCTCCTGCTCTCTTGCGCGCGGCCGCACTCCACCGCCCACTTTGCCTGGAGCTGACGAGATGACCGGAGTAGTCCTGGGAAGGACTGAAGGAGAAAATCAAGCGAACCTCCCACTGTCTCAGGTGTTTATACTGATATTTCCCCTAATCTCCTTGCATCTCAGTTTCCATACCATACATTAATTCGTTCATTAGTAGTTTCCCTAATATCATTGCATCTCAGTTCCCTTATCAGTTATCCCTCATCATTTCCTCACACGCATGATTGAATTCGTTCATTAGAGAGAAGCATGACCTGATGCAATCACTTTCTGTGCTGGATTTGACGGGCGATTTAGATCTTCGGTTGTGAAATTGGTCTGCACGACTTGCAAAAAGTAGCCTTCAGCTATCACGCGCACAAGGTGTTTGTGGGATTGCCTAAGTAAAGCTTTGCCATTGTTAACAGTGGATGTGGTAGCATTACTTGATGGACTGCAGGCATGACAACACATCGTCGAGTTCGGTGAGTATGAGCATGATCTGCCAATGAGCACTATGGTTGTTCACTGTTGCTGAATTTTGGCCCTAGTCGTGGCCAAGCTGAGTCCGCCACTGCTTGTTTCCATCCATCAGCACTGTCTCCGCCATGACCGCCTGTGCTTGTTGCAGTGCCTCGTGCACATCATCCCGTCGCAGCTACCCGTGCTCGTTGCGAGCGCTCATTCCTACCCCGCTTATCGATGTCGTCTATCTTCGCAGCGTGCTATTAGTGCTTATCACAACGCCCGTCAGCTACTGACTTTATGGAAGAAGAAATAAAAAAACTAACATTTCAAGTCGGCCCATGCCCAGCAGCATCTCCAGTCTGCCTGGTGAGTAGCACCGTCCTGTCCTGCGACTTTGTGTTCTATCTCGGCCTCGGTCTTCCTTTCCTAGCGAGTTGCAATGCCGGTTGACGGGCACTTCGCCGGCGACGAACATTCGACAGGGGTATGCCTGCCTATTCCCCACCCTTCCCATCCTTCTGTGTGAAATCAAACACCCAAAGCCCCTAACTTACGGTGTTTGTATTCGGATCTGACCATGATTTTAGCTACTAAGTTCGATCTTTTTGCAACAGTTATTGGGTGTATATGTTGTACATGATATACTAGGTCAGCCCCTGGTTGTTCAGCTGGTCGCTTGCTAGCTTTCCTGTCCTGAATAGTTAGTTAATTTGTAGGATTGGCCTTTGTAGTGCTTTCCATTGCAGTTTTCGTGTTTTAGTTGGAATAGTCTTATCATTTTGTATCAGCTTACAATCATGAAGCTCCTGGCATTTCTTCTCTTTGGTGTGCAGGTTGATTCAGCAAGGTATTCAGCTTGAACCACCACCATAAGGAACAAGTTGCAGTAGCAAGAAAGCATCGAGATGAAGTTCAGAGTTGTCTGCAGGAAGCTATATGACTACGTGCGCTATGACCTCAAGGAGATCGCCTTCCCGTCGTCGCTGCCGGACCCTCCTCACATCAAGAAGAGGCCTAAGCTCACATGGCACGAACGCTGGTGCATCCTCAAGGAGGCCACCCGGCTGTACGGCGCATCCTGGGTCAGGGACATTGGCCCTGACCTCACGACTACAAGAAGGTGGCGGAAGACGAGGAGCCATCCAATGGCAAACCAAGCTCTGACAACGGCAAGAAGGGGGAAAGCAGCGAGCCCAGCGTGCTGGAGGACCTCACGGTGGCGGCAAGGGGAGGTGCTGAGACTCTGAAGCCCGCACTAAGGCGGATTTACATGGCACGTGCCTCGACGTACACAGATGCCATGAAGAATTTCGTGGAAACGTATAAGGAGGGACTCAAGGACCAGCTGCAGGAGAAGGCTGCTGATGGGGATAGCGGCCACCAGCAACCGCAGCAGGGTGATGATGCAACAACGAAACCGCCACCACCCCCATCATCGTGATATCATTATCGGCTTTATCAGATGGATTAGTGGCATCATAATTCATAAGATCTGCTTGCTGCAGATCCTTTGAGTTTGTTATGGGATCCACTGGCCATGATCCATGCGGCCATAGTAGTTTATCACTCTCCAGTTTATGTTGACTTATCATGTTATCATCTAATTTTGTAAATCTAGATGACGCAAGCTAGTACAAGCATGTTATTCTGATCTGTTGTTGCTGTCGATAAGTATGATCCCGATTGCCACTGTTTGTTTCTGTTTGCCGTTTGAGATGCGTTTGGTTCTGCAGTAAGTGAGTAACAGCCTGTTCGTTTGGCTGGTGGCTGGTGCTGATTTGTTCTGAAAGAAAAATACTGCTACCTAGTTGCTGGTTTGTTCCGAGAAAAAAGTATTGCTTGTTGGTGGCTGATAAACCAAACGAAAGTCTTTTACTTTGCTCCCTTGTGTTGGAATTTTTTTTTAATGGTCACCGCAGGGACACAGGGGGAGTGGGTAAGGGTTGAAACTTGTAGCCCACTAAAGCCCATTTACATTTTCTGGTTATTTTCAATTATCTAACCTCATGATTATTAATTACAAAATGTTATAATATTTTTTAAAATGTTACAACATTTTTTAAGTAAAATGTTGAACCAACGTTTTTCATAAAAAGTTGAACCGATATTTTCATAAAAAGTTGAACCAACATTTTTTTAAAAGAGTTACACCAACATTTGTTAAGAGAATATTGAAAATATTGATGTAACTTTTTTAAAAAATGTTCAGTTCAGTTTTTCTAATAAAGAAATGTTCGTCCAACTTTTTTTCAATATTGATCCAGTTTTGTTTTTTTAATATGTTAGTCCAAAATCTTTTAAAATTGTTGACAACATTATTTTTTAAAAAAAATTCTTGCAACATTTTTCAGTGAACAATCGTCAAATGGAAGTGTTTGAGAAGGAGATAAGTTTGAGATCTGTCTTAGCGGGCTGTAAGTTTCAACTGCTACCTTACCTACTCTGTCGAAACTAAGAGCCCTCCTCCCCGCCTGGCGGGTGCGGGTGGTGTCTCTGACAAAAAGCAGCGACAAAAGCTAGGGCTTCTATATAGCTTCTATATGCTGGATAAGCAACATGACTTTAAAGCTCATAGTGGTTAGTCACTCTTGGCAAAAAGAATCGGGAATCGAGAACCGAATCGAAAGAATCATGCGAAACCGAAGAACCGTGAATCGGAACATCGGTTCGACGGTTCCTATTCGCCTCGATTCTCTAGAACCAAGTACATCGCTCTTTTCGGTTCGGTTTTGATTATGAGAGGAACGCAAGAACCAAGAAACAACCATCAACACATATAAGGCCCAACAGATCAAAGCCCAACCGCCAACCTAGCACCCACCCCGCTCAGCGTCAGCTAGCGGCTAGCGGCCAAAGACTCGGTCACACCCCCACACACCCTCTCTCTCTCTCTCTCTCATCTCCGCATGTGACGCGCCGACGCCGCACGCCGCCGCTGCTCTCCACCCGTCCGCCTCCCACTGAGCCTACCCGTCTCTCTCTAACTCTGAGCTATGTCTCCCTCTCTCGTCTCTCCGACTCCGAGTGCCAGGCCACGTCCGTCGCCTCTGCCGCCACTGGTTAGAGCACCTGAGTAGCACCCAGTAGACCCAAGTTCGACTCTCTGTGGGAGTGAATTAACGAGACTGAAATAAAAATTATAAAAAATTATAAAAAAATAGGTAGGGGCTTCCCCTGTTGACTTAGGAAAAAAACATTAGGACACCAAAGGATTCAACTTCATCCTCGAGAGTCGAGACGGCGGCCGCTGCCGCCGCCGAGGACAAGGCGCTCGCTGCAGGTGGCGGAACGTGCACAGGCCCACGGCGGCACACGGAGGTCGCGGAGCGCGTGGGGTCGGCGACGAGCCCGGGCGCGACGCAGCCGCGCTCCCACATCGGTGGCGGCGCATATTGGAAGAGGAGCGGGTAAGGATCCAATATGTGTTATTATGTGCACGGATCTCAAACACTGGAAGCTAAATAACAGACTAGCTACCGGAAGCTAGATTGATTCACGGATAAAAACATCCAAGCATCACGTCGACCCACCACAACCCATGAACCCACACCATCATTTTCTTCCTTCGTCCATTCCCACTCCTCTGCAGTCCGCGCTCTCTTCTTCCTCATGTCTCTTCTCCCATGCATTCTCGCCCCCGCCCTCCTCTGTCTTGACGCTCCCTAAGCTATACTTCCTATCTTATTAAATATACTATGATGAGTTAGGTTTCACCAATGAAGTTGCTTCTTTGATTTAATATTATAAAATTCTTCCACATTCATAATATGTGTATTGTATATGTGTGATATGTGTTATATTATACACAGAGGCATACCCATATCATCGACGCACATGCTCTACGCGCCGTTGTTCTTAGTATATACCTTGGAGGACCCGGGAAACCACAAATACATGGGAGGCGCTCGTGACGCAATAGTGCACGACGTATCACGAGCTCCTCCAAATACACCATAAAGAGTTTGAGTCTGGTTTGTTCATTTCATTCAAAAAGTTTATCAAATCCGCTAATAAATAGATCGATCCTTGTTACTAGTACCTGAGTGTTCCGGGCGTGCCTTTTGCTAATCGGCTTGAAGTTAATTAAAATTAGGCAACACGTGCTTTCATGAAACACAGCTCTTGATGTAATCTACCATGAAAGTTTAGGCGTCACCGTTGGTATTATGGTTTCTTCTGCTGGTGTTTCCCGGTCCGTGTTAATTGTCGTTGTTGTTAATCTTTCGTAGTTGAGTTTGTTCCTTATAACTTCACGTTTTAGAAGTTCATTACACTTAGTTGTCCTTTTCTTCTCCGTGAAAACATGCTTTGCACATCTTCTATATAACTTATATAGACGAAACCCACTAAAAGTCATTTACTTCTATTTCTTTGCGACCACGTTAAGCCACGTCACTTCTATTCTCATTACCATTAGATCATCAGTGTCCTCTGAAATCCATCCATCCATGTATCATCCTCTCATTGTCCACTAGCATCAACCATTAATGACATAATCCTCCACCAGTTTGGTCAGAAATGCTCCCGATTGAAGATTCTTAATGGCTGCTTTGTTAGTCAGTTGAACTCATGAGTGCTCGCCTCCATACAATGAAGAAATTAGTTTTCGTATTAAATCTGAAAATTTTTGCACTATATAGATTCAAGTTTCACTGCCGACAGCTTTTCAACAACCTCCCATAATTTATCTAAAAGTTTTCTCAAACCCCGCAGCAACACGCGGAGAGTTATCTAGTTTAAAAAAGAAATGAAGCTCCTGCTGCAGTCGCCCCTCGCCCCCGGCGCTCGATCGCCTTGGGAAACGAAAGGCAGCTCAACAAGTGCGCAAGTGATAGCAGGCACCGAATAAACAGAAACAAACGTACAGCAGGCACCGAATCTGATCGGATCAGATCAGAAAGATGGTGCCGGCATGTCTTCCGATTGAAGAAACGCGATTGCAACTTTGCATAACGGAAAGAAGAAACAAAAGAGGAAGACGGACGACAAATAATGCAGGCCAGCAGCTCATCATGCGTGCGACTGCGCCGTGCTGCCGCGCGGGGCCATATCGGACGCGGTCGGTGCAATGAGAGGGAACCATATGTCCATGCCGGCCGGTCGCTGTCTACCATGAATTTAATCTGTACCTTGATCTTCTCAGTTGGTACTCGTGACACTTGAGGAAAAAAACCAGACTTTCGCGCGAGGAGTTTAGTACTCGTGCGCGGACGACGAGTGAACACGTAGGACTTTTTTTTCCCTTCCTCCAATTAATTTCCCTCGAGCGTGACACGTAAGCATACGCGGTTGTCCCGACGTGCGACGTGGCAGCATACTAGGCACGTGACAGGGACGGGAAAGACCACTTGGTGCTATACGTTATACACGTACACATCACCGGCCGAACACGTACGCGGTACACGGAGGCTCACAATCACTCACTACACACGTCTTGACTCTTGACGTCCTCCCTCCCTCCCTCCTCCCCTTCTCCAGACCAACCGGAACCCGCCGCCGCCCGGCCCGTCGCCGGTGCCACCGTGCCACGTCGCCTTCGTCACCGCCCGGCCCGGCCCCACCGACCACGACGCGCAACGAATCGATCCGAGTGCCCGCGCGCTCGTGCAGGTCCTCTGGTCGCTGGTCCGATCCGTTTCCCACCACCCCCACCACGTGTCGTGAGCTCCACGCCGATCGCGCCGGCCGGGCTCGGCCGGACCCGACCCAACCGGACCAGCCTCATATAAGCCGGGCCGCAGCGCAGTGCGATCGATCGATCCATTCCCCCCGTTCGGCAATCATGGAGTACCCGCACCACCACCACCACCACCACGGCCACCGCCGCGACGACGACGAGGACGAGCGCCGCGGCCCGCCGCCTCCGGACCGCTACGGCCGCCCTCCCGCCGCCGACCCCTACGGCCGCCGCCCGCCGCCGACCCCTACGGCCGGCCCCCGCCCCCCTCCGCGTACGGCGCGGGTGGGGGCTACGGAACCGGCGGCGGCGTCGGTGGCGGGTACGGCAACGTCGTCCACGTCGGCCACGAGGGCGGCGACGAGAGGCGGCCGCACTACGGCGGCGTTGGAGCCGGAGCGTACGGGGTTGATTCCCAGTCGGGGTACGGCCACGAGGGCCGCCCGCACTACGGCGGCGGCGGGTACGGGGGTGGAGGAGGGTCCGAGTACGGCCACCACGAGACACGCCCGCACCACGGCGGCGGGGGCGCGCCGCCGGTGAGGCAGCAGACGTACAGGATCTACTGCAAGGCCGGGGAGGACAAGTTCAGCCTCGCCTCCCGCGACGGCAAGGTCTGCCTCGTTCGCACCGATCGCGACGACGACACGCAGGTGCGAATCACGGCTGCGCGCACTCCCGATCGCTCTTTTTTTTTTTGCTGTTGAGGCTCGATGTAAGCGAGCCCTGGCCCTCATCTTGTTGAGTTATCCCGTATGGCCGCCAAATACGAGTTCTGACTCCGCGATCTCGGGATCTGGACGAAGACTCTCTGTCTTGCTCGAAAATTCTGGCGTACTCGTTTATACGATCCTTATTTTTCCTGGGATCGGGGAAGACAAATAAAATAAAATAAAATAATTGATCGTTTTTGGCATTTTCTCCTCCTTGTGCTGATTTTATTCACCTTTGCTTATGCAGCACTGGATCAAGGACATGAAGTACAGCACCAGGGTGAAGGATGAGGAAGGCTACCCTGCCATGGCCCTTGTCAACAAGGCCACTGGAGAGGCTCTCAAGCATTCCCTTGGCCAGTCACACCCTGTAAGTATCTCTGGTCGGGGCTACGATTTATGCTTCTCATTTCATCCGAATTATAATCCTTTTTGTTATTGCTTTTTGTTATTGCTTGTGGAAATGTACTCTGCACAGCAGTAAAATGATGATCTATATGTGAAACTTTTGAGATTCTTGCCAATGGTGCACACAAACTTTGCCTAGTAACATTAAACTTAGATTCCTTTCATATGCAACAAAAGCTTGAATTAACACGCAGCTGAACTTATTATCAGAATTACCCCATGCCTTTCAATCGATTGCCCGAAGCATAGTTATTCATCTCAGTTATCAGTTACCTAAGGTTCTCCATTTTTTCAATCTGAAGTATTATATATATTTAGGAAAAGTGTATGTTTCATCTCAATATTGCAGAAGTGTGACATTCATCCCTCAAATATCATTTGGTGCAAACCAACCCCTTAACCATCTGAACTGGTGCATTTATCATCCTCACCTTAGTTTAACAATGATTTAGTATAATAGCAGTTTAGACCATGTAATCATCTTGCTAATTACTGCTTAGTCACTTTTATGTTAAATCAATCTCTATAATAATTGAGTGTAAATCAGCTTTATTAATTTTTTAGAAAAAAATTATAGAGTATCCAATTTAGAGAATTTACTAAGACTTTTTGCAAACTTTATATTTTCGACTTAGCATATTGCATATCTAGGTAGAGATTACTGATTAATCAAATGATTATTGATTATGTACATAAACTGTTAGTATATTTCATGAAATCATTGTTAAACTATAAGGTGGGATGATAAATGCACCAAATTAATTAGCTAAGGGATTGATTTGCAGGAAATGAAACATGAGGGATGAATACCACACTATTGCAATCCTTCATGGATGAAAAATACACTTTTTCCTCTTATCTTTTTAAAGAGATATCTGAAGTCTTATAGACATTCAGGATTCACATGATTGTATTGGTCCTTATCTCTGTTTGATTAATCAGTGCCATGCACTTCATTAGACATTGTACAGTTGGTGTACCTTAGTGGTTCACCATGTCAAATGTCAGTGGCATATAGATCTGCATCCGCCCATGGTGTTTGACATCTGCATCGATGTGCTGACATGCATATCACACTGCTGCTAGTCCTAAATTAGTTCTACTATTGCTACCTGTGTTGACTCATTCCCAACTGCACAATTCCAAATCTATGAGATCTGATATCTTCATTCGACTGTTGTTAGGTTCGTCTGATCCGATATGATCCAGACGCCCTGGATGAGTCAGTCCTGTGGACAGAGAGCAGGGATGTCGGTGACGGATTCCGCTGCATTAGGATGGTGAACAACATCTACTTGAACTTTGATGCGCTGCACGGAGATAAGGACCACGGTGGTGTGCGCGATGGAACCACTCTTGTGCTGTGGGAGTGGTGCGAGGGTGACAACCAGCGCTGGAAGATTGTTCCCTGGTGTAAGTTCTCTAGGATTTCGATTGCATGTTTATAATTTTCTACTGCAACGTGACTTTGGCCAAGTTTTATGCACTGTCTCATCTGAAATTCCAAAAGTTAAGCCACTATCAATAAAATTGATTGTATTGCCTGTAAAACACCACTATTGATTATTGAATAGTGTTTTGTTTGAAGCGCTCTTCAACAGTATGGTTGCTATTATTTCTGTTCATAAATGCATCAAAATAGAAGAAGAATAAGCTATTTTAACAATGTTTTGTGCACTAACCGTCTCATCTGAAATTCTAAAAGTTAAGTTACTAGCAATAAAAAATGACTGTATTTCCTATAAGCCATTACTATCTAACAGTGTGTTTTATGTTTTGTTTGAAGAGCTCTTTAACAGTTTTGTTGCTATTATTTCTGTTCACACACACACACACACACACACACACACACACACACACACACACACACACACACATCAACACACCAAAATAAAAGATGAAGACACATAACATCAATAAGCTGCATAAGATCTGAAATGCTGTTGAAGTTCTTTTTTTAAACGATAATGTTGTAAAAGCTTGTCTTTTAAAAGGTATATATGCAGCAAAATGCTGTATTCGAACTACCCTGACTTTCAAATTAGTAGTAGCAATGTAGCATCATGCTTTGCTCAAAGATGGGCCTGTCAAGTAATCATGGTTTCTTCTGATTGCAGGAACGAGCAAAAGCGTGGCTGCGACACTCTTAAGCAGCTGTCTTAATAAAAACTAAGTAATAAGTACCGTGGTTTCCGGAATAAAAGGCACCTCTGAAGGTGCTTGCGTGTGAGTACTCTTCTGCTCTGTTCCGTTTTCATTGTGTTTCTGCTTGCACGCTATAATTTGTAATGCGCCATATGACACCAAGTTGCAGCGATTGTATTGTTCGAACTGATCGTTGTTGTACTAAGTGTGGAGAATGATGATGTATGAACCTTTGCTTGATACATGCTCTGCTTCTCACGTCCGTGATTGTTTGATGCTAGAAAATGGTTTTGTGTGGAGCATGTGAAACTCCAAAGGAGATTTTCTTGTAATAGGTGCACCTGGATTCACTGGCTGCAGGGATCCAGCTCTGCTCCGTGTTCGACGCACTCAAATGATTCACCATTGCAGGTTTTCTTGCAGCTGCTGCGGGATGTGGTGATGATAGCAGTTGCTGCTTTTTATTCAGGTTTCAGCAGTACCCGATGCTGCTACCTTGCCAAAAGCCATGATGCACTAGAAAATGTCGGGAGGGATACCGGAATGCTATGCTCGTCTGTGCACTGGCTTGAAGATTTTATTCCCCCTCTCGTTTTATTAGGATTTTTTTTTGGGTATGATCCGTGGATTAATTTTGCATATCGTCTGAACGACTGAACCTGGTGTTCGCGAAATTTAGTGAAAGGCCTAGTCGATTTCACGCATCCTTTTCTGGTTCACAGAAGCATTTTTTGGGACGTTATCCAGATTTCCAACCATAAATACATGGGTTGCGTCCTCTTCCACCATAAGAAACATAACCAGCTAAGTTAAAATGAGAACCTAATAATAAGGTGTTTGGGTTATGTACATGTAGGGAAAAAACTCGATTGATGGAGAGAAAAAAACACCTATGGTATTTCACTAACAAAACTTTATGAAGATGGGACAAGGAAAGTCACAAAAGCTAGCCTCCACGTACATGGGGATGTCGTCCCCTACCAAAAAAAAAAAACATGAACACCCAGTAAGGTGTTTGGGTGCTTCACCGCTCTATCTGCACAGCTTGATTAGGTACTCCCTCCAGTTTGGTAAAGAAAGTCGTTTAGGACAGCGACACGGTCTCCAAAGTACAACTTTGACTTCCTATTTTTCTAAAAATTAATTATTAAAAACTAACATATGTATACTTTATGAAAGTATTTTACAAGACAAATCTATTTATGTAGTTTTTCACATTTCCAAACTCAACGACTTAAAAGTTATTCATAATTTATAATCCCAATGTTTGACTCAAAACTTGTCCAAAACGACTTCTTTTACCAAACCAGAGGTAGTAGCAAAAAAAGCACGATCGGTGGAGAAAAAACCACCTCTCAGTATTTCACTAAAAAAAGTTCAATTGGAGACCACTCGAGAAAAGTAAAAAAAACACTAACCTCCTCATACACAAGGCTGATGTTCCCGATGGTGCTACTTTTTTTGTAGTCACTCCCGATGGTGCTACCTAAACAACACAAACTGAACCTTATAAGAAGGCCTGCCCACCAAGGGAACCAGCGAGAGTTGCTTTTTTTTTTTTTACTCAGCCAAAAATTCACACCAACGGGGATCTGAACTCGGTACATGTGGTGCTACTAAGGCTATTGCATGCCGTTTCGTTAATTAGGTAGAGAAGCACTGCAAATAAGGCCCAAGGTCCAATATGGGCCCATAGAAAGCCGCCACGGGATGGGTGTATAAAAAGAGAGCAAACCCTAAATCCATCCTTTCCTCACTTTCTTCCCCTTTCTCCTCCTACTTCAGCCGCCATGGGATGGGTGAGATATCGTGTGACACCGCCGACCACAAGACGCTGCGCCTTCGCAATCCTGTGCGGCGCTGCATGAGGACTGCGAGGCTGCCGTCTCTTCAACCTTCGACAACGAGGATGGAAGGTGAGAATACCAAGCATCCCTTCCTTTTACACCCTGTGACCTAGATCTAGTATGTCATGTCGAGTTTCTTCATCTTTGTTGTCTTACCGAGTAATTAACCCACGTCCAACAACTCTCGCAAGGGATGCTGCCTCGAGCACCCAACAATCACATGCTATAAGTGTCGTAGTAGCCACGCCTACCGGCTACCATCGCCCCTAGCACTACGTACACGTAGTCATGCTAGTTGCGGTGTCGATGGCGCTATCATGTTGTGTTCCATAGCAACTATATGTCATGTAGGTGATGATTCACTTTCCATCGCGCACGGTAGTACAAGAGTTCTAGTCTAATAACATTATCATCCCGCGTGATGAGCCCTATGTTCTATTTAATTTCTGCTATGTAGCTTTTCTTTCTATTTTTGTCCTCCATTTTATTATGTTTATGTTTTTATTTCCTTTACATTTTTTATTTTATAGTGATTTATAATTAATTTGTATTTATTTTTTACTTTCATTTCTTCTCTTGTTGGTAATTCTAGTTTTTCTTTCCTTTTATTTTAGGTAATACTAATTCTTCCATTTTACTTTTTTTTATTTTCTTTCCTTTTCTTTACTTTTTGGCAATTCTAGCATTTTCCTCTTTTATTTTCTGTCTCTTTTGTAGTAATAATAATTTCATTTTTACTTCCTCTCTTTATTTGTATACTAATTTATTCATTATGTTTACATTCATTGTTCATTTTATGAGTGCTTTATTTGTAATATTGATTGATTTATTCTCCAATATCCATGTATAATTATTTGTTCATGTGGAACTATTTTCTTCACATCTATAGAAATATTGTGTTGATGTAGAATTATTTGTTCACATATAAACGTTGGTTGGTGATGTGGACCTGTTTGCTCTTGATGTAGAGTTATTTTTTTCGTGAGTGGAGTCAGTTTGTGTGCTTTTGTAGCATGATTTGTTCAGATGTAGAATTTTTGTTCCTCATGTAGAACGCCACATGTAGCTATTTTCTTCACTCATTTATTTATAATATTAAGCTCTTCGATCTCTTTGTAGGCTAAATCACTTAGCACGGGTTGGCCACATCAACAACTTTTCTTAACAATTTGAATGATTTAATACAAATTACTATTTGGAGTATGGCGCACCAATTTATCAATTTATTGCACTAAATTAAGTTTACAAGTTCTTGGACCTATATGGACCCACTTGTCAAGTTATTATACTATATTGAGTATTTTACAGGTTGATGGACAAATCTGCACTCACGTGATAAGTTGTTGTATGGTGGATGCAATTTACTCTTTGTTTATTTTACAAAATTTGAGTATCGTTTTGGTTTCTTTGCCGACATAAGCTAGCTGAGCAAGGATTTTCTAACCTTGCTCGGTACAGCCAGGCAAGCAAAGGACATGCATTTGGTTTCTCCAACTACTAGCTTCTTCCCAAATATCAAAGCGACACATGAAGGGCCTCACCTTCAGTTAGCCATGCTTTTTCGTGACTGGCCTCGCCTTGTCAGTGCGAGAGAGCAAAATTGGCTCACCTGGCTCATCAAGGAAATCCTTGCTCAAGCAAACTATCTTGCCAAACAAAGCTAGATTTTGAAGGTTGCACTAAGCATGTATCCTTCCGGCAAGGTGGCTAGGCCAAATGATTCAAGTGGGTGCAACATTTAATTTGCTAGTAGTCTGAATAATTATATTTTGGGTAACTAATTTGTTTGGTAGTTGACTAATTTTGAGCAAAGAGTATACAATTACTTTATGTGGGTGCAATAGGTAAATGTGAAAAAAATGAGATACTAAGACGGGAGTTGGGCTAGCATGATGTCTAGGATAATATTTTGATTCTTGGCGAGCCACATACTACTATGCAATTAATGAGGAAACTTACAATTAGACCTTACTTCTTCCTTGCTTGCATTGGTGGCCGATCTGGGTCTCAGGCTCATCTGCTAGCAAGCCACTATCGGCGTCGTGCTTTGGGTCGTGGTTTATGATGCGGTTGAGTAGGCCGGCTCACTGGTGGCCTTGTCTCCACGTGCTTGGTACGGGCCGGCCTAGCCGTTGCGGGCCCAAAAAGTCGTGAGCAAAAATTGAACTCGGTACATGTGGTGCTACTAAGACTATTGCATGCCGTTTCGTTAATTAGGTAGAGAAGCACTGCAAATAAGGCCCAAGGTCCAATATGAGCCCATAGAAAAGCCGCCACGGGATGGGTGTATAAAAAGAGAGCAAACCCTAAATCCCTCCTCTCCTCACTTTCTTCACCTTTCTCCTCCTACTTCAGCCGCCACGGGATGGGTGAGATCTCGTGTGACACCGCCGACCACAAGATGTCGCCGCAATCACATGCGTATGCATGAGGATCTGGGCTGCTCTCTTCGACCTTTGACAACGAGGATGGAAGGTGAGAATACCAAGCATCCCTTCCCTTTACACCCTGTGACCTAGATCTAGTGTGTCATGTCGAGTTTCTTCATCTTTATTGTCTTATCGAGTAATTAACTCACATCCAACAACTCTTGCAAGGGATGCTGCCTCGAGCACCCAACAATCACATGCTATAAGTGTCGTAGTAGATTGTGTGTGTGTGTGCATGCAGTGGTGGAGCTGGCTACAAATTTTAGCTGGGACGGCCTCACTCAACGAACCTAAGCGCAAAAAAATAATGGCTAGACTTTCTAGATGAACAAAGAAAAGCTATCATTTATTTAATAAACATTGCAGTAAAACATGCAAACTAGTCCATACTTCAAAAACTTCATGGCCACATGTACGGATACACTTTTTTTTTGGCATGGACAGCTAGAACAAGAAAAGACCTAAATTGCACACACATTTACTCTTCTAGAACAAATGCATATAATTGGAGGATATGTAGGCATGTCTCAAATTTTACAAAGTTGGATTGAGTCCTGGGAAACAAATAAGTTACCATTTGTTTAACAAACATTGCATGCCTAGTGTAGCTTGAAATCAAGTAATGGTTCATGCTCATCATTGTAAAACAAATGAAACATACATTAAACAACATAGAAAATAGGTACTAATTGAATTGAATCCATTCTACAACTCACATCATCAAAACAATCATTGTTGGACCTATATGAGTAGGGGTAACATTTTATATCCATCGAATTGAAGTGCGCTACAAAAACAATAACAA
Organism: Cenchrus purpureus; assembly: GCA_022644695.1. Classification (NCBI taxonomy): domain Eukaryota; kingdom Viridiplantae; phylum Streptophyta; class Magnoliopsida; order Poales; family Poaceae; genus Cenchrus; species Cenchrus purpureus. The sequence goes on from CP053459.1 coordinate 86,196,947, forward strand.
CACGGTTAATGGCGCAACTATTGAGATTGGGCATGCGAGTGTTGATATCTCATTGTGCTCGATCATCCACTGCTTTCTTCTCGACCTCAAGCACCTTCTATCGTGGTTGTCACCTCCTCATTGAAATCCTCCTCCCGCGGTAGTGGTGGGGGCCAGGGAGCAGGGACCACACCGACGCCCGAGGATGAGCATCTGTGGAGGGCGAACAGCTATGTGTGTGTGTGCGCCTGCGCAGCGTGTCTTGTGATGGCGGGCTACAAATTTTAGCTGGGATGGCCTCACGCAACGAACCTAAGCGCGAAAAAAATAATGTCTAGGCTTTCTAGATGAACAAATAAAAGCTATAATTTAGTTAATAAACATTGCAGTAAAACATGCAAACTAGTCAATACTTCAAAAACTTCATCCCCACATGTATGGATACACTTTTTTTTGGCATGGACAGCTAGAACAAGAAAAGACCTAAATTGCACACACATTTACTCTTCTAGAACAAATGCATACAATTGGAGGATATGCAAGCATGTCTCAAATTTTACAAAGTTGTATTGAGTCCTGGGAAACAAATAAGTTACCATTTGTTTAACAAACATTGCATGCCTAGTGTAGCTTGAAATCGAGTAATGGTTCATGCTCATCATTGTAAAACAAATGCATCATACATTAAACAAAATAAAAAATAGGTACTAATTGAATTGAACCCATTCTACAGCTCACATCATCAAAACAATCATTGTTGGACCTATATGAGTAGGGGTAACATTTTATATCCATCGAATTGAAGTGTGCTGAAAAAACAATAACAACATGGTTAATGGTGCGACTACTGAGATTGGGCATGCGAGTGTTGATATCTCATTGTGCTCGATCAGCCAACTTTCTTCTCGGCCTCAAGAACCTTCTATTGTGGTTGTCACCTCCTTGTTGAAATCCTTCTCCCGCAGTAGTGGCAGTGGCCAGGGAGCAGGGACCACATCGACACTCGAGGATGAGCATCTGTGGAGGGCAAACAACTGTGTGTGTGGTGTGCACGCGCGAGTGCGTGTGTGTGTGCATGCGTGCAGAGGCGGATCTATCCCTACAGCAGGGTGGGGATGCAGCCCCATCTATCTCCAAGCAGAACCTCACCCCCATGGATATTTTAGGCGGCCATATGCGAGATTTTAGGCTGCCCCAGCTGTTATAGAAGACTAAATGCATGTGTGTGTGTGTGTGTGTGTGTGTGTGTGCAATTTAGGTATTTTCTTGTTCTAGCTGCGCATGCAGAAAAATGTATTATCCATGCGTGTGGGTTTGAAGTTTTTAAAGTATTGACTAGTTTACATGTTTCACTGCAATGTTTGTTAATAAATGATAACTTATTTTACCTAGAAAGTTTAGATATTATTTTTTTAATATGGAGTCCGCCCCAAGTAAAATACCAGCTCTGCCACTATGTGTGCGTGAACTAGCTACCTTCTTAGAGTAAGAAAAATATAGGATGGCCAATATCGATTTAAGCAAAATCCCCTCATTATTAGTGAGTGAGCGTGGCATTACAAAAACCAATGTTTTAAATTGCCAGCAGCTATAGCCAGCTGGATGTAGCCTCTCAGAAAGCTCGAAGCTAGCATTGTTAGATTTTCGCACTAAGCAAATATTTTCACTAATAGTGGTGCATAGCGCACTAAAATAGCTAAATAAAGAGTACTTTAGCGTCGCTGCATCATTTGTGCTGAAATCAGGCTGCGGACCTTGTCAAAAACATCCATTTATGGCAGCCCAAAATGATGAGTAGCAACCATCCTAACCCTAGATATATAGATATATCTGATTTATTTATTTATTTTATGATTTTGCCAAAAATAATTGTACCTATTGAATTATAAAAATAGCACAATCATCGGATGGAGCAGTAGTAAGTTGCTACCAGGATTTCATCAGGTGGTTTTGATACTGTAGCAAAAACCGCCATATGAACCGATAGTTATCAGCTATTGTAGCAAGTTGTCGCAGGCGGTAACTCCCTAGTACATTTAAAAAAACTCATTATTGTTTCATATGAACACAAAAGTAGATAAGATTTATAAAAAAAGTGTAGATCTCGATGAGATCTACAACTGTAATTCCTACATTTTGATCTAGAATCATCTTCATACTCAAATAAACACAATCTTAAGGTGTTTGACCAACCATAATCTACAATAGGTGCTA